>CM054060.1:382943462-384248462 GCA_028641055.1 Alopecurus myosuroides
AACCGTACTCTAACTGATTTGGTTAACGCCATGTTAGATACATCGGGTCTTTCCAAGGCATGGTGGTGGGAGGCTATTATGACGGCATGTCATGTCCTAAACCGAGTCCCTACAAAAGACATAGAGATAACTCCATTTGAGGAATGAGAGAAGAAAAGATTAAAACTCTCTTACCTACGACCTTGGGGTTGTTTGGTGTTAGTCAATATTCCATTCCCTAAGAAGCGCAAGGTTGGACCAAACACTGTGGATTGTGTTTTTCTCGGATATGCTTTTCATAGCATTGGCTATAGATTCTTGGTCATAAAATCCGATGTGTCTGACATGCGTGTTGGTACAATTATGGAGTCAAATGATGCGACTTTCTTTGAGGACATTTTTCCTATGAAGGATATGTCTACCTCATCACATCAGGAGATTCCTAATTCATCAAGTCAAGAATTAGTTCCACTTCCTGAACCTACCATTTTAATGGAACACGTTGAAAATCCTATGGAGGACAACAGTGAAACTCCCAAAAGAAGCAAGAGACAGAGGACTGCAAAGTCCTTTGGTAATGATTTCATTGTATACCTCGTGGATGATACTCCCAGTTCCATTTCAGAGGCCTGTGCATCTCCAGATGCTGACTATTGGAAGGAAGCCGTCCGTAGTGAGATGGATTCCATTTTGGCTAATGGAACTTGGGAAATCAGTGATCGTCCTTACGGGTGCAAACCTGTAGGATGCAAATGGGTGTTCAAGAAGAATCTTAGGCCTGATGGTACTATTGAGAAGTACAAGGCACTGCTTGTGGCCAAGGGTTATACTCAAAAGTAAGGTGAAGATTTCTTTGATACTTACTCACCTGTAGCACGCCTGACCACCATTCGAGTACTACTTTCGCTGGCTGCTTCACATGGTCTTCTCGTTCATCAAATGGATGTTAAGACCGCTTTCCTAAATGGGGAGTTGGAAGAGGAAATTTACATGGACCAGCCAGATGGACTCGTGGTAAATGGTCAGGAAGGAAAGGTGTGCAAATTGCTGAAATCTTTATATGGCCTTAAACAAGCGCCTAAGAAGTGGCATGAGAAATTCAAAAGAACTTTGACTGCAGCAGGTTTTGCTATAAATGAAGCTGACAAATGTGTGTACTATCGCTATGGTGGGGGCGAAGGAGTCATTCTTTGTTTGTATGTTGATGACATACTAATCTTTGGAACTAACCTCAAAGTGATTGAAGAGGTCAAGAGTTTCCTATCTCAATGTTTTGAGATGAAAGATCTAGGAGTTGCTGATGTTATTCTTAACATCAAGTTACTGAGAGATGACAATGGTGGGATAACACTGGTTCAATCTCACTATGTGGAGAAGATCTTGAGTCGTTTTGGGTATAACGATTGCAAGCCTTCACCAACTCCATATGATCCTAGTGTGCTACTTCGTAAAAACAAAAGAATTGCAAAGGATCAACTTAGATACTCTCAGATTATTGGCTCGCTTATGTATTTAACTAGCGCTACGAGGCCAAACATCGCGTATGCTGTGAGCAAAGTTGGCAGACCCCTTCACAAAGGGTCTATCGCGTAACGTGATAGATAATGCATCGAAGGAGATGGGTATGAGACCCACAATATAAGTTGTTCACTGTGGCAACCCACTCTATGTGATCGGAGATCCCGTGAATTAGAATCGGGAGACAAGTTGTTGATCAACTGAGAGGAGAGTATCCCTACTTTTTATACCACTCCATGAAGATGCAATACTCTCCTACTCTGCAAGGCAGGTTGATGTTTATCTTAATGTGTTCTAAGTGGCTTATTTAAGCAGAGATGTTGTCCTGCAGAACATCTTTTGAAGAACACACCTATGTGAGTCTGACTGTCAAACGTCGCAGTCCATGAGAGTTGGGTGCTCTCTAATAAACTCATGAAAGGTCAAGGAGTATGACGCATAAGTTCCACCCGCGGGGAAGTCCTGCGGCAGCCTAGTATCGATCAAGGCTTTATGTGAAACTAGATTCGCACAAAACTTGCGGTTCAAGGCGCAGTCCACTGTCCAAGTTGCTTACCAGTGTAGCATAGAGTTCTAGGTGGAAGTTCAACTTCACAGTCTCCACTGAAGCATCGGTATATAAAACAATGTTTTCGAACCAAAGGCAAATTTCGTGTGCCTCTGGGATCTGGTGGGGGATCGTTGGAATTTTGGCCCAAATAGACCAGCCCATTTAATATTCCAGAAATTTCTAATAAATCCTAGAGGCCCACTTGGCCCATTCGTGTATGGCAAGAGGGGGGACAAATGTTTAGTCCCACATTTCTAGTTGAGTGGAAGTTTTACTTGTTTATAAGGGAGGCCTTTCCACTTGTTGTATGAGCATGAGAAAGAGATGACTACACGCGCGCTCCTCCTCCGCCGCCCGCCTCGCCTCGTCACGACGCGCGCGCCGCGGGTTGCGGGATTGCCTCGAGCCGAGAGCCTCTCTCTCTCCTTATTTTGCCACACGCACGAATTAGAATATGAACAGGCGCAAGAATCTGAAACGCTTTGCTAAGTGGGTTTTGATTACGGAGGCTGCCCAGCTTCGGCTGCTGCCTATTTGCCTTCCCGCCTCTTCGTTTAATTTTCTCGCGTAGCCTGTTCGACTCCTACTCTGTGCTTATAAAACTAGAGGTTGCTCCTCTCCAGAGATACGCACAACAGATACACTACCTTCTCGTTTCCAGAGCCTTGCGCCGCCGCTCAAGTCTTCCCCATCCTGGCCTGCGGCGTGCACCGCCGGTCGGGACAGTAGGCCTCCGAAACTGCGCTACTTCGAGTCCTGTACGGGAGAAGGGCGATAAGGTTTTTGGGGAGCGCTCTGCACGACTACTGCCTTCTTCATCACGGACGACAACGACATCTTCCCGAATGACGACTTCTTCCCGGAAGTCGACGATCTCTTCGACGATATGGCCGACAACGTCAACAATGGTCCCGCTGCTGCACCAGCTCCTGTCCAGTGTGTGCTTATGCCTTCTCTGTTCATTCTCATGTTTCAGATCCTACTAGAGTTCCTTCTTCTAGCATTTGTAGTAGATTTATTTTCCTCAGATTCTAGACTATGCATGTCTTTTGCCTACTCTCTAGAAATTCAGATGATTAAACTATGCATGCCTTTTGTCTACTCTCTAAAAATTCAAATGACTAGTTTGACTATTGCAATTGTAGTTCTGGTTTACCTACTGTTTTTATTAATTAAATTAAGTGGTAAATTGCTCATATTTCCAAAAATCCAAAAACCTTATTATAGGCAATTTACCCCAACTGGCTTTGCTGCGTCTGTGAGGCCACCTGTGTTTGAGGGCGCCAATTATAAGAGATGGCGCGTGAGAGCAGTCCTCTGGTTTCAATCCATGAACTGCTATGACGCCACTCTTGGCAAGCCTACGGGTGATCTCGACCCTCAACAAGAGGCAAACTGTGAGAAAATGAATACCCTCTTTAAGCTTGCTCTGATCAGTGTTCTTGGAGATAACATTGTTGATGCTTATGCGTCATTTGACAATGGCAAGGATATGTGGGATGCACTTGAGGCAAAATTTGGTACCTCAGATGCTGGCACTGAACTGTATGTCATGGAGCAATTCTATGACTACAGGATGACTGATGAGCGCTCCGTGGTTCAGCAAACTCATGAGATTCAGTCACTCGCCAAAGAACTTGAGCACTTCACTTGTGTGTTACCGGACAAGTTTATTGCCGGAGGCATCATTGCCAAACTTCCTTCCTCATGGAGGAGCTTTGCTACGTCTCTGAAGCACAAGAGACAGGAGTTTTCTGTCTCGAATCTCATTGGGACTCTTGATGTCGAAGAAAAGGCAAGAGCAAAGGACACACGTTCTAGAGGTGCTGATGGAAGTTCTAGTGCCAACTTGGTACAGAAGAGAAACTTCCAAACCCACAAGTTCAAAAACAAGAACAAGTTTGAGGGTAAAGGAAAGTTTGATGTGAAGAACAAGACACCACATTCTACCAACTTCAAGAAGAAGTATGAGAAGAAGTATGAGAAGAAGAAAGGAGTCTGCCATGTTTGCGGTGATCCTGAACACTGGGCTCCCAACTACCCGAATCGCTTTGACAAGCGTCAACATGGGAAAGGCGGCAAGACCGTCAATGTTGTCATTGGTGATACTGATATGAAGGACGCAGGGTACGGTATATTTCCTATTTTTCTTTCAGTATGTCATTCTCCTGATTGGTGGATTGATACGGGCGCCAATGTACATGTATGTTCTGATATTTCCATGTTCTCTTCTTATCAGGCAGCATGAACTTCTTCCGTGCTGATGGACAACGGCTCACATGCTTCTGTTCGCGGTGTTGGTACGGTCGATCTGAAGTTCTCTTCGGGGAAGACTGTGCGACTGAAGAACGTGAATTATATGCCCTCTATAAATAAGAATCTTGTTAGCGGTTCTCTTCTGTGTAGAGATGGATACAAGCTTGTCTTTGAGTCGAATAAATTTATAGTGTCCAAGTTTGGAACCTTTGTTGGTAAAGGATATGAATGTGGTGGTTTGTTTCGCTTATCTTTGACTGATGTCTGTAATAACGTTGTAAACCATGTTTGCAACAGTGAATCAAATTTATGGCATTCACGTCTTTGTCACATCAGTTTTAGCCGCATGACACGACTATCCAAATTGAGCTTAATTCCCCACTTCACACCTATTAAGGGTTCTAAGTGCCGAGTGTGTGTGCAAGCTAAGCAACCTCGCAAGTCCCATAAAACTGCAGAGGCGAGGAATCTGGCACCACTAGAGCTCATACATTCTGATATCTGTGAAATGAATGGTGTGTTAACAAAAGGTGGAAAGAAATATTTCATGACGTTAATTGATGACTCCACCAGATATTGTCATGTGTATCTTCTGAAATCAAAAGATGAAGCTTTGAGTTTATTCAAAATCTATAAAGCTGAAGCAGAAAACCAACTTGATCCAAAGATTAAGAGGCTAAGGTCTGATCGGGGTGGAGAGTATTTTTCCAACGAGTTTGATTCCTTTTGTGTGGAACATGGTATAATTCATGAGAGGACGCCTCCCTATTCACCTCAGTCAAATGGGGTGGCTGAAAGAAAGAACCGTACTCTAACTGATTTGGTTAACGCCATGTTAGATACATCGGGTCTTTCCAAGGCATGGTGGGGGGAGGATATTATTACTGCATGTCATGTCCTAAACCGAGTCGCTACAAAAGACAAAGAGATAACTCCATTTGAGGAATGAGAGAAGAAAAGATTAAAACTCTCTTACCTACGACCTTGGGATTGTTTGGCGTTAGTCAATATTCCATTCCCTAAGAAGCGCAAGGTTGGACCAAACACTGTGGATTGTGTTTTTCTGGGATATGCTTTTCATAGCATTGGCTATAGATTCTTGGTCATAAAATCCGATGTGTCTGACATGCGTGTTGGTACAATTATGGATTCAAATGATGCGACTTTCTTTGAGGACATTTTTCCTATGAAGGATATGTCTACCTCATCACATCAGGAGATTCCTAATTCATCAAGTCAAGAATTAGTTCCACTTCCTGAACCTACCATTTCGATGGAACACGTTGAAAATCCTATGGAGGACAACAGTGAAACTCCCAAAAGAAGCAAGAGACAGAGGACTGCAAAGTCCTTTGGTAATGATTTCATTGTATACCTCGTGGATGATACTCCCAGTTCCATTTCAGAGGCCTATGCATCTCCAGATGCTGACTATTGGAAGGAAGCCGTCAGTAGTGAGATGGATTCCATTTTGGCTAATGGAACTTGGGAAATCAGTGATCGTCCTTACGGATGCAAACCTGTAGGATGCAAATGGGTGTTCAAGAAGAAGCTTAGGCCTGATGGTACTATTGAGAAGTACAAGGCACGGCTTGTGGCCAAGGGTTATACTCAAAAGGAAGGTGAAGATTTCTTTGATACTTACTCACATGTAGCACGCCTGACCACCATTCGAGTACTACTTTTGCTGGCTGCTTCACATGGTCTTCTCGTTCATCAAATGGATGTTAAGACCGCTTTCCTAAATGGAGAGTTGGAAGAGGAAATTTACATGGACCAGCCAGATGGATTCGTGGTAAATGGTCAGGAAGGAAAGGTGTGCAAATTGCTGAAATCTTTATATGGCCTTAAACAAGCGCCTAAGCAGTGGCATGAGAAATTCGAAAGAACTTTGACTGCAGCAGGTTTTGCTGTAAATGAAGCTGACAAATGTGTGTACTATCGCCATGGTGGGGGCGAAGGAGTCATTCTTTGTTTGTATGTTGATGACATACTAATCTTTGGAACTAACCTCAAAGTGATTGAAGAGGACAAGAGTTTCCTATCTCAATGTTTTGAGATGAAAGATCTAGGAGTTGCTGATGTTATTCTTAACATCAAATTACTGAGAGATGACAATGGTGGGATAACACTGGTTCAATCTCACTATGTGGAGAAGATCTTGAGTCGTTTTGGGTATAACGATTGCAAGCCTTCACCAACTCCATATGATCCCAGTGTGCTACTTCGTAAAAACAAAAGAATTGCAAAGGATCAACTTAGATACTCTCAGATTATTGGCTCGCTTATGTATTTAACTAGCGCTACGAGGCCAAACATCGCGTATGCTGTGAGCAAACTTGGCAGACCCCTTCACAAAGGGTCTATCGCGTAACGTGATAGATAATGCATCGAAGGAGATGGGTATGAGACCCACAATATAAGTTGTTCAGTGTGGCAACCCACTCTATGTGATCGGAGATCCCGTGAATTAGAATCGGGAGACAAGTTTGTTGATCAACTGAGAGGAGAGTATCCCTACTTTTTATACCACTCCATGAAAATGCAATACTCTCCTACTCTGAAAGGCAGGTTGATGTTTATCTTAATGTGTTCTAAGTGGCTTATTTAAGCAGAGATGTTGTCCTGCAGAACATCTTTTGAAGAACACACCTATGTGAGTCTGACTGTCAAACGTCGCAGTCCATGAGAGTTGGGTGCTCTCTAATAAACTCATGAAAGGTCAAGGAGTATGACGCATAAGCTCCACCCGCGGGGAAGTCCTGCGGCAGCCTAGTATCGATCAAGGCTTTATGTGAAACTAGATTCGCAGAAAACTTGCAGTTCAAGGCGCAGTCCACTGTCCAAGTTGCTTACCAGTGTAGCATAGAGTTCTAGGTGGAAGTTCAACTTCACAGTCTCCACTGAAGCATCGGTCTATAAAACAATGTTTTGGAACCAAAGGCAAATTTCGTGTGCCTCTGGGATCTGGTGGGGGATTGTTGGAATTTTGGCACAAATAGACCAGCCCATTTAATATTCCAGAAATTTCTAATAAATCCTAGAGGCCCACTTGGCCCATTCGTGTATGGCAAGAGGTGGGACAAATGTTTAGTCCCACATTGCCAGTTGAGTGGAAGTTTTACTTGTTTATAAGGGAGGCCTTTCCACTTGTTGTATGAGCATGAGAAAGAGATGACTACACGCGCGCTCCTCCTCCGCCGCCCGCCTCGCCTCGTCACGACGCGCGCGCCGCGGGTTGCGGGATTGCCTCGAGCCGAGAGCCTCTCTCTCTCTTTATTTTGCCATACGCACAACAGATACACTGCCTTCTCGTTTCCAGATCTTTGCGCCGCCGCTCAAGTCTTCCCCATCCTGGCCTGCGGCGTGCACCGCCGGTCGGGACAGTGGGCCTCCGAAACTGCGCTACTTCGAGTCCTGTACGGGAGAAGGGCGATAATGTTTTTGGGGAGCGCTCTGCGCGACTACTGCCTTCTTCATCACGGACGACTACGACATCTTCCCGAACGACGACTTCTTCCCGGAAGTCGACGATCTCTTCGACGATATGGCCGACAACGTCAACAATGGTCCCGCTGCTGCACCAGCTCCTGTCCAGTATGTGCTTATGCCTTCTCTGTTCATTCTCATGTTTCAGATCCTACTAGAGTTCCTTCTTCTAGCATTTGTAGTAGATTTATTTTCCTCAGATTCTAGACTATGCATGCCTTTTGCCTACTCTCTAGAAATTCAGATGATTAAACTATGCATGCCTTTTGTCTACTCTCTGAAAATTCAAATGACTAGTTTGACTATTGCAATTGTAGTTATGCTTTACCTACTGTTTCTATTAATTAAATTAAGTGGTAAATTGCTCATATTTCCATCAATCCAAAAACCTTATTATAGGCAATTTACCCCAACTGGCTTTGCTGCGTCTATGAGGCCACCTGTGTTTAAGGGCGCCAATTATAAGAGATGGCGCGTGAGAGCAGTTCTCTGGTTTCAATCCATGAATTGCTATGACGCCACTCTTGGCAAGCCTACGGGTGATCTCGACCCTCAACAGGAGGCAAACTATGAGAAAATCAATACCCTCTTTAAGCTTGCTCTGATCAGTGTTCTTGGAGATTACATTGTTGATTCTTATGCGTCATTTGACAATGGCAAGGATATGTGGGATGCACTTGAGGAAAAATTTGGTACCTCAGGTGCTGGCACTGAACTGTATGTCATGGAGCAATTCTATGACTACAGGATGACTGATGAGCGCTCCGTGGTTGAGCAAGCTCATGAGATTCAGTCACTCGCCAAAGAACTTGAGCACTTCACTTGTGTGTTACCGGACAAGTTTATTGCCGGAGGAATCATTGCCAAACTTCCTGCCTCATGGAGGAGCTTTGCTACGTCTCTGAAGCACAAGAGACAGGAGTTTTCTGTCTCGAATCTCATTGGGACTCTTGATGTCGAAGAAAAGGCAAGAGGAAAGGACACACATGCTCGAGGTACTGATGGAAGTTCTAGTGCCAACTTGGTACAGAAGAGAAACTTCCAAACCCACAAGTTCAAAAACAAGAACAAGTTTGAGGGTAAAGGAAAGTTTGATGTGAAGAACAAGACACCACATTCTACCAACTTCAAGAAGAAGTATGAGAAGAAGAAAGGAGTCTGCCATGTTTGCGGTGATCCTGAACACTGGGCTCCCAACTGCCCGAATCGCTTTGACAAGCGTCAACATGGGAAAGGCGGCAAGACCTTCAATGTTTTCATTGGTGATACTGAGATGAAGGACGCAGGGCACGGTATATTTCCTACTGTTCTTTCAGTATGTCATTCTCCTGATTGGTGGATTGATACGGGCGCCAATGTACATGTATGTTCTGATATTTCCATGTTCTCTTCTTATCAGGCAGCAGGAACTTCTTCCGTGCTGATGGGCAACGGATCACATGCTTCTGTTCGCGGTGTTGGTACGGTCGATTTGAAGTTCCTGTGCGACTGAAGAACGTGAATTATGTGCCCTCTATAAATAAGAATCTTGTTAGCGGTTCTCTTCTGTGTAGAGATGGCTACAAGCTTCTCTTTGAGTCGAATAAATTTGTAGTGTCCAATTTTGGAACCTTTGTTGGTAAAGGATATGAATGTGGTGGTTTGTTTCGCTTATCTTTGACTGATGTCTGTAATAACGTTGTAAACCATGTTTGCATCAATGAATCAAATTTATGGCATTCACGTCTTTGTCACATCAGTTTTAGCTGCATGACACGACTATCCAAATTGAGCTTAATTCCCCACTTCACACCTATTAAGGGTTCTAAGTGCCGAGTGTGTGTGTAAGCTAAGCAACCTCGCAAGTCCCATAAAACTGCAGAGGCGAGGAATCTGGCACCACTAGAGCTCATACATTCTGATCTCTGTGAAATGAATGGTGTGTTAACAAAAGGTGGAAAAAAATATTTCATGACGTTAATTGATGACTCCACCAGATATTGTCATGTGTATCTTCTGAAATCAAAAGATGAAGCTTTGAGTTTCTTCAAAATCTATAAAGCTGAAGCAGAAAACCAACTTGATCGAAAGATTAAGAGGCTAAGGTCCGATCGGGGTGGAGAGTATTTTTCCAACGAGTTTGATTCCTTTTGTGCGGAACATGGTATAATTCATGAGAGGACGCCTCCCTATTCATCTCAGCCAAATGGGGTGGCTGAAAGAAAGAACCGTACTCTAACTGATTTGGTTAGCGCCATGTTAGATACATCGGGTCTTTCCAAGGCATGGTGGGGGGAGGCTATTATGACTGCATGTCATGTCCTAAACCGAGTCCCTACAAAAGACAAAGAGATAACTCCATTTGAGGAATGGGAGAAGAAAAGATTAAAACTCTCTTACCTACGACCTTGGGGTTGTTTGGCGTTAGTCAATATTCAATTCCCTAAGAAGCGCAAGGTTGGACCAAACACTGTGGATTGTGTTTTTCTGGGATATGCTTTTCATAGCATTGGCTATAGATTCTTGGTCATAAAATCTGATGTGTCTGACATGCGTGTTGGTACAATTATGGAGTCAAATGATGCGACTTTCTTTAAGGACATTTTTCCTATGAAGGATATGTCTACCTCATCACATCAGGAGATTCCTAATTCATCAAGTCAAGAATTAGTTCCACTTCCTGAACCTACCATTTCGATGGAACACGTTGAAAATCCTATGGAGGACAACAGTGAAACTCCCAAAAGAAGCAAGAGACAGAGGACTGCAAAGTCCTTTGGTAATGATTTCATTGTATACCTCGTGGATGATACTCCCAGTTCCATTTCAGAGGCCTATGCATCTCCAGATGCTGACTATTGGAAGGAAGCCGTCCGTAGTGAGATGGATTCCATTTTGGCTAATGGAACTTGGGAAATCAGTGATCGTCCTTACGGGTGCAAACCTGTAGGATGCAAATGGGTGTTCAAGAAGAAGCTTAGGCCTGATGGTACTATTGAGAAGTACAAGGCACGGCTTGTGGCCAACGGTTATACTCAAAAGGAAGGTGAATATTTCTTTGGTACTTACTCACCTGTAGCACGCCTGACCACCATTCGAATACTACTTTCGCTGGCTGCTTCACATGGTCTTCTCGTTCATCAAATGGATGTTAAGACCGCTTTCCTAAATGGAGAGTTGGAAGAGGAAATTTACATGGACCAGCCAGATGGATTCGTGGTAAATGGTCAGGAAGGAAAGGTGTGCAAATTGCTGAAATCTTTATATGGCCTTAAACAAGCGCCTAAGCAGTGGCATGAGAAATTCGAAAGAACTTTGACTGCAGCAGGTTTTGCTGTAAATGAAGCTGACAAATGTGTGTACTTTCGCCATGGTGGGGGCGAAGGAGTCATTCTTTGTTTGTATGTTGATGACATACTAGTCTTTGGAACTGACCTCAAAGTGATTGAAGAGGTCAAGAGTTTCCTATCTCAATGTTTTGAGATGAAAGATCTAGGAGTTGCTGATGTTATTCTTAACATCAAGTTACTGAGAGATGACAATGGTGTGATAACACTGGTTCAATCTCACTATGTGGAGAAGATCTTGAGTCGTTTTGGGTATAACGATTGCAAGCCTTCACCAACTCCATATGATCCTAGTGTGCTACTTCGTAAAAACAAAAGAATTGCAAAGGATCAACTTAGATACTCTCAGATTATTGGCTCGCTTATGTATTTAACTAGCGCTACGAGTCCTGACATCGTGTATGCTGTGAGCAAACTTAGCCGATTTGTTTCAAATCCGGGCGATGATCATTGGCGCGCTCTTGAGAGAATCATGCGCTATTTGAAAGGCACTGCGAGCTATGGGATTCACTATTCTGGGTACCCAAGGGTACTTGAGGGTTATAGTGGTTCAAATTGGATATCTGGCGCTGATGAGATAAAGGCCACGAGTGGATATGTATTTACACTTGGTGGTGGCGCTGTTTCTTGGAAGTCTTGCAAGCAGACCATCTTAACGAGGTCAACTATGGAAGCAGAACTCACAGCATTGGACACAGCCACTGTTGAAGAACAGTGGCTGAGACAGGTCTTGATGGACTTACCTATGGTTGAAAAACCTATACCCGCTATCCCGATGAACTGTGATAATCAAACTGTGATCATCAAAATAAACAGTTCTAAGGACAATATGAAATCATCAAGGCATGTGAAGAGGAGACTAAAATCTGTCAGAAAAATGAGAAACTCCGGAGTTATTGCATTGGATTATATCCATACATCTAAAAACCTTGCAGACCCCTTCACAAAGGGTCTATCACGTAACGTGATAGATAATGCATCGAATGAGATGGGTATGAGACCCACAATATAAGTTGTTCACTGTGGCAACCCACTCTATGTGATCGGAGATCCCGTGAATTAGAATCGGGAGACAAGCTGTTGATCAACTGAGAGGAGAGTATCCCTACTTTTTATACCACTCCATGAAGATGCAATACTCTCCTACTCTGCAAGGAAGGTTGATGTTTATCTTAATGTGTTCTAAGTGGCTTATTTAAGCAGAGATGTTGTCCTGCAGAACATCTTTTGAAGAACACACCTATGTGAGTCTGACTGTCAAACGTCGCAGTCCATGAGAGTTGGGTGCTCTCTAATAAACTCATGAAAGGTCAAGGAGTATGACGCATAAGCTCCACCCGCGGGGAAGTCCTGCGGCAGCCTAGTATCGATCAAGGCTTTATGTGAAACTAGATTCGCAGAAAACTTGCAGTTCAAGGCGCAGTCCACTGTCCAAGTTGCTTACCAGTGTAGTATAGAGTTCTAGGTGGAAGTTCAACTTCACAGTCTCCACTGAAGCATTGGTATATAAAACAATGTTTTGGAACCAAAGGAAAATTTCGTGTGCCTCTGGGATCTGGTGGGGGATTGTTGGAATTTTGGCCCAAATAGACCAGCCCATTTAATATTCCAGAAATTCCTAATAAAACCTAGAGGCCCACTTGGCCCATTCGTGTATGGCAAGAGGTGGGACAAATGTTTAGTCCCACATTGCTAGTTGAGTGGAAGTTTTACTTGTTTATAAGGGAGGCCTTTCCACTTGTTGTATGAGCATGAGAAAGAGATGACTACACGCGCGCTCCTCCTCCGCCGCCTCGCCTCGTCACGACGCGCGCCACGGGTTGCGGGAATGCCTCGAGCCGAGAGCCTCTCTCTCTCTTTATTTTGCCACACGCACGAATTAGAATATGAACAGGCGCAAGAATCTGAAACGCTTTGCTAAGTGGGTTTTGATTACGGAGGCTGCTCAGCTTCGGCTGCTGCCTGTTTGCCTTCCCGACTCTTCGTTTCATCTTCTCGCGTGGCCTGTTCGGCCTTCTCGTCTCCAGAGCCTTGCGCCGCCGCTCAAGTCTTCCCCATCCTGGCCTGCGGCGTGCACCGCCGGTCGGGACAGTAGGCCTCCGAAACTGCGCTACTTCGAGTCCTGTACGGGAGAAGGGCGATAAGGTTTTTGGGGAGCGCTCTGGGCGACTACTGCCTTCTTCATCACGGACGACAATGACATCTTCCCGAACGACGACTTCTTCCCAGAAGTCGAGATCTCTTCGACGATATGGCCGACAACGTCAACAATGGTCCCGCTGCTGCACCAGCTCCTGTCCAGTATGTGCTTATGCCTTCTCTGTTCATTCTCATGTTTCAGATCCTACTAGAGTTCCTTCTTCTAGCATTTGTAGTAGATTTATTTTCCTCAGATTCTAGACTATGCATGCCTTTTGCCTACTCTCTAGAAATTCAGATGATTAAACTATGCATGCCTTTTGTCTACTCTCTGAAAATTCAAATGACTAGTTTGACTATTGCAATTGTAGTTCTGCTTTACCTACTGTTTCTATTAATTAAATTAAGTGGTAAATTGCTCATATTTCCAACAATCCAAAAACCTTATTATAGGAAATTTACCCCAACTGGCTTTGCTGCGTCTATGAGGCCACCTATGTTTGAGGGCGCCAATTATAAGAGATGGCGCGTGAGAGCAGTTCTCTGGTTTCAATCCATGAACTGCTATGACGCCACTCTTGTCAGGCCTACGGGTGATCTCGACCCTCAACAGGAGGCAAACTATGAGAAAATGAATACCCTCTTTAAGCTTGCTCTGATCAGTGTTCTTGGAGATAACATTGTTGATGCTTATGCGTCATTTGACAATAGCAAGGATATGTGGGATGCACTTGAGGCAAAATTTGGTACCTCAGATGCTGGCACTGAACTGTATGTCATGGAGCAATTCTATGACTACAGGATGACTGATGAGCGCTCCATGGTTGAGCAAGCTCATGAGATTCAGTCACTCGCCAAAGAACTTGAGCACTTCACTTGTGTGTTACCGGACAAGTTTATTGCCGGAGGCATCATTGCCAAACTTCCTGCCTCATGGAGGAGCTTTGCTACGTCTCTGAAGCACAAGAGACAGGAGTTTTCTGTCTCGAATCTCATTGGGACTCTTGATGTCAAAGAAAAGGCAAGAGCAAAGGACACACGTGCTCGAGGTGCTGATGGAAGTTCTAGTGCCAACTTGGTACAGAAGAGAAACTTCCAAACCCACAAGTTCAAAAACAAGAACAAGTTTGAGGGTAAAGGAAAGTTTGATGTGAAGAACAAGACACCACATTCTACCAACTTCAAGAAGAAGTATGAGAAGAAGTATGAGAAGAAGAAAGAAGTCTGCCATGTTTGCGGTGATCCTGAACACTGGGCTCCCAACTGCCCGAATCGCTTTGACAAGCGTCAACATGGGAAAGGCGGCAAGACCGTCAATGTTGTCATTGGTGATACTGAGATGAAGGACGCAGGGTACGGTACATTTCCTACTGTTCTTTCAGTATGTCATTCTCCTGATTGGTGGATTGATACGGGCGCCAATGTACATGTATGTATTGATATTTCCATGTTCTCTTCTTATCAGGCAGCAGGAACTTCTTCCGTGCCGATGGGCAACGGCTCACATGCTTCTGTTCGCGGTGTTGGTACGGTCGATCTGAAGTTCTCTTCGGGAAAGACTGTGCGACTGAAGAACGTGAATTATGTGCCCTCTATAAATAAGAATCTTGTTAGCGGTTCTCTTCTGTGTAGAGATGGCTACAAGCTTGTCTTTGAGTCGAATAAATTTGTAGTGTCCAAGTTTGGAACCTTTGTTGGTAAAGGATATGAATGTGGTGGTTTGTTTCGCTATCTTTGACTGATGTCTGTAATAACGTTGTAAACCATGTTTGCAACAATGAATCAAATTTATGGCATTCACGTCTTTGTCACATCAGTTTTAGCTGCATGACACGACTATCCAAATTGAGCTTAATTCCCCACTTCACACCTATTAAGGGTTCTAAGTGCCGAGTGTGTGTGCAAGCTAAGCAACCTCGCAAGTCCCATAAAACTGCAGAGGCGAGGAATCTGGCACCACTAGAGATCATACATTCTGATCTCTGTGAAATGAATGGTGTGTTAACAAAAGGTGGAAAGAAATATTTCATGACGTTAATTGATGAATCCACCAGATATTTTCATGTGTATCTTCTGAAATCAAAAGATGAAGCTTTGAGTTTCTTCAAAATCTATAAAGCTGAAGCAGAAAACCAACTTGATCGAAAGATTAAGAGGCTAAGGTCTGATCGGGGTGGAGAGTATTTTTTCCAACGAGTTTGATTCCTTTTGTGCGGAACATGGTATAATTCATGAGAGGACGCCTCCCTATTCACCTCAGTCAAATGGGGTGGCTGAAAGAAGGAACCGTACTCTAACTGATTTGGTTAACGCCATGTTAGATACATCGGGTCTTTCCAAGGCATGGTGGGGGGAGGCTATTATGACTGCATGTCATGTCCTAAACCGAGTCCCTACAAAAGACAAAGAGATAACTCCATTTTGGGAATGGGAGAAGAAAAGATTAAAACTCTCTTACCTACGACCTTGGGGTTGTTTGGCGTTAGTCAATATTCCATTCCCTAAGAAGCGCAAGGTTGGACCAAACACTGTGGATTGTGTTTTTCTGGGATATGCTTTTCATAGCATTGGCTATAGATTCTTGGTCATAAAATCCGATGTGTCTGACATGCGTGTTGGTACAATTATGGAGTCAAATGATGCGACTTTCTTTGAGGACATTTTCCTATGAAGGATATGTCTACCTCATCACATCAGGAGATTCCTAATTCATCAAGTCAAGAATTAGTTCCACTTCCTGAACCTACCATTTCGATGGAACACGTTGAAAGTCCTTTGGTAATGATTTTATTGTATACCTCGTGGATTATACTCCCAGTTCCATTTCAGAGGCCTATGCATCTCCAGATGCTGACTATTGGAAGGAAGCCGTCCGTAGTGAGATGGATTCCATTTTGGCTAATGGAACTTGGGAAATCAGTGATCGTCCTTACGGGTGCAAACCTGTAGGATGCAAATAGGTGTTCAAGAAGAAGCTTAGGCCTGATGGTACTATTGAGAAGTACAAGGCACGGCTTGTGGCCACCGGTTATACTCAAAAGGAAGGTGAAGATTTCTTTGATACTTACTCACCTGTAGCACGCCTGACCACCATTCGAGTACTACTTTTGCTGGCTGCTTCACATGGTCTTCTCGTTCATCAAATGGATGTTAAGACCGCTTTCCTAAATGGAGAGTTGGAAGAGGAAATTTACATGGACCAGCCAGATGGATTCGTGATAAATGGTCAGGAAGGAAAGGTGTGCAAATTGTTGAAATCTTTATATGGCCTTAAACAAGCACCTAAGCAGTGGCATGAGAAATTCGAAAGAACTTTGACTGCAGCAGGTTTTGCTGTAAATGAAGCTGACAAATGTGTGTACTATCACCATGGTGGGGGCGAAGGAGTCATTCTTTGTTTGTATGTTGATGACATACTAATCTTTGGAACTGACCTCAAAGTGATTGAAGAGGTCAAGAGTTTCCTATCTCAATGTTTTGAGATGAAAGATCTAGGAGTTGCTGATGTTATTCTTAACATCAAGTTACTGAGAGATGACAATGGTGGGATAACACTGGTTCAATCTCACTATGTGGAGAAGATCTTGAGTCGTTTTGGGTATAACGATTGCAAGCCTTCACCAACTCCATATGATCCCAGTGTGCTACTTCGTAAAAACAAAAGAATTGCAAAGGATCAACTTAGATACTCTCAGATTATTGGCTCGCTTATGTATTTAACTAGTGCTACGAGGCCTGACATCGCGTATGCTGTGAGCAAACTTAGCCGATTTGTTTCAAATCCGGGCGATGATCATTGGCGCGCTCTTGAGAGAATCATGCGTTATTTTAAAGGCACTGCGAGCTATGGGATTCACTATTCTGGGTACCCAAGGGTACTTGAGGGTTATAGTGATTCAAATTGGATATCTGGCGCTGATGAGATAAAGGCCACGAGTGGATATGTATTTACACTTGGTGGTGGCGCTGTTTCTTGGAAGTCTTGCAAGCAGACCAACTTAACGAGGTCAACTATGGAAGCAGAACTCACATCATTAATTGGACACAGCCACTGTTGAAGCAGAGTGGCTGAGACAGCTCTTGATGGACTTACCTGTGGTTGAAAAACCTATACCCGCTATCCTGATGAACTGTGATAATCAAATAAACAGTTCTAAGGACAATATGAAATCATCAAGGCATGTGAAGAGGAGACTAAAATCTGTCCGAAAAATGAGAAACTCCGGAGTTATTGCATTGGATTATATCCATACATCTAAAAACTTGGCAGACCCCTTCACAGAGCGTCTATCGCGTAACGTGATAGATAATGCATCGAAGGATATGGGTATGAGACCCACAATATAAGGTGTTCACTGTGGCAACCCACTCTATGTGATCGGAGATCCCGTGAATTAGAATCGGGAGACAAGCTGTTGATCAACTGAGAGGAGAGTATCCCTACTTTTATACCACTCCATGAAGATGCAATACTCTCCTACTCTGCAAGGCAGGTTGATGTTTATCTTAATGTTTTCTAAGTGGCTTATTTAAGCAGAGATGTTGTCCTGCAGAACATCTTTTGAAGAACACACCTATGTGAGTCTGACTGTCAAACGTCGCAGTCCATGAGAGTTGGGTGCTCTCTAATAAACTCATGAAAGGTCAAGGAGTTTGACGCATAAGCTCCACCCGCGGGGAAGTCCTCGACAGCCTAGTACCGATCAAGGCTTTATGTGAAACTAGATTCGCAGAAAACTTGCAGTTCAAGGCGCAGTCCACTATCCAAGTTGCTTACCAGTGTAGCATAGAGTTCTAGGTGGAAGTTCAACTTCACAGTCTCCACTGAAGCATCGGTATATAAAACAATGTTTTGGAACCAAAGGCAAATTTCGTGTGCCTCTGGGATCTGGTGGGGGATTGTTGGAATTTTGGCCCAAATAGACCAGCCCATTTAATATTCCAGAAATTCCTAATAAATCCTAGAGGCCCACTTTGCCCATTCGTGTATGGCAAGGGGTGGGACAAATGTTTAGTCCCACATTGCTAGTTGAGTGGAAGTTTTACTTGTTTATAAGGGAGGCCTTTCCACTTGTTGTATGAGCATGAGAAAGAGATGACTACACGCGCGCTCCTCCTCCGCCGCCCGCCTCGTCATGACGCGCGAGCGCCGCGGGTTGCGGGAATGCCTCGAGCCGAGAGCCTCTCTCTCTCTTTATTTTGCCACACGCACGAATTAGAATATGAACAGGCGCAAGAATCTGAAACGCTTTGCTAAGTGGGTTTTGATTCACTACAAGAAATATGTTGATACATGACCCTCAATTTTTTTCACCGAAAGGTCACATGCTTTCATTCATGACCCCTTTTTGACCAAAAATTGAAAGTCACATACCGAGCGTCTTATTCGATCGTCAACGACCCTTTTAATGGAATGGTCATATGGTCTTGTATGACCAACCTATTATTTTGGTCATGTGATATCCTGCCATAGCCACGTCAGATCCTACGTGGCCAATCCTACGTGGCAAAATTATGACCAAATAAGAAGGTCGAGGATAAGATTCGGCCCAGTCCATGGTGCTCCTCTTATATGGGCCAGCCCATCATTTTGGTCCATTTCATTTTGAATAATTGAACCATTTTAAGTTCTGGGCCATAGCATTTTTATGGTCCTTTATTCCCTGGGCCTTGCCTTTTGGTTGAATTTGTTCCCTGGTTGTGGCCCACTTCGATCCATTTATTATCGTATTTTTTTAGTATAGAATAGTGTCCAATGCTAGTTGGGCCAAATCCACGGTGAACATCTAAATGGGCCGAACATATAAATTCAGGACATTACTGATATAATAAAAATATACCAAACAGTGAAGACGAAAACCACAAGAAATCTTTTTTTTCAAATAGCAACTATTATTACAATGTACCAGAAATTCTATTGTTGTTCACGTCACACAATATTACATATATACCACTCTTACAAGTATAGTGCCAACTACTCTTTGATAATCTACAAAGTAAACTTCAAGATTCTTCAAATTTCTTCAGCCTGTAGCTCCTGAAACAAAACAATTAAAAGGGACAATTAGAAAACATTAATAAATAAATGATTTGAATTGTCTGCAGGTATAAGTACATGGAACAATATTGAGATTTCGGTATCGGTTCAGCTGGAAGGGCAACAAGATGATAAGCAAGCACAGCTCAATCATGTACATTCAGTTCATAATAGAACAACCACATATATCCGTATATTATACATGTGGAATCTATAGAAAAAGATGCAACTAATAGCTACAGATGAATCATCTTGTAACTATGTTCAAACATTGATTCCGTTGGGTTGTTTACAATCATATATCACCAGCAGGAAGTCATTAACAGCGGAAGTCATACGCAACCCTTAGCTATACCTGTATGAAGCTCATACTTGTAGCATCTTTCTCTTGAAGACAGCCCCCTTGAACTTCAAAAGCAAACACAACATGTGACATCTGTAGAAAATAAATGAGCAAAATTTCAAAGGAACCTCAGAACTCCTGCAAGAACCTTAAACATGAGACCTCTTCTTACATAATAGAACTGTATGGAAAAGGCAGCTCATGAGATCCAGATATTTCACGGGTTTTCTGCCCAACCATTCTGGTACATAACCACTGTGCATGAAGTCTAAAGGATTACAATAGTTTTCAAGATCAATGGGGAAGAAACTCTGGTGTACACCTATAATTGTGTGTATACCAGATGAAAACGGAATATCCAAATCTAGATTGTTTTATCTAGTTGATTGAAGCAAACCAAAAGTTGATTAAGTTAATGGTGATTTCACATCACATGTTCATGAGAAGAAAATATTCTGTAAATTGTCTTGAATAAGACCATACTTACAATTATTGGGGTCTCCCGGAAAGGCTCATAAGGGCCAGTGAAAGTTTCACCTGTTATGAATGGATGATATGAAGCCTGAAATAGGTTTTCAACAGTGTGAGAACTTCCATTTATTCTTCAGGAAGATAAAATAGTGCTCAAAGAAATCAGACTACACATTTCCTAGGGATCCCAACAAATTTTAGATGGACAATTAATGTAACTTCCAAGCTAAAAAACAACGAATATCTAAGGTTACCATTAGCCAATACCTGCAACGGTGACCACCACTAGCTTATTAGGATCGAACTCAACAAGTCCTCTCAAGAAATCAACCAATGCTAAGCAATCTGTCTTTTCAGCCTCTGTGTCAAAATTAATATAAGGTCGAATTAGCAGCTTGACCGTGATATTATCATTCAAGAAACAACTGTTCCTTATGCAATAAATACCCATTCCACGTCACTAAAGCAGTGTACATTCTGTATGGTTCATGTATAGGCCAGAATTATTTGTATATAATCCAAATGTCCACATGTGACGTTATATGAACTGAAACATGAAATATGAATAACAGTCAAGGGAACCATGCTCTTTTCCCCAAAAATTTACTGGACTCAAAATTACAAACATTGGATCCAATGGTTAAAATAATACATCTAGGTTTGTTTATCCAGTCCAAGTAAGTGTATGCTTCGATGATACCAGCTTCAGGAGAGGAGGATATTTCCTATATTGACCGAATTCCAAGCCAGCCTTACAAACATAGTAAGAAACGAAGATTTTGATGCTATGACAACCACTTTATGTTCAAACAACACTACAGACTACAGAGACAACAAATATAGCAACAATAGATAGAAGGGGGTCACTGAAAGCATATACAATTGACATCATCTCAGTATGTCTATCTATCACTGGCATCAGGCATCTAAGTATCTCTATCTATCACTGGTTTGTGTACCCAAGTAGCTTACTTGGCAGCAGGAAGCTAATCTAGAAAACTGGTTGTTTGTACCATTGCTAGGAGGATAGTATACATGTTCTCTCCTATTGCACTGCATGGTTCAATCACAGGGGGACACTAGTGGCAACCCAAATCTGAAACATTCGGTGCCTACATAGAGGCAGAGCCAGTGCACAGTTGAAGAACGGAGCAGAGCAGCCAGGCATAGAGGGTGTGGTTACCGTGGAAGGCGGACAGCTTGGCGGTGTTGGATGCGATGAGGCGGGAGGCTTCTCCTGGGCAGCGTCCGTGAGGAAGACCTAGACGGAGAGGATCCTCTTGAGGAGACGCTCTTGACCGCCGCCAACGCCTGTGAGGAAGACCTAGATCGATTATTTCTCTAATCAATCAAACCTAAACACAAGTGTCTAGTTAGACAGTCACGGGCAGAGAAATTAAATTACATGTACAACTAAATTTGTCTCAATTGGCGGTGGGAAATAAGCATCTAAACCGTTAGAGAAAAAGGCAACCTGGCTTGATGTCGATCCGGCTGTAGCGGTAGAAGACGCAGTCCAGCTCCGCTGACAGGTGTCCTAGTTCCATGAACACAGGCCGCATTCGAGTCCCTATGCACCGGTGTTGACCGAAGAGGAGGGGGTCAAAGTTGGATACTCTTTGTCCAAAACATAGCGAGGAGGACGAGGAGTACCTGCGTGGCTCGGCGACCAGGACGGAGACCAGGCGCTGCGCCTGCCGCCATCTCCTCTGCTGCTTGACTCTCCCCTGCTTCAGCTGGCGCAGAGGCAGATGGGCGTGACCGTCCCCGAGATGCGCGTAGCAGAGAAGGCCCCTCCGTGGCTCGGGTTTCCGGCGGCGCGACGCGGTCCGGCGAGCTCGACGGAGCCGCGCGCACCGTCGTACCGATGCATGCCGGCCCCGGCGAGAAAGCCAGCCGCGCTGCCATGGTTCCGTCGTTGGCGGTGCTCCACCCGGTGAGTGGGAGTAGGGGCGCCGGGGATGCTGGCCGGCTGGATCGATCCGAAGAACGTGTGAGTGAGAAGGGGACGGGTCGGCGGCGGCGTGATGTTAGGTGAGAAGGGGAATCGATGGAAGATGGCGGTGCGTGAGCTTAGTTACGACGCGTGGTTTTTCGGGAGGGATCTGAGGAGGAGATCTTGAGGGGGAGGTGGCGGCTGCGGTGTGTGAGGGAGGTGGCCGGCGCTCGCCATGGATGGGAGGAGAGGCGCGAGAGGGGATTGGATCGAGATCGAGATGAGGCGGCGCGATATGTGGGAGGCTAGGTTTAGGGATAGGGGGGCGCGGCCGTGGTTTTCCAAAAAATTCACCTCGCTGGACGCCAGACGCGCGCGCTGAGGGATGGACTTCTTTTCATACTCATTTTGGCACTCACTGGCTGCAGATGGGACCTGAAATTTCTTAACCCCACATCCCTCCCTAAACCTAGCCTCTAGTTAGGGAGTTATTAGTATCAATAAAATAGATTTAGTGTCACTTATATAATCATATAAACTAGTTCATTTTCTCTATGATTATAGAAAAAACTATAAGATCTATATATAAGTTATAGTTTCATTGTAAAATATATTTTTAATTGTCATAGATTTATTGTAAAATATATATTTTTACTTGCCACGTGCTTTGTTATACTCTAAATTCAACGTAATAACAATGTTTAAATGCATAATGGATAATGGAACAAATAACAATGTTGACGAAGAAAGTCATAATGGAACAAATGTTCCCATATTCCACACAAAGATGCGTCAAAATTGGTTTTTTTTGTGAAAATTCAAAAAAAACTCGAAACGATGGAAGATCTTCGCGTGATTTTTTGAAAATATTATTTTTAGGTAGCCAAGTACCTATTTCAACATAGATACACCAATAGTTCATCAATATTCAACACCTAGGTACGAACGGTCATGTCCCCCGTTTTGACCGTTTTCCGAAACCGACTTTGAAAATTACAGAAAATTTAAAAAAACTCGAAACGATGCAAGATCTTCGCGTGGTGTTGTTATATATTTCCTAGTATCCACCAAAAATAATAAACTTGGAATACGACAATTTGGTGGAAAATGTGTTCACAGAAACGAGCTATCTCGTACGAAGATTCATGGCTTTCGGGTGAAATGACGGATGTTTTGGCCACATCCATGGCATAGTTTGTTTAAATGTGCCCATATTCCGCACAAAGGTGCATGTTGGAACAACTAACAATGTTCACGAAGAAAGTTTTATTTTTCGTTGAATAAAAATACCATTTTCCCTTTCCGGAGTGTCAAAACCGGGTTTTTTTGTGAAGCACATACACAAAATATGTTGCAAAAATGAAGAAAATAAAATTCTAAATATATTATGTCATATTTTATCTACAAATAACAAACTTACTACCTCTCAATAGCTCAAAATACACCACTTTTGAAAAAGACAAATTTCCGCCGATTGCGTTGAAACCGGGGCAAATTTGAACTACAGGTGCCTCGTAGTTTGCTCGTGATTTTTTGCAAAAATCATTTTTAGGTAGCCAAGTACCTATTTCAATATAGATACACCAAGATTTCATCAAGATTCAACACCTAGGTACGAACGGTCATGTCCCCCGTTTTGACCGTTTTCCGAAACCGGCTTTGAAAATTACAGAAAATTCAAAAAAACTCTAAACGATGGAACATCTTCGCGTGGTGTTGTTATATATGTCCTAGTATCCACAAAAAATAAGAAACTTGGAATACGACAATTTGGTGGAAAATGTGTTCACAGAAATGAGCTATCTCGTACGAAGATTCATGGCTTTCGGTCGAAATGACGGATGTTTTGGCCACATCCATGGCATAGTTTGTTTAAATGTGACCATATTCCACACAAAGATGCATTTTGGTACAAATAACAATGTTCACGAAGAAAGTTTTATTTTTCGTTGAATAAAAATACCATTTTCCCTTTCCGGAGTGTCAAAACCAGGTTTTTTTGTGAAGCACATACACAAAATATGTTGCAAAAATGTAGAAAGTAAAATTCTAAATATATTATGTCATGTTTTATCTACAAATAAAAATCTTACTACCTCTCAATAGCTCAAAATACATCTCCTTTGAAAAAGACAAATTTCAGCCGGTTCCGCTGAAACCGGGCCAAATTTGAACTACAGGTGCCTCGTAGTTTGCTCGTGATTTTTTTTGAAAAAATCATTTTTAGGTAGCCAAGTACCTATTTCAACATAGATACACCAAGATTTTATCAATATTCAACACCTAGGTAGGAACTGTCATGTCCCCCGTTTTGACCGTTTTCCGAAACCGGCTTTGAAAATTACAGATAATTCAAAAAAACTCGAAACGATGCAAGATCTTCGCGTGGTGTTATTATATATGTCCTAGTATCCACCAAAAATAATAAACTTGGAATACGACAATTTGGTGGAAAATGTGTTCACAGAAACGAGCTATCTCGTACGAAGATTCATTTCTTTCGGGTGAAATGACGGATGTTTTGGCCACATCCATGGCATAGTTTGTTTAAATGTGCCCATATTATGCACAAAGGTTCATGTTGGAACAAATAACAATGTTCACGAAGAAAGTTTTATTTTTCGTTGAATAAAAATACCATTTTCCCTTTCTGGAGTGTCAAAACCGGGTTTTTTTGTGCAGCACATACACACAATATGTAGCAAAAATGTAGAAAGTAAAATTCTAAATATATTATGTCATATTTTATCTACAAATAACAAATTGACTACCTCTCAATAGCTCAAAATACACCACTTTTGAAAAAGACAAATTTCCGCCGATTCCGCTGAAACCGGGGCAAATTTGAACTACAGGTGCCTCGTAGTTTGCTCGTGATTTTTTGCAAAAATCATTTTTAGGTATCCAAGTACCTATTTCAACATAGATACACCAAGAGTTCATCAAGATTCAACACCTAGGTACGAACGGTCATTTCCCCCGTTTTGACCGTTTTCTAAAACCGGCTTTGAAAATTACAGAAAATTCAAAAAAACTCGAAACGATGCAAGATCTTCGCATGGTGTTGTTATATATGTCCTAGTATCCACCAAAAATAATAAACTTGGAATACGAAAATTTGGTGGAAAATGTGTTCACAGAAACGAGCTATCTCGTACGAAGATTCATGGCTTTCGGGTGAAATGACGGATGTTTTGGCCACATCCATGGCATAGTTTGTTTAAATGTGCCCATATTTTGCACAAAGGTGCATGTTGGAACAACTAACAATGTTCACGAAGAAAGTTTTATTTTTCGTTGAATAAAAATACCATTTTCCCTTTTCAGAGTGTCAAAACCGGGTTTTTTTGTGAAGCACGTACACAATATATGTTGCAAAAATGTAGAAAGTAAAATTCTAAATATATTATGTCATATTTTATCTACAAATAACAAACTTACTACCTCTCAATAGCTCAAAATACACCACTTTTGAAAAAGACAAATTTCCGCCGATTCCGCTGAAATCGAGGCAAATTTGAACTACAGGTACCTCGTAGTTTTCTCGTGATTTTTGAAAAAATCATTTTTAGGTAGCCAAGTACCTATTTCAACATAGATACACCAAGATTTTATCAAGATTCAACACCTAGGTACGAACGGTCATGTCCCCCGTTTTGACCGTTTTCCGAAACCGGCTTTGAAAATTACAGAAAATTCAAAAAACTCGAAACGATGCAAGATCTTCGCGTGGTGTTGTTATATATGTCCTATTATCCACCAAAAATAATAAACTTCGAATACGACAATTTGGTGGAAAATGTGTTCACAGAAACGAGCTATCTCGTACGAAGATTCATGGCTTTCGGGTGAAATGACGGATGTTTTGGCCACATCCATGGCATAGTTTGTTTAAATGTTCCCATATTCCGCACAAAGGTGCATGTTGGAACAACTAACAATGTTCACGAAGAAATTTTTATTTTTCGTTGAATAAAAATACCATTTTCCCTTTCCGGAGTGTCAAAACCGGGTTTTTTTGTGAAGCACATACACAAAATATGTTGCAAAAATGTAGAAAGTAAAATTCTAAATATATTATGTCATTTTTAGGTAGCCAAGTACCTATTTCAACAAGATTCTGCCGATGTTTGAATTTAATCATGGCATAATTTTAAACCCATGTATTTGTATCTTACAGTAGGAAGCAATATATAAATCTTAGGGGTATTTTTTATTTTATTTTGACTAAAAATGGTCCCCAATAGTCTATGATAACAAAATACATATTTTTAAAAAAATCAAAATTATTTGGTTGAAATTGGAGACCAAAACCAAAAGTTATAAAAGAAGACAAAAAATAGAAAAGAGGAAAAAAAACTGCCAAACCGGCCGGCCCAGCGCCTAACAGCACTGCCGAACTCGCCCAGCGCGGTCGGCCCAACCCAGCAGCACTGTCGATTTCTTCTAGCGCGGTCGGCCCAGCCCAGCGCGGACGAGCTAATTTTTATACAAAAGAATTAAAAGTTCGTTAGTATCACGAAGCCGGCCTTGGTCTGGTGGTTTGTTCCGTCGCCCGTCCGCTGGATGTCCTGGGTTCGATTCCTCGCCTCGCGCTCGTTTATTTTTCTCGATACAGGCATTTCGGTATGTGGGTTCAGGTTCGGGGTTCAGGTTCAGGTATGTGGGTTCAGGTTCGGGGTGCAGGCCAGTTCGGCAGGTGGGTTCAGGGTGCAGTGCATGTAAGGTTCAGGTCCTGCACGTGCTTACATCTCAAGTGAAAAAAATGACATCTAAGTAAAATTGATGACAACTCAGCACTTCAGCATGACTACTGGGACGACACATAAGCATCAGTATGAAAATGGGGACGACACATAAGCAAAAAATGATGATGTGGCGAAATGCATCATAATGTTGTGGCTTATGACCAACCCGCCTAATGAAATCATGACTTTTTTTACCAAAATGGTCGTGATGTTTTCATCTTTGGACCCTTCCAACCCGACAACGACCAATTGCTTTGAAATGGTCATATAACTATGACCAGTTCATCCACGGTCATTATAAAATGGTCATGTATCAACATATTTCTTGTAGTGATTACGGAGGCTGCTCAGCTTCGGCTGCTGCCTGTTTGCCTTCCCGACTCTTCGTTTCATCTTCTCGCGTGGCCTGTTTGGCTCCTGCTCTGTGCCTATAAAACCAGAGGTCGCTCCTCTCCAGAGATACGCACAACAGATACACTGCCTTCTCGTTTCCAGAGCCTTGCGCCGCCGCTCAAGTCTTCCCCATCCTGGCCTGCGGCGTGCACCGCCGGTCGGGACAGTAGGCCTCCGAAACTGCGCTACTTCGAGTCCTGTACGGGAGAAGGGCGATAAGGTTTTTGGGGAGCGCTCTGCGCGACTACTGCCTTCTTCATCACGGACGACAACGACATCTTCCCGAACGACGACTTCTTCCTGGAAGTCGACGATCTCTTCGACGATATGGCCGACAACGTCAACAATGGTCCCGCTGCTGCACCAGCTCCTGTCCAGTATGTGCTTATGCCTTCTCTGTTCATTCTCATGTTTCAGATCCTACTAGAGTTCCTTCTTCTAGCATTTTTAGTAGATTTATTTTCCTCAGATTCTAGACTATGCATGCCTTTTGCCTACTCTCTAGAAATTTAGATGATTAAACTATACATGCCTTTTGTCTACTCTCTGAAAATTCAAATGACTAGTTTGACTATTGCAATTGTAGTTCTGCTTTACCTACTGTTTCTATTAATTAAATTAAGTGGTAAATTGCTCATATTTCCAACAATCCAAAAACCTTATTATAGGCAATTTACCCCAACTGTCTTTGCTGCGTCTATGAGGCCACCTGTGTTTGAGGGCGCCAATTATAAGAGATGGCGCGTGAGAGCAGTTCTCTGGTTTCAATCCATGAACTGCTATGACGCCACTCTTGGCAAGCCTACGGGTGATCTCGACCCTCAACAGGAGGCAAACTATGAGAAAATGAATACCTTCTTTAAGCTTGCTCTGATCAGTGTTCTTGGAGATAACATTGTTGATGCTTATGCGTCATTTGACAATCGCAAGGATATGTGGGATGCACTTGAGGCAAAATTTGGTACCTCAGATGCTGGCACTGAACTGTATGTCATGGAGCAATTCTATGACTACAGGATGACTGATGAGCGCTCCGTGGTTCAGCAAGCTCATGAGATTCAGTCACTCGCCAAAGAACTTGAGCACTTCACTTGTGTGTTACCGGACAAGTTTATTTCCGGAGGCATCATTGCCAAACTTCCTGCCTCATGGAGGAGCTTTGCTACGTCTCTGAAGCACAAGAGACATGAGTTTTCTGTCTCGAATCTCATTGGGACTCTTGATGTCGAAGAAAAGGCAAGAGCAAAGGACACACGTGCTCGAGGTGCTGATGGAAGTTCTAGTGCTAACTTGGTACAGAAGAGAAACATCCAAACCCACAAGTTCAAAAACAAGAACAAGTTTGAGGGTAAAGGAAAGTTTGATGTGAAGAACAAGACACCACATTCTACCAACTTCAAGAAGAAGTATGAGAAGAAGAAAGGAGTCTGCCATGTTTGCGGTGATCCTGAACACTGGGCTCCCAACTGCCCGAATCGCTTTGACAAGCGTCAACATGGGAAAGGCGGCAAGACCGTCAATGTTGTCATTGGTGATACTGAGATGAAGGACGCAGGGTACGGTATATTTCCTACCGTTCTTTCAGTATGTCATTCTCCTGATTGGTGGATTGATACGGGCGCCAACGTACATGTATGTTCTGATATTTCCATGTTCTCTTCTTATCAGGCAGCAGGAACTTCTTCTGTGCTGATGGGAAACGGCTCACATGCTTCTATTCGTGGTGTTGGTACGGTCGATCTGAAGTTCTCTTCGGGGAAGACTGTGCGACTGAAGAACGTGAATTATGTGCCCTCTATAAATAAGAATCTTGTTAGCGGTTCTCTTCTGTGTAGAGATGGCTACAAGCTTGTCTTTGAGTCGAATAAATTTGTAGTGTCCAAGTTTGGAACCTTTGTTGGTAAAGGATATGAATGTGGTGGTTTGTTTCGCTTATATTTGACTGATGTCTGTAATAATGTTGTAAACCATGTTTGCAACAATGAATCAAATTTATGGCATTCACGTCTTTGTCACATCAGTTTTAGCTGCATGACACGACTATCCAAATTGAGCTTAATTCCCCACTTCACACCTATTAAGGGTTCTAAGTGCCGAGTGTGTGTGCAAGCTAAGCAACCTCGCAAGTCCGATAAAACTGCAGAGGCGAGGAATCTGGCACCACTAGAGCTCATACATTTTGATCTCTGTGAAATGAATGGTGTGTTAACAAAAGGTGGAAAGAAATATTTCATGACGTTAATGTGACGCCCCGAGATCGGGCACTATGCAGATTTCAGCATTCCCGCCAAAATCCACATAATAACCGATTCCAGGTTGCCACTTGTGATAACATTACAACAGTTCACGAATAATCCACAACAACAACAGAAAAGATATATACAAGATGACTCAAACGAGTCAGGGATACAACTGATACAATACAAAGATCCAAATAACAGCGGAAGAAACAACATAGCGTCCGACTACGGACAAGATACAAACTGGACTAAGAGTCCTGAAGATAACCGAGAGCGTCCAATCCCTACCCAGGCCAAGCCGGAGGGATTCCCAAGCTAACGTCGTCAGACTTCAAACCTGTTGACTGCAATATTGAATATGCAGCCACGAAAAAGGATTCGTGGGTCAGTACGGTTAAGTACTGGCAAGTGGATAAACCATACTCACAAGATACCGGCGTAACCAGTCATCACAAGATACAAATACTTTGGGATCAACGGAAAGGAAGGGATTATTGCAAATAAGAGGCAACGGGCTGCACTAACCAACTACAGAGACTCACTACAACATCCGGCTAAAAGAGGGGGATAAGATAGCGTATCGTAACCAACTACAACTAACCACCAAACAAACCCATCCAATGTTACCCCCTACTAAGGAAGCAACCCAAGGATAACTCACACTGTTGATTAGGGTGACATCATTAATATGGTGGAGGTAATCTATATTACTAATCAAGTTATTATAGTTAGGTGTAAGTTGTCTGAGTACTTGTTAGCCAGTACTTTCACCAAGTCGTCACATAACCGCGGACAACACGACTTCTCGAGAAGATTCATCCCTGCAGGGTGTGCTCCAGTAGCCGTACACACTCGAGCCACCAACTAAAACTCAGGTTGGCTCGACACGACTCAAACCATCTCTACAACCCATCCTAGGAGCCACGGAGCTATAAGGTCCCAGCCACGCAGCCGAATACTCAGCGCAGGTGTGCAAAACTCCCGCAGGACACAGCACCCCGGCACTACAGGCCTCGCCCTATATGCATCATCATCATCATCAGTAACCATGGGGGATCAATCCATTATGCAAAGGAGAAAATGGAACACCCGAACTAAGTGTGGCTCTTCGGACAAGCTGCAGATCAGGTCTAAGTCGAGGGGGGTTCCATACCACCACCCGGATGCGGTGAGCACGCTCATCATGGATCAGTAGACAAGACTCTTTTCCTAGTTTCGACACCAGCCGGCTCCAAAACCCTAATTCGGGCCTCCTGTCGGTGCCTTATCATCAAATTATTATTACCCAAAACATTAACATGTTGTTGATTGAACTGAAACCCAACTATCAAACTAAATAGGTGATATGAAAAAGGACAACAAGACTTGAGCGCAAACAAACCTAAGCATGCAACTACGACACGAGGGCCAACAAGGTAAACAAACAACAGTTAATAGGAAGTGGAAGGAAGGCTATATCCTGGCTGCAAGGTAACATATGATAGGATCGAGACACAAGCATCGAATCAACAGGCTAGAATAAGAACAACGGAAAGAATCGGTAACAAGAGATGAAAGGCAGCAGCAAGTGAGTATACTTGCCTGGAATCCAGCAAGTAGAGGTACATCCACAGAACTTGTCGTTGCTCACATCATCTCAACGTCCTATCCGGGAAGAAGCAACGAACCTCGAACAAACACCGGATGCAACAATTACTACTGCGGCAAAAGATCCAGCATGATCAAGATATGGATTCATGACAAGTTTAAAGATGCATCAAGATAACTAGTTGACATGGTAACATAACAGAATTAAATGGACCCACATGCAATTTGGATTGCATATGGAAAGCCCATGAATTCAGGTTGAAATAATTTTTTTACAACTAACCAACAGGTGAAGGTGGATTATCATGATGCATGGATGAAGAAAACAATGGGAAAACAACAAGGGATTCAATTTGAAATAAGGTTTACCAAGTTTGGAATTTTTATTTATTAAGTTAGGAAATTTGGCTTCTTAAGTGAGTTACACAAGCATTTATTGTTTTCACCCATTTTAATTGCTCAAAACAGATAACAAAATCTATATTTGGAAAGAACACAAAATTTTAGATGGAAAACATATTTCATTTGTTGAAAAAGGAATTAAAATGAATTAGTTATTAATTTGACAATTTTAAAGGCATTAAATAAGAAACAGTTGTTTTCAGTAATTTAAATTATTCAAAATAGCAAACAAAGTTGATATTTGCAAGGTTCATGAAAAATGGGATGGAAAACATATTTTACATGTTGGAATTGGATTTGAATTGCCCAAGTTATGAATTTTGCAATTTAAAAGGTTTAATTAAAGCATTGGATTATTGCACCACTTTTAATTAGGGAAAACAATAAACAAATTGCGTTGAAAAGGTTGAAAACATGTAGCAAATGTTTCACTGAACATTTAGAGCTAACAAACATAATTTTTGGGTTATTAATGAATTTATTATGCAAGTTTTTATAATCATTCTTATTCTGCCCATTTTAGTAAACAGAGGGAAACATGCTCAAAATTAATTCAATTGTGACCAAATAAAATACCAATGTGTAGAGTTTGTTAAGACAAATTTTTAGAGCCCAAGTTTGATTAAATTGGATGAACAGAACTAAAGTTATGAAATTCCAAAGTTTCCAATTTTTATTGCTTTTTCAGTAATTAATTATTTAGTGCAAAAATTGTTACAGCAACAGATTGCAAACTTGACATTAATAGAAAGAGCACAGAATTTTGAATCCACAGGAATTTGAATCATTCAAATTGGAGCAAAATTCAATTTTATATGGATTTTAGAATTAATTGCTCAGATCTCTGTTTCTGAAATTCGGGCAGAAAAAGAAAAAACAGAAATAAAAGCGTGTGGCTTGGGGGGATCGAACCCAGGACCTGGGGCTTGCACGCAAGGGTCCTAGCCAGTGCACTACTGTCACGTTTGTTGAAAGGTGCAGATGTGGTTGGGTTTTGAGGTGCTCCTGATTCGCGAATCTGAACTGAACCATCGTGCAGTTACTGTATCTCGATCGAAAGAAAAAGGAGGCGGCCGGCGGCCTGACGCTCGATGGCGGGGTTCCTCCGCACGATGGCGGGTTCACAGAGCAAGAGGGGAGGAGGAGGAAGCCCTAGGGCGGAGGGGGGCCTCACCTCGGGGTGAGTCCGTTGGTGCAGGGTCTGATCCGCGGAAAGGAGGTCGCAGACGTCGATCATGGCTGCAGCGGCGGCGACTTTCCGGCGACGACGCGGCCTCCCGGGTGGCTCCCAGCGCCCGGCGAGGAGACGAGGAGGACGAGGATGCAGCGGCGGTTCCATTCCCACCATCATCGGCCCGTGGCAGCTGCTCAACCCCCGGCGCCGTGCTCCTCCTTCTCCGTCCATGGAAAAGGTTCAGAGGGTTCAGAAATTGGCAGCGAGAGGGAAGAGGAGGTGGAGCGAGGAGAAGTGGGTGGCGGCGGCGCTGGAGATGGGAAGAGGGAGATGGAGTGGGGCTAGGGTTTCTAGAGGGGAGGGGAGGTAGATAAAGGAGGTGGGGATCGGTGGGGTGCGTGGTGCTGCTGTTGCTTTCTGCAGAGAAAACGACAGGGGGAGGGATCGTACGGAGGTGGGGAATGAGGTAGAGTGGGCTAGAGGGCTTGGGGCTGGGCCGTGGGCTGGGCTGTCTCCCCATTCTTTTTTCCTTCTTCTTTTTTTTTGCTTGTAAGAAAAGAAAAGGAGAGAGAGAAAAGAGTAGGTTGGGGTTTGGGGTTTATGAAATATTTTATTAATTTGCAAACAGTGATTAAAAGCAATGTTAACATTATTCCCAAAAAAATTTGAAATATTAATGTGATTTTAATTTGTTAGTTGAATTTCATATAGGGTTTCAATTGGAGTTTTGAAATAACAAGTTTTATTTAATAAAATCAAACACTATGAAAACTTAGTGAGTTTAAAAATGTTTGGAGGATTTTAATTGTTACACCACAATTGGATCATGTCAATTATGAATGGATTTGCTTTGAATTTAAAATTACCATTTGGGTGTTAATAGAAAGGAATTTTATTAACAAGCAAATCAACTTCAAACTATTTTAAAAACAAGTTGAGTTGGTTAGGTTGCAACTTTTAAATTGGAAAATTTGGACCATGTTTGAAAGTTTAATTTGGTTTGGATTTTTGAGTTGTTTTTGAAAACATGGTGCAATGCATACGATGCATGTGATGCATGCAGAAAAGAAAAACAACCAACTTTCTACTCAGGGTAACACCCAGGTGTTACAGTTAATTGATGACTCCACCAGATATTGTCATGTGTATCTTCTGAAATAAAAAGATGAAGCTTTGAGTTTCTTCAAAATCTATAAAGATGAAGCAGAAAACCAACTTGATCGAAATATTAAGAGGCTACGGTCTGATCGGGGTGGAGAGTATTTTTCCAACGAGTTTGATTCTTTTTTTGCGGAACATGGTATAATTCATGAGAGGACGCCTCCCTATTCACCTCAGTCAAATGGGGTGGCTGAAAGAAAGAACCGTACTCGAACTGATTTGGTTAACGCCATGTTAGATACATCGGGTCTTTCCAAGGTTTGGTGGGGAGAGGCTATTATGACTGCATGTCATGTCCTAAACCGAGTCCCTACAAAAGACAAAGAGATAACTCCATTTGAGGAATGGGAGAAGAAAAGATTAAAACTCTCTTACCTACGACCTTGGGGTTGTTTGGCGTTAGTCAATATTCAATTCCCTAAGAAGCGCAAGGTTGGACCAAACACTGTGGATTGTGTTTTTCTGGGATATGCTTTTCATAGCATTGGCTATAGATTCTTGGTCATAAAATCTGATGTGTCTGACATGCGTGTTGGTACAATTATGGAGTCAAATGATGCGACTTTCTTTGAGGACATTTTTCCTATGAAGGATATGTCTACCTCATCACATCAGGAGATTCCTAATTCATCAAGTCAAGAATTAGTTCCACTTCCTGAACCTACCATTTCGATGGAACACGTTGAAAATCCTGTGGAGGACAACAGTGAAACTCCCAAAAGAAGCAAGAGACAGAGGACTGCAAAGTCCTTTGGTAATGATTTCATTGTATACCTCGTGGATGATACTCCCAGTTCCATTTCAGAGGCCTATGCATCTCCAGATGCTGACTATTGGAAGGAAGTCGTCCGTAGTGAGATGGATTCCATTTTGGCTAATGGAACTTGGGAAATCACTGATCGTCCTTACGGGTGCAAACCTGTAGGATGCAAATGGGTGTTCAATAAGAAGCTTAGGCCTGATGGTACTATTGAGAAGTACAAAGCACGGCTTGTGGCCAACGGTTATAATCAAAAGGAAGGTGAAGATTTCTTTGATACTTACTCACCTGTAGCACGCCTGACCACCATTCGAGTACTACTTTCGCTGGCTGCTTCACATGGTCTTCTCGTTCATCAAATGGATGTTAAGACCGCTTTCCTAAATGGAGAGTTGGAAGAGGAAATTTACATGGACCAGCCAGATGGATTCGTGGTAAATGGTCAGGAAGGAAAGGTGTGCAAATTGCTGAAATCTTTATATGGCCTTAAACAAGCGCCTAAGCAGTGGCATGAGAAATTCGAAAGAACTTTGACTGCAGCAGGTTTTGCTGTAAATGAAGCTGACAAATGTGTGTACTATCGCCATGGTGGGGGCGAAGGAGTCATTCTTTGTTTGTATGTTGATGACATACTAATCTTTGGAACTAACCTCAAAGTGATTGAAGAGGTCAAGTGTTTCCTATCTCAATGTTTTGAGATGAAAGATCTAGGAGTTGCTGATGTTATTCTTAACATCAAGTTACTGAGAGATGACAATGGTGGGATAACACTTGTTCAATCTCACTATGTGGAGAAGATCTTGAGTCGTTTTTGGTATAACGATTGCAAGCCTTCACCAACTCCATATGATCCCAGTGTGCTACTTCGTAAAAACAAAAGAATTGCAAAGCATCAACTTAGATACTCTCAGATTATTGGCTCGCTTATGTATTTAACTAGCGCTACGAGGCCTGACATCGCGTATGCTGTGAGCAAACTTAGCCGATTTGTTTCAAATCCAAGCGATGATCATTGGCGCGCTCTTGAGAGAATCATGCGCTATTTGAAAGGCACTGCGAGCTATGGGATTCACTATTCTGGGTACCCAAGGGTACTTGAGGGTTATAGTGATTCAAATTGGATATCTGACGCTGATGAGATAAAGGCCACGAGTGGATATGTATTTACACTTGGTGGTGGCGCTGTTTCTTGGAAGTCTTGCAAGAAGACCATCTTAACGAGGTCAACCATGGAAGCAGAACTCACAGCATTGGACACAGCCACTGTTGAAGCAGAGTGGCTGAGACAGCTCTTGATGGATGTGACGCCCCGGGATCGGGCACTATGCAGATTTCAGCATTCCCGCCAAAATCCACATAATAACCGATTCCAGGTTGCCACTTGTGATAACAGTACAACAGTTCACGAATAATCCACAACAACAGAAAGGATATATACAAGAGGACTCAAACGAGTCAAGGATACAACTGATACAATACAAAGATCCAAATAACAGCGGAAGAAACAACATAGCGTCCGACTACGGACAAGATACAAATTGGACTAAGAGTCCTGAAGATAACCGAGAGCGTCCAATCCCTGCCCAGGCCAAGCCGGAGGGATTCCCAAGCTAACGTCGTCAGAACTTCAAACCTGTTGACTGCAATGTTGAATATGCAGCCACGAAAAAGGATTCGTGGGTCAGTACAGTTAAGTACTGGCAAGTGGATAAACCATACTCACAAGATACCGGCGTAACCAGTCATCACAAGATACAAATACTTTGGGTTCAACGGAAGGAAGGGGTTATTGCAAAGAAGCGGCAGCGGGCTGCACTAACCAACTACAGAAACACACTACAACTTCCGGCTAACAGAAAGAAGATAAGATAGCGTATCGTAACCAACTACAACTAACTTCAAACAAACCCATCCAAGGTTACCCCCTACTAAGGAAGCAACCCAAGGAAACTCACACTGTTGATTAAGGTGAAGTTCAGGTTATTGTGGCAATATTCCTATTACTAGTCAAATTATTATTAATTAGGTGTAAGTTGTCTGAGTACTTGTTAGCCAGCACTTTCACCAAGTCGTCACATAACCGCGGACAACACGGCTTCTCGAGAAGATTTATCCCTGCAGGGTGTGCTCCAGTACCCGTACACACTCGAGCCACCAACTAAAATTCAGGTTGGCTCGACACGACCCAAACCGTCTCTACAACCCATCCTAGGAGCCACGGAGCTATAAGGTCCCAGCCACGCAGCCGAATACTCAGCGCAAGTGTGCAAAACTCCCGCAGGATGCAACACCCCGGCACTACAGGCCTCGTCCTATATGCATCATCATCATCATCACAGTAACCATGGGGGATCACCCCATTATGCAAAGGAGCAAATGGAACACCCGAACTAAGTGTGGCTCTTCGGACAAGCTGCAAATCAGGTCTAAGTCGAGGGGGGTCCCATACTACCTCCTGGATGCGGTGAGCACGCTCATCATGGATCAGTAGACAAGGCCCTTTTCCTAATTAGGGTCGACACTAGCAGGCTTCAAAACCCTAACCCGGGCCTCCTGCCGGTGCCTTATCATCAAATTATTATTACCCAAAACATTAACAGGTTGTTGATTGAATTGAAACCCAGCTATCAACTAAACAGGTGCTAAGACGGACAACAAGACTTGAGCGCAAACAACACTAAGCATGCAACTACGATACGGGGCCAACAAGGTAAACAAGCAACAATTAATAGGAAGTGGAAGGAAAGGCTATATCATGGCTGCAAGGTAAACATATAATAGGATCGAGACATAAGCATCGAATCAAAGGCTAGAATCAGAACAACGGAAAGAATCGGTAACAAGTGATGAAAGGCAGCCATTTGGCAACAAGTGAGTATACTTTCCTGGAATCCAGCAAGTAGAGGTACATCCGAAGAACTTGTCGTTGCTCACATCATCTCAACGTCCTATCCGCGAAGAAGCAACGAACCTCGAACAAACACCGGATGCAACAATTACTACTACGGCAAAAGATCCAGCATGATCCTATTTTATATGCATGACATGCGAGATGCAACTCACGATGCAACATTAAGCAATTTAATCGGAACCGGAGTCCGGACAAATAGAGATTGGTTCAAGTTACTTATCTAACCATCAAATTAAATGTTGTTTAGCATGGAGAACAATAAATAGGTGAGCTAACAATATTAAATGGAATAGGGCATAATTGAATTAAATACCCCAACACATTCCATATTTATTTATTAGGTGACATTATTATTGCCCGCACCCACAATATGCAATGCAAACATGATGCGATGACATTTTAAATATAGTTGATATGTTATAGAAAATAGGGCATAAATATATAAGGGTTTGGGTTCGCACGTGTGGAGAGGATCTTCGGGTTCGGCGCCGGTGTCTTCGGGGTGTAGGGGAAGTAGAAGAAGAGGAGGAAGTAGAGGACGTAGTCGACATAGAGGAAGGAGTGGAAGTAGTCGTAGCAGGGGAAGTAGTCGACATCGAGGACGTAGTTGTTCCAGGGTCATCGTCGTGGAGGTAGTCGTTCACGCCGTAGAGGAAGTAGTCGTTCTCGAATCACGCGGTCATCGTCGTCGAAGTAGTCGTAGTAGTCGTGGGCGATCCGCAACATCGTTGTCTTCGAGGTTGGTGGCGGACATGTCGGTCCCAATCTTCACGGCACACACGAAGGCGGCCAACACAAAGCGAACACGACGAAGGCGATGTAGTCGTTCACAGTTCGTCGAGGGAGTAGTCGTGGTCGAGGTGCGTGTCGCATCGGGTAGGAATCTTGGCGGTTCCGGTGCTCGGACTTGGCGACGAGGTACGGGTCGGGGTCGATCTTGTCGCCGGGAATTTTTGTCGGGGTCACATGGACGCGCCCAAAAGCGGCCACCACAAAGCCGAAGCGACAACGGGCATGGCCACAGACATGCGTGTACGGCGAAGAGTTGCACATAGTCGGAAAACGCCCATCGACGATAATGGAAAGAAGCGCACGGGCACCCACAAGGCATCACCATGGCGGGTGGACGAACATGGCCGACCACATGGTCACGACCCTTGCAGACATTTCCTCGAGCACGTGGCGGGCAACGTGGATGGAGACAGCGGAGCGGGCGGCGGCCATGGCGCTCGGGTGCGGGAGGAGGGGGACCACGGACCGGCGGCCATGGCCTCGTGGCTCTCCACGCAGCTAGCCCATCTCCTCCGGATGCGAGGCAGGAGGCGGCGCCGCGTGCGCTCCCTCCCGGCGCGAGCAACACGACGAGAGGCAGCGGCCCTCGTCTCCACGGCGAGGAACGGCGACGGGCTTGGCTGCCGTGGGGCGGACAGAGGAGAGGGGGCAGCTACCGGCGGGCGCCATGGAGGCTCGCTGGCCAGAGCTCACGGAGATGGAGGCGGGGCTGCTCGGGGCCGGGGGGCGCTGCGAGTTGGGGAGGAGGATGGCGCTTGGGGGCGAGGTGGAGGAGCTCGTGGCGAGGGGGAACGAGGGGGCTCGAGGTGGAGGGAGCATGGTGGGGGCGGAGGTGCATCTGGGCCGTGGCCGGAGAGGAGGGAGGCAACGGCGTCGCTGCGGCCGCGGGAGGAGGCGCAGGTGGCGGGGCGTCGGAGAAGAGGCCGGAGGAGGAGGCGAGGGACGGCCGGCCGGAGCATGGCCTCCTGGCCGGTGCGAGCGAGGAAGGGAGGCGAGGGGGGCAGGGATCGATGGGCATCGCCCTGGCGGCGCTCGACAGAAGGAAGAGGACGAGGGATCGATGGGATCCCCTGCGTGCGTGTGCGGTGTGCGTTGCGTGCGTGGGTTATGTGTGCGTGTGGGGTTGGGCTAGGGTTAGGTGTGTGTTAACAGGCCGGTTGGCCTGTGGGCTGGCCGGCCCTCAACGTTTTTTTTCTTTTTTGATTGTTTATAAAACTTCTTGATGTAAAATAATTTTTGGGGCACAATTAATTTCAGAAAAACTTAGAAAACAAAATTTTATGCAATTTTAATTATTTTACCAATGTTAAAAATGCACAACGATGCAGATGCGATGACATGCAGAAAAGGAAACAAACAGGCAACAACTATTTGGGAGAACCCCGGTCGTTACAATGGACTTACCCTTGGTTGAAAAACCTATACCCGCTATCCCGATGAACTGTGATAATCAAACTGTGATCATCAAAATAAACAGTTCTAACGACAATATGAAATCATCAAGGCATGTGAAGAGAAGACTAAAATCTGTCAAAAAATGAGAAACTCCGGAGTTATTGCATTGGATTATATCCATACATCTAAAAACTTGGCAGACCCCTTCACAAAGGGTCTATCGCGTAACGTGATAGATAATGCATCGAATGAGATGGGTATGAGACCCACAATATAAGTTGTTCACTGTGGCAACCCACTCTATGTGATCGGAGATCCCGTGAATTAGAATCGGGAGACAAGCTGTTGATCAACTGAGAGGAGAGTATCCCTACTTTTTATACCACTCCATGAAGATGCAATACTCTCCTACTCTGCAAAGCAGGTTGATGTTTATCTTAATGTGTTCTAAGTGGCTTATTTAAGCAGAGATGTTGTCCTGCAGAACATCTTTTGAAGAACACACCTATGTGAGTCTGACTGTCAAACGTCGCAGTCCATGAGAGTTGGGTGCTCTCTAATAAACTCATGAAAGGTCAAGGAGTATGACGCATAAGCTCCACCCGCGGGGAAGTCCTGCGGCAGCCTAGTATCGATCAAGGCTTTATGTGAAACTAGATTCGCAGAAAACTTGCAGTTCAAGGCGCAGTCCACTGTCCAAGTTGCTTACCAGTGTAGCATAGAGTTCTAGGTGGAAGTTCAACTTCACAGTCTCCACTGAAGCATCGGTATATAAAACAATGTTTTGGAACCAAAGGCAAATTTCGTGTGCCTCTGGGATCTGGTGGGGGATTGTTGGAATTTTGGCCCAAATAGACCAGCCCATTTAATATTCCAGAAATTCCTAATAAATCCTAGAGGCCCACTTGGCCCATTCGTGTATGGCAAGAGGTGGGACAAATGTTTAGTCCCACATTGCTAGTTGAGTGGAAGTTTTACTTGTTTATAAGGGAGGTCTTTCCACTTGTTGTATGAGCATGAGAAAGAGATGACTACACGCGCGCTCCTCCTCCGCCGCCCGCCTCGTCACGACGCACGCGCGCGCCGCGGGTTACGGGAATGCCTCGAGCCGAGAGCCTCTCGCTCTCTTTATTTTGCCACACGCACGAATTAGATAATGAACAGGCGCAAGAATCTGAAACGCTTTGCTAAGTGGGTTTTGATTACGGAGGCTGCTCAGCTTCGGCTGCTGCCTGTTTGACTTCCCGACTCTTCGTTTCATCTTCTCGCGTGGCCTGTTCGGCTCCTGCTCTGTGCCTATAAAACCAGAGGTCGCTCCTCTCCAGAGATACGCACAACAGATACACTGCCTTCTCGTTTCCAGAGCCTTGCGCCGCCGCTCAAGTCTTCCCCATCCTGGCCTGCGGCGTGCACCGCCGGTCGGGACAGTAGGCCTCCGAAACTGCGCTACTTCGAGTCCTGTACGGGAGAAGGGCGATAAGGTTTTTGGTGAGCGCTCTGCGCGACTACTGCCTTCTTCATCACGGACGACAACGACATCTTCCCGAACGACGACTTCTTCCCGGAAGCCGATGATCTCTTCGACGATATGGCCGACAACGTCAACAATGGTCCCGCTGCTGCACCAGCTCCTGTCCAGTATGTGCTCATGCCTTCTCTGTTCATTCTCATGTTTCAGATCCTACTAGAGTTCCTTCTTCTAGCATTTGTAGTAGATTTATTGTCCTCAGATTCTAGACTATGCATGCCTTTTGCCTACTCTCTAGAAATTCAGATGATTAAACTATGTATGCCTTTTGTCTACTCTCTGAAAATTCAAATGACTAGTTTGACTATTGCAATTGTAGTTCTGCTTTACCTACTGTTTCTATTAATTAAATTAAGTGGTAAATTGCTCATATTTCCAACAAGATGTAGCAACAAATGTCAGAATTCATCATACCAAACTGGTATAATAGGAAATGTCAATTTATTATTATTCTAATAATAGTGAATTTTATTTTAGATGTTGATTTTCTATATATTAGATCAAAACTTATAAATTTTGATTTTGACTAAACTTTTGAACACAGGGTAAGTGGCGAACTGAGAAAATATGTTGTTTGTATTATTAAGTACACATAAATGACACATTTCTTCGACTACCATCACACCAACACACTCACAAAACGCCAGGGAAACACCACCAACACACTCATAGAAGTTCAGAGTCGTGAAATTTTAAATTTAATGAAGTCTCGACATTATTCTCACCATATACATTGTTTTTATGCTTGAGTCCACATAAATGAAAAAATTATTGGAATACGATCCTACCAATTCTCTAGCAAAAGCCCGCGTCAGAGTTTCATTGTCGTGGTATATTACATTAATAAATTCTCACACTAAGAAAATTACCTCCTTAATGATAAGCGCATGGCCAAGTAACGACAGATTTCTACCTTGATAAGAATGTCCCTCAACTGAAGGAATGTGTCGACTTAGTGAGATTTAGTGTGTCAAGTCTTCAAATGATGAAGGTAAAATATTAGTGGCACACTATCGACAGTAACTTACCTCACACTGAAAAATATTTTGACTTAATGATAAACAAAGGCCTAAGTCACCACAGAATACTGCCCGATAGGTTTCATTTAAAATCCACATGGTGTGGTGTGTCAATAATATTTTGATTTGGAGGACACGACAAACTTACACTTAATTCAAATAAGTTGTTTTGGCCGATAATTGTTGGTTTGTATGGTTGACATATTTTGATTACCGTATGTGTATTTCTCTCATGTAGCAAAATTGACATTAGAGCACATGGCATTCACATTGCACAGTAAAATTACGGTTGATTAAGCCTAGAAATACATGTGAGAAGGTGTGTAGAACTATTGAACGAGGAACAAGATAAGTTAAAAGTCTGGAAAACTTAGAATCACACTTCTATGACTAGTAATATTTATGGATAATATTATAACGAATACGCCTAAGAGAAAATCTATCTTTAGAATTATATTCATAGAAAAATAGTGGCCAAGTTTCACCACATTCCTGTTTCTAAAACATTGCACATTGTAAATTAGATGGAAAACATCAGGACAAGACACTTCACACGTTTTAATTCTATCTACATTTTAAGCAAGATAGATTATTTTATCTTAATGAAAAGACTCATATATAAAAAATAAGTGACCTTGCTTAATGATCTACCATTATGTAAGAACTATGCTTCAGTTGGTAGATCTGATATCACTTACAAAGGTGTTTTAACACTGCATGATAATCATTTGCCCACAAAAAGTAGATTGCAGTAGAATTTACTCGCATGCTTGTTGTCTTCCTTACCATTTGCCATAGTAGTAAAATAATGGGAAATAATATGATATAAATGAAAACATATTTTTAATTTTTAAACACATTCAACCAATGAATGCCCTCGCATTTGCGAGGGCCACCCTGCTAGTTATATACTAAAAGCAATATACGGAAGTCTAATATAGCCACCACGTTAAGCCACATCATCTTAATTATTTTAACCGTTAGATCTCAAATTAATAGTTAGGATTTAACCGAGGGATTAACATAAAAGGTGTTACGTACAATATTAAACATGTGCACATGTACAAGAGAAAAGATATGCCACGTTAGTACATGAACACACTTTAGGTGGCTACATGAAAACATTGATGGATCGGCCAACACACACCCGACCATAGAAAAAAGTAAAATTAATTACCCACATAAGCCATTACACGTGAAACCAGCCTATTTGTATCCGTGCTATTCTCAGCACTAAAAACAAATACATCAATCTTCTATTCTTTCCGGTCCGTTTCCCATGAAGCATCCTCTCACTCTAGGGTAAAAGTCCTTCCAGGCCATGCCGCCGTGAACAAGCTGAGCGTGAGGCCGCAGCTCATGCCCCATATCGAGGCGCGCATGTTCATCCCCTGGATCTAATTGCAGATCGAGGTGCATGTTTATGCGCCGGATAATCAGCGCTGGTGGCCGTGACTTCCACTGGTAGAAAATAGGCCTACAGTCCCGGTTCGCCAGGACCATTAATCCCGTCCGGGCAACCGGGACTAGCAATGCGCGACTAAATGCCCCCCCCCCCCCCCCTATAGTCCCGCCACTTACGGACCGGGACTAAAAGCCCGTCCACGTGGGCGCTAGGGGTCCGTTGCGGCGGAGGACCTTTAGTCCCGGTTCTTGTGGTTAACCGGGACTGAAAACCTGCGCAGGTTTAGGGTTTTAGGCCCCCTAAACCTGTTTCCTTTTTAATTTGTTTTGTTTTAATTTCAGTACACATATACATGCATATATATATATATATGAAATATCAAACAAGGAGAATTCAATAGGAATATATAATATATATTCAATATCGGGTGACCATATATACAACCTCGAACAAGTTTCCATATTACACAATTAAGATGGACGAGCATACACAAATTCGCACAAGTTTCAAAGTACTTAGGGCTTATACATGCGGATAAAAGTCATCGTCGGTGGACGCATGGAACTCTCCTTTCTTCTGGATGACATGCCTAAGGAAAAATCCTGCTATTTCCTCTTGAATTGGTCGGAAGCGAGCTTCTAGAGTAAGCGCCCTCCGCAAGTTATTGAGACCCTTCCGCGTTTCCTCGTCCTTCTTCCTCTCAGATATTTCTTTCCGTATGTTCTCACAGACATAGTATCCACATAGACCGGTCCCCGGTGGCTGCTTATCCACACCTTTGACCACATTTTTAAATCGTAGCGCATCTTTGAATTCACCGACATGTTGAAGTGAGAGCCGTCTCCAAACTCTACAATGCAAATAAAATTAAATGAACAAGGGAGTTATTAGCTTAGAAAATGAGCAAAAGAGACCGATCGATATAGAGCGCAAATGATTGAAAAATAATTACTTTTGCATCATTTTTCTCATGTTGACCCAAAGATCTGTATTTGAATTCATAGAGTCAATGATGAAAACTATGGACTTGTGAAGATCAATTTTTAGCAGAATCCAGTGGTACCTGCGGACACATTAGATGCAGAGTCATGCATAATTTATCGATTGGACATACCATGCATGGAGTAAACAAAAGAGAATGGGAACATGAGAGAAACACTCACCCAAAATGGTAAGGAAATAGAATATATCTTTTGGATTCATGCTTTTTAAAAAAATTGTACAAGTCTTTCTCCACGTCTATGGGGTGACGTTCTAACATAGTTCCATTAATGATTTGTGGGTCAATGAACCCAACATCATGGATGAGTCTTACTTTGCATTCCCAAATCTTCAATCTGCATAATAGCGTACGGAACAATATAGTTAGGACAATATATATATATATATATATATAGTGTAGGCAATGAAGAACGAGATGAGGTAGAAATAAATCACTTACAGAACGTAGCAACTCAGGATAGATTTGTCGAGCTCACGCATATTGAACAGCTGGAACAATTCACTCAACTCAATTGTTACAGAGTACTTTTTGGTGTGATGCTCCTCTGTATAATCCACATACACATATTCTTTGTCGGTAAATGCTATGAAATCTTTGTACCAACGTAGCAGACTTTGCATTAGTGGTGGTAGATCCTTTTCCTTCGCAGGCTCGACGAGAGGCCCTTTCTTCACATATTTTAATGCTACATCAGCCATTGGCATATCGTCCATGTCTAAAAAGGCACGAAGAGACATGCCGGCCTCGGACGCATTTTGCATGGCAGTAGCTACAGTCAATCCCATTGCTGTCACAGCATTTATGACCTCGGGGTCCTGTTCCGGAGCGGCTTTCACTATGAGGGGGGATATCGATTGTTTACTCTGCATCCCGAGCTGGGCAACTTGTTTCCCGCTTTGTATCATTTTTGCTTTTTTTTTCTCCTCCTCCAATATTCCTGCTTGCTTACGAAGTTCAATATCATAGTCTTTAGGCAAATTCTTCACGGATTGGGACACTGTCGATAAAAAAATCCGTAGCCCAATAGTCTACAATCGGAGGGAATACTTCCTTGGGCTCAGGCTCCTTTAGCGCCTTCAGTTTGCCCTTCCATTTCTCAACGTCAGCCTTCACGACCAATTTGGTTTCAGCATCACTAAGTTCCCAAGGCCTTGGGGTGAGAGGCTTCAGTGATGGCTCCGGTACCCGTGTGGTCTTAGGTACATAAGGGTCCGGGTTAATAGACCAAGAGCGGGTTCCCTTGCTGGCCGCCTGCTTCTGTTTCTTCGCTGGAGGAGGAATGGGGGGCGACGTCTGCTTATCCTCCGGAGGAGGAATGGGGGGCGACGTCCGCTTATCCTCCGGAGGAGGAATGGGGGGCGACGACGTCTGCTTTTCCTCCGGAGGAGGAATAGTGGGAGACGTCTGCTTTTCCTCCGGAGGAGGAATCGTGGGCGACGGCTGCTTAACCGCCGGAGGAGGAAGATTGGGGGACGGCGTCGAATGGCGTGAAGGAGGCGTAGGTGAACCAGCACTAGCACCACCACCACCACCAGCACCTGCACCATCGTAGGGGGGTGGACTTGTTAGCCTTGGCGTCTCGCCTGGAAACACTATGTACTTCTTTTTCCATAGAATGAACTGGCGCTTGACATCTCCAAGTCTTCTCTCCCCTTCGGGTGTAGCTATGTCAATCTCCAGGTCCTCAAACGCTTGGACTATGTCTTCCACCGTGACACGAGCATAGCCATATGGAATGGGGTTGTTGTGATGGAGTGCTCCAGGTGTATAGGGTAAAGCACTGCCGGTAGCCACCTTCATGGAAATGTTCCCCACGGGATAATGCAGATCACATTCTTTCATCTCCTTTACGTCATCCACGGGGTAGTGAGGCTCCGGTGCACGACTCTCGATCATCGGTGCATTAGCACCTGCAGTCGGGGCCTCCGTGGAAGCCACGCTGCTTCTCCCCTGCTGGCTTCCGAGATCCGTTGCATGTTCTTGATGCGGCCCTGCAGCCGACGCTTTTTCTTTCTCAAGTATTCCCGCCACGACCTTCTTCAGGTCAGAAACTTCCATTGCAAGATTCGCCAGTTCATCTGCAGCCCGGTCCGTACCTCTCCTACGGCTTCTGTAACAGTACGGGTCACCCTCCTGGGAAAACCCTACTTTCCAAGGCAATCTGCCTTTGCCTCGTATATGTCCTCCGTGTTCAGGATTTCCGAGGGCAACTGTCAGTTGGTCTCTCTCTCTGTTGAACGTGATCTTGCCCTGTTGAGCTTTGGTCATTGCGTCAACAAGGTCTTTTGTGGGAGCAAACTTTTTCTGCCGGTGAACACACTCCCCTGTCTCCGGGTCTAGCGATCCCCCATGCCCGTACCACCACATTTTGGCTCATTCGTCCCATCCCTCTGTACCTAGACGGATTCCTCTTGCCCTTAGGCCGTCCTCCATTGCCTGCCACTTAGGCGCCGAAACGCGGTATCCTCCTGGCCCCATAACATGATGGTACTGTTTCTTTTCCGCATTAGCCTTATTTTTTGCCGACATTTCCTTGAAATGCTCCGATTTATGTTGCGTCACAAATTATGTCCAATCATCTCTCAGTTTCTCATATTGTCCAGTGAAAATCGGAGTCTTGCCCTGGCTGACATATTCACGGAACAATTTTTTCTTGAAGTTCCGGAATGCTTCGGCCATCTTCTGAAGAGCGAACTCTTTGACTATCCTCCTCCTCTCACGTCCACCCGGAACGTCCTGACCGAATTCATCTTTTTTGTTGTATTCCGGAGGTAGAATGAAATGTGCAATAAGCTTTCTAAACATAATCTTTTTCGTTCTCTTGTCGACATAACTGAAACCAATACGTGCTTTCTTTGGCTCCTTCCATTCCTGGACGGTGATCGGGACGATGTCTCTAACAATGACTCCGCATTGGTTGATAAACTTTGTGGTGTGCTGTAGGGGCTTGCCGATTTCACTGACTGATTCGATGGTATATATTTCGGAATCTTTCATCGCCTTGGATTTGCCACGCTTTTTCATACTAGATCCGACCGAGGGCTAAAATAAGAAAGAGAGTCGCGCGCGTTAGTCTTTGCAATTGGACCGAGGGCTAAAATAAGACCGAGGTCTAAAATATATACCTCGCCGGAGGTGGTTGTTCTTTGCAATTGGAGATCGTCGTTTGTCGACGGTTGACCTCCGTCATCAATGTCCATTCCTTCACCTCCTTGATCATCGACAATGTCTGTTCCTTCTTCACCTCCTTGATCATCGACAATGTCTGTTCCTCCTTCACCTTCTTGATCCTCAAGGTTCAGATAAGAAGAGATTACATCATCGACAATGTCTGTTCCTCCTCCGGCTATGATATCTAATATATAACCTTCAGCCACCTGTTCCGCCGTCAGGTCTCTATTGTCTGCCATATGTCACTCCTGCAGACATGCATGTAGTAAAAATTAATTAAGTATATAGGAGACTTAGCAAATATTGTCGTAGAAAGAGGGAAAACAGATTGGTAGGGTCGCTCAAATGACTTGGAGAACCCCATAGCTAGGTTGCATTTGCTTTTCTGGTCATTTTGGTATATTACACTTAATATTCTGAATTTATTGAATTAAAACTTACTTTCATTATTTTAATGAATTTAACTCAAATTCAAATATGGTCTCATTTTAAACTTTGTCAAACATGAATGATAATGATATAAACAGATAGCTTACATTTTTGTGAACATTTTGCATATTTTTCCATAATTTTTGGAATTATAAATTAAAAGTTATTTAATTTAGAAGATTTAATTATGTTCTGTAATTCCATATACAGTTGGCCCCACGTGTCATGATGACGTCATTAAAAAAACTCGTCAACACGTGGCCAGGTGACGTCATGATGACGTCACCCCTGGCGTCACACGGTGGCCGGCGGTGGCAGTTCAGGCTCTCGGGTCTCCGGCGATTCCGACGATTCCGGCCACGGGGGAGGGAACGGAGATGGGGAGGAGGCCACTTGGTGCTCGCCACGGGGGAGGGGACGGAGATGGGGACGAGGCCACGGCCACTGTTGTCTCGCCGGCGGCGAATCTGGCCGCGGTAGCGAGCGCGAGGGCGGCGCGTTCTCAGTTCGTGGTCGCCGTTCGAGGGCGGCGCGTTCGCGCGTGAATCGTGGTCTCCGTTCGATGGCGTTGGATCTAGGGCGACGGCGACGGCCCGCGGGGAACCTACCGGAGAGACGGCGACGGGACAGGGGCGGAGCAGGGTGGAGGCGGTGGAGAGAAGGGCTCGACGACGGCGACGGCGACGGCGATGGAGACGGCGCGGTCCTCTGCGCGGGCGACGGCGACGGGGCAGAAGACGAGCAGGCGCCGGCGCGAGGGAAGAAGAGGGTTTGTGACTTAGAAAATTTTGGGGCAGGAAGGCATCGCACATATATAGGTCCAGCCTTTAGTCCCGGTTCGTGACAGCAACCGGGACTAAAGGTCCCCTGGGGTACCCTCCGCGGGCCTTTAGTCCCGGTTGGTGTCACGAACCGGGACTACAGGTGAAAATTTTCGCGGCGTTCTCGTTCCCGCGCAGAACGAGCCTTTAGTCCCGGTTCGTGACACCAACCGCGACTAAAGGTGGTTATTCGAATAGAAATAATAGATGCGTGCAACCTTAAAAATACGAATAATATATCAGAAAATTCAGAAAAATAAAACTAATTCTTTTTCCAATCTTAAAAATACAAATAATATATCAGAAAATTCAGAAAAATAGAACTAATTCTTTTTCCAATCTTAAAAATTCCCATAGATAAAAAAGGCAGTACATAATGGCAAGAGTGGATCTAAACCTAAACGGAGAGCATAGATGCATGCATGATCTGATATCTGCTGCTAGTCATACTCCTGCCTAGGCCTACGACATGAGAAAATTCAGAGCCCAGGACTGGGCCTGAGGGTAGCGCAGGCGGGGGTTATCGCCGGCCCTGATGTAGTCCATGACGCTCTGTAGAGTCCGGCCGGACCACCATAGCCGACGACCGGCCTCGTGAAAGTTCCCAGGAGGCAGGCCGTCCTCCTCATACCTGGCGAGCGCCCTCTCACGCCGATTGATGAAGAAGGCATCCCAAGTATGTTGGTTATCGGGATGCCAGCTGGGATCTCTCCGCTGCTCCGGCGTGAGCTCGTGGTAGTAATGGTTCGTGATGGCCGCCCGACGTGCCACACCTTGAGGAAGAGGAGGGACCGGCACTCCTCCGGCGCTCAACATCCAACCGGCGGGAACACTGTAGCCGGGCGGGCAGGGGTAGTTCGAGGCGGAAAGTGCCTCGGCCTGGTTGAATGTTAGAGTGGGTACGGTAGAAGCCATGAGAGAGTGGTGAGTTTGTATGTGTTTATGCCAATGGTGTGGCAATGCACATATATATAGCGAGAAGAAAACATCCCTTTAGTCCCGGTTGGGGACACCAACCGGGACTAAATGGGTTAGGGTTTCGTTTGGACCAATCAGATAGAATCACACGGATCGTGTGTTTCTTTAAAGCGCTTGTGAGTCGTTGGATCCGGGGTGTGTTTCTTTTGAGCTGTTGTGAGCCGTTCGATCAGGGCTACGGTGTGTTTCTTTCGAGTTGTTGTGAGCCGTGGATGAGGTGGTTTCTTAACCGTTGGATCAAAACCCTAGCACAACACTTTGTGAGCCAGAGGACCCTATATATAGCCCACCTTCATACACCGGTCAGTTCATCGAGCAAATACAAAACATCCGGATTCGCCATCATACGTCCTACCGTGCATTTGGTATGCATATTGCACTGAGTAGCCACGAGGGCGCTGCAGGAGCTTCGTCGGGCCGACCGCGCCGGCGAAGTCTGGGCCTCCGACGATCCCAGGTGGGGGCCTATCTCGGACATACCATCATGCACCTCCGACGACGACGAGGAGGTCACGGACGAGTTCGGCAACGATGATGACCCGGAGGAGGTCACCGACGAGTTCCCCGACGACGACGGCGAGGAGTAGTGTTCGTCTGTTTTCTCTTTTTAATAAAAGAATTTGCATTCCGGCGACACTGCGGCGCGCTAGCGCGTCTGTTTTCTGTTTTTAGTAAAAGTTTGGTACATTAATAAATTAATTAGAGATAATATAATTCAAAATGATCCATTAAACATGATCCATTCAACAAAGTTTGGTACAATAAATTATTACACATCAATTCTTCCCTTGTGTCCCCACTTTCTTACGATTTGGACGTATCCATGGAGCATCCTCATCATTTAACTTAATGCTTGGGTCAGAGTTCACTTTGAAGGTTGGAATTTCACCAAACATATTATAATCTTCTGACATGTCTGTCTTGTCCTCCACTCCCACGATGTTTCTTTTCCCTGAAAGAACAATGTGACGCTTTGGATCATCGCATGATGCACTGATCGTTTTCTTATCTTTCCGTTTCCTCGGTTTGCTACTCATGTCCTTCAAATAGAAAACCTGAGCGACATCTTTGGCTAGGACGAATGGTTCGTCAAGGTAACCAAGATTGTCGAAATCCACCATTGCCTTAGGTACACATCGATGTCGTTGCCGGGTTGCTTCGGACCTTGGATGAGCACTGGCATCATAATGAACTTCCGCTTCATGCACAACCAAGGAGGAAGGTTGTAGATGCATAGAGTCACGGGCCAGGTGCTATGGCTGGAGCTCTGCTCGCCAAAAGGATTCATGCCATCAGTACTTAGACCAAATCTTATGTTCCTTGCGTCAGCTGCAAAATCTTTGAACTCTCTGTCGATCTTTCTCCATTGCGTTCCATCAGCGGGGTGTCTCAACTCCCCGTCGGACTTACGGTCCTCTTTGTGCCATCGCAACAACTTGGCATGATCTTTGTTCCTGAACAGGCGTTTCAACCGAGGTATTATAGGAGCATACCACATCACCTTGGCGGGAACCCTCTTCCTGGGTTTCTCGCCCTCAACATCGTCACCAGGGTCATCGCCTCTGATCTTATAACGCAATGCAGTGCATACAGGGCATTCATTCAAATCCTCGTATGCACCGCGGTAGAGGACGCAGTCGTTAATGCATGCATGTATCTTCAGAATCTCTAAACCTAGAGGGCACACAACCTTCTTTGCTTCGTACGTACTGGTGGGCAACTCGTTATTCTTCGGAAACATATTCTTCAACATTTTCAGCAAATTTTCAAATGATGAGTCAGCTACACCTTCCCGTGCCTTCCATTTCAGCAAATCCAGTGTGCAGCCCAGCTTTTTCAGACTATTGTCGCATCCTGGGTACAGTGACTTCGTGTGATCCTCTAACATGCGATCCAAATTCTCCCTCTCCTTGTCAGTTTCGCAGCGTCTCCGTGCATCAGCAATGGTCCGACCAAGATCATCAGCGGGCTCATCATGTGCCTCTTCTTCACCTTCACCAAACCCTTCCCCACCTTCAACATCATCCTCCATGAAAGTATCACCGAAAAGGTCATGATAGTTGAAATCGATATCATCCTCTTCTTCATCTTCTTCCATTCTAACCCCTCTTTCTCCATGCTTGGTCCAACAATTATAGCTTGGCATGAAACCGTGCCGAAGCAGGTGCATGTGAACGACTCTTGAGGAGGAGTGACCCTTCTCATTCTTATATTCAGCACATGGACACATAATAAAACCTCGCTGTTTGTTCGCATTTGCCACTACGAGGAAATCTTTCAAACCCGTAGTGAACTCACCGGAGAGTCGGTTACCGTACATCCATTGCCGATTCATCTGCATTATTATTATATAAAGTATATAATTAACCATCATGCATCTGTTAAACTAACTAGCTAGCTGGAAATAATACAAATCATGAAAGGTTCAAGTTGCTAACCGCGATCACGGAGGTAAAATAAATGAAAACGCTCAAGTGTGTTTCATGCTATGGGGCATTTCATCGAACACCTTGTGTGCATAGTAGGAACCAAAAGCATACCCACCACCCCCTTGTGAATATTGTGAGCAAATGTGGCCAAGTGCAGCGAGGTGAGTCCTATATATAGGGATGGGCCTTTAGTCCCGGTTCACCTGGACAACCGCGGCTAAAGGCCGTGGGGCCGGCCCGAGGACCTATTAGTCCCCGTTGGTCTGGCCAACCGGGACTAAAGCCCCTCCCCTCCGCCAGCTGTGGGCCGAGCGCGCTGGGCCCAGACTATTGGTCGCGGGTCTCGTCCCGAACCGTGACTAAAGACCCCTATGGTCGCGGGTCCATTATTTTGGGGACTAATGGGGGCGTACCGAAGGCCTATTTTCTACCAGTGTTCTCATCGTCTATTTTCAGTATAAGTCACATCTGCCACATGGATTGCACCAATTAGGAGCAAGATGGTTTGAGCTTCACGTAACAACATACCAGTGAGCCCGAGATCATATTGGCACTCTTCAGAATTTGGATCATATGAGAAACGCATCCAGGGCCGGTTACAATTTATTCAGACTGTAGGTTGGCCAGTTCTAATCAACGACTATCTCTCGATAATAGTTCTCATTAGCCACGCACGTGCATGCATTGATATACTCCAACGGCTTCTGTACTATCAAAGCCTCATTAATTATTGACAGGGCCAGCTGGCTCGGTTCAGTGGAAATTTGATGCAAAGTATGACTCAAATTTAGGTTTATTAGTTGACGTTAACCTATCCAAGATGATTATTTTTTTTCAGCTGAATTTTGTATGCTGCCTTTGTCAGTACATCTTAGAAATTGTATTCACACATTGTATAGAAGAATGCATGTTAAACAATTAGTTGTTAACTTTCTAAATTTATTTGGAAGTTACGATGTATATTTCCAAGCGGTTGCTATTACCAGATTTCCCTTCTTGATGTGGCAACTAGCAACGCCACTAGCTTTTTTTTAACCGCTCAATGAATTAGCTCCATCAACTGTCATAGGCGTCCATATGATCCTCGACTCTTCATCCCCCCTCTGACCAACTAGGCTCAAGATCGTCGTTTCCTTACACGAGAGGGTCACCTACCTCACCCATAGGTACAAATTATGCCCTCTATCTTCTTTCCCGATTGGACATGATCTATTTTTTGTGTTTTCCGGAGCCTTGAGGTCAATAGCTATATTCTTGGGTGATTTATTTAAAGCTCAACGTGATGGGATTTCAATACGGTAAGGCCTATTTCGCACATGAAAGCATCGTACATAAGGTTTTCAGTATCTTAGTGCTCAGTTATTTTTAATGCTACTATGTCTGTTTGGTTCATCACCATAGTCTCTATTGATTGAAATTCTCATTTTCAGAATCGGATGCGGTGTTTCATTGCATCAGGTTGTCAATATTGCCCTCGCATTTGAGAGGGCCACTATGCTAGTTAGATTAACATAAATAGATACCGTCACATAGCAGGTAAAACTAGATTTTTTAATAGCAAATAAATCGTGTACACATATTCATAGGATTCTATGGGCAAATGAAGTTGGCGTGTCTATGATACTCTTAACATAATGGGGGTGACGTTTTGACTCCCGGAACCGGGATTGTCCTTTTACATAGGTCACACAAAATTTCGGAATCCCGTGAAACGACTTCGCAAACACATAGAATGTGAGGATGTATCTGGTGATTTTTTTTTTTTGAAAATTTTCAATGTTTTAAATTTTGGTTTCTAAATACAGCTTACATATGCACCTGCCGGGTGCCAAAATGAATTTCTGTTACATAATGCTATGCATTATATGGATAGTATCATATGCTAGGACCTAGCTAGTACCATACATGATAGGACCTAGCTAGTACCATACATGATAGGACCTAGCTAGTACCTGCCATACATGATACATATATATTTATATATATATATATATATATATATATATATATAGGACATATACTTCACTATTTAATACTAGATACCCCAAAATAAATGTTCTGAAAAAATTCATTAGATTCTACATATTTTATATTATGTGTACATATACTGCTTTTATGTACGTAGAAATGGTATATTGAAAAAACCGATGACTCTGATGATATTTTTTCCATACAAATTGTATTGAGGTATATTAGAATAATTAATGAGGTATATGAAAAAACAAAGGGGTATAATACCCTCATATGTGTGGTATATTGAGTATGGGAGTATGTACACCCAGGAGTATGTAACAGGAGTCCTATATATATATATATATATATATATATATATATATATATATATATATATATATATATATATATATATATATATATATATAACAAAACTGATTATAATCTTGTGACATATCTGTCTTGTCCTCCACCCCACGATATTTATTTTCTCTGAAAGAACTATGTGGCGTTTTGGTTCGTCGCTTAATGTATTTGTTTTCTTATCTTTTCTTTTTCTTGGTTTGGTAGCCATGTACTTCACATAGAAAACCAGAGCAACGTTTTTGGTTAGGACGAATGGTTCTTCTCTATACCCAACAATATTTAGATCCACTGTTGTCATCCCATTCAACGTTTCTACTTTTACCCCGCCTGTCAATTTGACACATTGGCACCGAAACAAAGGGACTTTAAAACAAGTTCCATAGTCAAGTTCCCATATCTTCTCTATGTAACCATAATATGTGACCTTTTGCCCATTGTTGTTTGTTGCATCAAAGCAGACCCCACTGTTTTGGTTGGTGCTCTTTTTATCATGGGCTATCGTGTAAAATGTATTCTCATTTATTTCATACCATTCGAAAGTCATTATAGTTGAAGATGGTGACGTGACCAAGGAGTACAGCTCATCTCCAACATCCTTGTCATTCAATAGATGTGATTGCAACCAATTGCCAAAAGTCGCCATGTGGAGCCGTGAAACAAAGGAGTTAGTCCGCCCAGGGTTTTGGGAGCGTACAATATTCTTGTGTTCCTCGATGTACGGAGCCACTAGGATGGAATTTTGTAGAACTGTGTAGTGTGCTTGAGTGAAAGAATGCCCGCCCATACATATTTTTGATTTCCTTCTGAGCGTGCCTTTTCCACTCAGTCTACCCTCGTGTTGCGATTGAGGAAGACCAATCGACTTAAGGTCAGGAACAAAGTCAACATAAAACTCAATGACCTCCTCAGTTCCATAGCCCTTGGTGATGCTTCCTTCTGGCCTAGCACGGTTACAAACATATTTGTTTAAGACATCCATAAACCTCTCAAAGGGGAACATATTGTGTAGAAATACAGGACCGAGAACGAAAATCTCTTCGACTAGGTGAACAAGGAGGTGCTTCATAATATTGAAGAACGATGGTTGGAACACCAACTCGAAAATGACAAGACACCGGAACACATCATTCTATAACCGCGGCAGATCTTGTGGATTGATTACCTTATGAGAGATTGCATTGAGGATTGCACATAGCTTCAAAATTGTTACTCGAACATTATCCGGTAGAAGCCCCCTCAATCCAACCGGAAGCAACTGTGTCATAATCACGTGGCAATGATGAGACTTTAGGTTTTGGAACTTTTTCTCTGCCATATGTATTATTCCCTTTATATTCAACGAGAAACCAGACGGGATCTTGATACTGCCAGACATTCAAAAACGATTTCCTTCTCTACTTTGGTAAGAACGTAGCTGACAGTACCTCGAAACCGTTCTGGATGCAGTCCTTCGGGGTCTTTCATATGTTGTTGGTCCTTCCGTGCTTCCGGTGTATCTTTTTTCTTCCCATACACGCCCAAGAAGCCTAGCAGGTTCACGAAAATATTTTTCGTCACATGCATCACGTTGATTGCAGAGCGGACCTCTAGGAATTTCAAATAGGGTATATCCCAAAATATAGACTTATTCTTCCACATGGGTACGTGTCCGTTAGCGTCAATTGGAACAGATTATCCACCAGCCCCTTTTCTAAAGATTTCTTTTAAATCCTTTACCATATCTAATACATCAACACCAGTACGTTCTGGAGGCTTCGGCCGGTGATCTGTCTGGACGTTGAAATGCTCGGTTTTCTTTCTTACGGTATGATGTTTTGGAAGAAATCTACGATGGCCCATGTACACATTCTTGTTGGTCAAATATATACTTCTAGTCTCATCTAAACAGTGTGTGTATGCATTGTATCACTTGTTTGACTGTCCTGTAAGGTTACTAAGAGCAGGCCAATCGTTGGTAGTTACGAACAACAACGCTCGTAGGTCAAATGGCTTCTGCTTGTTCTCATCCCAGACACGTACACCAGGTTCGGCCCACACCTGTAAAAGTTCATCAACTAATGCCCTCAGGTACACATCAATGTCATTGCCGGGTTGCTTCGGGCCTTGGATGAGCACTGACATCATAATAAACTTCCGCTTCATGCACAACCAAGGAGGAAGGTTATAGATGCATAGAGTAACGGGCTAGGTGCTATGGCTGGAGCTCTGCTCCCCAAAAGGATTCATGCCATCTGTACTTAGACCAAACCTTAAATTCCATGCGTCACCTGCAAAATCTTAAACTCTCTGTCTACATTTCTCCACTACGACTGATCAGCGAGGTGTCTCAACATCCCGTCTGACTTACATTCCTCTTTGTGCCATCACAACAACTTGACATGCTCTTTCTTTATGAACAAACGTTTCAACCGGGGTATTATAGGAGCATACCACATCACCTTGGCAGGAACCCTCTTCCGAGGGGGATCGCCCTTACCATCACCAGGGTCATCTTGTCTGATCTTATACCGCAATGAAGTGCATACGGGGAATGCATTAAAATTCTCGTACTCCGGACCGTGGTATAGGATACAGTCATTAGGGCATGCTTGTATCTTCTGAACCTCTAAACCTAGAGGGCAGACAACCTTCTTTACTTCATACGTACTGGCGGGCAATTCGTTGTCCTTTGGAAGCATATTCTTCATACTTTTTAGCAACTTTTCAAAACTCTTATCAGATAAACCAGACCCTGCCTTGCATTGCAGCAATTCCAGTGTGCTACCCATCTTTTTCAGACCATTTTCACAAGTTGGGTACAACAACTTTTTGTGATCCTCTAACATGTGACCCAAATTCTCTCTCCTTTTCACTATCACAGTCTCTCTGTGCATCAGCAATGGTCCGACCAAGATCCTCAACGGGCTCACCATGTGCCTCTTCTTCAGCTCCCCCTTAAGCTTCCCCCATGAAAGTATCACCGTATTCAGAGTGGTAGTTGTCATGATCCCCTTCTTCTTCATTCTCTTCCATTATAACCCCTCTCTCCGCGTTTGGTCCAACAATTATAGCTGGGCATGAAACTAGACCAAAACAGGTGGATGTGAAGGATCTTTGAGTCAGAGTAATCATTCTGATTCTTACAGACACTACATGGACAAAATACAAAACCATTCCGCTTGTTTGCATCATCTACACGAAGGAAATCATTCACACCATAAATGAACTCGATGTACTGTACATCCATTGCCGGTACATCTATGTTATTGTATAAGTATATCAAACACAATCACGATGCTAAAATTAGTATTTAGGTGCTAACCTGTTGGAACACTCCAATAGAAGAGGCGACACCAAGTCTTCACTAATCGTGAAGAAAATAGGGATACAATCGAGCTCGATGGTGAAAAATAAGAGGAGATCAAGGAAGCTAGCTAGCTCGGGAATTTCATCGAACACCTCTAGTGCATAGGAAATGAAAAACAAAGTAGCACCCACCTCTCACCTCCAAAATGGAAAAACAGAGCAGAGGGAAGAGGAAGCGACGGTTATATAGGAACAGGGGACCTCTAGTCCCGGTTTGTAACACGGCCAGGGACTAGAGGTTCTCGCACCTGTCAGAACGAGACCATACCCCTCTAGCCCCGGACCGTGTTATGAACCAGAACTAGAGGCCCGTTCGGACCGGGAGTACCTCAAACGAGGCATTTCTTACGACCGCGGGCGATGGAACCGGAGCAGTAGTCCCGGTTCGTAATGCAACCGAGACTAATGCTCCGGACCAAAGCCCTTGTTTCTACTAATGCACCAGAGTACGCCTGCAGGGCAGCAGAGCGGGGAGCAGCACGCTGGGGGCTGCGCGGTGGGGGTTGGCATGCGTTGTGGTGGTGGTTGCAGAGGCGAGGCTATTTGGTGATGGCCGTTGCTCGGTGGTTTTGGATCTCTTGCCGGCCTAGTGCTGGGAGGCGCTGTCCTCTCTGTCCGGTGCCTCCGCGCGGTGCGGTCCTCTGGATGCGGGTATGACGGTATTCGGCCCCAACAATGGTGGGAGGTGGTGTGAGTGTTGGAGGTGCTGCTCGGGGAGGAGGAAGCCGGGGCTGCGGACCAGGAGCTACGACTACGGCTAGGTCGTGGTCGGCAAGCATTGGCCGTGACGGGAGGTGTCACGGGTGGTGCGGCTTGCGGTGTGACCGGTCCCCTTCGGGCGGTTTCCGAGTTTGTGACACATCGGCGGGCGAAAGCCCTGCCCCAGCGGTCGGCCGGGGCCAACGACGGCAACGCCTCTGGGGGCCGCGTATTTCTTGAAGGCGTCCTCGGGGCGGTGCTATCTCTTCTCTGGGCTGGGTTCTCACGGGAAACCCTAGATCCCTCGCGGATCGGGCGAGGGCGACGCTTCTACGCCGATTGCCTCTTGGGGCCTCGCCTTGGATGTTCCACCGGCAGAGGAGGCTGTGGAGTGATGGTGGCTGGCAGCGGCGACTCTTCGTCATCGGCTAGGCGGTGCGCGGCCTGGGGCCCGACGTGGTTGTCGGAGCGGCGGCTCTGAAAGACTTGTGTTGAGGTCGACTTCGTCGTGTTTAGCATCGGCTAGTTTAGGGACGCGGCCACGAAGCCGGCGTGCAGGTTGCAGAGGTGGCTCCTCGTTTTCTTCTTGCGTTGAGGTTGACTCCGCCGTGTTTAGCATCGGCTATGGTTGCTAAGGCGACATGGTTGTCAGCTAGTTTAGGGCGCAACCTTGGGGCCGGCGGCGGCTCCGTGTTTCGTATTGCGTGAGGTTTCCTCCACCGCGGTAGTGTCGGCTATGGTTGCTTGAGCGACATGGCCGTCGACTCGAGTTGTACCTTTTTTTCTTTTTAAGGCCTCGTCATTCGTGTTTGCTCCATCTTTATCAATATAAAGGCAAGACTTTTGCATCGTTTAAAAAAAATCAAATTCAGACATATTCCTCAAAGTTCATATAAATTTCGATAGTTTCACTCATATTTTAATTAGTTTTTTTTTAAAGTTAACGACTCGTACATCGGATTCCAAAATAAGTCTAGCTGTTTTTCAAAACCGCGACAATTATTTTGTTTCGGATGGAGTAATAAAATTGAAAAAAATATCATATAAATTTCAATTATTTGATTCATATATATTTCATGTTCACATAATATTCTTAACGCGTGCATCCATAATCGATTTCGATACCTTCTTAAGTCTTAACCTCTACACCGAGATGGACACGGATACGTTTTGCCGAAGGCCGGCCAGGGTCGGTATAGTTAGCTAGCAATCGAAACAAGGCCGACGTACCGTTCGCCCTGCATCTCAATTTCTCGAGCGAGCAGAATCCCGCCGCCGTGGTCCTGAAGGATGGAGATTGGCCACGCCGCAAAGCCGGTTGGCGAGGACCGCATCAGCAAGCTCGATGACGGCGTGCTTGGCCACGTCCTCTCCTTCCTCCCGTCCAAGCAGGCCGCGCGCGCCGCCGTGCTCTCGTCCCGGTGGCGCGACGCCTTCGCCTACGTCCACACCATGTCTTTCGACGAGTCGGAGGGCGCCGTCCCAACCTACGACGACAGCGCTGACACCGACAGCGACGACGACGAACCGCTCGACCCGTTGTCGCGCTTTGTCGCCGGCATAACCGCCGCCATCGTCGCCCGCCATCGAAGCCCGGCCGCCACGCCGCCTCTGCGCGCGTTCCGCGTCGCCTTGCGCCGCTACAAGTGCGGAGACTCCGTCGCCGTAGATCAATGGGTCTCATACGCCCTAAAGCGGGCTGGCCCCGAGCTCGACCTTGACCTCCGCCTCAGGTACCTGCCCATCTACTGTCGCCGCGATGACGGCGACGACGAGGACACCGATGACAACAACGACAACACCGTCTCATCTGCAGGTTCGAGGAGGATGACGGCGACGACGAGGATGGCAGCGAAGACGATTTCGTCTCATCCGAAGACGAGAGTGTTTCATCCGAATACGAGGATGACCACCTGTACACAGTTCCGAGAGCTCTCTTCTCCTGCTCGGCGCTGCGAACGCTCCGCATCGGCCCCTGCAGGCTCTCCCCGCCGTCCGCCATCAGCCTACCGTCTCTCGAGGAGCTCCTCCTAACCCGCGTCTCCGACGGTGAGGAGGAGGTGCAGAGGCTCATATCCGCCTGCCCTCGTCTCGCCGACCTCACCCTCGAGTCCTGCGATGCGGTGACCGCGCTCTCCCTCCTGGACACGCGCCTGCGCAGGCTCGCGCTCCGGTGCTGCCACAAGCTGTCCAGTGTCATCGTCGACGTGTCGGAGCTCGGCGCCTTTGAGTACCGCGGCGCCGTGCCCGAGATGCCGTTCCTGGCAACATTGGGCGCGACGTCCTGGTTCCCCGCTATGCCGTTGCTCGCGTCATGTACCGTCGACATCTGCGGCGGGGAGGTCTCGGGGACGGAGGAGCTCACCAGGCTCACGAAGTTCCTCCACCACTTCGCTTCCACGAAGCACCTCTGCCTAAGGTCCAAGCGCCTTTGTCCCGGCATCGGTGGGGGCGACGCCGTCACGAGGATCCCCAGGTTCACGAACCTGCAGCACCTCGAGCTGTGGGGTTACCTGCCGCACGACGGCGACGGCACCGCCGTGGTCGGCACGACGAGCAGGATTCTCCGGCAAGCCCCGAACCTGGAGGTGCTCTCTTTCGTCTTCGAGACGGGGACTTGGACAGACATGGAAGACGACGGGCCGCTCCCAAGCGGCCGCTATGACTGCACGGACCGGGAGCTCCTCGAAGCGCACCGTCTGAGATACAACCCGTACAGCAGCCTCGACGCACCGAGCGGCGGCGCCATGATCTCTTGCTTGGCGAACTCGGTGAGGGAGATCAACCTGGTACATTACCAGGGGGGCAGGGCTCAGAGGACGCTGGCCCGGTTCTTGCTCTGCAACGCTCCGGTCATTGACGAGCTGTGGTGCCAGTTTGCTGATGGGCCTCTGTGGTTGCAGACCGAATTGAAGCGGGAGATGAAATCCTGGGTGATGAACCAGAAAGCCAACATGGTTTTTCAGTGATGTATAATGCCGTACATTCACACCTATCGCCTGGAATAGTTATCATGTTTTTGTGGAAGAAATAGAAAATTTGGGTTATACCGAAACGAAGGGATAATTGATGATAACTCCCTTTGTTGGCCCATCCTTGCTCACAGGCCCCTTTGATGTCTCACTGACATGTGGCGTTCAAATGACTCGGGGGGTTATCATCAAATTCTCGTCTGGTGTAACAAAATAACAACACAAGTTGATTGAGTGTAATGATAGTGGTAAGAGGAAGTTGAGTTTTTTTTAATAAACTATCTATACTCTGTTCCAAATAAGTTTCATCAAATATATACTCCCTCCTATCCAAAATAAATGGAGTGGCTATTAGAACTAAACATGTGTAATTCCTTTTACAACCACCGACGCTTAATTGGAATCGGAGGGAGTAGATGAGATCATCAACAAATCCGATATTGAATAATTAACTTTTGATAATGGGCCCTATATCACTCTCATTTTCGGGATAGATTTATGCCCCTTCTGTGGTGCGAGTTCGCCGACATGCCTTTGTGGTTGCAGATTGAATTGATGCGGGAGATGAAAATCTGGGTGACCAACCAGAAAGCCAACATTGTTTTTAGGTGATGTATAAGGCCGTACATCCTACATGACCTAGCACCTGAAATAGTTTACATGTTTTTGTGATGCGAAAGAAAAAGAAAATTCGGGCTACAAATTAGACCGTCTCCGACGAAACCCATAATTACATTTCTTTTTCTTCAATTTTTCTATATTGAGTAGAGGACGATTTCTATAACAACAGTAATTGATTGAGTGTAATGATAATGGTAAGAAGATAGTTGATCTGTTAAAGTATATAGACTCCAATCCCAAATAGGGGCCGTACAAATCTGGTCAAAGGTCAATCATTCTAAGTTTAATCAAATATATGGATGGGAATTAAACAACTAAGGTATTAATTTCTTTTTTTATTGATAAATGATACTTTATTACTCCGATATTCGGGTAATATTCTACATGACCTCTTCGTATCAAATATGCACGCTTTGGCGAAATGTCTGAAACATAAATCATGAAGAACTTTAAATCACCTATGGCGCTCAAGGAAAACTTCATAGATTAGGCAACACCTATATTGGATAAAGATATCTCACGTATATTTAAACTATGTAGATACCTCTATAATAAGGTCTACCATAAACGAAGCAACTTTATACATCGGTAGATGATCTATATAAGACATAGTTTAAAATAGACAGTCATAGCATCGCTACAGCTACGCTATAGCTGTTTGAGCATGTTGCCGCTAAATGATTCCATGTAAAAATTGCTACTATATCCTTGCTAAAGCCCGCTAAAACCCCACAATAGTTGTTTTTACGTGTTTCCGCTATATGGGATAACCACCTATTTAAAACATTGTATAAGATAAATATTTGGGCTTATTCACTAGTGGAAAACATGGCTTTTGTCCCGGTTGGTAAGGGCATCTAGTCCCGATTTTCCAACCGGGACTGCCCAATAGGGACTAAAGACCCCACGTTTAGTCCCAGTTAGCAATTAATCGATACTAAATTCCCATCCACGTAGCCGCGGCCGCGCTCTTGAGGTGGAGCACCATTAGTCTCGGTTGGTGTTGCGAACTGAGACTAAGTATTTTGTGATTGTTTTCTAGTTTTTCTTTGTCATTTTGGGTTTTGGTTTATGTTTCCTTTAGTCTCAATTATTTCTTAACTCTAACCATTCTTAATTTAAATTTAAATTTCTCAGTTCTAGTGACACTTCCCGGTTGGTCATTGATGTCTATGCACGCTTCTATTCCTGTAAGCAGTGTTGGGCCTCCAAGTGCAGAGGTTTGTAGAGCAGTAACAAGTTTCCCTTAAGTGGATCACGAAAGGTTTATCGAACTCAGAGAGGTAGAGGTCAATGGTATCCCTCTCAAACAACCATGCAATTATGATAACATAATTCTCTTGCGTCCCCAACACACCTAATTCAATTTTTAGTTGTATAAGTGCACTAGTTCGACAAAGAGATAGTGAAATACAAATAGTATGGATGATTATAAGTGATAATTGAAATCGGAAATAAAAATGACATCAAGCAAACATGTAGCAGAACTGATTGTATTAACGGTGTTTCAATGCTTAGAAGCAAGGACTAGGGATCATACTTTCACTAGTGGACACTCTCAACAATAATAACATAATTAAATGCCTAACTATTATCTATTCACTATGCTACTCCGAACCACTCTCCAGTAGGATAACAAACACCAATCATTGCGTAGGGCTATAAAAGCACTCCTTAGAGTTCGCATTCCCCATCTAGGTAACCCCCCACGCTATCACCATGAGACCTAGATGCTTCCAGACAAACACCACAATTTCGTAGGGTCATCCAACACAAATATATAAATCATTCACAAAGTGCAAACACTGTCACCTTTACACCATGATCAAAGTGTCTACAAAGATCTCATGACAAAATCACTTGAGTAGCATAGATGAACAGTAACATCTACTTATTCAACTAGATTATAAAGCTCATGATCACATAAAGATCACACCATGGGAGAGACAGATGAAACACATAGCTACCGGTAGAGCCCTCAGCCCCGGGGGAGAACTACTCCCTCCTCATCATGGGAGTCAGCAACGACAATGAAGGTGACGGTGGAGTCGATGGAGATGGCTCCGGGGGCACTTCCCCGTCCCGGCAGGGTACCGCAACCGAGATTTCTGTCCCTTGAAACTTGTCGGTGATGGCGACGGAGTTACATAACTTTTCATGGATGGAGGCTTCGTATTTTAGGGTTTATGCCCCGGGGGGATAAATAGGCGAAAGGGCGATGTCGGTGGGTGGCCAAGGGGCCCACACACCTTGTGGCATGGCCAGGGCGACCTACGCACCCTATGGTATGGCCACCCTGTGGCTCCCCTCTAGGTCTCCTTTGGACTCCGTTGACGTGTCTGGCATTCTAGGACTCTGTGATTTTGTTTCGTCCAATTCCGAGAATATTTTTAGAACAACTTTTTTGAAACAAAAAACAGCAGAAAACATGAATTGGCTTTGGGACATCTTGTCAATTGGTTAGTCCAGAAAACATCTGAAAAACGAAGGAAAACATGTGAAAACATTAATGTTATTGATAGAAAACAAGCATTGAGCATAAACAATTATTGATATGTTTGAGACGTATCAGTCACCCATCCTTAGACTGCTCCGCTCTCAACACCTTAATTTCTTAGTTTCTTCCCTCTCAACTTCCAAGAAGCAAAGAATATTTTAGTGAAAATATTATCCTATCAATCATATTAAACCTTGGACCATGATGTCACACATCTTTATTTTCTTAATCGAAACATTTTTTTTAAGTAAACAAAAATAAATATGTGATAATAATCTTGAATTTAAATAATAATTATCTTTTTTCCTTTTTCCATTTAATATTGAATAATTCATATCTACAAATCCATAAATCAAAATTTCACAAATAATATGTATAAATCGATTAAAAAATAAAAGAAATTCAAATATGACTTCCATATCATCATGCTTCCTATAAAAACATGATAGAAATGCAATCATGAAAGGACATGTTAATAGCACTACTACTAAAGATAACTTTCTAATCAATTAAGACAACACTTTGAATAGAACCCTAAATGTAATATGTGTAATTATTAGGACCGAGTGTCGCGAAAGCCGGTCATACCCCGGTGTTATCACATTTTCATGTTTGAAAAGTGATCAATATTTTTTGCATGTTTTCATCATTCTTTCACTTTGTTTTCAAATCCTTTGACATGTTTTCATCATACTTCATAATGTTTTCACTTGTTTCCCTCATGTTTTTAATGTTTTCTCCATGTTTTTATTTGTTTGTACTTTGTTTTTCACTGTTTTCACATATTTTCATCATGTTATCACATTCTGATAGACACTACATATAAGGGAAACAAGTGAAAACATGATAAGTATACATGTGAGTTTACTTACACCTAAAATAACACAAGCTTGCTGGACCACTGAAAACAAAATTTTGATTTACTTTCCAATAATCGGCTTAAAGTCATTCATATGGATGAAATTATAATAGAAAGCGAGAAAAAAGTAATAGAATTATATGAATTTTTTTTGAAATAAATTCAGCACATACATCACAATGCTTTAGAAATTTTGCTCACATCGTCCAAAAAATTATTACACACAAACCATACTTAAACATGGACATAATAGAAATAAAGTTCAGATATCCATTACAGAAAGTGCTCGAAATATTCCATTGCAGACATAATAGAAATAAAAGTATGTTTGCCATTACAAACACTACTCTGCATCGTTGTATGGTTCAGCAGGAGGCACTGGTGGTGGTACTAGGGGTACGATGTGACGCCGCCCATGGCTGAAGACACCAATCTTGTTGTACAACTATGCAACGAACCCATCTCTTGCCGCATACTCAACCTTGATACAGTAAAGTGGCTCCTTATCCTAGAGTTTGTGCAATTTCTTGGGGAAGTTTTTGTTCATCATCTTGTACGCCTCGTCGACCAGGGAAGCTTCCATATCAGCCATTCCAGTCCTTCCATGGACAATCTTGAACATGTCCTGGAGACCAATGTGGCATTCTTTTGGTATCTCAATACCCCAGGTGCTCCTCATCGCGATCTTTGCATGCGTTATATCAGCGCTAGAAAAATATATGCTGCTGCTTCATCGAGATCTTGCACGACGGCAACATTGCGACCATCGATCGTGTACTCCAAATCGAGGCCCATGAACTTGTGTTCCTCGTGAAGAAGCCATTCCTCGATCAAGCACAATTTTTCCGCTTTGACGGAGACGTTCATGTAGGTGACTTTTAAATTCGTTGTGCCATGTGCGATCAAAATACCGTAGCGATTTATTGGATTCATGTTGATGGGGAAGAAGAGAGGAGAGAGGGACACTGAACAGAGAAAGAGGCCACGAGATTAGTAGTTTTGCTTCGAGAGTTACTATAGCGGCTTTGTTTTGATCGTGCAGAACGACTTCCAAAGGGAGTGGGAGTAAAAGGGCTCGAGCCAGGGCAAATGGTTTCCATAAGCCTTTAGTCCCGGTTCGTGATACCAACTGGGACTGGAGCTCGACAAGGCCCGTTCATGCACCTACCAATTGGAACCGGGACTAATGTCCAATTAGTCTCGACCCAAAACACGACTAGGATTAAACGGGTTGGACGAAAGGCCCTTTTCTACTAGTGATTATTTATTGTCTCTTTCTTTCGGGTTTTCTCATATCTGCCCCACTCGTTTAGATTTTCTCATTTTTTCTCTATTTTTCTTCATCGAGTCTGTCATAAGGCTAACGGGTTGTTTCCGTATGGTCAATCTCCTTTGACCATTACTTGGCCGGACTAGTGGGGTTGGCCTAGGGAATCTCGTTCGTGTGGTCAACCCCATTTGACCGTACCATGTAACCTGACTTGACTAGTGGGTTGGTTTGATCTCGTTTGACTGTTACACACATATATCCATGCCCCCACCACCACGGACACCGCCTCGTCTATCCCCCCGTCGCTGCCAGGGACGATGCCTCATGGATCCCCTCTGTCGTCACCACATACGCCGCATCATCGATCCCCTTCGTCGTCGCCACGAACGCCGCCTCATCGATCCCCTCAGTCGCCGCCACAGACGCGCCTCCTCAATCCCCTCCATCGCAGCCACGGATGCCACCTCCTCGATCACATCGTCGCCTCCACGTACGACGCATCCTCGATCCACTCTTTCGCCACCAAATATGCTCACTCGTGACTCTTCCCTCGGACCACATGCATACTCTCATAGGGGTAACACATGATACCCTCAGTCTTTTGGATCAAGGTGCTGGATAGGGGAGTTTGCTACATCCTAGCCCACATGCTTGTGCGTGAGGATCTTCTACAGACTCCATCAACATCGTCACCAACGCCTCTTTTGCTTCTATGGTGTCTGGTAAACAATCTCGAAAACTAGATGTTGGATTTATCATACGCTTGTATCTTCACAGATAGATCTTGGTGGTTGCATAGTATGCATGAAGAAAATTTTAAATTCTCGTTGCGCAGCCCAGCAGGTACCCCGCTCAACTGATCTGTAGTTAGGGTTTGGTTTTGTAGGTCGTGGTTCGCCGTTGTAGTCGTGGGAACATCACATGTACGAATAAATCTGCATCACCTCCATTCCAACATAAGCAACATCTTTCATGGCGGTGTCTCGGAGTTGACGGCATTGTGTGTTTGAAGATCCTTCATATCGACATCATTATGGTTCATGGATGCTGTGGGCGAGGTGGCGTCAAAGACCCCTTTAGGTGTCTCTTTCCTTCTTCTCTGTCCCCGTCGTTGTAGCGTTGTGTCTGACATCATGGTGGAGCAGGGGGTTTTGTCATCTTGGAGTATACACAGGTGACAGCTGGAAGATGGTGCATCCTGTGCTAGGTTTATGGTTGGATGCTGATATTTCTGGTTTCCTCCTCCGACGTCGTAGTCGTGCGATGGTGTCAGTTCTGAAGTTCGATGGCATCTCCAGGACACGTTGGCCCTGCTGCTTCATTCAACGGAAGTAGTTTGGTTTCCGGCAAACTACTTGGTGGCCGGTTAAGGTGCATATCAGCAATGGAGCCGCGCCGAGATCGAATGAAGAGGTGATATGTTCACTTGGTGGAGAGGGACATGTGCTGGTTTTATTCGTAGGATTATCATATATATTTATTCATGTAATTACGGTATTTACGCGTCTTGGAACTGAATTTTTATTTTATTAAGGAGATGTATTTGCAAGCAAAGGGACATACAAGTATGAAACGGTGAAAAACTAGTAAAGAATGGAGAAGTGTAGATTGCTTATGGAGTTGGAGGTAAAATCCGTAGATCACGCTACCACCCCTATTGGACAAAAGTATCCCTCACTGTATCTCCCTCCATGTATATACCTCCATAATCAGATCTTGATTCTCCACACATTGACTAGTACCAAATGCATCAAATAGAAAAATTAATATTTTTGGTGAATGGAACATTCTGGGGTGAGGATAGGTACCTGTTCTAACAATTCTATCTATAAGAAAATAAATCATACCCAACATAACCGTAGTAACATGAATCATTACTATTACAAGAAAGAAAATCGAATAGTAGGTAGCATTAAGATCTACAATTACGTGATCAAGTTACACCTAAGCATACGTGTAAATCAAGAACCTATTAGAATAGTGTATCAATATGGTTTTCCAATGTGTTCTAAGAATACATGACTGCATCTAGACCTAGACATGCTACCCATTATGTTTTGAACAAATCTTGTAATCAAAACATGAACATGGGATAAAATAAATATCAGGAAGTAATAACAATTCTGCATTAAATTCCTAAACCTAGGTAGAGGATCAGCATGGCTCGATGGCCATTGTCACAGAGGAAAAAATGAATAAACCGCTAAAAGTAATAAAAAAATGATATTATGTGGTATAAGGAATAATCCTTACGAAAAACAGCCATGTAAAATACAATTGGCATGCTAGCTCAAAGTGTGTGTTTTTTATATCACATGAGATAATAAAAAATTAATCCTTCGGTTGCAAATTTTCCCGTGTTATGTATGGTCATTCATCCAGATAGTTTCTAACTTGTATTCTCCATGGAGTGTTGAAAACATATTTGGCAAGTGGTTACATGGTATGGATCACAAGTTCAGATTTTTTTTTGATTAAGTGAATATATTAATATCTAAAACACCAATTACACCCAGCCTCTGCAACAACAAGTTTTTTTTTATTAAGTGAATACATTTTTTTATGGGACCCCACCCCATCCTCACCACCACGCCGCCGGGAGTACTCAGACACCGGCCTCAGACCGCACCGCCCCGAGTTCTCCGTCAGCGACCATCGCCTCCATGAGCCGCCACCATGGGGAACCTCCCCTGCCCACCGTCTTCAATGGTTGGGGCGCCGCCAGAGCCGCCAGGAGGGAGGCGGCTCGGGAGGGAGAGAGGGAGGAAGTATCCAAGAAATGCCGTAGTACTCTAGATATTAGCTACCTTTTATTTGGGTAAACTTTAATTTTTTTTATTTGGGTGGTAGCGTTGGACGTTATTTGGTCGCTTTGGCCAAGTAGAAATGCCAAGATTTCTAAAGCATACAATGTGGATGCCCTGCACCTAATAAGATTAATTACATACATGTTATCTATGTTTGGTTTTGGATCTGTCCTTTTATATGTGGTCATGTTCGAAATGTCTTGTTCAAGTGTGGTACAATGTGTTCATCTAAAGCCATTAGCATTTTATTAAATGTAATCAACTTTAGCAAGATGACAGTGTTGTAAAATATATAACTATAAAACCAAACATGAACTTTATATCAAGATTCTGAAAATTGGAGGGTATTATATTTTGAAAACGATAATGAATTGTACAATAAAAGGCTTCTCCTCAGCAATACAATTGTCTTTGTACTTCTAGTTTCTTAAGGTGCATCGAACGGAATTCCATGTCTTCTCTTATAGATTTGCATGATGGAGCTTCCCTTGGTAAGATCTCTAAGTGCTGAAGCTGCTCGTCCTAAAGGTCCACAACGGCGACCTTAGTGCCGGCCCTCAGGCAGTGGCGGAGCCAGGCAGCTCATGGAGCCTGGGCAAGGCTCACTGTCTATGACGCTGGAAGTAATTTTTAATGGAGCGTGGCTGGAGAAGCCTGGGCAGCTGCCCCGGGTCGCCGGGAGGTAGCTCCGCCACTGCCCTCAGGATTATCAACTTTAGCGGAAAACGACGCCCCTCCGGAGCTCGTTGTTTACAGAGAGGATCAAGGGGAGAGGGCCTATCTATCCGAACCAACTCATACAATCTGAAGGTTCGTTACAGCATATTGTTGTATTCTAACATCCCCTCTTAATCAAAACTTATACAAGTTTAGATTATGCTTAAACTTCTCTAGTTCCCTATATGGTAGAGGCTTGGTAAATCCATCAGCAACCTGGTCCTTTGTGGAGATGAATCTAATATCCAGCAAATTCTGTGAAACTCTTTTCCTTACAAAGTGAAAATCAATTTCAATATGTTTGGTCCTTGCATGAAAAACAGGATTAGCAGATAAATACTTAGCTCCCATATTGTCACACCATAAGCATGGTTTTTCATCAAGTTTAATACCAAGTTCCTTGAGAAGAGTTTCAACCCATATTACTTCAGCTGTAGCATTTGCTAATGATTTATACTCAGCTTTTGTACTTGATCTTGATACAGTTGCTTGTTTTCTGGCACTCCAAGATATGAGGTTTGGTCCAAAGAATATAGCAAAACCACCAGTAGATCTTCTGTCATCAATACATCCTGCCCAATCAGCATTTGAGAATGCACTTATAAGAGTAGAAGAAGATCTCCTGAGCAAGAGAACTCTGTATATAACGTAATATCCTTTTTACGGCAGTCCAATGTACTGTAGTGGGAGCATGAATATACTGACAAATTTACTGAGAAAGAAATATCAGGCCTATTTAATGTCAAGTATTGTAAACCGCCAACTATACTTATGTATCTAGTAATATCATCCAGTCCAAGAGGTTCTCCTTCATGAGCTGACAATTTTTCAGTGGCAGATAATGGGGTATTGAAAGGTTTGCAGTCTCTCGTTCCAACTTTTGCTAATAATTCCAAGGCATATTTCTCTTGAGTAAGCACTAAACCATCATCAATTTTCCTTACTTCAATTCCCAAGAAGAAACTAAGTTCTCCAAGATCCTTAATAGCAAAGTGTTTATTTAAATCATGTACTAGAGTGGATATTGCTTGATCAGATGAACTTGTCACTATAATATCATCCACATAAACCAGAACAAAAACTGTGATACCTGACTGAGTATAAATAAAAAGAGATGTATCTCCTTGAGATGGTTTGAACCCCAATTGCTGAAGTTTGGTGCTCAAACGTGAATACCATGCTCTCGGGGCCTGTTTGAGACCATACAAAGCTTTGTCAAGTTTACAGATATGATGAGGGTGATCAACATCTTCATACCCAGGAGGTTGTTTCATATATACTTCCTCTTCCAGAACGCCATGCAGAAACGCATTCTTGACATCGAGTTGCCTAATAGCCCAGTTCCTGGAGACAGATATAGCAAGAACAAGAAGAATAGTGGCAGCTTTTACAACAGGACTAAATGTGTCCTCATAGTCAATACCATATCCTTGCTTAAATCCCTTTGCAACTAAACGAGCCTTATAGCGATCAATAGAGCCATCAGCATTTCTCTTAATTCTATAAACCCATTTGCAGTCAATAATGTTGTTATTACCATGATGTGGGGGTACTAGATGCCAGGTACTGTTTTTCTGAAGTGCAGTATGTTCCTCATCCATAGCTTTGCGCCAGTCTGGATGATCAAGGGCCTCCTGCAAAGTATTGGGTTCTCCTGTGGTACACAAAAAATTATAACGGATACATCCATCTTTCCATATTTTGGGTTAGTAATACCCTTCTATAGTCTAGTACTGTGCGCAGGAGGAGGTACAGGATCCATTGCCGCAGAAGATCCCTGCGCCTGAGAGCCTGCTGGTCGGGTGACAGGCGGATCTTCATCGCGTCGGGTGCGGGGCTGCCGCGTGGGCAGTTTGTCCCCTTGCGGCTGGTGCGTAGCGGGACCGGGGCGACCCGCAGCTGGGTGTGTCGGTGACGTGGGCGCCCCGGATTGGTGCGGGTCGGGGGAGCTCGGTGCGCGCGACGAGGAGCTGGTCGTTGTGGGCGACATGGATGCGCCTGGTTGGTGCGGGCTGGTGGAACGTGTTGAGGCGGATGCTGGTGATGCGTGTGCCGAGGCCGACGCGGAGTCTGCATGTCCATCATGCCCCCAATCATTAGAGGCAGAGTATACGTCAGAATGTCCCCCGTGATCCGCTCCGGGATTGGTGCCAGATGCGGAATCAGCATCGGATCGCGCGCCATCTTCATTATCTTCTTCTGACATGGAATAATGATCATCTGATGCACCGTTTTGGCTCGAATTTTCACCAAACTGCGCCGAATTTTCTCCCGTATTCTGTAGAGGACTAATAACATGCATTTGTGAGGTATGATCAGTCAATGGTTCATCACTATTCGCACCCCCTTCTTGTGGAAACAAGTGTTGTGGAAGAAGTAAAATTTCTTTTCTAAGTTGGGCACCGGCATTAGGATGGAGATGGGAGAAGGGAAAAATGTTTTCATCAAATACAACATCCCTTGATATGTAAACACGGCCAGTGGAGATTTCTAGGCATTTAACTCCCTTGTGTCTTGGACTATATCCAAGGAACACACATTGTTTTGATCTATAGGCTAATTTGCGATTATTGTAAGGACGTAAATTAGGCCAACATGCACAACCAAAAACTCGAAGAGATGTATAATTGGGAGTAATTCCAAGCAATTTTTCTGAAGGACTCATGTTGCCAATGACTTTGCTTGGCATAAGATTAATGAGATAGGTGGCAGTGAGAAATGCCTCATCCCAAAACTTGAGAGGCATTGATGCATGTGCTAAGAGAGATAATCCAATTTCTACGATATGACGGTGTTTTCTTTCAGCAGACCCATTTTGTTGGTGAGCATATGGACAAGAAACATGATGTGAGATTCCTAGTTGCTGAAAGAAAGGATTTGATTTTTCATACTCTCCTCCCCAATCTGTTTGCATGGTAATGATTTTCCTCTCAAATTTTCTTTCAACAAGATTCATGAAATTCTGAAATACATCAAAAACATCATATTTCTTTTTGAGTAGGTATATCCAAGTGAATTTGCTAAAGTCATCAATGAAACTAACATAGTAGTTGTGACGTCCCACATAAGTATTTGCAGGACCCCAAACATCAGAAAAGACTTGTTGTAAAGGAAACTTGGAAACACTAGTAGAAACAGGATATGGTAATTGATGACTTTTAGCTCTTTGACATGAATCACAAATAGTTTCAGAAATAGAATCCTTGGAATAAGGAAGACTAAACTTATTCAAAACAAATTGCACTATTGCTTTATTTGGATGCCCTAGGCGACTATGCCACCTTGAAGAGGTGGGCTTTGTGATGGAGTTGGCTTGCTTGATCTCGGATGAGGAGATGATAGGGTAGAGACCACCTTCACACCGTCCTCTAAGAAGAGTTTCCCTCGTTGCCCGGTCCTTTATAAGAAAATGCCAAGGGTAAAATTCTAAGAAGACATCATTATCGAGAGTAAGTCTATGAACAGAAAGGATATTCTTGGTTGCACTAGGAACATGAAACACATTGTTGAGTTGAAGATTGGAATTGGGGGTTTGAATTAATGAATTTCCAATATGACTGATTTTCATACCTTCACCGTTTGTGGTGTGGATTTTGTCGTTGCCGTGGTATTTGTCGCGGATCATGAGTCTCTCCAGATTCCCGGTGATGTGGTCCGTAGCCCCGGTGTCTGGATAGCAGTTGGTATCCACACCATAGGCGTAGGCAGCGTTGGCGCCCTTGTCACGATGATCACTTCTGGTTTGGTCACGCTCGCGATTGCCACCACGATCGTTGCTCTCTTCGTAGCGCCACCAGCACTCCTCTGCTGGATGCCCATTTTTTTTTTACAAATTTGGCAGTCCACATCTTGATATGGAGAGGGAGCACGACCCCCTGGACCGCGCCCTCGCTCGCCGAAGCCGCCGCGGTGACCGTCAAAGCCGCCACGGTGACCACCATATCCGCCGCGATCACCGTAGGCGCCGCGATCACCGTAGGCGCCGCGATCACCGTAGCCGCCGCGATCACCGTAGCCGCCGCGATCACCAACAGGAACCCCCCTTTAACAACGAATGTATGTGTTGTCAAATGTCCATATAAGCGTTGTTAACGTCTACACCAACGGATTATGTATGTGTTGCCGTTGGTGGCGTTGCAAGGGTCAACAACAACACATATACTTGCATTGGTAAATGGCATTAAAAACCGTTGTGCGATAGCAACGCACATACTTAGAGACTCGCAACCCTTCATATGTGTTGGTGGTTACGCTCCATGAATGGATATTGAAATGGGAAAATCTGGTTAGCATAATCTTAGAAGAGTTGCTAGATAGCTCATACAATCAATGTCAGTTTATATATTGCAATAATCATTTGTTCAATGCCGAGAGTGCACAGGAACCAAAATATAAGAAACAAAATCGCTTCATATATTGAGTAAACTTTGTAGCTTTACAAAGAACCTGAACCGATTATTACAAGAAATGATATGTGAAGATGACATTCTAAAACATAATGTATAACCATCTTGTTGTAGCACTGTTCTTGAACTTGCTATCAGCATCTCAGCCATGCATCGTCCATTTATTTTGGCAATCTACAACAACACCAAAACCTGAGATAAGTAACATACCATTAGTGAGACAAGAAGTTAACAATATAGTACATTTATAGTAGTTGCAACATACAGAGGTTGAAGGCCATGAGATAATTAATCTCCTTGCATGAACACTTCTGTGAACATAGAAACATGTTCGTGATTATCTTCTCTGAACTGCAAAGTCAAAGTAACTACAGGGGGCCTGGAACTCTTTTAGTCATATACTTATATATCTTGCATGACTTCCTCTATCCAGGTTCAATTAATCTTTCCAGGCTGCTACACTTGTTGAGGACAGCTTATGAGGAAGTTCGATCTGTCTTAAAGTAGTTTAGTGCATTCGATCTTTTGACTGAAATTTTTGTAGTTAAACAGGTTAAATATTGAATAGCAAATAGAATTAGGATAAAAGATGTAACATAGAAATTTCCTGAGCAGTGCTATTGACTAAACCTATAATAGCTCACAGAGTAAATGGTTCAAAGAATATATCAGCTAGGATAATATATGGAGTGTAGTAACTGCATAAGCATTTCGGTGTTGTGTTGACTCGCTGTGCATCCTTCTGGAAGAAAAATTGGTATTAAATCTCCACAAAATACAAAATTTTCATCATTCAGAAGTAGCTGAAGTATTGCACACTTCAGCATGTACGCTAGTACATGTGAGATGCTGAGACTAATATATTTGAGACCATAACTGCCTCAGGAAAAAATAGGAAAATACAACAGCAGGCCATACTCTAATTACCTTGAAACCCTTCTTGTGTACGTACAACCTTGGATTTACATTTCTCACAGTTGCAATGCACAAATAATGAAGATTTACCTCTCGTCAGAAACTGCATAAGCACAAGACCAACAGAAATTTCAGAAGCAGCGTCTAAAAATCTGCATGTAAATATTACCTGACAATCACAACATAATATGGAGTCAAGGAAATTACAGAATTTTAGATCTTGGTCGTATCCCTGGTTGAGTAGAAGGGGTTCCATGATTAAAAGTCAGTGTAGTTTCCTATATTTCTGTATCTGACTTGTTACTCCCTTGTCTAGCCCGAAAGTTTCATACCATTGATATTCATGCACAATCATATAATACAAAGTGGGATATTATTGAATTAATAGATTCTTTTGTTTGCACATGTATAGCAACAGACTTAAGCTGGTCTGTAAGATAGTTATTCTATTTCAGATATGGGAAAGAACGCAACGGTGGCCTGCACAAAAGAAGATTGATAGGCACCCCATAAGCATAGTATAACTGATATTTACAGATCATGTGAACAAAATGAGCTGGGCATGGTAACTCAAGACGCAACTATTAAATTAATGAAAACATAGACTGATAGACGCAGGTTAATGTTTGAACCGATCCTGCATGTCGCAGGAGCACCAATAAAGCTATGGAACATACCAAGCTGAAAAATTTGGGGAAACAGATCACGTACTAAAATTAGTAAAAGAGAGCAATCAAATGTAGGATCTAATCATCTGATTAAAGGATATGGCTGGTGGGGGCGGTGGTTGGCTGTTGGCAGTCGTGGCAGGGGATCTGGGACGGAACGGTAGGAGACACAACACTGATCCATCGAGCTTAGAATTACCTGAAATAATGACGGATCAAACCAACAAAGGACAGCAGACATTAGGTGGGGTGAGAGAGGAACTTAAATATCTCCAGTTCAAAATCGGATTGTCGGACCTCCACCAATATCTCTGCACACAATGGTCCCCGTCGATGGAGGGTTATGGGTAGCCTTTGACTCGCCTGCTCGCGGCCGCACATGATTAAGGAACCCTCAACACCATAATCCTATAAAGCAAGTGCCAAGAACAAATCAAGACGCTACTACCCTAAAGACCATAGCTGAGACCAAGGAAGAGATGCTCACACGGTCTAGAGAACACAGGTGGCAGCGGCGGCCGGGTGGTACCAGAATGACGAGATCTAGCGGTGGCGTTTTACTTGGAGCAGCAGATCTGGTGGGGGGCGTATTACCTGCGGATGAGAGGATTAGGATTGGGGGGCAATACTCGAGGGAGGGTTTCAGGGAAGTTATAGATTCTCTCTCCGCTAACCCAGGAAGTGGGGAGTTCTTTTTCTTGGCCAACATGAAGTGGGGAGTTAGTTCCGTGGAAACACATGTCTACTCCGTTGGAAGATATGCGTAGCTACACGGGGGTTTGTGGTGTAGTGATAGGCGCCGCGGTCAGTGTAGCCGCCACGGTCGGTGTAGCCGCCACGTCGTCCTCCGTAATTACCCCGATCATAGTACTGACCGCGGGGTTCCTCGCGCTCGCGCCCATCACGGACGCGGTTGTCGGTGTAGTTCTTGGTGTTGGTGTAGCCGCGGCGTGCCGCGTTCGCAGACGATTCGAAGCCTTTGTTTCCACCAGAAAGCCTTGTCTGTCTCATGTCATATGCGGATATCATAGAGTGTAACTCGCTTACCGAGCATGAGGACATCACGTTGACGGAGGCGACGAGGGCGGTGTAGTCGTCGTCGAGTCCGTTGAGGATAAACTCCACGAGTTCATCCTCGTCCACGGTGCGTCCTGCAGCTACGAGCTCGGTGGCGAAGCCTCGCATCTTCCCGATGTACTGATCAGCCGTCATCCTCTCCTTCTTGGTGTTGGCCAGCTCTCCTCGCAGATGGGCGACGTTGGCCTTGGATCTTGAGGAAAACAGCGATGTGATCAGATGCCACACTTCTGCCGCATGATCCAGGCCCACAGTTTGTGCAAGGATCTCGACAGACAGAGAGTTCAGCAGGTAGCTGAGAACCTGCTGATCCTTCAAGATCCAACTGTCATAGGCGGGATTTGGCGTCTTGACCTCCTTGTCGCTCACGGTGGTGATGATGAATTCCGGCGGAGCTGGTTCTTTGCCTTCGAGGAGATCGATCACCCGCGCGCCGCGCAGGGTGGGCATCACCTGTGCCTTCCACAGCAGGTGATTGGTCCGCTTGAGTTTCTCAGCGGGAGGGTTTCCGAGGGGCTGGTTGGTGTTGCTGCTCGATGAGGCCATGGTGATCTGGGTTTTCGGTGTGGTGGATTGATCTGGGTCTTGGGTATTCGGGTGCTCTGGGTATATGGTGTTTCGAAAGGTAGATGGGATCGTGGTGTTCTAGGGTTCTTGGGTGCTGGTTGTTGTAGATCGGTAATTGGGTGTTTGGTTCGGGTATTGGGTGTTTGATCGCTACGATGTCACGGAAAAGGAAGGCTCTGATACCATATCAACTTTAGCGGAAAACGATGCCCCTCCAGAGCTCGTTGTTTCGTGTTATATAGGGCACAATGCCAGGTTGTTTTACAGAGAGGATCAAGGGGAGAGGGCCTATCTATCCGAACCAACTCATACAATCTGAAGGTTCGGTTACAGCATATTGTTGTATTCTAACAAGGATCTCGTCGACATGGCACACCCAAAGGTCGGATTTTCTTCTTTGAACGCGCTTGGATCGATGGCCTTCGTTGCCATGCCTGTGCGTGCCTGTCATGGTATCCTACCACTGCGTGACATCATGATTTCACCTCAAGGGGCAAGACTACAAAGGTCGTCTTTCTCTTTTCCGATGAATTAGTGGCTAGCCATCTCTCAAGCTTGTGATTTATGTGCTCGCGCATATTTCCGTTTCCACCGTATATGTGCATTTCCTTAAGAATCGCAGCATTTTGAGCAAAGAATTTGATCAGTTGTACTCCAAAGTTGCTCCTCAACTTTTGTCCGAAGATATTTGCCCCCGAGAAAAATCGCAAGCGCACGCAACATAAGCTGCTCTGCAAGCACTCGAAATCTTGCCTGCTGAGTGCAGGGAGGTCGGATAATTCATCGAATCTAGCATCTCCATCATTATAATCTCCTTCTACGGAAACCATGCCCGCCCATTTGCGGTTCCGGAAACCATGGATCGATTTGTCGAAATCACGTCGATATTTCTTCTCCAAGAAGCATCGCCCTTCGTCAGCGCGTCTGTTCGAATCAGGCTGCGCCATGGTCAGGTTCATTTGGATTTCCCGAAGCACGGGGCAGGAGCTGAGTAGGTTAGCGACAGCCACGGCTGCAGTCTTTCCTCGGAGCCTGTGCGTTCCCTCCAGCTGGAGGCGCTGGAGGTTGGTGAAAGAGCACAGGAGCTTGGCCCGGTTTGCCGAACCGACGACGGCAATGTCCTCAAGCTGGTTCAGCCGCAGCTTCAGCTCCTTGGTATGTCTGAAGGTGTGAGCGGATCGCCAGAAAGTCTCGAGGTCGCGGCGTGCATCCTTGTCTCTTTCATAGATATCATGGAAAATATGCAGGTCTACTTGTGTCAAATCTGGTGTGTGTGAAATCAGCGAGAGCGGCCGCAGACACCCCTTGTAAGTGAAGCGCCGCAGCCTCGGCCCGTGGATCTCTACGGCGGTGGGGGTACCCGATGAGGTCCATTGTTTCGGCCAGCTGCAACTGTCCATGAGGAGCTGGGTGACTCCCGGGAGGTGGAGGCGGACGACAACGGGCGCTGGACATCTTGCTTCAAGCCTGACGGACTCAAGGTATACTGTGGTAAGGGCCGGCGAGTTATCGACGAAGTCCTGGAGATGCTCAACTGTGACGGCGCAGAGGCTTAGCCGCAATGAAGCGAGCTGGCGGAACGGGGCGGCGGGCAAAGGCCTGAGATCTGCGCAGCCGGTGACGTCAAGCAGGCGGAGCGTGTCTGAGAGCAGAGAGAGGAAGCTGAGCTCGCCGAACCCGTTGTTCGAGGAACTCATGTACTCCCGGTCGTCGCGGAAGGGGTCACCGGAGTTTCCTATAGCGAGCCGCAGCTCCTGGACGCGCCGCGCCACCGGGAGGGAGAGAAATTCCGTGACCACGTCGGGGCTTCTGTTGCGCCAGCACTGGTCATAGTACTCGTACAAGAACTCCCGGGCACTGTTGGGGCGGCGGCCGTCGCCGGAGTCAACGCGGAATGTGAGCCTTGTGAACGGGGTACCGGCGGCTTCCAGGGCCAACCTGGTAGCGGAGACGAAGGCGTCGCGCTGGGAGAATATGTCGATGAAGTTGAATCCCTCGGGAATGCGTGCATCGAGGTTCGCGGCGCCCGAGGATCTCCAGAGCCCACGCCACCGCTTCGAGAGCGCGCTGGTGGAAGCGCCCTCCCTGATCGAGGCAAAGTGGAGGATGCGCCGGAGTAGGTCGTTGGGGAGGTCAGAAAGCCTGTCGCCGGCGGCCATCGTCCACGTATAGTATTAGTATGTCGCCGGCGCGCCTGAGCTTAGCACGCGAAGCGATATCTGTGATTCTCTTTTTTTTGTTTTCTTTTGACGTGGATATCTCTGATTCTTCAATGGAAGGATTGGGAAAATAAGACAGAGATCTATCTGCGTCTGGGGGAGCGTAATATAATGGGCTATTGGGAATCGACTCGAACTCGAATTGGATAGGCTGACCTGGATTAGGTGCCTGATTTGGTAAAGTTTAAACAGGCTTATTAGGCAAGTGCTGATCATTTACATGCCACGTTAGTCTGATCCTACAATCACACATCTACGTCGTCTCGCCGAGAGGCCATCCGAGTGGTCTGAATATGTTGATACCCTGGCAAAAAACTACCTCTCACCAAGGGTTGTCGTACATTGTCGAAACTTCCGATCATGCCAATATCTCTACGACCACCTCGCCGTGCCCCTCGCCCACTCTTAGAAACGTGATGTTTATCCGGAAGTCTGGAACCTCATCAGGGCCGCCCAATCCTCGCCAACCGTCTCACTGAGTAGTTTTATACTTTGTAATACCATCATTAAATATTTATGCAAAAAGCATCTCACCTTAATATTTCTAGTTTTAATTATTACAAACAATTAACTATATAACAAGAACTTTTACTTAAGTCTTTCTCCTTGATAGAGGTTTGACTAAACAAATTAGTCAACGGGAATCTACCGGTTTTTGTGTGCTTCTTCATGACAATGAGATTGGTCAAATCAAAAAAATACGATTTTATTTCAACCTTTTCTATTTCGCATACCAATGACTACCAAATCCATGTGTATTGAAAACTATTATGTCATGTTTACTTTTGAGAAAAAATATTTCATCTCATTGTAATTCGGAATTTCTTTCAGAAATACACTTAGCACACCCATTATATTCATGTATATTAATACTCTTAATTTATCTCATAGATTCTGAATTTAATAAGACATTTTCTAATTTTTCATTTGAAACCTTTTTAAATTGTTTCATGAGGCAATTTTCTTTTAATTAGGTCCAACCAAATTAAAAAGATAATAATCAGCTCATTGACTTTTAAGTCCCTTTTGCTTTATAATGAAAAGCAATACCCACTAGTAGAAAAAACCTCAACGATTTTTGGCTCTAGTCTCCATGAGCCTACCAATCTGGACCAGAAGGGGGCAGGGCAACAACTCCCCTCGCCTCGAAAGATTTTAGTCCCGCATCGTAACACGGCACAAGACTAAAAGTCGTCTGTCAACTGTTCGCGTCGCCTCACACACTTTTAGTCCTAGGTCATAACACGGACCGGGACTAAAAGTCGTCGTGGCAACCGTTCCGCTAGCCGGAGAGCATTTAGTCCCGGGTCGTGTTACGGCCCGGGAGTAAATGCCCAAACCATTTGCCTCCCACTCTTCGGAAGTTGTTCCATCGTCGGGGAGGAAATAAAGCCAAAGAAACGCTCATTTCCTACAGTAGCGATTGCCTCTATTCTCCCTCTTGCTCTCCTCTCTTCATTCTTCCACATTCTCTACCATGGGACTAGAGATTATGGACGTGGACTCACATGGTCGGAACATCAAAGTCGCATACACGAACGAGAGTAGGAGGGTTCTGGCTTATCTTGAACCCTTGAAGAAATGGCTTCACGAGGATGGCGGGGGTTTTCTTGGCCTTGATCTTGAGTACACGGCCGATCAAAAGGATGTGGCGGCTCTCATCCAACTTGATCACAAGAGGCGTGTCTTTCTCTTCCAATGGGCAAGGTAACAAGCACTCATATCGATCTTCTCCTCTCTTTCTCTTTTCCTATTTTTCTCCTTGATCTTATTTTGATTGAATCAGAAATTGTATAGAATAGCAACATGTACGTGTGTATCCATTTGTATTCATATATAGCAACGTGTATTAGAAATTCCTTTTGTATTCATATAGCAATAGTATATTGGCCGAAATTGCATAGGAAATCAATATATATATATATATATACGGTCGCGCTATTTGACTCCCTGGGTGCAGAATAGTTATTCTACACCCACCCTGTATCTTTTGAACCGTACATGATTTTTACGTCACGTAAATTTTATCGTATTCCTTATGTCGAGTAGAACGTAAGAAAATATATACATGACATAAACCCTTTATTTACGTGACGCTACAAAAATAATGAAAAAATACACATTTTTACGTTGTTTTTATGACTTTTGTGTTGCTATGACTCATATTTTTTCATTTTACACGGAGTATTCTCTTATGGATCAAACATGAATATAAATAATTACATATCCAATATAATTTTTTTACTTGGTAATAAAAAAGAATTGTGGGTGCAAAATAAGTTTTCTACACCCAGGGTGCTAAATAGGGTGTCTATATATATATATATATATATATATATATATATATATATATATATATATATATATCCATGTGTATTCATATATAGCAATGTGTATTGAAAATTCCATTTGTATTCATATAGAAATGTGTATTGGAAATTCCATTTGTATTCATATAACAATAATGTGTGTGTGTATATATATATATATATATATATATATATATATATATATAGGGAAACTCTATTATACTCCCGGGTGTAGAATAACTAATTCTACACCCGGGTCGATCTCGAGCGGGCCGCACCGCAATTTGCAGCGAACCAGCCCGTGCCATTTTGTACGGCGACGGTTTCTATCCGGATCTGGTCGTGAGGTTGCCGAACTTTGACCACCTCCATTTAGTCGAGGGCCTCGTGTGCGGCAGGAAGTTATGGAATTGGACGGGTTGAGGTGACCGGCGGGCGACTGCATTTGGGGATTGCGGCTGGCGGCCAGCGCGGCAGCTCAGACCGCGGCGATGGGCGAGCTGCCTTGGTGGATACGCGAGCGGCAGTTGTCTTGGGCGGTGCTGATGTGGTCGGCGGGAATCGGCGGCGGCGTGACCGGCAGCGGGACTCCACGTCGTCGTGAGCGGCTGGTTCCCGTGGGTTGGGGCGTGCTACCTGGTCTCGTCCGCCGGAGGCATCAGGTTGTTTCGCGGCGGGCTGGAATTGGGTGGACTTCTGGCAGGCCTATCGGTCGTCCTGAACCTCAGCGTCAGATTACGGCATCGATTATTCGTCTTGCTGCCGGCGGCCGTCTGCGACCAGGGTTGGATCTTCCCCACCGGTGTGCCTCAGTACCTTTTCTTGTCCACAAATTCTGATGAATAAGTTTCAATTTGTGTAGCCTTGTGGTGAATTCGACAGTAGAAGTTAGTTTCAGTCCGTGCGGCTCCAAAATAGAGCATTGGAGAAGAAGTAGTAATTTCCTGGCCCAATCCTCAACCACGTTTGTTGGAAATAAGCAGTGCAGCATAGTTAGATTTTGTCCAATCTGCTTCTATTTTTTCCTGGATTTGTCCTGATTGCGAAGTAGGCTGCGAGCAGATTCCAAATCAAAATTTTCTGAATGCATACGGTAGGGGATGTCTGGCGGCAGTAGTGTTCCAGCAATGGCACTAAGATCCAATACCATTTTTTTCTTGTCTTGAGCTGTATTTCAGCAATGGCTCTAGGATCGAACCCACTCCATGTATCATAATTGCCAAACGGTATTAGTTGGCTCCACTGATTCATAAATCTATTAGCTTACCATAGATCATAATTGTCAAACGGTATTAGTAGGCTCCACTGATTCATAATCCCACGGTCAAAGCAAAATAATTGGCTAGTGCCAATTTTACAATTACTAGGATCAGAGGGTAATAATGTTCAGAATATTTTTTATCATGCATACGATCAATATATGTTTTTTTTGTTGTCAAGCGTCAGCAGCATCCTACATATAAGCATATTTGCTTCTTATGATTCTTTTTCAGATGCCTAATTACTCGACATGATGTATACATCTCTTGCTTTCCATGACTACGAGAGTGCGGCGACAGTTCTCAAAATTTCGGCGAGCGACTGCTCTGGCGATTTGCGGTTTGCAGCGAGCGGCTGGTGGAGAGCATCTGCAGCTGGGGTTTGCGATGGTAGGCATGCGGCAAGCGGCTGCACCTGGGGATTATGGCCGGCAGCGGGCGTCTGCATCCGGTGATCTGGGTGACTTGAGACATGGTGAGCGGTGATGGTCTCGGCAGTGCTGTTGTGGACCTTGTGGCGTGTGGAGCCGCCTGCTGCCTCGGTGTTGGGCAGCGCAACATGGGGTGGCTGCCGGTGGCGCTGGAATGGCATCGGCGTCGTGGTGAAGGTGAAGCAGACTCGGCACTGTTGCAGCCGGAGCACGGCAGCGGGCTTCGACGTCAAGGTGTGTTGTGGTGATTGATTTCTTCATTTTCCTGTCACCAAAAATGTCGCATATGTTGGAGGTGTCAGTGGTGTCCAGTATTCTGAAATTTGTGGCACAGTTGCCTCCTGGAATCCTGTTCTTTGTTGGTCTAACTGAAGAAGGTAATTGAGTTGAGTTGGGTTGATCGTATATGGAGTATTTTGCAAGTGGTACCCAACGAGTAGCTCGTCAAGCAGGGTTCCTTCTTAATCATGACTGTTCTAGCATTCCAACAATACACAGTTTAGTTTTATCCCCTATTTCATCATGCTTTGTCCAATTTCGGAGTACTTTTTCTTACTAAAATCTTTTGGTCGATGGAACTTTGCTACAATTTTTGCAGTGCCACGAAATTTTTGATTTTCATGTAATTTTACCCATATATATTACACGCCTGAATTGCGATGGAGCAAAGTTTCAGTGTTATTGACATGGCTCCTGGTGTAGAAAGTTGTTCTTAAAACTGCAACCATGATATTTGGGATCTTGCATCAATGATTTGGGTCATTACTTGAGTGCTAAATGCATTTGTTTCCTGTTTGAATGAATTTTCAATTTTTTCCCATCATGAATGAGTTGTCCATTTTTCTTTTCCTTCTCGTATGATTCATTAGTCACTAACACATACAATTTGGATCGTATTACTAAAACAATAATCCTATTTGTCTAATCTCTATGTTTTGACGGAGCTTGCAGATTTAATATCCATTTGGCGTATTTTTTAACAAAACCGCAAGAAGAAATGTCATGACGATGATGAGGCATTTGAGTTCGTGACCGACGAGATTGAATGTCTTGACATTATAGTGTGATGTCCACAAGTCCCCAACAAGATGATGACGAGGTGGCCTTCGAAGCGCCCTAGCGGAATTAGTGTTGCAAAATGAATTATATCGAAGATTAATTTTATTTTTGGAAGCCATGCTTGTTTTTATTTTATGGGCACATGAGGCTGTGTGGGTAATTCTTGCAGACATATGTTTCTCCTTAACGTATGATGTGTCATCAGGCTGTGCTAGTCAATCATAGGCAAAATTTTATATTATGTAATCAAGCAATGTGATCAAGAATCCTACTTTTGTGTAATCATGCGATGCAATAAGGCATAATATTATGCCAGTGCATCAGTTTCTTATTGAAATAGTCGAATCAATAGTTTGCAAATAATACTTCGTATAGAGAAAGAATCATACATTGGCTAGCAGGTTCTTACATCAGTGTTTTCCTTAGGTTAGTTATCGTTAAGCTGGCTGACTGCTTTTACAACGATGCTCTGGAAAAAAATCGAGGGTCATGGGCTGGCCCATGTGTGTGGCCGTTTTGTTAGGCTGGTGCCAGTGGAGGCGTTAGGGAGGGGCGGGAGGGGCCTTCCCGCCCGAGGCGGGGCGAGAGGAGGCGGTAGGGGCGGGCGATTGGCGCCGCCGGGCGGTTGCCCTGGCGCCCGGCGCTAGGCCGGTGTCGCCCGGCCTCCAGCCCGCGTTGGCGGGGCGGTAGGAGGGAGGCGGGGCGAGAGGGGGGGCGAGTGGGTGGGCGGCGCAATGGCGGTGGCGGGCGATAGGATCCAGTCCAGAGGTAGAAGACAAGGACATTTTGTCCATAACCCCCTGTCCTCTCGGAAATTTCACAACAAAGTCCTTTTCTCTTTGAAAACTAAAGAGAAAACAAAGTTTTCTGGGGCTTTTTGTAAAGTAAAATTTTGGCAAAAATATGTTTTGGAAACCTTGTGAAATTTCCAACAATACCATGTGTTTGTTTAGTCAATTTGAATTGTTTTTCAATACAAGATTTTGGAAACCAAAATAAGTACTATTTTTCAATACAATACGTGGAGGAGAGAGAAAAGCTGATGTGGCAGAGAGAGAATCTTACAGCCCGGGCTATAGCCCGTGCACTGGCACCGTGCCCGTGAGAGTGGCGTGATAGTGGTGAGAGAAGGTGACGTGGCGGGGCTATAGCCCGTGAATAGTGGGCGGTGCATTGGCACCAGCCTTACGTTGACAATCAGCTTTCTTACGGAGCTAGCAGTTTATATTACGGAAGCAGTTGTGTCGTAGCAGTTTTCTTACGGAGGTAGGTGTGTGTCGTGGCCCGTGGGCGTGGGCGGGGACAGATACGACATATTTTTACGTCAGTTGACTCGCGAGCGATGGAGCCTGGTGGATGCGCGGGCTAAACATCGGTGCCTAATCCGGTCTGGGTGCAGAATAATATTTTGCACCCAGGGAGTCAAATAGCGCGACCGTATATATATATATATATATATATATATATATATATATATATATATATATATATATATATATATATATATCCATGTGTATTCATATAGCAATGTTTATTGGAAATTCCATTTGTATTCATATAGAAATGTGTATTGGAAATTCTATTTGTATTCTTATAGCAATAATGTATTGGATGGCCGAAATTGCACAAGAATGCAATATATATATATATCCATGTGTATTTATATAGCAATGTTTATTAGAAATTCCATTTATAAATTTTCCCATTTGAATCCTAGCTATATGTACGCACGTGCATTGAAAAGATTAAATTTGTTTCATTGAAACAATATAGTTGTTGCATTGAAACAATATACTTGTTGCATTGAAACTTATACTTGTTGCATAACATTTGATCCAATTTGTTATTGAGTAATATTATTTGTTTAACATTTGTTCCATTTTTTTGGTTGTAGTACTGACAAAAATTGTCCAGAACTGATGGATTTGCTTGTCAACTGCAGCATACGTTTTGCTAGCGTTGACATAAGAAATGAAAAGTCGAAGATGTGGAACACCTGGGGTATTGAGATACCATCTCAGTGCCATATTGATATTTAGGACCCGTTCCAGCTTCATAATGAGAGGATTTCCATAGCTGATATGGCAGCCACATTGATCGACGAGAACTACAGTAGCATGAAGAAAGATTTCGGCAGTTTCAGGCACAATAATTGGAAGAAATTCCCACTTAACCAGATCAACATTGATTACGCAGCTATCGATGGTTACCTTTCCTACGAGCCGTACACTATTATCAGTGTATTCGGCTATGGGCAGCGTCACCGTGCCCCTAGGTCTCCTACTGTTTGGGATATATATATGTATTGCTTAGTGTGCGATGTTTATATACTAGATCCCTAGAAAACTTATGTACGTGTTCTAGTTTAATTATATAAATCTATTTTAAATGTCCTTGTTTAATTATATATATATATGCATGATCGATCTAAGCAAGCTTAATTAAACAATTGATGTATATGTGATGAAATTTTGGAGTAAAATATCTATCTAGAGATAATATATTATGTTGAAATGAATAACAATTTAGAGTACATAATTATCATTTAATTATTATTTAAATTAATTAATTAATATTTAAATTAATTAATTATTATTTGAATTCAAGACTATTATTAGTTATTTATTTATGTTTAACTAAATAAGTTTTGGATTCACAAAATATAGATGCGCGGCATCATATCTCAAAGGTTAACATGATTGACACCATACTATTGTTAGTAAAACATGATTTGCTTCTTGGAATCTGAGAGTGAAGGAACCGAGAAGTTAAGCGTGCCGAGAGCGGAGTAGTCTGAGGATGGGTGACCTCCTGAGAAGTGTCAGTTCAGAGTGAAAGAAAAGTGATTAGAGTTAAAAATAATTGAGATTAAGGGAGAATGATTAGAGATAAAAATAATAGAGACTAAATGAAAAGAAAAATCGAAAAAAAAACAAAGTCGAGTCTCGGGTTGTATAACCACCCGGGATTAAAAGTCCTGCCCCGAGAGCGCCCTGGGAGCTCCCCGTGGGCTGCCCTCGAGTCGCGGCTCGTGGGCCGGCGGGAAAAAAAGGGGGGTTGTAGTCCCGGATTGCCATCCAGGACTATAGCCCCTTACGGCCGGGGACTAGAGGCCCGTTTTCTACTAGTGACCTTCTTGTTTCATTAATATGACTGCTTAATACTCATACTTGTAATATTTCTGATTACTTTAGTAATACAAAATTAATTATAGTTAGCAAAATGAATTTCTAATTTATCCAATAACAACATAAAGCAATTAATATGATATGTTTTCAACACATCATTATCATTTATTCGTTCTTGATATTTTTTTTTAATAAAGACTAGCTTTATGAATATAAAATATTCATATATGTTTCTCCTTGTGAAAATGTTCATGTGCGATTGAAAATCACTCCAACTACTCTCAAGAGAAAAACTTCGAGTCAACATGAATATCTCCCTTATCATGGATCTATATGACAATCCTGTGTCATATATATGAGCACTTTTATCTTGGAGTAAACATGAATATCACCCTTGTCATGGATCTATATGACAAAGTAAATATTACATTAAATTCGTCATCTGACCTTTATTGAATATTAAGTTCGAACTTTTTGTGTCTCATACATTAATTCCTGGATAAGGTGATGATTTGGAAACATTTGCATGCTTCCCCTTTTCATTCGATCATTTCTCCAAAGATTCACAATATTAACTTACTATTCCACCTCTCTTTCATGAGAGGACACTTTTCTCCTTAATCTAGTGTGTTAAACACTTGGAGTAAAAGTAGAAATTTACTACCAATAAATATATTGGTTTTATGCAAAACCCAATAATCAATTATAAATCAAACAAGAGAAATATTGATTTCTTGGAACTATCTTTAAAATAGATCTAAGTCAATTAATGAAAATATTCCAACTTTACCAAAAAAACAAAATAATTTTCTTTTAGTAGGTTGAGAATTATTTCCGTTTCACGCTTTTACTTATCACACCAATACTTTTGACAATTTTCATTAATACATTATTCAAATCCCTTTCTCACAAAGATTTCATTATTACGATAATTTTAAGTCTCTCAAAATTTATGATGAGTAATTTTTACTAATAAAATTTTCTTTATCAACTATGTTATAGTTTTTATTTAGTCCTTTCTACTTAAATCAATTTTTATTGATTTCTTCTTTTATTCAAAGTACTCCCACTGACTTCTATAAAATATTGAAACTTCAGTTGTTTCATCTATTCCACTTCAGAAATATGATTAACTTATCACGTTGAGTCTTCAATAGAATTAATTTAATTGAGAAAACATCCGTCCTTATTGTGAATTTTGAAATTCACAAGTGACTAGCACTTTTATGGATTTTAGCCTTATAAAATAATTTGGAGACAATCTCTAAACCTTGATAAATCAATAAAGGACTAGTATACAATTTATTTAACAAGCCATAAAAACTTTCAAGACTTACTAATAAAATTTAATGATATAATACAATAAAATAGATCATAAACTTTGAATTCCCCAGCTTGGAATTCCCACACATATTTTATAATTCAAACTCAACATGGTTCTTGAACATAAAATATTCATTACAAAATTATCAAACTCAAAATAACTATTATTTCGAAGTCCTAGTGTTGATCCTCTTTATTAACTTGCACTTTGTAGATTATGCAACTGGTATGGCGCTGTCGGGGGGTTACCCCCGAGTAGGGTAAAGGCAAGTGCCAAAGGCAAGGTCAGAAGAGAAGTTGGGTCGAGTAGCCGCCTACCCGGTACTCGCTACCCGGTCGACTGCTACTCGGTCTCACTCGAAAGATGATCGGAAGGATGAATCAAGGAAGTTATGCTCCTTCGAATAGAAGAGTTGGTCCGAGTAGAAATGGCGGGAACCTACTCGGGCCAGAAGTCAAAGGAGTCGTTCTGACACCAGATCCCGCGTATCCCGGGTCCGTACTTGGCACTGTTCACGGCACTGCTCATCTGAGGACGGCATGCCTGACATCGACAGTGTGTCAGCAGGGCGTCGCAGGATAGGGGGGCCCTACTCTGTGTTTGGAGCAGTGATACCAGACTGATCACTTGGTTTTGCCCAACGACTTTCCGCATCAGGACAAGCTTAGAAGCCAAAGCTGTCAGCGGGAGCTCGGAAGAAGGACGGTGTGCACACAATGTCGACATCTGTTTGTATTTGGCTGTATCCGGCTGGGCACCGAGTATATAAGGTGCCCCGCCGCCTCCTGCGCGAGGCACGCTAGACCAGAAGCACATTTCTTGACCTAGTTCTTCACGTAGAGAGAAGAGTGGCTACTCGGTAGCAAGAACCATTGTATTGTGGCTACTCGGTGAGACATCAGAATACAGAGAGAAAGGCAGGAGTAGGGGTTTTACCTCCTCACGAGGGCCCTGAACCTGGGTAGATCGTGTTGTTTGCAGTGTTTGATCTTCACGTCACGCGGCTACTCGTCGCGTGATCCCTCCCCGAGCGCCTCCAGCGTCCTTCGTCCCCACATCTTTAGCCATCCTATGGCATCTGCCGTGACACCACCACGACAGGCGCCATTTAAATGTGTCTTCCATTGAGACCTCCACGATTTCCTCCTGTCATGTCTCTATTCCTTCTCACTCTGCAATAAATTGCAATTGAGAAATTTTAGAATCCTATAGTAAAATATTTTTGAGACAAGAAAATGTCAATAAATGGTATAACTTTTATACTTCAGGTGGACTCTCCACTTGTCTTTCTTAATTGGTGTAGTCATCACGGCGTGGACGAGAACATCCATTGTAATATGATGGAAGTGACATGTGGAGTGTGTCAAACTGCTTGATTTTATGGAATTGGAAAACCAATATCCTCAAGCCTCTGCATTATCCCTATGAACTTGTCTTTGTGCTCCCTCAATAACCGGAAGCACATGAGTTTGCACCTCAACAGTTCATCATAAAGCTTATGACGACCATGGAAGACTTGTTTGTAGAAATGGGTTTTAAAATCTTCCATGAGACGGAAGGGGTGATAGTGTGGGTAGCAATCACCAAGTTCAGATATCACCCTTTGCACCATGATCACATAAACTTGATACTCGTCATCAACCATTTTCCATCTGGTGACGGGACTTCATTATCCAGCACATGCTCTACCTCAAGACCTCTGGGAACAACTCTCAGATCGTGAATTCCAATCACTTAAGTTCACGATTTCCTTAGTTAATATCTTTATCCCCAACAATGCATTCATACTAATGTTTTCAATGGGATCCATATCTACAACAAAACACATTTATCTAGACTCTATAGTTCAAAATTAATTTGCACTACTTATTAAATAAAATTAAAATTAAGATATGCTCCGAGTGAAACTGGTATCATTTTTAGTGAAACGACATCCCAGTAGATTATGACTAGCAGAATGTATCCACGTTAACCAATCATAACTTACAGAGCTATGCCACTATGCCAATCACCCATGTGATTCTCGCTCATCTTTCGATGTATGTGTTTCGAGCTCATGACTTTCATGCCTGAATGAAAAAACAACCAATTGACTCCGCCATATAGGATGCACCTTGTATCCAAGTTAGCAAACTATATCCGCCTCCCGACAAGAAGAGCCACGTTGATCCTTGTATCCAAGTGATGAACACGTACCCATGCAGATTTGACGGTGCTACAACTGGGAGAACACGAACTATCTTGATACTTGAAGAATCACCCTAATAAACGGGGACTGTGAAATCAAGGTGCAAACAACAAAAGATAACATCACATGCAACTTATAATTCGTGTGATTTGGTATAGTCTTTGTACTTCATAGATTCTTGAAGCATCTCCAACGAAAATCCTCCATCTTCGTTTATTCTTGAAGATCCGAGGAAATTCCGCAACGGTGAAAATTGCTTCAAGTTTTTTCATTATGGAGAAATGACCACTTTATCCTATCATGTACTTCCTCAGAGCTCCGCGATGAACACCCGAGTGTCTATGTTGAACAATGACAATCCTTTGGCATTATCCATTATGTCAAAACACAGCAATAACATAGTTGTAGCAAACCACACGCACACACTGCAAAACAAGTTAGATGCCTCTAACACTTTGTTGGCAAGTTTTAGCGTGGTTGTAGGTTCTACTATGACCTATAACCAGTACCTACGCAATTCGAGGTGTTTTTAATCTCATTGCTAGATTAACTCTGCGGGGTGATCAAAACGCAAACATTACAAAAACGTCTAGAGCCTCAATCTAAAAAAAATTCATAAACATAACCCCGTGTGTGGATCTAATCCACATGCCCTTTTCACCATGCCATTATATGAGACCAACTATGGTGCGAACCAAAGCTACTGAACCACTTCTTAGGATTAAGCGATATATGCCAGGGGCACATCAAACATCCTAGGTTTGCAAGAACTTTGCAAAAACTCATATCGTGTCATCGAAAAAAGAACACATCTTATTGGGAAGCAACACAAAGAAACTGAATATTAGATAAATTTGTAAGATACTTGCACACACTAGTGGAAACAGGGGCATTAGTCCCGGTTCGTAAGCCCCATTTGTCCCGGTTGTCCAACCGGGATGGGGCATCCGGGACAAATACCCCTCCCCCATTGGTCCCGGTTGTGCCAGGACCCGGGACGAATGGGGCTGACCACGTGGCCCGTGAGCTGGAACCTGGCCAGGGCTATTAGTCCCGGTTCTCAATACGACCCGGGACCCATGCCCCTTCTGCCTCGTGCGCATAGTAAAATAACGCACACTTTTATCTCCAGCCATGTCGCCGACCAGGGCCCAAAACCCGCGTTTTTTCGACGTGTCACTGCCGGAGCTGGCCCGCCTGGGCTACACTAATTCCAGTAATGAAAAAAACAAAAATGGGACATTGGTCCCGGTTCGTGGCCTGAACCGGGACAAATGCTCATGCGCGTGCCACGTGGCCTGTGGCTAGGCATTGGTCCCGGTCCGTGGCACGAGCCGGGACCGATATGTCCCCCACGAACCGGGACCAATGCTCCCAGGCGGTTTCTGTTGCCCCGGGCACACAAACCGGGACCAATGCATAGCATTTGTCCCGGACTTGGTTGCAACCGGGACAGGTGCCTCCTGGACCACTGGACGAAAGGGGTTGTTTCCACTAGTGACAAGATTATGCAATACCTGCACAAAATTGTTCTCTAGATCCAATGATATCTACGCATAGTATGCTCTGATACCTCAAAATCCAATTAGAAGAATCTATAATTCCATTAGAGGGCCTCCAATTCTACTAGAGAGAGAGAGAGAGAGGGAGTCTTGAGAGACAATTGCTCACAAAAATATGGTTTAGCTCAACCCTTGGGGGTCTTTTTTAGTTGGAGCGAAGGGGGAACTTTCCAAAGGGGAGGAGAAGTCCTAGTTGAGCTAGGAGGGGGTTGGCCGCACGATAGAAGTGGCCACACACCTCCTCTCCTAACCCAACTTGGATTGGACTCCCATATGGGAGTCCAACTCTACTTACTCTCCTTTTTTTATTTTTCCCTTCAAATAAAGTTAGGAAAACAAGGAAGTTTCCAAGTGCCACGATTGGAGGCCCCGGTGACCACGTATGAGTCTCACCAATTGGTGCATCAAAGCGAAATCTGCCCCCCTACGACACTCCCCTCCTCCTTCCCGGTTGTTGCTCGTAACTCCTCCAGAATCCTATGAACCCAATAGATAAATCGTCGATATTGTCTACTGACGTCAGGGATCCCGGGACATCTCATGTCCTCCGTCATCTCTCATATAATTTATGCCTTACACCGGCATTATTTATCCCTTATAATAACTTCCCCGAAACCTGTCCAATTGACACCAGACTTGTTTCTGTGACATCGTATCGGTATCGAACATTCATAAAACAAATAAAACCCTTTTTATTTTCTCAAATAAAGGTTGACACGACTTAAGTGTGTGACCCAGAAAGTCTTCATAACACACAGACATGTTTGGGAACTTACCGAACAATAACCAACAACGGGACCATGGACGCCCATGATGGCTCCCGTGTGTGCACGAAGATTGAGGTAACCTTAAAAATTACTCATTGTACTTATTCCCTTAACTTCACGATACCAACGATATCACATGGCAAGACTATGTGAGCTAGTAAGATTAAACTTCTTTGATCATTACACATGTAAAACTTGTTACCGATATAGGCTTCTTTTCTCATCCATATCTCCGTTGTCCTTGTGATAAATCACACTGTGTATGGCCATACGATTGGTTGACATCGGTGATACTAAGACAGCCTAGAGTATGTATCTCTCTATCGTATAGAGAAGTTAAGTACTAGTCTTGAACGATCTCAGTTCCATTACACTTTCTACCTAGAAATCACGGTTATGATTCCCAGTTATCGCCAAGTAGTTGACGATATCCAAAGTATAACTTTCGATCGTACGGTCACTAGATATTCTCATAGTATAGGAATTATAGTAAATGATAACTTCATATGTAATTTGCTAAATACATTATAGTTGTTTAGTCTCTTTTAGCAAGATCATATACTTGGGTCGTGATACGTCCCAAACGTATCTATAATTTTTTATGCTCCATGTTGGTTTTCTACACGTTTTCCCTATGTTTTACTATCTTTTCTACCATTTATTGGACTAACCTATTAATAACATGCCCAGTGTCAGTTCATGTTTATTTGTCCGTGCATTGCAGAAATAGGTCAAAAATAAAACTTCTCGGAAAATTATGAAAAAATCTAGTAGTCCTAACTACTAGGAAAACTCCAGGAACCAGATGGGCAGCTCAATACGGGGCCCATGGCCCCTAGGGGGCACCAGCCGTGACCTCGCCCTTGTCCACGGGATCAACACCTCTCGAGACGTCGTGCACCGCCTTGCGTTGCCTCTTCGCCTATAAGTTCTCCCTTGACATAAAAACAGAGGAACCGACGATGATTTTTCTATAAAAACATCCGATCACCGCCGCCATTGAAAACCCATATTTGCGAGATAGAAGCCTCTGTTCTGGCACTCGGTCAGCATAGGGAAGTGCCCCCGGTGCCATCTTGATTGACCGTTCTGCCTCCAAGATGCTTTGTGAGTAGTTCATCTGTGGACTATGGGGTCATAACAGTAGCTAGTTGGTAATCTCTCCCCCTTGATGTTCAATACCACTGTATCTTGAGCTGCCTCGCATGGTAGAGATCCATCTGATGTAATGATACGTGTTGTGTTTGTTGGGATCCGATGAACCATGAAGTGATGATTATTTTGTTCATGTCATTATTTGAGAATCTTCACTTATATTCTTAGAGTGTTTTAATATGTTATTGCATGCTCTCCGATGTATATGGTTATCTTGATCACATAATTGTATGCATCTTCAATAGGAAGTATTTATTCTATATAGTGGGTTCATGCCTCCCTTACATATGTGCTTATGCCCCCATGATTTGTTAATTGTCTAGCTGTAATTTGTTTACCCAACAGTTTTTCTATTGTTTGGAGAGTTGACACTAGTGAACTTATGAAACCCGGTCCATATTTTACTATTATTTCTACTATTTTTACATGCTTTTACTACTTGTTTCTTTACTGGTCCATTTATTATAGATTACACATATCACTTGTTTCACTCTGTATTACACCACATTCACTATCTTTTCGCTGAACCAGTGTATCTATACAATTGTCATTGTATTAGGTGTGTTGAGTACGCAAGAGAAACATCACAACACCACTTCATCCACTGTTTTACTGCACCTTCTATTACTAATATACTATGCTAAGTGATTCTCAGGTGTGGCTGAATTGACAACTCAACCGCTAATAAGATTATAGGTATTCTTTACCCCCTTTTGTCGAATCAATAAATTAGGTTACATTTACCCTCGAATATTGCTGCGATCCCATATTCTTGTGGGTCATCAGGTTGGTTCAGTACTATTGTTACCCTAGCAATAGACTCTTCTGTTTTTTCTAGCTTTTAACCAAGTCCATGATCAGGAAAATGTGATCATCTCACAAACCATAACCTAATATTCGAGACAAGATTAGGAACTCTTGTTTCTTTATGACTTTACACCCGCATAAAGATTTTCGTTGGAAAACTCACTTTTCAAGTGCTATAGCGGCTATAACATGATGATATAAACTTAATTCCGAACTTGGAGATAGAATAATAACTCAATATAATTGTCTTTAGGGCAATATCTCCAACACCTTGCTGCCTCCATGATGATGTGTAAGTAGTCCTTCTTGGACTTTTGGTCCATAGCACTAGCTAGATCTCTCTCTCTCTCTCTCTCTCTCTCCCTCTCCCTCTCCCTCTCCCTCTCCCTCTCCCTCTCCCTCTCCCTCTCCCTCTCCCTCTCTCTCTCTCTCTCTCTCTTCCTCCCTCCCTCTCTCTCTCTCTCTCTCTCTCTCTCTCTCTCTTGTTCTTCAATAAAAATATCTCATGAGCTTCCCTATATTATTAAGATCCATGTGATATAATAATTGTTGTGTTTGTTTTCTTATAATGATTTGCTATTTATGACCATATTCATTCATGGTTTATAGTGATATGTATGTTGTTGTCTTGATGCATTTTTTGTATTCATATATGCTCTCTGATTTAGTTATCAAATTGAGCAAAGCATGATGCTTAAAATTTCATTTCTGAAAGACATTGCAGAATCAGCAGCACTAATCCACCACAAAAAGTTTGCATGCTTTTCATGAAGGTCAACATGCCAAACAGGATATACATGTCACCATCTTTGGAAAAAAAAGTACAACTCCGTCATTTGCACCGTTTGGCAGTACCCCATAACCAACAATAACGATATTACGAGTTGGAAGATTAACTTCTCCAACAAAAGCATTCTCCTTTGAGAGAACTACCCCCAGACCTTCTACAACCCTGACATTTTTCACATCAATGTTGTGTATTTAGGAGGAAAATAACATGGAATTAATTTGAAATTTATCTCCTGAGAATGCAACAGCAGAAATAAAATGGAAGACAACACTAGAATTTTAAATTCATGTGCGCAAAACGTGAAGACATACCCCAACCAAGCCAGCCTATAGTCGTGCGACCATAAGCAAAATAGGATAGTTTTTTTCTTGAGAAAAAAAATCACATGGTCGAAGTTCCCTACAAACATTCGCCGCCCCTCCCAACAAATCCACGTTCACATCATGCCTTTCAGGAAATATCGACATGTTTCTTCTTCCTAACCACTAGAATAGGGTTTACATATCATCGGAAGAAACAAAAAAACAGTATACACCACAATTCATAGAGAAACAATTAGTTAGGGAATTTTCACAAGCCAATGGTGCTTGCACCTGAAATAAGAGACCATCTGATTCCTTATTTTCCCATGTGTTGGATCTTTCTGGTTCATCATACAGGAAAATCACATGATTAAACATAAGCAAGGCACACGTATTAGAATCAACCAAGAGGATCCCATCTCATATGTAAGCATGATAGGATTACTTCATGTTCTGGAGCTATTGCAACCACATGACAATTCTTATGATTATCCATGAGATTGGCCAAGATCTTGTCAAATAAGAGGGATAGGTCGTAGTTACATTTTACCAACCCCTATTTGCCATTATTTGTTCCAATCGCTCGGGAGATTGGACTTGAATAAACTTTATGCATGCCTCCTTCAATGTGTGACACTGATGTTGCTCGGCTAGAAATAGAGTAGACGCCACCGAGGTCACACCTATATCCCTAGACAATTGCTTTTCACATAAGAATTTGAGCTGCTCGATATCATATCTATCTGTCGCTACAAATAAGTCTTGCAACCACATTACATACCCTACTTCTTCCTCCTCCATGTTGTCATCCTTGTCCATCTTAGGGAACGAATCTGTGTAGATGAAGCTAAGCAAAGACGCAAACACTTTTGGCTCCATATCTTTGATCTGGATGACACTTGAGGTAGTGCTTTCCATCATGGGGCCAAAGAGTTGTGCCATGAATACCGTGGATCGGGCTGCAAGAACACACCGGTGTGCAACGAATTTCTCACCGTTGACCTCGAATGTCACATCAGCACCCACCTTATGTTGAAGGAGATTGTAAAACTGTTGACCTATGTCACACATGTCCTGGGTGTTGCGAACCATGATGTCACACCGGATGGTGAAACAATCATCATTCAGATTACCTGATTGTTCAAAGACATCTCTTCTCACAAACTTGCTGACGCCCCAACAAGGATCGCTGCTCAAGAAACTGCATTTGTCGGTTGCACGGATGTACATTGGCTTTTGGTTCTCAAGGTCGTAGGCGAAACAAAAACTAAAGTGCGCCTCAATGAGAAGTTGGACAACATTGTCAAGAAGGCGAAGGTGGAGGGAAATGAAGTCGGCACAACTTGGGTCCCCACCGTTAGGGCTGTACCTGATGCACCATTTACAGCCTCCGACAATGAAACGCCCAGACCTGATGCTCTCGCCGTTAGGTACCTCTTGTACGGTGCTGGAGTAATTTTTCACGACAAGCAAGTGGTGCCCGCTGTTCGTGCCGGCGTCGAAGGCTGGCGTAGTGTGCACCTCTTGGCGGCCGTTGTCGGATATATACTGAATAGGGGTATAGAAGATGGTAGACAAAGAGCCGGACTACCAGGGTGGCCTACATGGTAATGGGCTTAGGTCCATTGGGCGGCCCAGTAGTCCGACGCGCAGAAGCCGGATTCTAGAAGAACCCGGATCACGGCCCACGTGATCTGGCTTGGAGGAGAAGACGGATTCCTTACTTTCCAAGTTACAAGTTAAACGTAGTCTTCTAGGTTTCTTGTTCTGTAAGCCCTAATCCGGCTATTATATAAAGCCGGACGGGAGATAGATTAAACAAGTTTCACAAGTTCTAAGTTCAAGCTCTACGCAACTCGCCGAGAAGCTCATCCTCGTCGAGTAGCTAGATCTACACCCTCACATTGTAACCCTGTTATACGGGCTTTAGTCCCAATTAGTGAGAAGTGCAGGAGTAGGTACGCCGTACTGTCGCGACGTACCGAACCTGGGTAAAATCCCGTGTTCTGTGTTACTACGCTATCCCGCTACCCCACGTCTCTACCGTAGTCTCATGGCACCCCAGTCTATGAAAACTACTACGATGTCTCGACAGTTGGCGCCCACCGTGGGGAAAACGACGTCAGGCGTGAAATTCCGATCTGGGATACTCGGCGGAATTGGAAGATCGATCACTGTCGGAAGCTTGGAGTTCGACGACGACGTCGGGCGCTTCCTTGACAACGGATCCTACATACCGGCGCAAAACCACCTGGTAAGTGCCTGCGTGTTACCGATCGGATCTGCTAACATCTTTATCGGACTAACTGCAGAGACAATGGGGTTTTGCGGTGGAAGTAAATTTATCCCACCCGCCCTATACCCAGTCGAAGATGACTATGATGTCGGATTCTGCTCAGATCGCCGACAAAAAAGTGATACACACTTTATCGGCATGGTGCAATCCGAAATCGCTGAAAACACGGATGACGGAAATCCCGTGCAAGAGGTAGATAACAACGTTCCCGTCATAGAGACGGAAGAACAAACACCCGTCACAGAGGCGGAAGATCCGACATCCGTCAACAAGACGATGAGCTCGGAAGCAGAGTCCGTGCTTGCCGCCATTGAGGCGAGGTTGGAGTCGGAAACCGGATCGGATAACTTCGACTCCGAAGACGAAGACGAGGATGCCTTCGTAAGAAAGGTTAAGTCCTTTCAAGAGGGATTCCATGAAGTGCTAATGGCAAAACCAGCTGATAAAACGGGCGCCGGCAGCCAGGAAAGCCCTAAAACCCCTCCGCCAGAGGAAGAGAGAGAAGACGGAGAAACTTCTCCGATATTCCCTAATGTCAAGGAGATGACAGAAGATGAGCCTGTCAAAAACCCTCCCTCTTCCAAGAAAAGGCACAAATCTGCTAAAAAACTCCGGAAGAAAAAGCTAGCTTATGCAGCTGAAGAAAACCCGGAAATAGGAGAAGCAAGCAGAGAAAAACCAGCGGAGAAGAAAAAGGAAATCCTTGTTGTGCCAATGACAGAGCAAGAGGAACATGATCTATTACAAACTCCAGTGGGACCCAATGAACCCCCTGAGATGCTGGAAGCCAGGAGACAAGCTTTCCAACGGCAACAGCAACATCTACTCCGATCTCGCCAACATCTTCAACAAACCCAGCATGATATCAAAATCATGAAGGAGGAAATAGAGGAGTACGAGAGAAAGAATAGATCTGCATTAAAGCCTACTAGGTTACCCGGAATCGCAAGACCGGAAGAACTGCCGCCGAAAGAAAGGTTCTATAACCCATCTTGGCAAAAGCAGTTAAACGGCAAAGATGCCAAGGGCGAACCAATATACAAAACTGCAGCTGAAAACGCGGAAGCAGCGTTCGCCATCCTAAACAATGATCTGTACTCCAACGGGGAAAAACTCCAAGGGGTGTATGCTTTCTTAGGAAAAGCATTACAGCAGCAACAGCGAGGCCAAGAGCGATCAGGGAGGCTGCATGATAATTCCGCCCTCTGCAAAACAGCTACTTGCGCTGCTGGACCACCTGGACCGGAAGAACCCGGAGATTCGGATAAAAAAGAGGATCCGAGAAAAGACAAGAAAAACCCCGACAACCGGGACGCAGCGTCTAGAACCGGACCTCATCTCCCGAAAGATGGATATAAACCACGCGATCGGGAAGACAAACACCGGAATGACGGCAAAATAATGCCACCTCCAAGGAACCCAGCTGAAAAAGCTGGAAGATATGATATACCTCACAGACGTGAAAGATCTCGGACACCGCCTAAGGATAAGGAAAGGTACAGGAGCAGAACTCCACCTAATCCCAAGGGGCGTGACAATGGAAGAGATAGAAACAATCCCGGAAAAGCGCATCCGCGCAACAATAGAAAAGAGAGGAGTAGATCCCCTTCCGTCCATTCAGCCGGAAGATATTCTGCACACATTGATAGAGCAGAAAAGGATGATCTATACTTTGGTCCTAAGTGTTTTACTGACAGGATCCGAAGGATAACCCTGCATTCTGGCTTCGCCAAAGTTGGTCCAACCTACCAAAAGTATACCGGCAGTACAAACCCGGATACCTGGCTCTCAGACTATTACACAGCCGTCCAGATCAACAATGGGACAGACCTGGAAGCTGTCAAGTTTCTTCCCCTAATGTTGCTAGACGGAGCCAGAGATTGGATCAATGGTTTACCATCACGAACTGTCGACAGCTGGGATGATATGGCTAGAGTATTCACTCAGCATTTTCGGGGAACATACAAACGCCCAAATAGCATCAACCAGCTGAACCGTTGCACCCAATTTGAGGACGAACCATACGTGGATTTCATCTCCAGATGGACTGCAATGAAGAATAGCTGCTCTGGAGTAACTGACGTACAAGCAATGCATGCTTTCGTCAATGGCCTAAAACCCGGACTCGTACCGTTCATGGTTGGTTCTAAACAGCACAAAGATCTCGGATCTATGCTTACAACCGCCAATGAGCATGCTGCAGCCGAAGATGATATCAGAGCAAGAGGAGGCAATATTGAGTCACTAATACTCGCCAAGAAAACCCCTCGTTCTGACAAAAAAGGAACTCCGGAGTCAACGACAAAGCCCAAGGAGGTCAACATAGCCTTTGGAGGAGAAAAGGTGAATAAGTGGAAAGGCCGCAGTCCAGATCCAATCAATTACACTCCCGAAGAATGGGAGAGAATTAAGTCGGAACCCTGCGTCCACCACTCGCAATTTGGGAAACCAACCCACACAAATGCGCAATGCCGGCTAAACAAGCATATGAAAGGCAATGCAGGATCCGAAAATAAAGGGAAGGGTTCCAAAAGGAAACCTGCCAAACAAAAGCCAGAAGCTGACAAAGAAGACAGTGAATCGGACACTGATGACAAAATCCAGGAACAACAGCGAAAGGGCGAACCCAAGTTTCCGAGAGTTGATGGAGAAGCAATGCTAACTTTCCTAGCAACCCCGTCAGCAAAGGTGGCCAAAAGAACACTTCGGGAGATAAACGCAGTTATCCCTGCGACCCCGAAATTCTTGAAGTACTCCAACACACCAATAGTCTGGGATCAGTCTGATCATCCCGGAAATATCCCTGAACCCGGCACGCAAGCTCTTGTTGTAAGCCCTATTGTTCAAAACACTAGGCTAAGAAGAGTGATGATGGATGGAGGATCCAGCATCAATATAATGTACCTGGATACACTGAAGCACTTGAAGATCTCCGAGTCCCAGCTCAACTACAGCAATATACGCTTCCATGGCATTGTTCCTGGCAGACAAGCACGGTCCCTAGGAGAAATTTCCCTATATGTCACCTTCGGAGATAAAGATCACTTCCGGCAGGAAAAGTATCCTTCGAAGTAGTGCCGTTTGAAAGCGTGTATCACGCAATACTCGGACGTCCGGCTTTCGCCAAATTCATGGCAAGATCCTGTTATATCTACAACAAGCTGAAAATGACAGGACCCAAAGGAGGAGTAATCACCATTGCCGGTGATTTCAAGCTGGCAAACGAGTTGGAGAAAGAAAACGCCCTTTGCGCTCAGAGAGTTATAGCAAAGGAGGAACTGAAGGAATTAGCCAAGGAGGTATCGCCGAAAGAAATGCCGGCAGGAAAAGAAACTCGGAAGCCAACAGATAGCTTCAAGGCGTCCGAGAATACAAGACAGGTAATCCTAGATCCCAAAGATCCGACAAAATTTGTCGTCGTAGGGACTGGGATGACCGACAAATAGGAAGGCGAGCTCATCAAGTTCCTCCGTGATAACTGGGATATTTTTGCCTGGTGTCCAGCTGACATGCCAGGCGTACCCAGGGAACTTGCTGAGCACCAACTCAAGGTTATTCCCGGATCAAAACCCGTCAAACAAGGTCTCCGTCGATTCGACGGAAGAAGACGGAAGGCTATTGGCAAGGAAATTATCCGGCTTTTAGCAGCGGATTTCATCAAGGAAGTTATCCATACTGATTGGTCCGCAAATCCGGTATTAGTGCCGAAGAAAGACACCACTGCTCTTAGAATGTGTATAGATTACACAGGATTGAACAAGTTGTGTCCGAAAGATAGGTTCGCATTACCGCGAATCGATCAAATAATAGATGCCACTGCAGGCTCCGAGCTTTTATGCTTTTTGGATGCATACTCCGGGTACCACCAAATAGGCATGAAAAAGGAAGATCAAATCAAGACTTATTTTATAACCCCGTATGGGACGTACTATTACATAACCATGCCTTTCGGCCTGAAGAACGCAGGTGCAACCAACCAGCGTTGCATGCAACGCTGTTTGCATAGTCAAATTGGCAGAAACGTCCATGTTTATGTGGACGATATCGCCGTCGTAACCAAGGAAAAAGATACACTCCTTGAGGATCTGCGAGAAACCTTTGAGAATTTGCGCACTTACAAGATGAAATTGAATCCATCTAAGTGCGTATTCGGGGTTCCCTCAGGAAAACTTCTGGGTTTCATTGTTTCTCACAGAGGAATAGAAGTTAACCCGGAAAAGATCAAGGCAATCTTGAATATCTCAAAACCAACATGTGTAAAAGATGTCCAAAGATTGACGGGTTCCGCTGCAGCCGTCAGCAGATTTATTAGTCGGCTGGGGGATAAAGCCTTACCACTCTACAAACTGTTGAAGAAATCCGACAAGTTCGAATGGACAGAAGAGGCCGATGCAGCGTTGGCCCAGTTGAAGGAAACCTTGATGAACGCTCCCATCTTGGCATCTCCAAAAGACGAAGAACCCATGTTATTATACCTTACGGCTACAAATCGGGTTATTAGTGCGGTAATCGTTGTGGAACGGACAAAGGAAGAGCAAAGCATACCAGATCAACATCCGGTATATTACATAAGCGAAGTTTTTTCCGAATCCAAACAAAGATACCCGCACTACCAGAAACTGGCATATGGCGTATTTTTTGCATCCAGAAAACTGCGCCATTACTTCCAAGGGCATTCCATAACAGTGGTATGTAAAGCACCACTAGGGGATATTATAAACAATGCGGAGGCAACCGGCCGAGTAGCTAAATGGGGCATCGAGCTGGCAGCCTTCGACATTAAGTACCAACCAAGGACGGCAATAAAATCCCAAGTTTTGGCAGATTTCATCGCCGACTGGACAGAAGCAATGGAAAAAACACCGATGCCAGAATCCGAGTACTGGATCATGCACTTTGACGGATCCAAGATGAAAGAAGGAGCTGGGGCCGGCGTAGTCTTAAAATCTCCCAAGGGAGACACAATGGAGTATGTATTGCAAATACACTTCAACGCCAGTAATAATGTGGCAGAATACGAAGCTCTGCTTCATGGCTTGCATATTGCAAAAGAAATAGGGGTAAAACGCATCTTATGCTATGGAGACTCGGATTTGGTACAGCATCAGCTCAACCAAACCTGGGACGCGAAAAGCCCTATAATGGCCGAATATCGGAGGACGGTGGATGAGTTCGCCATCTGTTTCTTCGGGTTCGAAGTCCTCCACATAAAAAGGGAGGAAAATTGGAATGCGGATGCGTTAGCCCGCATGGGATCAGAGAGAGTAAAAACTTTACCACCAGGGGTATTCGTCCAGCACTTGCATGAACCGTCCATAAAAGGTGGAGACGTTGATTACCCTCTGGCATCTGAAGCAATTGAGGTCATGCTCGTTAAACCGGATTGGACAATCCCATACTTAAACTTCTTAGTCAATTAGAAGTACCCGGAAGGAGCAGACGAAGTCTTGCAAAGGCAAATACAGCGTCGATGCAAAGGATACGTGGTGATCAACGACCACTTGTATAAACGCAGTACTTCCGGAATCTTTCAACGGTGTATTTCACCAGAAGAAGGAAGAGAAATACTGGAAGAAATCCATGCCGGCGATTGCGGACATCATGCTCAATCAAAAAGCATAGTCAAAAAAGCATTCCGAGCGGGGTTTTTCTGGTTAACAGCCAAGTCAGACGCCGAGCGCATAGTGAATACGTGCGAAGGATGTCAATATTACGCCAAGCAGACCAATTTGCCGGCCCAAGCACTTAAAACTATCCCTATCACATGGCCGTTTGCGGTCTGGGGGCTAGATATGATGGGACCGTTCAAAACTGCAAGAGTTGGACTTACACATCTACTCGTAGCGGTAGATAAGTATACAAAGTGGGTGGAGGCCAAACCCATCAAAAAGCTGGATGGCGCAACTGCCAGAAATTTCATTATTGATTTAGTAATGAGGTATGGCATCCCACACAGCATAATAACTGATAACGGGACAAATTTCTCCATTGGAGAGTTGGCAAAATACTGCCAACAAACGGGAATCCGCTTAGATCTTGCATCTGTGGCACACCCGCAATCTAATGGACAGGTTGAAAGAATGAACAGCTCAATCCTGCAAGGAATACGCCCAAGACTCGAATCTCCTCTCCATAGAGCAGCTGGAGCGTGGGTAGAAGAGCTACCTTCCGTATTATGGAGTATTCGAACGACGCCAAATAGGTCAACTGAACAAACCCCGTTTTTCCTGGTTTATGGTGCGGAAGCTATTCTTCCAACGGACATGATCCATGATAGCCCAAGAGTGCAGAATTTTGACGACTCGGATGCCGAGGAAGCACGACAGGATGCCGTCGATCTCCTAGAAGAGGAACGAGAACTTGTGCTTCAAAGATCCGCCATCTACCAGCAAGGTTTACGACGTTATCACAGTCGGAAAATCAGGCATCATTCTTTTAAAGAAGGTGACTTAGTGCTGAGATTGGTGCAGCAAAGGAAGCACAAATTGGCCCCAGTATGGGAAGGACCATTTGTCATCAGTAAATCCATGAAGAATGGATCATACTATCTTGTCGACATTCGAGATACGGAGGATGATCCCGAGAAGCCGAATCGCAAAAGAAAGAGAAAAATAGATGATGAACTAGGAGAGACAAAGCGGCCTTGGAGTATCCAGCAATTACGTCCCTTCTATACTTAGTTAAATTTCTATGTAAACATCTTTGAGACCATGAAATAAAGTTGTCGGAATTCATATTCATTATAAGTACAAAATATTTCCGCCTCATCTATTTCCCAATGATCTTACAAATACTCAATGTTAACCCGAATTGTGCCTGCGTGCTCGGTGTTTAAAAGCTGAATGATTCGGCCTGTTAAAGGTTAAAGGAAACTCGGATTGTGCCTGCGTGCCCAAGTTTCAAAATAGTTCCTTGTTTTCTCTAGGTTTTATCTGATTGTGTGTGTGTTGGGTTACTGGAACTAGTTAGTATAAAAATGCCTTCAGCATGGTCCATGTTTCCGAGTTTCAAAACTGCTTGATTCGACCGCAGTTACTCGGCATGAAGATTCATATTGCTATTTAAGCCATTTTTTAACACTAGAGCAGTCAAAACACATTTGCCAGATTACTTAGAAGATAAAGGAACAGTCAAACCCGAAAAAACTTTGCAAGAAACTTGAAATTGCAAAAGGCGGAGTTCTTGTTTCGACAAAGGATATAAAAGCATTACAATATGAATTGCATTGTAAAAATGCTCTTATACACATCCATCATTCGGGTCAAGTGTATTCCCTTAAGCATCCGAGTCTTCATCACTACTATCATTCTCGGGGGCTGCGGGCACTTCTTCTTCCGGATAAGTAATGGAAATGTTAACCATAGAGGCAATCTTGGAAGCATGCCCTTTAACTTCATCAAAAATTGCATTTCGTTGCGCTTCTGTATATCCTTGAGGGATACCGGATGCTACGCGCCACGATTTAGCATTAGGGTAATGTAGACGCATAAGGCCAAGTGCCATGCGTGCACCACCTCGTGCGGCAGAGCGAAGGATGGATTCTTTCGACTCTACTACCTCTGTGATGGCACCTGGAAGTCGGTAGACTTCCGAAAAATGTACAGTACTTGTGGGAAGGAATTTACTAATCAGCTGCATTCCTGCATTCCTGATTGAATTCCACACTTCCCCAAATGCCCGGATCTTTTCAGTCCGAGAAATTCCTGGGAAATTTCCTGCTTTTTTGACAAAAGCAAAGGATTACATGAAAAGATACAAGAAATAAGACATGAAGACATTGGTAAAAAGAAGTTAACTTACCAAGAACCTTGTCAATTTCGTCGCTTTCTTTCATGCGCGGGAGTAGCATACTTTCCAAATCATTGATAACAGATTTATCTTCCGCTGCCTGTAAAGAAGCCTTGGATTGAGCAATCCCAAGGGCCATATTACTGGCTTCTAGGTCTTCTTGAACTTTCAGAAGTTCCTTTCGGAGGTTTGAGTTTTCTTCACGAAGCCGAGAAACATGGACAGCGTGTTCCGCTAATTTGTTGGCTTTGTTTAAAGCAGCTGGAGGGCAATAATTAATTTGAGTTTACAAAACAATTCAGCAAGCATTCTCAGAGAAAACAAATGACACAAAATAAAATACCGGTGGTTTTTGACAGTTGCCGTTGAGTTGACGCTAGTTCGTTGCTTTTTGACTCAATAACAATTGAAGGGTTTTTACTTCTCTGCTCTTGAGACTAAGCTTCTTAAAAACTTCCAAGTTTATGGCGTCTGCGGAATGCTAAAACATGGAAATGAAAGCCAGATGCTTAAGTTTGAACAGGCATATGAAGAAACATTAAGAAGAATACATATTTCAACTTAATGCTTGGGGGCTAGAAGTATTACCTGGCTCATTTCTCGCAAGTCGGTCAAGACCTCGTTGAATTCTTTGGCATATTCCGCGAAGAGAATCCCAACGTGATGAAGGCCATCGTGTATAACCTGACGAGGTGAAAATGCGATATCATTGCGAATAACTAATCCATTTTGTGGCCAAGGGCGAATCAGAGGCGCAGGAGCAAAGAATTTCTTTGCTTCTGGACGAATATATCCGAGTTCGTCGAATGGTTCTTCTTTTATCCGGATATCGTCCAGGTTGGTAATAGATTCCTCTTTGATAGCTGATGGCCTTTTACGCTTCCGATTGTTGTGAAACTCGGCACGTAATTTGTTGAGTTCAGCGTCGGAAGCAAGATCATTTTCTCCAAGTTCATCAAACTGGGAAGGAGTTAACAATATGTAAAAAAGCGGAAAGAGAAGATAATCTGAAGAAAAACGTGGAAACAAGGAAAGATAAATACCTTAGGGACCAGATTTTCCACGTGATAAATCGCCAGATTTTCCTCAATCTGACTACTGACGGCAACCAGTTCGTGGAGTCGTCCTATAAAATCCTTTTTTGTAAAGGCCTTATCTGTTCCTCTCATGCTATCTTCTGGCCCTTGGTATTCGCAAAGAAGTCGGGAACGAAAAGAGAGAGGTTGGATACGGCGTCCAAACCAGCACATAACGGTATCCTTCCCAACCAAAGAAGGTTGAGAGGAAGAAAGTTTGGCGATGCGCCGCTTTATCTTTATCAGGTTTTCTGGCAAATTTTCCCCTACTGCGGCTGTCCAACTCTCGCGAGGAGTAGCGGCAGAATTAACAAAGGGAGGAATCCCGGTTGCCTTGCCTGGGAATGGAATATCCTGATGATAAAAGAAAGAACCTAGCCAAGATTGGTCAGGTTCCGGCATTTCTATTTTTGGATACCATTCCTCCCTAAATTTTCTGAGGATGAAAGATACGGTTCCACAAATGGGCGAAATGTCATTTGTGATGTTATGTTTTACCTCAAAGAAATATTGCCAGAAATTTAGGTCAGGTGTTATCCCGAGATATCCTTCGAAAAGGGCTTGGAAGATGGCTAAGTAGAGGATGGAATTCGGAGAAATATTGTGTGGTTGAACGCCATAAAAGTCAAGGACGTCTAGAAAAAAGGCGGAAGGGGGAAAACCCATACCTCTCGCAACATGAGAGGTAAGGATGACGCGTTCTCCGACTTGTGGCTTGGGCTCGGGTTAATCTTTCGAGATTCGCCATTTGCCCTTGACTATGGATCCCTCCTTTGACATCCGGCGAAGAAGGACGAGAGAAGTATTACTCGGACTCCAATTGCCGACAATTTCTGTGTCGTTGTTGGCTCCGGTGGCAAAGCGCTCATCGCCACGGGAATGGATCTTGACTCTCGCCGTCGTTGGGACGAACGGAGAGGGTGCTGCGGAGCTCGATCCCGCAATGTCCGCGGCGGCGGAAGTGTTTTCTCCGCCCGCCGCGGAAGCCGTGGTCTTCTTCGACTCGCCGCCGGTGTGCTTTTGCGATCCCGGCTGCGGATCCAGATCGCCGATGAGCTCGTCGATGGCGGCGCGGGTCGGTGACGACGGTGAGGAGGCCATCTTTTGGTGGCGCGTTGCGTTCTGCGTGCTTGGATGCTGTGAGCGCTTAGGACAAGGAACTTGCTCTCGAGCTCGCGGTTGCGTCAATGGCGTAGGCAGTGAGGGAGTGAGGAAAGTTTCGGAGGAGGACGAGGATGGCTATTTATAGCCGGAAAGCCGTTTAGATACGTGCCAACGGCTCTTTCGACCGTTGGATGTTCGACGCGTGTCGCTCGCCGGAAAATCCGGAAAACGAAACGACAGGGGAATGATGGCTATCTCCTCGTTTCTCGTGAGAATCTGTCAGAGATACGTTGCAGGGTTTCCCGCGTGAAACCAAGCGGCGCTTGCGTCAGCATGATTAAAGCGCTGATGTCATGAGTTCCTTTTCCGCGAAGGATCGCGAGAAGAAAAGCCGGATTTTCATAGTTCCGAGTTTTATGTTACCATCTCCTTCAAAAGGAAAGAAGAAAGAATCAAGACTGCTGAATCAAGTTTTCCCGGACAAAATGTATTTGACGAAAGGCGGAGAACCAGAGTTTTGATCCTTCCTGGGGGCTACTGTCGGATATATACTGAATAGTGGTATAGAAGATGGTAGACAAAGAGCCGGACTACCAGGGTGGCCTACATGGTAATGGGCTTAGGTCCATTGGGCGGCCCAGTAGTCCGACGCGCAGAAGCCGGATTCTAGAAGAACCCGGATCACGGCCCACGTGATCTGGCTTGGAGGAGAAGACGGATTCCTTACTTTCCAAGTTACAAGTTAAACGTAGTCTTCTAGGTTTCTTGTTCTGTAAGCCCTAATCCGGCTATTATATAAAGCCGGACGGGAGATAGATTAAACAAGTTTCACAAGTTCTAAGTTCAAGCTCTACGCAACTCGCCGAGAAGCTCATCCTCGTCGAGTAGCTAGATCTACACCCTCACATTGTAACCCTGTTATACGGGCTTTAGTCCCAATTAGTGAGAAGTGCAGGAGTAGGTACGCCGTACTGTCGCGACGTACCGAACCTGGGTAAAATCTCGTGTTCTGTGTTACTACGCTATCCCGTTACCCCACGTCTCTACCGTAGTCTCATGGCACCCCAGTCTATGAAAACTACTACGATGTCTCGACAGCCGTTGACCATAGATACGCCGGCGAAGGACGACATGACGAAATCTACACGTCGGCCTGAAATCTCCGGTTGTTAGGGTTCATGTTTTTTTTAGCATAACTTGTGCGCTCTCTTGTAGCAACACTCTATCAACATTCTTTTATAGTACTACAATACCACAAAATCAGTAGAGTACGTAGCATATATCTATATATGAAATGGGCACATCACATAACTTCTTTTTAGACAGCACTACAAATCACCTAACATGGGAAGCTATCTCACAGCGGGATATATCAAAGGGAGGTCGGCAGCTCACCTTGTGGAGCTCTGGCTGGAGGGGCGTGCTCGGGATTCAGGAAGTGCTCTCTGCGGCGGCGGGCGGGCGAGCCGTGCGTGCAGGGGAGACCGGTCGCCGGCCGGAGGAGGCGGAGAATGGTGTTTCTTGTAGGCAAGGTTGGATGTGATCAGAGACGAACGATGTGCTGATTTCTGAATACTAGAGGTGGCAGCGTTGAAGCAGATCGATCTGATAAATAATCCATGCCTGCTTGGTTCAAGACCTGATGATTTACAATTACAATTGATTATAGCTAGGTCAACTCATCTTTTGTTGTGATGTTTCTGTCGATCCCAACAGAAACAGGACCAAACACGGTACCGTGCGTACCCCCACGCGTCTCCAACACATGTACATCTGACTTTTTCACACGGATCTTGGCGCTATAATCAGTTAACGGCCTCATTGGGAGATACATTAGCAAGTGGATGGATGTTGACAATTAATTTGAGATTTAGTACTATTAGTTATGGAGAGACTGACCAAGACGTGCATACAAGTTGAATGTAATTAATCTAGTATTCCCTCCGTTTGATAATTTTGTCGTGGTTTCAGTTCAAAGAATTATGCATTCATAGAGTTAAAGAATCGAGTCCCCTTTTACTTAAGCTAGCTAAATGTGAAAAATACATAAAATTATTTGTTAACCTACTCATATGGTGCTACCCTATTTGGGTCAGACACATTATGCTTAACATGAGGTCTTATCTCAAGCTATGACTAATTGTGCTATTTTGATGCCCTTCTTGTACTACATTTAAAAAAAAGGATAAAAATTATTCATGGGTCCCTATATTATTATTATAACCCCCTCTCCACACACCCGAGAAACTCGGGGGCGGCCTAGTTCGCTCCGCTGCCATATACCCCCTTCTTCCTCACTTCCCGGCATCTCCACGCTCGACGGGCTGATGGCAATGGTAGGGGCTCTATTGCGTGGTGTCTCGGCAGTTTGGAGCGTTAGATCCCACTTGTCGCGCCCTTCAGCTCACTCTGCGCTGATCCCCTCCACAGGCGTTGTGGTGCTCGTCTGGTGACACTACCGCCCACTAGGGTGTCGATGGTCACTCAGACGCGAACTGATCTAGGGTGGAGACAGATCTGGGGTTCCTTCGCATCCCACGATGGGGGTGCACTTGCCTTCCCTCGGTACCGTGATTCACCACAGTGCGACAACTCCATCCCTCGACGACCTAATTAGCGGTGCTGGTGGCCCTCCCGCTGTAGCAGTTGGGATTGAACGGATGGTGAGGTCCCTGTTCACTAGCTAGTTGGGAGCTCTTAGCGTTGAGCGAACTCTTGACGACCTTCATCTTTTCTCCCATCCTAGCATGGACGAATCCAGGTTGGAGGTGACGTATTTAACTTTTCGTGTCGTCGATGAGGATCTTGACAACATCGAGGATATCCTTGTTGTGCTTGAGGAACTTGTCCTATTACGCATCCACGGTTTCAGCCTTTAGGTTCGCGTACATGAACCTTGCCTCTGGTGAGGAATCCTCCATGATTTCTGCTTGTCGGCGTGTTGCGAAGCGAATGTGGTGGCTGGGAGTGGGAATTTTCATTGTTGGAACCTCTTATGCCTGAAGAATTCTAGGGTTCATTTGATACACGGGATATAGCCAATTTTCACCGCAAATCCATCCCCACCTCCATGTAGGGATGTAAATGGCCGATAACCGGCGCCGCCTTGATCACTGAATGTCAAAACGACGATGATATGGCATGGACTTTAGAACCATCGGGGAGGTTCTCTATTAAATGCTATGCCTAAAACTGTGTCGGGGGGTTTCCTTGGCCACTATAGTGTTTTGTGGCAGATTTCCATTCCCCTGAAAATCCGCATTTCCTATGACAACTAACCCGTAAGAGCCTCCCTTCCGGGGTTAATATCTAGCACCGACGGGGCCCTACAGTGGACAATGAGCTTTGTGCGAAGATCCGGAGGATACGTACCACACTTTCTTTCCTTGTATCCTCCCCGTCTTATGTGTAGTGTAATTAGAGAACTCATCTCATGTACATGGAACTCGCCATGCCATGCTGAGGTGCATAGAGATATTAGCAAACACAATGGCCAACATAATAGGATCATTTGGATTTGTGTTGCAACACTTTATTCGTCAATTTGGACCACTCGTAAAAAATTTAAAATTGAGCACGTATTCATGACCACCCACCTCATGTTCCATAAAAAACATCCTCCTACTTGCAGGAGTTAAAAGCCATGGCTAAGCGGAAGGATCGAGCATCATTGGGAAAGGTGGTTGACAAGTTCCGCTCTCTCCTTATCACTCTCAAGGATCGAAACTAGTGTTCTCCCGTATTATCTTGTCTATTTGTGTCATTGACCAATGTAAACTCTATATCTATGGATGGCCACGAGTATTGTATTTTGACCTATGTATGATTCTTCCATTTGTGTGGCTTTATTAAGATATAAAGGAGCGTTGTACTCAAACCTGTGGTCTAAAATAACCGGCGCCGCAAAGGCATGTTTAGTTGGTATACATAGTTCATTTCAAGGAAATAAAAATATGTATTGAACTGTTAGAAAAACAAGTGGGTTTAAACAAGCTTGAACAGGACCAGTTTACATCCCTACCCTAACCCAACGACACTGTCGTGTTCGGCCAAATGATCAAAGCCAGGATCCTACTGTACAAAGCAAGTACCAAAGTTTTGGTCAATGGGATTCTGGGTAGGAGAATCTACCACGCCAGAGGACTCTGCCAAGGAGACCCACTTTCCCCATGCTTTTTGTCATGACCATGGTGGTAATCACGCTCATCATCTCCAAAGAAGTGGAGGAGGGTCTCTTTCACCGTTTGCAGGCTGCACGGCTACCCAGAGAGTGTCGATTTATGCAGATGATGTGGTGCTTTTTGTCAAGCCTTTGGAGTGGGACATGGCTGCCACATAACAAATTTTTACATATATTTGGAGAGGCTTATGGCCTTTGGGTGAATTACGCCAACCATCAGCAACCCTCATTCGTGATGAAGAGGGGGATGAGAAATTGGTGGTGCAGGGGCTGAACTGAAACATTGTCCAATTCCTAATAAAATATCTCGGGATGCACTTAGCCTTGCGGCCCCTAACAAAGGGAGTGATGCGCGTGTAACAAACGTTTATTGGGAGACCCCAAGAGGAAGGTATGAAGAGCACATCAATAAGTTTCCCTCACAAAGAAACCAAGGTTGAATCGACCAGTAGGAGGAAAAAGCAACTTCCGAAGGTTGATGCAGTTGAGATGGCACGGAGCACTGCCGGTTCAGAAGCAACGTGGAAGCTAAACAACACAATCAAAGCACTTTGCCCCCAACAAAGCAGTGAGGTTGTCAATCTCACCAGTTTTGCTGAACACAAAGAGGTTAAACGTATGGTGTGGAAAAATTACGAGAAGAATATGAAAACAGTAGCAGCAGTGTGAAAACAGTGGAAGCATCAGTATGATAAAATGGACGGTCCACAGTTCACTAGTGGTGTCTCTCCGTGAAAGATAAATAACATGTGTGGTGAACAAATTACAGCTAGGCAATTGACGGAAATAAAGGCTACACCGTAGTGCATATGCAAGATATAAAGATTACTATGTCATTCATGCGGGCATTACAACAAGATACATAGACCGTCATCCAACTGCATCTATGACTAATAATCCACCCTTCGAATATCATCCGAACAAACGTTGTGTATTAAGTTGCAAGCAACAGATATCGCAGTAAGCAAAGTGTGTAATGTAAACAAAGTAAACACTGTTGTTTTGTCCCTACTGTCAACAGCACATCCTCCATCCGTCACGTTTCTGTCACTCAAGCACAGATCCAAAGGAGGCATGAGACCAGTATCGAGCATAAATAATCCCTCTTGGAGTTACTAGCATCTACTTGGCCAGCGCATCTACTAATAACGGAGTACATGCATAAAGTATAGAGAAATCATGGCAAAGTGATATTTCTCTTGTCCTTAAGAGTGGGGCAAAACATAAAGGCCAGGACACCTTCGAAGTTTATGTGGAAGACTAGAACAAATAATTTGAGAGAAATCAATAACACATCATGAATCAATTAATAATGTGTTTTTTTGGAAAAATGCACATTAAACTGAGAATGGCAACTATGCTCTCTCAACTGTGCATAAAGTTAGAAGATGGAGACTCAACATAAAAGTAAAAGAAAGGCCCTTCGTAGAGGGAAGCATGGATCACTCATGTCCTAGAGATTTTATTTTATTAAACAGAGGTATAAAATGTTTGACACTCCCCCCCGAACCATCTTACACAAACCATGTCTAAACGAATCCTCGGGTGCCTGCCAACAATCACAGACCGTGGAGGAGTGTCTATTTTTTAGAGAGGTGTATGCTTATGTCAACGAATGGTAAACAGAAAATACAGTACGTCACAAGCCAACTAGACTTCCCAAGAGTGGCTCCCATTGAAGGACGCAACTGGTGTAGAAGGTCATCCCTCTTTCTCCTTTGTTTACACAATTATGCTTTGACTGATAAATCATGGGAAAAAATAGTGAAGACAATTTGCTTGTATTAATTTGGAGCTGGTCACCCTGCTGCCAGCTCTTCTATCAATTGGATAAGAGGATGAAGCGACTAGTTCAGGATGTGAAAGTACAATAAAAAAGTGAGAGAAACATTCTCTATTTACGTCCTCATGAGCTAAAATAGGAACATGAAGTAGGAATAATTTTGAAGGTTTTAAAGGTAACACATGAGCAATTTACTTTGGAGTGGCGGTTAAATACCACATCTAGGTAGGTATGGTGGAGACATTTGGCATAGTTTGGTTTTTGGGAGTTGGATTTCACGAGTAGAGCTCATACTCAGTACAGGTGGAGGCTAGCAAAAGACTGGGAGCGACAAATCAAGAGAGCAATAATGGCTGTAATCATGCATAGCGACAAAAACATCATTAATCAAAGAATAAGTGGTAACACAAGTTCAGAAACTAAATGATCATAGAGGCCATAGGTGACTGGTTTGTAGTCATAAACATGGTGTAAGAATACGCCAAGTCAACCAAATAAAACATTCAAAGAAGAACACCACAAATTTGTGCTTCAATATGACAAGAATAACTCATGATTCTTTCAATGACAGATTAAACAATCTCAGCTATTTGAGACAAATCATGCTACAAAATAATCACTAGGCTTTAAAATTAAAATAACATATAGCATGATATGAAAAAGTCTAGCCACAGTCTATGCAAGCTTCTCTTTGCATTGTTTATAAATTTTACCACATGCAACAGTTTCTTTTCCCAACAAGCACTATATAAAATATGTTTTAACAAAAACTCTCTAAATGATACAGCAAAAAAACATGACAGTAATCACATAACACTACTAAGACTAACATCTCTAAATAGGAGATGCAATGAAAACAAGAGCTAAACAGGAATTTTGCATCAGCTAGAAGAAAAATTAAGAATACGAGCATAACGAGTATTCAAATGAAAAGCAGAGCGTGTCTCCCTCCCAAAAAAGGATGCTAGGTTCCAAATATTATTGGAGCAAGGAAAAAAAAGAAAACTGGACGAAAAATAAATGACGCTCCAAGTAAATTTCATATGATGTGACAGAATAAAAATATAGTTTCACTAGAAGTGACCTAATAAATTGTTGATGAAGAAGGGGATGACTTGGGCATGCCTAAGCTTATATGCTTGAGTCTTCTTAGAATTTTCTGAGATGAACCACGGGGGCATCCCCAAGCTTTGACCTTGCACTCTTCTTGATCACATTATATCACCCTCTTCTCTTGACCCTTGAAAACTTCCTTCACACCACACTATGAGTAATTTGTATTACAGGGTTAGTGCAACAATAAAAAATCTATGGGTTATGTATGGGCACAATTTCTATTGATACTTTTAAACATTAGTTACATCCACTGATGTTTCGTGAAGCAAACAAATCCACTTGACATCGTAAAAGAGCAAATGCAAGAAAAATGGCAGAATCTGCCAAAACCAGAATAGTCTGTAATGACGAATTTTTTCAGGGAACTTACTTTGCTCAAATAAAAAACTTACAGAACTAAAAAGTTTCTTAATGAGCCGAGGAATAAGCACAAAAAGGTTCCATGTCATTTTGATTTTTCTGTGAATTACACGATTGTTTACGGTTGATAGCAGAAATATGTTTCTTGCGCAGAAATCCAAAACCAACTCCATCTTTCGTCAGAAATTTTACTTAGCAAAACTAATACATGAAAATAAAGATACAAAGGTGTTTCTACAAAATTATGCAACACCTTGACTCAAAGAAAACAGATAAAAACAAAGAAAAAAATCAAACCATGGGTTATCTCCCAAGAAGTGCTTTTCTTTAACGCCTTTTACCTAGGCCCAGAAAAGTGGATTCAAGTATTTTCAAATGAAGAAGCATCCAAATTGTAATGTGTTTGAATAGTAGAGTCAAAATGCAACTTCATTATCTTTCTAGGAAAGTGTTCCATACCTTTCTTGAGTGGGAATTGAAATTTAATATTCCCCTCTTTCATACCAATAACAGCACCAACAATTCTAAGAAAATGTCTTCTCAAAACAATTGAACCAGAAGCATTGCATTCAATATTCAATACAACAAAATAAACAGGGACAAGATTATTATTAACCATGATAAGAACATCATCAACTCTCCCCAAAGGTTTCTTTCTAACATTATCATAAAGTTTCTTAGGCATAACAAAGATACTAGAACCTAGATCAGATAGAGCATTGCAATAAAAATCATTAACTTTCGTTTTAATGCTAGGTTCCCATCCGTCATCTAACTTCCTAGGGATAGAGGCTTCACATCTTAATTCATCCTCTCTAATTAGCATGAGAGCATTTGTAATATGTTTTGTGAAAGCCAAATTCATAGCACTAGCGTTAGGACAACTAGAAAGCTTTTGTAAGAACTTAATAAATTCAGTTATGTTGCAATCATAAAAGTTAAAATCATTTTTATCAAAGGTACTGAGACCATTGTCTCCCATGTTTCTAAAAATTTCAGCACTATTATTAGGAGCATTTTTAGCAGTTTCAAGCAATTTTGCATTTTTAATAGCAGGAGTGGGAGTATTGCAAACACCAATTAATTTACCATTGATAGTATAAGGTTTACTAGCATGAGAGGATTCATTTTTACTAGTGGTGGTAATGGTGCAAACATTAGCTATATCATTCTTTCTAGCTATTTCATCTTATCTTTCCCAACATTATCATCAATATGAATTTGGATGGCATTCAAAGTTTTTGCTTTCTTTAACATCATGAGGCATAAACTTTAGTTTCAGAAAATCAATATCGAGACCAAGGCTATCAACTTTAGAAGCAAGAACATCAATTTTGCCAAATTTTTCCTCAACAGATTTATTAAAAGCAGTTTGTGTACTAATAAAATTCTTAAACATGTTCTCAAGATCAGAGGATACACTTTTGTTGCTATTATAAGAATTACCATAAGTATTATTATTATTATGAGGATATGGCCTAAAATTATTGCTACCAAAATTATTCCTATAAGTGTTGAAATTATTATTTTTAATTAAGTTCACATCAATGTGCTCTTCTTGAGCAACCAAAGAGGCTAAAGGAACATTGTTTGAATCAATAGGAGCATGGCCATTAACAAGCATAGACATAATAGCATCAAGTCTATCACTCAAAGAGGAGGTTTCTTCAACAGGATTTACCTTCTTACCAGTTGTAGCTCTCTTTGTGTGCCATAAAGAATAATTTACCATCATATTATCAAGAATCTTTGTTGCTGCCCCCAAAGTCATGGACATAAAGGTTCCTCCAGCAGCTGAATCCAGAAGGTTTCTTGAAGAAAAATTCAGCCCTTCATAAAAAGTTTGGATGATAATCCAAGTAGTCAGTCTATGAGTGGGGCAATTCTTTACTAAAGATTTCATTCTTTCCCAAGCTTTAGCAACATGCTCATTATCAAGTTGCTTAAAATTCATAATGCTACTTCTTAAACATATAATCTTAGCAGGAGGATAATATTTTCCAATGAAAGCATCTTTACACTTAGTCCAAGAATCAATACTATTTCTAGGCAAAGATAGCAACCATTGTTTAGCTCTTCCTCTCAAAGAGAAAGAAAACAATTTCAGTTTAATAATATCTCTATCTACATCTTTGTGTTTTTGCATCTCACATAGTTCAACAAAATAATTAAGATGGGCAGCAGCATCATCAATACTAACACCAGAAAATTGCTCTCTCGTAACAAGATTTAATAGTGCGGGCTTAATTTCATAAAAATCAGCAGTAGGAGTAGGTGGAGCAATAGGTGTGCTAATGAAATTATTGTTGTTGGTGCTAGTAAAGTCACACAACTTAGTGTTCTCGGGAGTAGTCATTTTAACAAGATTAAAAACAGGATAAACACTACAACTAGAATAAGAACAATTTTTTTGTGTTTTTGACATATACAAATAAACAAGACAAAATAAAATAAACTAAGAAAAACTAAAACAAACTAAAGAGATTGGAAGTGAGAGACTCCCCTTGTAGAAATTGTCTTCCTCCCCGGCAACGGCGCCAGAAAAACAGCTTGATGCGTGTGTAACACTCGTTTGTTGGGAGACCCCAAGAGGAAGGTATGAATAGCACAGAAGTAAGTTTCCCTCAGAAAGAAATCAAGGTTGAATCGACCAGTAGGAGAAAAAAGCAACTTCCGAAGGTTGATGCAGCTGAGATGGCAGGGCGCACTACGAGTTCAGAAGCAACGTGGAACCTACACAACACAATCAAATCACTTTTCCCCAACAAAGAAGTGAGTTGTCAATCTTACCGTTTTGCTTAACACAAAGAGGTTAAAAGTATGGTGTGGAAAAAAGTATGAGAACAATATGAAAACAGTAGTAGTTGTGTGAAAATTGTGGAAGCAGTGGTTGAATTATCAGTATGAGAAAATGTACCGGGGTCCACAGTTCAGTAGTGGTGTCTCTCCGTGAAAGATAAATAACATGTGTGGTAAACAAATTACAGCTGGGCAATTAATAGAAATGAGGGCTGCACCATAGTGCATATGCAAGACATAAAGATTACTATGTGATTCATGCGGGCATTACAACAAGATACATAGACCATCATCCAACTGCATCTATGACTAATAATCCACCCTCCGAACATCAACCGAACAAACTTTGGATATTAAGTTGCAAGCAACAGATAATCGCAGTAAGCAAAGTGTGTAATGTAAACAATGTAAACAAAGTAAACACCGTTGTTTTCTCCCTAATGGCAACAGCACATCCTCCATCTGTCACGTTTCTCTCACTGGAGCACAGATGCAAAGGAGGCATAAACCCACTATCGAGCATAAATACTCCCTCTTGGAGTTACTAGCATCTATTTGTCCAGAGAGTCTACTAATTACGGATAGCATGCAAGATCATAAATAACATATGCATAAAGATAACATGATAGATTGATAATCAGAAGACATGGCATTCAACATTCATCAGATCCCAGCAAACACAACATATAGTATTACATAAAGATGATCTCGATCATGTGAGGCAGCTCACGAGATCTAAACATGAGGAATAAAGTGGAGGAGACAACCATCTAGATACTGCTATGGGCCTGTAGTCCAGGGATGAACTACTCACGCATCACTTTGGAGGAGGGCATGGTGGTGTAGACACCTCCGGTGATGAATTTCTCTCCTGGCAGGGTGCCGGGGAGAGCTCCAGAACCCTCCCGATCTCGGCATGACGATGACGGCGGCCTCTGGTGTTTCTCGGAAAAAGTGGAATAAATGTAGGGTTGATATGTCCGGCGGAATAAATAGGCGAAAGGGCGATGGCGGTGGGTGCCCGAGGGGCCCACACCACCCCCAGGCACGGCCAAGGGGCGCCTCTCTATGGTGTTCCCCCCTGTGGCCCCTCTCCGGGCCTCTTCGGGACTCCGTGGAACCCTAGGGATTTCTAATACTTCCGGGCTTCGAATTTTCCAATTCCATAAATATTTGGAGAACAACTTTTCTGAAACTAAAAACAGCAGAAAACCGGGAACTGGCTCTGTGGCATCTTGTCAATAAGTTAGTCCCGGAAATTTATAAAAATGACATAAAGTGTATATCGAACATGTAGGATATAACATAAAAACAACATGGAACATCATAAATTAAGGATACGTTTATCACATGTCAGGGAGAATAGCAACCAGTGCTACACTAGGTGTTGAAGTGTGTGCGTGCCTCGTAGAATGGCATGATTGTGAGGGCGGGGCGTCGGTCCTTAATCAAATCTGTGGTGGCAGCAAGACCCGTGCACCAATTGCTCGTTGCTGAAGCTCCCTATTGCCTTCTTGAGGAGGTCAATAAATGCATGCTCTTGGAGGACAGTGTTTGGTTGCATGGGACAATGCTTGTAAACCGGCGTGCTATGGAGGTTGGGGGGTCAATAATTTAGGTCTACATGGTTTGGAGCTCCGTGTGTGGTGGGAGTGTCTTAGGAGAACAGATAAGTCATGACCGTGGCAAGGATTAGCTATTCTTAAAGATACCCTTGCAGCGGATGTGTTCGACAGTCTAGTTGGAATCAGGGTAGGCACGGGATGAAAATTCTTTTCTGGAAGGATCGATGACTTGCACGGAGGTCAGTCAAGGAGATAGCACCCCTCCTTCGTCAGGCAGTCAACATGAGAATGGCTAATAAAAGGACAGTAGAAGAAGCCGTGCGTGAGAACATATGGCCGGAGGACATCAAGCCCCCATTGACGCCTTCAGGCAATCCAGTGCGTCAACTTGTGAATCACCATTCAGAAGATTCCACAGCAGGAGTGGAGGGATGCCAAGTTCTTCTGGCCAGCCTCGGTATCTGGGAGATACTAGTCCAATTCTACGTATAAAATACTAATGATAGGCGTAATCAACTTTCCTTTGGCAAGTGGAGATTGGGAGCGCTGCCCGCCCCCCCCCCCCCCCCCCAAATGTATGATCTTCATCTGGATTGCACTAGAACATAGAATGTGAACCTTGAATAGACGGGTGAGGCATGGGCTACAGGATCTCCCGGAGGCCTGCTCCTTATGCTTACATGAGAGTGAGGCTAGCGATCATCTTCTGATCATCTTCTCATGGAGTGCGTCTTTGCGAGGCAGGTATTGTGGATTTTATTTCGTCGCTCGAGACATCAAATTATGGAACCCATAAACACGGATACTTTAGAGAACTGGTGATTGGCCACTAGAGAGAGGTTCGGAGACAAGGAAAGGAAAACAGTAGACTCCCTTGTGACGCTTGTATGTTGGAGCATTTAGAAACAACGCAATGCACGGGTATTTGGGAATGTCGATCAGCACCGGAACGAAATCGCCCTAGGTGAGAAAATCCTCGAGGACTTGAGGCTTTGGGTGACAGGGGGAGCAGGAGTTGGATTCCTCATTTGAGAGTAGTCTCCTAGGTGGTATTTGGGGGGGTGTGACAACGGAGTTGTCCGTAGCTACTGTTGTCGTTTTCTTGTAATCCAAATGTTGCTCCCTTCTATAAAAAATTGTTATGAAATTACATACCCTTGAAAAGTTAGTAGCTACTCTCCGCTAGTACTCAGTAGACTTTTGGGCCTTGGCAAAACCGGTTATAGACTTGCCAGGCAAGTGCATTCGTTTGGAACGACAAACTTGAGGGCCAACTAAGGTGACAGGGGCAGGAAAACATCCCTCGTTAGGGAGAGCCGATCCGGCTCTCGCCCACGACATCAAATGTTACGTGAAAAAAGCATTCGCACAAAAAACAACTGGCATGAAAAATAGATCGAACCAACTTCTCCCGAGTTCTCGCACCAAATTTCTACAATTTTGAAAATGGAAATTCTAGCATCTGCATCGAAATGATGCGGATAACAGGTTTTTATTATTATGGAACAGAGATCAACAAATAAATACATCAATCAACTAAATCTGAAAACACCAACCTAGAGAAAGCTCTCGCTACCGAAAAGAATGATGAAGGTGTGGCAAATCACAGGGACGATGCCCTCACAACACACCAACGCGCATCATCTAAAATCCAAAGGCATCATCAACCCTCTCGTCAGCAAGCATAGGGCACTACCGGTCCAGCACACCGCATCGCACACCGACGAATACGCTTTAGAAGTTGCCGACGCCGTCTTCCGCTCACCCGTCTTTAGGATAGGGATCAAGCCATCCAGCATGACAGACATGCCGCCGATGCCTCCATGAGACCAAACCGCACAACCTATCTACGTGCATATGTCATCCCGCGTCCAACATCGAGACCCCGCGGTACCACGCCGCCGAGACCCACCATCATCAGTGCATTAAATGAAACACCACTCCATCTTATCCCTCCAGCCGATTGCTCCAAAATGATGCCCTCGAGAGGGAGAGCGACACCAAGGTGCCACCATCATCAAATCTGGGATAACCAGGATTAGGGTTTCCCTAGAGTAGTCCGAGTTAGATGACGTAGACTGCAATGATGATACCTCGAGAAGGAAACGGCAGCAAAGACGCCACCATTGTTCGTCATGGCCAAAGCCAGCCCGATTACCGACAACCGCACCACCTAACCTCGGAGCTGACTGTAATGCTGACAATGAAGCCTCCTTGTTGTCCCCATCCCACACCTCCGGCTGATGCTTAAGATGGATCTAGGAGGTTCTTAGATCCACAGCCCTTTCCACCATCCATCGCCGGCGCAAGCCATGGTGGCTATTGTTGCACATCCATGGATCTTTCCCTTGAGACGTTGCACTCTACTCCCCGCTGATGCCGACCCAGCCGCCACCACGAATCGTGGCCGCATCCGCGACCCGAGCACTTTGGCGTTGGAGCCCGACGCCATTATGGCCGGCGCCGACGACAGCGACGGAAGGGTGATCACCAGCTGTCGAATCTGCTTCTCAACAAGTCCCTCGGGTGAAGCCATAGGGTTTCGAATAGGAGAACCTGTAGGCGCTGGTGACGATCGTCGGCTAGACAGGAGGCACAATTTACCCAGGTTCGGGGTCCTCGTAGAGGTAAAACCCTTACTCCTGCCTCTGTCGATCTGTATTAACGAGTAGATCGGTTACAATGGGGGTTGCTAAAGTCGAGAGTATGTTCTCGATCTCAAGGCTTGGTGGTTCGGTATTTCTTGGCCCCTCTCCTGTGGTTCTCCTGGCCTTATATAGGTGGCCAGGTCTCAAACCGTACCCGGAGAGGACTCGAACTCTAACCTAGAGTCGGTTACAAGTTTCCTAACTTGTCCCGCAAGGCTTTGCAGGTGGGCTCCAAGTGGACCTTCTAGAGTAATCCTTGACGCTTCCTTTGGAGCTTGGGCCATGGGCCTGAGACCGGGTAGGCATACCCGACAGGCCTAGGATCCATCCCTTCGTCAGTAGCCCCCGAGCGTTCACTCGACTGAGAATCTGTCGGGTTGACGCTCAGAATTTATCTTGATTTCCCTTCGACTGGTAGTTTTGATTGTTTGAAGAGGATGTGTATCATGTCTGCGGTGCATTTCTTGTACACGAGTATAGAGAAAATAGAGTGTCCGTATATTCGGTTGTTTTCGCAGAAGGATGTGGCTCAATTGCTTGGCTCTCCCGAAAGCTCAGGGTCAATTAATTGCATCTAGGGCAAAAACAGTTCTGGCCTACTCAGATTCAAGACCTCCGACTCGAATCTGGTGAGGTGATTATTGCGACTGGGCCGTAGAGGTCTTACGGACACTACTAGGGAAAAGGTCATGCGTGACGCACCATTTTGCTTATCCGTGATGCACCGAGGCGCGTCACGGCTATCACGCCGCCTATTGGGATAGCTGTGACGCACATCATCGGTGCGCCGCGCCTATTAATACCCGTGACGCACGCGCACGGTGCGCCGCGGCTAGTTCGCGGTGCGTCACGCCTAACTTGAGAGGTGCGCCACGCCTAAGACTTTAGGTGCGTCACGGCTATGTAATGCCTCCACGGCTAAGTTCCCTGATGCGCCACGGCTATCCATTTTGGTGCGTCACGGCTATCCTCTTAGGTGCGTCACGGGTTTTCTTTTAGGTGCGTCACGGCTATACTATGCTGTATTTTTTTTAAATACGCAGTATCGTATTTATACAGGTATATACAGCTCAAATACAGAAGAATGTCAGTAGACAAAATGTATCAAAACAGTTCTGTGACAAACAAATAATATATCATAGTTGATCATACTGCTTAGAATTCCGAATAGCTATATCAAACAGTTGATTATGAATACAAAGTGTTTATCATAGTCAAATAGATACAAGTGACCTACATCAGACGGTTAATCATCGGGGCCGTTTACATCGATCGATGCTTCATCATCGTTACAAGTGACCTATCTAGTCGCCGATAACCTAATCATCTAGCTAGGAACCATAGCATGACGAGCGAGGCGACGGCGACAAGAGCGGCGGCGATGGTCTTCATCCACTTGTTGTTCTTCTTCTTCTTCTGTTCCTCGAGATGGATGAACCACCTAGCTTCCGCCGCCACTCTTGTGTTGTAGGATTTCTAGGCATTCCCTTTGAACTTGTTCACCTGCTCGAAGCAGTCTTCCCAGTGATCGTAGACTCCTAGAATCCTGCCTCTAAACACAACGTAGCACCTCGGCATCTGTAATGACAAGAAAGAAAACCAAAAACAATAGTTTTAAAGATGTCTGCAATAAATAGTAAATGGAGAAATATGACATAAATAAGATGAAAGTTAAACACAAAGGATCAAATTGGCCCTTCTCATATCTTGTGCTTGTTACGAGGTAGTACACGTGATGGCGATCCAGAGAAGGATGAAGACAAGGGTTTCTGAACTTCGTTGAAACTAAACAAAATCACATACGTAAGTGTTTGTGAGATCCGAACAAAGTTGGACCATTTCATGCACATGCATAATGGGGACATTCTCCATAGCCCCGTCCGGTGCTATGAAAAATATCCCCATTACGTATATGTACCAAACGGTGCAACTCAGTTCTGATCTCACTAACAATAATATTACATATGCGACGTTCCTTAGTTCCAACCGAAACCCTCATCTTCATCCTTTTCCCGGATCACCACCGCCTGTAGTACCTCTTAACAGGAACAAGATGGTCATCGGGACTTGATGTGAAGTTTGACCTTCACATTTTGTGCCTGTTACGAGGTAAGTACACGTGATGGCGATACGGGGGAAGGAAGGGTTTCTGGCAATCTTTGAAACTAAACAAAATCATATATGTAATATAGTGAGATCCGGAAAAAATTGGACCCTTTTGTGCACATCCATAACGGCGACATTGTTCATAACCCCAGACGGGATTTCTGAGGAATGTCACCATTACAAATGTGCACCAAAGGGTTCAATTTCTTTCGGATCTCACAAACCATATTACATATGTGACATTATTTAGTTCGAAAGAAATCCAGAAACCCTCGCATTCGTTTCTTTCCCCGGATCACCACCTCCTGTAGTACCTCTTAACAGGAACAAGATGGTCATCGGTCTGTGTGCCTCATATTTAGGGTGGAAACATACAAGCGGCCTAGGTGGTGCTGCTGCGCCAAGTGGGATGCACAAGATCCTAACTGTGTGAAAATCACAAGGCGCACCGGACCACCTAGGCCATCTGAGTGTGAACCAACTGTTTTTAATCATCGACATTTATACAAAAGATCGAACGAACATAGGACCGGAATAATATAAAAGCAAGATAATCAAGCATTGACATAATTGAGCATCAGTTACAGAATGGACGATTCATAACCGTAACAATGTGTGCCTCATATTTACGGTGGACACATACAAGCCGCCTAGGTGGTGCCGCTGCGCCAAGTGGGATGCACAAGATCCTAACTTTGAGAAAATCACAAGGCGCAACAGACCACCTAGGCCATCTGAGTGTGAACCAACTCTTTTAATCATCGGCATTTATTTATTCAAAAGATCGAACGAACATCACAAGTAAGACCGCAATAATAAAAAGAAAGATAATTAAGCATTGACATAATTGAGAATCTGTTACACGATGGACGATTCATAACCCTAACGATTGAGTTCGACTAATTTCGGAAAATGTAGCAAGCCTTACAATAGTTCTCACTCCTTCTGACTGATCCTCCCAGGGAATACAACGGGACAGCCCTCCGGAGTGATGAAGGGCTTGTCGTCACATGCAGTTGCTAGGTAGGTATCTATGTCGCGGTTCGGCATGTTGAACCGGTAGTAAAATGTCCCACTCTTGTTCACCACTTCATGAACGATTTTCGTGGCAAAGCACTTCGGGATATCATATATCTATTCTCTAACCTTCTCATCGCCGACCATCGACAAGCGGGAGGCCCATTGTTGGACTTGACTAGGCAGGGTAAGGAACTGTTGATCCCGTACGTACGCCCGCATATGATGGAGGACATAGTAGGTGTCTCGGTTACTGCCTGTCGGCTGCTTGACGCACACGAAAGTCGTCGTGTGGGTGAACACCCGAGCGCCCTGAACGACCTTCTCCCTAGCGATTATGCCCCCCTTTGCGTGGTAGCCGGTGAGAGCATTATCCAAAACTTTCTTCATGTTGGAGTAGTCTTTCTTCACCGCACTCCCTGAGTCGAGATACGTGGCATGCGAATGACTGATACAAATGCAGATGAGTGTGCATTGTATATATCTGCGTGGAACAATCCAAACAAAGTGTTGGAAAGGAGCGATGAAAATCTAAAGAAAATCACTTTCGATTCGGCTAAGAATATTGACTTACCCGACAAAGTAAGGCATGAGGATGTAATCCTTGGTATGGTTCGCCAGCATGAAGTCCCGGAGATATGTCGCCGCGACTACCTGGTTCCCAACGGAGCACAACACGTCGTGGCGCATGTAGAAGGGGTCCACTATCGCGATGCCCGGTGTATTATCCCTGCCGACTTGCGCCGCCAGACTGAGCGAGTATAGGCGGACCATGGAGTAGTGCAGCGGATTGCTATGGAACATATCGAAGATGTCCGAAAACCACAGTACTATCCTATCCGCGCTGGTTGATTCGACGAAGCCCAAGTCCTTTGGCACCATGGCAATGAAAACCGGGTATGATGGATCCTTGGTTTGAAGAAGGCGTGATTGAAGAAAAAGAATGGTGTCATGCAAACTCCGCATATCCCCACTTGTGGCCTTGAGCTTGCTCTGGCTAAGCATAGGCTGACCAATCACATGCATCTTCGGCGCATGCTTAGATGTAGGTGGGCCGTCCTGAACACGGAGCGGCATCTTAGCAGGCTGGCTCGCGGACTTTGCGGCCTTGGATCTAGGTCCTCTTTTCCGCGGCTTCGGTGCTTTCACAATGCACTCCTTCTCAATCTCCTCATTAGCCGCCTTACGGATTGTGTCAGGGCTGAAAATAACTCCTCCCTTCGCGCTTTTCTGAGTCTCGGTGCAGGCGGCGACATCTGGAGGCGTGTCTTCCTGAGAACCGAATAGACGCTTACAATTGGATTTATCCGCGGGAGGAGCCTCACCACGAGCCTCCGTGCTATGGTAGGGTTCTTCTGGGGGAGGAGCAATGTAATCTCCGCCATCAAAGTCATCAGTGATGAAATCCATGGCATCAAGATCGTCATCCGCCGGGTATTGTGCCATCTCCATGTCAGGGGTAGGCGACGGCACTACGACTGTCTTGCCATGGCTCCGCTCCGGCGCTTCTAGAGGGGTTGTTTTCGAGGTGGTGCCTCGCGCCGGTAGTTCTAGAGGCGATGTCTGCGGGGTGGCGCCCCTCTTCCCCAGGCGAATCTGGCTCTTCGGCCATTCCATGTTCCCAGGTAGGCACTGGAGCAGCGTCAGGGTATCGGGGTCATCTTCTTCCTAGTAGGGTTGAATGGGAGGCAACAAGTCGTCGTAGCCTGCCAGTACCCGAAGCAATCGAACTCTATATACCACTTCGCGCATCGGCCTGTTGTGGAACCTGCGGGTTGATGGTTGAACGATCATACCCACAGCAACATCCTTCAACAAGCCGTCCCCTTTGTGTAGAAGAGTGCATGGAACGTCGGCGTTCTGCGGAAAACATGCAGGGCGTCAGAGATGCCAGTCTAAGGCAATGGAAGATCGACGCTCAACGCTTAACTATTTACCTGGCTGGCGATGGCTTCGAGCTCCTCTAGTGGCGAGAGGCCAACGACGACAGGCGTGCTACAGTTGACTTGCGAGGGACCGGCAGCGGCGGGCGTGCAACTGATGGCCAGGCGGCGGTCGTTCGTTGGTGCACGCTCTTCATTCGGCGGAGGACCGCCCACTGTGGGCGCGCAACGGATGGTCAAGCGGCTAGAGGCGGGCGGAGTCACCATCGGCGCCGTGTTGTAGGCGGGCGGAGTCACCAGTGGGTCCGCCACCATGGCGTTGGCCGGCGAGACTCTGGACAAGTCTCTCGAGTTGCTGCCCTGCACGCTAGGCACCGGGCACGGCCCCACTCGACCTCCTTCATTCCATCGAGTAACCACATCGTAGATGGTAGGCAAAACTGTTGTGGGATAATCACGGCAGACGTTACCGTGGGTAACTTGTCTTGGGGCAATTCGACTTTGGTGTTTGGGAGAGGGTTTAGCTCAAGTGAAACCATGGTGATATGCGATCTGGTAGCCGGCAATCGAGTCGCTGAGTCTCCGATCTGAATATATTATCTCAACTCTCGTGTTACAAAGGATACTCGAATATCTCGCGATTGTATGATTTCTACTTAATCTAACCCTAGGGGCCGGCTTATATAATATCCGGACCCCCTGGCTTACCGCCCAAGGCATACTCGGAATCCTACCCGGACACTGCTTACAAACCCTAAGTTTCCCTATCGGAACCCACAAACCGGGTTACGAGGCCTACACTCTGGGCCTTCTAGAAACTCCTTTTCCCTAAGCCGGATCTTGCGCAGCACCCTTTAGGCCGAATTACACCTTGGCGTTAGCCTACCGGGTTATCATCCCTCCATCAGTAGTCCCCAGAATAGCTTGGGCTTCATGAGATCCTCCTTGAAGCGCATGCTATTCCCTGCAAAAATAACAATCATACAAGTTCATAGGGGCCAGGTTAGGTTGCTTTGATAAACAGATAGGCCTAACTCCACTGGTTGTCCATATAATAACCCGGCTTCCTCCAAATCCACCTTCATTTTCCCCGGTCAACACTCCGAGGAAAATGCAGTAGACCCGACTCACTTTGCTTGTTAACTGGTCCGGATATCGCGGAAGGGATTCGCTTTCAATCTTTTCCGGATATCGCGCGTGGGCATTTAACGCTTATCCCCAGAAATCCGGGCGGGTATCCCTCTCCAAAAATTTCGGATCCCGCCCCCTAGTCTAGGTTTTCCCACCCGCACCTATAAATAGGTGCCCTAGGGGGTGACCATAACGGCTCATTTCTTCCATCTCTCTCACCCATCTCGCCTTCAACCTCCAGTGACGCCCCCTTGATCGAGCTCGCTGTTGCGCCGCCACGGAGCCTACCGGAGAGCAGCTGGAAGCGAGCCGCCGCCGTCTACGCTCCGCTTCCGCTTGCGCCGCTCCGCCGTCAAGCTCCGCCAACGCGCCCGCGAGCTGCCCGCCGGAAGACCCCGCAGGTCACCTCGGCTGCGCCATTTGCCGCCGCCGCGCCCTCCTCCGGACTTCGCCGGTAAGTTTTCCGCCGCCATGAATTTCACCTCAAGTTCTTTGCTCGAGCTAGATTGGATCTAGGTCCGCCCGCGGGCTATTTTCTTGCTCTGTACCGAATTAGTTCGTTCAACTCCATCCTTGCTTGTTTAATTGCTCAATAGTAGATCCAATAACACTGTCCTATTACTTGCAACCGTTAATTTCTCCATAGATCTCCGCAAAATTTCCCAATCTAGATGTAGTCTGCCAAGATTTTTCGTAGTTGTTCTCCGATACCCGGATAGACCACTATTTCCGGATCTTTCAATTACTCTCTAGTTAGCCAGACGATTAGCCCTCCTTCACAATAGCTCACTGATACCCGGATAACCCGTAGTTTCCGTACTGCTTATTGATACTCGGATAACCTGTAGTTTCCGGGTCTTAATTACTCACGTTTTGTACTCTTTGCCTTGTATTTTGCAGACCAAACAAATGGCTCCCAAGAACAAGGGTAAACAGCCGGCAAAGCCAAAGACGACCCAAGCCATTTCCGCCACCTGGGCTAGGTCCACCGTGACCCAGGCCAAGCTGGAGGAGCTCGCCGAATCAGGCGTCCTCCCTCCTCAAAAGGAGATCCATTGGCGTGTCCCGGGTGACGAGACCCGGCCATCCCCTGGTCAAAACGAGGTAATATGCTTTGTAGAGCACGTGATCTGGGGATTTCGTCCCCCGGGTCACTCTTTTTTCCGCGAAGTCCTCAGCCACTACGGCCTCCGAGTCTTCGACATAGCGCCTAACTCTATGTTGAATATAACTCACTTCATAGTCCTTTGCGAATCTTATTTGTGCATCCGACCAAACCTCGCCTTATTTATCGAACTGTTCCAATGCAAACCGTGCCGCGAAAGCGGCGACGGGGCCCTCTTGGCATGCGGCGGGGTTTCCATCCAACGGCGCAAGAACTCGCCTATGCCGACTCTGAGTCTTAACTCACACGTTAAACATTGGCAAAAATCTTTCTTCTACTGCTGCGACACCTCCCGACCCGGCGAAAGGAAATTACCGGGTTACTCTGAGGGGCTCCTAGATCTTTCTGACACCTTCAATGCCTTCGCCTCTGAGTCGGAAAGAGAGTCCATCCAGCCCCACCTAGCCAAGATAGCCGTCCTTTTCGCCCAGGGTCTTGTTGGGCTTCATTTGGTTAAGACTTGGGTAGATTTCCGGATTCAGCCCAACTCCATTCGCCCCAAGCTGATGTTCGAGTACTCGGGGCATGTCACGGACGCGCTCCGTTATTCTTCAAGGAATTACCCGGCTGGGGACACGAACAAGATAATCAAAAGCTTCCTGACTGAGAAGGTGGTGGTGATTAAAACTATAGCCGGGTTAGAGCCGTTCACTCGGGACAACCCGGCTCCAGCGGTAAAATCCGACTCTTATTTACTTACTCTTGTACTTTTACTTGATACAACTACTAACTCTCACTTTTATGCCTTTATCTCAGGCTGATAATGCTTTCTGGAACATCGAGACCCCTCCCAACTCCGGGAACCCGGAGGAAGAAGAAGAACCGGCTGACACTGATGAAGGTATCATCCGGGTTTCAATCACCTTAACCTCTGTTACTTTGCTTTCCCATTTTTTCTCTTTTTCCGACTATGTATTTGTGCCTTTCAGGGATGGATGATAAGGATGACAAGGACGACAAAGAAGACCCGGAAGAAACCGAGAGCGATAAAAGCGAGGCTGAGCCGGAACTTGAGGTCGGGGCCAAGAGGAAAACCCGAGGGGTTGTTTTCAAGGTTCCATACTCCTCCATGACCTCCCAACCCTATTATTTTGATAATATGCGCGAACTTAACCGACAATTGTCCAATTCGCCACACTTGAAGGACCCGCCTCCGACCAAGCGCCCGGTAACCCGGAGTTTCCCGGGTGACGATCCCCTCAACCCGGGTATTCCCACGTCCTCGGCTCATCGCATTGGTACTTCTCCATCTCATCCCTGCAACTCACCTCAAAGACACCCTTCCCCCCATCATCCATTAGCCGGACAGTTCCGGGTCTCACTTTCGGATTCTGTAACAGCCTCGTCCGCGTCCAGCAGCGAGCTCCCGGTAGATTTCGTGGTGAATGCCGGGTAAGTTACATTTCCTGCTAAGCGATATACTAGTCCTTTTGATAACCTTCACTTTTTGCTACTAACCACTTCTATTTTCTTTCCTTAGCGCCCAGGTCTCGATCAGTGACCCGGATAACATGGACACGGATAACCGGGAGACTGAAGGGTCGGTTGATGATATGGACGCTGCAACTGGCGGTGCTGGTGAAGAAAACCAAGAACAAGACCCCCTGACAGACTCGGCCCGGCAGGAAGCCGGGTCTCCCAAGCCATCTGAGGAAGCTGAGAACGACGACATCGAGATCCTGGACACAAGGATGGGCACTCCCAATCCTGACACCCAGGCAGCCCGGGTCTCGACCCCAAAGCCGGAGAAGATTCGTCCTCCGAGTGATCAGGCCGCCGGCTGTTCCGGTACCAAGCCCGAGGATATGACCTTTACCCAGATGCTCGACGCCCTGCACACCTTGAGGGCTGACGAAGAAAACATCCTAGAAGCCCTGATAGCCAAACATGAGGTAAATCTGAGTAATATTGCCTGTATACTTGTCTAGTCCCCAAGTTCCGAGTGAACTTATTGATAATTTGCTTGGAACTTTCGTAGGGTATCCAACTGATAGTTTTCTTTTATCCGGCTAACCCTTACTTGTGTTTCCACGCAGGCCTTCGTAACCCACTCTGAGAAAGCATTGGCGAAGGCCACCAAACTCCTCGAAACGGAGGCGACTCTTGCAAGGAAATATAGAAAGAGGGCTCATGCAGCAGAAGATGAACTGACCAAGCTTTCCTTTCAGATTGCCGACACATATCGTGCTTTGACTGGTAACTATTCCTAACTTAGTAACTATAACCCAGATTCTCATTCTGATAAATAGTCGGATTTCCTTACTAAAAGCTTTTTCCTATTTTCTGCAGGTCCGGATGATGTAACTCCGGATGAAGATGATATCGCAAAGCTCAAAACCATAAAGAGCATGATCCGGCAGCTCTGTGCCGGAACCAAATGGGTTCTTCAGGATCTGAAGTGGCCGGGTGTTGGGCATGGTAGCTTGAAGACACTGCTTGACGCGTGCTCTACTATCCCCGAGTGGATTGAGCACTGGAAACGCTCATCCTGCCGGGTTGGAGTAACCCGGGGGCTTGCACTGGCTAAGGCATATTTTCCAAAACTTGAGCCGGCAAAGCTCGTAGGCGGGTTTCCAGAGTTCAACCACGACGGCTCTAGGTTCTCAGCAAAAAACTTCAAGGCTATCCAGAAGGAGGTTCGTCACTCGGCTAGCATAATTGCCGATAGTCTGGACGTCAGTTCGATTGTCCCACCATATGGTGCTGATGATAAGGCAGTTAAGTCGGATCTTCCCAAGCCATATGACATGCTTGCACGATGGAAGGCGGAGGCTGCTCAGGCGAGGGAAGAGGCCGCAAAGAAGAAGGCTGAGGCCGATTCTGCGCCTGCTACATCCACGTCGGTTGTTCCTCCTCCCGCACGGGCCGGCACTACTGCTGACCCGGGTGCTGCTGCCACAAAGACTGCTGAAGAACAAGGCAAGGAACAAGACCCGGCTGCCAAGGGCAAGGGTAAGATGGACGACTCGGCCCAAGAGGCCGAGTGAACTCTTTATCGGCAACCGTCTCAAACACTTTATTCGGCCAATGGGCCTTATTAAAACAATTATTCTTTTGATAGTGCGCCTGTGCACTTTATGATACTACTATCATGGTTTGTAATGCATTTAAGACCTTAATATATTTCATGGCCCTTCTGGACTTTTGCTTGAATTTGATATTTCTTAACTTTGAGCTTTTTCATCCCTGATTTTCCGACTTTCTGCTATGGTTCCTTTTGTGAGACTCGGTTTCCGGGTCTCGTGGGTTTTGACTAGTGGACTTTTTTTCTAAGTCCCCAAGACTCGTATTTTTGGGTTTTTGAGCTGAATAGCTAGATAATTTTTTTCTTTTTTCAAATTCCCAAGTCCCCAAGGCCCGAAATTCCGAGTCTAGGGTGTTGGGTCTTTCGAAAGGAACAAATTGTTACTGCTAAGCCCAAAACCTAGAGCCGTTTCACATAGGATTTGAAGTTATGCTTAATATATTTTGAGTTTCCGGCTATTAACCTTGTACTCTGCATAACTTGTGGTTTAGATGACCCTTTTGACCTTCTTCTACTGTAAGCCGGCTTTCGCGTGGATAATCAATGTTGCTATAGCTGTACGAAGACATGGTCAGGCAAGGCCCATTGGGCATCATGACTGATTGTAATCATACGCTAGCAAAGCATGCCACTTAGTGCGGGTCACATCAAGATTAAGCAAGAAAAGTCAAGAAAGTTTGGCTCCTTTGTCCGGTTATAAGCTTGCAGCCGTACTTATTACAAGTAATCGGCCCTTATAACTCAATGGCATCATGGCCGGGTCTTTGAGTTTGCAACTGTGCTATTCAAGCAATCAGCCCCCAAGACCTAGATATACGCAATTTACTAGAGAAACTAATATACTAAAAGTAATAAATAAATAATACTTACCTAGGAGAAAAATAAGAACACAACAGAAATATAAAAAACTTGATAAAAAACACACAAAAAAGGAACGATATATTGTTTAACCATCTCTTTATTGATATGAGAAAAGTTAGGTCAGCAAGCCGCCTCATTAAAAACCCTCCAGTCCCCTTAGGTACCCTGGATAGGAAAAGAGTGCGTCTGAAACCTGCTGCCTGTTTACACCGTGTAATTCCAATTGTGAATCTAGCCTAAACTAGGTATAGTAGGGACGCAGCTGAGCTACGTTCCATGGTCTTTCTCTTTCTTGCATAGATGAAGTGGTATGAGCGGTGTCATTAACAGTAGCCGACTCTTCTCTTGCATCTACCAAGTAATATGATCCGTTGTGCAGATTCCGGCTTATGATGAACGGTCCCTCGCATGGTGGGGATAACTTGTGTTTTCCTTCCTTTGACTGTACCAGGCGAAGAACCAGGTCTCCTTCCTGGAAGACCCGGGTTTTGACTCTCCGGCTGTGATATCTCCTCAGGTCCTGCTGGTATATGGCTGATCTCTCCAAAGCTTGTTTCCTGTGTTCTTCTAACATATCCACGGCGTCCTGCCGGGTCTTCTTGTTGTCCACCTCGACGTAAGCCGCCACTCGAGGCGAATCATGGATAATATCACTCGGTAATACCGCCTCTGCACCATAAACCATGAAAAACAGTGTCATCTGAGTGGATCTGTTAGGTGTGGTGTTAATTCCCCAAACCACTGAAGGTAACTCCTCAACCCATGCGCCAGCAGCTCTGATGCACGGGACTCGTAGCCGTGGCTTTAATCCACGAAGTAACTCCTGATTTGCCCTCTCCACTTGTCCATTGGCTTGTGGATGGGCTACAGAAGCTATGTCAAGCCGGATTCCATTGATAGCATAGAATTTCTCCATCTCACCAAGGGACATGTTGGTTCCATTGTCGGTAATTATGCTGTGAGGGTACCCGAACCGGTAGATAATCCTTTTCAGGAACTTGACTGCCGTAATTGCTTCACAATTGGTAACTGGCATAACTTCGACCCACTTGGTAAATTTATCAATAGCCACCAAGAGATGTGTCTTTTTGCAAGGTGACATGTGAAAGGGGCCAACCATGTCCATACCCCAAACGGCAAACAGCCAGGTTAAAGGAATTGTTTGCAACTCCATAGCCGGCACATGGATTTGGCGGGCATACCTTTGACATCCATCGCACCTTGCCCCCAAGCGTTCCGCGTCTGCTAAGGCTGTGAGCCAGAAGAAATCGTGCCTATATGCTTTGGCCACAAGGGACCTTGTGGATGCGTGATGCCCACAGTCGCCTTCGTGGATCTCTTTCAGGATTTGCCGGCCTTCTTCTGGTGCCACACAGCGCAAAAATACTCCTGCAGCGCTCCTTTTATATAACTCCCCATTGATGACGGAATAACCTTTTGCTCGCCTCAGAATTTTCCTTGCTAGTACCTCCTGCTGTGGTAACTCGCCCCGTGATAGGTAGGCCAGAAACGACTCTGTCCACTCGGGAACAGCACGTACCGTGGCCACGAGCTCCAAATCCGGGTCTTTGTTTGCCACCTCTTCTTCAGACTCGGTTTTAACTGATGGCCGCGATAGCTCGTCCAGGAAAACATTGGGTGGAACCGGCTCTCTGCGCGAGCCGAGTCTGGCGAGTGCATCTGCTGCCTCGTTCTTTCTTCTATCTATGTGCCCCACCTAATACCCGGACAAACACCCGGCAACCCTGTCCACCTCTCTGCGGTATGCTGCCATAGTTGCATCTTTTCTATCCCAAGTTCCCGAGACTTGCTGTACCACAAGGTCCGAATCTCCATAGCATCGTATCCTCTTAATGTTCATCTCCTTGGCTATCTTCAATCCATGCAATAATGCCTCATACTCGGCCACGTTGTTGGAACAATCAAAGTGAATCTGCAACACGTAGCTCAACTTGTCTCCTTTGGGTGATGTGAGCACCACTCCAGCTCCTGATCCCTCGTATTGCTTGGAACCATCAAAGTGCATTATCCAAGACTCGGAACATGGAGTCATTGTGGGCATGCATGTGTGAGTCCAATCATTAATGAAGTCAACTAGAGCTTGAGATTTGATTGCTGACCTGGGCTCGTAGTTGATGTGATAATCTCCCATCTCGATCGCCCACTTGGCTATTCCACCTGTTGCATCCGAGTTTCTGATGATATCTGACATTGGTATAGAGCTAACCACTGTTATGGGGTGTTCCTAAAAATATGGCTTCAATTTCCGGCTGGCCATGAAGACCCCGAAAACCAGCTTCTGCCAATGTGGGTAGCGCTGCTTTGCTTCTGATAATACCTCGCTGACATAATAAACCGGCCTCCGAACCGGGTGATCTTTCCCATCCTCCTTGCGCTCAACAACGACCACCGCACTAATCGCCCGGGGCCTGGCTGCAACGTATAATAACAGGTGCTCTTTAGGACCCGGGGCTGCTAGGACTGACGCCTCAGATAGCTGCTTCTTTAGTGCCTCGAACGTCTCATCCGCCTCTTGGTCCCAAATGAATTTATCAGATTTCCTCAAGAGCCGGTACAAGGGTATTGCCTTCTCTCTGAGTCTTGATATAAACCGGCTCAGCGCTGCAACACACCCTGTAAGCTTCTGAACGTGCTTCAGGTTTTCCGGCTTTTTCAGACTCTGGATAGCTTTAATTTTGTCCGGATTGGCCTCAATCCCTCTCTCTGAAACGATGAAGCCGAGTAATTTCCCTGCTGGTACTCCAAATACACACTTTGTCGGGTTAAGTTTCATCTGGTATGTTCTCAGGTTCTTGAACGTTTCTTTTAGATCGTCAATAAATGTCTCCGCTTTTCTGGTCTTGATCACCACATCTTAGACATAAGCATGAACATTGCATCCGATTTGGTCCTCAAAGCACTTCTGAATGCACCGTTGATAAGTTGCGCCAGCGTTCTTCAATCCAAAAGTCATGGTCTTGTAACAAAAGGCCCCAAAAGGGGTTATGAACGATATTTTCTCCCAGTCTTCTTTCTTGAGCTTGATCTGATGATACCCGGAATATGCATCCAGGAAACATAATAGGTCACTTCCAGCCACTGCGTCTATGATCTGATCTATCCTTCGAAGTGCAAACGGATCCTTAGGGCAATGCTTGTTGAGACTCGTACAATCAATGCACATCCTCCACTCGTTAGTCTTTTTCATCACGAGAACCGGATTTGCCAACCAGTCCGGGTGAAATACTTCCATGATAAAGCCGGCTGTCAATAGCCGAGCAATTTCTTCTCCTATAGCTCTTCTTCTTTCCTCATTCATTTTTCTCAGGCCCTGCTTCACAGGCCTGGACTTGGGATCAACGTGCAAACTGTGCTCTGTCAGCTCTGTAGGAATACCCGGCATATCGCTAGGCGTCCAAGCAAACACATCCTGATTCGAACGAATAAACTCCACATGTGCTTTTTCCTGCTCATTGTCCAAGTTAGATCCTATAGCAAATTGCTTAGAGGGATCACCCTCGACAAAGGCCACCATCTTGGTGTCTTGTGCCGCTTTGAATTTTGCTCTCTCATCCTCAGTGTTTGTCCTTTTCAGCGTTGTCCTGTCATCCGGGTCTACCTGAGACCGATAATACTTGAGCTCCTCCTTTCTACAAGCTTGTTCCGTCATTGCCGCATCTCCTTCGTCGCACTCAGCCGCTATATCCCGGCTCCCATGTATGGTGATGGTCTGCTTAGGACCCGGGATTTTTAGCTGTAGGTACAAGTAACACGGCCTGGCCATGAACTTGGCATAAGCCGGCCTCCCAAATAGCGCGTGATAAGGGCTGCGTAACTTCACCACTTCGAACGTGAGCCACTCCACCCGGAAATTATCCTTTGATTCTCCAAAAGCAACCTCCAAGGTAATATTTCCTTCGGGGCACGCCGAGTGACCCGACACGATCCCGTGAAAAACTGTTGAACTTTTCTGTAGCTGAGACTCCTTGAGACCCATACGTAAGAAGGTTTACCAATATAGGATGTTGATGCTGCTTCCACCGTCCATTAAGACCTTTTTCAGCTCATAACCATTAACCTGAGGCGCAACCACCAATGCTAGTACTCCCGGATGTTCTATCCTTTCCGGGTGATCTCTTCTGCTCCATGTTACATCTTGCTCCGACCACCTCAGGTATCTCGGGACAGCGGAGGAAACCGAGTTTACTGCCTTCTTCAATATATTTCTATCCTTGTTAGAAGTTCCTGTAGTGTGAACGTGATACTGGCCCAATTGCTTGGGATTGGATTGGAAACCTCCAGCTCCTCCCTGGTTATTACCAGGATTTCCAACTCCCGGGTTGCCTGCTGGGGGTGGGCCGTTGCCCGGGTTTCCACCCGGACCCGGTCCTTCTCCCCGGCCTGCACCTCGCATAGCCTTGTTTATTTCCTCGTTCTTCCACCTCTGCAAATCCACACACTGCTCCAATGAGTGGTTAGCCGGCCTTCCGTTTCTGCTGTGTTTCGGGCACGCCATTCTGAAGATATCTCAGTTGTTACCCGGCCTTGGTGGCCCTTGATAGTTTCCTCCGTTATGATTTCCTGTGTTGAAATTTCCTTCTACTCTGGGCCTCGAAGACCCGGCTTCTGTGCTGGCAACAAACTCCGAATTCCCCTCGAACGGGCACTTATTCTGGTTGTTCCCATTGTTACCTCCATGGTTACCCGGCGTAGATCCATTGCCGGCTCTTCCATTATTACCCGTATTTGCTTTTGCTTTCTTGTCATCAACGTCCTCTTCTGTGGTATCCGTTGCAGCGTGCTTGTTGCATGCATCCATTAGCTCTCCCATCGTAACCTCTGAAGCATTCCGACTAGATTTCATGTCTAAAGGCGTGTACTTGCATGTCTTGGCCATAGCTTGCAACGCGTCCTTTGGCTGAATATCTGTAGATGAATGCAGTATCTCCATAACCCGGCGCACCCAGCTACGCGCCGACTCTCCCTTCTTTTGCACACACCGTTCTAGATCGTCGATAGTAAACAACTTCCTGCATGTTCCGTGAAAGTTCTTGATAAACGCAGTTTTCAACTCACCCCACGACTTGATAGATCCTTCCGGTAAATTGTTGAACCACAACTTTGCTGCTCCTTCCGACATCATTAAGTACATGAACTTGGCTGTAAGATTTTCGGATGCGTTGCGAATCGACATAGCCATCTCATAACTGCTCAACCATGTTTCTGGGTCCATAGTCGGCTCATAATTCACTACTTTACCCGGTTCCTTGAATTTATCCGGATAAGGCTCAGCCCTGATGTTATCCGACAGACACTTAGGCCCAGCGAGATTAGTCGGTGTTGGCCTTACCCGGGAAACATGCGATCCTGCGGGGGGCACGGCTGGACGTGGCGCTACTGCTGGTTCGTGCACCGCAGACCCGGCCGCGGCTCGCCTGGCTCTGGGACTATCCACAATAGCTTGTGTTGCTGATACTGCTGGTGCTGCTTGAACGCGGGGAGGAGGCGGCATTTGCTGCTGCTCTGCCCCCCGCCGCGCTGAACTTTTTTGAATATTGTCGACGTTGCCATGTTGCAGGCTGATATAAGGTGTTCCATGCATTCCACTCCTATTATCCGGGTAATTAACCTGCTGAGCCACTGCCGTATGCAGCAAATCGATCGCCCGCCGGGTTTGCTCCGCATGGGGTGACTCTCTTACGGGGATCTGATTCAATGCTAACGTTGCGGCATACACGTTATCCATGGGGTTATTGAAGTGACCTGGTGGCGTACGAAATCGTGATGGTGGTGGTGGTGGTGTTGTGTTGCCGACAGTGACCCCCGTCTGTAATGTGGGTAACCCGGCCTGCACGTTTGCCGGCTGTACTCCTCCGGTTGCCGGCTGATGCGCCGTTTCCTGATTCACAGCCGGAATCGGCTGATCCTGGGGTGTGATGAATAGTGCGTTAGGGTTTATGACTCCACCCATCGCTGGTAATCTTGTCTGGTATCTTTGATGCACCCTCCTTGTCTCAGCCCGGAGCCGGTTCTCCAGCGCGTCCAGTTCGCGTTGGCGCGTGGCTACCCCTTGCCTTTCTGCTTCCACATCCCTTCTTTGTTGCTCCAGCGCGCGGCGTGCTACCTCCAAATCCCTGGCACGTGCCGCGGCGTTTTCCGGGGTTATCACAGTAGCTAACACTGTTGGGTCCAAGACCATATTGTTACCGAACAGGGCCGGGTGTTGTGGATTTGAAGGACCCGCCCCTGGCATCCTGTTAGCCAGGAACCAAAACATATTTGCCTGCAGCTCGCTATCCGCCGCTCGGCTGGTGACTGACGCCGACTCTCCGTCAACCCGGGTCAGAACCGGATTTCCGTCAGCCGGATTTTGATGCTGGGCCAATGCTTGCGCCGTTCCGACCGCGGCCGTAGTCATGTTCCCCTGGTTGAGGTTGGTTGCAGGGGCCGTGTAGACCGCGACCTGGCGCGCAATGCTTGGTGAAGATTCATACTCCTCCTCATCACAGCTATCTTCCTCGTACCGGTCCTCCAGCAGGTGCAAGATAGACTCGGTATCATCTTCTCTCATGACCCGGCCATGCGGGGTCCATGCCGGCTCCTCCGGTTGTTCCCTCTTCGTGGTGGGCTCTTCTATCGGATCCACCGTCCCGACCGATTCTTCTCCGTCCGACTGAACGTGGGTGGCCTCTCCTGACACAGAATCAAATCCAAAATCGTCAGGGATTGAACCGAACGCACGTACCATGCCGACGAAGACGTTGACCCGGCCGATCGTGATGACAGATCCGGATTCGAGCAGATCCGACTCTGGCCCCCAGCCAAAATCGTCCACCATCTTCTCTCCTTCGGGGTCGGTGTAGATCTCGCCGATGACGAGGTTCTTCATGTTCTCCCGAGCTTCTCCCGTGATGTAAACACCCTTGGACGTAGGCCCCACGGTGGGCGCCAACTGTCGTGGGATAATCACGGCAGACGTTACCTGAAGGGGAACGTAGAATAGAAAACAAAAATTTTCCTACGCGAGAGATACCCGAAAGGCCAAGATCTAATCTAGGAGACGAAGTGCAACGGGCAACAAGAGGGTTAAGGAGAACACATACCCTCGAAGACTCAAAGTGGTACGAGATCAAATCTCGTTGTTGGCGTAGTCGTACTCACACCGATCCCGATAGCGAGAAGATGGCACCGCAATCCGGCGGTGCATCCGTGATCGGTCACACGTACGGTTGATGACGACCTCCGTTCCCTCGTTCCAGCGGGGCGCGGAAGTAGAGGATCCCTCGGAACTCCAGCAGCACGACGGCGTGGTGTGGTGGAGAAAAACATTGCTCAGGGCTTCGCCAAGCGCACGAACAAGTGGTGGAGCAGCGGCAGGAGGGAGGAAGAGATGACACAAGTGTGTGTAGGGGGAGAGGGAGCTCTCACCCCTCCTTTTATAGGAGGGGATGGCAGCCACGAATTTTTGGCTGCCTCCACCTCTCCCTCATCATGTGAGTGGAGTCTCCACTCAACCCACTCATTCTTCCATGAATTCCCACTCAAAATCCCAAGGGTTTTCTTTAATAAATAAATAAAACAATTTTATTTCTTTATTTTAATATTTGTTAATTCCATTAACAAACATTAACATATAACCCCTTGAGTTAGTTGTTAAATCTATTAACAACCATTTGATAAGAATCCCCTTGAACTATTTTAAAATTACTCGAAACAATTTCGGTGACTATTTCAATATTCCCCGAAACAATTTCGGTGCTGTCCAAACTTTTCTCCGATATTCCGTATCCTCTCAAATGCGTCATCGAACCTTAAGTGTGTCACCCTACGGTTCGCGAATAAGATAGACATGATCGAGACTCCTCTCCGATCAATAATCAACAGCGGGATCTGGAGATCCGTGATGACTCCTATATATTCAACGATGACTCTCGTGATCGTGTGAACCAACAACGCCGTGAACTATTCCCTTTGTCGCGCGATATTTTACTTCTCTGAGATTCGATCATTGGTATCAACCATACCTTGTTCAATCTCGTTACCGACAAGTACTCTTTTCTCGTTCCTGTGATATAACATCCTTTGTGATCATATCACGTGCTTGCAAGCGGTTTCGATGTGATATCACCGAGAGGGCCCAGAGTATATCTCTCCGTCATTTGGATGGACAAATCCCACTCTTGATCCATGATCCTCAACTAATACTTTCCGAATACTTAACGACACCTTTATAGTCACCCTGTTACGGTGTGACGTTTGATGCCATCAAAGCACTCTTCCGGTATCAGTGATTGACATGATCTCATGGTCTAAGGAATAAGTTACTTCGTATGTTTGATATAACAATGTAAACTAAATGACTTGATCGCATTGCTATATTATCTTTGGGTATATGTTCATCACATCATTCTTCTAATGACATGACCCCGTTATTAATAACATCCAATGTTCATGATCAGGAAACCTTGATCATCTATTAATCAACGAGCTAGTTAAAAGAGAGGCTTTACTAGGAACCATTGTTTATTTATTAAGCACACATGTAACAACGTTTCCGGTTAATACAATTCTAGCATGAGAAATAAACATTCATCATAAACAAGGAATAAGATAATAACCATTTTATTATTGCCTCTCGGGCATATTCCCTTCAGTCTCCCACTTGCACTAGAGTCAATAATCTAGTCTGTAAGCACTTTAACACATATGGCGTACCAGTGTTATTACCATGCTTCGCATGCGGTAAACATCATCAAAAAGATCTGAACTGTTCAGGTCCTATTGTATTTGCATGTTCTTTGCGTCTACACGCATCACTCATTCTCTAATGAGATGGCTTTGTATATATATAGTCAATTCGTGAAAACTTAATTCCTCAGCTTAAACTGATGTCACTAACATTGTGAAAATGTAGCTTCATAGTGTTAGCATTCTTGGAAACTCACCAAGTTCCGGTGATACCTTAATTCCTCAGCTTAAACTGATGTTACTAACATTGTGAAAATGTAGCTTCATAGTTTCAGCATTCTTGGAAATTCACCAAGTTCAATAAAGAACTCCTTGACACAAATTACGCTTATAATTAGTTGTCAACACAACGATATACTTTAGCCTTTGTTGTAGTATCTGTCACAATATTTTAATTTTGAAACTCTTTCAAATCCAGCATGGAACTTTCTTCCATCCTATTGTGCTACCCTTCATCACATATTTTAATTGAGATAAAATTACTTGAATAAATGACAAGACTATTAGTGTAACATATTATAACTATTATTTTGTCATTACTATATAGGAAAACATATCCTTAGCATTTCTAAAATGACACAAGGATCTCTCCCACTGTTGTCTAATCATCATATGAATTATCCTACTATAACATTTTATAGCATAGGACTCATCTGGTTGTGTACATAGCATGGAAACATGACTTAGAAATCTCAATTTCAATGATGCTCATCATGTGTCAAAACACATGAATCTTGCTCAATTATTTTCCATGTGACAAGAACTCCTTCTTATCAATTGTATATTGACTTACTTCAATATTTCATCTATGTAATTTGGCTTCAATCATATCAGGCGCTTCAATCCATCTTTTATAGATATCGATGCCCAATATCTTCTAAGCCTTTCATCAATATGAAATCTTAACCGTGTTAATTTAAAATACATATTTTCCAATCAACCATATATCATCTACATAAAGTATTGGAAATATGTCATAACGCTCCCACTTAATTTCTTGTAACTCTACAAGCATCTTTATCATTTATGATGGAATCAAACTCTTTTGATAACTTCATTAAGGTAAAGATTTCAACTTCGTTATGCTCACTTCAACCATTGAAGTGCGCATGCCTTTCTAGCAACCTTTTGAATTTTACAGACTGTGTCAAGTACACATCCTTGAATAAACTTCCTCGAGAGGAGAATTGGTTTTGTTATTCAACATCCATATCATAATATGTAACTTTGCTAGAACTATCTGCAAAGACTAAGCATCACTACGGAAGATCAAAATCTTGTAGTAGTGAACTCTTTGAACTTCGTCGAAAACAACTTTCCGATAAGTATCCATGTCTTTGTCGCTATATAGACCCTTTTGCTATCGTTAGGCATCATGCCTATTGAAAGGACTACCAAGTCACATACTTGATATTCATACAAGGATACTATGGCGGATATAATGACTCATAGTCAATTTTACGAAGTCAGTGCCCATCATTTGCTTCCTTTATAAGGTCCAGGTCCTTTGTTGTCAAAACAACACTTTATACTTAAACCACAAGTTGTTCAAAGTACAAAGTTTTTGGACTTTTCTGGTACAGTTCGCAAACTCATTTGAAGTATCTACAACATTTGTAGTGTCTTCTACTTAGTCAAAATAGTAAACCCCGGACCAACTTCCAGTGCTGCGCTACTCTTGACATGATAATGGAGATTCTGTAATCTTGTTGAGTTTGTACCGTGCTCCCACTCACTTGTTTCGCAAGAACTAGTTTCTCGAGAAATCAACCCTTTCTGACAAACAACATTTGTCTTTTGGTTCGGTGATAGGATAAATACCCAATGTTTTATTTGGGATAACCTTATAAACATATATTTATCCTATTTTGGTTGTAAACATTTTACACATGCTATGCATACCAAAACTTAAGAAAAATGACAATTCAGGTCATTACCCAAACCATATCTTATATGTTGTCAATTTCAACGGATCATGATGGTGCTCTTTTCAGTGTAAAAGCGGTTGTCCTTAATGTATAAACTACAAACATATAATGACAATTTTATTAATCTTACCATGTCAAACAGGGTTTGATTTTGTCTTTTGAATACTCCAATCTAATGTGGGGTATTCGAGAAGTATAAGTTGTAGAACAATTTTGCAACTTCTCAGATGTTTTGCTAAACTTGTAACTCAAACTTTATCCTTTATGATCCAATCATAAAAACTTGATTATCTTGTTACATTGATTTTAACTTCATATTAACAACCTTTTGAACCAATTCAAAATGTCAAATTCTGTTCCCTTTAAATAGATATACTCACATATCTACTTAAATCATCGACAGAATTTTATGAAGGAAAAATTAATCCACCATATATGACTACACATAATGGACTATATACATCAATATGTATAATCTCCACTAAATTAGTCGTCCATTCTACTTTGGCCTAAGAACGGAATTCTAGTCATCTTTTGGAAGAGGTCTCACAAGCGTCAATAAAATGACTCCGGAAGTCCATCAATATGGAGTTCCTTCATGTTTTCCTTTCCGATATGAACTAAAATGGTGGTGTCACAATTTAAGTGAAACTCTTCAACGTCTTGCAACGTTTAGCATTTAGTCTTATAGATGTTTACTTTACCAACATGATTTATATTAACATATCCATCAATTATGGAATATGATCATAGTTTGAACAATCTCATTTGTTCTCACAAAAGACTAGAACAAAATAACAAATTATTAAGTTCTTCAAATAAATCTTGACTGGTTGGTTCGATACGACAATGAACACAATAACACTTTATTTATGTTCTTGTCATAATCGATTCCACATCTATTACTAGTTCCTTTTAGTCCCTTGTATTTCTTTCATTGCGTTGCTTTGTATGACAACTCATACCAACCAATGTGGTATCAAAATACCAAAAATACTTTGTTAACTAGTAATACATCTATATCTTGTATATCAAGTATATACTCCTGAGCTGGACTTTTCCAGTTATCTTCTTTTCTGCCATATATCTATTTGTAATTCTATTTTCAATATTCCCTTTCCTTTATAGAAGAATCATTCAACATCAAACAATGCTAGTCTTACTAGCTCATTTTCTTTGGCGTGTTAGTCATATACTATCACCCATTGAGTCATACTTTGAGTTTGATTGTTCTACTAATATCACCATATTAATAACATTCTTCTAGATTCCACTCTTAGCAATTTCCAAGTAAGGTAAACTACTTTACCCATACTTCTAATCCATCCCATCATAACAATTTTATGATTAAGCTACTATAGCTCGAAGGAAGGAATTTAGAGGATAATTTTTAGCATCCAATTTCTTGGAATATTCAAACGCCTAGCGTCTTCAATCATTGCATATATTCAGATAATATAAGCAAACATTGTCACGCTAAATTATACTCAGTCATGTTGCCACAAATAAGTTTCTAGATATCAATATATCTTTCACTTGATTGTTTCTGAAAACAACTCTTTTCAGTCCCTAAATCACCTTGATCAACAAAACATTCTTTTGAAGATAAAGTAATACGGAAGCAACCATGACTCTGGATTCTAAGTAGGAATTATTTGCTCTCTAGATTAATCAATCATTAACCACATGGAGCTAGGTAGGAAATACCAAAAATCTACAATAGGACTCAATTTTAAATTTCACTAATACGGTACCAATCTTAAATGGTATTTACCAGATCATAACAGTTATATCTCAATTAACAATCTAAGTGTAAGGTAGTTATGAGGATGCCAATGACTACTACAAGTTGTGCAAATTCACTTTGATTTGTTGTTCATGATAAATAAGTTCAAGTTAATTCAAATTAAGCCATGAACTCCCACTCAAAAACAACATCCCTCTTAGTCGTCTTTAGTGATTACACGAACCAAATTCACTACAACAAAACCGATCATCACGTGAGATGATGTAGCTTCAAAGGCGAACATCGACATGTTCATCATATCATCCATATGACTCATGCTTTACCTTTCGGTTACGTGTTCCGAGGCCATGTCTGTACATGCTAGGCTCGCCAAGTAGAACCGTAGTATTGCGTGTGTTTCAAGGCCATGTCTGTACATGCTAGGCTTGAAAACACCCGTTGTATGCGAACGTTGAGTCTATCACACCCGATCATCACGTGGTGTCTCGAAACGACGAACTTTCTTAACGGTGCATACTTAAGGAAGAACACATTATTATCTTGATATTAAGTGAGAGGGATCATCTTATAATGCTACCAACGTTATCTAAGCAAAACAAGATGCATAAAAAGGATCAACATCACAGACATCACATGAAAGGATAACGTGATATGATATGGTCCTTCTTGCACTTGATCTCCATCATGTGCATTATGGTATGATCTCAATCATTCCACCGGCGTGGTACCAAGTACCACGGTACCCCAAACTTGTTTGTCCATCAATAAGAAGACAACCATATGGATACCTTACGGTATATCAATAATTTACAAAATAGATCATCTCATAATCAAATTTGTAATATTGACCATATCACATCACATGCCCAGCAAAAACTAGTTAGACGCTTCTAATTTATTTTTGCATATTTTACGTGGCTTAGGGCTTTCGAGGATAGAACCGTTCATACCTACGAACATCAACCACAACGTTGATAAACACATTTTTAACAACCCTTCATAGATTAGATCTTAACTATAGTAGGAGAAACAGACACCCGCAAGCCACTTATGCAATACAAGTTGCATGTCAGTTGTGGAACAAGTCTCATGTACGTGGACATGTAAGGTTAGTCCGGGCCGCTTCATCCCACTATGCCACTAAGATCATAAAATAATCAAGGAGGTAATAACATGATCATCAACGCCCACATACACCTATGTGTTCTACCCGTACAAAACATCTACGCATAAATCCGGCTCTGATACCACTGAAGGGGAACGTAGCATAGAAAACAAAAATTTTCCTACGCGAGAGATACCCGAAAGGCCAAGATCTAATCTAGGAGACGAAGTGCAACGGGCAACAAGAGGGTTAAGGAGAACACATACCCTCGAAGACTCAAAGTGGTACGAGATCAAATCTCGTTGTTGGCGTAGTCGTACTCACACCGATCCCGATAGCGAGAAGATGGCACCGCAATCCGGCGGTGCATCCGTGATCGGTCACACGTACGGTTGATGACGACCTCCGTTCCCTCGTTCCAGCGGGGCGCGGAAGTAGAGGATCCCTCGGAACTCCAGCAGCACGACGGCGTGGTGTGGTGGAGAAAAACATTGCTCAGGGCTTCGCCAAGCGCACGAACAAGTGGTGGAGCAGCGGCAGGAGGGAGGAAGAGATGACACAAGTGTGTGTAGGGGGAGAGGGAGCTCTCACCCCTCCTTTTATAGGAGGGGATGGCAGCCACGAATTTTTGGCTGCCTCCACCTCTCCCTCATCATGTGAGTGGAGTCTCCACTCAACCCACTCATTCTTCCATGAATTCCCACTCAAAATCCCAAGGGTTTTCTTTAATAAATAAATAAAGAATTTTATTTCTTTATTTTAATATTTGTTAATTCCATTAACAAACATTAACATATAACCCCTTGAGTTAGTTGTTAAATCTATTAACAACCATTTGATAAGAATCCCCTTGAACTATTTTAAAATTACTCGAAACAATTTCGGTGACTATTTCAATATTCCCCGAAACAATTTCGGTGCTGTCCAAACTTTTCTCCGATATTCCGTATCCTCTCAAATGCGTCATCGAACCTTAAGTGTGTCACCCTACGGTTCGCGAATAAGATAGACATGATCGAGACTCCTCTCCGATCAATAATCAACAGCGGGATCTGGAGATCCGTGATGACTCCTATATATTCAACGATGACTCTCGTGATCGTGTGAACCAACAACGCCGTGAACTATTCCCTTTGTCGCGCGATATTTTACTTGTCCGAGATTCGATCATTGGTATCAACCATACCTTGTTCAATCTCGTTACCGACAAGTACTCTTTTCTCGTTCCTGTGATATAACATCCTTTGTGATCATATCACGTGCTTGCAAGCGGTTTCGATGTGATATCACCGAGAGGGCCCAGAGTATATCTCTCCGTCATTTGGATGGACAAATCCCACTCTTGATCCATGATCCTCAACTAATACTTTCCGAATACTTAACGACACCTTTATAGTCACCCTGTTACGGTGTGACGTTTGATGCCATCAAAGCACTCTTCCGGTATCAGTGATTGACATGATCTCATGGTCTAAGGAATAAGTTACTTCGTATGTTTGATATAACAATGTAAACTAAATGACTTGATCGCATTGCTATATTATCTTTGGGTATATGTTCATCACATCATTCTTCTAATGACATGACCCCGTTATTAATAACATCCAATGTTCATGATCAGGAAACCTTGATCATCTATTAATCAACGAGCTAGTTAAAAGAGAGGCTTTACTAGGAACCATTGTTTGTTTATTAAGCACACATGTATCAACGTTTCCGGTTAATACAATTCTAGCATGAGAAATAAACATTCATCATAAACAAGGAATAAGATAATAACCATTTTATTATTGCCTCTCGGGCATATTCCCTTCATTACCGGGGGTAACTTGTCTTGGGGCAATTCGACTCTGGTGTTTGGGAGAGGGTTTAGCTCAAGGGAAACCAGGGTTATATGCGATCTGGTAGCCGGAAATCGAGTCGCCGAGTCTCCGATCTAAATATATTATCTCAACTCTCGTGTTACAAAGGATACTCGAATATCTCGCGATTGTATGATTTCTACTTAATCTAACCCTAGGGGCCGGCTTATATAATATCCGGACCCCCTGGCTTACCGCCCAAGGCATACTCGGAATCCTACCCGGACACTGCTTACAAACCCTATGTTTCCCTATCGGAACCCACAAACCGGGTTACGAGGCCTACATTCTGGGCCTTCCAGAAACTCCTTTTCCCTAAGACGGATCTTGCGCAGCACCCTTTAGGCCGAATTACACCTTGGCGTTAGCCTACCGGGTTATCATCCCTCCATAAAAATGCTGCCCATTTGTTCTTACAAAGCTTCTTTGACAATATTCGGAATATCGGCAACTTTGGCCTTGAGGTCTGCGATCTCGCGATCGCGCGCTTCGTCACGTTGGATATCTTCGACGGTCTTCCTTCTATTCGTTCTCGCCTCCTTGGGCTCCTTGAAGTACTCTCTGAGCTTTGTCGTCGTGCCCAGGCCACAAACTCGGCCACCTGACGGCCTTTTGTGCTTTTTCTTCCCCTGCGTCACATGCACCGCCCTGTTTAAATTGTCATCCCACGGGCCGTGCAGCGACGACATGGATGCCGAGGTTCCACCACTTTCTATTTCTGTGTTCTGCACAACTAGCGTGAACCGTTTAGAATTCCACCAGTACACTATGATGCAATCGACTTGATCGTCGAGAGAAACTAATTAGGATGGTGTATTTACTTACCAAGTTTTCATACAACTTCTTCACCTTCTCATCATCGGTAGTATACTCATTAGCTACCGGGTCATATGTAAACCGGGCCCTGATGAAGTTTTTTGTCCGCGGCGAGTACCTTGCGAGAGGGTCAGGGATGCCCTCTGCTGCATGTTTGGCGTCCTCCTTCTCCCAATTGGGAATCGCTGCTCTGTAACCGCCGCATCCCAGTTTGTGGGAACCTATGTTCAACCGCCGCATCCTCTGCCCCCAATCACTATTAGCCTTGGCGACTTCTCTCTCGCAAAGTAGCTTGAAGTCCCGGAGTTCAGCTTCGGTGATGTTCGGCTCACTCGCTAAAACCTCCTCCAAGCTTTTTTGGGGGTCCAGGACCGCAACCTTCACCCGGTGTTTCCAGTTGGACAAGGCGGTGTTCATCTTACCAATGGTGGCATTGTTGACCTTATTCCCCTCCAGATTGTCGTTATTGTACTTAAACGGCTCTTCTGGTGGATGCGGGTACAAGTATCGTCCGTGCAACTTTCTAAAGAGAACAACCCGATAATGGGGATTCTCTTTTTTCCTTAGATCATCGGTGGTGATCCTGACAGTGTCCCGGACAATGCAACTAATTTGGTTTCCGAATCCTTTGACCACCGACTCGGGCGCGATTGGATACCCACTGCTATCAATTTCCGTGATCTCTTCACGGTAGGTGCGGAGACTGTTCCTTTTCCGTTTTCTCGTTGTCTTCTTCTTCTTGGCTTTGCTACCACCATCTGTCTGACCGCCGGCATCAGTGGTGTCATTTCCGCCGGCAGCGCCACTAGTGGTATCACCGGCGCCACTAGTTGTGGCATCATCCTCCTCGCCACCGCTAGTGTCCGCGTTAGCCCCGGCATCCGCCGTCGGGTCGTATTGCTCATCTTCTTCGTCGGAGATTGGCCAGAACGGCTTAGAACTGCCGGCCTCTTCGTCGTGTGCCATGTTCTGAAGGGGGAAATTATTGGTTAATCTAAAGGCAACAAAAAATCGACATACTACTCGATCACAGAAAACTGCTAAGTCCTAAATTCACCGAAAAATCCGGCATGACCTTTGCTAATTTTCTAACACTAGAGTGCCTGATTCTCGCTGAAACGGAAATTAATCAACATTTCGGCGAAAATGGGCAACTCATTTGAATTCCCTGCAAAGTTTAAAACGGCTCGATGGCCGGACAGATTTCCAAATGTGGTACCAACACCAAAAGTGGTACCAGCAGCAAATTGCACATTTTGACAAGTACCAATTGCAACACCAAAATCTATTCCCTGCAAATATTGACAACTCCAGCACCAAAATATTGCTTGGAAAAGTACCAGCACCAAAATTGAACATGTAAGGTTCATCCATTTTCTATAAAACTTGTATGCAAAATTAACATCAATAGCAACAACATCCTAACAGCAATAGCATCCTAGCAGCATCCTAACACTCAACCAGCTCAACCTTTAATTCTGCTTGCTGCTGAAAGGTTAACAAGTCCATGTAAGCTAAGAGATAGGATTTGACGTTCGTTCGACAAGCTGCTGGAGAGAAACAACAAGGCAAGGGTTATCATCTACTACTACTAGCACTAGCAGCAACGCCAGTTTTCATGATGGTATGTGGCTGCTGCCACTCCCAAATCAGCATTTGCATGCTTACATCATGTTATTGAGTGATATTGAGTGTAAATATCTACTGGCTACTTCATCATGCTATTTGATCATGCTATTTCATCACTAAAGCAAATATCTACTGGCTACTTCATCAAGCTATTGAGTGTATACGTCTGATTTTGATGTGAATCAAAAGGAGCTAGTGTGAATCAAAATGCTAGTCTGTTCATAGTCATGCTGTCACGCAAGAATCAAACCACAACAAACTAAGGTGCTACTCTCACCACTAAACATTATTTGATCAATATTTACAAAACAATACCCTTAATAATGTCCAGCAACAACATATAAAGGCCTGGAAAATCAACTTCTGGAAACAAAATAGCATAAGGACTACTAGCTCTAAAACAAAGATCTACTTTCCGGCAACAGAATTAGCCATCATCACCATTTGCAGCAACTATGGAACAAAATTAGCCCTGGGGCCTGTTAGAATTTGATGCCTTTATTTGGGTTCCTGCAGATTCTAAGCTTATTTGTTTTACTCTAATCTGGTCGAGACTCGAAAGAATGCTTCCGATGTTGAGGCTGAATTTACTGAACCAACCAGATAATGAAGATTTATAGTGGCTGATGGTGCAGACTGCAGAGAGGAGGAATATCGAGCTAATTAACTGGCTTGGCAGTCACGAATGTCTGAATTTCAAACAATCATCCTGAACAAAATCATACGGAACAAAATCATCATTTCATACAGTCTAGCAGTAGCAGAAGAAATCCACAAGGATCTCGTCACCCTAACACTTTCAGGTACGCAGTGTGCACTAAAGAGTGATACCAAGCAACATTTAATTTACTAGCATCAGCCCCGGTGTTTATAGAAAACAATCCAGCTCTCTCCAATTGCGTGTTAACTCGAACTCTAAGCATGCTACTTCTAACCAACCCCAGAAAAACAACACCAGCTAGCTGGCGTGCATGTACATGGTTCGTGCATGTTGTTCTTCTACACTAGACCTAAGCTGCATTGCACACACTTTGCGTTTTCGTCTCCTCTCTAACAACTCTCCGGCCCGGATTAACATATGCACAAACCACAAGCGTCCAAGGAATGAGAACAAAACCAATTAAGGAATGAGAACAAAACCAATTAAGCTAGCAGCAAGGCAGCAACTACCACCCATCATGGTGGCATCATCTTCTCATACGAGTAGCTAATTAAAACCAGCACCGATGGCGATGACCAACCCCGTCCTCTCTCTCCCGGCAACGCTTGATTCGCTAAGCAAAAGACTCGAGTTTGCTGTTACCTCTCTGAATTCCGTAACCCGGGTTCGTCAAAATACTTTCAAGGGCTGAACACGAAGTTTCAGAAAACAAGAAACATGACGGGAGGGGAGGAGGGGGGTGGCTTACCTGGGCCCGGCTCGGTGTAGTAGTTCACGCTGGGGAAGAAGGCGGACTTGGCGTCGAGGACGAACTGCTCGGTGTAGTCGTTCACGCTGGGGAAGACGGCGCGGATCCTCCTCCTCCTTGTCGTCGACGGCGGCGCGACTCCCCCTCCTCCTCCTTGTCGTGGACGGCAGCAGCGGCGCGGCGTGGCAGCAGAGGCGTGACTCCCCCTCCTCCTCCTCCTCCCTGTCGTGGACGGCAGCAGCGGCGCGGTGGTTCAGATCGAGAGGTGGGCGGCTAGGGCGCGCGATGGGAGGTGGGTGCTGGGTAGTGGGGCAAGCGAGAGCCTAGGGCGCGCGATGGGAGGTGGGCGTCTATATTGGCGAGATCGATGGGTGGCGGCGAACGGGGAGAAGAAGGGGAACGGGCCGGGAGAAGAGGAAGGGGAACGGGGAGAAGAAGGGGAACAGCGCCTTGATCTAACCTTGTCCGCTAATAGCCGTGGCGCACCTTAGCTTTGTGCGCCGCGCACTAGATAGTCGTGACGCACCTAGAACACGTGCGCCACGCATAGCTTAGCCGTGATGCACCGAGGAGAGGTGCTCCACGCATACCTTAACTGTGACGCACAGCGGAGAGGTGCGTTGAGCGTATTTGCAGAGTATGTTCAAAACGAATCGTTGCCTCTCTGTATCACAACTAGTTACTTAGCCCAGTGGTTGGACTGTGCTGTTCCCAAGCACCCGAGTTCGAATCCCCCCACACCCATTTTTTTGAATAATTTTAGAAAACAACACAAATTCATATAATTCAATATAAATTTCAAAATAAAATATCAAATCATGTGTTGATTAATTTAAACATCATTAAATAATTTCAAATAACACAATATAAATTTCAAAACAAAAAATAAATAATGTGCTGACTAATTTAAACATCATATCTTAGTGCATGGATATAAAATACATCATTATACATTGTCATCACTTCCTCGAATGCATGCAAACACACGACACATATATCGTTGTTCTTAGAGCTAGCGTTAACAATTTTTTTTCCCTTCTTTGTCGCGGTAGAGTAATTCAGTCCCGGAACACCGTGACTTCTTCGGTGGAATAGGCGACCTGTAGGTAGCGTTGTCCTGCTTCTTTTTGTTGTGTATTTCGTTCCATCGTCGTTGTCATCTTCCATTTTCGGGTCGCCGTACTGGTCAAAGTTTTGCTCGTTGGCTACTCCATCCATTCCGATGATGCTTCTTTTGCCTCTCCGCACGGCAACACGGCTAGGCCTTGTCGGGTCAGTAATGAAGAAGCATTTGTCCACTTTGTTAGCCAAGACCCATGGCTCATTTTTTTGCGGTGACATTCGTGCCGGATTTGGCTTCAGGTATCACCATGGTGGTGAAATATTGTCCTTCTTTCCTGACGCTCTATGCCCATGTGACACGGAACATTGGCACCTTCTCTCCGCAGTAGTCGAGTTCCCATATCTCGTCGATCCTACCATAGTATCTTTCCTTGACGTCACCTGTTAATGATTCCATCGTTACCCCCGAGTTCTGCTATTTGCAATCCGGTCCTTATTTGCCGAGTAGAATGTGTAACCATTGATATCGTATGCCTGATATGTCATGAGGTTATGTGCGGGGCCTTGTGACAATGTGAGTATCAGGTTTTCTTCTTCAGAATAAGGCGTCTCCGGGTGATCGGTCATAATCTTCTCCCTGAACCACTGTGTGAAATGGATGTTGTGCTCTCTGATTATTTGTGCTTCGGTCCTATGTTGTCCCCGGTCACTGTAATACTTCACGATTAGCATTTTGTGCTTTTCCAACCAAGGATCAACCACTGTTAGATGTTGTAGCGCGACTAGGTTTGCTCTGTCAATGTCGTTGCGTCGGCCCTGAAAGTCGACATTCATTTCGCGCTGGCCCTCGCGGTGTCCCCATCCAGCGAGCCTGCCAAAGTGCCTGTTTACGGGCAGACCAGGGTTCTCATCTTTTCTAGAAAATTCGTGCAGAAAGAGATGCACTCTTCTGTCAGAAAGCCCTTGGCAATGCCTGCGTCTGGACGGGCCCTATTGCGGACGTATCCTTTGATGGAACCATTCATCCTTTCGAACGCCATCATGGAGTGTAAAAACGGCGGTCCGAGCTGGATGATATCATCCACGACATGGACAAGGAGATGCACCATAATGTCGAAGAATGCGGGCGGGAAGTATATCTCAAGCTCGCATAGTATCACCACGATCTCTTCATGTAGCCTTGCGAGTTGCTTCACGCCGATCGACTTTCGAGAGATGACGTCAAAAAAGTAGCAGAGTCCAAACAGCGTTTCGCGGACGTGCTCGTCCATTATCCCTCGAATTGCAACTGGAAGTATCTGCGTCATCATCACGTGACAGTCGTGAGACTTCATCCCGCTGAACTTCTGCTTTGGTACGTCTAGGTATCTGCTTATCTTCCCCACATAACCGTAAGGAAATTTGACTCCAAGGAGGCACTTGAAGAATTGGTCGATCTCCTTCTCGCATAGCGTGAAGCACGAAGGGGGACAGTAATATTCCGTCTTCTTGGCCTTTTTGACCTTGCGGCGACCTTCCGTCCCATCTAACACATCATCATCATCATCGTCATCATCATCCGGTTTTCCTCCGTGGAGCTCGCCCCTGATATTCAAAAATCTCAAGTCGTTCCGTGCTTTCGGCCGATCTTTGGTCCTCTCCGGCATGTTGAGCAGGGTGCCAAGCAGACGCTCGCACACGTTTTTCGTGATATGCATGAGGTCAAGGCAGTGAGGCGTGCGGAGAATCTTCCATTACCTCAGGCCCCAGAGAACAGACCTTGTTTTCCATACACCCTCCAACGGCGCCGACGCCTTTCGCTTCTTTCCCGGCGCAGGGCACTCTTTCCAGTTCTTCAACAGCTCGTCGATTTCCTCGCCGCTCCTTTGACGTGGGGCTCTTTGCATCTCAACTTCATTGTTGAACAAATCTTTACGTTTTCTCCACGGGGCATCCTTGCGAAGCCACCTTCGATGCCCCAAGAACACGGTTTTCGAAGACCCGGGGTTTCTCTCTAGCTGGAGATACGTAGTGTCATCCATGCACCTAACGCATGCACAGAATCCGTGCGTCACCTGCCCCACGACATATCCGTAACCGAGGTAGTCATGCACCGTCGTGATGAGTGCGGCTCTCATTGGGAAAAACGTTTCTCCATAGGCGTCCCACGTATTGGCTGGCTCGTCCCACAACGTGGCTAGCTCCTCTTCCAACAACTGGACATACGAATTGATGTCGTTACCTGGTTGTTTCGGCCCTTGAATAAGCATACTCATCTGTATGTACTTCCTCTTAAAGCACAACCAGGGGGTAGGTTGTAGATACATACAAACACGGGCCAGGTGCTATGGGTGCTGCTCTGGTTGCCAAAAGGATTTAATCCATCCGTACTCATGCACAACCTGATGTTCCTTGGATCGTCCCCGAATTCGGGGTATTTGATGTCTAGTGCCTTCCACTGGCTAGCATCTGAGGGGTATGTCAGCATCGTGTCATCCTTCTCCGGATCAATTCCATCATCCTCTTCTGGCTTCTTCCTTTCCGTGTGCCATCGCATGAGCTTCGCCTGTGTGGGGTCTGCGAAATACCGCTGCAGACGGGAAGTTATCGGAAAGTACCACACCACTTTTCGAGGAGAGGCCTTCTTCCCTTGCTTGTATCGAGTTGTGTCACACATAGGTCATATGGTTCTCTCCGCGTCCGCGCCCCGATAGATGATGCAGTCATTAATGCAAGCATGGTATTTCACGTGAGGTAAATCCAGAGGGCACACGACTTTCTTGGTCTCCTCGATGCTCGTTGGACACTTGTTCCCCGTGGGAAGACGACCGTGCCAGAATGCCATGTTCTCATCGTAGCTCGCATCGGTCCATCGGTGTTTTGTCTTCATCTCGAGGGTCCTTAACATTACGTTCAGACGGGTATCCTCGCTCACGCATCCTTCATACAATGGAGTAACCGCGTCTATCTCGAGTTGCGACAGTTTCGATTTCTCTTTAGCAGCAGCTCTGGTGTTGCTAGTCTCCTTGAGAAGCAGAGCTTGGACATGAGGGTCCCGCACCCAGTCCGACGACGATGTCCCGACATCTTCATCATGACGTCCTTCGTCTTGATTATGATCATGTCCGACATCTTCATCATGATGTCCTTCGTCTTTATTATGATCATGTCCTTCATTATGTCCGGGAGACTCTTCATCTTCATCACTTGTCGGGTAAAGAGTGTAGCCATCCATGACACCACGACGGATAAGGTGCAACTCCAAGTCACCACAATCGTATCTGATCAAGTGTTGCAGTTTGCATCTTCGACAAGGACATTTTATTTCCGTCATATTATTTCGAAATGTTTTAGCCGTCGCATGTTTCATAAATCTAGCCACGGTGCCTGTGATTATATGCATGGTTGCCTGCATAGTAAAAAAAGATCAAAGGACAAATTAATTAGAATCAAATTACGTAATACATGGATGATGCATGCATGGTCGTCGACGGAAAAATTCGGCATGACCTATGCTAAATATAGGACATTCTCGGAGTGCGTGGTCGCCGAAATAGAAATGAATCAACATTTTGACAACACATGTCAACCCATTTTTAAGACATCCACAACTTTCATCAAAAATACGCAGCACAATTTCGCATATGTATATATGCAACCATATGAATCTATTGTGACGACGCACCGGCCGATACCGAGCGAGATCTATGAGAGAGAGCGAGATCAAGACACACACATATATATATACATACAACATATCCTTCCAATAACTCACCAACTATAGATCTTGCCGACTCGAGACCGAGAGAGTACGTGTGGGCTATATGGAGTGAAAAAGATGGAAGAGAAAGTATACCCGTGACGCATATATATATCAAATAAAATAGGTTAAATAAGTTTTAAATGGTGGGAAAATGGGGGAAATGGGGTGGTGAGGAGGTGGGGGCGACCAGATCTAAAATGGGGTGAAGATATGGAGGATGGGAGGTGGGAGGTGGTCCCAACCACTTAAATTGCTCCCAGGTATACCCGTGACGCACCGTGCCGTTGGTGCGTCACGGCTATGCGGGATAGGCGCGGCGCACGGGACCGTGGTGTGTCACGGCTATGGTTGTTGTACATGGAACACGTAGCCGTGACGCACCGCGGTCCCGTGCGCCGCGCCTATCTCACATAGCCGTGACACACCAGCGGCGCGGTGCGTCACGGGTATACCGCGGAGGGTCGCCACCCCGGCCCCACACATAGGCGCGACGCGCCGTCTGTTTGGTGCGCCGCAGATAAGGCCATAAGGGTGACGCACCGAATGGTGGTGCGCCACGGCTATTAGGCGTGACGCGCCGATAGGCAGGTGCGTCACGGGTATCATCACTCCTATAGCTGTTTTCCTAGTAGTGCGAGTCGAACTTAACCTAATTGGATACCCGGCGCGTCCGCTAGGATTTTTCTTCGTGTTGTTGACACGGAATTTACCGGAAGACGCAGCTTGAGTGCGATTCCAGGCCCTCAAGAGAGATCTTTTGGGTCTTACCTTCGTATTCGAAAGGAATACGACATCCGGATGTGCCTAGTAGGACGAACAATCCGGGAGATTGATGTGTGTACATCGCATAATCGAGTGGTAGGAGCTACGCACTCGCAAGTTTTTTGTCTAGGGATATTTCGAGTGGAAATTTTCTCCCTTGATTTTGCGCACAAAGTGCTTTGTGCTTTGTAATCTTCCTTCCATACGAAAGAGTTTTCGTGTTTGGAAATCTTGTCATGCCCATTCGAAAAGAAATTTCGTATCTGGGACTTTTATGCGAGAGAACCTTTGCGTCACAGTTTGTCCATACGAAGTTATTTCGTGTTTGGAGCTTTATGCGAAGGAATTTTCGCGTTTTGATTTGCCCATACGAAGTCTATTTCGTGTTTTAGGGCTTTCATCCGAAGAGATTTCCAGCTTGATGATGTACGCTATGACGTCACGGCGCACTTTATCCTCCCGATGGAACGTGACGGAGCGAGAGCAGAGGCATTGGCCCACCTTGCCAGCTTTTTGACCGGAAACGAGACGTCGTTCCCGGTTTTTACGCAAACTGCGCGCAGTAATTGCGCACGGTCTACTGTTGGGATCGTGGCACGAAACAGCCTCCGCCGCCCTTTCGTTTCAGCTTCACACGTGGCAGCTACGATGGGCGCCACGTTGCTCGATGAGTGGCCAGGATTGGGCGGCTTTGTGTATAAATGTGATCCTTAGCTAAACGGTGAAAATTTCCCCGTCATTCGCTTCCAGCCTTCGTCTTCCTCGCGCTCAACTCTTTCCCTGCGAACTCGCACCAACATCCATGGCGGGAGGCAAGAAGCGCAGTGCAACCGTTTCCTCCTCGAGGGCGACGGAGGAAGCTCCCGCGCCACCTGCTCCGCACTCAGGCGACTGGCGCTCACCCAACACTATGAAAAAAAGCATCAAGGAGATGCAGAGGGAGGGACTGCTGCCTCCAGAGACCGAGAATCGGGTGCGCCTCGGCAAAAAAGAAGAGGTACCGAATCCCCGCGCTAACGAACGCGTGGTCTTCGCAGACCATGTTTCTCGCGGGCTGTCCTTCCCCCTCCATCCTTTCCTCGTGGCATTGTTGTATGTCTATGGCATACAGCTCCCCGATCTGCCTCCGAATGTGGTGCAGCACATCTCGTGCTTCATCGTTTTTTGCGAGTGCTTCCTAGGCATTCGCCCTCACTGGGGCCTTTGGAAGGCCCTCTTCAAGGTGCGGGTCTTCCGTGATAAATCGCGGGTAGAGTCTGAGCCCGGGGAACCGCTGCGCACCGTCGGCTTTGGAATCCAGGCGAAATCGGACAATTGCTACTTCGGGATGCACTTCATCGACACTGCGCAAGGATGGAGAAAGAAGTGGTTCTACGTCGTTGACAACAGTGCGGGTGGAGCTCATGAGTTCCACCCGTTCGCTGTCCTGAAGCGGCGGAAGTCCTGGGCGCACGAGCTTTCAGCCGAAGAAAACCAAGTCGTTGCTCCGCTACTCGCCAAGGTGATCGCCCTTTGTGACCAAACCGCATGAGTTGTGCTGAACGGCTTGCACCTGGCGAGCTTGTTCCTCAAGCGCAGGATCCATCCTTTGCAGGAGAGGCCCTCCACGATGCGGGAGTATCAGGGTGTTGAAGATCCCATCCACGTTAGCCGAGAAGAACTTTCAAATGTTGAATTCGAGAAGAAAATCGCGGCCATCACCAGTTTGAAAGTGGGTGAGGCCTTCCCTGACTGCTCTGTCGCAGCTTTTGAGGCTTCGAGACCTCCTCCACCCGAAGTAAGTTCAGATTTTTCATTGTCTTTGTCTTTTTTCCTGCTCGGAAGTTTGTCGACTGAATTTCTTGTTCCTTTTCTTCTTCTGTTTTCTTCTTGTAGAGCCTGGCAGTGGCCGATAGCTATCCGCCAATTTCTGGTGAAGAAGTCTCTGACTTGTTGGCCAGCAATTTGAATGCCCCGGCTGACACTAGCGTTGTTGATGCTAGCTTGAGTTCTGACCACGGTTCTTCGGATGACGTGGAGGAATCGGGTACCGATCTTCTACACCGCAAGCGTCGTCGGGTACGAGAAGATGAAGCTACCTCCAAGGACAACTCCCTGGGTGGAGGAACCAACAAAGAGGCTCTTCACGCGACGCCGCTGAGTGTGCGCGCCCCTCTTGCTCCTCAGCCGAAGATCCAGACCTCTTGGAACGCGGATATGCTGGATGACGAAGATGACGAGTAGGTTTTTTGCTTCTTCGTTCTAGTCGAACGTTCCCTTTTTGTTTCTTCTGACACTTGTTGTTTTTCTTCATGATAGTCTTCAATCCATAATCCCCGGTAGGTTTGCCTCTTCCCTCCCTCTCGAGAAAAGGAAAGAAGCTGCTGCTGCGGAGGGACCCCAACTGCTGGTACCGTCCAGAATTCACCGAGTCCAGCCCCCACGGCGGCGTCTACAGAATATAGTATCCCTAGCCTTGCAGTGGGGGCCTCGGCTTCGAAAGAAGTGTTGGGTAGCTCGGTTGATCCTCTCTGCATTGCTCAAGGCCAGGTAATTTGGCTATTTTCTTTTGCATCTCGTACTTTGTTTGTTTGAGATTTTTTATCGGGTGCACGGCAGTGCTCCCGATGGGAGTAGCCCCCGAGGCTATAGTTAATCGCGTGTGATTGGCTATAGGCTCAAGAACTTAAGCTCTTTCTTCTCTTCATTCTATCGGGTGCACGGTAGTGCTCCCGATGGGAGTAGCCCCCGAGGCTATACTCGAATGTTTGCAGTCGTGTATAGGCTCAATCTTCTCCTTTCTCACTTTTTCGTCTTCATGTTCTTGCAGTCTCTTCTTGACTCCCTTGCAGCCATTGGCTGTTGATGCATGTAAAATGCATAGATGAATTTTTCATATTTTCACATGGTTTTCTATTACATATTGCATCATATAAGGGTATAATTCAATGTTTTATAGTATTTTGGGGTTAAATTACAAAGTCCCCCAACTTTTATGGAATTAACCCTGCCTGTCAGAAACCCCGTTTTCTATATTTTTGACGTTTCAGGGGGAAAACTTCCGCGAAATCACCTGAAAATCTGCGGGGATCATTTTCTTGGAAGGAGAAGACTTGCGGGCGAAGGATCCACGAGAATTGGGAAAGGAGGCCCAAAAGAGGACCCTCCACACGGCTAGATTCCTTGGCCGCGTGAGAGGCCCCCTTTTGGCCCCTGTGGCCCCAATTCCTTCCATCTTCGACTTACCGACTCCGTCTTGACCTAAAACCGACTATAAAAAGGGTCCCCCCGTACCCTTATAGAGAGGAGCGCCGCTGAAACACCGAAAACAGAGACCAGAAGTTCCAGATTGGAGGGGGAAAACTCCGGCGGGGCGCCGCCGGTGTGATCTCCTACCCCTCCAAAGTCATCTCCATCGACATCTCCTTGAAGAGGGAGTAGTCCACCCCAGGGCTATGGGTTTGTGGAAGTAGCACTTGTATCTCTCTCTCTATGTGCTTCACTAATTAGATCCGTATGAGCTGCCTCACATGATTACGGGCACCGTTGTAATTCCTATGTGGTGGATCTTTTCTATGAGTTATTGAATCTGAGATTGCAATTGTTTCTCTTGAGTTATTTGAGTAGATGTATCTTATGTACGCCGTTCTTATTTGCTAGATTTGATCAATCTAGTTCTTGAGAGCGTGTGTGGGGTGATGGGTGCATTAGTTGGAGTAACGAAGGGTGGCTAGTGCTATGAAAGTGACAGAAGTTCAGCGATCCACTTAGGTTTTGTTAAACCTTTCTTAGTTACCTCACTAGGGATAAAAAGGAGTACCTTGTTACCAGGGATTTGAAGTGACACTAATCAATCTCCATGACTAGATCTAGCAAGTTCTTACTTCAACTTCATGTCACATTGCTTAAAGCTATACTCTGGTTTTTCCTTAATTATCGAGGTGTTATGATTTATTTCGCATCTTGGTGGAGTATAAGAGGGATCAATATGACCGTAGAGATCTCTATGCTAGGACGTGATGCCCATATGAAAGTACTCAATGTTAAACATGTTATTGTAATCTCACATGTAATTCTTTAGGTCCACCATCTACCACTTTATTTGAGAGAATGCAAGTGTGAAACCATGAACCCCGGTCCTATTTTAATTATAAGAAAACACTCTAGTTACTTTGCTGCAATTTACTTTACTTGCACTTTACTTTACTTGCATCTCCAATTCGAATTTACATTATCTCCATCACCACTTGCATCACAAAAATACAAAAACAATCCATTGCATATTTATTTTCTCATTTGCATTTAGTAGTAGATTTAATTATTGCACATTTACTTTCAGTTTTGCATTGAAATTTAGAAGTCTCACACCTTGTGCTTGACAACCACTTGGTGAGGTTGAGGGCACAAAATTCTCTACTTGTTTGCAGGATCCTGGAGGAAGCTTGGAAGACAACTGCTGAAATACTGGCTCCCCAAGAGTTTGATATAAACCCCCGAGTCACCCTCGTGGGGAATAAGGCTTGCCACTAGCTACACACTCTGCACTTGGAGTCTCAACCTAGCCATCAAGCGTTTTTCTGGCGCCGTTGCCGGGGAGCCATAGGTGAAGGAGTTGTCCAAGGGAGCTCACAAGAAGTCTTCATCACCAACAAGGTGTGCAAACACCTAAGCTTGGGGAGGTTGAACCTACGTGAGTACCGTCCTTTCTGTCTCCACCTTCTTTCAAGTAGATTGTTTTGTTTCTTGTCTTGTTTTTGTTTCTGTTTTGCTTTTGTTCTTGTTTTTGTTTTGTCTTGCATATTTTATTTTAGTTTGCATTTTAGTTTTGCATTTAGTTATCTACTTTATTTTAGTATTTCGAATTTGCCTAGTTACTTTACTTTTCAGTTTTGCATAAACAATTAAAAACTACATAAAAACTTGGAAAATGGAGCAGAGAACTTATTGGCCATTCAGTGTTAGGAATTTCCCTCAAGAGCTAAATATTCCCGTTGAAAAATTAGAGGTAGATCCTAGTGTTATTAAAATGATTTATGAATCTCGTTTCCATGGAAAGCCTAAAGAAGACCCTTTGTTCCATCTTAAGAAATTTGATGAAAGATGTAAAACTTTGAACTTGAATCATGCAAACATCAACACTACTAAAGTTAAACTCTTTCCCTACTCACCAGGAGGCAAAGCATTAGATTGGATATTAAGATGGCCTCCTAGCAATTTTACTACTTGGTTCAACTTAAGGGCTGCATTTATTGAAAGGTTTGTCATGCTGAAAAGAAATACAATGCTAAACAATTGCTCATTACCTTTAAACAAGAAAAAGATGAATCAATGATACAAGCATGGGAGAGATTTAGAAGCAGAGCATATGGAATAGGGCATGGCTTTAGAGATTGGATACTTATGCATATGTTTTATAAGGGACTTTCTGAAACTTCTAGAGCCTTTTTAGATAATGAATGTGGGGGATCTTTTACTAGTACTAATGCTGCAAATACCCATGTTTTGCTTGAAACTATGCTCTTAGAGGATAAAATTAAAGAGAGCTTAAAAAGGCTGAAGTACCCGAGGATATTTTTCATGATCGCTATGAGATTTTTAATACGCATAATAGAAAAGGAAAAGTAGAGGAAATTATGATGCTTACTGAAATTAAGGATACATTTCTTGATATAGAGAAAAGTAGCTTGTAAGAACTTATTGCTAGTCTACAAAAATTTGCTAGTGATCCCACTATAAATGTTAATCAACCTGGCTTTTGATCTTATATTGCCAATCATGTCTTGCAAGAAAAAATTGCTAGGTACAAGAATGAGGCCATGATACCTCCTAAGCTTGGGGATGCATGGATCCCCAAGGTGCTAGTTTCAATTGGAAAAGAAATTCACCATGCTATGTTAGATCTAGGTTATGGTGTATCGGTACTCTCTAAAGAATTATATGAATTGCTAGAACTAGAAAATTTAGAAAAGTGCTCAAGTGAATTTGTCCTTGCTGATAACTCTGCTAAACATGCTATAGTAATAGTAAAATATGTTATGATTGAATTGCACATGACTTTTGTACCCGTTGATTTCATTATTATGGATATGAGGGATAAATCCCCTAGTCCTATTATTTTGGGTAGACCTTTTCTTCGTACTACAGGTGCAATCATAGACTCCAAGGAAGGGAATGTCAAGTTTCAGTTCCCTCACAAGAAAATCATGGAGCACTTCCCAAGGAAGAGGGGCACGCTGAAGAACAAGCTCCCTCATGAGCTTTATCCCTCTTGATTATCAAGTAAGTAAAGCCTAGCTATATGGCTATAAAGAAAGCGCTTTACGGGAGGCAACCCGGTTGTTTTTGTTTGGATTTTCCTAGTGTCCTCTTGATGTCTCAAGAGATTAGGTTTTTTGTTTTAATTCTGGAGTTTTCAATAAAGAGTCAAGTCAAACCTATTTGGACTTATAAGTTGCTATCCTAGTGCATGAAATTTCTTTTTCAGCACGAGTCTTCTCACCGTATGATTTTACGTTTTTTATTATTATGTCGGATTGAGCTAATGTTTTAGTATGTTATGCAAATTTTCGTCCTCTGTAAGCACAAAAAATGGCTTAATTTTTTGACGAGTCTAGCTTAGGGAAAAAACGTTCGTTTTGCTGCTGTTGCTTTTCTGGACAGATTCTGCCTTCTTTTGTTTTATGCACTCTTTGGGCTTGGGAATCGAATTTCCATGATTCTTTCAAGCAAGAGAGTGAACATACAACATAATGAACCTTATTGTCTATCTACTGGAGCATTTTCTTTGGATTTTTGCACAACAAGCATGTGATTTGTTTGTCCTGGCTAATCTCACCCCACAGAAAAAGAATGGGAGAAACATGTTTTGTGAAGTTTTTTCACAGGGAATAGAGGAGCTGCGCCTCAAGACATCCAAGAATGGTGAAAGCCATAAGCTTGGGTATGTGATAAACACCCCACTGAAGCTACAGTCTTTTGGTTAGCACACGTCTACTTTCTGTTTTTCTAAACAAATCATTTATCGTAGAGACTTGAAGCGTCTAGTTTTTGTTTTTATTTTTGTTTTGATAAGACCACCATCATTGTATATGAGATTGAGCTACTGGAGTTTGGGGTTCGAATGTATTGGATGCTAGTATTATGACTTGGAATCGGTATGCCATGGTTGATTTGAAGAGCTACATATGTTTGCATGATTTGTAGGCTTTTTATGTGTAGAAATTTGCAATAATGTTGTCTTGAGCTATCTCTTATTCATGTCCTTGATGTTAATTTCTGGTTTTATTTAGTTTGTCATGAAATGAGTAGTTCTATGGACATATTCATGCATAGTAGCTGGTCAACTATCTCCCTCTTGCTAGCCCAAAAATTTAAAAATTCCAACAAGTAAAAACTTGTTTCCAACACTCCTTAGCCAAGTATTTCCAGTGAGTCCACCATATCTTCCCATTAGCTTCATTGCTATTCCGAGTATGTTCACCATGTTATTGTGTTATGTATGTTCTAAATTAAGATATTCACTTTATTAATTGTCATGGGTTGAACTTGGGATAGGACTCTCACGAACTTTTGAAGGCACACTTTACTTTTTATGCATCTAATAAACATGACCCAATAATGGGAGCCACAAGTTTTGCGTTTGACAAGTGTGTGGTTGGGAGCTAGCTATAAACGTGTATCACCGGAAAGCTTTCAACATTGCACAAAAAAATTATATTTGGTTTATATCATGTACTTTTGTTTTTGGACTCCTGCCATGCCGAAATGAAATAGAGGAATAGTAATTTTTGATAAGTAAGTATCTATATGACTAGAGAAACGCATTGGGCCGCTAACCCAAGCCATGCTTTATCATGGTGGAAATTTACTTACAGCTTGAGCGACTCTACAACCATCCTATAATAAAATATGAAGCTATGCATAATAGTGAATGAAAATAAAAAGGATGATGAGTCTACTCCGTTTGTTCATCTTGTCATGGTAACATGGGCTTGTTTCCATGTCATGGGGCAAGAGGTACCTCTTTGCGGTTCTCTATGATGTCATTAATACTTATTATGATTGTACAAAGCTTATTAGGAATCTTAAGTTGAGTAATCATGGAGTAGGTTTTCACACTCACGGGGCATGAGGCTTTCAACCACCTTGTCATTCTCATTACTTCAATACTCACATTTTAAGATGCTAGTGATAAAGGGGCAATGAGAGTCTGTGACGCCCCGGGATCGGGCACTATGCAGATTTCAGCATTTCCGCCAAAATCCACATAATAACCGATTCCAGATTGCCACTTGTGATAACATTACAATAGTTCACGACTAATCCACAACAACAACAGAAAAGATATATACAAGACGACTCAAACGAGTCAAGGATACAACTGATACAATACAAAGATCCAAATAACAGCGGAAGAAACAACATAGTGTCCGACTACGGACAAGATACAAATTGGACTAAGAGTCCTGAAGATAACCGATGGCGTCCAATCCCTGCCCAGGCCAAGCCGGAGGGATTCCCAAGCTAACGTCGTCAGACTTCAAACCTGTTGACTGCAATGTGGAATATGCAGCCACGAAAAGGATTCGTGGGTTAGTACTATTAAGTACTGGCAAGTGGATAACCCATACTCACAAGATACCAGCGTAACCAATCATCACAAGATACAAATACTTTGGGTACAACGGAAAGGAAGGGAATATTGCAAAGAAGCGGCAGCGGGCTGCACTAACTAACTACAGAGACTTGCTACAACATCCGGCTAAAAGAAAGGGGATAAGATAGCATATCAGAACCAACTACAACTACTCACCAAACAATACCCATCCAATGTTACCCCCTACTAAGGAAGCAACCCAAGGAAACTCACACGGTTGATTAAGGTGATCTTCGTTTTTATGGTGGAGGTAAGCTATATTACTAGTCAAGTTATCATCGTTAAGTGTAAGTTGTCTGAGTACTTGTTAGCCAGCACTTTCACCAAGTCATCCATAACCGCGGACAACACGGCTTCTCGAGAAGATTTAACCCTGCAGGGATGCACCAATTTGGCCGTACACGTAAGAATGACCCACCAGGCGGGGAGCAAACCCACCAAGCAGGCCACTCAACACAACCCAACTCTTCTTCGCATCAAGCCCAAAGAACCCCGTGCAATTGAGCGCACGGCTAATCAAGCCCCACGAAGAAAAGGGGACCCTCATAGCACTCTAAGAACGTGTCTCCCTAAATGCCGACTACAAAAGTTCCACCCTGGCGCCAAGGGTTCGCACCTGCATATGCATGCGGCAAATGGAAAACCCGAACTAAATGAGGCGATTTGGACGAGATGCGAATCGAATCAGAATTGCGGGGGGCGCCCATACTCGCTTCCCACATGCGGTTAGTGCGCTCATCATGGATCGGTGGACAAGACCCTTTTCCTAATTAGGGTCGACACTAGCAGGCCTCAAAACCACGCCGGGCCTCCTGCCGGTGCCTTATCATCAAATTAATATTACCCAAAACATGAACAGGTTGCTGATTGAATTGAAACCCAACTATCAAACTAAACAGGTGATAAGACGGACAACAAGACTTGAGCGCAACCAACACTAAGCATCCAACTACGACACGAGGGCCAACAAGGTAAACAAACAACAGGTAATAGGAAGTGGAAGGAAGGCTATATCATGGCTGCAAGGTAACCATGTGATAGGATCGAGACACAAGCATCGAATCATAAGGCTAGCATAAAGATAACGGAAAGAATCGGTAACAAGTGATGAAAGGCAGCCATAGGCAGCAAGTGAGTATACTTTCCTGGAATCCAGCAAGTAGAGGTACATCCGAAGAACTTGTCGTTGCTCACATCATCTCAACGTCCTATCCGCGAAGAAGCAACGAACTAGAACAAACACCGGATGCAACAATTACTTCTACGGCAAAAGATCCAGCATGATCAAGATATGGATGCATGACAAGTTTAAGGATGCATCAAAGATAAACTAGTGGACATGGTAAACATATTTAAATGGGCCATTTGAATTAAATTTGGATTAGTTATGAATTTGACCAAATTTGAAAGAGTTGTTTGAATTTGAATTTTTGAAACCATTTGAAATGTTCAAAACAGTAAACAAATTGCATATTTGAAAAGTACAGGAAATTTGGATTGGAAAACATATTTGACATGTTGGGAAACAATTTTAAATGATTTAGTTAAGCATATTACCAATTTAAATGCATTAAATAAGAGGTGAAACATTTATTCAATTTAAAGGTTGCGAACCAGAACACAAAGTATATATTCAAGTGTGGCATTTAATTTTGGATGGAATTCATGTTTTGAGTATTTAATTTGGAGCAACCATGTGAAAGTTATTAATTATGCCATTTAGTTAATCATTTTAAGGATTATTAAATGACCTTAAATTTAATTGTCCAAATTGCAGAACAAAGGTGATAAACAGAAAGTTCATTGAATTTTGACCGAAAAACATATTTTACAATTTAAATTTGGAGTTTGTTTGCAATTTTTATGGGGGGTTGAAATCCAGGGACTGATCTGTGATTTCCAGGGACTTGTGTGCGAAAGAAAAACCTGGATCTGGTCAATTTGTCACCGGGGCAGAACCAGCCGCTGAGACTGCCATGCGGGCCCGCGGTTACGATGGCAGCCAGCGAGGCGCGGGGAAGCTGCGTGGCACCTGGAGTGGCTGACCTGCGGGTCCCACTCCCTCGCGCGGTAAAACGAAGAAAAAGGGGGAGGCCTTGCCTCCCCTGGGACTCGATCCCGCAACCCAGCTCGCCCGCTGAAGGGAACAAGACCACTGGGCCACTGCGCCGGATGTGATTGGATAGGGGGCTCGGCCCGTTTTGAGGTGACGCAGCGCGGAGGGAACCTGACGGAACTGAACATCAAACAGTGACCGAACGCAACGAGGATGGAATCGACGGCGACGAACTGCGTGGTGCGCTGCCGGCGTGTGCTGGGGTGGTGCGGCCGTGTGCGTGTGTAGGCGCCGTGGATGCAGAGGGGAAGAGAGGAGGAGGGCGAGTGCTCACCGTGGGCCTCCTGTCGGATCGATGACGCGGGGAGGGGGACGACGGCAGGCAGTCGATGGCGGAAAGACCACGACGGCGCCGTGGCCCTGGTGCCTCTCCGGGCCGATCGAGAGTACGAGGGCGACGAGGGAGGTGGGCGGTTCCATTCCCGCGGTCGGTGCAGCTCGACGGCGAGCGTGGCGGTGGCGCAAGGAGCTCCAAGCTCCAGCCATGGAGGTGCTCCGGTTCTCCTTCAGCAGATACAGAGAGGTGGGGAGAAGGAACAGAGGAGGAAGGGAAGGAGGGTGGCGGCGGCTGCAGGGAGAGAGAGGGGGGGAGATAGGGTGAGCAGGGGGTGAGGTGAGGGTTTTATGGAGGGGAAGGAGCAGCAGCGGCCGTCAAATCCATCGCAGTGTCGACGTGGGCACTGTCGATGTGCTGCCGTACAGAGGAGGAAGAAGGGAAGAGGTGGGCTGATCGCTTGGTGGGTGGGCTGGTTGCTGGGCTAGGTCAACAGGGGGTGCGGCTGGGCCTAGAGGAGATGGGCTGGGGTGGTAGGTGGGCTTTGGCCTGCCTCCCCCCTTTGGTTTGTTTTTCCTTTTTGTATTTCTTTTTTTTTGTTAGAGAGAAAAAGAGAGAAGCAAAAGGAATTTTTGGGATAGTTTTACATTTCAGAAAATTATAAAACAAGTTTCTATGCACTTGGCATCTAAAATGCCCAGTTGCACAAGTTTTGGTTTTTCCAAAATTCAAAAGTTTCCATTAATGTTTGCATTTGAATTTGAATTTAAATTTGAATGGGACTAGGGTTTTAATAAAAGGGGTTTTATTAACCAGGCAATTAAAATTCAAAACTATTGAAAACAATTTGAGTTGTTTAGTTTGCAACTTTTAATTGGAAACTTTGGACATGTTTTGAAAGTTTAAATTGGTTTGAACTTTTTAAGTTGTTTTGAAAACAGGGGCAATGCATATGATGCATGTGATGCCAAGCAAAAAAGAAAAACAACCAAATCCTATTTGGGGGGAAATCCCCCGGGTGTTACAGAGTCCTAGATCAATGGATACCACATTTCAATTAGTAATTTTAGTTGAATAATTTAGAGGCTAAATAAGACTTGATCATGTTTTACCTCTACTCAATTTTCTCCAAAGTGTCCACCATATTTTCTATTCTCCATTATGCTATTCTTTGACCAATATAGGATTTTATTTTTAATTTTGTGTATGCATTTGGCGCATGGTGCTTTTATTTCATTATACACTTTGTGAACTTTCATGAAGCATCTTTGATTGCATATTTGATATTTCTTACAACATGAATTGTATATTGCTACTCATTTCTAGTATTAATCATTTGATTATATGTAGCATGAATAATCCTCCTTGATATCCCATGATTGTTTCAATATGCAAAACCCATCTTAGTTTTATCACCTTCATACTCGAGGACGAGCATGGGTTAAGCTTGGGGATGTTGATGCATGTAAAATGCATAGATGAATTTTCCATATTTTCACATGGTTTTCTATTACATATTGCATCATATAAGGGTATAATTCAATGTTTTATAGTATTTTGGGGTTAAATTACAAAGTCCCCCAACTTTTATGGAATTAACCCTGCCTGTCAGAAACCCCGTTTTCTATATTTTTGACGTTTCAGGGGGCAAACTTCCGCGAAATCACCGGGGGTCATTTTCTTGGAAGGAGAAGACTTGCGGGCGAAGGATCCACGAGAATTGGGCAAGGAGGCCCAAAAGAGGACCCTCCACGCGGCCAGATTCCTTGGCCGCGTGAGAGGGCCCCTTTTGGCCCCTGTGGCCCCAATTCCTTCCATCTTCTACTTACCGACGCCGTCTTGACCTAAAACCGACTATAAAAAGGGTCCCCCATACCCTTAGGGAGAGGAGCGCCGCCGAAACACCAAAACACCAAAACAAAGACTAGAAGTTCCAGATTGGAGGGGGGAAACTCCAGCGGGGCGCCGCCGGTGTGATCTCCTACCCCTCCAACGTCATCTCCATCGACATCTCCATGAAGAGGGAGTAGTCCACCCCAGGGATATGGGTTTGTGGAAGTAGCACTTGTATCTCTCTCTCTATGTGCTTCGCTAATTAGATCCGTATGAGCTGCCTCACATGATTACGGGCACCGTTGTAATTCCTATCTGGTGGATCTTTTCTATGAGTTATTGAATCTGAGATTGCAATTGTTTCTCTTGATTTATTTGAGTAGATGTATCTTATGTACCCCGTTCTTATTTGCTAGCTTTGATCAATCTAGCTCTTGAGAGCGTGTGTGGGGTGATGGGTGCATTAGTTGGAGTAACGGGGGGTGGCTAGTGCTGTGAAAGTGACAGAAGTTCAGCGATCCACTTAGGTTTTGTTAAACCTTCTTAGTTACCTCACTAGGGATAAAAAGGAGTACCTTGTTACCGGGGATTTGAACTGACACTAATCAATCTCCATGACTAGATCTAGCAAGTTCTTACTTCAACTTCATGTCACATTGCTTAAAGCTATACTCTGGTTATTCCTTAATTATCTAGGTGTTATGATTTATTTCGCATCTTGGTGGAGCATAAGAGGGATCAATATGACCGTAGAGATCTCTATGCTAGGACGTGATGCCCATATGAAAGTACTCAATGTTAAACATGTTATTGTAATCTCACATGTAATTCTTTATGTCCATCGTCTACCACTTGATTTGAGAGAATGCAACTGTGAAACCATGAACCCCGGTCCTATTTTAATTATAAGAAAACACTCTAGTTACTTTGCTGCAATTTACTTTACTTGCACTTTACTTTACTTGCATCTCCAATTTGAATTTACATTATCTCCATCACCACTTGCATCACAAAAATACAAAAACAATCCATTGCATATTTATTTTCTCATTTGCATTTAGTAGTAGATTTAATTATTGCACATTTACTTTCGGTTTTGCATTGTAATTTAGAAGTCTCACACCTTGTGCTTGGCAACCACTTGGTGAGGTTGAGGGCACAAAATTCTCTACTTGTTTTCAGGATCCTGGAGGAAGCTTGGAAGACAACTGCTGAAATACTGGCTCCCCAAGAGTTCGATATAAACCCTCGAGTCACCCTCATGGGGAAGAAGGCTTGCCACTAGCTACACACTCTGCACTTGGAGTCCCAACCTAGCCATCAGCCGTCGCGTTATTTTGGCTGAGGCAGATTGCGTGACCCTTCGGGCAGATCGCGATCGACTCGTCTCAGAAAGCGAGCTTCTTCGAGGTCAAATTTATCTACTCCTTCTATCCAATCTTTCCGCTCATGCGAATTCCTTTGAGTTTTAAACTTATTGATGTGTAGCTCAAGCCGAAATGCTGAAGACCGAGAAGATGAATGTTGTCACTCGGGTAAGCGCCCTGGAGGCTCAGTTGTAAGCTGCTTTAAAGGAGCTTGAATCCTCTCGCAAACAGTCGACTGACCTCGAGGGAAAGCTTGCGGATGCCCAGGACGCCCTGAAAAAGTTAGAGGAGGCTGGCACCAATCATGACAATCATCTTGTTGACTTCCTTCGCCCTCTGGCCCAGGGTTTTGCGGGTAAGTTGCACTTTATCCTTTGTTGTTTCCCGACTGGCTGGTAAGTCCTTTGGATTTTAACGTTTCTCTCTGCAGATCTTCTTGGCGTTGCGCTGGAGCTGCCTGGGGTCCAACGGGTGGACGCCTTGACTGATTCCTGCGCTCAGCTTCGAAAGCATGATGGCGGGATTTGCACCCTGATTAGCGATGCGACTCGAGTGTTGACGCAGCTTCACGGGCATCTTCTGGTCGACGCTGTGGTTCCGCCCACGCCGAATGATCTTCTGAAGGTTTTTCTGGAGAGCAATCTCCTTGATGCCTACTAGGTTGCTCAGTCAGAGTCCGGGGCGAAGACTGCTATCTAGTTTGCACTGGCGCACGGAGTCGCAAGCTTGGCGGAGGCGTATTCGAACCTTCCCGTCGATGCTACTACGGGCAAAAAGGTAGTGCTTCGTGCTTTTGGCAATCCAGCTGGAGTCCTTGCCCCAAAAGTTATCTGATTTGATCGCCCGTGCTAGTCGCAGGGGGCAATCTGCCGCGAGTGGCAGCACATCTGCAGTTCCTTAGGATAGTTTTTTCGTAGTTTGTGCTTTCGATGTAATGAACCTTGGGATGTATTCCCGTATTCTACCTTTAATCGAAATGTTCTTTTGATATATGAGATGCTTCCTGTGATTGATTGTCATGAGTTTCTCCCGATGGGAGTAGCCCCCGAGCACCTGTCGAATAGGTGGTTTTATTTCTCGAATGGAGCATCTTATTCCTTAACTTTCGTTATCTTCTTCCAGGTAACCAGAGTTGTTGCGGAGTCTTTGAGTGGGTCTACTGCTCAAGTAGATCCTCTTGTTGCTGCTGTTGGTACTTTTGCTGGCCTCCGTGACCGTGTTGCGGATGGTGAGCGCAAGCTAAAAGTTCTGCGTGGGGTGGCGGATGTAGCCAAGTACAAACAAAAACTTGCGGTTGAACGTGAGCAGTTTGTGATGGATGAATTGACGGTTGTCGCCAAGGATTTGCTCTGTAAGTATCTCAGCCCCCTAGCTTTCTGTGTCTTATATCTTTCTTTGACTCTGTACCTTTCTTTGCAGTTGTTCAGCCTGACGATAGGTGTGAGAAACAGTGGGTGGAGGACCATATCCTTCACGAAGCCGGTAGTTCAAAACTCCATGCAAATAACTTTTGGTCCGATCGTAGCCGAGGCTTTGTGCTTGCTACTTTGAAGTATCGAGTAATCCAGGCGAAGATGCTCGTGAGTTCCTTTCATGAGATCTTCATTGCTATGAACTCTGCTTTCTATCCGTTGGAGAGGGGTCCAGAAGATTGGAGCCATCTCCTCAAAACTTTCGGGCGAGAAGGAGAAATTCGCGAGTGCGTCCGCAATCAGATGATCTGCGGCTCGGTAGTGGCGCTTTCCTTCGTCCGATTGTGGCATCCTGAGGTGAATTTCAGCTCTGTAGCTATGCTCCCTGATGGTCTAGTCGACATGGCCCCTCATTATAGAGCTGTTCGGCCTGCAGCAGAGGAAATTATTCGCTTGACCTCGGAAGAGGTGGATCGGGTATTAGCCGAGGAAAATGCTCGCCTCCGTATGTAACCATAGGATGTATGTATCATGTTACTTGTATAGTTGTCATGAAACTTTATAAGGTGTCGACCTTGTTTGTATTCATGTATTTGTAAATGATGCTATGTTAGGCGTAGCCCCCGTGTGTTTGGGGGTGTATACCTATTATTTAGCGTGTAAAGATCAATTACTTGAGAAACTATGGTTGAGAAACCATGTAATGTAATTTATTGATATGACTCAAAAGCCATGTATTGTCTTCGAGCTACAGCGTGGCTAGTATAGCCTTATTTTGTCGAGTAGAATAATCTAAGGATAGAATTTGAGAAGGTGCGCAAAATTCCATGGATTGGAGTAGATGCCACCGGTCTCGGGGTTCTTCAGTCTATAAGCGCCACCAGGGATAATTTCGTGTATTATGAAGGGTCCTTCCCACGGTGGCTCGAGCTTGTGTCCTTCCTTCTGCTTGAGTCGCAGCACTAAATCTCCCACCACGAAGGCTCTGTGGCGTATACGGCGGCTGTGGTAGTTGCGCAACGACTATTGATATACTGCGGATCTTGCGAGTGCGATGTCGCGTATCTCGACGAGTGCATCCACGTCTTCCGCGAGTGCCTTGTTAGAGGTTTCTTCGCTGTAAGCAACGACTCGTGGGGCGCTGAACTTGACATATTCAGGAAGGACTGCTTCAGCTCCGTATACCATGAAAAATGGTGTGTATTTTGTTGATCGATTCGGGGTCGTACGGAGGCTCCATGGTACGGAGGGTAACTCTTCTGCCCAATGTCCTGCTGCTGGGTGCAGTCGATCTAGTAGCCGTTTCTTTATTCCAGCCGAGACCAATCCGTAGGATCGCTCGACTTGACCATTGGTTTGCGGGTGAGCCACAGAGGCGAAACTGAGGGTGATGCCCTTTTCCTTTGCTGTAAAATTGGTTCCATTGTCAGTGATGATGTTGTGTGGTATCCCAAATCTGCATACGATGGACTCGAGGAATTTGACGGCGCATTGAGCGCTGGCTGAGGTGACTGGCATGGCCTCAATCCACTTTGTAAATTTGTCGACTGCAACTAGCAAGTGCGTGTAATCTCCGGGTGTTGACTTTTCCAGTGGTCCTACCATGTCTAGCCCCTATTGCGCAAAGGGCCAGGCGATTGGAATCATGTGAAACTCAGTGGCAGGGGCGTGCGGCTTGGGCGTAAATCTTTGACATGCGTTGCATCTATCGACTAGGTCCTTTGCATCTTTGGCTGCTGTGAGCCAGTAGAACCCTGCTCGAAAAGCTTTGCCCATGATTGCTTTCCAGATGGCGTCATGTCCACAATCTCCTTGATGTATGTCTCGTAGCAGTTCTTTGCCGTCTTCGGGTGTTATGCATCTTTGCAGTATGCCTGTGATGCTCTGTTTGTTTAGCTCGCCATTGAGTACCCGAAAAGATTTGCTTCGTCGGACTATTTGTCGAGCCTCGCGAACGTCTGCTGGGAGCTGTTTGGCGGACAAGTAGTCGAGGTATTTCTGCGTCCAGACTGGCTCGACCAGAAAAACTTGTCTTGAAATACCATGTGTAAGCTCGATGATAGCAACTTGCGGGCTGTCTTCTGTTTCCAATGTTGCGGGTGCTCCTGCAGTTTTCTTGACCTTGACTGAACGCTTGGTCATCCGCTCGAAATATTTTCCTGGTGGTATGGGCATGTTTGTGGACCCCATGTTTTCCAGCCTATCTGCCTCTTCGTTGCTGGATCTTGCAATTTGCTTCAGTTCACATCCTTTGAAACTTCCTTCGAGTAGGTTATGAATGTCCCGATAGGCAACCATGTTTTCTGCGATAGCGTCGCATTTCTTCATTGTATGTTGCACGATGAGATAGGAATCGTCGTAGATCATCAATCGGGTGGCTCCACACGCGATTGCCATCTTCATGCCATGCAATAAAGCCTCGTATTCTGCGTCGTAGTTGGATGCTGGATCGTCGGGTGGGAAATCTAGTCGCAGGACGTACTGCAACTTGTCTCCTCTGGGTGATATGAGGACGATTCCAGCTCCAGCTCCTTCGTTCCTTTTGGATCCGTCGAAGTACATGATCCAGTTACTCGTGTACTCTGGTGCTCCGGGTGTTTGCAATTCTGTCCACTCGCTCAGGAATTCTACGAGTACATGTGACTTTACGGAATTGCGTCCCGCGTAGATGATGTCCCAGGTGCCTAGCTCAATGCTCCACTTTGCTATTCTTCCGGATGCCATTGGATTGTTCATGATGGTACCGAGTGATGCGTCATTTAGCACCGTTACGGTACGCTCCTAGAAGTAGTGTTTGAGCTTTCGAGCTGTGAGGACAACTCCGTATGCGAGCTTCTGTAGTAAGGATATCGTTGTTTGCACGGCGAAAGTACCTCACTGATATAGTAGATTGGCTTTTGAACTCCATACGCCTTGCCTTCCTCCGGTCTTTCGACTATGATGGCCGTGCTGATGACCTGGTTCGTCACGGCTAGGTATAGGTATAACGGTTCTCTTTCGTGTGGTGTAGCCAGGATACGCCTGCTTTGTAGCGTTTGCTTCAGATCTGCGAATGCCTTTTTTGCTTCGGGTGTCCACTCGAATTTATCTGTCTTCTTCAACAGTTTGTAGAAGGGTAACGCCTGCTCGCCCAATCGCGCAATGAATCTGCTTAAGGCGGCTAGTCGTCCTGCGAGTTGCTGTACTCCGCGTAGATTGGTGGGCTCCTTCATTGTCAAGATTGCTTGTATCTTCTCTGGGTTGGCTTCAATTCCTCCAACGGATACCAGGTACCCGAGAAGTTGTCCTGCTAGGACGCCGAAGACACACTTTGTCGGGTTGAGCTTAATCCTATAGGCGTTTAGGGCGTCGAACGTTTCTCTGATGTCCTCGAGGAGCGTATCCTCCACTCGAGTCTTGATGACGATGTCATCAACGTACACTTGTATGTTCTTGCCAATGAGCTTGGCGAGGCATATTTGCATGCAGCGCTGGTATGTAGCGCTTGTGTTTTTGAGCCCGAAAGGCATTGTCGTGTAGTAGTATACACCGTGAGGTGTGATGAACGATGTATTTTTCCTCGTCTTCCTGTTTCATCCTGATCTGGTTGTATCCGGACTAGGCGTCTAGGAAAGATAGGTGTTGATAGCCTGCAGTGGAATCCACGATCTGGTCGATCCGCAGGAGGGGAAAGTTATCCTTGGGGCAGTGCTTGTTAAATGACGTGTAGTCGATGCACACGCGAAGGATTTTGGTGTTCTTCTTTGGGACCAGTACTAAATTTGCTAGCCAAGTGGATATTTTGATCTCCCTGATGAATTTTGCTGCGAGCAATCTGTTTACTTCCTCTCCAAGCGCTTTCTGCTTGGGCTCTGAGAACCGTCGAGTCGTCTTCTTGATAGGTTTGGCATCTTTGAAGACTTCGAGTGAGTGCTCGACGAACTCCCTGGGTACCCCTGGCATGTCTGAAGGCTGTCAGGCGAAAATTTCCCAGTACTCATGGAGGAGCTCGACTAGCGCGCCTTCCTATGCTGGCGAGAGGGTGGTAGACACCATCGCCGTCTTCGCAGAATCCGTCGGGTGTACTTGATGCTTGCGAGTATCGCTATTTGAGTTGAACTCGAGCTCTGGAGCGTTCTTCTTTGTGAGAGGCATCACGGAGTGATCCGTGGTTTTTGCTATATCCTCTAGTTCTTCTTGCATCCTGAAGGATTGGGAGATCTTGTTGAATTCGATGTCGCATTTATTGGATTTTTTAAAATCTCTGTCGATGGTGATTGTGCCATATTCTCCAGGTAACTTCAGCTTCAGGTATGCATAATGCGGTACTGCCATGAATCTGGCGAACGCCGTTCGAACGAGAATGGCGTGGTACTGTGAGGGCCAATCGACAACTTCAAAATCAAGAAATTCTCGCCTGTAATTGCTTCGGTTGCCTAGCACCACTTCCAGGTTGATTGTTCCGAGTGGACGAACTGCTTTCCCTGGCACTATCCCGTGGAAGGATGTCTCTGGTTCCGCGAGTCCATCCAAATTCTTGTTCATACGCCGGAGCGTGTCTACGTAGATGATGTTGATGCCGCTGCCTCCGTCCATGAACACGCGAGCCAGCTCGTAATTGCCAATTTGCGCTTGTATGTGTGTCCTGATCGAAAGACTCGCGGAGGGTGGTCTTCCTTGGAAAAAGTTATTGGTTGCTCCGCCATCTTCAGGTACTCGGTTCTTGTAGGTGGAGTTTGCACAGCCATACATAACTGTCGTGTGTTTGTCTTCTGAACCCTACGTGATAGACAGACTTTTGTCTCATTCCTAAGAGTCCTGCTGGGTTTGGGTACCCGTTGGCTCCTTGATTTGGGGCAGGTGGCGCGGGTAGCCCAGCTAGCATCGCGTTTTGATTCCCCGCTGGGGGCAGGGCTTGCGGCTGTTGAAATCCTTGAGTTCCCCCTCCAGGAAGCTGCGGGTATCCTTGATTAATTGCTGCTCCGTTTTGCTTCAAGAGGGCCTCGTGGATATCGATGAACTTTCGGCAATCCTTGAGAAGGTGTGTTCCCTTAGTTTTTCCGGTGCGCTTATCTGTAAATAGATGTAGCGTACAGTAACCGTCGAGGTCCTCCTTGGGGGTTTTGTCTTCTTGCTTTGGCTTCCACTCGCGCTTTCCACGATATCCAGTGTCGCGATTTTTTGTGAACTCTGCTGCCACAAATTCTTCTCGATCATCGTGGTCGTAGTTTTTCCTTCTTTTCTTTCGACTGTGGCGATCTTCATCGCGTAGTGGGGATGAATCTTTCTCATTGCGCACTGCGTCTTCGCCGTTTGCCCATCTATCGGCTATGGCCATCAATTCTCCCATGGTTTTGGGTGCGAGTCGCCCCAGTTCTTCCTTGAAAGAAGTTCTCAGTGCTCCTTTAGCAAATGCTTCAACAACGACTTCTTCGTATATATTTCCCATTGTATTCCTTAGTGTGGTCCATCGCTGAATATATTCGCGAGCAGACTCACCACTTTTCTGCTTGCAAGCTCGTAGCTCCTCAATGGTCGCAAGTCTTTGAATGTTGCCTGGATATTTTTGCAGAAATCACGGTTTAGGTCGTCCCAAGACCCATAGCATGCCTTTGGCCTTCCTTCGAGCCAGCTGCGGGCAGCACCAACTAGGTGTAAGTTGAGGTACTGCATAGTTGTGTTTCTGTTCCACGTTGGCATTTTACTGTCGTGAGGTAATCTGACAACCAGGCTGAAGGCTCTTGCGAACCATCGTACTTCTGTACTTCTGTGGATAACTTAAAACTTTTGGGTAGCGGCGCCTCGCGGATGCTGCGGGTAAAGCATAGGGCTCCGGAGACTTCGTCGTCGGAGGATGTGGATGGGGAGCGCGCATGGTTTCTGGCCGCCCGACCTTTATCAACCTTGCGCTGGGCGATGTCCGATCGCGTGTTGTATCCGGGTTCATCGCGATTGACGTCTCCTCTTGGTTCTTTGCTGCGATGTCGCGAGCGGCTGCTGTCTCGATCTTTTCGCGGGCTGCGATCTCGATTTTCCCGCGGACTGCAATCTCGATTCCTCCGTGGGCTGTGATCTCGACCTCTTCGCGGGCTGCGGCTGCGGTCTCGACCCCTCGGGCTGCTATCGCTGCCGCTCAGGCTATCTCCTCGTCGTCGAGCTTCTTTCCCCCGTGTTCGACGGGGTGATTTTTCCTTGTCAGGTGATGTGCCTCTTTGTCCACGTGGTGCTTCTTTGTCCTTATGTGCTTCTTTGTCCTTCTGTGCGGCTGCTTTCCTACGATCGTAGGAGGCGAGTTTTGCGGCTGCCATGCCTAATCCTTTCTGCACTTGTTTGTATTGTTCTGCGCGGGGGTCGTTTTCCCCTGGTTGATTTATCTGCATGTAGGTGGATGCGGGAGTTTGCGGATGAATGTTTCCATCCTCGTCCACGCGCATAAGGTCGCGGTTCTTGAAGCGCGTCCCTTCTTCTGGGGCGGTTCCCGACAGAAAGTGTTAAGGATGGCTCAGCTCGACGTTGAGTTGATTCGTCTGCCAAGCTTTTTCGTTTGGCTAGATCTGCCCGAGCATCTTTGATCGCAGTGTCCGCTTTCACTAGATGATATTGATAGGCGATCAAGTCTTCGTGTGGGGCTTCGGCCGTAGGCGGTTGCTCGTGCGGATTGCCTCCTTTGCTCGAAGCCAGGCGTCTGGCGAGACGTTGATCTCAGCGCGTTCCCTTGCGCTTTGTTCAGTTTCTGCGGGTGGCTGTTCCGATCCTGCCATGCAGACCAGAGCCAGATGTGGCTTGCGAGTCCTAGGCGTAACTTGAAAGGCCTCCTTGACCCGAGATGGCTCCTATGTAGAGAGCGTATGGAAATTGCTAGTGTTGAGGCGGACGGATTCGCCGCTTTTCGCCAAGTAGGGCCGCGAATCGACATCTCCCGGGCTGGAAACTGACTCGGATCCCGATTCCTCAGGGAAGTGAAGGATCCCATCTTTGTTGGTGTAGAACTTGAAGCTCCCGAACGTCGAGGTGACGCTTTTATCCAGATCGCTGAATACCGGTCGTGCTTCCGGCGAGTGAGGGGTGACTACGACAGATCCGATCCGAATCGGGTTGGTCGGAGTCGAAGTCGAAGGTTTCCAACGTGAGTTGGTCGTCGATGAAGCCGAAGATGGCAGAGATCCAGCGCATGCCGATCCCACAAACGGCGCCAATTGTCGAATCTGCATCTCAACAAGTCCCTGGGTGAACCCATAGGGTTTCGAATAGGAGAACATGTAGGCGCTGGTGACGATCGTCGGTTAGACAGGAGGCACGATTTACCCAGGTTCGAGGCCCTCGTAGAGGTAAAACCCTTACTCCTGCCTCTGTCGATCTGTATTAACGAGTAGATCGGTTACAATGGGGGTTGCTCAAGTCGAGAGTATAGTCTCGATCTAAAGGCTTGGTGGTGCGGTATTGCTTGGTCCCTCTCATGTGGTTCTCCTGGCCTTATATAGGTGGCCAGGTCTCAAACCGTAGCCGGAGAGGACTCGAACTCTAACCTAGAGTCGGTTACAAGTTTTCTAACTTGGCTCGCAAGGCTTTGCGGGTGGGCTCCAAGTGGGCCTTCTAGAGTAATCCTTGACGCTTCCTTTGGAGCTTGGGTCATGGACCTGAGACCAGGTAGACATACCCGACAGGCCTAGGATCCATCCCTTCGTCACCAGCCTAGCCTCTGGCAGCGCTAGGGTTGGTCCCGTCGGTCACCCTGGGGAGCTATGGAAGCAAAAAATACATAGATACCACCTCCAAAATTACATTTAAAAATGGGATTATCTTCCTCCAAAGATCTTTTCCCTCCATCAACTTCAAGATTTTGCTCCTATATTTTCGTTCTCGGTGTTTTCTTCTTCCACAACAATCTACTTCGATTGTGAGGGATTCAGTTGGATTCTCCGCAGAGCATAAGAACTAGCCTGTGTCTCCGATACATCCTTCAATTTCACAATCAGGGTGCCTTAGAAGCTAAGCTAGCTAGCTCGGTTTGTGCCAACCAAAATGGCTAGCCAAGACAGGCGAGGCAAAGGCTGCGTGGCTAGCAAAGAAACCAACAGAAAAAGTGGCCTTGGCTGATTGGGCCGTCCTCAGTCGATTACAAGATCTCAACGGGTCGTCGTCTTGGGCCGGGCTGGTACTCGTGGTGGTGATATCTGACAGTGCCACTCGACCTGATTAGGCCGGGCCACCCCACCTGAAGCGGCCTTGGCTGGACTTGCACTCTGCGAGCCGGAAGTCGAGGGCGGCGGCATCGGAGGTCGGAGTGACTCTGGTCGAATGGATGGCTGTGTCCGGGCGCCGCCATACCGCAGCAAAAGGAGGGTTCGCCAGCAGCGGCGGCGCTGTCCATGGCAACACCGTAGCCGTGCTGCTGCGCCGCCAGCCACCAGCCACCGCCGTCTGTCCATGGCAACACCGTAGGCGTGCTGCTGCGCCGCCGGGTAACTCTAACACCGCATCCGGCTCCATCCACATTGCGTTCGTTCCATTCAACCTATATATATGATCCGTAATTCTGCATTTGTTGTGGACTTGTGGTGCATCCGTACGTATTTGCTGAAATTGTCAGACTAATTCAGTTCGTCTGCGGTTTTGCATTTTTATTTACCCCCAAATTCACTGTTGGTGAATGCAACACTGTGCAGCAAACGCACAGCTCATTTCGCTCCCCGTCCTGCAGGGATCTTAGCAGCCACAGCGACCGAGGCATATGTCAGAAAAGAAAAGAAATATCTTGGATTAGTCAGGCCTAAGGGGGCCAAAAAGGTTGGTATTATCAGCAAGATAAAAAGACAAGTTCAAGAAAATATGAATAGTCTAGCATATATTTATGGACACCAGGAATAAATCGCGTAAAGTTGCAATTCGTGTGTTTGCAAATTCGAGGATTTCCATTGATGTATATGTGTTTCCACAAATTAGGTAGCTCTAGGTAATGGAAACAAAAAAGATTCAGGTAGACTTCAAAATATGAGTCTTTCGGTTGTTGATGGGCTTAAGAAACATTCAGACAAGTCAAAGAAGAATATATCTAGGGACAGCTAAGAGTACCAACGAACTGCACTTCACGATTTATTCTGCTGGAGTAGTATGCCTCCACCAACTGGATCAAGGTAACTGCTGCTACTTAATATTAAAAATGGCATCAGCTGTGGAGCTGACCAGCCAGCTAGCTCGGTCTGATGAATGATTCATGCTGGTGCGTTGTGCACGCCTTGATGATTTATACTTGATTAAAGATAGTTAAGCTCATCTTTCCTTTGTCATTTCGCTGTTGATCACATCCAAGTTAACAAGGCTCAACACGGCATTCATCGTGGGGGCACATTCTGGACACTACTAATTTGTTACATGTAGTGTCATTTGCGACCGGGTTAGTATATAGTTATGAAGACTAAGCAAGCTACCCAACATCTGTGGGCGGTGCCAGAGACGTGCATACAAGTTGCATTTGATTAATCTTGTAAAATGATACAGTTAGAGAATTCATTTGGCTCATATATACATACAGTACGTGCCTCGTCCTTGTTAGCAGGACCAACATCCATCTATCTTGAAGGTAAATTTGTATCCCTCAGCTGCCTTCGCTTGCATCTACAAAAAAAAATTGTGTTGTTGTTTCTCATGCATGTCATCACATTCTAGTGCGCCCTTTTCCTTTTTATGGTTATGTTTAGCTACAATGAGCGGTGAGATGATACGCCGTCTATCTTTGTTACAGAAAATCGCAGCCAAAATGGAGATGGTCCTGGATGCCTTTGCATCCTACGTGCAAAACATGCTGACGGAGATGGCGAGAGAAGAGGTGCACATGCTGCTTGGAGTCGGTGACGAGATTGACAAGATGGACATCAAGCTTGGGGACCTCAAGAACTTCCTGGCTGATGCTGATAAGATGAACATCACCGACAAGAGCGTGCAAGAATGGGTGGGGCAGCTCAAGCACGCCATGTACGAGGCGGCCGACATCCTCGACCTCTGCCAACTCAATGCCATGGAGCAGAGTCCGTCCAGTGCAGATGTGGGATGCTTCAACCCCTTGCTCTTTTGCTTGCGGAGTCCCCTTCATACCCATGTAATTGGTAGCCGCATTAAGGCACTCAACCAGAAGCTTGACATCATCGAGGAGCGCAGCACTACTTTCAGCTCCAACAAGCTGGAACGTAGCAACAAGGTGCACACCTCTCGTTTTGGAAATCCCAGCCGTGACACATCAGGGGAGTCTGACCGTTCAGGTGTAGTCGGGGAGAAGATCGAAGAAGACACAAAATTGTTGGTTGACATTATGTTGAGTGAAAAAGAGGGCAATACCAACATCATGGTGGTTGCCATTGTTGGCGTTGGCGGGATTGGTAAGACTACTCTGGCCCAGAAGGTCTTCAATGACGAAACCATGAATGCCAAGTTTGACAAGATGATATGGTTAAGCATCAACAAGGAATTCGACAAGGTTGAGATGCTCAGGACAATGATTGCCCTCGCTGGGGGAGCACATGGTGGCGAAAAGGTGTTGGATGTGCTTCAGCAAATACTTGCTAGTGCCTTGACCGGGAAGAAGCTATTTCTGGTGATGGATGATGTATGGAGCCACGGAGCATGGGGTGGTGTGTTTGAAAGGCCCTTGGCCAATGTTGTTGCTCGAGGTAGCCGGATCCTTGTCACTACTAGAGATGGAAGAGTTGCCCGGGGGATGAAAGCTCTTCTTCCCTATCACCGCTTAGACAAATTAGAGGAGAAGAATGCCTGGTCACTGCTTAGGAAACAGGTAATTAACTAAACTCCATGCATCTTCATTAAGTGCTAGCTCTTAGCTTAATTTAGAGTAAATGTATTATCATGCTGGAGTTACTAGTTCATAGATCCTGGCTAGTATTTACAAATAATTTATCCTTACAGATATGGTATAAATACAAAAAAAAAACTAGCAAGGTAGTATTGTTCTTCCATCATACTTCCAAATTCACTATCAATCCTTGGGGAAAGTCCGGTTGTGTTCGGCTGGAACCTCGAGGTGGCAATAAATCCATATTAAGTATGGTAATAATACAGGAGGGAAACAAGGCCGTCAAGAAGGAATAAGTGAGCCACATGGAGAAATTGCAAAATTTCATATATAAGAATTAGTGAATTACCCGCAAAATAACATTTGTATAACAAAATTACAAATTCATATAATTGAATGCTTGTAATTTTTTTGATAAATTGTGTCTCACTCCTTTAAGAATGTTGACATATTTTAAATATTCATTATGTCAAATAAGATGGTCAAGTATGTTCCATGATTTATGGAATTCTTGAATCCATGTAAAAATGTTTATGTGTTCTAGATAAATTGTTCGTGTCACATATAAAAATTGTTTTGATAATTAGCAATGTTCCTCATGTAAAAGGTCATAAAAAATATCTTTCAACTTCAATGAGACAATTTTCATGTATGTCGACTAAATTGTGTATTCAACTTCTAAAAAATCTTGTAATGGATTAAAATGTTTTATACGTATTTTAGGTCAATATGCTCACCCATCTATGAAATCTATAATTTAGAAAATATTCACTTGTTGAAAATTACCTGTCCCGTGAACAAAGATGAGAAAACTTAGTTTTTGTTGAATGCTTATTGTCTTTCTCTAAGTAAAAGAACAGTGACATCTATACGACTATTTTTAAATTGTACATTAATATTTTATAAAATAAATCAAAAGATTATATATTGTAAACAACAAAAGGGAGAAATGCAAAAAGAAATTTAAAACAAAAAACATGAAAACATATATAGTAATAAGAAATAGAAAAGTAAAATAGTGTATGTGGGAAACAAACATAAAAATAAGCAATTAAATTTTTTAAGCGTGAATACGAAAGAACAGAAAAACAAATGAAGAAGAAAATAACAAAACTCAGGAATATAAAAATGAAAACAGACCAGAGAATAACATGGTTATAGTTCTTTATATGGTTGATCTTAGAAAAGTGAAAATAAAACAATTAGTAAAAATATAAGGTACTTGTCGAGTTAAATCCGAGTGTACTCGATTCTATGCGACTATGGCACACCCTCTCTGCAAGCGCGTCCTAGGGAAGAAACCTCCTTTAACCCGTATCCGAGTTGTCTTGGGACCAATGACCCTCAAACATTTCCTCGTGGTCATCCATGATCCTGTTTGGTTGTGGTAGCTTTCCGCTGTGGTTGATCAACATGATCTCAAGGAGAAAAAGGGGTGGAACACTGAGCGGCATGCCATAACTAAAGTGTTGTGAGGTCAATGCATGTGAAAACGTCAAGTTTGTGCAAATACACATAAAACTACTCCCTCTCTATGGAAAATTCAAAATATAAGATGTTTTAGCGGGTTTTAGGCAACACGTATTTAGAGGTGTTATAGTGCGTAGATTCATATGTATGTTACACTAGGTACGTGTAGTCTATAAACTTAAACCATCTTACATTTTGATAGGGAGCGAGTATATAATTTAAAATAATCGCATGCTCTGGCTACAAGTTAAACAATGCAAACACATAGCCCATGCACCAAAGTAGTCCACACGTCTGCTGCCCCGGTGATCAAACCCAACACCAACAGAAATGGCTAACATGAACTCCACACCAACCCTGTGTCACGCTCTTGCCTAGAGGACAACGGATCCTTTCCGCTGTCCACATGACCATCTTCTTTCCCTTATCACTCCTATAGAAACACAACTCCAAAGACGAAGCCCTTGAGTAAAAAGAGGCAAAAATAATGACACCATCGTGTTGAGGAATCCCGCATACCTGGTGTTGGTTTGCTTTAGGTTCCCTCTATGCTGGCTGCTCGAGCTCCCGGTACACTAGTACTTTCTCGATGTAGAGCTTCAAGTGGCAAGGGCCTCTCCTTCTAATGCCCACTCCTTACTTGTACTCATTGCGGCTACTACATGAAGGATGGTCACCTTGAGTCTGATTGCTTCAGGTGAAGCGTGATATGCTTAATAGGGAGCGCAATTCTTCTTCTAGGACTTGTGATTCTTCCTTGATGCCATCTCCTGTCCCTTTGATTGAGCATGATATTGTGAAGCTTACATTTCTACTTGGTGCTTCAGGTTCTTCGACGGGTACTTCAGCCTCTATGATAGAGGCTTCTAGTGCTGAGCTACCACCATCTACGCAATCAGGTATATCCCTATGGGTTTCGGATTATGGAGCTTTATTTTATATGTCTTCTGATTCTTCTATCTTCTCATCTCTTAGATCTTGTGACTTTCATATTAATGTTCTTACTGTTGATGGTACTCCTCTTCCCGCTGCTAGTCGAGCACTCTTTTCACTTCTTCATTTTTTGTTCCACTTATTTCTCATGTTTCTCGCCTTACCATGATCCTGTTTTTTGCGAGTCACCTTATTGATTCGGTTGTTGCGTCGTTCTTTACGTTGATTCTTGCATTGTCCAGGATTTTCACACGAAGGGCTCTGGCTGGAGTTGGCCCTCGGCGCAATGAATTTTAGGATCTTTGGGAGTTAAACTAACTTCATGTCCTTCTACTACCACCACAATCGCCAGTCCATGTTCCTTCGTCGCTTCAGCTACCAGCTACTTCCAGTAGTGGCATCATCGACTTATTCACCTTTGTGGTTCTCGACTATCGTTTTTGGTTCTTCGTGGTCTTCTAAGTCCTATCCGGAGATGTCTCCTTACAGTATCAGGGTTGTAGGATCGGTAAACAAATTCAATTACCTTATCCTACTAGTGAGTCGGTGTTTCAGCGCCCTTTTGATTTAGTATATTGCGATGTGTGGGGTCCAGCTCCGCTCGCTTATATATTTTCGTAGTGAGTTTCTCTCTATTTATAACCTTTTTTTTCATGATGCACACTCAGTTCTCTACACATATTCATGTGTTCCGTGCTGATTTAGCTCGCGGGTATTTATCCAGTATGTTGTGTGGCCATGGTACAATTTACCATGGTTTTTCTTTCTCAGCAGAGTATTATTGCTCAATTCTCTTGTCATGGGGCTTACACTTAGAATGGCATGACTGAGAACAAGCATCATAAACTTCTTGAGAAAACTCGTGCGATGATGACTGGTGCCTCTCTTTCAGCTTATTTTTGGACGGAGACTGTCTCCACTTCCACCCATTTCATCAACATTCATCCCTCTACAGAGTACTATTGAATATTTCTGATAGTTCTTGTGATTATTACGCGCTTTATTGTTTGTTTGTGTTTTCTATGTTCTCCTTCCACTAAGAACACAACTTCTCAGTTTGTCGAGTTATTTTTCCTAGGCCATGGTGATGAGCGCATAAGGGTTATCGATGCTGCGATCCTTTCGGTTGCAGAATGCGTATTTCCTGGACATGGATTTTGCTGATAATCGTCCGTTCTACCCGTTCCCATCCCCCTCGACATGTTCAGTAGAGGACTTGTCGTTTCTCACATTTCCTTATACATCTCTATGTGCTTGGTTTTCCTACTCCTTCTCCAAGAAAGAGCACAAATCGATAAGGTGTTTGATAGCATATGCCCTCTACCCGAGTTAGATCTTCTTGCCATTAAACGATATTGTGGCCGGCGGTTTCCAAGGTGGATGTTTTCATCATCATCCATGCCTCTCAGGGACCCTGAAGACTCTTGTTGATGGGAGACTTGGCCTGTTGCATACAACTTCCCGATGGCTTGTCTCAGCTCTTGTGTTTGGAGTTCATTCATATCTAGCATACTCCAGCAATCAAGGGTATTGGACCCGAATTCCTACACTCCTACCATCAGCAAGCTCCATCCTCACTAGTGGACGTATTTCGAAGATTGCACAATATGACCTTAATAGAACTGGTAGAATTGGAAGAGTGGGACCGGGAGGAGGAAGCGCTAGCCTTTCCCATCTTTCGGATTATTATGCTAAATAAGTGCAAATTGAGGCGTCTTCTTCCTAGACTTGCCTCCCAAGCAAGGAGTTTGAATGTATTATGCCTACTAAATTTCCATGATCTATTCTTGCTATAGAACTTTAGTTTTCTCATTGAGCTACTTGGTATTTTATACCTTGACCCGGAGAGGATCGCTAATCTCCCTAGACTATAAAATCTTGCAATATCCACCTTCCCAAAGCTAAAGGCGGTGGAGGGTGCTCTAAAGGAGATATGCCATTGAGGCAGTTAATAAAGTTTTTTTTTATTATCATATCTCATATGTTCACAATATGTTGTACACCATGTTATAACTGTATTAAACAGAAACATTAATACATGTATGATATGTAAACAATCAGATCCGTAGTAGGCTCTATTTAACTAGTCCATTGGGTAGCAGTTGATCAAAATTTCCTAGTCATGGACATTTATGTGTGTTGAGAGTGGAGTCATGTCATTGGATGAATGATATGATGAACATGCACTGAATGTTTATGAATCAAAATTAGATCATGTCACAAATTCAACATTATGATATTTAATCACTGTCTCCGAGATTTCCTTGATCATAAAGGTGTCTATCAGGTTTTCAGAGGGATATGTACATGCGTATGTATCAAGAGCGGGATTTGCCAATCCGAGTGACAGATAGATACTCTAGGCCTACTCGGTGAGATTGCATCAAGTAAATCTTGCAAGCATATGACTATGTTACGGGGATGCAATGTCATGGGAACGAGTAAATATGTTTGTTGGTAACGAGATTGAACTAGGTATGGAGATACCAGAGAATTCGAGTATATATATTGCACATTGCTAAAATTATAACGATTTGAAGAGTAGAGGTTATTTTGCATCAACTCTTGCACATAGTAAGAATTAGGGCTAGCCGATACGGTACTCATATCAAAAGATCTAGCAACATTAACTTGAGAGCAATTTTCCTCTACATATGGAGATTGACGATTCATGATACCGTTGTAGATTTCAGCTCTTGAGAACGCTCTCTTCGTAGCAAGAACAGACTGGAGACCGTTCAAGGCTTCGTCCCCAACGGATTCGCCAAAAAAGTATGTTGACGCACGAACCCGTCACACGAACACGTCCTTGTGTACCCGCGGCACCGAGGGGTACACAAGACAATCCGGTAGACGCTTTAGGCACCAGACGCCCCGGTTTCTTTGGAGGGACCCCGTCGAACGACCCGGCGACGATTGGCTGCTCCAGGTCGTCCTGAACGTTCCTGGATCCTCGTGGATCGTAACCTTCAAACCTGAAGAACAACGAAGAACGAGAAGCAAGGTACAAAGGAGAGAGGTAGATGAACACGATAAGTTAGGATTTGTATTTGTTCGATTGGTGTTGGTTCAATCGGCCATTACCCCTCATGTATATAAGGGGTGTTTGGACTTCCCGTGCAAGGAAAAGGATTGGATTCACGTCCAAGAAGCCTTAATTCGCATCCAATTCGGATATTTGACTTGAACCTTTCAAAACTGTTCGGTCTGAAAACGGGCTGCACCTTGCAGGTCGTTTTTGAGTCAATAAACCACCTCAAATTGAAATCACGTAGAATACAAAGTTGTTCTTCTCTAAAAGGAGAAGAACTTTCATGTTTGGTGATTTTCTATATGACGTCATCGTGAAGGCTTAATTGTGTCCGCAACGAAACGTGTTCGAGTCGAATCATCCAGCTTGTCCGTATTTGCCAGATTCGACCCAGTAAACGACCTCAGATAAAAATGATGTAGAGGAAACAGTTTTTTGCCTCAAAAATACGAACTCTTTTCATTTTTTGTGTTTTCTCTTCCGAATCTATTTAGAGGTATTAATCTTGCCCGCACCGAAAAGATTTTGAGTCCAATCTGAATCTGGACGATCCGACACTTTCGTGCGTGAGCTCCTGGTATTAACCATAAATTTCGGACCAGAAATTTTGGTAGATCCGGAAATACCGATCTCCATGGAATTTTCTAAGGAAAAAGTCGAGAGTTTCTGGTGCCAACCGGAAATGTGGTCCCAAAACCTGAAATTCCAGTTTTTAACTCACGCGTCAATATTGCCAACACTATTATGGCCATAGATATACTTCATCAGATTGAGATGACCCCAAAATCAAAGATTTTTCTTCGACGAGACGCAAAACTTTCGCTCACATTTTTATTTATTTGAGGTTATCTTGATGCCATATCCTTGCAAGCCAAATTTGACTATCAACATATCCTTTGGTAATATTCTTTCGTTTGAGTTGAGATATGAACTTGTTTAGTAATTTTGTGATAATAAGTCTTATTTCATTTCCATCTTGCAAAGTGTGATCATGTTTTCCCTTTGATGTATTTAATAAATTTGGGAATTTTTAGTTTCCAAGTCATTCTTAATTGTATATAAGATGATGAGATGAGATGTGTGTAAGATAAGGTGATGGGATATAGAGATGTATGATGATAAGGATGTATAGATATTTAGTAAGATCATAGATATTTAAAGTTTGCATATACGGAATGATAACTTGATGAGTTGGATATGTGTTTGATCATATAATTTTTGTTGAGTCCTAAGTTTGTGCTTTAAGCACTAATTTGAATTATGACTTGCCCTTATTTGCATTATGCTGAAAATATCGAGATTTTAGAAAAGGTCATGCCCAAATTCTTACTCGAAGTATGATCTAACCCTAACTCATCGAGTCAAAAGAAAAACATCGATACCTTTGTCAGATTTTGACCAGGTTTCTTAGTTGCTCGAAAAACTATCTCCAATATCAACTAGTCATTCGAGCAATTATCGATCACTCCAGAACTTCGTCGAGAAGTTATTAATTTTCCCGATTTTTCAGATGCATGCTATGCAAATTAACAATTGATAAACCGACCAATTTTTCAGATGCATGCTATGCTAGACACATGGGTAGGAGCGGCGCCGCATCGGCGCTTAAGGAGAGAGGGAGAGTCTGTATGTACAGTTTGACCTGGCCGGCCAGGTGTAGTGTTTAGGCAAAATCTAATTAATTAAGTCGACCCGAACCAAATTAGTAGAAGTGTGTGTCAAAGAAACCACTATGATACATAGTAGAAGCTCTAACTCCATGTGTTTTCTTTGTAGATTTACACGATGGAAACTGCACAATCTCCCCCTTTGTCAGATCTTTAGGAGGTGGAGCTGCTCGTCCCTAAGATCCACGGCGGCACAGAGGTTGCTGCTGCTCAGGAGCTCGGCGACAGCACACAAAAGGTCGGATTTTCTTCTTTGAACACTCTCCAGTCAAAAACATAATTATGCTGTCCAATAGTACTGTTCTTCTGGTGGTGGCCTTCGTGACATGGCCGTCTGTTCCCGTTATGTTACATAAGGTATCCTACCACTGTCTGACATCATTATTTCACCTCAAGGGGCAAGACTACAAAGGTCGTCTTTCTCTTTTCCGATGAATTAGTACTTAGCCAACTTTCAAGCTTGTGATTTATGTGCTCGCGCATCTTTCCGTTTCCCCCATAGATCTGAATTTCTTTCAGAAGCACGGCATTTTCAGCAAAAAATTTGATCAGTTGTACTCCAAAGTTGCTCCTCAACTTTTGTCCCAAGATATTTGCCTCCGAGCAAAATTGCAGGCGCACGCGACATAAGCTGCTCCGCAAGCACTCGAAATCTTGCCTGCTCAGTGCAGGGAGGTCGGGTAACTTATCGTATCTAGCATCCCCATCGTCATCATAATCCCCTTCTTCTATAGAAACCAAGCAGGCCAATTTGCGGTTCTGAAAAGCATGGATCGACTTTTGAAAATCGCATCGATATTTCTCCTCCAAGAAGCTTCGCCCTTCGTCATCAGCGCGTATCTTGGAACCGGTCTGCGCCACGGTCAGGTTGATTCGGATGTCCCGGAGCACGGGGCAGCAGCTGAGTAGGTTGGCGACCGCCACCGCTGCGGTCTTTCCTTTGAGCCTGTGCGATGCGTGGAGCCGGAGGCGCTCCAGGTTGCCGAAAGAGCACATGAGCATGGCCCGGTTTGCCGAACCAACGACGGCGATGTCCTCTAGGTGGTTCAGCCGCAGCTTCAGCTCCTTGGCATTGGTGAAGTTGTGAGCGCATCGCCAGAAAGTCTCGAGGTCGCGGCGTGCATCCTTGTTTCTTTCATAGACATCATGGAAAATGTGCAGGTCTACCTGAGCCAAATCCGGTGCATGCGAGGTCAGCGAGAGCGGCCGCAGAAACCCCTTGTAAGTGAAGCGCTTCAGCCTCGGCGCGTTGATCTCTAGGCCAGTGGTGCTGGGCATCGGCAAGCCACAACTATCCATGAGTAGCTCGGTAACTCCCGGGCAGTGGAGACGGAGGACATCGGGCTGTGTAGCCTGTGTACTGCTTCTTGCATCGATCCTGACGGTGACGGACTCGAGGTATATTGTGGTGAGCGCCGGTGTGACGTCGATGAATTCCTGGAGATGCTTGATGGTGACGACGCAGAGGCATAGCCGCAATGAAGCCAGCTGTGGGAGCGCGACGGCTGGACAAGGCTTGAGATCTGAACAGTAGGTGACGTCCAGCACACGGAGCGTGTCCGAGAGGAGAGACAGGAAGCTGAGGTCGCCGAACCCTCTGATCGACGAACACAGGTACTCCCGGTGCCGGTCGCCGTAGAACAAATGTGCGAGGTTGCGGGAATTTCTTGCAAAGAGCTGCAGCTCCTCGACGTGCTGCGCCGCCGGGAGGGAGAGTAATTCCGTGACCACGTCCTGGCTTCTGCTGTGCCAGCCCTTGTCGTAGTCCCTGCATAGGAACTCCTCGACTCTGCCGGAATCTCCTACGTCCAAACAGAGCGCGAGCCTTGTGATGGGGCTGCCGCCGGCGGCTTGCAAAGCCAACCTGGCAGCGGACACGAAGGCGTCGCGCTGAGAGAATAAGTCGATGGCGTTGTGGACGTCCTCGGCAACGCGTGCATGGAGGTTCGTGGCGCCCGAGGATCTCCAGAGCCCACGCCACCGCTTCGAGAGCGCGGTGGTGGACGCGCCCTCCCTGGCGGGTGCAAAGTGGAGGATGCGTCGCAGGAGGTCGTTGGGGAGATCGGAAAGACTGTTACCGCCGGCCATCGTCCACGTACGTATTCTATGTCGCCGGCGCGCCCGAGCCTAGGACTGGGAAAATACAGAGATCTATCTCGCGGAGGTAATATGATGGGCTTTTGGGGATCGACTCGAAATCGAATTCGATAGGCTGACCTGGATAGGAAAGTAATGTGTATGTGTACTGTTAGCCGATATGTATCATACGGTATACACCAATGTATCCGTATCCCATAATGTACACAACCTGGTGCGGGGTTTACCCACCTATATAAACATGTAACCAAGCCCTGGAAGGGCATATAGTGGCAGCTCATCAAGCAGGATAGGAGAAGGTTACGGAGATTCCCACGTAACCCTTGCACTTCCTTGGCGATTAGGGTTTGAGGGGACTTTGGCGGCGGCTGCGGATTCTCGTCGGCAGGCCGAGCGGATTGTCTCGGAGGATAGCGATGGCAACGTCGAGCCCTCAGGGATCGCAGGAGGGCGGTGCCTCTTCAGCCCGTGCGCATATGGAGGAGGCTTTGGGGAAACTGGATATCTCGGAAGAAGAAGCTACACCGTTGGTGATCGATGATGTGATCGAGGGTGCACCGACGAAGTGGATGATCGCTGGAAAGGTTCTACATCGAAGCCTATTTCATATTCAAACGATTTCTAGCGCATTGAGACCGGCTTTGGGAAACCCTAGGGGTCTAGTATTCCGGTCGCTTGGGGAGAATATGTTCGTTGCTGAATTCGAGTCAAAGCGGGATCGGGATCGTGTTTGGGATGGAGCTCCTTGGCATATCAGCAGGCATGCGGTAATACTGGCATAATTTGTTGAATGCATGAAGCCATCAGAGCTCCGATTCGATAAATTACAGGTGTGGATACGGGTTCTTAACCTACCGTTCCACCTGAAGACTAGTGCCTGGGGCTTGAGAATCGCTAGAATGATTGACGCAAAGGCAACTCAAGTCCAGATTGATCCTGTGGGTGGCTTCCTTAGAGCAAGGGTCACCATTGATATTAACAAACCATTGCGACGATGGGTCGTGTTGGATTCTGCTATGAGAGGGAGCAGAGATTGGTATGATGTTGTCTATGAGCAAATTCCTCATTTTTGTTTCTCATGTGGCCGACTCGGCCACGCTGATTCTGTGTGTCCAACTCCTGGAACTAGAGATGAGAACGGTGGTCTACCTTTCAAAGCCAGTCTGAGGGCTCAGGAGGATTGGAGGAAGGCGAGCTCGGGTGATAGCTCGTCGAAAGATAGAAAGGAGTCTCAGTCTTCTAGACGTGAGACTAGAGAATCGTCTACGCCAAAAGATACTGAACCTGAGGTTACTGTAACGCCCGGGGATTTTCTTTTTCCCCACTAGATTGTTTGGTTTTCTTTTCCGCATCATGGCATCGTCATGCATAGCATTGCATATTTTGTTGAACCAAATTAATTATTGTTTTCTATCAAACCTATTTCAAGTCCAACAATCAAAATGGTTTTATAATGTTTGAAAAAAAAACAAGTGGCTGTGTAGATAGCCTCTATTTAGATATCAACTTATTTCAGAATTTTTCGGTATAAAATATTGCTACAAAACTAATTTTATAATTTCTGTAATAAATTAGAAAAAAAAACAAATAGAAGAAAAGCTACAAGGCCTAAGCCTTCCCGTTTCAGCCCACCAACCAAGCAGCCCATCTTACCCCTTCGAGGCCCCCCCCCCCACCTTTCTTTCTCCTCCGTACAGGGAGGACGTCATCCTCCCCACCGAATCCCCACCTGCTCCCTCCTCCCCTCCCCTACAAAGCCCCTCTCCTCCTGCCCAAACCCTAGCCCCTCTCCCTACCCATCTTCCTCTCCGCCGCCATCCTCTCCTCCCCTCTCCTTTCTTCCTCCTCCCAGCTCTGAAAATTCTGAATTTTGAAGGTGCCACCATGGCCGCCACTTTGAGGTCATGGCGCGGCCACCACGGGAACCCTCGGCCCTCCATCTCGCCGGGAATAGAAAGGCCCCACTCCCGTCTTCCTCCTCGCCGGAGATCAATGCCGGAGCTGCCCCGTGCTGGCCCCGCCGAGGTCGTCTTCCCGCTCCGTCTCGGGCGGCCTGCAGGGACGGCCTGGACACCACGACGCCCTCGACCGCCCCTCCAACCTCTCCTTCGACCCCCCTCGGTGACAAACCGCCTCCGGGCCTCCCTCTCTCTCCCTTCCCTTCTCCCCTTGCTCTGGAGGAGCCTCCGTCGAGCGAGCCGTGGTCGCCGTCCGTCATTCTCTGTTTCCCGAGCGTGTGCAGGTAACTGAATCTGATTCAGTTTCGACAGCGACCGAAACAATACCTCAAAACCCCCACGCTTCTCTATCCATCACCAACCGCAGTGCTAGCCTAGTGGCTCTGTTCCCTGTATTCCAGCGAGAGGTCAAGGGTTCGATCCCCCCCCCCCCCCCAAGGCACAAAGCCACCCCTTTTTCTCAGCCTTTTCTTTTTTCTCTCGAAATTCAGAAACACAGATCTGATGCATTAATTCTAAAATCAATAAAAAATTGAAAATTTCTCCAAATTCAACAATTCAAGTTTCTGTGGATTCATAATTTTGTGCTCTTTCTATTAATGTCAAATTTGCAACATGTTTCTCTGGTAATTTTTGCACTAAATAATTAAATACTGAAAATGCAATTAAAAGTTGAAACTTTGGAATTTCATAACTTGAGTTTGGTTCATCCAATTTGAGCAAACTTGGGCTCTAAAAATTTGTCTTAACAAACTCTACACATTGGTATTTTATTTGGTCACAATTGAATTAATTTTGAACATGTTTCCCTCTGTTTACTAAAAAGGGCAGAATAAGAATGCTTATGAAAAATTGCATAATAAATTCAATAATAACCCAAAAATTATGTTTAATAGCTCAAAATGTTCAGTGAAACATTTGCTACATGTTTTCAACCTTTTCAATACATTTTGTTTACTGTTTTCCCTAATTAAAAGTGGTGCAATAATTTAATGCTTTAATTAAACCTTCTAAATTGCAAAATTCATAACTTGGGCAAATAAAATCCAATTCCAACATGTAAAATATGTTTTCCATGCAAAATTGAACAAGCTTTCCAAATATAAACTTTGTTTTCTGTTTTGAATAATTTAAATTGCTGAAAACAACTGTTTCTTATTTAATGCATTTAAAATTGTCAATTTAATAACTTGCTCATCTAAAATCCAAATTCAACAAATGAAATATGTATTCCATCTAAAATTTTGTGTTCTTTCCAAATATGAATTTTGTTATCTGTTTTGAACAATTAAAATGGGTGAAAACAATAAATGTTTGTGTAACTCACTTAAGAAGCCAAATTTCATAACTTAATAAATAAAATTCCAAACTTGGTAAACAACATATCAAACTGAAGTTATTGTTGTTTTATTATTGTTTTCATCATCCATGCATCATTCTAATCAACTTTCACATGATGGTTATTTGTAGATCATTTAATTCAACATTAATTCATGGGCTTTTCCATATGCAATCCAAATTGCATATGGGCCCATTTAAATATGTTTACCAGGTCAACTAGTTTATCTTTGATGCATACTTAAACTTGTCATGCATCCATATCTTGATCATGCTGGATCTTTTGCCGTAGTAGTAATTGTTGCATCCGGTGTTTGTTCTAGTTCGTTGCTTCTTCGCGGATAGGACGTTGAGATGATGTGAGCAACGACAAGTTCTTCGGATGTACCTCTACTTGATGGATTCCAGGCAAGTATACTCACTCGCTACCTATGGCTGCCTTTCATCACTTGTTACCGATTCTTTCCGTTGTTCTTATTCTAGCCTTATGATTCGATGCTTGTGTCTCGATCCTATCATATGTTTACCTTGCAGCCATGATATATCCTTCCTTCCACTTCCTATTAACTGTTGTTTGTTTACCCTGTTGGCCCTCGTGTCGTAGTTGCATGCTTAGTGTTGTTTGCGCTCAAGTTTTGTTGTCCTTCTTATCACCTGTTTAGTTTGATAGATGGGTTTCAATTCAATCAACAACATGTTAATGTTTTGGGTAATAATATTTGATGATAAGGCACCGGCAGGAGGCCCGGCGTGGTTTTGAGGCCTGCTAGTGTCGACCTTAATTAGGAAAAGGGTCTTGTCTACTGATCCATGATGAGCGCACTAACCGCATGTGGGAAGCGAGTATGGGCACCCCCTCAACTTTGATTCGATTCGCATCTCGTCCAAATCGCCTCATTTAGTTCGGGTTTTCCATTTGCCGCATGCATATGCAGGTGCGAACCCTTGGCGCCAGGGTGGAACTTTTGTAGTCGGCATTTAGGGAGACACGTTCTTAGAGTGCTATGAGGGTCCCCTTTTCTTCGTGGGGCTTGATTAGCCGTGCGCTCAACTGCACGGGGTTCTTTGGGCTTGATGCGAAGAAGAGTTGGGTTGTGTTGAGTACCTCGCTTGGTGGGTTGATCCCCCGTCTGGCGGGATATTCTTACGTGTACGGCCAAATTGGTGCATCCCTGCAGGGTTAAATCTTCTCGAGAAGCCGTGTTGTCCGCGGTTATGGATGACTTGGTGAAAGTGCTGGCTAACAAGTACTCAGACAACTTACACTTAATGATGATAACTTGACTAGTAATATAGATTACCTCCACCATAAAATGAATGTCACCTTAATCAACAGTGTGAGTTTCCTTGGGTTGCTTCCTTAGTAGGGGGTAACATTGGATGGGTATTGTTTGGTGATTAGTTGTAGTTGGTTCTGATACGCTCTCTTATCCCTTTCTTTAGCCGGATGTTGTAGTGCGTCTCTGTAGTTAGTGAGTGCAGCCCGCTGCCGCTTCTTTGCAATAATCCCTTTCTTTCCGTTGTACCCAAAGTATTTGTATCTGGTGATGACTGGTTACGCTGGTATCTTGTGAGTATGGGTTATCCACTTGCCAGTACTTAACCGTACTGACCCACGAATCCTTTTCGTGGCTGCATATTCCACATTGCAGTCAACGGGTTTGAAGTCTGACGACATTAGCTTGGGAATCCCTCCGGCTTGGCCTGGGCAGGGATTGGACGCCATCGGTTATCTTCAGGACTCTTAGTCCAATTTGTATCTTGTCCGTAGTCGGACACTATGTTGATTCTTCCGCTGTCATTTGGATCTTTGTATTGTATCAGTTGTATCCTTGACTCGTTTGAGTCGTCTTGTATATCTTTTCTGTTGTTGTTGCGGAATATTCGTGAACTGTTGTAATGTTATCACAAGTGGCAACCTGGAATCGGTTACTATGTGGATTTTGGCGGAAATGCTGAAATCTGCATAGTGCCCGATCTCGGGGCGTCACAGTTACCTCCCCTTTGAAGAAAGCTCCCCCAAATAAATGCAAAGTAGGGCCTCAGACCAATGTTTACAAGCGTGTGGAATACCCGATCCCTACGGTGCCGCATGAAGGAGATGGCGGTGCTCTCGTGATTTATAACACTTCTGTGGTACAAAAGGGAAGCGTGGCAGATGGTGATGATTGTGTTGATGGGAGAGACCCGAAGAAGAAGAGGCCAACTCCACCCAACTCTGATTTATCAGCAGAGGCTGGTCGCTAGCCCTGCCGAGAGCAATGAGTTGCCTCAGCTTGAACTGCCGAGGGCTTGGGAACCCTCGGACAGTTCGTGAGCTTCGCAATGTTGTGAAGCGGGAAGGTCCTGCCCTTCTTTTTGTTATGGAAACGAAAATTAGGGGCAAACGTGTAGAGAACCTGAAGCATACTCTTGGCTTCGCAGAGTGTTTTGCCGTCGACAGTGACGGGCTAAGGGGTGGAATTGGCCTGTTTTGGTCCAAGGAGGTGACAGTCAAGCTTGAGAAATATAGTGCGTCTCATATTGACATGTCGGTGCAGAAAGGAGCCAAGTGTTGGCGTCTGACGGGTTTTTATGGGGAACCGAAGACAGAAAATAGACATCTTAGCTGGCGGTTCTTGCGAACTTTAGGTGCTATACAGCATGAAGCATGGATGTGCGTGGGCAATTTTAATGAAATACTATACGCGGAAGAACAGTTTGGAGCAAATGTACGGCCAGAACGACAAATGCGTGCGTTTCAGGAGGCTGTGGAAGATTGCGCTTTGCAAGATTTGGGGTGGCAGGGAGTGCCGTTCACATGGGATAATAAACAATCTGGTGATTCCAATGTGAAGGCTAGGTTAGATCGAGCGCTTGTCAATGCCTCGTTTCTTAACCTTTTCGAGTTTGCAGCAGTTAAACACATAAGCTCCACGGAGTCTGATCATTGCTATGTGTTTGTACAATTTAGTGCAACAATGACAAATCAGAGGTCTCGGGCGAGGGCCTTCCGATATGAGAATGTTTGGCAGTCCCACTCAGGATATAATAAACTCGTAAGTGATCTGTGGCAACGGGGGGCTGGTCAACGGGGTATGCAAGGAATCGTGGAAGCACTAGTGGCTGTTCAAGATGGCCTTGGAGCGTGGGGATCCAGGGAGTTTGGTGATCTCTCAAATAAGGTTGCTAAGTTACAGAAAAAACTAGAAAGGCACCGAACTGTTTCGGTTGGGGGTGGCTCTTCTGAAGAAGAAAAACAAGTGGCAACGCAATTGAGAGAAGCACTAACACAGGAAGAAACATGGATGAAGCAAAGATCTCGGGTGGTGTGGTTGCAGGAGGGCGATCGGAATACGGCTTATTTCCAAGCCCAGGCAAAACAGAGGAAAAGAATTAACCGAATAACCTCACTGCAGACAGCCGATGGGCAAATTTGTAGCAATGCTGAGGAGGTTAATACGGAAATAGATGAATTCTACCGTGCGTTATACCAGTCGCAAGGGTATATGCCGATGGAGATTCTCCTGGATACAGTACAGCCCTCGGTGACAACAGAAATGAATGATTTGTTACTTAGGGAATTTGTGGCTGCGGATGTGAAGAAGGCGTTATTCGATATGGTGCCCTCAAAAGCGCCAGGCGTTGACGGCTTCACTGCGGGCTTTTATCAGAAGCACTGGGACATCATCGGAGAAGACCTGACAGTGGCTATACTCGGTTTTCTTAATGGTGGTGAGCTTCCAGCTGGATTGAATGATACCTCAATTACCTTGATTCCAAAGGTGAGGAACCCACAGAGGATTACGCAATACCGCCCCATTGCTTTGTGTTCGGTTTTATATAAAATTGCAGCGGAGGCAACAACTAATAGACTAAGGGGTCTTCTTGATGAGATTATTGGCGATGAACAAAGCGCCTTTGTGCCGGGGCGGATTATTACTGATAACGTGCTCATTGCCTATGAGAGTGTGCATGCCATGAAAAGGAGAAAGAAAGGCAATGGAGCTGTCTATGCTATTAAACTTGACATGTTGAAGGCGTATGATCGTGTCGAGTGGCACTATCTTGAGGCTATGATGATCAAGTTGGGATTCGGAGATAGGTTCGTACAGCTTATTATGAAGTGTGTATCTTCGGTACGGCTATCAGTTAAGGTGAATGGTGAGTTGCTTCCGTTCTTCACCCCCACTCGTGGATTACGGCAGGGAGATCCCATATCACCATATCTATTCCTATTATGTGGACAAGGTTCTACATCGCTACTTAATCATTATGGAGTTCCATATGTGGACAGAGGCATTAGGGTGAGTGCACTCTCACCTTGGTTTAATCATCTACTCTTTGCTGATGACAGTTTAATTTTCATTAGTGCAAGGGAACAGAGTACGGTGAGATTAAATGATATACTCCGGATTTATGCTAATTGTTCCGGGCAGGCTGTGAATAGGGAGAAGAGTTCCATATTCTTCAGTCCCAATACCCCACTGCCGCTGAGAGAAACACTGAAACAGTCACTGAATGTTTTCGTGGAGGCTTTCTCGGAGAGGTATCTAGGTCTCCCAACAGCAGTGGGAAGATTAACAAGTGGGGCCTTCGATCATATTGATGAGAACATCCGGGCAAAGATGAATGGGTGGTCTGAAAAGAACTTAGCTTGTGAGGGGAGAGAGGTGCTTCTAAAAACAGTTATTCAAGCGATCCCAACGTACAGTATGAGTTGCTTTCTGTTAACAAAAAAGGTATGCAAGAATATTACTTCTTGTATGGCCAAGTATTGGTGGGCAAGTTCATTAGACAAACGATCTTTACATTGGAAATCTTGGGAGAAGCTAGCCGCACCAAAAGTACAAGGTGGAATGGGATTTCGAGATTTCCAACTATTCAACCTAGCTATGCTAGGGAAGCATGGATGGCGTTTGCTGACGCATCCGGATTCACTGTGTGCTCGGGTACTAAAAGGTAAATACTATCCACACACAAATTTTCGGCAGGCAACTATACCTTGCAATGCTTCGGCAACGTGGAGGGCAATAGTCCAGGGGCGTTCAGCACTGGATACGGGTTTAATTACTCGGGTGGGCGATGGTAGCTCCATCTCCATATGGTCGGATTGCTGGATTCCTAATACAGCAACTCGTAAACCCATGGGCAGGCTAAATGATGAGCCACTGGTGATGGTGTTTGAGCTGATAGATCAATACACAGGACACTGGAAGGTTGATGTGATCAGAGATACTTTTCTAGCCCCTGATGCAGATGCTATTTTAAATATCCCTTTGAGAGTGGATAGAGGAGATGATTTCCTTGCTTGGGACTTAGAGAAGAATGGTACATACTCTGTAAAGTCGGCGTATCGAGCTCTTATGACTCAGAAAGAGTTGAAAACTCAAGAGGAAGGGGCGATCGCGGAAACTTCATCGGCAGATAAACAGATGTGGACCTCGCTATGGAAGCTTAGTGTGCTGCCCAAAGTACGGGTATTTTGGTGGCGAGTGTTACGAGGTATTTTACCTGACTCGGCCACGCTCAAGTTTCGTCATATTAAAACTTTGAGTAGATGTGATATCTGTTTGGATATAGAGGAGGATCTGCAGCATGCGTTGATCAAGTGCACTCATGCGCAAGCATTTTGGAGGGAGGCTGTTGATCGCTTTGATATACGGATACCAAGGTTACACCCACTAACCTGGGCCAAAGATATTTTGATGGGTGATCTGTTTACACAAGAAGATAAATGCAGGATCATCTCGATCATGCATGCGATATGGTCTTCGAGGAACAAATGGACTCATGATGGTGATGCATATGATCCTGTGCATGCGATCAAACATGTTCGGGAAACACTGGCTCTATTGGAGATGCCTACTTCACGGAACAGATTAGTACAAAGCCAAGGTTGGCGACCTCCAGACCCGGGATGGGTGAAAATAAATACTGATGGAGGACTGGCGCCGGATGTTTATACAGGAGGTGCGGGTGGTGTTGCGAGATCTCATTTGGAGTTTCTTGGTGCATGGAGTAAGCCACTTTTGGGAGTCACTGATCCATTCATTGCGGAGCTGCTAGCAATGCGAGAAGGTGTTATTTTCGCACAGCTAAGAGGGTTCTCGCACGTAATTGTTGAGACAGATTGTTTAGAGGTAGTTAACCTCTGGTCGTCGCGAGGTGATTGTCTTTCGGTCGCCAAGCCTATCCTTCAAGAAGTCGAGGAGCTTTTTTCGGGTTTTTCATCCTTTTCAGTTCAACATGTTAATCGTATTAATAATGATCCTGCGTATTTGTGTGCTAAACGTGCTTAAATGTTAGAGAGGACACACAGTTGGCTTGATTCAAGCCCAGATTTCTTATTGTCTAGCCTGTTGGCTAATTTTAAACGGATGATGGTGAATTAATAAAGTTCTTAGAGTTGTGCAAAAAAAAAAAGCCATGGAAGGGCATCGTTTCCGCCAGCTTTGACATGGTACCAGAGCAATCTCTTCGCTGACCTAGCCGACGAGATTGATCTACCGAAAACCCAAAAACCAAAACCTCGAAAAACCACAACTAAAAACCCTCGGCATCCATGGCGGCCTCATCAACGACCGCGCTTGTCTCTGCCCTGGGAACGCCTCCCTCTCAAAAGCTCACGTGGGGGAATTTCTTCTTCTGGAAAACCCTCGTCTACCCACCCTCTTCGCGCCGCCCGGGTCATGGACCCTTCTTGCGGGCAAAGAAGCTGCCCCGGCAAAAACCATTGAGGTTGAAGACGAAAACAAAAAACCAATCACCATCCCCAATCCCGCCTACGTACACGGCCTGGGTTGCTAGGGATAGCACGGTGCTCGGATTCATCGTGAATACCCTGTCACTGGAGATTCTGGCTCACGTGCATGGACTAGATACCCGTGCCGAGGTTTGTGCAATCATCATGTCCATGTTCTCCTCGCCATCGCGGTCCAAGATCCAGCATCTTCATGGATCTCTCAACAACACAAAGAAAGCCGATCTCACCACGGCACAATTTTTTGCCAAAATGAAAGGGCTAGCCTCTGAGCTAGCTGCGATCAGGAAAACGGTCGATGAGGACGAGCTCGTCAGGTATATTCTGAATGGCCTTGACGGCGCTTACGATGCCCTCTAGTTGTTTCCGTCAATGCCAACCCCGGCACGTCCTTGGATGATCTATTTGGTCAGATCAACGCACATGACGTGAGACAAGACATGCTCGCCGAGAGCGGGCAGGACACGGGACAAATGGCTCTAAAAACCGGGAAGAGGGGGGGTGGGGTTATACCAATGACACTACCTTATACGTGCGTCGGAATAGTGTAGCAAAGTGGAACTAATTGCTTAACCGTCGTTGTGTAGACAAGTGGATTTATTATAATGGCAAAATACAATTATAATTTATTATTATAAAATGAACGAGCAAACTTTGTTAAAGAAAAAAAGGGCAGCCGGAACAAATGCACTCCCCCCCCCCCCCCCCCACGTATTCATCATGGTTGTGTTCCGAACCGGGATGAATGGGTCGTCCATGTTGCTACTCCGGGCTGGTCCCTGGCCAGGACCATTCGTCCCGGTTCGTAACAAGAACCGGGATCAATACCCCCGCTGTCGCGTCATCATTTTGGTCAACGTTGGGTCCTACCTGCCAGCCCAAATTAGGGACAACATTGGGTGATCAACCCACCGGCCACGATCAGGTGGTTAATGCAGGCCCACCTACAAATGAACCACCTCCCCACCGCGTGGCCGCCTTGCCACGAGAAACCGCCCCGGTTAATGTCGCGTGGCCGCCTTGCAGCGAGCAACCGCCTGATGGCTAGGTTGAGACTCCAAGTGCAGAGTGTGTAGCTAGTGGCAAGCCTTCTTCCCCACGAGGGTGACTCGAGGGTTTATATCGAACTCTTGGGGAGCCTGTATTTCAGCAGTTGTCTTCCAAGCTTCCTCCAGGATCCTGCAAACAAGTAGAGAATTTTGTGCCCTCAACCTCACCAAGTGGTTGTCAAGCACAAGGTGTGATACTTCTAAATTGCAATGCAAAACTGAAAGTAAATGTGCAATAATTAAATCTACTACTAAATGCAAATGAGAAAATAAATATGCAATGGATTGTTTTTGTATTTTTGTGATACAAGTGGTGATGGAGATAATGTAAATTCCAACTGGAGATGCAAGTAAAGTAAAGTTCAAGTAAAGTAAATTGCAGCAAAGTAACTAGAGTGTTTTCTTATATTTAAAATAGGACCGGGGTTCATGGTTTCACACTTGCATTCTGTCAAATAAAGTGGTAGACGGTGGACATAAAGAATTACATGTGAGATTACAATAACATGTTTAACATTGAGTACTTTCATATGGGCATCACGTCCTAGCATAGAGATCTCTACAGTCATATTGATCCCTCTTATACTCCACCAAGATGCGAAATAAATCATAACACCTCGATAATTAAGGAAAAAACAGAGTATAGCTTTAAGATTTGTGACATGAAGTTGAAGTAAGGACTTGCTAGATCTAGTCATGGAGATTGATTAGTGTCACTTCAAATCCCCGGTAACAAGGTACTCCTTTTTATCCCTAGTGAGGTAACTAAGAAAGGTTTAACAAAACCTAAGTGGATCGCTGAACTTCTGTCACTTTCACATCACTATCTACCCCCCGTTACTCCAACTAATGCACCCATCACCCCACACACGCTCTCAAGAACTAGATTGATCAAAGCTAGCAAATAAGAACGGGGTACATAAGATACATCTACTCAAATAACTCAAGAGAAACAATTGCAATCTCAGATTTAATAACTCATAGAAAAGATCCACCACATAGGAATTACAACGGTACCCGTAATCATGTGAGGCAGCTCATACGGATCTAATTAGTGAAGCACATAGAGAGAGAAATACAAGTGCTACTTCCACAAACCCATAGCCCTGGGGTGGACTACTCCCTCTTCATGGAGATGTCGATGGAGATAACGTTGGAGGGGTAGGAGATCACACCGGCGGCGCCCGCCGGAGTTTTCCCCCTCCAATCTGGAACTCCAGGTCTTTGTTTTGGTGTTTCAGTGTTTCGGCGGCGCTCTTCTCCGTATGGGTACGGGGGACCCTTTTTATAGTCGGTTTTAGGTCAAGACGGAGTCGGTATGTCGAAGATGGAAGGAATTGGGGCCACATGGGCCAAAAGGGGGCCTCTCACGCGGCCAAGGAATCTGGCCGCGTGGAGGGTCCTCTTTTGGGCCTCCTTGCCCAATTGTCGTGGATCCTTCGCCCGCAAGTCTTCTCCTTCCAAGAAAATGACCCCCGCAGATTTTCAGGTGATTTCACGGAAGTTTGTCCCCTGAAACGTCAAAAATATAGAAAACGGGGTTTCTGACAGGCAGGGTTAATTCCATAAAAGTTGGGGGAATTTGTAATTTAACCCCAAAATACTATAAAACATTGAATTATACCCTTATATGATGCAATATGTAATAGAAAACCATGTGAAAATATGCAAAATTCATCTATGCATTTTACATGCATCAACATCCCCAAGCTTAACCCATGCTCGTCCTCGAGTATGAAGGTGATAAAACTAAGATGGGTTTTGCATATTGAAACAATCATGGTATATCAAGGAGGATTATTCATGCTACATATAAGCAAATGATTAATACTAGAAATGAGTAGCAATATACAATTCATGTTGTAAGAAATATCAAATATGCAAGCAAAGATGCTTCATGAAAGTTCACAAAGTGTATAATGAAATAAAATCACTATGGACCAAATGCATACACAAAATGTAAAATAAAATCCTATATTGGTCAAAGAATAGCATAATGGAGAATAGAAAATATGGTGGACACTTTGGAGAAAATTGAGTAGAGGTAAAACATGATCAAGTCTTATTTAGCCTCTAAATTATTCAACTAAAATTACAAATTGAAATATGTTATCCATTGATCTAGGACTCTCATTGCCCCTTTATCACTAGCATCTTAAAATTGTGAGTATTGAAGTAATGAGAATGACAAGGTGGTTGAAAGCCGCATGCCCCGTGAGTGTGAAAGCCTACTCCGTGATTACTCAACTTAAGATTCCTAATAAGCTTTGTACAATCATAATAAGTATTAATGACATCATAGAGAACCGCAAAGAGGTACCTCTTGCCCCATGACATGGAAACAAGCCCATGTTACAATGACAATATGAACAAACGGAGTAGACTCATCATCCTTTTTATTTTCATCCACTATTATGCATAGCTTCTTATTTTATTATAGGATGTGTTGTAGAGTCACTCAAGCTGTCAGTAAATTTCCACCATGATAAAGCATGGCTTGGGTTAGCGGCCCAATGTGTTTCTCTAGTCATTGTCGAGACATCGTAGTAGTTTTCATAGACTGGGGTGCCATGAGACTACGGTAGAGACGTGGGGTAACGGGATAGCGTAGTAACACAGAACACGGGATTTTACCCAGGTTCGGTACGTCGCGACAGTACGGCGTACCTACTCCTGCACTTCTCACTATGTGGGACTAAAGCCCGTATAATAAGGTTACAATGTAAAGGAATAGATCCAGCTACTCGTCGAGGATGAACTTCCCGGCGAGTGGCGTAAGGCTTGAGCTTGAACCTAGAACCTTGGAACTAAAGGAACTTATTAAACTTATCAAATCTATCTCCCGTCCGGCTTTATATAATAGCCGGATTAGGGCTTACAGAACCAGAAACCTAGAAGACTACGTTTAACTTGTAACTTGGAAAGTAAGGAATCCGTCTTCTCCTCCAAGCCAGATCACGCGGGCCGTGATCCGGGTTCTTCTAGAATCCGGCTTCTACGCGTTGGACTACTGGGCCGCCCAATGGACCTAAGCCCATTACCTTGCAGGCCACCCTGGTAGTCCAGCTCTTTTGTCTACCATCTTCTATACCCCTATTTGGTATATATCCGACAGTAGCCCCCAGGAAGGATCAAAACTCTGAAACTCCGCCTTTCGTCAAATATATTTTGTCCGGGAAACTTGATTCAGCAGTTTTGATTCTTTCTTCTTCCGTTTTGAAGGAGATGGTAACATAAAACTCGGAACTATGAAAATCCGGCTTTTCTTCTCGCGATCCTTCGCGGAAAAGGAACACGTGACATCAGCGCTTTAATCATACTGACGTAAGCGCCGCTTGGTTTCACGCGGGAAACCCTGCAACGTATCTCTGACAGATTCTCACGAGAAACGAGGAGATAGCCATCATTCCTCTGTCGTTCCGTTTCCCGGATTTTCCGGCGAGCGACACGCGTCGAACATCCAACGGTCAAAAGAGCCGTTAGCGCGTATCTAGAGGGTTTTTAGGCTATAAATAGCCGTCTTCGTCCTCCTCATCAACCTTCTTCACTCCCTCACTGCCTTCACCATTGGTGCGACCGTGAGCTCGAGAGCGAGAACGATTCCTTGCCCCGACGAGCCCTTCCCACGCCGGAGCGCACCAACACCACCGAGAAAGATGGCATCTCCGCAATCATCGCCAGTTCGCGCTTCCGTCGACGAGCTCTTGAGCGATCTAGATCCCCAACTTGGGTCGCCCAAGCACGCCGGCGGCGAGCTGGAAAAGGCTACGGCGTCCGCAGCGGGCGGAGGAAACGTCTCCGCCACCACAGATGCTGCGGGACCAAGCACCACATCGACCCCGCCGTTCGCTCCCGAAACGGCGGAGGAAAAGGTAGAGCTCCTCGACGAGCAGCTTGCCGCCGCGAAGGCCGCCACCACCGCCGCCGCCGGAGGAGATGAAGAAGAGGAAACTGCAGGCAACTGGATTGCCTGCAGTATTCCCCCGGCTCTTCTTCCCAACTTGGAGAAGGAAGGCCTGGTTTTGAAAAAGAAATGGCGGCTCCCGGAAGAGGAGACCGAACCCGCGCCGCAAGAGGGCGAAAGGGTGCTTCTCGCCTCCCACCTTCTACGAGGTATGGGGCTTCCCCCTTCTTCTTTCTTCCTCCAAGTTCTAGCTCACTACAACATCCAACCTCATAATCTCCCTCCCAATTCCATTCTGTATATGGCCGGCTTTCAGGCCTTATTCGAGGGTTACCTAGGAATATAGCCTAGGTTAGATTTTTGGTTGTACTGCTTTGGGGTTAAGCGTAACTCTTCGGAGGGCGCACTCCCAAATTGCGGAACCATTTCCTTTACTCTTCGGAGATTCCGAGAGGATTGGTTCCCCAAAATAAAAACCTCGGAATCCGTCAAATTCTGGACGGGTTCCTTCTTTTATCACCCCGACGTGCCTTTTCCTAAAAAAGCCGTCGGGGTTCCACCTTTTGTGAACTCCGCCGCTGTTCCACAGGATAACTGGGTTACAGAGGCCGTCCAGGTTCTGCCTCCAGATCTACTAAGGATCAAGAGGCGCATCGCCAAACTCACTTCCTCCAAACCTCCTTTGACCGGTATGGACACGGTCTTTTGCTGGCTGAATAGGCGGATTCAGCCATTAGCAAACCACGGAGGCCGTCTCCTGTGTGAATACACATGAGCCAAGGATCCAATGCGGACAACCGACAAGGATTGGCCCGCAAAGGAGCTCAGACGGCGCATCAATCAGTTGGTCGCTTCGCGCGATCAATACACGGAGAGTCGGCCAATGTACACGGCCGACAACCCCGCTCCTAAGGTAATTTTCCCGTTATTTGGGTATAATCTTACTTCCTGGATAATCTACCTTTCGAATCTGATTGGTTTTTTCCAACAGCTTGTGGATCTTCCAGACTCGGAGTTAGCCTCCGAGGCCGAGCTGGATGCGCTGCGTACCGCCGCTACTGGTGGGCGCAAACGCAAGAAGATAATTTCTTCGGATGAAATTATCGACCTTGACGGAATCCCCGTCGCCACGTCCAGGTTATTTTCTTCTGGGTTTTTTCTTTTATGGGATCTTTTTCGTCCATCTTCGGTGTTTTAACCTTTTCCGGGTTTTTGGTTTTTAGCTTGCCCCCCTCCACCTTGAAGCCGAGAAAGTTGAAGAAGCTCAGAGCTTCTTCCAACCGAGGCAGCCAACCATCTCCCGCCGTCGCCCCGGATACGCCGCAGACAATGGCGGAAGAACCTACTGCCGCCACCACCACCAAGCCCCCAGAGCCCAGCCAGCCCGTTGTGTCCGAGTCGGACACGAGGGAAAGGGCGGCTCCAGAGGTGGGGAAATCTTCTCGGACTTTCGACGAGGAAATCCCCACCTTTGACAAGGATTTTAAGGCTATAAATGACGGCTTGAACGCGGCCGAAAATCACTTCGCGGAATACGCGAAAGAATTCCGGGAAAACTTAGCAGGTTTGCAACGCATGAGCCAGGTATGTCACTCTAGCCCCCAAGCATTAAACAAAATGCATGCTTTTTTGCTTTGATGTTTTTATTAACCATACTTTTCCTTGCTGTGTTTCAGCAAACCTCCGAGGCCATAAACCTTGAAGTTTTCAGGAAGCTCACTATCAAGAATAAAGAAGTTCGAAGTCTTCTTTCTATTCTTGAGGAGAGAGAGGCGGAGCTGGAATCGTCTCAGCTCGCTTTGACGGAAACGAAAGGTAGGCTTTTTCGTTTTGAAATTTCCGATTTAAGACTTTGTCAAAGTTTTTTCCCGAGGAAATTGATCATCTCGGATTTTCCCCTTGCTTTTCAGCTGCTTTAGCTGAAGCTAAACAAGCAGCGGAAGATTCCGGCAACGCCGAGATTCTCCGCAATGAAAACATTGAGCTTCACAAGAATCTTGTGAAGGCTCAACAAGACCTGGAAGCCAGCAATCTGGCCCTTGGAGTGGCTAACTCCAAGGCTTCCGAGCAGGCGGAGAAAGACAAATCCACCATCCAGGATTTGACTGAAGCTCTGAACCTTCGCCTGGAGGAAGTTTCCGAGATCGATAAACTCATCGGTAAATTTTTTACCCTTGTCTTCATCTTTCCATGTTTTGCTTTCTCTGTTTGTCTCCTTAACCCTTTTGTATGCTTTATTGGATCAAACAGGAGACACCCCAGATGGCACTCGGGCTGCAGGCATCCGAGCTTTCGGGGAGACATGGAACTTGATGAAGGCTGCTGCAACGCAGCTAGTAGGCAAGTTTCTTCCCGAAAAATCTGGGGAATGCTCGGAGGTTGAAAAACTTCCGGGTATCATCATGGAGGTGGCGGAGTCCAAGGAGTCTGTTCTCCGCTCCGCTGCACGGGGTGGTGCGCGTATGGCCTTAGGCCTTATGCGCATGCACTACCCTAGTGCCAAATCCTGGCGTGTGGCCACCGGCGTCCCTCAGGGATACACGGATGCGCAACGATCCACCATCTTTGGTGAAGTTAAGGGCCACGCCACCCAGATTGCCGCCATGGTAAATGTCGGCGTCCACTATCCAGAAGAAGAAGCTCCTCCAATTCCCGATGAAGAAAGCAGCGAGGAGGAGTCGGATTCTTGAAGGGTTACCTGGAACCTGGATAAAAAATTTAGACAATAGGAGCATTACTGTTCTTTCATTTGTAATCCAAAATGTAATGCTTCTTATGTATTAATGAAAATTCCGTCTTTTGCAGCTTAAACTATGAAATTACTTTGCAAGTTGTTTGAATTTTATCACTCCTTTATCTTCTAAGTTCTCTGGTGTGTATGCTTTAACTGTCCTTAGTGTTTGAAATGGCTCAAATAGCATTATGAATCGTTATGCCGAGTAACTGGGGACGAACCAAGCAGTTTTGAAACTCGAAAACATGAATCATGCTAAAGGCATTTTTACTAACTAGTTCCAGTAACCCAGCATACGCACGATCAGATAAAGACTTAAAAAAACAAGGAAAATTTTAAGTGAAACTTGGGCACGCAGGCAATTCAAGTTTCCTTTAGCCGTTAAAAGGCTGAAAAATCATTCAGTTATGTAACGCCGAGTACGCAAGCACAATTCGGGTTAACATTGAGAAATTTGTAAGATCATTGGGAAATAGATGAGGCGGAAACACTTTGCACTTATAAGAAAAATAGATGACAGCATTCCGACAACTTTATTTCATGATCTCAAAAGATGTTTACATAGATTTGAACTAAGTACAGAAGGGGACATAACTTGCTAGGTGTTCCCAGGCTTCCGCGATCCACTTGACCTTGTCGAAACTTTTCAGCAGCTTGAAGCATGGTAGGTTTTTAGCCCCCAGCCAACTAAGAAATCTTTTTATGGCTGTGGCGGAACTCGGCAATTCTGGGACACCTTTTTCACACATAAGTTCCGAGATGTTCGAGACTGCCTTGATCTCTTCCGGGTTAACTTCTATTCCTCTGCGAGAAACGATGAAACCCCGAAGTTTTCCTGAGGGAACCCCGAATACGCACTTAGATGGATTCAACTTCATCTTGTAAGTGCGCAAGTTTTCGAAAGTTTCTCGCAAATCCTCAAGGAGTGTATCTTTTTCCTTGGTTACGACAGCAATATCGTCCACGTAAACATGGACGTTTTTTCCAATCTGACTATGCAAACAACGTTGCATGCAACGCTGGTAGGTTGCTCCTGCGTTCTTCAGGCCAAAAGGCATGGTTACGTAGTAATACGTCCCGTACGGGGTTATAAAAGAAGTCTTGATTTGATCTTCCTTTTTCATGCGTATTTGGTGGTACCCGGAGTATGCATCCAAAAAGCATAAAAGCTCAGAGCCTGCAGTGGCGTCTATTATTTGATCGATTCGCGGCAGCGCAAACCTATCTTTCGGACATAACTTGTTCAATCCTGTGTAATCTATACACATTCTGAGAGCAGTTGTGTCTTTCTTCGGTACTAATACCGGATTTGCGGACCAGTCAGTATGGATTACTTCCTTGATAAAATCCGCTGCTAAAAGCCGGATAATTTCCTTGCCAATAGCCTTCCGTCTTCTTCCGTCAAATCGACGGAGACCTTGTTTGACGGGTTTTGATCCGGGAATAACCTTGAGTTGGTGCTCAGCAAGTTCCCTGGGTACGCCTGGCATGTCAGCTGGACACCAAGCAAAAATGTCCCAGTTCTCACGGAGGAACTTGATGAGCTCGCCTTCCTATTTGTCGGTCATCCCAGTCCCTACAACGACGAATTTTGTCGGATCTTTGGGATCTAGGATTACCTGTCTTGTATTCTCGGATGCCTTGAAGCTATCTGTTGGCTTCCGAGTTTCTTTTCCTGCCGGCATTTCTTTCGGCGATACCTCCTTGGCTAACTCCTTTAGTTCTTCCTGAGCTATAACTCTTTGAGCGCAAAGGGCGTTTTGCTTTTCCAACTCATTTGCCAGCTTGAAATCACCGGCAATGGTGATTACTCCTCCTTTGGGTCCTGGCATCTTCAGCTTGTTGTAGATGTAGCAAGATCTTGCCATAAACTTGGCGAAAGCCGGACGTCCGAGTATTGCGTGATACACGCTCTCGAACGGCACAACTTCGAAGGATACTTTTTCCTGCCGGAAGTGATCTTTATCTCCGAAGGTGACATCTAGGGAGATTTCTCCTAGGGATCGTGCTTGCCTGCCAGGAACGATGCCGTGGAAGCGTATATTGCTGTAGTTGAGCTGGGACTCGGATATCTTCAAGTGCTTCAGTGTATCCAGGTACATTATATTGATGCTGGATCCTCCGTCCATCAGCACTCTTCTTAGCCTAGTGTTTTGAACAATAGGGCTTACAACAAGAGCTTGTGTGCCGGGTTCAGGGATATTTCCGGGATGATCAGACTGATCCCAGATTATCGGTGTGTTGGAATATTTCAAGAATTTTGGGGTTGCAGGAACAACCGCGTTTATTTCTCGAAGTGTCCTTTTGGCCACCTTTGCTGACGGGGTTGCTAGGAAAGTTAGCATTGCTTCTCCGTCAACTCTCGGAAATTTAGGTTCGCCTTTTCGCTGTTGTTCCTGGATTTTGTCATCAGTGTCCGATTCACTGTCTTCTTTTTCAGCTTCTGGCTTTTGTTTGGCAGGTTTCCTCTTGGAACCCTTCCCTTTACTTCCGGATCCTGCATTGCCTTTCATATGCTTGTTTAGCCGGCATTGTGCGTTCGTGTGGGTTGGTTTCCCAAACTGAGAGTGGTGGACGCAGGGTTCCGACTTAATTCTCTCCCATTCTTCAGGAGTGTAATTGATGGGATCCGGACTGCGGCCTTTCCACTTGTTCCCTTTTTCTCCTCCAAAGGCTAAGTTAACCTCCTTGGGCTTTGTCGTTGACTCCGGAGTTCCTTTTTTATCAGAACGAGGTGTTTTCTTGGCCAGTATCAGTGACTCAATATTGCCTCCTCTTGCTCTGATATCGTCTTCGGCTGCAGCATGCTCATTAGCGGTTGTAAGCATAGATCCGAGATCTTTGTGCTTTTTAGAGCCAACCATGAACGGTACAAGTCCGGGTTTTAGGCCATTGACGAAAGCATGCATTGCTTGTACGTCAGTTACCCCAGAGCAACTATTCTTCATTGCAGTCCATCTGGAGATGAAATCCACGTATGGTTCGTCTTCAAATTGGGTGCAACGGTTCAGCTGGTTGATGCTATTTGGGCGTTTGTATGTTCCTCGAAAATGCTGAGTAAATACCCTCGCCATATCATCCCAACTGTCGACAGTTCTTGATGGTAAACCATTAATCCAATCTCTGGCTCCGTCTAGCAACATTAGGGGAAGAAACTTGACAGCTTCCAGGTCTGTCCCGTTGTTGATCTGGACGGCTGTGTAATAATCTGAAAGCCAGGTATCCGGGTTTGTACTGCCGGTATATTTTTGGTAGGTTGGACCAACTTTGGCAAAGCCAGAATGCAGGGTTATCCTTCGGATCCTGTCAGTAAAACACTTAGGACCAAAGTATAGATCATCCTTTTCTGCTCTGTCAATATGTGCAGAATATCTCCCGGCTGAATGGACAGAAGGGGATCTGCTCCTTTCTTTTCCATTGTTACGCGGACGCGTTTTTCCGAGGTTATCTCTATCTCTTCCGTTGTCACGCCCTCTGGGATTAGGTGGAGTCCTGCTCCTGTACCTTTCCTTATCTTTGGGCGGTGTCCGAGATCTTTCACGCCTGTGAGGTGTATCGTATCTTCCAGCTTTTTCAGCTGGGTTTCTCGGAGGTGGCATTATTTTGCCGTCATTCCGGTGTTTGTCTTCCCGATCATGTGGTTTATATCCATCTTTCGGGAGATGAGGTCCGGTTCTAGACGCTACGTCCCGGTTGTCGGGGTTTTTCTTGTCTTTTCTCGGATCCTCTTTTTTATCCGAATCTCCGGGTTCTTCCGGTCCAGGTGCTCCAGCAGCGCAAGTAACAGTTTTGCAGAGGGCGGAATTATCATGCAGCCTCCCTGATCGCTCTTGTCCTCGCTGTTGCTGCTGTAATGCTTTTCCTAGGAAGGCATACACCCCTTGGAGTTTTTCCCCGTTGGAGTACAGATCATTGTTCAGGATGGCGAACGCTGCTTCCGCGTTTTCAGCTGCGGTTTTGTATATTGGTTCGCCCTTGGCATCTTTGCCGTTTAACTGCTTTTGCCAAGATGGGTTATAGAACCTTTCTTTCGGCGGCAGTTCTTCCGGTTTTGCAATTCCGGGTAACCTCGTAGGTTTTAAGGCAGATCTATGCTTTCTCTCGTACTCCTCAATTTCTTCCTTCATAATTTTGATGTCATTATGGGTTTGTTGGAGGTGTTGCCGAGATCTAAGCAGTTGTTGCTGTTGCCGTTGGAAAGCTTGTCTCCTGGCTTCCAGCATCTCAGGGGGTTCATTGGGTCCCACTGGAGTTTGTAATAGTTCTTGCTCTTCCAGTTCTGTCATCGGCGGAGCAGTGATTTCCTTAGATTTCTTTTCCGTAGGCTTTGTGCCACTAATATCTCCAACTTCCATGTTTTCATCAGCGAGATCAGCTGACTTTTTCTTCCGGAGTTTGTACTGGAGTTTTTTAGAAGCACGGTGCTTTTTCTTGGAAGAGGGAGGTTTTTTGACAGGTTCATCCTCTGTCATCTCCTTGACATTAGGAAATATCGGAGAAGTTTCTCCGTCTTCCCTCTCCTCTGCTGGCGGAGGGGTTTTAGGGCTTTCCTGGCTATCGGCACCTGTTGTATCAGCTGGTTTTGCCATTAGCACTTCATGGAATCCCTCTTGAAAGGATTTAACTTTTCTTACGAAGGCATCATCATCTTCGTCTTCGGAGAAGTTATCCGATCCGGTTTCCGACTCCAATCTCGCCTCAATGGCGGCAAGCACGGACTCTGTTTCCGAGTTCATCGTCTGGTTGACGGATGTCGGATCTTCCGTCTCTGTGACGGGTATTGGTTCTTCCGTCTCTGTGACGGGTGTATCGTTGTCTGCCTCTTGCACGGGATTTCCGTCATCCGTGTTTTCGGCGATCTCGGATTGCACCATGCCGATAAAGTGCGTATCACTGTTTTGTCGGCGATCTGAGCAAAATCCGGCATCATAGTCGTCTTCGACTGGGTATAGGGCGGGTGGGAGATAATTGCTTTCACCGCAAAACCCCATTGCTTCCGCGGTTAATCCGATAAAGATATTAGCAGATCCAATCGGTAAAACGCAGGCACTTACCCGATGGTTTTGCGCCGGGATGTAGGATCCGTTGTCGAGGAAGCGCCCGACGTCGTCGTCGAATTCCAAGCTTCCGACAGTGATCGATCTTCCAATTCCGCCTAGTATCCCAGATCGGAACTTCACGCCTGACGTCGTTTGCCCCACGGTGGGCGCCAACTGTCGAGACATCGTAGTAGTTTTCATAGACTGGGGTGCCATGAGACTACGGTAGAGACGTGGGGTAACGGGATAGCGTAGTAACACAGAACACGGATTTTACCCAGGTTCGGTACGTCGCGACAGTACGGCGTACCTACTCCTGCACTTCTCACTATGTGGGACTAAAGCCCGTATAATAAGGTTACAATGTAAAGGAATAGATCCAGCTACTCGTCGAGGATGAACTTCCCGGCGAGTGGCGTAAGGCTTGAGCTTGAACCTAGAACCTTGGAACTAAAGGAACTTATTAAACTTATCAAATCTATCTCCCGTCCGGCTTTATATAATAGCCGGATTAGGGCTTACAGAACCAGAAACCTAGAAGACTACGTTTAACTTGTAACTTGGAAAGTAAGGAATCCGTCTTCTCCTCCAAGCCAGATCACGCGGGCCGTGATCCGGGTTCTTCTAGAATCCGGCTTCTACGCGTTGGACTACTGGGCCGCCCAATGGACCTAAGCCCATTACCTTGCAGGCCACCCTGGTAGTCCAGCTCTTTTGTCTACCATCTTCTATACCCCTATTTGGTATATATCCGACAGTCATATAGATATTTACTCATCAAAACTTACTATTCCTCTATTTCATTTCGGCATGGCAGGAGTCCAAAAACAAAAGTACATGATATCAACCAAATGTAAAAAATTTTGTGCAATGTTGAAAGCTTTCCGGTGATACACGTTTATAGCTAGCTCCCAACCACACACTTGTCAAACGCAAAAATTGTGGCTCCCATTATTGGGTCATGTTTATTAGATGCATAAAAGTAAAGTATGCCTTCAAAAGTTCGTGAGAGTCCTATCCCAAGTTCAACCCATGACAATTAATAAAATGAATATATTAATTTGGAACATAAATAACGCAATAACATGGTGAACATACTCGGAATAGCAATGAAGCTAATGGGAAGATATGGTGGACTCACCGGAAATACTTGGCTAAGGAGTGTTGGAAACAAGTTTTTACTTGTTGGAATTTTTAAATTTTTGGGCTAGCAAGAGGGAGATAGTTGACCAGCTACTATGCATGCATATGTCCATATAACTACTCATTTAATGAAAAACTAAATAAACCAGCAATTAACATCAAGGACATGAATAAGAGATAGCTCAAGACAACATTATTGCAAATTTCTACACATAAAAAGCCTATAAATCATGCAAACATATGTAGCTCTTCAAATCAACCATGGCATCCCTATTCCAAGTCATAATACTAGCATCCAATACATTCCAACCCCAAACTCCAGTAGCTCAATCTCCTATAAAATGATGGTGGTGGTCTTATCAAAACAAAAATAAAAACAAAAGCTAGACGCTTCAAGTCTCTACGATAAATGCTTTGCTTAGAAAAACAGAAGTAGATGTGTGCTAACCAAAAGAGTGTAGCTCCAGTGGGGTGTTAATCACATCCCCAATCTCATGTCTTTCACCATTCTTGGATGTCTTGAGGCGCAGCTCCTCTATTCCCTGTGAAAAAACTTCATAAAACATGTTTCTCCCATTCTTTTTCTGTGGGGTGAGATTAGCAAGGACAAACAAATCACATGCTTGCTGTGCAAAATTCCAAATAAAATGCTCCAGTATATAGACAATAAGGTTCATTATGATGTATGTTCACTCTCTTGCTTGAAAGAATCATGGAAATTCGATTGCCAAGCCCAAAGAGTGCATAAAACAAAAGAAGGCAGAATCTGTCCAGAAAAGCAGCAGCAGCAAAACGAACGTTTTTCCCTAATCTAGACTCTTCAAAACATTAAGAAAATTTTTGTGCTTACAGAGGACGAAAAGTTTCAGAACATACTAAAAAATTAGCTCAATCCGACATACCAATAAAAACGTAAAATCATACGGTGAGCAGACTCGTGCTGAAACAGAAATTTCATGCACTAGGATAGCAACTTATAAGTCCAAATGGGTTTGACTTGACTATTTATTGAAAACTCCAGAATTAAAACAAAAAAAACTAATCTCTTGAGACAGCAATAGGACACTAGGAAAATCCAAACAAAAACAACCGGGTTGCCTCCCGTAAAGCGCTTTCTTTATAGCCATATAGCTAGGCTTTACTTACTTGATAATCAAGAGGGATAAAGCTCATGAGGGAGCTTGTTCTTCAGCGTGTCCCTCTTCCTTGGGAAGTTCTCCATGCTTTTCTTGTGAGGGAACTGAAACTTGACATTCCCTTCCTTGGAGTCTATGATTGCACCTGTAGTACGAAGAAAAGGTCTACCCAAAATAATAGGACTAGGGGATTTATCCCCCATATCCATAATAATGAAATCAACGGGTACGAAAGTCATGTGCAATTCAATCATAACACCTTTTACTTGTCCTACAGCATGTTTAGTAGAGTTATCAGCAAGGAAAAATTCACTTGAGTACTTTTCTAAATTTTCTAGTTCTAGCAATTCATATAATTGTTTAGAGAGTACCGATACACTAGAACCTAGATCTAACATAGCATGGTGAATTTCTTTTCCAATTGAAACTAGCACCTTGGGGATCCATGCATCCCCAATCTTAGGAGGTATCATGGCCTCATTCTTGTACCTAGCAATTTTTTCTTGCAAGACATGATTAGCAATATAAGATCCAAAGCCAGGTTGATTAACATTTATAGTGGGATCACTAGCAAATTTTGTAGAGTAGCAATAAGTTCTTGCAAGCTACTTTTTATAAATCAAGCAATGGATCCTTAATTTCAGTAAGCATCATAATTTCCTCTACTTTACTCTCTAATTTATCTAGCATGCTTGATTCATGAGGACTAATTTCATCTTTGCTAGCAAGATAAGACATATATGGAAGTAAATATTCAGGGTACTTCACTATTTCATTCAAAGTTTATTCTAAGCTAGTAGGGACATGCTCACTTGTATTCTCATCAATATGATCAATATTTTCAATAATAGGAGCAGCAATAGTAATATAATTCATTCCTACACTAGGTTGTGCTTGTGGCTTTCCTGCTGACATGCTTAATAGAGTTGCTTGATTATCAGCTAATTTTCACAATGCTTTATCTAAATTCGAAGATTGAAGTTGAAATCCTTTAATATCACTAATAATCGATGTAATAGACTTATTTAACTCATGTATCATAGCATTGTGACTAGCAAATTTTTCCATAAGCAATTTATTAGATTCAGAAATTTCACTAGAAGGCTTCCACTTATTTTCATTAGCATTAGGATATGGAACAAAAGGTTTATTTGGCACATAAGGAGGTTTACTATATGAATTGTAAGCATTACCAAAACCATTGCTACCATAACTCCTAACAAAATTAACATCCACACTTTCAGAATTACTACCAACTAGCTCCTGCAAAGGCACATTCTCCATATTTTGTTTATTAATAAAAGCAAGAATAGTGTCCATTTTAGAAGACAAATCATTGGTTTCTTCAATTGAGTTTATTTTCTTAGTGGGATTGGGTGCTATTTCAGTATTCCATTGACTATAATTTTGCAATATGCTTTCTAATATGCCCTTAGCCTCACCTACAAGTTTACTCATAAAGGCACCTCCAGCAGCAGAATCAAGTATATTTCTAGACATGTAGTTTAGACCATTATAAAAAGAGCGTATTATGGTCCATTCATTTACTCCATGTGATGGGCATGTTCTAAGCATTAATTTAATTCTATCCCATGCCATGGCTACATGTTCATTATCATTTTTCCTAAATGAGAGGATATTATTCCTATTTTGCAAAATTTTAACGGGACGATAATATTTCTTAATGAAAGCTTATTTTAAATCATGCCAGGACTTTATACTAGCTGTAGGTAGTGAAAGTAACCATTCTTTAGCCTTTCCTCTAAGTGAAAAAGGAAATAATTTCAGTTTTAAAACACTACTTTCCACATTTTTAAATTTTTGCAGATCACATATTTCCATGAAATCATGAAGATGCATAGAGGCATCCTCCATAGCACTACCACCAAATTGCTCTCTAGTAATTAAATTCAATAAACTAGGACTTACTTCATAGCTTTCAGCTTGTATTACAGGTGTAGTAATTGGCCTAGCACTGAATTGGTCATTGGGTGTATTTGTGTAGTCACTTAATTTAGTTCTATCACCCATTTTAACAGTTTTTATGTAGTTTTTAATTTTTTATGCAAAACTAAAAAGTAAAGTAACTAGGCAAATTCGAAATACTAAAATAAACTAGATAACTAAATGCAGAACTAAAATGCAAACTAAAATAAAATATGCAAGAACAACAACAAAAACAAACAAAAACAAGACAAGAAACAAAACAATCTACTTGAAAGAAGGTGGAGATAGAAAGGACGGTACTCACGTAGGTGCAATCTCCCCAAGCTTAGGTGTTTGCACACCTTGTTGGTATGAAGACTTCTTGTGAGCTCCTTTGGACAACTCCTTCACCTATGGCTCCCCGGCAACGGCGCCAGAAAAACGCTTGATGGCTAGGTTGAGACTCCAAGTGCAGAGTGTGTAGCTAGTGGCAAGCCTTCTTCCCCACGAGGGTGACTCGAGGGTTTATATCGAACTCTTGGGAAGCCAGTATTTCAGCAGTTGTCTTCCAAGCTTCCTCCAGGATCCTGCAAACAAGTAGAGAATTTTGTGCCCTCAACCTCACCAAGTGGTTGTCAAGCACAAGGTGTGAGACTTCTAAATTGCAATGCAAAACTGAAAGTAAATGTGCAATAATTAAATCTACTACTAAATGCAAATGAGAAAATAAATATGCAATGGATTGTTTTTGTATTTTTGTGATGCAAGTGGAGATGGAGATAATGTAAATTCGAATTGGAGATGCAAGTGAAGTAAAGTGCAAGTAAAGTAAATTGCAGCAAAGTAACTAGAGTGTTTTCTTATATTTAAAATAGGACCGGGGTACATGGTTTCACACTTGCATTCTCTCAAATAAAGTGGTAGACAGTGGACATAAAGAATTACATGTGAGATTACAATAACATGTTTAACATTGAGTACTTTCATATGGGCATCACGTCCTAGCATAGAGATCTCTACGGTCATATTGATCCCTCTTATACTCCACCAAGATGCGAAATAAATCATAACACCTCGATAATTAAGGAAAAACCAGAGTATAGCTTTAAGCAATGTGACATTAAGTTGAAGTAAGAATTTGCTACATCTAGTCATGGAGATTTATTAGTGTCACTTCAAATCCCCGGTAACAAGGTACTCCTTTTTATCCCTAGTGAGGTAACTAAGAAAGTTTTAACAAAACCTAAGTGGATCGCTGAACTTCTGTCACTTTCACAGCACTAGCCACCCCCCGTTACTCCAACTAATGCACCCATCACCCCACACATGCTCTCAAGAACTAGATCGATCAAATCTAGCAAATAAGAACGGGGTACATAAGATACATCTACTCAAATAACTCAAGAGAAATAATTGCAATCTCAGATTCAATAACTCATAGAAAGGATCCACCACATAGGAATTACAACGGTGCCCGTAATCATGTGAGGCAGCTCATACGGATCTAATTAATGAAGCACATAGAGAGAGAGAGATACAAGTGCTACTTCCACAAACCCATAGCCCTGGGGTGGACTACTCCCTCTTCATGGAGATGTCGATGGAGATGACGATGGAGGGGTAGGAGATCACACTGGCGGCGCCCCGCCGGAGTTTTCCCCCTCCAATCTGGAACTCCAGGTCTCTGTTTCGGTGTTTCGGCGGCGCTCTTCTCCGTAAGGGTACGGGGGACCCTTTTTATAGTCGGTTTTAGGTCAAGACGGAGTCGGTAAGTCGAAGATGAAAGGAATTGGGGCCACAGGGGACAAAAGGGGGCCTCTCCTGCGGCCAAGGAATCTGGCCGCGTGGAGGGTCCTCTTTTGGGCCTCCTTGCCCAATTGCCGTGGATCCTTGCCCGCAAGTCTTCTCCTTCCAAGAAAATGACCACCGCAGATTTTCAGGTGATTTCGCGGAAGTTTGCCCCCTGAAACGTCAAAAATATAGAAAACGGGGTTTCTGACAGGCAGGGTTAATTCCATAAAAGTTGGGGGACTTTGTAATTTAACCCCAAAATACTATAAAACATTGAATTATACCCTTATATGATGCAATATGTAATAGAAAACCATGTGAAAATATGCAAAATTAATCTATGCATTTTACATGCATCAGCGCCCCGGTCAAAGCGCCCTGACCCACCTGCCAGCGACCCACCGCCCCCCTCGTCTTCCTCACACGGTCGCGTGGCCTCCTCGGTTTCACGGCCGCTTGCCCTATGGCGGTGGTTGGGTCTTTGAAAAAAGGACCGCGGCCGTGCCACCTTAGTCCACACACCGGATCCCTCTCCTAGCCCTGGCCTTGCCGCCCTTGCCGAACCAACCGGGGGCATTCGGTAACGCGCCGCGGGGTGTGCGGGATGTCAGGGCAGCGGCGCCTGCTTCCGTTGCACCGTAGGCGGATCCGAAGAAGAAGCGGATGCGCCGCTACATCTGTGTCACCGAGTGTTGGTGGCATTGGAACAATGCCACTCCCGCGCCTGGCCCGACGTCCACCTGTCGGACGACTGGCACCTAAATCCGCAACGGATCCCGGTGCGGCCGATGCCGGCCGGTGGCCGGGCAAGGACAGAAGAGATCGAGCGCCGCCTCCGCCTCCTCCCCGTGGACCTCCTCGATGACCCCGCCTACGCGCCAAATTCCCCCCCCCACTAGGACCGGTGGTTCGTGGAGGAGCACGACGCCCGCCCCCCGTGCCTTCTTCGCGCCCGCCCTAGAACCGCCGCAATAGCCCACGACGATGATGACCCAGAGATGCATGAGGCCTACATGTTATACCGGCACTCCCTCACCGAGGACGAGATCAAGAGTTGGAAGGTCGCTGTGGCCGCGGCAGTGGCGGCGGAGGATCTGCCGCCACCACGTCCATAGTCGTGGTGGCAGCAGATGAACCACGAGATGGAGGACACGGAGGATCTACCGCCACCACCGTTTCCACTGCTGTGCGGCTCCGTTGGCCAGTCCTGGTGCTGGACTAGTGGCATTTGGGCACATGAGGAGCAAGAGGAGCAGTCGGAGGAGTAGAACCTTCCGGTGCAGGAGCAGCCGCAGAGCCAGCTGCCGCCGGCCTAGCTCTGGAAGGCGCAGGAGTACCATGTCCTGTCCGACGATGAATAGGCCTCCGACGCTGCCGCTGCGTCTGATACGTCTCCAACGTATCTATAATTTTTTATGCTCCATGATGATATTATGCCAATTGCTACATGTTTTCTCCCTTATTCATAGAATTTTTACACGTTTTCCGGGACCAACCTATTAAAAAGATGCAACAGAGCCAGTTCTCCGTTTTCTGCTGTTTTTAGTTTCAGAAAAGTTGTTCTAGAAATATTCTCGGAATTGGAAAATTCGAAATCCAGAAGTCTTAGAAGTCCCGGAAGTTTCCAGAAGTCTCGAAGATACCCGGAGGGGAGCCACAGGGTGGCCACACCACGGGGTGGCGCGGGTCCCCCTGGCCGCGCCACCTAGGGGTGTGGCCCCCTGGCCCCCCGGCATCGCCCTTTCGCATATTTATACTCCTCCGAGGAAAAACCCTAACAATATAGACCTTTTGCACAAAATACACGCGTAGCTTCGCAGCCGCCGCCGACAAGTTTCGGGGGACAGATCTCTGTTCTGGCACCCTGCCGGGACGGCAAAGTGCCCCCGGAAGCCATCTCCATCGAGTGCACCTCCATCTCCATCTCCGTTGTTGTCTCCTATGATGAGGAGGGAGTAGTTCTCCCCCCGAGGCTGAGGGCTCTACCGGTAGCTATGTGGTTCATCTCTCTCTCCCATGGTGTGATTTATATGTGATCATGAGCTTTGTAATCTATTTGAATTTTTAGATGTTACTCTTCATCTTTTGCTACTCAAGTGCTTTATTAATATGAACTATGGAGTCACCTTGTATCGCGGTGTGAAGGTGAAAGTGTGCACATCGTGTGTGTCTCCTCTATGAATTGTGGTGTTTGTCTAGTACCTTCTGGGGCGCTCATAATGAAAATGTGGGGTTATCTGGACATGGGAATGCTTACTTTAAGGAATGCTTTTTGCAGCCCTACGCAATGATTAGTGTTCGTTATCCAACCGGAGAGGGTTTGGCGTAGCATAGTGAAGAGAAGATATCTAGTTACTCAATTATGTGATCATTGTTGAGAGTGTCTGATGCATGTAAAATGCATAGATGAATTTTGCATATTTTCACATGGTTTTCTGTTACATATTGCATCATATAAGGGTATAATTCAATGTTTTATAGTATTTTGGGGTTAAATTACAAAGTCCCCCAACTTTTATGGAATTAACCCTGCCTGTCAGAAACCCCGTTTTCTATATTTTTGACGTTTCAAGGGGCAAACTTCCGCGAAATCACCTGAAAATCTGTGGGGGTCATTTTCTTGGAAGGAGAAGACTTCGGGCGAAGGATCCACGACAATTGGGCAAGGAGGCCCAAAAGATGACCCTCCACGTGGCCCCAATTCCTTCCATCTTCGACTTACCGACTCCGTCTTGACCTAAAACCGACTATAAAAAGGGTCCCCCGTACCCTTACTGAGGAGAGCGCCACCGAAACACAGAAACACTGAAATAGAGACCAGAGTTCAAGATTGGAGGGGGAAAACTCCGGCGAGGCGCCGCCGGTGTGATCTCCTACCCCTCCAATGTCATCTCCATCGACATCTCCATGAAGAGGGAGTAGTCCACCCCAGGGCTATGGGTTTGTGGAAGTAGCACTTGTATTTCTCTCTCTATGTGCTTCACTAATTAGATCTGGATGAGCTGCCTCACATGATTACGGGCACCGTTATAATTCCTATGTGGTGGATCTTTTCTATGAGTTATTGAATCTGAGATTGCAACTGTTTCTCTTGAGTTATTTGAGTAGATGTATCTTATGTACCCCGTTCTTATTTGCTAGATTTGATCGATCTAGTTCTTGAGAGAGTGTGTGGGGTGATGGGTGCATTAGTTGGAGTAACGGGGGGTGGCTAGTGCTATGAAAGCGACAGAAGTTCTGCGATCCACTTAGGTTTTGTTAAACCTTTCTTAGTTACCTCACTAGGGATAAAAAGGAGTACCTTGTTACCGGGGATTTGAAGTGACACTAATCAATATCCATGACTAGATCTAGCAAGTTCTTACTTCAACTTCATGTCACATTGCTTAAAGCTATACTCTGGTTTTTCCTTAATTATCGAGGTGTTATGATTTATTTCGCATCTTGGTGGAGTATAAGAGGGATCAATATGACCGTAGAGATCTCTATGCTAGGACGTGATGCCCATATGAAAGTACTCAATGTTAAACATGTTACTGTAATCTCACATGTTATTCTTTATGTCAACCGTCTACCACTTTATTTGAGAGAATGCAAGTGTGAAACCATGAACCCCGGTCCTATTTTAAATATAAGAAAACACTCTAGTTACTTTGCTGCAATTTAATTTACTTGCACTTTACTTTACTTGCATCTCCAATTCGAATTTACATTATCTCCATCACCACTTGCATCACAAAAATACAAAAACAATCCATTGCATATTTATTTTCTCATTTGCATTTAGTAGTAGATTTAATTATTGCACATTTACTTTCAGTTTTGCATTGCAATTTAGAAGTCTCACACCTTGTGCTTGACAACCACTTGGTGAGGTTGAGGACACACAATTCTCTACTTGTTTGCAGGATCCCGGAGGAAGCTTGGAAGACAACTGCTGAAATACTGGCTCCCCAAGAGTTCGATATAAACCCTCGAGTCACCCTCGTGGGGAAGAAGGCTTGCCACTAGCTACACACTCTGCACTTGGAGTCTCAACCTAGCCATCAAGCGTTTTTCTGGCGCTGTTGCCGGGGAGCCATAGGTGAAGGAGTTGTCCAAGGGAGCTCACAAGAAGTCTTCATCACCAACAAGGTGTGCAAACACCTAAGCTTGGGGAGGTTGCACCTACGTGAGTACCGTCCTTTCTATCTCCACCTTCTTTCAAGTAGATTGTTTTGTTTCTTGTCTTGTTTTTGTTTTTGTTTTTCTTCTTGCATATTTTATTTTAGTTTGCATTTTAGTTTTGCATTTAGTTATCTAGTTTATTTTAGTATTTCGAATTTTCCTAGTTACTTTACTTTTCAGTTTTGCATAAAAAATTAAAAACTACATAAAAACTGTTAAAATGGGTGATAGAACTAAATTAAGTGACTACACAAATACACCCAATGACCAATTCATTGCTAGGCCAATTACTACACCCGAAATACAAGCTGAAAGCTATGAAGTAAGTCCTAGTTTATTAAATTTAATTACTAGAGAGCAATTTGGTGGTAGTGCTATGGAGGATGCCTCTATGCATCTTCATGATTTAATGGAAATATGTGATATGCAAAAATTTAAAAATGTGGAAAGTAGTGTTTTAAAACTGAAATTATTTCCTTTTTCACTTAGAGGAAAGGCTAAAGAAGGGTTACTTTCACTACCTACAGCTAGTATAAATTCTTGGGATGATTTAAAAGAAGCTTTCGTTAAGAAATATTATCCTCCCGTTAAAATTTTGCAAAATAGGAATAAAATCCTCTCATTTAGGAAAAATGATAATGAACATGTAGCCATGGCATGGGATAGAATTAAAGTAATTCTTAGAACATTCCCATCACATGGAGTAAATGAATGGACCATACTACGCTCTTTTTATAATGGTCTAAACTACATGTCTAGAAATATACTTGATTCTGCTGCTGGAGGTGCCTTTATGAGTAATATTGTAGGTGAGGCTAAGAGCATATTGGAAAGCATATTGCAAAATTATAGTCAATGGAATACTGAAATAGCACCCAATCCCACTAACAAAATAAACTCAATTGAAGAAACCAATGATTTGTCTTCTAAAATAGACACTATTCTTGCTTTTATTAATAAACAAAATATGGAGAATGTGCCTTTGGATGAGCTAATTGGTAGTAATTCTGAAAGTGTGGATGTTAATTTTGTTAGGAATTATGGTAGAAATGGTTTGGGTAATGCTTACAATTCATATAGTAAACCTCCTTATGTGCCAAATAAACCTTTTGTTCCATATCCTAATGCTAATGAAAATAAGTGGAAGCCTTCTAGTGAAATTTCTGAATCTAATAAATTGCTTATGGAAAAAGTTGCTAGTCACAATGCTATGATACATGAGTTAAATAAGTCTATTGCATCGATTAGTAGTGATATTAAAGGATTGCAACTTCAATCTTCGAATTTAGATAAAGCATTGTCAAAATTAGCTGATAATCAAGCAACTCTATTAAGCATGTCAGCAGGAAAGCCACAAGCACAACCTAGTGTAGGAATGAATTCTATTACTATTGCTGCTCCTATTATTGAAAATATTGATCATATTGCTGAGAATACAAGTGAGCATGTACCTACTAGCTTAGAAGAAACTTTGAATGAAATAGTGAAGTACCCTGAATATTTACTTCCATATATGTCTTATCTTGCTAGCAAAGATGAAATTAGTCCTCATGAATCAAGCATGCTAGCTAAATTAGAGAGTAAAGTAGAGGAAATTATGATGCTTACTGAAATAAAGGATCCATTGCTTGATTTAGAAAAAAGTAGCTTGCAAGAACTTATTGCTACTCTAGAAAAATTTGCTAGTGATCCCACTATAAATGTTAATCAACCTGGCTTTGGATTTTATATTTCTAATCATGTCTTGCAAGAAAAAATTGCTCGGTACAAGAATGAGGCCATGATACCTCCTAAGCTTGGGGATGCATGGATCCCCAATGTGCTAGTTTTAATTCGAAAAGAAATTCACCATTCTATGTTAGATCTAGGTTCTAGTGTACCGGTACTCTCTAAAGAATTATATGAATTGCTAGAACTAGAAAATTTAGAAAAGTGCTCAAGTGAATTGTCCTTGTTGATAACTCTACTAAACATGCTGTAGGACAAGTAAAATATGTTATGATTGAATTGCACATGACTTTCGTACCCGTTGATTTCATTATTATGGATATGGGGGATAAATCCCCTAGTCCTATTATTTTGGGTAGACCTTTTCTTCGTACTACAGGTGCAATCATAGACTCCAAGGAAGGGAATGTCAAGTTTCAGTTCCCTCACAAGAAAATCATGGAGCACTTCCCAAGGAAGAGTGGCACGCTGAAGAACAAGCTCCCTCATGAGCTTTATCCCTCTTGATTATCAAGTAAGTAAAGCCTAGCTATATGGCTATAAAGAAATCGCTTTACGGGAGGAAAACCGGTTGTTTTTGTTTGGATTTTCCTAATGTCCTCTTGCTGTCTCAAGATATTAGTTTTTTTTGTTTTAATTCTAGAGTTTTCAATAAAGATTCAAGTCAAACCCATTTGGATTTAAAAGTTGCTATCCTAGTGCATGAAATTTCTGTTTCAGCACGAGTCTGCTCACCGTATGATTTTACGTTTTTTAGTGGTATCTCGGATTGAGCTAATTTTTTAGTATGTTCTGCAACTTTTCGTCCTCTGTAAGCAAAAGAATTGTCTTAATTGTTTGACGAGTCTAGCTTAGGAAAAAACGATCGTTTTGCTGCTGTTGCTTTTCTGGACAGATTCTGTCTTCTTTTGTTTTATGCACTCTTTGGGCTTGGGAATCGAATTTCCATGATTCTTTCAAGCAAGATAGTGAACATACAACATAATGAACTTTATTGTCTATCTACTGGAGCATTTGATTTGGAATTGTGCACATCAAGCATGTGATTTGTTTGTCCTTGCTAATCTCACCCCACAGAAAAAGAATGGGAGAAACATATTTTGTGAAGTTTTTTCACAGGGAATAGAGGAGCTGCGCCTCAAGACATCCAAGAATGATGAAAGACATAAGGTTAGGGATGTGATGAACACCCCACTGGAGCTACACTCTTTTGGTTAGCACACGTCTACTTTCTGTTTTTCTAAGCAAAGCATTTATCGTAGAGACTTGAAGCGTCTAGTTTTTATTTTTATTTTTGTTTTGATAAGACCAGCACCATAATTTTATATGAGATTGAGCTACTGGATTTTGGGGTTGGAATGTATTGTATTCTAGTATTATGACTTGGAATAGGGATGCCATGGTTGATTTGAAGAGCTACATATGTTTGCATGATTTATAGGCTTCTTATGTGTAGAAATTTGCAATAATGTTGTCTTGAGCTATCTCTTATTCATGTCCTTGATGTTAATTGCTGGTTTATTTAGTTTGTCATGAAATTAGTAGTTCTATGGACATATGCATGCATAGTAGCTGGTCAACTATCTCCCTCTTGCTAGCCCAAAAATTTAAAAATTCCAACAAGTAAAAACTTGTTTCCAACACTCCTTAGCCAAGTATTTCAAGTGAGTTCACCCTATCTTCCCATTAGCTTCATTGCTATTCCGAGTATGTTCACCATGTCATTGTGTTATTTATGTTCAAAATTAATATATTCACTTTATTAATCGTCATGGGTTGAACTTGGGATAGGACTCTCACGAACTTTTGAAGGCACACTTTACTTTTTATGCATCTAATAAACATGACCCAATAATGGGAGCCACAAGTTTTGCGTTTGAAAAGTGTGTGGTTGGGATCTAGCTATAAACGTGTATCACCGGAAAGATTTCAACATTGCACAAAAAAATTTACATTTTATTGATATCATGTACTTTTGTTTTTGGACTCCTGCCATGCCGAAATGAAATAGAGGAATAGTAAGTTTTGATGAGTAACTATCTATATGACTAGAGAAACGCATTGGGCCAATAACCCAAGCCATTCTTTATCATGGTGGAAATTTACTTACAGCTTGTGTGACTCTGCAACACATCCTATAATAAAATAAGAAGCTATGCATAATAGTGAATGAAAATAAAAAGGATGATGAGTCTACTCCGTTTGTTCATCTTGTCATTGTAACATGGGCTTGTTTCCATGTCATGGGGAAATAGGTACCTCTTTGCGGTTCTCTATGATGTCATTAATACTTATTATGATTGTACAAAGCTTATTAGGAATCTTAAGTTGAGTAATCATGGAGTAGGTTTTCACACTCACGGGGCATGAGGCTTTCAACCACCTTGTCATTCTCATTACTTCAATACTCGCAATTTTAAGATGCTAGTGATAAAGGGGCAATGAGAGTCCTAGATCAATGGATACCACATTTCAATTAGTAGTTTTAGTTGAATAATTTAGAGGCTAAATAAGACTTGATCATGTTTTACCTCTACTCAATTTTCTCCAAAGTGTCCACCATATTTTCTATTCTCCATTATGCTATTCTTTGACCAATATAGGATTTAATTTTTCATTTTGTGTATGCATTTGGTCCATAGTGCTTTTATTTCATTATACACTTTGCGAACTTTCATGAAGCATCTTTGCTTGCATATTTGATATTTCTTACAACATGAATTGTATATTGCTACTCATTTCTAGTATTAATCATTTGATTATATGTAGCATGAATAATCCTCCTTGATATCCCATGATTGTTTCAATATGCAAAACCCATCTTAGTTTTATCACCTTCATACTCGAGGACGAGCATGGGTTAAGCTTGGGGATGTTGATGCATGTAAAATGCATAGATGAATTTTGCATATATTCACATGGTTTTCTATTACATATTGCATCATATAAGGGTATAATTCAATGTTTTTTAGTATTTTGGGGTTAAATTACAAAGTCCCCCAACTTTTATGGAATTAAACCTGCCTGTCAGAAACCCCGTTTTCTATATTTTTGACGTATCACGGGACAAACTTCCGTGAAATCACCTGAAAATCTGCGGGGGTCATTTTCTTGGAAGGAGAAGACTTGAGGGCGAAGGATCCACGACAATTGGGCAAGGAGGCCCAAAAGAGGACCCTCCATGCGGCCAGATTCCTTGGCCGCGTGAGAGGCCCCCTTTTGGCCCCTGTGGCCCCAATTCCTTTCATCTTCGACTTACCGACTCCGTCTTGACCTAAAACCGACTATAAAAAGGGTCCCCCGTACCCTTACGGAGGAGAGCGCCGCCAAAACACTGAAACACCAAAACAGAGACCAGAAGTTCCAGATTGGAGGGGGCAAACTCCGGCGGGGCGCCACCAGTGTGATCTCCTACCCCTCCAACGTCATCTCCATCGACATCTCCATGAAGAGGGAGTAGTCCACCCCAGGGCTATGGGTTTGTGGAAGTAGCACTTGTATCTCTCTCTCTATGTGCTTCACTAATTAGATCCGTATGAGCTGCCTCACATGATTACGGGCACCGTTGTAATTCCTATGTGGTGGATCTTTTCTATGAGTTATTGAATCTGAGATTGCAATTGTTTCTCTTGAGTTATTTGAGTAGATGTATCTTATGTACCCCGTTCTTATTTGCTATATTTGATCAATCTAGTTCTTGAGAGCGTGTGTGAGGTGATGGGTGCATTAGTTGGAGTAACGGGGGGTGGCTAGTGTTGTGAAAGTGACAGAAGTTCAGCGATCCACTTAGGTTTTGTTAAACCTTTCTTAGTTACCTCACTAGGGATAAAAAGGAGTACCTTCTTACCGGGGATTTGAAGTGACACTTATCAATATCCATGACTAGATCTAGCAAGTTCTTACATCACTTCATGTCACATTGCTTAAAGCTATACTCTGGTTTTTCCTTAATTATCGAGGTGTTATGATTTATTTCGCATCTTGGTGGAGTATAAGAGGGATCAATATGACCGTAGAGATCTCTATGCTAGGACGTGATGCCCATATGAAAGTACTCAATGTTAAACATGTTATTTTAATCTCACATGTAATTCTTTATGTCCACAGTCTACCACTTTATTTGAGAGAATGCAAGTGTGAAACCATGAACCCCGGTCCTATTTTAAATATAAGAAAACACTCTAGTTACTTTGCTGCAATTTACTTTACTTGCAATTTACTTTACTTGCATCTCCAATTCGAATTTACATTATCTCCATCACCACTTGCATCACAAAAATACAAAAACAATCCATTGCATATTTATTTTCTCATTTGCATTTAGTAGTAGATTTAATTATTGCACATTTACTTTCAGTTTTGCATTGCAATTTAGAAGTCTCACACCTTGTGCTTGACAACCACTTGGTGAGGTTGAGGACACAAAATTCTCTACTTGTTTGCAGGATCCTGGAGGAAGCTTGGAAGACAACTGCTGAAATACTGGCTCCCCAAGAATTCGATATAAATCCTCGAGTCACCCTCGTGGGGAAGAAGGCTTGTCACTAGCTACACACTCTGCACTTGGAGTCTCAACCTAGCCATCAGTGTCCACTAGTGAAAGTAGGATCCCTAGGCCTTATTTCCAAGCATTGAAACACCGTTTTCTGCCTGTTCTGCTACATGTTTGTTTGCTGCCATTTTTATTTCAGATTGCTATTATCACTTATTATCACCCATAGCACTTGCATTTTACTCTCTCTTCGCCAAACTAGTGCTCCTATACAACTGACAATTGTATTAGGTGTGTCGAGGACACAAGAGACTTCTTGCACCTTGATTGTAGGGTTGCTTGAGTGGGATATCTTTGACCTCTACCTCCCTGAGTTTGATAAACCTTGGGTGATCCACTTAAGGGAAACTTGCTGCTATTCTACAAACCTCTGCACTAGGAGGCCTAACACTGTCTACAAGAATATAATCGTGCGTAGACATTAAGCTCTTTTCTGGCGCCATTGCCGGGGAGGTAAGGTAAAAGGTACTCACATCCTCGGGTGTGAGTGCTCGAAGTTATTTCCTTTAGATTATGCAATTATATGTTTTTGTTTCTTGTTTTTATTTTCACTAGTTAGGATTAATGGAAAACAACAAAATTATGAGAGAGCTTTATAATATATATCTTGAGTTAGGACATGAAGTGTTTGAAGAGAAAATTAAAAAACCTATGGAGCTTTATTTGCATGCTAGTGGGAATGTTATTAGTATGAACTCTTTAAACACCATTATTGCTAATGATATGAAAGAGTTTAAGCTTGGGGAATCTAGTTTTGATGAATATTATATTTTTAGTCCCCCGAGTTTTGAGGAGGAAATTTTCTTTGATGATACTTTTCCTCCAATATATGATGATTATAATGATTGTGGTATTCTATTCCACCTGTTTACAATCATGAAAATGATATTTTCAGTCCACCTACAATAAAGGAAAATATTAATTATGATTACAATATGCCTCCTATATTTACTGATTATGGTGATGATAATAATAATGATAGCTATGTTGTTGAATTTTCTCCCACTACTATTAATGAGAATGACTTTTCTTATGTGGAGGTTATTAATTCTTTTATGCATGTGGCTCATGATAAGAATGTTTTATGTGATAATTATATTGTTAATTTTATTCATGATGCTACTGAAGGTTATCATGGGAGAGTAAAACATGGTTTTATGCATCTCAGCAATATTAAGTTTACCATCTTTTTGTTGAAAATTATGAAGTTGAACTTGTTTCGCTTTCCTATGCTTGTTGTCTTGTGTTTTCATGACTTGTTTTTCTACAAGATTCTTTTAGTAGGAAGTGGGTTATACCTAAATTTGTTTTACATTTGCTTTCTTGATGCTCTCTTTTGCTTCTATTCATATTTCTCATGTGAGCATGTTCTCAAATTATTACGTCTAGCTAAAAGGCTTTAAAGAAAATCACTTCTTGGGAGATAACCATGTTTTTATTTTTTGCATTGTTTTTCTCAGTTTTCTTTGAGTCAAGGGGTTTTATACTTCTTTATCAACTCCTTTGTATATTTCTTTTCATGTTTTTAGTAGTGCCAAGTAAAGTTCCTAACAAAAGTTGGAGTTGGTTTTCGGATTTCTGCGCAGAAAACAGATTTCTGCTGTCCACCGTAAAACATCGTATAAACTCCTGGAAGACCAGAATGATTCTAAATTTGTTGTGCTTATACCTCAGCTAATGCCGCAAATTTTCTTAGTTGACCACTTTTTTATTTTAGCAACAGAAGATTTTCGAAAAAAAACCATCTTTACCTGATGTCCTGTTTTGATAGATTTCTGCCAATAATCACATTTGCATCGTAATCTCTTTCTTTTGGTGTTCTTTTGAGAAAAAGTTTCAAAAGAAGTTGTGACAGTATCTAGTGTCTTTATGAGTGTTAGTCTTGTGTTGAAACTGAACCATGTGAATTTATTATTTCGATTGCATTAACGTTGCTAATGAAGATTGTGAGAAGTTTGGTGTGAAGGAAGTTTTCAAGGGTCAAGAGAAGAGGACGATATGATGTGATCATAAAGAGTGAAAAGCCTAAGCTTGGGGATTCCCCGGTGGTACATCCCAGAAAATTCCAACAAGACTCAAGCATCTAATCTTGGGGATGCCCAAGGCATCCCCTTCTTCATCAATAATTTATCAGGTCACTTCTACTGAAACTATATTTTTATTCAGTCACATCTTATGTTCTTTACTTGGAGCGTATTTTATTTTTGCTTTCACTTTGTTTAGTTTTCTTTGCTTTAGTTTATGGTTGGATATTATCATACTTGTGTGGGAGAGAGACACACTCCGTTTTCATTGCTTAGAACACTCTAGTTTTCATTCTTATTATTCTGTGAGTGTTCACTTTTTGCTAGTACTGCGTTTAGCCCTTGTTTTCATGCATCTATTATTCAGAGTTGTTAGTTTCATTAGAGTTGTGTTATTACTCTCATGCTTGCTTGTTGTATCATTTAGAGAGTTTTTGTTAAAACATATTTCGTATGGTGCTTGTTAGGAAAAGAAACTACTGCTTGAAGTAGAACTTTCAATGGTGCAAGTAGAAGCTTGTATAGACTATGGCTAGAAATTTTTCATGCCATGCTAAATGTTATTTAAGTTTTAAAGCCTTGTGGTTATTGAGTAGCATGAATAACCTCAAATAGCTGAGAGTGTTTAATATGCCATTGAAAGATTCATGAGTTGTTCTTGTCATAGTAAAGAATAAATTTATGGTATTCTCTTTCGAATGTTTTATTTGGTTGACTTGGCGCATGCTCACACCATGTTTATGACTATGAACCAGTCACGAATAGCCTCCATGACCATTTAGTTTTTGAACTTGTGATACCGCTTATGCTTTAATTAATGATGTTTATGTCGCTATGCATGATTATGGATCTTATGCTTTCTTGATTTATTGCTCCCAGTCTTTTGCTAGCCTCCATCTGTACTGAGTATGAGCTCTAATCGTGCATCCAACTCCCTAAAACCAAAGTTTTCCCATTGTGTTTACCATACCTACCTACATGTCGTATTTCACTTCCATTCAAACTAAATTGCTCATGTGTTACCTTTAAAACTTTCAAAATTACTCCTGTTTTGTGTTCTTGTTTTTGCTGATGAGGACGTCAATAGAGAATCTTTATCTCACTTGTTGATTGGTTTTCACACCCTGGACTAGTGGCTTCATCCGCTTATCCCAATGATAGAAGAGCTGGCAGCGGGGTGCCCGGCCCCAAATTAATACAAACAAATTCGCTTCACTATTTTTGCCCCTGATTTACCGGTCAAAGCATAATTGTGTAAACAAAATAGAAACATGGATGACCTTCTACACACGTTGCGTCCTTCACCATGGGAGCCGCTCTTGTGAATCGATTTGGCTTGTGACGTACTGTATTGTTTGTTTACTAATCGTTGACATTAACATACACCTCTCCTAAAATATAGACACTCCTCCACGGTATGTGATTGTTGGCAGGCACCCGAGGATTCGGTTAGCCATGGTTTGTTTAAGATGGATGGAGGAGTGTCAAACTTTTAATACCTCTGTTTAATCAAATAAAAGCTCTAGCCCATGAGTGATCCCTGCTTCCCTCAGCGAAGGGCCTTTATTTTACTTTTATGTTGAGTCTCCATCTTCTAACTTTATGCACAGTTGAGAGAGCATTTTTGCCATTCTGAGTTATGTGTGCATTTCTCCCATAAACATCAATAATTGCTTCATAATGTGATATTATTCCTTCTTAAATTATTTTCTCTAGTCTTCCTCATGAACTTTTAAGGTGTCCTGGCATTTACGTTTTGTCCCACTCTTAAGGACTCGCGAAATACCACTTTGCCATGCTTTCTCTATACCTGAAACAAACGTTTATCTTTCTTCGCATTATTATCCATGATCCTTTATTTAAGATACTTTTCATGATGCAAAGTGATTGCTATGCTTTATTATTAAAGTTCTATTTATCATGTTTGTGCTTCAAGTTCTATGATCTCGGCGTACATATGATTTTACATTATAATGATCAAGTTTATGATAGTAGCATGTCACCTCGTAAATTATTGTGTTTTATCATTTACCTACTTGAGGACGAGTACAAACAAAGCTTGGGGATGCTTGATACGTCTCCAACGTATCTATAAGTTTTGATGCTCCATGATGATATTATGACAATTGCTACATGTTTTCTCCCTTATTCATAACATTTTTACACGTTTTCCAGGACTAACCTATTAATAAGATGCCATAGAGCCAGTTCCCTGTTTTCTGCTGTTTTTAGTTTCAGAAAAGTTGTTCTGGAAATATTTTCGGAATTGGAAAATTCGAAAGCCAGAAGTCTTAGAACTCCCAAAGAGCCCCGGAGGGGGGCCACAGGGTGGCCACACCATGGGGTGGAGTGGCCCCCCTGGCCGCGCCACCTTGGGGTGTGGGCCCCCTGACCACCCCCACGGAATCACCCTTTCGCCTATTTATACTCCCCCGAGGGAAAACGCTAAAAATATCGACCTTTTCGACAAAATACATCCGTAGCTCCGCCGCCGCCGCCGACAAGTTTTGAGGGGCATATCTCTGTTCTGGCGCCCTGCCGGGGACGGGGAAGTGCCCCCGGAAGCCATTCCATCGACTCCACCGCCATCTCCATCGCTATTGCTGTCTCCTATGATGAGGAGGGAGTCGTTCTCCCCCGAAGCTGAGGGCTCTACCGGTAGCTATGTGGTTCATCTCTCTCTCCCATGGTGTGATCTATATGTGATCATGAGCTTTGTAATCTATTTGATTTCGTACATGTTACTCTTCATATTTTGCTACTCAAGTGCTTTATTAATATGAACTATGGAGTCACCTTGTATCACGGTGTGAAGGTGACAATGTTCACATCGTGTGTGTCTCCTCTATGAATTGTGGTATTTATCTAGTACCTTCTGGGGTGCTCATAGTGACAGCGTGGGGTTAACTGGACATGAGAATGCTTACTTTAAGGAATGCTTTTTGCAGCCCTACGCAATGATTAGTGTTCGTTATCCAACCGGAGAGGGTTTGGAGTAGCATAGTGAAGAGAAGATATCTAGTTATTCAATTATGTGATTATTGTTGAGAGTGTCTACTAGTGAAAGTAGGATACCTAGGCCTTATTTCCAAGCATTGAAATATCGTTTTTGCCTGTTCTGCTACATGTTTGCTTTCTACCATTTTTATTTCAGATTGCTATTATAACTTATTATCATCCATATTACTTGTATTTTACTCTCTCTTCGCCCAATTAGTGCACCTATACAACTGACAATTGTATTAGGTTTGTTGGGGACACAAGAAACTTCTTGCATCATGATTGGAGGTTTGCTTGAGAGGGATATCTTTGACCTCTACTTCCCTGAGTTCGATAAACCTTGGGTGATCCTCTTAAGGGAAACTTGTTGCTGTTCTACAAACCTCTGCCCTTGGAGGCCCAACATTGTCTACAAGAATAGAAGTGTGCGTAGACATCAGCGTCCCCCACCCCCTATGTAATGGCCCTAGGCCCTCCTTAATAGGTAACAGAGTAGAAGCGTGCGTAGACTTCAGCGTCCCCCATCCCCTACGTAATGTCCCTAGGCCCCCCTTAATAGGTAACGGCCTTAGGCCCCAATCAATATATGTATTGGCTTTTGTCCCCGCGGTTCCACCGCCGGCGCCCACCGTTGTTCCATAGCCGTCGATCATGGAGAGAGGGCCCGAGCGAGAGAGGATGGTCGGGAGTGAGGGTGCTCGGAGAAAATTTTGGCCAAAATCGGCTAAGTCCCGTGCAGATTTGACCTTTAGTACGAGTTCTAGCCACCAACCGGGACCAAAAGGACCTTTAATCCCGGATGGTGCTCAGAACCGGTATCAAAGGTCTCTCTGTTCGCGCGCGCAGAGGAGAGGACCTTTAGTTCAGGTTGGTGGCTAGAACCGGGACCAAAGCTGTTATTTTTAAAGAAAAAATTGATAAAATTTATATGAAACACAATCCATTTACATGTACAATATTTTTGTCTTACTTATTTTCAAGTTTTACTATGTTTGTTTGAATGGTCATGCCCACCGTCTGAACTTTTGTTTGAAATCGACATAGAAAATTCTAAAAAATTAGGGCGATTTGGATTGCAGATGTCCAAGATTTCCTCACTCTTTAAGTTAGGGCTTCACTGGCATCGGCTTCTCTCTAGAGGGTTTCTGGACTTATAGCCTGAAACTCCTGAATCAGACGAATCGGGGGGAATCTTGTCAAGAATTGGGATATACCATTGTCTTGGGTGTTCCTAGGGCCTACCCTAGCACAACAAAGAAATTAATTCCATTTTTTACCCTCTTCCGACGAACGTATAGGGGTTAGAACCATATGCCAGACTTTTCTCCGGCGGGTCTAGAGTTTCGCTGGCGAGGGTTCCGAAGATTCTGAATCCCACCAAATACTAGGGGTTCCAAACCATGTGTGTAAAAGTGTGATTTTGTTTGTAGATGTCCAAGATTCCCTCACTCTTTGTGTTAGGGCGTCAACAACATGAACTTCTCTCTAGTGGGTCTCTAGACTTATAGCCCGAAACTACCGGATCGGGCGAACCGGGGGAGTCGTTGATACGTGCATTTTATATCATCATTTATACCCTCCATATAGGCATCATTGGGATGTTTTATCAATGTTATGTCATTGTTTTGCATGTTTTAGATGATTTTATGGGACTTTCCTACAAAGTCCCTATTTTGGGTATTTAATTTCTGGGTGTCAGAAAACACCTATTTTCATGTTTTTGATGTTTCAGGAGCTACATGTATCCAAATTGCGAAAGGAAAGAAACCCTGTCAGTTTTTCTTCGGGAGAAAGGCCGTGGGCACAAGACACAAAGGAGGAGGGCCAGGAGGCCCAAAAGGGGGTAGCCCACGCGGCCAGATTCCCTGGCCGCGTGTGGGGCCCCCAAATGGGCCCACAGCACCTCTCCGTCTTCCCAGAAAACGAACACCCTAATTTTCCCGAGACGAGACGGAGCCGCCAGGGCGGCGAAACTCTCGAACCTCTCCGTGGGGGAGACAGATCCTGCTGCTCCGGAGCTCCGGAGAAGGGGGAAATCATCCCCATCTTCATCCCCATCTCCTCCTTGGCGTGGGAGGAGGCATCTCCATCACCATTCTCACCAGCACCTGCATCTCCACCATCACCATCACCGTGATCCACTCTGTTCCCCTCATAGTTTGATCATTGCTACACCCTAGATACGTGTTATTGTACTCCGTTGCATGTTTGGGATTGATTACTTGTCATTATTTGGTGGTGGATCCATTATTTCAGATTGTGTTGTACCACATATTCACCATACATGATCATGGTTGCACGTTGTGAGTAGTTCCCGCATGTTCCCGAGGGCATAGGATGAATTAGCAATGATTTGTTACATAATATGAGTTGTTATTCGGTCTAGTATTTATCTTTTATGTGATTCCATGATGGTGTTGTAAAAACGTCGACTGTACAACACTTCACCTACATGGGATCATAGGAGAACACCGTAGTGTAGTGACGTGATGATGTCTTTAGGTGACAGGAACTTGAGACAGAATCGTTGAATTGCATTATGAGGGTACTTGTAGCGGGGACCTTAGAGCATAAGGCTATGGTGGGACATCATATCTTAATAATTCTCGTGATGTCATTTAATTGGCCACGTGATCCATCATAAGGGGTGATAGTTTATTTATTTAGCTATTACTATTTGTGGCTCCGTCCGAAGAAGATTAAAACTAGACAAGATATACAAACATGTTATGCAATGAAGCACTATGCCAGCTAAATCCGTGCAGCCCTCGGGAACGTTTTCCACATATAAGAAACAAACACACACTTGAGCTTGTCCTCTTGCGCATTAGAGGATTGGGCTTTGTCTCTCATTGAGACCTACTACTTGCTGCAATTTACTTTCCGCATTTTACTTTACTTGCACTACACAATTAAAACACAAAAACACATGTTGCTTTTATTATTCCTTTGCTATTCTACTTACCAGTTCCTTCTGCTCCTCGTGAGTTCGACAACCTTTCTAATTCGAAAAGTACTACAATTGATCTCCTGCACTTGGGAGCCATCAAGACACTTTTTTGGCGCCGTTGCTGGGAAGCGTAGCGCTATTGGTAAGAAGTTTGGTAAGGAAACTTGAAAGCTGAATTTTACTTGCTGTTGCATCCTGTTATTATTATGGATTTTATGAGAGATGCTTCGCTAAAACTTGCTTTATATGAGAGTGCTTATGCTATTAAACCTAAAGTTGTTGAAAAAGCACCTCATGATGATGGTTATATTATTCCCCTTGAATTTGTTAAAGCTGTTAGGAATGAGTATTTTGTAGGGGATGGAACAAAGGCTGCAAGTGATCACATACGGGCTATTAAGGATATATGTGGGCTAATTAGGCTCAAGGCTATTTCTGAGGAGGAGGTATAATGCAAGTTATTGTACCAGTTCTTAAGTTGTGATGCTCGAAAATGGTATATGTCCCTGGATGAAGAAATTACACATAATTGGGATACTTTTATGAAGGTTTTCTTTCTTAAATATTTTACTCTTAAAGAGGCTTATGAGAACCGTTGCTTTATATTTAATTTTTGGCCACACCTTGGAGAGAGTATTACTCAAGCTTGGGGGAGGCTTAAGGACCTCCTTCGTAAGAATCCTTGTCATGATCTCACAAATAAACTTATATTGATAAACTTTTATGTGAGACTACCTCATAGGATAAAACAATATTTGGATGGTTCATCTGGTGGAAGCTTTACAAATAATACTGCAGAAGAAGCTTGGAATTTATTGGAAATTATTTCGAAGAACTATGAATATTGGGACCTAGACAAAGGCAATGAGGCTTATTTTGATTATGGATATTCATGTGTAGAAAGTTTCTCTAGTTCTATTTTGTTCAAGAATGTTATTAAAGATTTTTGGTCTTGATCCATATGTTGCAATTGAAATAGCTAAGAAATTTGCTGAGCACATTCAAATTCCTAAAAGTGGCTTTGATTATTATGTTGAACCTGTTAAATATTCTACCCTTGTCCCTAAATTTATTAAAGAAACACCAGTGTCATCTGTAGTAATAGAAGAATATATTGAACCACCTCCCTATCCTGAAAAAGTTAAAGAGAATTTGCTTATTGATGTTGCTGACAAAAGTAGAAAGAGATGTTCTCAACCTAAAGAACAGGTGGAAGTCAAGAACCAAGTCTCTATTATTAAGCAATTAAAGGAATAAGATCCTGTTGATGTTTATTTATGTGAAGATGCTACCAAAGTTATTAAAGGGAATTCATCCAAAGTTGGTAAGCCAATTATATCATGATCTATTGGGACTTCTTGTTATCATGGTTTATGTGATATTGGAGCAAGCATTAGTGTCATTCCATATTCTCTCTATCAAGAAATTAAGCCTGATATTGATCCTATCACCATGGAAGAAACAGGTATGACCATTCAGCTTGCTAATAAAGATTATATTAGTCCCTTTGGAATTGTTAGAGATGTTGAATTATTGGTAGGGAAAATAAAATATCCTACTGATTTTATTGTGCTTGGTTGTCCACAAGATTCTTTCTGTCCTATTATATTTGGTAGACCTTTCTTACATATTGTTGGTGATGAAATTGATTTGCCTAGAGAAAGGGTGTTTATTGAATGTGCTGGAGAGAAACTTGAATTTAATTTTTCTAAATTTGCTGATAAACCTGCTAAGAAAAAACCAAAATCTAAAGATATAATTGAAACTCTTGCTCATATAGCTGTAGCTTCATCAGACGTGGTGGAACGTTATATGCTTAATCAGGAAGAGCCATTTAATGATGCAGAAAAAGAAGCTTTATAACAAATATTATGGCAGCAACCTCCACAATTACAATTGCATATCCCACCTGATAATCTAGGAGTACTCCCACCTCCTAAAGGAGATCCTAGTTTTGAATTAAAGCCTTTGCCTGAAAATCTGAAATATGCATACTTGGATAAGAAAAATATATATCCTGTTATTATTAGTGCTAACCTTTCTGCTGAGGAAGAAGAGAAATTACTTGATGTGCTTAAAGCCCACCGTAAGGCTATTGGTTATTCTCTTGATGATCTTAAGGGCATAAGTCCAGCTCTATGTATGCATAAAATTAATTTGGAAGAAGATGCTAAACCTGTTGTTGATTTCCAACGTCGTCTACATCCAAAAATGAAGGAAGTGGTAAGAAAGGAGGTAATTCGACTCATAGAGGCTGGTATTATTTATCCTATAGCTGATAGTAAATGGGTTAGCCATGTTCATTGTGTTCCTAAGAAAGGTGGAATTACTGTGGTTCCTAATAAAGATGATGAACTTGTTGCTCAACGTACTGTTGTTGGTTATAGAATGTGCATTGATTATAGAAAATTAAATAAAGCAACTCGTAAGGACCATTATCCATTGCTCTTTATTGATCAAATGCTAGAGAGATTATCTAAACATTCTCAGTTTTGTTATTTAGATGGGTATTCAGGCTTCTCTCAAATTCCAGTTCATAGTGATGATCAGGAAAAGACCACTTTTACTTGCCCATATGGTACATTTGCTTATAGGAGAATGCATTTTGGTTTATGTAATGCGTCTGCTACTTTTCAAAGATGCATGAATGCTATATTTGCTGATTATATTGAAAAGATAGTGGACGTCTTTATGGATGATTTTTCGGTGTATGGTACTTCTTTCGATAATTGCTTGTTCAACCTTAACAAAGTTTTGCAGCGTTGTGAAGACCAACACCTTGTTCTTAATTGGGAGAAGTGTCACTTTATGGTAACAGAGAGAATTGTTCTTGAGCATCGTATTTCTGGAAGAGGAATAGAAGTTGTCCCAGCAAAAATTGAAGCTATTGAGAAATTACCATATCCAAGAGACATCAAAGGTATAAGAAGTTTTCTCGGTCATGCAGGTTTTTATCGTAGATTCATTAAAGATTTATCTAAAATATCAAAGCCTCTAACCAATCATTTGCAAAAGGATGTTCCGTTTTATTTTAATGATGATTGCATAGAATCCTTTAATGTTTTAAAGAAAGCCTTAATAACTGCACCTATTATTCAACCTCCTGATTAGAACTTGCCCTTTGAAATTATGTGTGATGCTAGTGATTATGCATTTGGAGCTGTTTTAGGCCAAAGGGTTGATAAGAAATTGAATGTCATTTACTATGCTAGTAAAACACTAGATGGCGCTCAAAGAAATTATGCTACAACTGAAAAAGATTTTTTAGCGGTAATATTTGCATGTGATAAATTTAGATCTTACATAATTGATTCAAAAGTTACTGTGCACTCTGATCATTCTGCTATTAAATATTTGATGAATAAGAATGATGCTAAGCCTAGGCTAATAAGATGGGTACTTTTGTTGCAATAATTTGATTTACACATAGTAGATAGGAAAGGAGAAGATAATCCCGTAGCTGGTCATTTTTCTAGAATGGAAAATATACCTGATGATCCTATTCCTATTAATGATAGTTTTGCTAATGAACAACTTTCCCTTGTTAGTGTTTCTAGTGCTAAAGTTGCATCTCCTTGGTTTGCTAATTATGCAAATTTTATTGTTGGGAAAGTTATGCCACCACAATTTACTTACCAGCAAAGAAAGAAATTCTTTTATGACCTTAGACATTATTTTTGGGATGATCCATTCTTGTATAAGAAAAGTGTTGATGGCATTATTAGACGTTGTGTACCTGAGCATGAACAACAGGCTATTATAAGAGATTGTCATGACAGTCCCTATGGAGGACATCATGCAGGAGATCGTACTGCAGCAAAATTAATGATGCATTGTGGGCTTATAGAACTGCTTATAAAAATCCTATGGGTATGTCTCCTTATAAAATGGTTTATGGAAAAGCGTGTCATTTACCCATTGAATTAGAACATAAATCTAGATGGGCTATTAAGAAATTAAATTTTGATTTAAAAACAGCGGGGGAGAAGAGATTGCTTGACCTAAATCTATTAGATAAATGGAGGAATGAAGCATATAAAAGTGCAAAATTGTTTAAAGAGAAAGTTAAAATTTGGCATGACAAGAAAATTAAAAGAAAGGAATTTAAAGTAGGTGATCAAGTCCTATTGTACAACTCTCGTTTTAAGTTTTCTTCGGGGAAATTAGCTTCAAAATGGCAGGGTCCATTGGTAGTACAGGAGGTATACCGTTCGGGGGCCATCCGTCTTCATGGTGATATGAAAGGTAAACCTCATGTGTTCAATGGACAACGCCTAAAACATTATATTGCAGGAAAGAGCTTCATAGGAACCATCGAGGAGATAAAGTTAATGACACCGGAGGAGGTAATTGTAAGGGATCCTGCAGTTTCAGAAACCCAAATTCAATAACTTACAATTATTGTGTTTGGAAGTTTCTCGGAATTGCGTGAAAACTTACGGAACTCATTTTTTTATGGAAATTAACGTGTGGGACAAGAAAATTGGAAGGAATTGGACCTCGAGGGGGAAAAGAGGACCCCACACGCGGTCAGATTCCTTGGCCACGTGGAGGTACCCCTTTTCCACCTCGGAGTCCCGTTCCGTCTCGTTTTCGACTCCGACGCTTCGTCTTACCCCAAAAACCGTCAATATATACCCCTTTTGTCGATCTAATCCTGCACCGAGAGTTCTCGCACGATCTTTGTTTTGTCTATTCTGTCTGTCAGGTTTTCCAAGCCATGACTTCAGGAGACTCCTACCAATGCACCTCCATGGACGATGATGATGATGAGCTTGAAGACAACTATGAAGAGAAGAAGAAGAAAGAGTGGTGGACTGAGTAGGAGAAGAAGAGAGAATGAAGAAATTACCGCAACCATCTAAGATTGGGGGAGTTTCACCTATCCCCCATCTTTTATCAGCTTTATCATGTCTATCTAGTTTTGGTGTGTCTTGCTTTTACTATCTAGTTATCGTTTTCATTTAGGCTTGAGTGAGCTCATTGAGCATTATCATGCATCCCCGTCTTATGGTTTATCAATGAATAATAAAGTATGTTGTCATCCATGATTCTCTTGTTTTGGGGATTTATGGGTAACACTCATGCAAATGAGCATGGCATATTTAGAGGTTTCAATCACATCTTGCCTTGAAATTAATTAACTTGAGTGTGTTGGACAATTGTAGAATTATCTCAATATGACATAAATCCACTATCTATCTATTAGCTTAATGGCTATTCCGAGCATGTTCACCATGTTATAGTTTCATTTATGCTCTAAATTAAGATGCTTATGTTATTAATTGGCATGGGCTGAATTTGGGATAAGACTCTCACGAACTTTTGAATGCACACATTTATTTCTATTGCACTTAACAAACATGACCCATTAATGGGAGCTAAAAGTTTTGTGCTTGGCAAGGATTTTGGTTGGGAGTTGGCTAACACGTGCATCACGTGAAAAGCTTTCAACATTGCACAAAGAAATTTTATATTTAGTTGATGTCATGTGCTTTTGTTTTTGGAGTCCTGCCATGCCGAAATGAAATAGAGGAATAGTAATTTTTGATGAGTAAGTACATATGACTAGAGAAATTGCATTGGGACGCTAACCCAAGCCATGCTTGATCCTGGTGGAAATTTACTTACAGCTAGAGTGGACTCTACAAACACATCCTACAATAAAATAAGAAGCTATGCATATAGTGAATGAAATAAAAAAGGATGATGAGTCTACTCCGTTTGTTCATCTTGTTATTGTGACATGGGCTGGTTTCTATGTCATGGGGCAAGAGGTACCTCTTTGCAATTCTCTATGATGTCATTAATACTTATTATGATTGTACAAATCTTATTAGGAATCTTAAGTTGAGTAGTCATGGAGTAGGTTTTCACACTCACGGGGCATGAGACATTCAACCAACACCTTGTCAACCACATTACTTCAACATTAATAAATTAAGATGCTAATGATAAAGGGGCAATGAGAGTCTTAGCCCAATGGATGCCACATTACAATTAGTAATTTAAGCTGAATAGTTTGGAAACTAAATGAGACTTGATCATGTTTTACCTCTACTCATTTATCTTTCTCCAAATTAAAGAGTATAATTCGATTGTCCAACATACAATGGTTATTTGCTTTCAAAAGTATGGGGTGTTTGCTAGAGCTTCGAATATGTTATCCTTATGTGTATGAGTTCTATTCATTTATCTTGTATTATAACTGAACATGATGATGATACAATGCCTGTATTTATTTATCAACCATAAGTCCATTGATGCATGTAATGATCTATGTCCTTATTTACTCGAGGACGAGCAAAGGTTTAAGCTTGGGGGAGTTGATACGTGCATTTTATATCATCATTTATACCCTCCATGTAGGCATTATTGGGATGTTTTATCAATGTTATGTCATTGTTTTGCATGTTTTAGATGATTTTATGGGACTTTCCTACAAAGTCCCTATTTTTGGTATTTAATTTCTGGGTGTCAGACATAACATGTTTTCATGTTTTTGATGTTTCAGGAGCTACAGGTATCCAAATTGCGAAAGGAAAGAAACCCTGTCAGTTTTTCTTCGGGAGAAAGGACGTGGGCACAAGACACAAAGGAGGAGGGCCAGGAGGCCCATTTGGGGGCTGGCCGTGTGTGGGGCCCCCAAATGGGCCCACAACACCTCCTCCCCGAGGTCTTTTTGCTGACGACTCTGTCTTCCCCGAAATCGAACACCCTAATTTTCCCGAGACGAGACGGAGCCGCCAGGGCGGCGAAACTCTCGAAACTCTCCGTGGGAGAGACAGATCCTGGTGCTCTGGAGCTCCGGAGAAGGGGGAAATCATCCCCATCTTCATCCCCATCTCCTCCTTGGCGTGGGAGGAGGCATCTCCATCACCATCCTCACCAGCACCTGCATCTCCACCATCACCATCACCGTGATCCACTCCGTTCCCCTCATAGTTTGATCATTGCTACACCTTAGATACGTGTTACTGTACTCCGTTGCATGTTTGGGATTGAGTACTTGTCATTATTTGGTGGTGGATCCATTGTTTGAGATTGTGTTGTACCACATATGTCACCATACATGATCATGTTTGCACGTTGTGAGTAGTTCCCGCATGTTCCTCAGGGCATAGGATGAATTGGCAATGATTTGTTACATAAGATGAGTTGTTATTCGGTCTAGTATTTATCTTTTATGTGATTCTATGATGGTGTTGTACGAACGTCGACTGTACAACACTTCACCTACATGGGCTCATAGGAGAACACCGTATTGTAGTGACGTGATGATGTCTTTAGGTGACATGAACTTGAGACAGAGTCGTTGAATTGCATTATGAGGGTACTTGTAGCGGGGACCTTAGAGCATAAGGCTATTGTGGGACATCATGTCTTAATAATTCTCGTGCTGTCATTTAGTTGGCCACCTGATCCATCATAAGGGGTGATAGTTTATTTATTTAGCTATTACTATTTGTGGCTCCGTCCGAAGAAGATTAAAACTAGAAAATATATACAAACATGTTATGCAATGAATCACTATGCGAGCTAAATCCGTGCAGCCCTCGGGAACGTTTTCCACATATAAGACACAAACACACACTTGAGCTTGTCCTCTTGCGCATTAGAGGATTGGGCTTTGTCTCTCATTGAGACCTACTACTTGCTGCAATTTACTTTCCGCATTTTACTTTACTTGCACTACGCAATTAAAACACAAAAACACCTGTTCCTTTTATTATTCCTTTGCTATTCTACTTACCAGTTCCTTCTGCTCCTCGTGGGTTCGACAACCTTTCTAATTCGAAAAGTACTACAATTGATCTCCTGCACTTGGGATCCATCAGTCGTGTCAAGAGTTGGGGTAGAACATTGTCTTGGGTGTTCCTAGGGACTACCCTAACACAACAATAAATTAGTTATACTTTTATACCCTTTTTTCACGCACGTATAGGGTGTAGAACCATAAGTTGGACTTTTCTCCAGCAGGTCAAGGGTTTCGCCAGAGAGGGGCCTCGGAGCGCCCGAATTCCACCGAAATCTAGGGGTTGCCATACCATGTGTGTACAAGTGTGATTTGTATTGTATATGTCCAAGATTCCTCGCTCTTTGTGTTAACGCTTCACCAGCATTGGGTTGTCTCTAGCGGGTTTCTGAACTTATCGCCTAAAACTCCCGGATCGGACGAACCGGGGGAATCTTGTCAAGAGTTGGGGTAGGCCATTGTATTGGGTCTTCCTAGGGACCAACCTAGCACAAAAAAACAAATAGTTCCATTTTGCTACCCTCTTCCGACGCACGTATTAGGGTAGAAACATAAGTCGGACTTTTCTCCATCGGGTATAGTGTTTCGCCGGAGAGGCGCTCCGGAGCGTCTGAATACCGCCAAAAGCTAGGGGTTGTCATACCATATGTGTACAAGTGTTATTTGGTTTGAATATGTCGAAGATTCTCTCACTCTTTGTGTTAGGACTTCACCGGCTTCTCTCTAGCGGGTTTCTGAACTTAAAGCTGAAACTCACGGATCGGACGAATGGGGAGGAATCTTATGAAGAGTTGGCTAGAACATTGTCTTGGTTGTTCCTAGGGACTACCCTAACACATATAGCTATAAGTGTAAAAAATATCTCCAATGGAACTAGTGGGGCGCATCCAACTTGCTGACTAAGAAGACCTTTCGGTTATGTTCCTAGGGATTATGTTTGCAAAATAACATGGAAAACATTTCGGTTGTTCTTGGATGTTGGTATTTTACCTAGGAATTGAATTGGATTTGGAATACCAGATCTGAGATTAAAATGAGTTGACCTCCAATTTAAAATATGTTGTTTGGATGTATATGATATTTTTTCTGTTGGAATCAAGTGATGTAATGCAATTATAAATCATGTTTGGATGTACAAACCGTGGTATTCGAAGTTTTGTTGATTTTGGACAATAAAAAGTTTTGTACATGTAAACAAAATAGTTGTGTTGACACTTAATGTTTATGTATTATTTTACACAGTAAACAACACAAGAAAATAGAAACCATGAAAAATACGTACTGGAATGCATGACAATATATTTTTATAGTACCAAAAACATCGCAACAAGTATGATTATTATGCCTCTAACAATAGCACAACTGTATAGATTATGTCACTTACATAACACACACATAGCACAAGTAGATAGTTCTAAAATACATAGGAGTTCAGAACAATGAACACATAGGATAGTAACCATCAAGGCGAGGTAAATAAAAAGGAGACCAAATGTAGGGAGTCTACCTCACTGCTCATGTTTGTACTGGTAAACACTTTATACTTTTATTCCGCTCCCCCCCCCCCAGCTACATCTATAAAAAATTACCAATTATTGTATATTATCCGTGTTAGGGTATTTACCAAATATATTGTGGATGGACATTTACTGACATTAGTAGTGCGAAAGAGGATACTATTTACGATCTTTTTCACATATTTATATTTTGAGTTGTCGGGGGGGGGGGGGGGAGTGTGAAAACTCCCACCTGAATTTACATTTTCGTCAAAATTGATAGGGTGAAACCCTTATAGAGCCAGAGTTTACATGTGGGGGGGGGGCACTACATAGGCTAGGAACAATGTCCTAGATTAGGAGAGAACGTAGAGCTAGGCGTCAACAATGGCATACAGGTCCACTGGCAGCCAGGCATGCCATAGGACGACGTCGTCTCGGTAGGTCTTTCGAGCAAGGTGGATGGAGGGGACAAGACCATTGAAGACAACCCCATTTCGGTGCTTCCAAAGGTGCCAGTAGCCAAGGGGTTGCATCATCTAGGAAGTACGCGGGGAGGGGGAGTGTTAGCCGACAAAGGAATGAAGTCGACGTTGGTGAAGGGAATATGCCCGAGAGGCAATAATAAAGTGGTTATTATCTTATTCCTTGTTTATGATAAATGTTTATTTCTCATGCTAGAATTGTATTAACCGGAAATGTTGATACGTATGTGTTTAATAAACAAACAATGATTCCTAGTAAATCCTCTCTTTGAACTAGCTCGTTGATTATTAAATGATCACGGTTTCCTGATCATGAACATTTGATGATGTTAATAATGGGGTCATGTCATTAGAAGAATAATGTGATGAATATAGACCCAAAGTGAATATATCAATGCGATCAAGTCATTAAGTTACATTGTTATGTCACACATACGAAGTAACTCTAATCCTTATACCATGAGATCATGTCAATCACTAACACCTATAGAGTGCTTTGATGTCATCAAACGTCACACCGTAACAGGGTGACTATAAAGGTGTCGTTGGGTATTCAGAAAGTATTAGTTGAGGCTCATGGATCAAGAGTGGGATTTCTCCATCCAAATGACGAAGAGATACACTTTGGGCCCTCTCGGTGATATCACATCGACACCGCTTGCAAGCACGTGACTAGGTCACAAGGATGTCATACACGGAACGAGTAAAAAGAGTACTTGTCAGTAACGAGATTGAACTAGGTATGGTTGATGCCAATGATCGGATCTCGGAAAAGTAAAATATCGCGAGACAAAGTCAATTGGTTACGACGTTTATGGTTCACACGATCACTAGATTCATCGTTGAATGTGTAGGAGTCATTACAGATCTCCGGGTCCCGATGTTGACTATAGATCGGAGAGGTGTATTGATCATGTCTACATTATTCACGAACCGTAAGGTGACACACTTAAGGTTCAATGACGCGATTGAGTGGATAGGGAATATCGGAGAAAAGTTTGGACAACACCGAAATTGTTTCGAGGAATATTGAAATAGTCACCGGAATAGTTTTGGGGAATATTGAAATAGTTCAAGGTGGTATATGTTAATGTTTGATTAACAAATAGTTCAAGGGGGTAAGAGTTAATGTTTGTTAATAGGATTAACAAATATTAAAATAAAGAAATAAAATTGTTTATTTATTTATTAAAGGAAAACCTTGGAATTTTGAGTGGCAATTGATGAGAGAATGAGTGGGTTGAGTCGAGACTCCAACCACATGATGAGGGGAGAGGTGGAGGCACCAAAATTTCGTGGCCGCCTCCCCCTCCTATATAAAGAGGGGTTGGACCTCTCTCTCCACACACAACTTGGTGTCATCTCCATCTCCATACTCCCGCTGATCCACCTCATGTTCATGTGCGAAGCCCTGAATGAAGTTTTCTCCACCACACCACGCCGTCGTGTTGCTGGTTTCCGAGGGATCCTCTACTTTGGCTCCCCCGCTAGATCGAGGGAACGGAGATCATCATCGAGCTGTGCGTGTGACCAAGTGCGGAAGCGCTGCCGGATTGCAGCGCTCATCTTCGCGATCTTGAGATCGATGTGAGTATGACTACGTCACCAACGAGATTTGATCTTGTAACTCTTTGTGTCTTCGAGGGTATGTTCCCCATAACCCTCTCTTTCTCACTGTTTCTTACATCTCCTAGATTAGATCTTGGCCCTTCGGGTGTCTATCGCGTAGATTTTTTTTTGTTTTCTATGCAACGAGCCCTTCAGTTGGAGGGTGCAGATTTGACAAGAATAGCTAGAACAAGCATTATTCTTGTTTTAATGAAACATATGAATCAAGTTACTACCATCTCACTATACTTTTGTCCTCTTCCAAATGTATATGCAGTATGTTTTTGAAAAAGCCATATGTGTGCAGTCGCAATGAATTGGTGCTCTCCTCTCGGTCAGCGTGGATTTTCTGTCTCTATCCTCCACTATACCCATCACGGTGAATTTTTCAGTGCAGAAGGATAAATATTACAGATTTGCTAATCCTTGGGTGTCTGAGATTTGGTTATGTCTCGTTTGACATGAAGGTCCGTCCGATTGCACCAAGATCCGTGCATAACTAGTTGTGTTTTTTGTTTGAAGACGGAAAGTAAAAATAAGCAAGACGAGGGGTCGAACTCAATATGTACTACGACCCAACGACTTACAGAAACAACTCAGCAGAGCGAGCTATATGTTCACTAGGAAAACTTCCCCTCTTAGATAAGATGTTACACATTCTTTTTTCCTTTCTTTATATTGTCTATTCATTTTTTTCCTGTATTTTATTCAGTCTCATCATAGTTTTCTTGTTTTTTTTCGTTCATATGTTTTTTTACTATTCATGGTAATTTATTTTGTTATTCTCTCATGAGTTATAATTTATTACCGTTATATTTTTTTGCCATTATTAATTTTTAATATTATTTGATTTATCCAAGTTTGTGTCCCGCTCTTGTTCATTTTATTTCATGGTTGCACTCTATCACACACTAGAATTGTACATTTTTTCATGAGCGTGATCGGTTATATATAAAATATGCAAATTGGCTTCTTCTTTCTTTTTAATATGGACTATTATTATTTTTAAAATGTTATTGTTTGATAGTATATTTTATGTTCCAATATGTTTTTTTTTCATGGTTGCACACATTTCTATTTTCTGCACTTTGCCTTTTTTCTATCTACTCTTGTATGTTTTAATTTTTTTACTCTAATCATTTATATAGTTGCACAACTATCTCCTTTGAGAAAAGTGCAACCAATGTTTAATACTCGCCCTTTTGTATAGGCAGCATTTTTCTACACAATAGTTGCAATTATATGGGTATATTTGTTTTTAGAGAATTTAAGTTTTAGCTCTTTTTACTAAGTATCGCTTTTATTTTTTATTTTTGATATGTGATCAAGTTAAACTTTTCAAGTGGGAAATGTGTTTCTAGTTCAAAGTTGCATTTTTTAAGTGGAAAATGTGCAACTTGGTCTTGTTAAGTGATGTAATACCGATCCATATACGACTCATATACGTATCCGAGTCCTACTCTTGTAAACCACGTCAGGGGTGTTTCCTGACCTATATAATGACACAACCCGGCCCCTTGGTGGGCACGGTTCCGCTCCATACTTTGATATGGTATCAGAGCGAGTTTTCGCTTCCTGAAATCAAGCCGCCGAAATCTCCTACAGCCACGATCGATCTCGTCTCGATCGGAAACAGAAGACCTCCCTCACGATCCGCGCGATCGGAAGCAGAAGACCTCCCTCACGATCCGTGCGATCGAAAGCTGAAGACCTCCCTCACGATCCTTGCGATCGGAAGCAGAAGCACCTTTCACGATCGCCGCTGTTGTTGCTGATCGGAAACAGAAGACCCTCCCTCACGACGATCGCTGCTGTTGCTGCTGTCGTTCCGAAACTGAAAACACTCTCACGATCGTTTGATTGGAAAACCTCAAGCCTTCATCATGACCTCCTCCACAGCTGTTTCGTCTCTCATCGCCAACCTTGGAACCCCTCCAACTCAGAAGCTCACCAGGACAAACTACTTGTTCTGGAAAACGCTGGTGTATCCGCCCTTGCGTGGTGCCCAAGTTCTTGATCTGTTAGAAGGCAATGAACCAGCGCCGGCGAAGTTCCTGCGGACCGAAGATACAGAATAGAAATCTGCCAACCCTGCCTATTCTTCTTGGCTCTCAAGGGATCAAACTGTTCTAGGGTGGCTTGTTAACTCCTTGTCATCGGAAATTGTTGCTCATGTGGTCGGCATCGACTCATCTACATCTGTTTGGGCAGTTATAACTCGGATGTTCAATGTCTCTTCTCGCACTCGGATCAATCAACTTGGTGGGGCACTTAACAGCACAAAGAAAAACAATATGTCTGCAACTCATTATTTCGTAAAGACGAAGGGATTTTCATCAGAACTTGCTGCGCTTGGAAAACCTGTGGAAGAAGATGAGATGATAGGGTATATTACAAACGGTCTTGATGCTAGTTATAACTAAGTGGCATCGGCCGTCAATGGCAATAATCATGTGACACTTGATGATCTTTACTCTCAGATTTGTGCTCATGATATGAGGCAAGACATGCTAAGAGAGGAAGGACAGGGATCTGGATTCATATCTTCAGCTAATGCAGCCGCGCGTCGTGGACGTGACGATGGTGGACGACGGGATGGAGGAAGTGATGGTGGGCGCCGAGACCGGGGGTACTCAGCCCGTGCGCGCTCACCTGATAGAGGATAGACACGAGCGCATTCTCCTGATCGCGAGCATGGCTACTACAATCGTGCTAGGACGCCAGAACGTCGTGTTCGTTCGCCAGAACGCGGTGACCACGGCGACCGTGGCCGTGGCCGTGAAGACAATGGACGTGGACGTGAAGACACTAGACGCTGGGATCGTCGTCGTTCTGATGACCAGCGTCGTGAGGATGATCGTGACTGTCATTGTAATGATGATTCTCGCCGTGATGATGATCGTCGTGATTCATGCCGTGACCGAGATGATAGAGGTCGCCGTCGTGGACATGGACGTGCACCCAGTCCATATGTTGATTTCACGTGTCAAATTTGCAAAATTCATGGTCACCCAGCTGCTGATTGTTGGTGGCGTTACAAGGATGACTAAGGATGATTCAGATGATGATAAGAACAAGAAGGGTGCCAATGTTGCTTCCTATGGAGTTGACACAAATTGGTATTCTGATACTCGTGCTACTGATCATATCACAGGAGAATTGAGCAAGCTTTCTACTCATGACAAGTATCAAGGACGTGATCAAGTGCACACTACTGACGGTAATGGTATGGCTATAAAACATTTTGGTTATTCAAATTTGCAAATACCTTTTAGTACATTGCATTTAAATGATGTTCTTCATGTTCCCAGTGCATCCAAAAATCTAGTTTCTGCCCATAAACTTACACTTGACAACAATGTATTCATTGAGTTTCATCCTGATTTCTTTCTTATTAAGGATCATGTCACTCGAAGAATTATGTTTGAAGGGCCATGCCATGGTGGACTTTATCCCTTAGTGCCTTCGTCCACCGGGTCTTCCAAGCAAGCTTACATCACAATAAAGCCTACTTCATCTACTTGACATTGTCGCTTAGGACATCCCTCTTCATTTGTAGTTCAGAAGATCTTTAGGAAACATCAGCTTTCTTATACTCCAGAAACAAATCTCTATATTTGTGATTCTTGTCAGTTAGCTAAAAGTCATCAATTGCCATACCCTGTATCATCTAGTGTTTCCACTGTTCCATTGGAACAATTTTTCTCGGATGTTTGGGGGTCCAACACCTATTTCTGTGGGAAAACACTCCTATAATGTAAGCTTTATCGATGACTTTAGAAAGTTTACTTAGATTTATCTTCTTAAAAGTCGTGCTGGTGTTTATCAAGTTTTTCTCAAATTTCAAGCTTTTGTTGAACGCAAGTTTGATAGGAAAATAATTACCATGCAAACAGATTGGGGTGGTGAATATGAAAAACTTAATGGATTCTTTCATAAAATTGGCATCACTCATCATGTCTCTTGTCCTCATGCTCACCAACAGAACGGATCTGCTGAACGCAATGTTGCACCCTGACTTCTAGGGGATACTCATCTGGCCGAACTGGATAGCAGATGCTTGGATTATGGGGCCTATCTGCTCCCACATCCTCGCTCCCGAGTAGGCCAGCACTTATGTGCGACAACACAAGCTCTGCTATTCCATCGTCGATGTAAACTATCCACTAGAGATCAAAGGTACTACTGTCGACGTACTTCATACCAATCACACATGGTACGTCAACAGCGTTAAACGGAATGATACCACAACATATCTCTAAGACACAAAAGATTGAAATAAAGTGCGAATGGCCTTCACTAAGGCAGAGAATAGCAAATACAATCATCGAGAGGACACATGTCCCAACATAGCATCATTACATCAGCGGAAGCAAACAAAGGGTCTGAGTACAGACAAATCCAAATGGGCTTAAGAAGCCGGGAAATAAAAGAAGACGAAGCCCATCCACGTAGGTCTTGGATCCTGCCCGGGTCCAGCTATCTACTCGTCTGCAGTCTCGTCGAACTCCACGAAGTAGCCATCCTGGTGATCCTCGTAATCGTAGTCTGCGTAAACCACAGCCCCAACGGGGTCAGTACATCCAAGTACTGGCAAGCAAGACTCACATTTCACCAAAGAGTTACCCGTCAACACAAGCACGGATGCTTGGGATCAACGGAAGAATAAGTGATATAAAAGCTGCAGCGGGCTGCTCTAACCAACTACAGAGATAACTACAAGTTCCGGCTAACAGAAAGAAGATAAGATCGGGTGTTGTAACCAACTGAAAGTAAATCCAAACAAACCCATCCAATGTCACCCCCTTCTAAGGAAGCAACCCATGGATAACTCACACAGTTGGATTACTGATGAATCAGGTTATTGTGTTGATAAACCTATTACTAGTCAAGATTAGGATTAGTTAGGTGTAAGTTGTTCTGAGTACTTGTTAGCCAGTACTTTCACCAAGTCATCCATAACCGCGGACAACACGGCTTCTCGAGAAGATTTATCCCTGCAGGGGTGCACCAATGTAGCCGTACACGTAAGAATATCCCGCCAGATGGGAATCAAATCCACCAAGCGAGGCACTCAACACAACTCAACTGTTCTTCGCATCAAGCCCAAAGCACCACGTGCTGTGCGTGCGCGGCTAATCGAGCCCCCGAAGAAAAGGGGACCCTCATAGCACTGGAAGACCACGCCGCCCTAAATGCCGACTACAAAAGTTCCACCCTGGCCTCGGGTTCGTACCTGCATATGCGTGCAGCAAATGGAAAGCCCGAACTAAGTGCGGCGATTTGGACGAGATGCGAATCGAGTCAAATTGAGGGGGGCGCCCATATACGCTTCCCACATGCGGTTAGTGCGCTCATCATGGATCGGTAGACAAGACCCTTTTCCTATTAGGGTCGACACTAGCAGGCCTCAAAACCACGCCGGGCCTCCTGCCGGTGCCTTATCATCAAATTATTATTACCCATAGCATTAACAGATTGATTGCTTAACCATCGAGCCCAAGTGAACATAAGTAAGATAGAGTAAAAGAAGTAACCGACAACAGACTCAAGCAAAAGCAACCCTAAGCATGCTAGGTAAGACTAAGGCACAAACAATGGCTATAGGTGTGGAGATGAGGCAATATCAGGGTTATCATGTGATAGGTTCGGAGAACAAGCAACGATACATATGGCTAGCAGAAATAGACAAAAGGATAGTATCGATAACAAGTGTGGAAAGGAACTCGATGATTCATGTGAGTGATAACTTGCCTGCAAACCCAGTAGCCTGGTACTGAGCTAAGTCCTCAAAGGGGGTGTCGTAAGTCTCGTCTGTCCCAACGTCGTCGTCTAAAGCGAGAAGAAGCAAACACACAATCGAAAGGGACGAACAATCAATAACAGAATATAATGCACAATCATGGGATGATGCATGTCAATTAATAGATGCATCAAAGTAAACTACTTGACAAGATAACACAAGTTAAATGGACCCATATGCAATGTGAATTGCATATGGATGCACATGGTTAAGGTTGAAGCATTGATCTACCATTGATTAACATGTGGGAGTGGTTTAACATGATGCATGCATGATGAAAACAATAAGGTAACAACATTAGATGCAATTGGAATGATATTAAACAAGTTAAGAATTTATTTATTAAGTTTGGAAATTTTGGTTATTTAATGATGTTACACAAACAATTGGTTGTTTTCATCAAGTTAAATTGTTCAAAACAGATAACAAAGTTTATATTTGAAAAGAGCACAAAATTTTGGGTGGATTACATGTTTCAGTTATTAGCAAACGAATTACAATGATTTAATTGGGAATTAAACAAGTTAAACAAGAATTAAATTGGAATTAATTCAAGTGTGAATTTTAATTGAATTTTATTTGTTCAAAATATTAACCCAAATTCATATTTGGAAAGGTTATGTTTTTCTAGTTTGAAAACATATTTCACATGCTCAAAAATAATTTAATTTGATTAAGTTATGATTTTAGCAATTTTAAATGAATTAAACAAGGTTTAAATTATTTAGGCAATTTTAATTATTCAAAACAGGAAACAAAAATTATATTTGAAAAGATGGATCAAAATGGTATGGAAAACATATTTTATTTGCATTATTTGGATTAGGGATGAATTAGTTATTGATTTTAGCAAATTGTATTTGAATTAGTCAAATTTGAATTTTGGATGCATTTGGAATTTTCAAAACAGTACACAAATGGTTTAATTGGTTAGACAATTAAATTTAGAACAACAAACATATTTAACTTTTATTATTTGGAATTATATTTTAAAAGTTATTAAGGTTTTTGTTTTAGGGATCAATCTGCAATTTTAAAAGGATTTGTTTTTGAAACAGAAACATGCAGAAAACATTTTGCACCGCACTGTGGGCTAGCCACAGCCACTGCCCGTGGGCCTGGGACAGCGTGGCGTGCTGTGCGTGCTGGCGTGGCCACAGGGTCACAGACATGTGGGGCATGTCTGTCAGCCACAGTTGCAAAAAGGGGTGGATTAATTCGCAGCGCGAGGGATCAAACCAGCGCCCTCGCTGCGCGCTCGATGCAGTGCTACCACTGCGGTGTGGATTCAGTTTTGACAGTAACGAGGGCGCAGTGAGGTTATCGTTCAGACTCGAGTTTAACTGAAACTAACTGACGCGCGCCACTCTGAACTTTGACAGAGAACGAAATCGATGCTCCCCGGCGGGGATCACCATGGTGGAATGGAAGCGATGCTTGCGGTGGAGTGGTGGACGTGTGTGCAAGAAGAGGGAGAGAGAGGATGGAGAGACGGTGGCGCTCACCACCGTTCGTAGACGATGCAGAGGCCCGGTGACGAAAACTCGACGGCGAGGCGATAGCGGCGTGGACGGCGGCGCAGATCCAGTCGATGGCGAGCTCGGCGTCGGTGTCCAATCGGAAGAGGAGACCGTGGTGGTGTGATTCCAGTGCTCAGCGAGGTAGGTGGGTGGCTACTGCGGTAGCTGCCATGGCGGATTCAGGCGGGCGAACTCCGGTGGGGTTGCAGAGAGGGGAACTGCGACGAGGGAGAAGCAATCGGCGGCGGAAACGAGGGGAACAGGAAACCTAGGTCTAGGGTTAGGTCTAGGGGTCCGTAGGGAGCACTTATAGGGCACGGAAGTCGAGGATGGCCGTCGGTGGCGATGGTTGCCGCGGTGGCACCGCCCAGATTGCAGCCGTACAGGAACATGACGACGGGGGCGGCAGCGAACAGGTATCGGGCCAGGCAGGCTGGCTGCGCGCGAGGAAAGGAAGTGGGCTGGGCGCAGCCCACTGCCCCTGGCTCCGTTTTCCTTTTTAAACTTTTCTTTTTCTGTTTTTTTTTTGTAGAGTTAGGATTTGGAAGAAAAGGATAGGTTTTAGGTTAGTAAAAATTTGGAAAAAAATATGGTTAGCTTAGTTTTTAACTTAGCAACTAATTGCTAACTTTTATTTTCCAAAGTTTTCAAGTTTGCTTGCTGTTTGGGATTTAAACCAAATTTGAAAGAATTTTAAATATTAAGTAAACATTATTGAAAACAAAGTTTTAATAGGGTGAACCCTATGGTTAATTTGATTAAAGTAGTTGATTGGTTTAGATAATATTTATAAATTCAAAGTGGTTCTGTTTGATGCATTTGGTTTGAATTTTAAATGTGATTTGGAATTTAATTGTTTGATTAAAACCATCCTTTTAGTAAGTGATCATTATGGAATAAAAGGAAAACAAATTGGTTGTTTTTGTTTGAGAATTTTATTTAAAAGGTTGTAACACAGCAAGTATGAAATAATTGTTTGAATAAAGTTTAAATTTGAATGGTGAAAACAGGGAAAACAAATGCAACAAATAAGAAACAAATGCAACAACATGATGATATGATGCAATACTTTAAGTAAACAAGAAACAAACATGCTAGGGGTGGTTTTTCATACTTGGGATGTTACAAAACGCCCCCCCCCCCCCCTTGAAGGAATCGTGCCCCGAGATTCCTACTGAGAAATGAAAAGGTCCGGATACTTCTTGCGAATATCCTCTTCGGTCTCCCACGTTGCCTCTTTATCGGAATGATGCGACCATTGCACTTTCAAGAACTTGGTGCTCTTGTTGCGAGTCTTACGAACGGTTTCATCGAGAATTCGAGTAGGGTGCTCCTCATAAGAGAGATCATCTTGCAGTTCAATGGCATCATGATCAACTGCACGATCTGGATCCTTGAAGCACTTCTTGAGCTTTTTCTGGAAGTTCAAGACGATAGGCATTTTCCGCACGTCTTGACAGAATGTTGAAAGGACCAATGTATCTTGGTGCAATTTTTCCTTTCACACCAAAACGATGAGTGCCTCTGAGGGGAGTTACACGGAGATATGCTTTGTCACCAGGTGCATAGACCATGTCCCTGTGCTTGCTGTCATAGTAACTCTTCTGACGAGACTGAGCAATCTTGAGATTGTCACGAATGATGCGAACTTTCTCTTCGGCCTCCTTAACAATGTCAGGACCTAAGAGTGAACGTTCACCAGCTCCAGACCAATTGATTGGACTCCTGCATCTGCGGCCATAGAGTGCTTCAAACGGTGCCATGCCTAGGCTTGCCTGGAAACTGTTGTTGTAGGAGAATTCAGCCTATGGAAGACAATCCTCCCATTTCATGCCAAAGGAGATACCACATGCTCTGAGCATATCCTCGAGAATCTGATTGACTCTTTCGACTTGCCCCTGAGACTGAGGGTGATAAGCTGTGCTGAACAGAAGTTTAGTGCCCAATGCATCTTGGAAACTCTTCCAGAAATGAGAAGTGAATATGCTTCCACGGTCTGAGCTTATTTCCAATGGAACACCATGAAGAGGAACAATCTTTGTTGTGTAGAGTTCTGCTAACTGGCTAGCTGAGATTGTCTCTTTGACAGCAAAGAAGTGAGCAACTTTAGTGAGACGATCAATGACAACGAAGATTGCATCGTTGCCCTTCTTGGACTTTGGGAAACCAGTAACGAAGTCCATTTCAATCATGTCCCACTTCCACTCGGGGATTTTGAGAGGTTGGAGAAGACCGGCTGTTTTCTGATGAACTGCCTTGACACGTTGACAAACGTCACATTCAGAAACGTATTGAGCAATTTCACGTTTCATGCTAGGCCACCAATAGAGTGTCTTGAGATCCTGGTACATCTTTGTACTTCCAGGGTGGATGGAGAGAGGAGTTTCATGAGCCTCCTTGAGAATGATATCTTTGAGACTTTGAATCTTAGGAACTGCAATGCGTCCTTCGAAGAACACATTCCCTTTGTCATCAATTGAGAAGTACTTGAATTTATCCTTGCCTTCTTTGATATGCTCTACCATCTTCTTGATTTCAGCATCACGAAGTTGTTCAGAACGAATCTTGTCCTCGAGAGTTGGACTGGCTGTTAAGCTAGCAAGATAGCCTTTAGGAACAAGACCAAGGTTCAGCTTCTGGAATTCTTCATGAAGTGGAGGTTGGCTTTCCATGATCATGAGATTATTGCAATAAGACTTGCGACTGAGAGCATCGGCCATAACATTAGCCTTGCCTGGAGTGTAAGAAATGGTGAGATCGAAGTCTTTGATCTTTTCAATCCATCTCCTTTGCCTGAGGTTTAGATCTGGTTGAGTGAAGATGTATTTCAGACTCTTATGATCGGAAAAGATTTCAGTGCGGTTACCCAACAAGTATTGTGGTCCATTTCTTGAGGGCAAACACAACTGCTGCGAGTTCAAGATCATGAGTGGGATAGTTTTGCTCATGTGGGTTCAACTGACGTGAAGCATAGGCCACAACTTGACGTTCCTGCATAAGAACTGCTCCTAGGCCTTGGAGAGATGCATCACAGAATATCTGGAAGGGTTTGGTAGTATCTGGGCCAACCAGAACTGGGGTAGAAGTGAGTTTAGTCTTGAGGAGATTGAAACTTTCATCACATTGTGGAGACCAAACAAACTTCTTGTCCTTCTTGGTGAGATCAGTGAGAGGTTTGGCAATCTTGGAGAAGTTTTGGACGAAACGACGGCAATAACTAGCCAAGCCAAGAAAACTTCTGACTTGCTTCACCGTCTTAGGACGTTTCCAGTCAACAATTGCCTTAACCTTTTCTGGGTCAATGGCTATGCCCTTGGCAGAGATGATATGACCAAGGTAGGCAACTTCTGAAATCCAGAACTCACATTTGGAGTATTTGGCATAGAGACGATGCTCGCGGAGTTTCATGAGAGTGAGACGAAGATGTTCTTCATGCTCTTCCTTGGATTTTGAGTAGACAAGAATATCATCAAGATAGACCACAACGAACTTGTCGAGGTATTCGTGGAAGACAGAATTCATGAGTCGAGAGAATGTCGCCGGTGCATTGGTGAGACCAAAGGACATAACGGTGTATTCATATAGACCGTAGCGAGTGGTGAAGGCTGTCTTTGGAATATCTTCCTTTCTGATCTTTATTTTATGGTAACCCATCCTCAAGTCCAACTTTGAGAATATTGAGGCTCCAGCAAGTTGATCAAAAAGATCATCGATACGAGGAATTGGGTATTTGTTCTTGATGGTTTTCTCGTTAAGAGGACGATAGTCCACCACGAGTCTCTTTGTTTGGTCTTTCTTGGCTACGAAGAGAGTTGGGCAACCCCAAGCGGAGGAACTAGGCTGAATGTAACCTTTCTCCATGTACATATCGATTTGCTCCTTCAACAACTTCAGTTCAGGAGGAGCTATCTTGTATGGATGCTTAGAGATTGGAGCAGTACCTGGTTCAAGCTCGATCACGAACTCAACTGCTCTGTCCGGAGGCATCCCTGGCAATTCTTCTGGAAAAATGTCAGGGAATTCACAAACCACCGGAACATTTTCGAGTAGAGGTAGAGGTTTAGCATCGAGTGTGTATATCTGGATGGAACTTGATTCATTTGGAGAATAGACTATCTGGCCAGCAGGGTGGAAGAGAGTTATTGACTTTTGAGCACAGTCAATTTTTGCTTTATTGGCCTTCAACCAATCCATACCAAGGATGATATCAATGTCAGAACTGCCAAGTAGTATGAGAGAAGCAAGGAATATGTGGCCTCCGATAAGAATTTGATTTCTGTGACTAATTTTAGAAGTTTGCATAGTTGCTCCAGGAGAGTTTACTACTAGTGGGGAACCCAAACCAACAAAGGGGAGTTTACTTGTTGTCGCAAAGATCTTTGACACAAAGGAATGCGATGCTCTGGTATCAAACAACACTTTAGCTGGATAAGAGTTTACGGGGAATGTACCGAGCATGACGTCAGTAGCTTCCTCAGTTGTGTCAACCTTGACGTGGTTCACCCTTGCAGTCCTCCCAACAGGCCTGTTGTTGGTGTTGAAGGCCTTATGCGGAGGAGCGCGGACCATTGCCTGGTTGGTGTTGGGGCGAGGTGGTGGAGGAGGTAGCACCCTCTGAGTGCACTTGTCAGCATAGTGCCCCGTCTCCTTGCACTTGAAGCAAGTGACGATACGAGGAGGACCTGGCCTTGGCTGCCCCATTGGAACCCTCTGCCCATGCATCTGAGCTGGGTTGGGTGGGCGGGGAGCGAAGCTTGGAGAAGCTTGGGCATAAGGAGCCCGAGTGACGGCACCATTTGGCACCCAGATGCGGCGCTTCTGCGGAGGGGTGGTCATGTTGGAGGAGGAGCCACCCTCACGTGAGTGCTTGCGGGACTCCTCGAACGCCTTGCGCCCATTCTCCTCATTGAGCGCGGTGTTCACGAGCTCCACGAAGTCCTTGCACTTGACATTTGTGAGAGCGTACTTCAGTTCCGGGTTAAAACCTCTGCGGAACCTTGCCATCTTCTTAGTCTCAGTGGACACCTCGTCTCCAGCATATCGAGCGAGGCGATTGAACTCGTTCTGATAGCCGATGACGTCCAGCTTGCCTTGCTTGAGGGAGCAAAACTCTTCACGCATCCTTTCCATGAGACCATCTGGGATGTGGTGCTTCAGGAAGGCATCCCTGAAACAACCCTAGGTGATAGGATAGCCAGCTCTCATAGCCTGGTAGTTTTCCCACCACGAAGCTGCCTGACCCTTCAGTAGGTAGGTAGCATAGTTGACCTTGTCCTCTTCAGCAACATGAGCAATCTCCAGAGCTCTTGCTACGTCACGGATCCACTCATCAGCATCCAGAGGCTCGCGTGTTGCCACGAAAGCTTTAGGGCCCACACTGAGGAAGTCCTTGATGGTGACCCTTGGAGCATTCTGGTGGATGTGCTGATTGTTCTGAACCTGGACCATTTGTGCCATGACTTGTGTCATCTGAGTTAAGAGCTCCGCGATCGGCGGTGGCTCAGGCGTGTTCCTTGTTGGAGGCATCCTGAATTGAAATTCATTTTAGCACAACAATAGGAAGTGATAGACTTAGCAACCGAAAGAGAGATTATTCCGACGCATGAATAGATAACCAACAGGTACATCATAGGTTCAAGTACATCAGAATATCCAACACACCATAAATGGTTCGAAAACGAAAGGATAACTAGACATAGCTAGGAATGGATACATCGGTACTCCTATGCTCATCACACAGGACGGCGTCTAGGAGTACGGCGAGTGGTACGGCGAGGAGTACGCTCACGGAAGTAAGTATCACGACGATCCACGTAGAGCGGAACTGCTCTGAGAGGGACTCTCGGTGTGGTGAAGTAGAAAGCGTCCTCTCCCTGTGCTCCAAAGCGAGGAATACCACTGTAACCAGCTCCAAGGTTGAGGAGTGGATCTCTGATCGGCTCGTAACCTCCAGCATCTGGCAGAGTACGCCCAACTGGCTGCTGAAAACGCGCAAAGCGCTCGTCTCCAACAAAATCTGTGGTGTAAGTGGCCAGACGCGTCAGAGCAAGGTAGAGCTGCTCCCTGACTGTAGTCAACTCCTGAGCTAGTGTGATGGCAACAGCATCACTATGCCTCACAAACTGAGCTGTGATGTGCATCCTGGAGCTATCATGCTCGTCAGGCTCCAAGTTGTCGTAGAGGGTGAAGTGAGCTCCTCCCGACGTAATGTAACCATGAGGGATGTGGCGAAAGATGGAGCCATTGAATCCCCAGTAGGCAGCACGAAGGACGGTGATACTCACGTAAGCTGCCTGCTGCACAGCCATGTCCACGGTGGAACCTACTGCCTCGTAGCTGTGGACTATGCTCCTGCCATCATCTGACAGAATATAGACGATAGCTCGGTAGTAAGTCTGCTCAAACTCTCGCTGGTGCTCGTAGACCTGGTACTCTGGTGCCCAACGGAACCCCATATACGTGACCATGTCTCTCAGCGTCTCCGGATACCCGGCAGTGTTCTCGCAACGGGTCATCCGAACCACCTGCGGGTAGAACCTGAGATCCATCTGCAGATGATTTGGGAAGTTGATTAGACTCCGGTAGAAGAATTGAAGTGGAAACAACAACAAGGTTCAATGGACGAAAGGTTCTTGAAAAGAACATGATATTGAAGCAACATCGGGAAACACAAGACCAAAAACCTGAGATACTACGGAGAACCCAAAACACGTGAAATCCTAACTTGAAAGTTTAGATGAGAAGGGAAAAACCAACGTTGCACTTCCTTACCAGAAGAAGGGAGGGTGGGTGGGGAAAAGAAGAAAAAGAACAGAATTCCTACTCTCACATTTCATTTTTCCTATATAGCTACAAAATAGTTTCTAGACTCAAACTGCGACCAGTAAAAGGGATCCTACAGGCAGACAGGCTCTGATACCATTTGTCGCACCCTGACTTCTAGGGGATACTCATCGGGCCGAACTGGATAGCAGATGCTTGGATTATGGGGCCTATCTGCTCCCACATCCTCGCTCCCGAGTAGGCCAGCACTTATGTGCGACAACACAAGCTCTGCTATTCCATCGTCGATGTAAACTATCCACTAGAGATCAAAGGTACTACTGTCGACGTACTTCATACCAATCACACATGGTACGTCAACAGCGTTAAACGGAATGATACCACAACATATCTCTAAGACACAAAAGATTGAAATAAAGTGCGAATGGCCTTCACTAAGGCAGAGAATAGCAAATACAATCATCGAGAGGACACATGTCCCAACATAGCATCATTACATCAGCGGAAGCAAACAAAGGGTCTGAGTACAGACAAATCCAAATGGGCTTAAGAAGCCGGGAAATAAAAGAAGACGAAGCCCATCCACGTAGGTCTTGGATCCTGCCCGGGGCCAGCTATCTACTCGTCTGCAGTCTCGTTGAACTCCACGAAGTAGCCATCCTGGTGATCCTCGTAATCGTAGTCTGCATAAACCACAGCCCCAACGGGGTCAGTACATCCAAGTACTGGCAAGCAAGACTCACACTTCACCAAAGAGTTACCCGTCAACACAAGCACGGATGCTTGGGATCAACGGAAGAATAAGTGATATAAAAGCTGCAGCGGGCTGCTCTAACCAACTACAGAGATAACTACAAGTTCCGGCTAACAGAAAGAAGATAAGATCGGGTGTTGTAACCAACTGAAAGTAAATCCAAACAAACCCATCCAATGTCACCCCCTTCTAAGGAAGCAACCCATGGATAACTCACACAGTTGGATTACTGATGAATCAGGTTATTGTGTTGATAAACCTATTACTAGTCAAGATTAGGATTAGTTAGGTGTAAGTTGTTCTGAGTACTTGTTAGCCAGTACTTTCACCAAGTCATCCATAACCGCGGACAACACGGCTTCTCGAGAAGATTTATCCCTGCAGGGGTGCACCAATGTAGCCGTACACGTAAGAATATCCCGCCAGATGGGAATCAAACCCACCAAGCGAGGCACTCAACACAACTCAACTGTTATTCGCATCAAGCCCAAAGCACCACGTGTTGTGCGTGCGCGGCTAATCGAGCCCCCGAAGAAAAGGGGACCCTCATAGCACTGGAAGACCACGCCGCCCTAAATGCCGACTACAAAAGTTCCACCCTGGCCTCGGGTTCGTACCTGCATATGCGTGCAGCAAATGGAAAGCCCGAACTAAGTGCGGCGATTTGGACGAGATGTGAATCGAGTCAAATTGAGGGGGGCGCCCATAGACGCTTCCCACATGCGGTTAGTGTGCTCATCATGGATCGGTAGACAAGACCCTTTTCCTATTAGGGTCGACACTAGCAGGCCTCAAAACCACGCCGGGCCTCCTGCCGGTGCCTTATCATCAAATTATTATTACCCATAGCATTAACAGATTGATTGCTTAACCATCGAGCCCAAGTGAACATAAGTAAGATAGAGTAAAAGAAGTAACCGACAACAGACTCAAGCAAAAGCAACCCTAAGCATGCTAGGTAAGACTAAGGCACAAACAATGGCTATAGGTGTGGAGATGAGGCAATATCAGGGTTCAGGGTATCATGTGATAGGTTCGGAGAACAAGCAACGATACATATGGCTAGCAGAAATAGACAAAAGGATAGTATCGATAACAAGTGTGGAAAGGAACTCGATGATTCATGTGAGTGATAACTTGCCTGCAAACCCAGTAGCCTGGTACTAAGCTAAGTCCTCAAAGGGGGTGTCGTAAGTCTCGTCTGTCCCAACGTCGTCGTCTAAAGCGAGAAGAAGCAAACACACAATCGAAAGGGACGAACAATCAATAACAGAATATAATGCACAATCATGGGATGATGCATGTAAATTAATAGATGCATCAAAATAAACTACTTGACAAGATAACACAAGTTAAATGGACCCATATGCAATGTGAATTGCATATGGATGCACATGGTTAAGGTTGAAGCATTGATCTACCATTGATTAACATGTGGGAGTGGTTTAGCATGATGCATGCATGATGAAAACAATAAGGTAACAACATTAGATGCAATTGGAATGATATTAAACAAGTTAAGAATTTATTTATTAAGTTTGGAAATTTTGGTTACTTAATGATGTTACAGAAACAATTGGTTGTTTTCATCAAGTTAAATTGTTCAAAACAGATAACAAAGTTTATATTTGAAAAGAGCACAAAATTTTGGGTGGACTACATGTTTCAATTATTAGCAAATGAATTACAATGATTTAATTGGGAATTAAACAAGTTAAACAAGAATTAAATTGGAATTAATTCAAGTGTGAATTTTAATTGGATTTTATTTGTTCAAAATATTAACCCAATCTCATATTTGGAAAGGTTATGTTTTTCTAGTTTGAAAACATATTTCACATGCTCAACAATAATTTAATTTGATTAAGTTATGATTTTAGCAATTTTAAATGAATTAAACAAGGTTTAAATTATTTAGGCAATTTTAATTATTCAAAACAGGAAACAAAAATTATATTTGAAAAGATGGATCAAAATGGTATGGAAAACATATTTTATTTGCATTATTTGGATTAGGGATGAATTAGTTATTGATTTTAGCAAATTGTATTTGAATTAGTCAAATTTGAATTTTGCATGCATTTGGAATTTTCAAAACAGTACACAAATGGTTTAATTGGTTAGACAATTAAATTTAGAACAACAAACATATTTAACTTTTATTATTTGGAATTATATTTTAAAAGTTATTAAGGTTTTTGTTTTAGGGATCAATCTGCAATTTTAAAAGGATTTGTTTTTGAAACAGAAACGTGCAGAAAACATTTTGCACCGCACTGTGGGCTAGCCACAGCCACTGCCCGTGGGCCTGGGACAGCGTGGCGTGCTGTGCGTGCTGGCGTGGCCACAGGGTCACAGACATGTGGGGCATGTCTGTCAGCCACGGTTGCAAAAAGGGGTGGATTAATTCGCAGCGCGAGGGATCGAACCAGCGCCCTCGCTGCGCGCTCGATGCAGTGCTACCACTGCGGTGTGGATTCAGTTTTGACAGTAACGAGGGCGCAGTGAGGTTATCGTTCAGACTCGAGTTTAACTGAAACTAACTGACGCGCGCCACTCTGAACTTTGACAGAGAACGAAATCGACGCTCGCCGGCGGGGATCACCGTGGTGGAATGGAAGCGATGCTTGCGGTGGAGTGCTGGACGTGTGTGCAAGCAGAGGGAGAGAGAGGATGGAGAGACGGTGGCGCTCACCACCGTTCGTAGACGATGCAGAGGCCCGGTGACGAAAACTCGACGGCGAGGCGACAGCGGCGTGGACGGCGGCGCAGATCCAGTCGATGGCGAGCTCGGCGTCGGTGTCCAATCGGAAGAGGAGACCGTGGTGGTGTGATTCTAGTGCTCAGCGAGGTAGGTGGGTGGCTACTGCGGTAGCTGCCATGGCGGATTCAGGCGGGCGAACTCCGGTGGGGTTGCAGAGAGGGGAACTGCGACGAGGGAGAAGCAATCGGCGGCGGAAACGAGGGGAACAGGAAACCTAGGTCTAGGGTTAGGTCTAGGGGTCCGTAGGGAGCTCTTATAGGGCACGGAAGTCGAGGATGGCCGTCGGTGGCGATGGTTGCCGCGGTGGCACCGCCCAGATTGCAGCCGTACAGGAACATGACGACGGGGGCGGCAGCGAACAGGTATCGGGCCAGGTGGGCTGGCTGTGTGCGAGGAAAGGAAGTGGGCTGGGCGCAGCCCACTGCCCCTGGCTCCGTTTTCCTTTTTAAACTTTTCTTTTTCTGTTTTTTTTTTGTAGAGTTAGGATTTGGAAGAAAAGGATAGGTTTTAGGTTAGTAAAAATTTGGAAAAAAATATGGTTAGCTTAGTTTTTAACTTAGCAACTAATTGCTAACTTTTATTTTCCAAAGTTTTCAAGTTTGCTTGCTGTTTGGGATTTAAACCAAATTTGAAAGAATTTTTAATATTAAGTAAACATTATTGAAAACAAAGTTTTAATAGGGTGAACCCTATGGTTAATTTGATTAAAGTAGTTGATTGGTTTAGATAATATTTATAAATTCAAAGTGGTTCTGTTTGATGCATTTGGTTTGAATTTTAAATGTGATTTGGAATTTAATTTTTTGATTAAAACCATCCTTTTAGTAAGTGATCATTATGGAATAAAAGGAAAACAAATTGGTTGTTTTTGTTTGAGAATTTTATTTAAAAGGTTGTAACAGAGCAAGTATGAAATAATTGTTTGAATAAAGTTTAAATTTGAATGGTGAAAACAGGGAAAACAAATGCAACAAATAAGAAACAAATGCAACAACATGATTATATGATGCAATACTTTAAGTAAACAAGAAACAAACATGCTAGGGGTGTTTTTTCATACTTGGGATGTTACACGCAAACATCGCCATATAGTAGAAGTAGGTCTAGCTTCGTTAGCTAACGCATCTATGCCTCTAAAATTCTGGGATGAAGCTTTTCTTACAGCCACTTTTCTCATAAATTTGCTTCCTAGCAAAGTTATTCACCTTGCGACCCCTGTTGAATGTCTTCTGCACACAAAAACAAATTGTATATGACTCTCTTCGCATATTTGGGTGTGCTTGTTGGCCTAACCTTCGTCCATACAATAAGAGGAAACTTGCATATCGCTTTACAAGATGTGTTTTATTGGGATATAGTCCTCGTCATAAGGGTGTCAAGTGTTTAGATGTCTCCACGGGTCGTGTCTATTTCTCTCGGGTTGTTGTATTTGATGAAAGAGTTTTTCCTTTTTCCGAACTCCATCCAAATGCTGCTAGACGTCTACATGAAGAAATCCTTCTCTTACCAAAAGATTTTAATGCATCTACTAATGGGGATTTACAACTTGATGACTATATGCCATTGCCTATTATTCCTGTTGTTACTAATCCTAATCAGGAAAATTATGTTCATGACAACTCTCAAGATGGTGTCTCTAGTGAAGAGTTCAATGGTGAAAATTTCGTTGAAAACGAAGAAGATAAAAGTTCACAAGATGAGGATAAAATTTCAGCACAAAATGACAATGATGATACTGGATCCGAGGTTGATATTGCTGCAGATTCTGTTGGTGATCCCGAAGTGGATCGTACTGATCCTGGCAGTGCTCCTCTGTTTTCCTCGTTGCATACGCCTTGTGCGACTGATTCAAATGGTGCGCACCAATGCGATGCAGACACGTCGGCGCATGCACGCATGCGGTCTCCGACGACCACATGGCGCGTCCCCTCACGTGTTGTGTCCCCGACAGCTGCGCACGTCCCCCCATGCGTTGTGTCCCCGACAGCAAGATGCGTCACCTCACGCGTTGCGTATCCGACTGGTCGACAGGAGCTGTCTCCACCTATAGGGCGCGATGCCCCCCTGCATGCCACGCTGCCACAACAGAAATCACCTGGAGCTGGCGCGTAATCTGGTGCTGGCGTTGATCCTGATGAAGATTTGACAGCAGCTGGATCTTCTGCTCCGCACAGCCCCACTGCCCTAGCTGTGTCTGGTATTCGTACTCGTCTGCAAAAAGGTATACAAAAACCTCGATCTTACAAAGATGGAACCATCCATTATGGAAGGCAACCAAATATTTTTAAACGTACTGCGATGGCTACTACCATAGATACACCGAAAACTTTCTCAGAAGCTCTTAAAGATGCAAATTGGCACAAAGCTATGGGGGAAGAGTATGATGCTTTGATTAAAAATAAAACATGGCATCTAGTTCCATCTTGTTCCAATAGAAATTTGATAGACTGCAAGTGGGTTTTTCGTATTAAGAAAAATGCAGATGGTACAATTGATAGATACAAGGCTCGTCTTGTTGCAAAAGAATTCAAGCAAAGATATGGTATTGATTATGAAGATACATTCAGCCCAGTTGTGAAAGCAACCACTATTAAAACTGTGCTATCTATCTTAGTGTCCAAGGGATGGAAGCTAAGAAATTTAGATGTTAAAAATGCTTTCTTGCATGGTGTTCTTGAAGAAGAAGTGTATATGAAGCAACCTCTTGGTTTTGAAGATCCTAATGCTCCAAATCATGTTTGCAAACTTGATAAAGCTTTGTATGGATTGAAACAATCCCCTAGAACATGCTACCCACGTCTCACTTCAAAATTGATTGAACTTGGTTTCACTCCTTCCAAGGCACACACATCATTATTTCTTCTTCATAGGACAAATGTTACCATATTCATGTTAATCTATGTTGATGACATTATTGTGACTAGTTCTTCAGATCATGCTATTACAGCTTTACTCAGAAGTCTTAATGAAGATTTTGCCATTAAGGATCTTGGATAATTGCACTTCTTCTTAGGGATTGAAGTTAAAAAGGTAAAAGATGGTCTCGTTTTGACACATGAGAAATATGCTTCAGAGTTACTTGATAAGGTTGGTATGGAATTCTGCAACGCAGCGCCAACCCCCTTGTCATCGACAGAGCCTCTTTCACGTGACACTGGAGATTTGCTTGGACCAGAGGATAATACACAATATCGAAGTATTGTTGGCGCTCTGAATATCTTACTCTTACGCGTCCAGATTTGTCATTCTGTGTTAACAAAGTATGTCAGTACCTTCATGTTCCTGCTACAGTTCACTGGGCGTCAGTGAAAAGGATTTTGAGATACTGGGATTTCCTTTCAGGCTTCTTCCTTTGTTCTTTTGAGTGCGTTTTCTGATGCAGATTGGGCAGGTTGTCTTGATGATAGACGCTCTACTGGAGGCTTTGCAGTCTTTGTAGGGCCAAACTTAGTTTCTTGGAGTGCCAAAAAGCAAGCTACAGTCTCTCGGTCTAGTACTGAAGCAGAGTATATGACATTAGCTAATGCTACAGCTGAACTGATATGGGTTGAAGCACTTCTTGGTGAGCTTGGTATTAAGTTACAGGAGAAGCCATGTTTGTGGTGTGACAATTTAGGTGCAACATATCTTTCAGCAAATCCTGTTTTCCATGCACGCACAAAACATATAGAAATTGATTGGCACTTTGTACGTGAATGAGTAGCAGACAAAAGATTGGACATCAAATTCATCTCAAGCAAGGACCAGGTTGCAGATGGTTTCACAAAGACTCTTCCAGTTAGAAACTTACATGAGTTTAGACGTAATCTAAATCTTGTATCAAGTTTAGATTAAGGGGGGTTGTTAAGTGATGTAATACCGATCCATATACGACTCATATACGTATCCGAGTCCTACTCTTGTAAACCACGTCAGGGGTGTTTCCTGACCTATATAATGACACAACCCGACCCCTTGGTGGGCACGGTTCCGCTCCATACTTTTATAGGTCTTAGTTGCATATTTTCATTTGAAAAATATGCAACTTGGCCCGCTCTAGTTGTACCTTTCCACTAAAAAATGTGTAACTAGGTCCAAATTGCATCTTTCCACTAGGAGATGTGTAACATGGTTGTAGTTATACATTCTCTCTCAGATATGTGTAACTATGTCCTAGTTGCACCTCTCCACTCGTATATGTGCTACTCTGTTCAAGTTGCATATTTCTACTCGCAAATGTGTAACTTGGTTCTAGTTGCATTTCTACAAACAGATATGTGTAACTATGTCTCATTTGCACCTTTCCACCCGGATATATGCAACTAGGTCCAAATTGCATATTTTCATCCCAAAATGTACAACTATGTCCTATTTGCACAGGTCTAATCGGAAATGTGCAACTAGGTCCAGGTTGTAAATTTTGCCTTAGAAATATGCAATTATGTCCTACTTGCACATTTCTCTTGAAATTGTGCAACTAGTTCCAAGTTGCGCCTTTTCACTCGAATATGTGCGACTAGGTCCAAGCTACACTCTTCACTAGGATATGTGCAAATATGTACAACTTGCACCTTTCACTCGGAGATGTGTAACTAGGTCCAAGTCACGTCTTTCCACTAAAAAATATACAACATGGTCCTAATTGCACATATCCCTCGGATATGAGTGCATATGTGCAGCTATGTCCAAGTTGCACATTTCAATTCAGATATGTGCAATTATGTCCAAGTTGCATATCTCCACGCAGAAATTTGTTACTTGGCCCTAGTTGTATCTTTCCATCAGATATGTCTAACTACATCATTCTTGCATCTTTCCTTCCGGATATGTGCAACTAGATTCAATTTGCCCATTTCTATTCGAAAATATGTAAGTAGGTCCTATTTTCAGCTTTCCACCCGAAAATGTGCAACTATATCTAGTTGCACCTTTTACTCAGAAAATATGCAACTAGGTCCAAATTGCACCTTTCTACTAAGAAATATGCAACAAGATCCAAGGTGCACCTTTCCACCTGATATGTGCAACTAGGTTCAAACTACACTTTTCCACTGAGAATGTGCAACTAGGTTCAAGGTGCGCTCTTACACTAGAAATGTCCAACAAGGTCCCCATTGCGGTTTTCCACTCGGATATGAGCATATAGGTCCAAAATGTTCCACTAGAAAATGTGCAAGTAAGTCCAATTAAATTGCATTTTTTAAAATAAAAAATGTACAACCAGATCCAAGTTTTTCCACTAGGAAATGTATAACTAGGTCCAAGTTTTTCCACTAAGAAATGTGCAATTAGGTCCATTGTGCACTATGTATTCGTTTTTTTTAACTACACGCTTCCACATTTTATTGTTTGTGTATTTATTTCCTAATAGTGTTTGAGAACTTTAAAACTAGTTACACATTATATATTTAAAAGAATTCAATTTGTAAATATCCTTTATTTTGTTTTTATGTAATGTATAAGTACTAAATAAATTATTATGTTTATTCAATATATATATGACGATTAGACATCGATACCTTTTCAAGTGCAACTCGATCATTGCGAATTCTACTCTCAAGAAATGTGTAACTTGCAAATTATTTTTTACATAGATATAATTGTTGTCACTTTTTAAAGAAATATGTAACTAGCATGTGATTTTTTTATAGGAGTTGCACTTTTTTGGTAAATGTGCAATGGCGCCCAATTGAAAAGCGTCCAGGTTGTTTTTTTTTCCAATTGTTTTTTAAAAATGTCATATATTGAAAAAGAATCTAAAAAAGTTCTAGTGTTAAAAAAAGTGTCTGAAAAGGTACTATCTCCTCTCGCAAATAATCATTTGACAAATAAAACTCTAGAAAACGCCAATTTTTCTCTAAAATCAATGACTGGTGTCTACTTAAATACCGGAATGGGCCATACTGCTTTGTTGGAAGACCGGTCAAACAATAATATGTCTTACGGGCCGAGCAAATCTGGTTATTAGGAAATATAGGAAAAAAAGACGCAGAATAGAAGACACGAACGAAGGAACATGAGAACTGACGTTGCACGATTAGTCGGTTGACTGAGACTTAATGATATATCATGCGACCGTGACATAGACACTCCCAAAAAAAAAATGCTACCATAGAATGCCGGAAAGACACAATTAGCGCCTATATTTACACATCTTACCCAGCCGAGGAATAGAGAGTTCCATTATGTCCATTTTGTCTTAAGATCACTTATTTTGAAAATATATGTTCGCGGGTTCCTAAATTGGTTTATTTTTTTTTAAATGTGTTTGCATTTGAATAACGTTTATACATCTTTCAAAAAGATGTTTGTGTTTCCTTAAAAAAGTGCAGGAGCTCAATAATTATGTTAAACCGGTTGAAACAAAATTCACGAATTGAAAGAGAATGTACTCGCATAATTGTTATTTTTGGGTGATCCAAATTCACTTATGCTGATAATTATGTTGATAAAAGGCTGAACTTCTAGCAAGTAGAGCAGAGCGGTACGGTACGAGTTGTTACCGAGTTGGAGTTGGATTCGCTCTTACCGACCTAGTTAGGCCAAGACCACTTATATATACCTCTTGTAATCCGCCGCACGGGATAACCCACACATAGTAAATCCTGCCGCGTTAGTAAACTCGTCCAAAATAGTGAAGTATTGCTGACTGACCCGTGGTTTTTTTTTCTTGTTGGAAGGGTTTTCCACGTTAAAATCTCGTATAACCGTTGATTCGATGTTAGTTAACCAACCTTACCATTGTTTTGCTATTGAGTGTGACAACAATGGTTAATCTAAGGGATTAAATTTAAGGATACGAGAAAAGCACAAAGCACAAGGATGGCATAGCCACTCACAAGGCACAATATCGAATTCTCCGTCGCCTGATGCATAGACAAACCCTAAATATTACGCGCGAAATTTCATGTATACAACATGTTTACACGTAGATTGAAAATTGAAATTCATCTGAGCTTGGCAACGCGTGGACACTCAAGGCAGCCGACCAGTGGTTTGTCGGGTTATGCGGGCGCTTGTTTGTCGTAGCACCGGAAATGGGCCTGGTTGGGCCGGGCCACATGGCCTGAAGCGGCCGTGGCTAGATTTGCCCATGCGGGCCGACGACGGCCGGAAGTCGAGGGCGGCGCCGTCGGAGGTCGGATGGATGCTTATGCACGGGCGGTGCCACGCCGCAGCGACAGGATGGTTCGCGAGCATTGGCGGCGCTGTGGAGCTGAAGGATGTGGTGGCGCTGTCGGACGAACAGGGCAGGGGCAGCGTGGCCTGTCTTCTCAATCGCCGACCGACGGACACCGCTTCGACGTGTCCAGGCGGGCGGCCCGCAAGCCGCCGCTAACATGCTCACCACAGCTCCGGCCGCAGCGGCATCGCTGGCTTCAGCCGCTGGCAGAGCTCCGGCATTGGGGATTACTGCCGGAGGTCCTCGCAACGCCGCCGCCATCTCCGCCATCGGCCACCGTCGTCGATCTGTCCATGGCAACACCGTAGCCGTGCTGCTTCCCCGCCGGGTAACACCACTTCCGGCTCCATCCACATTCCGTGTGTCGCATTCGCCCCAATTTTGCTAGATCGAAAACTCTGCATTTGTTTTGGTACAGTACATCCGTATGTATTTGCTGAGTTTGATGTCAGCCTAATTCAATTCCTGTGTGGTTTTGCATTTTTATTTTCCCGTGTGTATAAGTACCCCCCAAATTCAGTGTTGGTGAATGCAACACTGAGCAGCAAACCATTGTCACGGACAACTCATTTCGATCCCCATCCAAGGATTTTACCTGAATCCAACGTCACCTTAATAGTAGCGACTGAGGCATATGTCAAGAAAGAAAACTAATAAGCTTGGATTGGCAAAAATTAGGGATTTGTTCATGAAGTCTTTGTGTGTGTATGCAAATTTGAGGATTTCTACACATATCTGTATCCCTACAAATTATGTAGCTGTCAGTAGCTCTCACATTTTCAGGAAATGAAAACAAAAAGCTTCAGGAAGACTTCAAAAGATGAGCCTTTCGGTTGGTGATGGGGTTAAGAAGAAGTCGTACGAATTAATCAGTGAATATATCTAGGTATAGCTAATAAACTACATGCCACGATTTATTCTGTTGAAGGCTTTAACACCCAAATCTCGAAGAATGAATAGTATGCCCCTACCAACTTTATGGATGGTGACTGCTGGCTACTTTATATTAGAGATGGCGTCAGCTGTAGGGTTGACCAGCTAGCCCTGCCAATAACAGATTCAGTCTGATGAATGATTCATGCCTGCGGTGAACATGCCCTGATGATTTATACTTTGATTAAAGCTAGCTCAGCTCATCTTCCGTTGGCATTGCGCTGTCGATCACATCCGAATTAACAAGACTCGACACAGCATCCATCGTGTGCGCACATCCTGGACAGATCACACATGACTTTTTGACCGAGCTGGGTCTACTAATTTGTTACATGTAGTTTCATTTGTGGAAATAGCATGTGGATGGATCAGTTGACAATGGGCGGGCTGGGTTAATATATAGTTATTAAGACTAAGCAAGACTGACTACCCAATAATTTAATTAATCTTGTAAAGTGATTCAATTAGAGAATTCATTTGGCTTATATATACATACAGAGCCTCGTCCTTGTGAGTCCTTCACCAGTACGAGTTTCTCCAGGAGCAGGACCAACATCCATCTATCTTGAAGGTAAATTTGGTTGCATCACTCAGCTGACTTTGCTTGCATCTATGTTTTTGTTGTTGTTTCTCATGCATGCCATCACATTCTGCCCTTTATTTTTTATGGTTAGATTTAGCTATAACAGCGGTGAGATGATATGCTGTCTATCTTTCTTACAGAATACCTTAACCAAAATGGCGATGGTCCTCGATGCCTTTGCATCCTACGTGCAAAACATGCTGACGGAGATGGCGAGAGAAGAGGTGCACATGCTACTTGGAGTCGAAGATGAGATTGACAAGATGGATATCAAGCTTGGGGACCTCAAGAACTTCCTCGCTGATGCCGATAAGAGAAACATCACCGACAAGAGCGTGCAGGAATGGGTGGGGCAGCTCAAGCGCGCCATGTACGAAGCTGCCGACATCCTCGACCTCTGCCAACTCAAGGCCATGGAGGGCCGTCCAGATATTGGGTGCTTCAACCCCTTGATTTTTTGCTTGCGAAGTCCCCGTCATGCCCATGCAATTGGTAGCCGCATTAAGGCACTCAACCAGAGGCTTGGCATCATCATGGAGCGCAGCACTTCTTTCAGCTTCATCGATATTGGTTCCCATGAGGTGGAACGCATCAGCAAGGTACAGACCTCTCGTTTTAGAAATCCCAATCGTGAGATATCACGAGAGTTTGACCGCTCGGGTGTAGTCGGGGAGAAGATCAAAGAAGACACAAAAATGTTGGTTGACATCATGTTGAGTGAAAAAGAGGGCCATAACAATATCCTGGTGGTTGCCATTGTTGGCGTTGGTGGGATTGGTAAGAGTACTCTTGCCAAGAAGGTCTTTAATGATGAAACCATGATTGCCAAGTTCGACAAGATGATATGGTTAAGCATCAACAAGGACTTCGACAAGGTTGAGATGCTCAGGACAATCATCACACTTGCAGGGGGAGCACATGGTGGTGAAAAGGTGTTGGCTGTGCTTCAGCTAATCCTTGCTATTACCTTGACCGAGAAGAAGCTATTTCTGGTGATGGATGATGTATGGAGCCATGAAGCATGGGGTGGTGTGCTTGAAAGGCCGTTGGCCACTGTTGTTGCTCGAGGTAGCCGGATCATTGTCACTACTAGAGATGAAAGAGTTGCCCGGGGGATGAAAGCTGTTCTTCCTTACCACCACGTCGCAAAATTAGAGGAGAAGGATGCCTGGTCATTGCTCAAGAAACAGGTACTGAACAAAAGTCCATGGTTCTTCAGTAACTGCTAGCTCTTAATTAGGAGTAAATGAATTATCATTGGCACATTCTTTATGTACATTTCTTTGACATTGCGACGATACAACACATGGACCCCTACATGTATGCCACAACACATGCACACACCCATATGCATTTTTAGTAAATAAACTGAACTTAAATATTTAAATTTGGGTTGATCAAGTGGAAAACCGAGCTCCCACCACAAAATTGTATATTTCCATGCTAGATTGAATATTGTATACTGGAGTTACTAGTTCATAGATCTGGGCTAGTCTTTAAAAATAATATCCTTACGGATATGGTATTAATGGAAGAAACTAGAAAGTTTAGCATTGTTCTTCCATCCTACTTGCCAATCCACTCCAATCCTTGGGGAAAATCTAGTTGTGTTCGGCTGGAGCCTCGAGGTGTCCATAAATCAATGTTATATGATAAAAATACGCGAGGAAACTAGGCGTCAAGAAGGGACAACCGGGACGCACAGGGAAATTGGAACATCTCATATATGGGAATTAGTGAATTTTACTTCAAAATAACCTTCATAACAAGATTCAAATTTATATAATTTAATGCTTGTAAATATTTTGGTAAATTGTGTTTCAGTTTAATTGTTCTAAAATAAGATGATCATTTATGTTTCACGATTCATGGGAAGGTTGATGCATATCCAAAAATGTTTATGTGTGCTAGATTAGTTGTTCATGTCACATCTAAAATTGTGTTGATGGTTAGTAATGTTACTTATGGAAAAGGTCATAAAACATATCTTTCAACTTCCATGATAAATTATTAACTACGTCGGCCAAATTGTGTATGTGGCTTCTCAAAATTTCTTCGATCAATTAAATTTTATACTAATTTTAAATCAATATGTTTCGCCATCTGTAGTTGAAAAAATATTAGATTGTTCAAAATTATGTGTTCCGTGAATAAAGATATTAAACTTAGATTTTGAATGTTTATTGTCTTTCTCTAAATAGAACAATAAACCTATATGACTAGTACAAAAATTATGGCATGAATATTGTAAAAGAAATCAATAGAGTATGTATTGATAAAAAACAAAAAGGGAGAAACCGAGAACCGAATGCAAAGAAAAGAAAGTTGGGGAAATAAAATATAGAAAATTAAAATAAGGGATGTGGAAAACGAACATAAAAATAAGCAATTAAAATTTTGAAACACTCCAAATACTTATCTTATATTTTGAAAGCCTCCAATTAGTTACCAGTTAATCTAATTATACGATTCGTTGCACCTACATTATTACTAATAGTACCTAAATATCCTTATGGACAGCAATGTCATGGTTACCAATAATTCATTTAACAATTCAGTTTGGATTGCACGTTGATTCTTTCACTAGTTTCTTTCAGCAAGCTTATGATAAAGTAAAACTGAATTAACACTAGCTGCTAACAAGATTTATTTTTCTTTATGACATACCGCTCCTTACCGATTGATTAATTTCTTTAAAATTTCTATAGATTATCTCAAGTGAAACTGATGGACGTGAGATTGATATGCTTGAAGATATTGGCTTGCAAATTGTAACAAAATGTGATGGTTTGCCTCTTGCCGTCAAATTAATGGGAGGACTCTTGTGTCAGAAGGACAATCAGAAGCATGAATGGGAGATGGTCTTGGATGATTCAATATGGTCAACATCTGAAATGCCCGCCGAGATAAACCATGCGGTATATTTAAGCTACGAAGATTTGCCTTCTTGCATCAAACAATGCTTTCTATGCTACTCCCTTCTCCCGAAAACCACATTGTTTTATAGAGAGGATATAATTGGCATGTGGATCAGTGAGGGATTTCTTAATGGAACATCAGGTGACTTGGGAGAAATAGGAAGCAATTACTACAAGGAGTTGATAGTGAGGAACCTTATAGAGCCAGATCTAGTGTACATTGATCAAAGGCTTTGCAAGATGCATGATGTTATTCGCTCATTTGCTCAGTTTGTGGCAAGACATGAGGCACAAGCAGTCAATGGAGAATTTAATATTGTAGATAAACTCAGTGCACATAAATTTCTTTTGTTATCTATTGAAAGCAAAGAATCAGAATCAGATGGGTTAGCTTGGAGTTCTTTACAAGCACAAAAGGAATTGAGAACACTAATATCAGTTGGCCAAATAAATATCAAGCCCGGTGATTCGTTGGTTCATTTTCCATGCCTACGAACTTTACATATAGATTCTCCACATGTTATTGCATTAGTTGAAACTTTGCATAAGCTCAAGCACCTGAGGTACTTGTCCTTACATAAATATATCTATTCTTCCGGATAGCATTGGAAAGATGAAATTCTTGCAGCACATTAGCCTTAGCGGATGCGAAAAAATTGTGAAACTTCCAGATAGCATTGTAAACTTATTGCAGCTAAGGTATCTTAACTTCTGTGAAACAAGTATAGTGGGCATTCCCAAGGGGTTCAGTGCTCTAGCAAATCTGGAGATAGTACGTGGGTTTCCTGCCCGTGTAGAGGGTGCTTGGTGTAGTTTGGAAGAGTTGGGTCCTCTCTATTGCCTCAAGTATATTGGATTACATGGATTGGAGAATGTATCTGCTTCCTCGTACGCAACAAAGGCAAAGCTCAGTGAGAAGGTGCATCTTCTTGACCTATTCTTATCATGTGGTAGTAAATTGGGGTACTCTGAGGAAGAGCAACAACAAATCGAGAAGGTGTTTGATGAACTATGCCCTCCAACCAAGTTAGATCTTCTTGTCATCAATGGATATTTTGGCCGACGGCTTCCGAGTTGGATGATGTCATCATCAGTCGTGCCTCTCAGGAGCTTGACGAATTTGTCGATGGCAGACCTGGCTTGCTGCACACAACTTCCTGATGGCTTGTGTCAGCTCCCGTCTTTGGAGTTCATTGAGATCCAGCATGCTCCAGCCATCAAGCGTATTGGACCTGACTTCCTACACTCCTACCATCACGAGAGTCCTCCCTCACTAGTGGCTGCGTTTCCGAGATTGCGCAATATGAACTTAATAGGACTGGTACAATGGGAGGAGTGGGAGTGGAGGGAGCAAGTGCAGGCCTTTCCCGTCTTGGAGACACTTATGCTAAAGAACTGCAAATTGAGGCGTCTTCCTCCTAGCCTTGCCTCCCAAGTAAGGACTTTGAAAGAATTATGCGCACAAAATGTTCAAGGTCTTGTCACTATAGAGAACTTTGGTTTTCTGGTTGAGCTGATTGTTATTTTGGACATTAACCTGGAGAGGATCACTAATCTCCCCAGACTGCAAAAGCTTACCATATCCACCTGTCCAAAGATGAAGGTGGTGGAGGGTGTTCCTGCACTGCAGAGGCTCTTTTTCGAGGATGTTGACATGGAGACACTCCCAGAGTACATGAGAGGTATAAACCCAAGGCATTTGGAGGTATACTGCAGCCTAGCGCTGCTCACTTCAGTAGCCGCAGGGCAATTTGGCCCTGAATGGGACAAGTTCAGCCATGTTGAGCATGTCAAGGCATATGCACAGGAGGGAGATAATCCAAGGAAATGGTATGTATTTTACACAGCTAACCCCTGCAAGTTGGAGACAAATGTCAGCCGCTCTTTCATGTCCCGAGGTAAATAAACACTGCTTGTTCATCTTAATATATCAGTTTTCTGTTTATTTCATTTGTTCTCTCTGTTTTCTTACTTTATTCGTAGTTTCCATTTTGAATATGTTCCCTATATTCTTATGCCCTTCAATGCATCTTGTTAAGATAAATCTTTGCATGTCCTCATAATGAAATTGATACAATGTATAGCTGATTTGTTGGATTTGTTGCCAACATATCCCCGTGTTAACCCTACTCGTATACTCATGTTTGCTCATATATGCTACTAAACTGATACATTAGTATAGTTTAATCTCCAGAAAATATGACTAGATTTTCTCTACGGAAAATAGAAACTAATTTTTATCATTCTATAATGAAATTTTTTTGCCCCCACAAAAGAAGGCTAATTGTTGACAATGCTACTTTCTGATGTGGACTCGCGTATGCTGTTAAAACATAAGTTTTTATGATGTAATAGTTTTCTCAATGTTATGTTTAGTAATTATGAAGCTTATATGTGAATTCTGGCTCTCACCATTGTAATACCGTTAGAGTTAAGTTCTTTCCTTGCTAGTTATGGATTGTGTAACCTCTTTTACCTTTTCTACTCATACAGGAACCTTATCTTCTTTTGAGGACACACAAAGATTTGAGTCGGACTTCAAAATGACAAGAGAAACTTTTGGTTACATCTGTAGCTTGGTAAAGGAGCCAGCACTGGAAGATATGGACAGCTACACCTTTGTTGACGGGAGGGTGTTGTCGCTACAAGATCGAGTAGCAGTTGCGCTCAGAAGGTTAAACTCCAGTGAGCCAACTGAGGCCCTAGGATCCTCAGTTGGTGTGAACGAGTCAACCATCTTGTTGGTAACAGAGAGGTTCATTGATGCTGTGTCGGAGCGAGCAAGGCACCACTTCCAGTGGCCAGACTCTAGCAAAATGATTGAGATCAAAACCGTGTTTTGCAAGATCCACAATATGCATAGCTGTTGTGGTGTTATATGTGCAACTCACTTCCCATATGGGCCAAAATGTGGCCATGAGAAGAATGAAAGGATTCTGATGCAATTCGTGATTGATCCTAAGATGAGATTCATAGACCCTGCACACAGTTCGTTAGATGGCATGACCCAGCTAAGCCTTTTGCAGGACTCCGTACTCTTCAAGGACTGCGAGAAGGGTGTTTGCCTGAATGGCAGCAAGCTGAAGGTAGCATTAGATGGATCAGAAGTCGGAGAATACATAATTGGTGACGGAGGATACCCTCTTCTTCCATGGCTACTCACACCTTACCAGGAGAAAGGTCTCTCGGAGTCAAAGGCGGAGTTCAATAGGAGACACTCCGCGGCCACAACTTGTGCAACAAATGCGCTGGCAAGGTTCAAAGACACTTGGGAGTGCCTGCAGGGAGAGACATGGTACCCTGAATACTCTACATAAGACGGTATGCGTTTGTTGCATATTGCATAACATAGTCATAGATATGGAGGATGTTGCAGCCATGCCGAGTGTTACGCGGGGGAATTACAGTTGGGAAGTGCGTGAGTTAGCAAGTGAGGATGCTGTCAGGGCGCGGGATATGCTGTCGCAATACTTCTTGACCAGCAGGTCATCAGAACCAGGAGGTGAATTAACACAACCTCTCCGTCATCTTAATTTGTTCATTTGATTTTTCACTATTTTAATACTGTCAGGGTTAAGCTCTTTCCTTGCTAGTTATCGGTTGTGTAACCACTTTTATACTTACAGGAACCTTGTCTTGTTTTGAGGACGCGCAAAGATTTGAGTCTGTTCTCAAAATGACAAGAAAAACCTTTAACTACATCTGCAGCTTGGTGTTTGGGGTGTCAATGGAAGATATTAACAGCTACACATTTATTGACGGGAGAGTGTTGTGTTTAGAAGAACGAGTAGCTGTTGCTCTAAGAAGGTTGTACTCGAGTGAGCCATCAGAGACCTTAGGATCCTCTGTTGGTCTGGATGAGTCAACCATCAAGTTGGTAACTGATAGGTTCATTGCTGCTGTGTGCGAGGGAGCAATGCACCACATATGCTGGCCAGACTCCAGTAAAATGGATAAGATAAAATCCAGGTTTGGCAGGATGCACAATATGCATAATTGTTGCGGTGTTATATGTTCAACTCACATCCCATTTGGACCAAACTGGGAACACAAGAAGAAAGGCAACATTCTAATGCAAGCCGTCCTTGATCCAGAGATGAGGTTCATGGACATTTGGTTGGAACGGAAAGGTAGCATGAACTGGCCAAGCATTTTACAGGATGCTGTCCTCTTCAAGGAGTGTGAGAAGGGTGTTTGCCTGAATGGCAGCAAGCTGAAGGTAGCATTAGATGGATCAGAAGTCGGGGAGTACATAATTGGTGATGCAGGTTACCCTCTTCTCCCATGGCTACTCACACCTTACCAGGACAAGGAGCTCTCAGACTCCAAGGCGGAGTTCAATAAGAGACACTCTGCAGCCACAACTCGCGCGACCAAGGCGCTGGCAAGGTTCCAAGATACATGGAAATACCTGCATGGGATGTCGTCGTCTCCAGTCAATGAGGAGGATCTAGCCCATGCAATCTACGCTTGCTGCATGTTGCATAACATAATTATAGATATGGAGGGTGATGCAGCGATGCGTAGCCTTGAGGAGCTGAATTACTGTGAGGACGTGCGCCAGTTGGCAACTGAGGATGCTGAGAGGGCGAGAGATATGTTGTCACAATACTTCTGGACCAGCATGCCATCCGCGTCGGGAGGTGATTCAACACAACTAATCCTATATCTTAGTTTGCTCGTTTGGTTGCTCTGTCCACTAATTAATTGCTTATATTTACTATCCGTCATCTGTTTAGTGGATGCAGAGGAGTACCGAGAAGTAGTTTCATCAGTTACAGAGGACAAATGAAATGAACAAGAAGTGCAGACAAGACGAGCAAATGGAAGAGGCGATGCGCTAGGTACATCTTCCAGCTTCATTGTAGGTACTAGTGCTGGCAATTGTGTTGCTAGTCCTTCCATTAATTCCAACAGTATCACAGTTGTCTTCTTTGTTCATGTCTTTGATGAATGGTTCATTTAATAGATTTGGCCAGTTAAGTTAGCAGCTACACTATGCATGGAGATGAAATTTTTTGAAATCCTGAGCATGTTGTGATATAATTAAAACCTTGATTTCTTCGAAACAGGTTCCCGCGTCTCTTTATAAATAAAGCCACAAACGGCTGTCAGCCTAATGTTGGTGTCAAGATGTAGTCTATGTATGCATGTTTGGGGTGAAAGGGAGACCTTCATCCTGCTGGTTGGAGCTTGGAATGTATGAATCCAGACGCAATTGAGCCAGCGACTGATATGACGCTGCCACATAAGTTAAAGCTCATTTTTTAAATTTAAATAAAATAATGGCACGTTATCTATTTGGCAAATATTTTTTATGTGTAATCAGTACTTGACGTGTTGAAAACACAACGGAGTTAAGATTTTCATCCACCAGTTGATGTGAACCGAAGAATTTGCAAGTGTTGTGCGGGCAGGAAGTCATGTATGTCTTATGTCAGTTATTTGGGCAAGTAGTAATCTTAGAGCATCTCCAGCAGTCGCCCAAAAAACTACCTTATTAGCGCGCGGGGCTAAAAATAACAATCTAGCCGTCGCACAGAAATAAAACACATAACACGCGGTGACGGAAAAACTACCTTTTTAGCGCGCGGGGCCAGAAATAATAATCTAGCAGTCGACCAAAAATAGGCCCACCAAAAAACTAGTAATTTTTTAGGGCGCGGGGCCAGAAATAATAATCTAACAGTCGACCAAAAATAGGGCCGCACCCAAGAAACATACAACACGCAGTGAGTTGCACTATCGTACGCAACAAATTTTGGTAGTCCGTTTGTGCAAATTTATAGGGACTTATCTGTAATCTCTAGGGACCGCCAAATTAGAGCGGGGGAGCCAACGCGGCGTGTCGGATATATACCGAATAGGGGTATAGAAGATGGTAGACAAAAGAGCTGGACTACCAGGGTGGCCTGCAAGGTAATGGGCTTAGGTCCATTGGGCGGCCCAGTAGTCCGACGCGCAGAAGCCGGATTCTAGAAGAACCCGGATCACGGCACGCGTGATCTGGCTTGGAGTAGAAGACGGATTCCTTACTTTCCAAGTTACAAGTTAAACGTAGTCTTCTAGGTTTCTGGTTCTGTAAGCCCTAATCCGGCTATTATATAAAGCCGGACGGGAGATAGATTTAATAAGTTCAATAAGTTCCTTTAGTTCCAAGGTTCTAGGTTCAAGCTCAAGCCTTACGCCACTCGCCGGGAAGTTCATCCTCGACGAGTAGCTGGATCTATTCCTTTACATTGTAACCTTATTATACGGGCTTTAGTCCCACATAGTGAGAAGTGCAGGAGTAGGTACGCCGTACTGTCGCGACGTACCGAACCTGGGTAAAATCCCGTGTTCTGTGTTACTACGCTATCCCGTTACCCCACGTCTCTACCGTAGTCTTATGGCACCCCAGTCTATGAAAACTACTACGATGTCTCGACAGTTGGCGCCCACCGTGGGGCAAACGACGTCAGGCGTGAAGTTCTGATCTGGGATATTAGGCGGAATCGGAAGATCGATCACTGTCGGAAGCTTGGAATTCGACGACGACGTCGGGCGCTTCCTCGACAACGGATCCTACATCCCGGCGCAAAACCATCTGGTAAGTGCCTGCGTTTTACCGATTGGATCTGCTAATATCTTTATCGGATTAACCGCGGAAGCAATGGGGTTTTGCGGTGAAAGCAATTATCTCCCACCCGCCCTATACCCAGTCGAAGACGACTATGATGCCGGATTTTGCTCAGATCGCCGACAAAACAGTGATACGCACTTTATCGGCATGGTGCAATCCGAGATCGCCGAAAACACGGATGACGGAAATCCCGTGCAAGAGGCAGACAACGATACACCCGTCACAGAGACGGAAGAACCAATACCCGTCACAGAGACGGAAGATCCGACATCCGTCAACCAGACGATGAACTCGGAAACGGAGTCCGTGCTTGCCGCCATTGAGGCGAGATTGGAGTCGGAAACCGGATCGGTTAACTTCTCCGAAGACGAAGATGATGATGCCTTCGTAAGAAAAGTTAAATCCTTTCAAGAGGGGTTCCATGAAGTGCTAATGGCAAAACCAGCTGATACAACGGGTGCCGACAGCCAGGAAAGCCCTAAAACCCCTCCGCCAGCAGAGGAGAGGGAAGACGGAGAAACTTCTCCGATATTTCCTAATGTCAAGGAGATGACAGAGGATGAACCTGTCAAAAAACCTCCCTCTTCCAAGAAAAAGCACCGTGCTTCTAAAAAACTCCAGTACAAACTCCGGAAGAAAAAGTCAGCTGATCTCGCTGACGAAAACCTGGAAGTTGGAGATATTAGTGGCACAAAGCCTACGGAAAAGAAATCTAAGGAAATCACCGCTCCGCCAATGACAGAACTGGAAGAGCAAGAACTATTACAAACTCCAGTGGGACCCAATGAACCCCCTGAGATGCTGGAAGCCAGGAGACAAGCTTTCCAACGGCAACAGCAACAACTGCTTAGATCTCGGCAACACCTCCAACAAACCCATAATGACATCAAAATTATGAAGGAAGAAATTGAGGAGTACGAGAGAAAGCACAGATCTGCCTTAAAACCTACAAGGTTACCCGGAATTGCAAAACCGGAAGAACTGCCGCCGAAAGAAAGGTTCTATAACCCATCTTGGCAAAAGCAGTTAAACGGCAAAGATGCTAAGGGCGAACCAATATACAAAACCGCAGCTGAAAACGCGGAAGCAGCGTTCGCCATCTTGAACAATGATCTGTACTCCAACGGGGAAAAACTCCAAGGGGTGTATGCCTTCCTAGGAAAAGCATTACAGCAGCAACAGCGAGGACAAGAGCGATCAGGGAGGCTGCATGATAATTCCGCCCTCTGCAAAACTGTTACTTGCGCTGCTGGAGCACCTGGACCGGAAGAACCCGGAGATTCGGATAAAAAAGAGGATCCGAGAAAAGACAAGAAAAACCCCGACAACCGGGACGCAGCGTCTAGAACCGGACCTCATCTCCCGAAAGATGGATATAAACCACATGATCGGGAAGACAAACACCGGAATGACGGCAAAATAATGCCACCTCCGAGAAACCCAGCTGAAAAAGCTGGAAGATACGATACACCTCACAGGCGTGAAAGATCTCGGACACCGCCCAAAGATAAGGAAAGGTACAGGAGCAGGACTCCACCTAATCCCAGAGGGTGTGACAACGGAAGAGATAGAGATAACCTCGGAAAAACGCGTCCGCGTAACAATGGAAAAGAAAGGAGCAGATCCCCTTCTGTCCATTCAGCCGGGAGATATTCTGCACATATTGACAGAGCAGAAAAGGATGATCTATACTTTGGTCCTAAGTGTTTACTGACAGGATCCGAAGGATAACCCTGCATTCTGGCTTTGCCAAAGTTGGTCCAACCTACCAAAAATATACCGGCAGTACAAACCCGGATACCTGGCTTTCAGATTATTACACAGCCGTCCAGATCAACAACGGGACAGACCTGGAAGCTGTCAAGTTTCTTCCCCTAATGTTGCTAGACGGAGCCAGAGATTGGATTAATGGTTTACCATCAAGAACTGTCGACAGTTGGGATGATATGGCGAGGGTATTTACTCAGCATTTTCGAGGAACATACAAACGCCCAAATAGCATCAACCAGCTGAACCGTTGCACCCAATTTGAAGACGAACCATACGTGGATTTCATCTCCAGATGGACTGCAATGAAGAATAGTTGCTCTGGGGTAACTGACGTACAAGCAATGCATGCTTTCGTCAATGGCCTAAAACCCGGACTTGTACCGTTCATGGTTGGCTCTAAAAAGCACAAAGATCTCGGATCTATGCTTACAACCGCTAATGAGCATGCTGCAGCCGAAGACGATATCAGAGCAAGAGGAGGCAATATTGAGTCACTGATACTGGCCAAGAAAACACCTCGTTCTGATAAAAAAGGAACTCCGGAGTCAACGACAAAGCCCAAGGAGGTTAACTTAGCCTTTGGAGGAGAAAAAGGGAACAAGTGGAAAGGCCGCAGTCTGGATCCCATCAATTACACTCCTGAAGAATGGGAGAGAATTAAGTCGGAACCCTGCGTCCACCACTCTCAGTTCGGGAAACCAACCCACACGAACGCGCAATGCCGGCTAAACAAGCATATGAAAGGCAATGCAGGATCCGGAAGTAAAGGGAAGGGTTCCAAGAGGAAACCTGCCAAACAAAAGCCAGAAGCTGAAAAAGAAGACAGTGAATCGGACACTGATGACAAAATCCAGGAACAACAGCGAAAAGGCGAACCTAAATTTCCGAGAGTTGACGGAGAAGCAATGCTAACTTTCCTAGCAACCCCGTCAGCAAAGGTGGCCAAAAGGACACTTCGAGAAATAAACGCGGTTGTTCCTGCAACCCCAAAATTCTTGAAATATTCCAACACACCGATAATCTGGGATCAGTCTGATCATCCCGGAAATATCCCTGAACCCGGCACACAAGCTCTTGTTGTAAGCCCTATTGTTCAAAACACTAGGCTAAGAAGAGTGCTGATGGACGGAGGATCCAGCATCAATATAATGTACCTGGATACACTGAAGCACTTGAAGATATCCGAGTCCCAGCTCAACTACAGCAATATACGCTTCCACGGCATCGTTCCTGGCAGGCAAGCACGATCGCTAGGAGAAATCTCCCTAGATGTCACCTTCGGAGATAAAGATCACTTCCGGCAGGAAAAAGTATCCTTCGAAGTTGTGCCGTTCGAGAGCGTGTATCACGCAATACTCGGACGTCCGGCTTTCGCCAAGTTTATGGCAAGATCTTGCTACATCTACAACAAGCTGAAGATGCCAGGACCCAAAGGAGGAGTAATCACCATTGCCGGTGATTTCAAGCTGGCAAATGAGTTGGAAAAGCAAAACGCCCTTTGCGCTCAAAGAGTTATAGCTCAGGAAGAACTAAAGGAGTTAGCCAAGGAGGTATCGCCGAAAGAAATGCCGGCAGGAAAAGAAACTCGGAAGCCAACAGATAGCTTCAAGGCATCCGAGAATACAAGACAGGTAATCCTAGATCCCAAAGATCCGACAAAATTCGTCGTTGAAGGGACTGGGATGACCGACAAATAGGAAGGCGAGCTCATCAAGTTCCTCCGTGAGAACTGGGACATTTTTGCTTGGTGTCCAGCTGACATGCCAGGCGTACCCAGGGAACTTGCTGAGCACCAACTCAAGGTTATTCCCGGATCAAAACCCGTCAAACAAGGTCTCCGTCGATTTGACGGAAGAAGACGGAAGGCTATTGGCAAGGAAATTATCCGGCTTTTAGCAGCGGATTTTATCAAGGAAGTAATCCATACTGACTGGTCCGCAAATCCGGTATTAGTACCGAAGAAAGACACAACTGCTCTCAGAATGTGTATAGATTACACAGGATTGAACAAGTTATGTCCGAAAGATAGGTTTGCGCTGCCGCGAATCGATCAAATAATAGACGCCACTGCAGGCTCTGAGCTGTTATGCTTTTTGGATGCATACTCCGGGTACCACCAAATACGCATGAAAAAGGAAGATCAAATCAAGACTTCTTTCATAACCCCATACGGGACGTATTACTATGTAACCATGCCTTTTGGCCTGAAGAACGCAGGTGCAACCTACCAGCGTTGCATGCAACGTTGTTTGCATAGTCAGATTGGAAAAAACGTCCATGTTTACGTGGACGATATTGCTGTCGTAACCTAGGAAAAAGATACACTCCTTGAGGATTTGCGAGAAACTTTCGAAAATTTGCGCACTTACAAGATGAAGTTGAATCCATCTAAGTGCGTATTCGGGGTTCCCTCAGGAAAACTTCTGGGTTTCATCGTTTCTCATAGAGGAATAGAAGTTAACCAGGAAAAGATGAAAGCAATCTCGAACATCTCAGAACATACGTATGAAAAAGATGTCCCAGAATTGCCGGGTTCCGCCACAGCCATAAAAAGATTTCTTAGTTGGCTGGGGGCTAAAACCCTACCACTCTTCAAGCTGCTGAAAAGTTTCGACAAGGTCAAGTGGATTGCGGAAGCCTGGGAACACCTAGCAAGTTATGTCCCCTTCTGTACTTAGTTCAAGTCTATGTAAACATCTTTTGAGATCATGAAATAAAGTTGTCGGAATGCTGTTATCCATTTTTCTTATAAGTGCAAAGTGTTTCCGCCTCATCTATTTCCCAATGATCTTACAAATTTCTCAATGTTAACCCGAATTGTGCTTGCGTACTCGGCGTTACATAACTGAATGATTTTTCAGCCTTTTAACGGCTAAAGGAAACTTGAATTGCCTGCGTGCCCAAGTTTCACTTAAAACTTTCCTTGTTTCTCTAAGTCTTATCTGATCGTGCGTATGCTGGGTTACTGGAACTAGTTAGTAAAAATGCCTTTAGCATGATTCATGTTTTCGAGTTTCAAAACTGCTTGGTTCGTCCCTAGTTACTCGGCATAACGATTCATAATGCTATTTGAGCCATTTCAAACACTAAGGACAGTTAAAGCATACACACCAGAGAACTTAGAAGATAAAGGAGTGATAAAATTCAAACAACTTGCAAAGTAATTTCATAGTTTAAACTGCAAAAGACGGAATTTTCATTAATACATAAGAAGCATTACATTTTGGATTACAAATGAAAGAACAGTAATGCTCCTATTGTCTAAATTTTCTATCCAGGTTCCAGGTAACCCTTCAAGAATCCGACTCCTCCTCGCTGCTTTCTTCATCGGGAATTGGAGGAGCTTCTTCCTCTGGATAGTGGACGCCGACATTTACCATGGCGGCAATCTGGGTGGCGTGGCCCTTAACTTCACCAAAGATGGTGGATCGTTGCGCATCCGTGTATCCCTGAGGGACGCCGGTGGCCACACGCCAGGATTTGGCACTAGGGTAGTGCATGCGCATAAGGCCTAAGGCCATACGCGCACCACCCCGTGCAGCGGAGCGGAGAACAGACTCCTTGGACTCCGCCACCTCCATGATGATACCCGGAAGTTTTTCAACCTCCGAGCATTCCCCAGATTTTTCGGGAAGAAACTTGCCTACTAGCTGCGTTGCAGCAGACTTCATCAAGTTCCATGTCTCCCCGAAAGCTCGGATGCCTGCAGCCCGAGTGCCATCTGGGGTGTCTCCTGTTTGATCCAATAAAGCATACAAAAGGGTTAAGGAGACAAACAGAGAAAGCAAAACATGGAAAGATGAAGACAAGGGTAAAAAATTTACCGATGAGTTTATCGATCTCGGAAACTTCCTCCAGGCGAAGGTTCAGAGCTTCAGTCAAATCCTGGATGGTGGATTTGTCTTTCTCCGCCTGCTCGGAAGCCTTGGAGTTAGCCACTCCAAGGGCCAGATTGCTGGCTTCCAGGTCTCGTTGAGCCTTCACAAGATTCTTGTGAAGCTCAATGTTCTCATTGCGGAGAATCTCGGCGTTGCCGGAATCTTCCGCTGCTTGTTTAGCTTCAGCTAAAGCAGCTGAAAAGCAAGGGGAAAATCCGAGTTGATCAATTTCCTCGGGAAAAAACTTCGACAAAGTCTTAAATCGGAAATTCCAAAACGAAAAAGCCTACCTTTCGTTTCCGTCAAAGCGAGCTGAGACGATTCCAGCTCCGCCTCTCTCTCCTCAAGAATAGAAAGAAGACTTCGAACTTCTTTATTCTTGATAGTGAGCTTCCTGAAAACTTCAAGGTTTATGGCCTCGGAGGTTTGCTGAAACACAGCAAGGAAAAGTATGGTTAATAAAAACATCAAAGCAAAAAAGCATGCATTTTGTTTAATGCTTGGGGGCTAGAGTTACATACCTGGCTCATGCGTTGCAAACCTGCTAAGTTTTCCTGGCTATCGGCACCTGTTGTATCAGCTGGTTTTGCCATTAGCACTTCATGGAATCCCTCTTGAAAGGATTTAACTTTTCTTACGAAGGCATCATCATCTTCGTCTTCGGAGAAGTTATCCGATCCGGTTTCCGACTCCAATCTCGCCTCAATGGCGGCAAGCACGGACTCTGTTTCCGAGTTCATCGTCTGGTTGACGGATGTCGGATCTTCCGTCTCTGTGACGGGTATTGGTTCTTCCGTCTCTGTGACGGGTGTATCGTTGTCTGCCTCTTGCACGGGATTTCCGTCATCCGTGTTTTCGGCGATCTCGGATTGCACCATGCCGATAAAGTGCGTATCACTGTTTTGTCGGCGATCTGAGCAAAATCCGGCATCATAGTCGTCTTCGACTGGGTATAGGGCGGGTGGGAGATAATTGCTTTCACCGCAAAACCCCATTGCTTCCGCGGTTAATCCGATAAAGATATTAGCAGATCCAATCGGTAAAACGCAGGCACTTACCAGATGGTTTTGCGCCGGGATGTAGGATCCGTTGTCGAGGAAGCGCCCGACGTCATCGTCGAATTCCAAGCTTCCGACAGTGATCGATCTTCCAATTCCGCCTAGTATCCCAGATCGGAACTTCACGCCTGACGTCGTTTGCCCCACGGTGGGCGCCAACTGTCGAGACATCGTAGTAGTTTTCATAGACTGGGGTGCCATGAGACTACGGTAGAGACGTGGGGTAACGGGATAGCGTAGTAACACAGAACACGGGATTTTACCCAGGTTCGGTACGTCGCTCCGGCAGACGCGGGGAAAAGAGCGGCGCCACCGTAGGAAACCTTGCGTGTGGTGGCCCGCACGCTACAAAACGCCGCGTCTGCGCCATGGCCACGAAGTTGCACTCGCGCCTTTGGTCTCTCCTCTTACCCCGCGCCTTCTCCTCTCCCTGCCGCTTCAGCGCCACTACCGCCAGCGCCCCGCCGAAGCTTTTCCGGCTACAGCGGCGTCCTCGTGCGCACCAATGGCACCTTCTCCGCCGAGATACGCTTCGGCGATGACCGCGTCAACCTCGGATTGTACCAGACGACGATCGAGGCCCCTCGCGCCTACGACGCGGCAGCGTGGAGGCTCACCCGCCGGCGCGGGCAAATTAACTTCTCCAACACTGCGCCTCGTCATTGTGGAGGGCCACCGCCACCACCGCCACCGAGTCGTAGAGAGGGTTTAGGGCAGAGTGGAGGAGTGGTATATCCGCGACCCGCGGGAAGCAGCCGAAGAGGAGTAATGGCGGACCCGGGCGGCCGAGCGGACGAAGCGCTGGGAGGAACTGGAGGAGCGGCGGGCGGCCAAGGCCGCGGTAATTGCGGCACTGAGAGGCGCCGACGACTGGAAGAATAACGACCCGAGGTGGGCAGCGCTGGCGGACGACACCTCCCATACTTCTGACGACGACTAGTCGGACTTGTCTTAGTTTAAATTTCAGTTTAATTGTAGTCGTACTCGTGGTTGACTTTGAATTTCGGTTAAATTTGCGTTCGATCGCCCTATTTTACAGCGTCTGGAATAGCAAACGCGTCGCGAGCTATAATTTTTAGCACCTCTGAAATTCCTCGGGCGCGCGTAAGAAGTTGCAACAATGCCCTCAAAATGCGATTTAGCGCGCTGATTACTAGCACATCCGCTGGAGATGCTCTGAAAAGTGATGTTGGCGTCAGCGCGCTAAAACTAAAGTCGCGATGTAAACCTATTTTTAGCGCGCCGCTCTTTTGGTCGTCTGTTGGAGATGCGCTTATTCAATAGTAGAAGCTGTATATTACCGTTAAGTGCATTCCTCAGAACTCGTTGAAGAAGAGCTCTGGTTATTTAGACAAGAACCGAGACATGTTCCCAAATTAATTGTGACTGAGTACGGTTCGACTGATTTGGTACCTGGAGATTCAGTGAACGGTATGTGCCTGCGTGCGATGATGTAGGCGCGGGTGAGGCTGCCGGCGTCTTCAGAGGTCATTCCCCGCTCCCCGTAGGATGCTGATACATGGTTTGGACGAGGGAGGCGGGGCGCTAGCAGGGGGACTGTGGGAATTAATTCCCACTGTGCTTCGAGTCGAAGAATGAAACTTCTCTAGCTTAGGACCGGCTTGTTTCACAAGTTATTAATGGCTCAAGGAGAGTTTTGGGGCAATAGAACCCAGCCGGCCAGTTCGTGTTGGGTTCGGAATCGGAGCCCGACTCTGACACGATGATCGATCGAACGCCCTTGATACAAAATCACCAGTGAACCAGCCGAGACGCATCATACTAATCTAGCAGGGCAGGCACCGATCGACCGGCAAGATCATCGTGTTCGAAAGAGCGACCTTGTATACTATGGCCGCGGTGCAGGGGGCGTTGCGTCAGCTGCTGCTGCCGGCGATCAGACGGCGACTCGCTGCCGGCCACGGCGAAGCCACGACTCATCGGGCGGAGAGGTGCGTTCGATCGTACACGAACACGACAGACGCTGCCGCCGCGCGTCAACAACACACAGAGTATGTCTTCGTAGCTTGTCATCAGTCATCACCGAACACGAACAGCATACCCTACGTACTACTATAATTTAAGTATAACTTATGCTATGTTCTCCGTGCAGGCGCATGATGCGGGAGGCTGCACGGGCCGATTTAGCGCTGCCTCTCGCGCTCTTGTCACTCAACGGGGCAAGCTTGGCACTCGCCTACTACGGCCACCACTTGCCACTTAACAAAGGCCAACCTTTAATGCACGTTGCTTAGGTTACCGATCGAAATAGCTCCATCGATCCAGCTCCACAACCTATATCTGAGCTAGGGTGATCTCGTATGGAATCATCTATGCATCCTCTGTTATTGCTATGTGAAATACCCGGTCTGTCACGTGGTTCTCATGTAGTAGTAATATAATGTCAAATCAATTACTGCTATGCTTTTGGATATTTGTACATTATACTCCCTCCGTTATAAATTAGATGACTCACACGTAGATGTATCTAAACATATTTTAGTACTAGATACATCAATCTGAGAGTCATCCATTTAAAAAAAAATCAATCTGAGAGTCATCTAATATGGAATGGAGAGAGTATGATCTATTTTTCTTTGAGGATACGTACTGTGCGGAGATGTGTATCGGTTTATTAGAAGAAGAGACAAGAGAACAATTACGACGCGTTTGGCACAGACGTCAGGGCACCATCCACCAAAACCTTGTTAGTGGATCATTCGCAACCATCCACCTCTCTACCGGAAGTAAACTACCTTTAAAGAGCCGGTGCGCACGCCAAAGCTCAGCTTCCACCTCAATGGTACGGACCACTGCTAGTCAAAGGCCCTAAAAAGTAGAAACCCAAACTGCCAGCTCACCAGCGTGATCGCCGTCCTCACATCTTGTCTATCCGCTCAGCTGGCCATTCTGGGCGACAACAAGTCCAACAAGCTCTCTGCCGGGACAGGTGACAATGTGATGAAAAACCCCATTGGCTGAAGAACGTCGACCAGACCTCTCTAGAGAGGACGCATCCATTATCCTTAGACTAGCCACAATGGGAGTAACATAGGTGGTATCATAAGTGCCACATAGGCAAAAAAGATGATGTGGCACTCATTTAATGAGGAGAGATGTGTTAGTGGTATCATAGGTAGATACCGTAACATAACGCTTTCCAAGACAAGATGAGTCTATAAGCTAATAAATATGATACCACAAATATGTTACTATGCATTGTGGAAGTGGTAACATAGATTAGTATCATATGCATGATACTAGTATATGATACTCCCCATTGTGACTAGTCTTAGAGCATCTCTAGTAGTACCCCTAAACCCCTAAACCCTTATAGCAGTTTTAAGGGTTGAGAAACGTTGTTTTCGTGCACTTTTACGGGTTGAAAAACAGGGGCAAAGACTAGAACCCTTAAACCCAACCCTTAAAAGGAATATTCCCCCTCGACGATGACATCATCATGATATCACTGTGACATCACCCTGCTCTGGACCTCACAGCTAACATCAAATTCGTCGATGATTCTCAAATTAAAGGCTATGGGAAGGTGCAGCAGCTTGAGGGGAACGTGTAGGTGGTGCTGGGTGACCAAATGGTCACCGGAAAAGCTCGCCGGCGTCCATGGCGCGGCGGCGGCCGAGGATGGGCGGGCGCCGCGGCCGAGGATGGGCGGGCGCCGCGGCCGAGGATGGCAAGGGGCGGGGCGGCCGGGGCGGCGGCGGGCGCGGCCGCGGGCGCGAGGAGATGGCGGCCGCGGGCGTGAGGAGATGGCGGGCGCGGGCGGTCGGCGGAGGCGGACGGGGCGGCCGGGGCGGGCGCGGCCGGGGGCGGGGCCGGGGCAGGAGGGGCCGGGGCGGCGGCGGCGCCGCCGGGAACGGCGTCCATGGCGGCGGGGCGGGCGGACGGCGGCGGCGGTTGGGATTTTTCCCTCCCGCGCGTGCGTCGTGGAGTGATACGGGTTGGGGAGGGGTTGACCCCTCCAACCCTTAAGTTTACAGGTTGGTTGGGGCTTCCCGGGTTCGGCCTGCATTTTTTTTTACGGGTTTAGGGGTTTAGGGGTTCCATTCTTTGCAATTTTTTGGTCCAAAACTGTAAAAAAGCAGTTATTTATAGGGGTTTAGGGGTTTGAGGGGACTACTAGAGATGCTCTTATCCTCGCCCTGCTAGTCACAAAAGGGGGACGGGCAGACATTATATGATCTATTTGTGTGCACAAAAAAAAAATTTAGATACCCACTAATTTACGTGCTCAACGTCGTGTCACCTCCGTGAGGACACCGACACTGATCTGTCAGCTGGTTGTCTGCCGTATCGGTATGGAATGTGGTTTGCCGCTATGAGCAGTAGGAAGGGGAAAAAAACGCACGCACGGGACTCCCAGGCCGCTCGCACGAGGGCGGCTCCGGAGGCGACAAACCCTAGCGAGCGAGCGAGCGCTGCCCTTCTCTCTGTTAGACTGTATATACGTAGAGTCTGTACATGCCTTGTATTGTACCTCTTGGTACACCAATGTATATGAGATAACCACACCCGGATTAGGGTGTCGAGCAGTTTCCCCAACCACGTTATCTTACATGGTATCAGTTTAGGTTACGATGTCTTCCGCTGCACCCGCCGCCGCCGCTGTAAAATATATCTAGGAGCTCATTTTTAGGTAGTGGATAACTAGGAAAAGCTCTTATTAAAGCACAAAACCTCTCCCTCCCCTAGCTGACACGTGTCCCCTAAAAAAGGCCAAAAACCTGCTTTTGCTGCACAACTCTCCGTTTTTGCTGCGCAACTCCCGCTTTTGCTGCAGTGAGCAGAAAACGGTTCGTAGACAAAATTTAACAGAAAAAATACCAAACATTTTATACTAACATAGCAAAAACAAAAAATAAATTACGCTATTGTAGCATATTTTTTTCCTTCGCCGGAGACATCGCCGGAAACCTTGCCGGAGACAACGTAGCAAAAACATTCTACTACTATAGCAAAATTAGAGAACAATTATAGGAAAAACATTTTGCTACTTTAGCAAAAAAGTTGACATCCCCGGAGACTCTCGCCAAAAATATTTTTAGCAAACAATTTGTGCTATGATAGCAAAACCAAATAATTACTGCGGCAAAAAAGTTGTGCTATTTTATTGCAGCAAAAATTTGACTTCGCCGGAGATATTGCCGGAGACATTATAGCAAAAAATTGTACTATTATAGCAAAGTAGAAAACCAATTGTAGCAAAAGAGCCTTCTATTATAGCAAAAAACTGGCTCGCCGGAGACCTCACCGGAAACATTTTAACAAATCAAAAAAAATAACCGCAGCAAAAAAAATTACACTTGATGGAAGCACACAGGCGACCTCCTACAAATAGCACAGCCATGCACTCAGAGGCGGATCTAGGGGGGACGAGGGGCCCTATGGTTTGGCCACCGCCAACAAGCTTCAGCAGGGACAACGACTCTTAGTAGATTTAGTGAATTGCAATTAGTATGCGGCTATTGGCACCAGTAGCGTATGTATTTCTCTAAGAGGCAAATATCTGAATAGGCTAACTAGCGAGGCCCAATAAAATCTCTCTACCCACACATGTGAGATGGCCTGTCATGAGGAGAACAGTTAGAGCGTGCAGGCCCAGCAATATCTACTCATGATGGATGGCTACATGGACAGATCACAGATCGGCAATGTGGTTCGCTCTGACGCCTAGGGCATACTAATACTTGTTTGTTGTGGTTCGCTCTGACGCCTAGGGCATACTACCGGTCGCCGCCGCCAGAAGTTTTGGACACATTGTCGACCTCCGTCGTGATCTCCACGGCAGTGTGCGCTTGCCCGTTGTCCATGGCTCATTGTTTATGTGAGTCCGAAACCCGGCGGCAAGACATGCTAGTCCCAATCCGTAGATGTAAGGTATGTTATCGTAAAAAAATGTTGGCTAGCATTTTTGTTTGATCAAATATGAATAACATACTTGCTAATTAGTACTTTGCACATCGATCCAAAGTTAGAGACTAGGTGTTAGGAACTTTCAGAGTAGTGTAAACTAATTCACCTAGAATTGATTGAAAGTATTGTGTACTTGATTTTGACGTTCGCTACGCCTGAAGAATGCCGAGACATAATTAAGCACTATTTTAGTATTAAAAATGAAAATATAACTTGAGAGGAGCGAGCTTCGATACTATTTCGGTCCCATATACTCATGATTAAATAGTGTTGTACTAAATCCATAGGAAACTAATACCAAAAGCAAAAAAGACACTATGTTGTTGTGCTATCCTACATTTTCTTGTATGTGTGTGGTTATTGTCGGCCTCGCCCCCCCCCCTATGATCAAATCCTGGATCCGCCCCTGCATGCACTTAGGGTAGCATCATCGCCGTCGATGGCAGCACCACCACGCATATCTGAGGTAGCAACGTCGGCCGCTGACAGAAGCACGACCCGCCGTCGATGGCAGCACGGCCGGCCTTGCGCGACAGCACGGCCACACCCATACTATAGCTCCTGCGGGCCGGCGAGCCTCACAACATGCTGTAGCGGGGCGGGTGGGGGGAGCCCTGACTGCACCGTGTGCAAGCTCCATGCGTCGCCGACGCCATGCCTCCGTCCTTGCGAGGCCGACGGCTTCCTCTCTGTATTTCCGTCGTCCTCATCAATGGGTTCTGGCGTGGCAGCGATTGGGGATGAGAACAAAATATCTGATTTCGGGGATGCGGGACGACGGCGCGATGGCGCTCCAGCGAAAGTGGAATGGCCGCTCACGTCAGGCGAGACAGGAACGGAGGTCGAAGAGATTGGGGAAGGAAATCTCGAGGGACTAGTATAGAGAAAATAGAGGAAGGAGTTAGAGGACCGGAAGAAAGATAAGGGACACGGAAACATGGTGGGCCTGCAGTGCTGTCTCCCCACGCGATGGGACGCGTGTCGAGCGTAGAAGGCTACAAAGTGTTTTCCTTTAAAGAGACGATGCGCACGCCAGACCATTGCTAGTCAAAGGCCCTAAAAAGTAAAAAAGCCACACCGTTACGGTGTCTCTCCAGGCACCAGCTCACCAGCGTGATCGCGGTCCTCAAATCTCGTCTATCCGCTTAGCTCGCCATTCTGGACGACAACAAGTCTAACAAGCTCTCTGTCGGGGCAGGTGACAATGTGATGAAACCCCATCAGTCGAAGAACGTCGACCACAACTCTCCAGAGAGGACGCATGCATCCAAGCAACAGATTATCGTTATCCTCGCCCTACTAGTCACAAAAGGGAGAAAGGGCAGATGATCGATTATATGATCTATTTTTGTGCACACAAAAGTATTCAGATACCCAGTAATTCACGTCCTTGACGTCGTGTTACCTCCCTGAGGACACCGACAATTATCTGTTGGCTGGCTGCCTGACATATCGGTATGGACTGTGGTTTGCCGTTATGGTCCATGGTGGTAGTTACCTGCGGAGGTATGCTCTTTGGCTTTGTTGGCTGATCGAGTTGTTCAAAGTGTCTGATGCTATCATCGAAGCCGGGTTATCGAGTCCACGATCCTGATAACCAAGCTCCATGGCTAGTTCTCGTACCATAGAAGGCCTCCTCCTTTGGTGTGTTAGATGTTTTGTACTCTACGTTGTAGTACACCGACCTCTCCCGTATACCCCTTGTACTCGCCACCCGGGGGGCTTTTCACCTGCCTATACAACATGCAACACGATACCCTAACGGGTTAACGTTTCCGCCCCTAAACACCAATATGGTATCAGAGCGATAGCTCTTCCACCTCCAGCCGCCGTAGCGATCCGATCTACCAACACAGAATAAAACAAAAAAAACCACGATCATAAAACTAAAACCCTACAACTCAAACTCCCCTCCCCTCCCCCCTCCCCGCAGGACCATGGCCTCCCCCTCATCCGGTGCCGCAACTGCCGGCCTTCGAGCTCTATCCCTCCAGGGAGTTGACGAGGACAATGTCGAGTCTTCTTAGTTAGGTTCATGGATGGGGGTGCCATAACCCTGCTGATAGAACCGTGGGTGGAAATGTGGGAGAGTGGAAACGAAGACACAATTTTACCCAGGTTTGATACATTGCAACTATGGTGGCGTTCCTACTCCTGCAATCTCACTAAATTAGGGCTGAAGCCTGAAATATACAAAGTACAATGTGAGTATGGTTTCGCTAACTCGGCGAGGATGAACTTCCTGTCGAGTTGGCTTCTAGCTATTCGAACTCTTGTTCTCTGTCCCTTTTTACTACCCCCTTTCGGCTTTATATAGATAGCCGCGTTAGGACTTACAGGAAGAAAACCTAGAAGACTATGGAATATATTCATATTCCTGGAAAGTAAGGCATCCGACTTCTTCTCCAAGCCGGATCACGTATTGGGCCGTGATCCGGGTTCTTTTAGAATCCGGCTTTCTGTGCGTCAGCTTACTGGACCACCCAATGGATTTTCTTCCATTGCCTGCGGGCTACCCTGATAATCCGGCCTTTGACCGACGCCGGATATACCCCTAGTTGGCATATATCTGACGGTAGCCCCAAGGAGAGTTAAGACTTCATCTTCGTCATTCTTCATCAGTTTGCATGCTTTCAGAAAAGTCGGCACTTTAGACTTGAATCTTCTTCTTAAAACATTTTATGCCAAACCCGGTTTTCCGGAATCTGGCATTTCTTCTACGAATCTTCGCAGAGAAAGAACTTGTGTAGTAAGCGATAAAATCATGCTTACGTCACGACCGCTCGTCTTCAGTCAAAGACTGAAAATGAATCTCTCCCAGATTTAGCGCGAGAAATGAGGAGATAACCATTATCACCTTGTCCCCTCGTATCCCGGATTTTCAACGGGTGACACGCGTCAGGCATCTAAGCCGTTAGGGTAATCTCAACGGTAAAGACGGCTATAAATACTGCCTCGCCCCTCCATGCCATTTTCCTCTCCATTCACGCGATTCACCCGAGACAAGTCCCAGAGCTCCTGTGCGCTTGCACTTCCGTGAGAGAGAAAGCAAAGAACCTCGCCGAAGCTTCCACCCTTGGCGGCCTGAGTTCCAACTTACGTTCGCGCCACCAACAAATGGACGTCGGAAGCCCAACTCGCGTGCCCGAGGTCACTGTCGACCCCGCGCTTCATCATTTAATTCAATCATCCCTTCTTCTTGGTTGTTGGTATAGGTGTTGGCTCTGGTGTAGGTGTAGGCTCAGGTATATTCCAATCATCATTATTTTTTGCTGTTTTAGCCATTAATTACTCAGCTTCTTCTCGAGTTCTTTTCCTGAAAACACAACCAGCACAACTATCCAGGTATGTCCTAGATTCAACAGTTAGTCCATTGTAAAATATATCTACCAGCTCATTTTTAGGTAGTGGATAACTAGGAAAAGCTCTTATTAAAGCACAAAACCTTGTGCAAGATTCAGGTAATTTTTCTCATTTAATTTGCTCAAAGTTAAAAATTTCTTGCACAACAGCGTGTTGAGCACTAGCTGGAAAATAGTTTTGAAAGAAAGCATTAATCAAATCCATAGGACAAGTAATAGATCCAGGTGGCAGATTGTTAAACCAAGTTTTAGCTTCATCTTTTAATGAAAAAGAAAAAATCTTGATAACAAAATAGGTAAGCAACTTAGTATCATCAGAAAATAAACTACTCATAGATGAAAGCTCATGTATGTGTTCCATAGCACTTTGACTTTCAGTTTCACAAAAAAGTTCCTTCTCAATATTATATATATAGGATAAATCTAAAGAAAAAAATCATAAACATTGTCTATAATGTGTATGTGAGATGTGGCAAACTTAGCATCAAGAGAGAATATTTATATTTCATAGCATGTCTTACAAGAAGACTCTTAAGAGAACTTGCACCAGTAGTAGCACGAGCTTCTTCAATAAAATCATCATTAAGTTCAATATAGGTTTCATCAAGATCGTCAATAAGCTCAGTTGAATTAACAGGTGTACCAATAATTTCAATAGGAATTTCAGCATTTTTAATTTGTTCGGATTTAGCAATAGTAGCATCTAGGAAAGGACCTAGTGAACCAGTATCATCAAGCACAGTAGAAGCATCATCAAAAGTATCAGAAACATTTTCAGACTCAGCAGAAGTAACAGTAGCATGTGGTGGAGTAAGAAGCTTACTCATAACAGATGGTGAATCAAGAGCAACAGAGGTGTTCAGAGTTGTATCTCTCCTTGTAGTGGATGGTAATATAGGAAAATTTCCATCACGAGTCTTACCCATGATGAATGGCCTGCAGTAAACAATATCACGATCAAGTAAGAAAATAAATAAAGCCATGATCCCCGGCAACGACGCCAGAAAATAGTCTTGATGGCCCACAAGTATAAGGGATCGCAACAGCCTTCGAGGGAAGTAAAACCCAAATTTATTGATTCGGCACAAGGGGAGCCAAAGAATATTTATATGCCGTAACAACTGAGTTGTCAATTTAGCTGCACCTGAAAGTAGACTTGATCACAACAATTTATCAGTGGTAACAGTTTTATAGCAGCAGTAGAAATAAAATAACAGCAATACTAAAATAGTAACAACAATAGCAATCGCCGAAAACAGCAGGATGGGAGTATCGCGGGCATAGAGGGAATGGATGAATGGGCATTTCATGGATAACAAAGGTCATGTAATAATAATAACGTGGGCATTGCAGATAATAATAATAAAGTATCAAACATTTAGGAAAACCATAGGCATGTGTTCCAATATAGTCATACGTGCTATCAATGAGAAACTTGCAAAATATCTTTTGTCCTACCAGCCCATGGCAGCGGGGCCTCTAGGGAAACTACTGGTAATTAAGGTTCTCCTTTTAATAAAGCACCGAAGCAAAGCACTAACACTCCGTGAACACATGTGATCCTCACATCACAACCATCCCCTCGAGTTGTCCAAATTTTTGTCACTTTGGGGCCTCGGGGTCCGGACAAAAATATGTGCAAACAACTTGCAGATATTATCTAGAAACATAATTATACTCATCAAACACTAACATGTTCAGATCTGAGATCATAGCACTCGGGCCCTAGTGACAAGCATTACGCATAACAAGTTGCAACAACGGTAGAAAACACTAACAATGGATACTAGGTACTATGCCCTAACAATCTGGCATTATTACATGATCAATCTCATCCAATCCCTTCCATCCCTCTCAGCCTACAGCTGGGTTTACTCACTCATGGACGGGAGAAACATGGATGGTTGATGGAGGAGTGGCCGTGTCGATGGCGATGATCTCCTTTGAATCCCCGTCCCGGCAGGGTGCCAGAACAGGAACTTCTGATCCCCAAATTGAGTTTCGGGGTGGCGGCGGCGGTCTGTTGTGTTTCCGTGGAATATGACGAACCCCCTTGTGCTTTAGGTTTACGGGGCATATGTAGTCGAATGGGGAGTCCGAGGGGGTGAGGGAGTGGCCCACACCACCTGGCGGCGCGGCCAAGGGAGGTGCCAAGGGGTGGTGTGGCCCCCTTCTGGCCCCTCTCCTGGCCTCCTTCTGGTTTCAGGGGTCTTCTTCTGTTTTGGGACCAATGGGGTCTTTTCTGGGAAATTTTCCGAAAGTTGATTTTTCTGCATAAAAACAAGACACCAAGGTAATTCTGCTGAAAACAACGTTAGTCCGTGTTAGTGGTATCCAAAACTCACACGTTTAGAGGAAACCAATAAGAAAAGTGTTCGGAAAAGGAGATTTGTTCTGGACGTATCAGATACCATCACTCTTTGTGGTAGGGCTTCACCGGCGTCGGATTCTCTTTTCCGGGTTCTAGGACTGCACACGCCCCGAAACTCCCGGATCTGACGTAACGGGGGGGGGGGGTCTTGCCAAGAGCTGGGACCTAAAATTTTCTTGGTTGTTCCTTGGGAATAACATAACACAAGAAAGAAACTAGTTCCACTTTGCTACCCCCTTTCGGCTCACGTAAAGGGGCCAGAACGCCAGTTCCGTCTTTTTCTACAGCGGGGCCAGTGTTTCTCCAGACAGGGGCTCCGGAGCGTCTGAATCCCACCTAAACCAAGGGTTTTCCATACCATATGTGTTAGAGAGTATCATGGGTCTTAGTTGCCAAATATACCATCACTCTCTGTGTTAGCGCTTCACCGGCGTCGGATTCTCTCTTCTAGGTTCCAGGACTCCTCACACCCCGAAACTCCCGGATCTGACGTAACAGGGGGAATCTTGCCAAGAGGTGGGACCTACCATTGTATTGGGTGCTCCTTGGGCCTAACATAACAAAATCAAGAAACTAGTTCCACTTTTCTACCCCCTTCCGGCTCACGCAGAGGGGCCAGAACGCCAGTTCCGTCTTTTTCTACGCCGGGGCCACGATTTCTCCGGACAGGGGCTCCGGACCGTCTGAATCCCACATAAACCAAGGGTTTGACATACCATGTGTGTTAGAGTGTGTCATGGGTCTTGGGTGCCAAAGATACCATCACTCTTTGTATTAGGGCTTCACCGGCGTCAGCTTCTCTCTTCCAGGTTCCAAGACTGCTCACACCCCGAAACTCCCGGATCTAACGTAACGGGGGGAATCTTGGCAATAGGTGGGACCTACCATTGTCTTAGGTGTTCCTTGGGCCTAACATATCACAACCAAGCAACTAGTTCTACTTTGCTACCCCCTTCTGGCTCACGTAGAGGGGCTAGAACGCCAGTTCCATCTTTTTCTACAGCGCGGCCAGAGTTTCGCCGGACAGGGGCTCCGGAGCGTCTGAATCCCACATAAACCAAGGGTTTTCCATACTGTGTGTTACAGTGTGTCATGGGTCTTAGGTGCCAAATATACCATCACGTTTTGTGTTAGGGTTTCACCGGCGCCGAATTCTCTCTTCCGGAGTCCAGAACTGCTCACACCCCGAAAATCACGGATCTGACGTAACGGGGGGATCTTGCCAAGAGGTGGGACCTACCGGCCCTACCATTGTCTTGGGTGTCCTTTGGGTCTAACATAACACAACCAAGCAACTAGTTCCACTTTGCTACCCCTTCCGGCTCACGTAGAGGGGCCAGAATGCTAGTTCCATCTTTTTCTACAGCGGGGGCAGGTTTCTCCGGACAGGGGCTCCGGGGCGTCTGAATCCCACCTAAACAAAGGGTATTATATAGTGTAGTGTGGATGCAGAAGTGCCGGGGAAAAATTGTGCAAAATGGAGAGGGGGGGGGGAGACACTAGAGGGAACCACTATTGCTTTTTAGGTTTGCCAAGTGTTGTCCATCAAGGCACTCGACAAAGCTTTGAACGGTAGGGCGGGAATCATTGGCGCGAAGAGGAAAACTTCTCCCCAAAACTATGTCGTGTGTTTGCCGAGTGGTTGCCCAAGACACCCGACAAAGCTTTGAACAGTAGAGGGGATAGCGTTGGCGTGAAAGGGGAAAACTTTTCCCCAAAACTATGCCGTGTGTTTGCCGAGTGTTGTCCATCAAGACACTCGGCAAACATTTGAATGTAAGGGCCGAGGAGCCAGTGCAGAAACCCGCCCGCGAACACCGGCGGCAAGGGGGACACCACGGCCCGTTTGAGCGCAACACCGTCAGCATCGGAAAAAAGAGGAGGTGGGCGGCCTCCAGAGGCCGTCTGGTCCACCGCGGAGGGTGTGCACCTCGCACCTGGCCCTGGTCAGGTCGGCGGTGGAGACCACCAGACGCACCACCTTGTACTCATTGGTCCTGGCGTCGAATCCGAGGCCAGCGCTGGATGGAAAAAGGTAGCGGCCCTCGGAAAGAGGCGGGAGCGCGGCGACCGCTCGCGTGGTCCCGTTAAGGACGTGGTAGTCGCATGAAACGAGATCTTGCAGGAGAGTGAGGCCGCGGCATGGCGCCGGAGCCAAGTCTACTAACTCGCCGCTCACGCCGTCAAGGATGAGCAGCGGAGGCGTGCCGTTACCGAAGCGCACCTCGGTGGACGCGTATCTCTCAGCCGTCCATGGCGTCTTGTGGAGGAACAGAAGCTGAGCTGCTGGCTCCGTCGTCGCCGACTCCGCAAGATTCGTCCTTGCCGCGCAGCACCGTGGCCCAGCGGCGGCACACGGCGCTGAAGCGGAGGATGGATTTGACGGGCAGACGGAGGAGCACCTCTGTCTCTATCTCCTCCGGCAGCATAGAAAACACGGTGGTGGCCATCCGGCCTCTTTGTTAGCGTAGTCTTTATAGGCTTAGTTAATAAATTAGACAAAGATAAATTAGTAATATTACGTGGCTTGCATATATGCAGGTCGCCATGTCGAGTCCGTTTGGGTGTCCTAGCTAGGTAGTTCGTGTTGGAAAATAATTATATAGGATCTGGTCTACATATTTAGACCCGTAGACCAACTCCAGCAATTGACACGTGGCTAGAAAATAGAGGAAAAACAAAATCCGGTTATCTATTTTCAGATCTAATTCAGATCTAAACTGCTTTCTAGCTACGTGTCAATTGCTGGAGTTGGTCCACGGGCTAAATATGTAGACCAGGTCCCATATAATTATTTTCCGTTCGTGTTGGTGTGTTACATACGTGGTGTTAATTAGAGTTGGAGTTGGCTTGCATTTGGCAAGACCTACCTAGTTGTAGTCGGCTACTCGGCTTCATAATAGGAGGTATTAGATGGACCTAGGGCGCCTTGCCGTGCCTTTCTTTTCTAATGTCGGTTAAATACTGCGAAATTTGAAAGACTTTCTATGAATTTGGCTGATACACCTTTCAACAACAACCATTGTTATTCATTGTTCATGCTTGTGCTCCACACAATGTACCACCTTGGATTCTACATGTTGTCGATATGGCACTGTCGTACACATCATCGCGGGGGTAGAACTGTAGAAGTACCCCGCTGGGATGCTTTCTGGCTAACCCATCTGCACAGAGCATAGCACGATATGTGCCAGCCATTATGATCATCTCCCTTTGCTAGCATCACACTGAACAAAAAAGATTGCATAGCCATGAACCACTTAATTGGACATTCAGAACATTTTTTTTGATAAAGGGCTTTATTAGTTAAAAGGTTTAATCATTAAACCCGACCTCTGCATCATACAATGCACACAGCCGAAATCCAAAACTGAAATAAATAACGGACGACAAGTCTAAAACAAATCCGCAGATGTAGACTGTCGATGCTATGGAGCTCCTATCTGTAGATCAAGCGGCCATCCATGTGGGATAAAACTATCCCTCGCCACCTGCTACAGCCGTGCACACGCCTCCATAAGAATGTCTCTTAACTCCCCCCCGCTGTAATATGGACCACGAACGGAGAATACCTTGGCTCCTGAATAGAACCTGCATACGAGAGAAATTTTTATCATTGAAAATCTTGTCATTTCTACATAGCCAGAGCGACCAAATAACGGCTAACGCTCCTACCCTAATAATAGTCTTGAATCGTTTATCGACCCCATTTAACCAGTTACCGAATATATTTGCAACGGATGTGGGTTGATAAAGGTTCGAAGCCATTTGGATAGCGGACCATATAGAACGCAAATGTGCAATCAAAGAATAAGTGCTTAATTGTCTTATCATGAGTACAAGAAACACACTTAGAACTCTGATGCCAATTACGTTTGACAAGATTATCCTTTATGAGTATGACCCCCTTACGAAGATACCACGCAAAGATCTTAATCTTGATTGGTATCTTCATACGCCATACTTTTTAAAAATATCGACTGGCATGTCCGATTGGATCATAGCCTTATACATGGAATCCACCGAGAACACACCGTTCTTGGTTAATTTCCAACAAAACTCATCGGTGCCTGGTGTAAGAGTAACCATAGTTAACATAGCAACCAAGGCCTGCCAAGACGTAAGTCGTGGCTCAATTAAATCTTGTCTGAACGTAACATTAGGAGGTGATGTTTGCATGACCGTAGCCAGCGTATCATCCTTATGTCGCGCTATAGTGTATAAAGTCGGATACTGTTCTCTGAGTGTGGTATTAACAAACCACTTGTCCTCCCAGAACCGTATTTGTTATCTATCCTTAATCTTAAATACCCCATAGCGAAAAAACAAATTTTTATTCGCCATAAGTCCAGCCCAAAAGTGTGAATCACCAGGTTTCCACGTAACCTGTGAGACTGCTTTCGAACCGATGTATTTTCGTTTCAGGAGGGTTTGACAAACACCATCTTCGTTTAATAATTTGAACATCCATTTACCAAGTAGGGCTGAGTTCTTAACTTGTAAGTCATGAATACCTAGCCCCCATATTCTCTTGGACGACAAACTACATCTCATCTGGCCAATCGATATTTCTTTTTCTCACTGTCACCCTGCCAAAAAAATCTTGATCGGAAGTAATCCAATTTCTTCCAGACTCCTTTAGGTAACCGGAAGAAGGATATCATATACAATACCATATTAGATAGTACGGAATTAATGAGTATCAGTCTTCCGCCAAGTGCCAACAATTTCCCTTTCCAACTAGCTAGCCATTTCTGCAGCCGTTCTTCGTCTTGGGACCATTCTGCATTAGTCAATCTCTTGTAATGTATTGGTATTCCCAAGTACTTAATAGGAAATTGACCTTGCTCGCATCCGAATAACTCGGCATACTGTGCAACTGCATCCTGTGCCTCGCCAAAGCAAAACAATTCACTTTTATGAAAATTATTTTTTTATCCGGATAATTGTTCGAACACCGAAAGGATTAATTTCAGGTTCGCGGCTTTCTCCAAATTATGTTCCATAAAAAGAATTGTATCATCTGCATATTGAATAATGGACAATCCCCCATCGACAAGATGTGGAATTACTCCCTCAATTTGGCCACTTTCCTTGGCTCGTTCAATCATGATCGCTAACATACCTACCACAATATTAAACAATAAGGGCGAAAGCGGAACACCTTGTCTTAAGCCTTTCTTTTTTTGGAAGTATCGGCCAACATTGTCATTGACTTTGATGGCTACACTACCTCCAACCACAAAACTGCGAACTAGAGCACACCACTCTTCTGAAAATCCTTTCATTCTCAGAGTTTGTTGGAGAAACTCCAAGTTCACCTTATCACAGGCCTTTTCGAAGTCTATTTTAAGAATTACACCATAAAGTCTTTTCGAATGCAACTCATGTACGGTTTCGTGTAAAGTCACGACCCCATCAAGGATATTTCTACCCTGCATGAATGCAGTCTGCGTAGGTTTTACCACATGATCTGCCACCAAATTTAACCTAATGGTTGCAACTTTTGTAAAGATTTTGAAACTGACGTTGAGAAGGCAGACTGGTCGATACTGTTGTATCCTTTCTGCGTCCAAAACCTTAGGTAACAAAACGATTTCCCCAAAGTTAAGGCGATACAGCTCTAGGTGCCGCTCTGTAAGCAAACAAACATCTCTATGAGATCATCTTTAATGACGTCCCAAAAATGTTGGTAAAACTCTGCCGGACAACCATCTGGACCAGGTGCCTTATTATGCTCCATTTGAAATATCGCCTTCTTTATCTACTCTTCTGAGAAGGGAGCATTAAGAAAAACGTTTTCCTTAGTGGAGACTTGGGGTATATCATCTGTGCGGATCTCGTCCATAGTAATATTACTTACTTCAGGAGCCCCAAACAGATCTTTATAGAACCTTGTGATATAATCCTTGAGGCACTCTTGTCCCTCAATGATCCTTCATTCTGACGGAGAGAATGAATTCGTTTTTTCCTATGTCTGCCATTGGCGACATTATGGAAATACTGAGTATTCGAGTCTCCTTAAAGAATGAATTGAGCCTTCGATCTCTGATACCATTTGAGTTCCTCTTCTCGCAACATTTGTGCTACTTTTGCGTTGGATTGACATTTAAGTTCAACCTCTTGCAAAGATAGCAACCTAGTCTCCGTGATCCGATCTAACTCATCAATAATGGTACAAAGACGCTCTTTCTCTCTTTTTAGTATACCGGTCGTGTGTCTAGCCCATCCGCAGAGATATATACGCACATTGTGCATTTTATTATTCCATCTCCGTATTGGGTTATCACCTAAGACCGATTTGCACCAAACTTTCTTAACTACCTCGTCAAAACTATTACGTAGCAACCAACCTAGTTCAAATTTGAACTGTGTTTGAGAGTGTGGTTTCGATGTACCAGTTGAAAGTAGAAGGGGGATGTGGTCCGAAAGAGATTCAATAAGTTCTAGAGCACGTACCGTTACCAAGGGGAATTTATCTTCCCACTCAGTACTCATTAGTATGGGATCTAGCTTTTCGTATGTAGGCTCTAGTAGACTATTTGCCCACGTGAACTGTCGTCTGGTCATGTACACCTCTCTCAAATCTAGGCTATCGATGACAGCGTTGAACAAGAAAGGCCAATGGCCATCAAACCGTCCCCGACTTTTCTCGTGTGGGAATCTTAGCATATTAAAATCGCCACCAATTAAAATTGGATGTGGATTATTATTAGCCAAGTTAACGAATCACGGAGAAAAGCCTCTTTAAACTCTTCCTGGGCAGCACCATACACAGCAACCAAACTCCATATGAGATTGTCGGCATTGTTATGAAGGTGTAATTTTATATGAAAATCACCATCCGACCTTGATAACACATCACTCGAATCAGTTTTAACGCCTAGTAAAATGCCACCCGACCTACCGCGTGGAGGAATAGAGTTCCAAGTGAAGTCTAAACCCCCTGATAGGCGGTTTAGAACACTCACTAGAAAGTCTCTCCTCCCTAATTCGGAGATAGCCACAAACTCCAAATTGTGATCCCTGACGTATTGTGCAATATTCAAATGTTTAGCCAAGTCTCCGAGACCTCTGCTATTAGTGAATAAGCCATTCACCGGGAAACAATTGAGGTTTTAGGCGGTCTCGCGGTGTTCCGCGGTGAGTCTTTCCTCTTTTGTTTGGCGGTTTTAGATTTCCGGCCGGAAGCATACAGATCAATTAAAGATCCTAGTCCGTCCTCATCCATTCCCACCTCAGTCACTTCGCCCACAAGATGTGATAAAAGTTGTCCATCCGAAGAGGTATACGCTGAATCATCATCCATGTGGGGTATGTCCATTCTGGTAGAAGCACTCGGTTTGACCGTTAAACGATCAAATTCCATGTGCTTCAACGCATTAGTGGACAACGTGATCTCCGTATCATTCTTCCCTAACGAAATACCAATGACACCTAGTCTAGATGATATTTTAGTATTTGAAAAACAAAGAAATGATTCCTGGTTAGAACCCGTACCCAAAGGCGAAGACGAAAACATTGCCGCCTTCCGTCGCATTGCCTTGGTCAACGCGTCCTCATCCATCGAGGAATCCCCGTCCGCAGCTACGAGATGACGAGCGCTGCGCCTCAGCTCCTCTTTAGGCTGCACATGACCCGCTGGGGAAGGCGACACGACGGAGGGGGCAGTGTCGAAGAAGATACCCCCCCGACCATCGTGTCCTCGTCATCCGTGACAGGTACCATATCATCCACGCCACTCCCACGAGGGGAGGACGGAGTCAACGGCACCGTCACAGTCGTCTCCAGCCGCACGCCCATCGACGTAGTTGTGCCCGACACTGGGGTCGAGGGCACGCACGCTACGCTCGTCGGTGTCGGCACCTCCGTCGATGCAGTCCGAGCAAGAACCCGGAATGGGCCGGCTCCCGGCCCAGCGCCCCCTGGGCTGCAGGTAACTCCACGCCGCGCACCCCATCCACCACCAGCGCTGCGCAACTGGAAATCGCCGCAGGCTCCACATCACGCGGCCCAACAGTGGCCGGCGATCCACCGCAGCCTGCGGCCGCATGGGCGGCGGATAACCGCGTCCCGCCCGGCCCAGGTGAGACCGGCCCGCCAGGTGAGCACACCTCCGCCACCAGGTCGCCCGCGAAGACGCCAGGGAGCGCACCGTACGCCCTCCTGCTCGCCTGGGCGTCGGAAGTCTGGATGTCGCCTGCACCCTGGAGCCCATCTGCTCGAATCGCCACTTCAGGAGAACTTGACCGGGGAACACCAGACGCAAGACTCGTCGGCAGCGACCCCCCCTCAGCTGATAGCATGGCAATGAGACCCCCTGAAGATTGCAAAGCGTCGACGGCCGTACGCCGACGGTTGCCATCAGGTTAGCCTACGCCGACTGCTATCGGGGTTGCGTCGACCGCGAATTGTCGTCGACGTCTTGTCTTTTTCATGTAGTGGGATGCTATGAATAGTTGTCATCAGTAGCAATGTTAAGTGTTTTCAACTTGGATGAGATTGAGCCTGGCTCACCCAGGCCGAAACCCATTGCAATGCACGTGCACTTTTTGTTAGCATACTTGTAGGGTCATCGTAATACAACAACAGAAAATAAAAGTAGGGATTAATATTTTCTATACAGATCTCTCGCTTTGCTTAGTTCCATCATTCCTTTGTATTGTCTAATGCACTGGACTCAGGGTCTCTCTAAACAAAGAGAATCTTAGTAGAGAAGGACTATTCTTTCTCTCAGCAGCTGCTGTTCCTCCTCCGACTTGAAGGACTGTTTCTAGGGTTCCACGGATGGGGTCATAGGCAACTACATTGCGTTTGGACGTGGCAAAGAATATCACCTTAATCTTTCCAATAGAAACGCCAAGAACCCTGATATATATTGGCTCTGTCAGCAGATCTCTTCTAGCATGCTGCACCAAATCGATGCGATGCTCCAGCGACCAGACGCCGTCAAGATCATCTGCCGCCGCGCCATTGCTCCAGATGTCCAACGAACTGCTAGACCGACGGAGGTCCCGGACCATGCACAGCCTGCCATTGAGCTCCGTCAGGTGCACGTACTTGATGCACCAGTCGAACGGCGGTGGCCGGACCCGGCTGCTGAAAGTCTCCTCTGAGATGGAGAAAGATAGTACGGCTGTCGCTGGCCTGCTGAAGGTCGGGCCGAGGAGCCAGTGCAGAAACCCGCCCGCGAACACCGGCGGAAAGGGGGACACCACGGCCCGTTTGAGCGCAACACCGTCTGCATCGGAAAAAGAGGAGGTGGGCGGCCTCCAGAGGCCGTCTGGTCCACCGCCGAGGGTGTGCACCTCGCACCTGGCCCTGGTCGGGTCGGCGGTGGAGACCACCAGACGCACCACCTTGTACTCATTGGTCCTGGCGTCGAATCCGAGGCCAGCGCTGGATGGAAAAGGTAGCGGCCCTCGGAAAGAGGCGGGAGCACGGCCGCTCGCGTGGTCCCGTTAAGGACGTGGTAGTCGCATGAAACGAGATCTTGCAGGAGAGTGAGGCCGCGGCATGGCGCCGGAGCCAAGTTTACTACACTAGTGGAAACAACCCCTCTCGTCCAGGGGGCCAGGGGGCAGCTGTCCCGGTTGCAACCGAATCCGGGACAAATGCCATGCTTTGGTCCCGGTTCGTGCGCCCGGGTCAACAGGAATCGCCTGGGGGCATTGGTCCCGGTTCGTGGGGGACATATCGGTCCCGGCTCGTGCCACGGACCGGGACCAATGCCTAGCCACATGCCACGTGGCACGCGCATGAACATTTGTCCCGGTTCAGTCCACGAACCGGGACCAATGCCCCCCTTCCCCTATATATACTGCCCCAGCCCCTCCCCCCTTCCATCTTTTTTTTTGCTTGGAGGTGTGAGAGAGTGTGGTGTTAGTGTGTTTTATTTTACTATGCACACGAGGTGTTCGACGAAATTCCCGAGCCGCACATAAGCTCACTGAAAATGGTATCTTCGACCGAGGTTAACAAACTTATCTTTTTCATCTGTAACTGATACATAAAAAAGTAGTATTTGTCGTATTAATATGTTATTGTAATGTATTTTGATAAACTTAATTATACGATGCAGCTGGATGCACGGCAGCGATGGATGTATGGTGACCGACGCACTTCTGAGTATATGGAGGCCTGAATGCATTTCTTGCTGTAGCTCAGCCGAACAAAGATAATGGCTTCATGTGTTGCCCATGTGTTGATTGTCGGAACGTCAGAGAGCACTCTTCCGAAATAATCATTCACGGCCATCTACTTCGGAGAGGTTTCATGCCCAGCTATAATTGCTGGACGAAGCATGGAGAAAGAGGGGTTGTGATGGAAGACGATGAAGAAGAAGAAGAAGATCCTTTGTTCCCTGAATACGACGATACTGCAATGGAAGAGAATGGAGAAGAAGGAGGTGATCAAGAACAGGCATCAGAAGAGCCCGATGATGATCTTGGCCGAGTTATTGCTGATGCAAGGGAAGACTGTGAAAACAAATTGGAGAGGTTGAAGCTGGACAACATGTTACAGGATCACAAAAAATTGTTGTACCCAAATTGCGAAGATGGTATCACAAAGCTCGGTACCACACTGGAGTTGCTGAAATGGAAGGCACAGAACGGTGTGACTGACAAGGCATTTGAGAGTTTACTTCAACTAATGAAGCCAAAACTTCCAAAGGATAACGAATTGCCTGAGAGTACGTACGAAGCAAAGAAAGCTCTCTGTCCTCTAGGATTAGATGTGCAGAAGATACATGCATGCATTAATGACTGCATCCTCTTCCGCGGTGAGAAGTACGAGAATTTGGATGAATGTCCGATATGCACTGCACTTTGGTATAAGATCAGAGCTGATGACCCTGGTGATGTTGACGGCAAGCCCCCGCGTAAGAGGGTTCCTGCTAAGGTGATGTGGTATGCTCCTATAATACCACGGCTGAAACGTCTGTTTAGAAACAAAGAGCATGCTAGGTTGTTGCGATGGCACAAAGAAGACCGTAAGAAAGACGGAAAGTTAAGGCACCCCGCCGATGGATCGCCGTGGAGAAAGATCGAGAGAGACTTCCCAGACTTTGCAGGAGAGGCGAGAAACTTATGGTTTGGTCTAAGTACAGATGGCTTTAATCCTTTTGGGGAGCAGAGCTCCAGTCATAGCACTTGGCCTGTAACTCTATGTATGTACAACCTTCCTCCTTGGTTGTGCATGAAGCGCAAGTTCATTATGATGCCAGTTCTCATCCAAGGCCCGAGGCAGCCTGGCAACGACATTGATGTGTATCTAAGGCCATTAGTAGAAGAACTCTTACAATTGTGGGGCAAACCAGGTGTACGTGTGTGGGATGAGAACGAACAAAAGCCATTTGACCTACGGGCGTTGCTTTTCATAACCATCAATGATTGGCCTGCTCTTAGTAACATTTCCGGACATACAAACAAGGGATACAATGCATGCACACACTGTTTAGATAATACTGACAGTGTTTTTTTGGATAAATGTAAAAAGGTTGTATACCTGGGGCATCGTAGATTTCTTCCGATCAAGCATCCCGTAAGAAAGAAAGGAGGGAAGCATTTCAGAGGTGAGGCAGATAACCGGAAGAAGCCTGAGCTGCGTAGTGGTAATGATATATTCGATATGGTCAAGGACCTAGAAGTAATCTTTGGTAAGGCTGCTGGCAGCCAACCAGTTCCGTACGGCCCTGATAAGCGCGCACCCATGTGGAAGAAGAAATCTATATTTTGGGAGCTACCCTATTGGAAAATTTTAGAGGTCCGGTCTTCGATCGACGTGATGCACGTGACAAAGAATCTTTGTGTCAATCTGCTATGCTTCCTGGGCGTGTATGGGAAGTCCAAAGATACGCCAGAAGCACGGGAGGACCAGCAACGTATGAAAGACCCAAGCAACAAGCACACAGATAGGCGCCATTACTTAAGCAGCTACGCTCTTACTAAAGCAGAGAAGGAAATATTCTTTGAAGTCCTTTACAGTATCAAGGTTCCGTCTGGCTTCTCGTCGAATATAAAGGGGATAATAAACATGGCAGAGAAAAAATTCCAAAACCTGAAGTCTCATGACTGCCACGTGATTATGACGCAGTTGCTTCCGATTGCATTGAGGGGACTTCTACCAGAAAATGTTCGGGTACCCATTGTGAAGCTATGTGCATTCATCAACGCAATATCTCAGAAGGTAATCGATCCAGAAAGTCTGACAAGATTACAGAGGGATGTGGTCCAGTGTCTTGTTAGTTTTGAGTTGGTGTTCCCACCATCCTTCTTCAACATTATGACTCATCTCCTGGTTCACCTATGTGAAGAGATTCATATTGTTGGTCCGGTATTTCTACACAATATGTTCCCCTTTGAGAGGTTCATGGGAGTCTTGAAGAAATATGTTCATAACCGTGCTAGGCCAGAAGGAAGCATCTCGAAGGGCTATGGAACAGAGGAGGTCATTGGGTTCTGTGTTGACTTTATTCCTGACCTTAAGACAATTGGTGTTCCTGAATCGCGGCATGAGGGGAGACTGAGGGGAAAAGGAACGCTGGGAAAGAAAACAATGATACCTAGGGACGGGCATTCTTTGACCAAAGCACAGTACACAGTTCTACAAAATTCTATGTTCATGGCTACGTATCTCGAGGAACACAAGAATATTGTACGGTCTGCAAACCCGGGGAAGGATGACTCATGGATTAAACGCGAACACATGGAGACTTTCGGAAGTTGGTTGCAAACACGTCTTATAAATGACACCACTGTTGAAGATCAGCTATACATGTTGGTAGGGTCACCATCTTCGACTATTGGGAGTTTTCAAGGGTACGAGATAAATGGGAATACATTTTACACGAGCTCCCAAATTAAGAAGAGCACCAACCAAAACAGTGGTGTCCGCTTTGATACAACAAACGAGAATGGAAAAAATGACACATACTATGGTTATATAGAGGAGATATGGGAACTTGACTATGGACCTTCTTTTAAGGTCCCTTTGTTCAAGTGCAAATGGGTCAACCTGAATGGAGAAGGGGTAAAGGTAGACCAGCTTTCTGGAATGAAAACAGTGGATCTCAACAATATTGGTTACAATGACGAACCATTCGTCCTAGCCAATTATGTGGCTCAGGTCTTCTATGTGAAGGACATGTCTTCCAAACCGAAGAAAAGAAAAAATAAGGAAACAAATTCATCATACGATGAGCCGAAGCGTCACATAGTTCTCTCAGGGAAAAAAAAACATCGTGGGAATCGAGGACACGACAGACATGTCAGAAGATTATAATAAGTTTGTTGAAATTCCACCCTTCACAGTGAAAGCTAACCCCACCATCCCGTTAAATAATGAAGATGCTCCATGGTTACGGCCGAAGCGATCATAAGCAAGGGACACGAAGAAAATTCAGAAGACTAGATAGGGATGTTGTTGGTGATGTGTAATAATAAACGTGGAATACATGATCATAGTTCTTATAACGCAGTATGAACGAGATTTTGTTAGCCAAAATGATATTTATACATATTCTGTGATTATGAATGGAGTAGGTGCAAGTTTGACCAATAATTTGTATTGATCGGTCAAAAGCTGGCAAGCATTGAGTGCTTGACAACTATGACCAGCCTGACTTCATTATTATTCCAACCAGCGGCACACCCACCCACTTTTCTGTTTCTCTCTCCTCCGTCTGTTGGTGATGTGTAATAATAAGCGTGGAATACATGATCATATAGTTCTGTTTGATCAGTATTTTGTATTGACCGGTAAAAAGCTGACAACTATGACCCATATCCGAGTATGAGATGACTGTAGACAGATATTGCAGGAACACTTCGAAGTGATAGTACGGATACCATCCTGACAGATGTTGCAGGATTATAACTACTTTGGAGATGTAGTATGTGTTGACACACGGTATAGAACAAGTGATTATGGCAGGCCTCTATTGTTATTCATTGGAGTTAACCAGCATAAACAGCCGAAAACAGTTTTGACTGACTGCTTTACATCGATAGGGGATGCAGTTGCTTCTGCTTGGCCAGGGACTGTCCACCGCTCGGATATATATCAAAATGCAACGAAAGTATTAAGGGATATATTGCACTGTTCGGAAACTTTCGCTCATGATTTTAGTAGGTCTTGGCGAAGTACAATCTGAAGGATAACGAGTGGCTAAGTAGATTGTATGAGGATAGAGAAAAATGGGCTTTGCCTTATGGGTGTCATATATTCTGCGCAGATATTGCAGGCACACTTCGAAGTGATAGCAGGGATACCATCCTGACAGATATCCTTAAAACAGAAATAGAGCTTCGGTACTTCTTTAACAGATATGATAAATTTTTGGAGGAGAAACGTCTAACTGAACAACGAAGATCCCAATTGTTGAAGGCGGAGGGGAGCGCGACGGCGACGGCGGACGAGCAGAGGAGAGGAAAGCGCGACAGCAACGGCGCGGTCTCCCCCGCCCGACCGCCCGTCTCTGCTTTAAGTCTGATGCTCCCGCTGAGGCTTGCCGCGTACACGGAAGTTACTATGTTTTCAAGCGGGGGTCGGGATAAAGGGAAAATACGTGTGGATGCGCAGATTAAACCTTCGAAGGAAAACTATGGTTTTTCTGTTGTAGACAAAGATCTCAAATTCACCGTGTCAATAAGGTACAACTCGCTTTGTCGAACTTTATATAAATCACCCGGGATGCCTTGTATGCTCTGGACTAACTCGGAAGATCACGAGAGAAAACAAAAATTGTAACATTTTTATATTCAAATTATATACAAATGGTCAAATAATTAATAGTTTCAATAGTTAGAAAAATTATTTAGTTAAACGAAAAATGGATTTAAATTATGTTGGATATAATCCAACTTGGTAAGTATGCGTACGTGTCCTAGTACTAGTAGAAGTAGAATAGGAAATCTTACAAGGTCGGTTCAGCTTTCCTAAGCAGTGTACGCACAGTTGGTCTGTGCTAGTTGTGTACGAGTCAGAGTCCAATACGAGTCGAGCAGGTATCAAGGCCCTTGTGTGCTATATAAGTAGGGGCAGCGAGGCTGTTGTAAACCAAGAGATTACAAGAGAAATAAAGAGAAAAGAAAGGGCATGATACGAGCCCTTGGCAAAAAAGATTTGTGTGCGCGTGTTTGTCTAGATTGATGTGATTCAATCCGTGGGGAATTCTAACAATTGGTATCAGAGCGAGGTCGAAGATTTGAGGCCGCGCTTGCCCCGGGGAGGCGACCCGTACTAGCGCCTCGGGGCGGGCGATCGTCGATCGTCGGAGCGACACGGAAGTGACGGCAGGGAATTGTCGTCGACAAGGAGTACGGCGGGCGTTTGTCGTTCGTCGAAGCGACAAGGAAGAAGACGGCAGGCGATTGTCGTTCGTCAAAGCGACAAGGAGGAAGGCGGCGGGCGATTGTCGTTCGTCGGAGCGACACGAAGGTGACGGCAGAGCTGCCACAATCAAAGAGGTTGAGGTGAAAAATCGTTGATGAGAGCGGTGGTGCCGTGGTCCGGTACCGGAAAATCTCGTCAAGGTCTCCGGGGGAGTATGAAGGAACCGTCAAGGTGTGCACATGAGTTCTTGCTAGATGTGTCCAAGAACTCGTGGATGTGAGTTTTCTGCGGCAGTTGTGTTACTGGCCGAGAAAGTTGTGCGCGAGAGCGAGCTGATAAAGGAAAAAGTCCTTGCGTTTCTGCTCGTGATCGGGGAGTTCCGGTGAGTTCATGTACGGAGAGATGTGTTGCGCGTACATGACAAGTTGTGTTTCCACCGGATGCTAGGTGTTGTTCGGTAAGATGCGACACCGACAATGAAGATAAGATGTGATCGAAGTTCCAGCGAGTTCGTATACGGGAAGTTGCGTTACACGTATACGACGAGTTGTGGTGCCGCTGGACCCGTCGAGTTGCTAATGTGTGAAGTTGTGTCCAAGTACCGGTCTGCGGGATGTTTGTTGCAGTGGAAGCACGTCACGGTCGAGGTACTCCAGTGAGGTGTATCTTCAAGGAGCGAAGATGTGAGACGTCATGGTCGAGGTGCTCCAGTGAGATGCATCTCCAAGGAGCGAAGACGTGCGTGGAGACAAAATGGCGGGTGGCTATCTCCGTGTCTCAACGAGAAGACGAAGACCAACGTGAAGATGGATGCGAACCGGTTAAGATGAGTTACCTGCATGAGACTATGCGTTTAGTCTGCATGTGGCACGCTAAGATGCGGCAGCGTGGGCTGGTAATCCAGATAACGCGTTGAGTTGAGTCATCGAGTTGTGAAGCTGCATCGACGTCAAGACTGGAGGGGACACAAGGATACGATAAGTTTGGATTAGGGGGAGAATGTTGGATATAATCCAACTTGGTAAGTATGCGTACGTGTCCTAGTACTAGTAGAAGTAGAATAGGAAATCTTACAAGGTCGGTTCAGCTTTCCTAAGCAGTGTACGCACAGTTGGTCTGTGCTAGTTGTGTACGAGTCAGAGTCCAATACGAGTCGAGCAGGTATCAAGGCCCTTGTGTGCTATATAAGTAGGGGCAGCGAGGCTGTTGTAAACCAAGAGATTACAAGAGAAATAAAGAGAAAAGAAAGGGCACGATACGAGCCCTTGGCAAAAAAGATTTGTGTGCGCGTGTTTGTCTAGATTGATGTGATTCAATCCGTGGGGAATTCTAACAAATTAGTTATGCAAATTCTAGTATTTTTCATGTTGGAATTTTTGTAAAATTCGAAAGTATATAGAAGTTGTTAATGTGCAAACTTAACAATTTTCAAATTTTGGCGCTAAAAACTTTTGGGCGCGCAGGGTGCCACCCCCAAAATTCGAAATATGTTTTTGGTCCCGGCCCGTGGTACCAACCGGGACCAAAGGGGCTCTAGTCCCGGTTGGTGGCACGGGCCGGGACTAGAGGCCCGGTTGTATAAATATCTCGGCCCTCTCTCCAGGCCGAGCGACCACCCAGGACAACGGACATGGCATGGCGAAGCCCTGCCGGCGGCGGGAACGAGTAGGAAGATCCCGCCGGCGCTGGTTCCGCCGGCGGGGTTGGACTAGGGACGCGTTTTTGTCGACACAAACTTATATTAAAAAGGCCCGGGGGCCGTGCTTACATAGGGGGGCCGCGCGGCCACAGGCGGCCGGCCGTGCTTACATATAGGGGGCGGCGGCGCGGCCACAGGCGGCCGGCCGTTTCCTTGGGGGGTGGGTAGCTTAGCCTAGGGGGGGCGCACCGGCGCCGATCTACTCCTCCTCGTCGGAGGAGATGCACTAGTAGGGGGGTGGCTGCCACAGGTGGGCAGGCGGCTGGGGCGGGCCCGCCGGGGGCTGCGGAGGCATCGGGGGCGCGTACGGCGGTGGTGGCGGCAGCACCTCCTGCGGCGGCGGCGGTGGCGGGGGCAGCTCCTCCTCCTCCGGCGACCATACGCCGCCGGTCCAGGCCCAGCTCATCCCGTACTCCAGGCCGGGGGGAGCGGCTGCGGCGGTGGCTGGTCCTCGGACGCCTCCAGCTCGGCGTTCATCACCTGCCACCAAGGGGCAGGCGCCGAAGGGGGCGGGGGCGGCATGGCGTTGGCGTCGGCGGCAGCGGCGGCCAGGACCGTCTCCCACCGCTTGACCTCGTCCTCGACGAGGGAGCGGCGGGAGGCCTCTAAGGCCTCCTCCATGTTGTCCCGGAGCTCCTGGTCATCGTCCTCGTCGACGTGGGCGTCGGCGTCGTCCACCAGGAGCCAAAGCTCCGGCTCCCTCCCCGGCGGTGGCGCGGGGTAGTCCTCCGTGCTCACCTCCTTGGCTGTGGGGATGTAGGAGCGGCGGCGCTGCTCGTGCTCCTGCTGGAGCCAGGTGGCCCAGTAGGGGGAGCTCCGCGCGTACGCGCGGTCCCTGAGGAGGCGGGCCGGCAGGAGACGGCGCCAGCGGTCGATCTCCTCGCCCAGGGCCTCTCTGCTAGACGGGGCCGGCAGCACGGGGATCCTCTGGGGGTTGAGGTGCCAGCCCTCCGGGAGGTGGACGTCCGGCCAGAACACCGGCGTGCGGCGCTCCCAATGCCACTCCGCCTCCTCCTTCCGGACGTACCGGCGAAAGCGCTTGCCCTTGGGCGCGCCGCGGGGCGGCGCGCGTGACGCCGGAGGCGGAGCGGCGACGCGCGGCTGGCCGCCGATGCGGATGCCTCCCGGGCCGAAGCCGAAGGCCTCCGCCGGCGGCGGTGGAACGGCGGAGCGCGCGCCGCTCGAGGACCCGGCCTCGTGGTCGTTGCCGCTCGAGAACCAGCGGGACATGGTGGCTAGGGTTGCTTTGCCTGGGGCGCGGCCGGGGTGGATGGGCTGTACGGGCGGCGGGGGCCCTTTATAAAGGACCCGGGGGAGGCTGGCATGCCAACTGGCGGCCTGAACGTGGCGGCGGTTGCAGGCGGCCATGAATGCGGGGCGGGAGCCGAGGCGTGGCGGCGGTTGCAGCTGGGCACACGCGCGTGGGGAAGTGGAGGGGGGCGGGAAGACGAGGCGGGACGGGAAGACGAGGCGGCAGTGGGCCCTTTGACCGTCCCCGCTGGCCAGTGGCCCCTTTCGACCCCTGTGAAACGTTGACCGAACATAATAAAAGACGCGGGCCAGTGGGCCCTTTTGACCAAAAATGTGGCCAGTGGGCTTAATTAAAGACGTGGGCCTGGACGCGGTTGGGGAAGGGGAGGCCGATTGGGGATTGCGAGACAGGAGCCAAAAAAAAAACGAAACGGAAAAAAAACCTGCTGCGGCAGGAAAAGTGGGCGGAATATTTTTTTTGTAAACAAGTTATCCATCCCGGTTCTAAAACGAACCGGGACGAACTCCCTGGCCGTCCCTGGCCCAGGTTCGCCACGTGGGCCATCCTTACCATCCCGGGTCCTGGCACAACCGGGACCAATGGGGGAGGGCCATTTGTCCCGGCTAGCCCATCCCGGTTGCACAACCGGGACAACTGGCCCTTACGACCCGGGACAAAAGGCCCTGTTTCCACTAGTGCTAACTCGCCGCTCACGCCGTCAAGGATGAGCAGCGGAGGCGTGCCGTTACCGAAGCGCACCTCGGTGGACGCGTATCTCTCAGTCGTCCATGGCGTCTTGTGGAGGAACAAAAGCTGAGCTGCTGGCTCCGTCGTCGCCGACTCCGCAAGATTTGTCCTTGCCGCGCAGAACTCCTTGGAGCGCAGCACCGTGGCCCAGCGGCGGCACACGGCGCTGAAGCGGAGGATGGATTTGACGGGCAGACGGAGGAGCACCTCTGTCTCTATCTCCTCCGGCAGCATAGAAAACACGGTGGTGGCCATCCGGCCTCTTTGTTAGCGTAGTCTTTATAGGCTTAGTTAATAAATTAGACAAAGATAAATTAGTAATATTACGTGGCTTGCATATATGCAGGTCGCCATGTCGAGTCCGTTTGGGTGTCCTAGCTAGGTAGTTCGTGTTGGTGTGTTACATACGTGGTGTTAATTAGGGCATCTCCAACGATGTCCATGTCATCGTAAGATAGCGTGCCAACTCAGCTAAAATCCTACATGGCATAGTAATAATGAGATGAGAGAATATGTGTTGTATGATATGCAACCAACAAGGTAACACGTATGCCAAGATACTTTTTTCTATGGTCCCACTAAATTGACTATATGATTGGGTAGATTGTACTACTTTACCAACAACTATTGAGATAGTTGTATGATACCTTGTTGGTTGATGAGTTGGACTACTATCATACGGGTTTATCTTACAACCCATTAAAGATGCCCTTAGAGTTGGAGTTGGCTTGCATTTGGCAAGACCTACCTAGTTGTAGTCGGCTACTCGGCTTCATAATAGGAGGTACTAGATGGACCTAGGGCGCCTTGCCGTGCCTTTCTTTTCTAATGTCGGTTAAATACTGCGCAATTTGAAAGACTTTCTATGAATTTGGCTGATACACCTTTCAGCAACAACCATTGTTATTCATTGTTCATGCTTGTGCTCCACACAATGTACCACCTTGGATTCTACATGTTGTCGATATGGCACTGTCGTACACATCATCGCGGGGGTAGAACTGTAGAAGTACCCGCTGGGATGCTTTCTGGCTAACCCATCTGCACAGAGCATAGCACGATATGTGCCAGCCATTATGATCATCTCCCTTTAATTTGCTAGCATCACACTGAGCAAAAAAGATTGCATAGCCATGAACCGCTCAATTGGACATTCAGAACATTTGTTTTTGATAAAGGGCTTTATTAGTTAAAAGGTTTAATCATTAGACCCGACCTCTGCATCATACAATGCACACAGCCGAAATCCAAAACTGAAATAAATAACGGACGACAAGTCTAAAACAAATCCGCAGATGTAGACTGTCGATGCTATGGAGCTGCTATCTGTAGATCAAGGGGGCATCCATGTGGGATAAAACTATCCCTCGCCACCTGCTCCAGCCGTGCACACGCCTCCATAAGAATGTCTCGTAACTCCCCCTGCTATAATATGGACCACGAACGGAGAATATCTGTGCTCCTGAATAGAACCTGCATACGAGAGAAATTTTTATCATTGAAAATCTTGTCATTTCTACATAGTCAGAGCGACCAAATAACGGCTAACAGGGTTCGAGTACGCAGACAGCCAGGTTGGCGATGCCGACATGGAAAAGCGTTGACGGCCATACGCCGACGGTTGCCATCAGGTTAGCCTACACCGACTGCTATCGGGGTTGTGTCGACGGCGAATTGCCGTCTACGTCTTGTCTGTTTCATGTAGTGGGATGCTATGAATAGTTGTCATCAGTAGCAATGTTAAGTGTTTACAACTTGGATGAGAATGAGCCTGGCTCACCCAGGGCGAAACCCATTGCAATGCACGTGCACTTTTTGCTAGCATACTTGTAGGGTCATCGTAATACAACAACAGAAAATAAAAGTAGGTCATCATAATACGGGCAGACGGAGGAGCACCTCTGTCTCTATCTCCTCCGGTAGCATAGAAAACACGGTGGTGGCCATCGTCTAATTAGTTAGCCTAATCTTGATAGGCTTAATTAATAAATTAGACAAAGATAAAGGAGGTAGTAATATTACGTGGCTTGCATATATATGCAGGTCGCCATGTCGAGTCCGTTTGGGTGTGTTACATACGTGGTGTTAATTAGAGTTAGACTTGGCTTGCTTTTGGCAAGACCTACCTAGTTGTAGTCGGCTTCATAATAGCTCTAGACGCATGTCGCCTTAGCGTTGACCAATTTTAGGTGGAAAATACTTATCCTAGGCCGACCTACTAAGCCCTCGCTTAGGTCGCTTGCTGCGCGAGCGAGCACGAGTAGCGAGCGCAACGTGTTGGCCTTTTTGCGTGTGTGTCTGGCCCAACTACGTCCAATTCGATTTTAGCCCCAGTTTTGTATGCAAACAGTCCACTAAAGTAATTAGGAGCAGCCACATATACACTATGTGTTTTCATCATGTTCGCCAACGTTGCGTACGTATTAAAATTTTGTAACAGTTTTGCCCATATTTTGTTGAGAAAACACAAACGAGATGTTGCAATTTTTTCTAGACGTTTTTCTAGATAAATGCATGTGTATTTAGAATTCATTTGAAATGACATGTTTATGCGCTTATTCACATGTTGTAAACATGTGATTTTATTGTTGCTATCAATTTACTTTTTTTTGTTGAAATAGGTGATGATATTTGTTGCAATTAAAACAATGACAATTTTTTTTTGTTGCTTACCAAATTTTTAATTGATGCAAACAATTTTTTTGTTGCAATAGTTTGTGATTTTTGTTAAATTGTTTAATTTTTTTTTGCAACATAATAACATATTGTTTAAATATTATTTGTAATATTACTTATTTTTCGAAAAATATTTGGAAAATTTGTTGCAATATTTTTTTTACACGGGGCGATAATTTTTGTTGCTACACAAGTGAATTTGTTGCGATGACAGTTTTGTTGTAATTACCGAGATAACCGGGGACAACACAATATACCCCTTCGTTTAAGAGGGACTGCTGTGGAGTACGGGTTCTATATCCGAAAACAGAGGGGCTAAAATACAAAAGTGCTCTATGCTGATTTCTGTGTGTTAGATAACGATCGAACGGCTCACGAGGGGATCTAGATTTGGCAAATATAGGGCGACCTGCGCCTAACGCTAGCCATTTTAGGTCCCCTCGTGAGCCGTCCGATCATCATACCTCGTACAGAAATCAACATATCGCACTTTTATATTTTAGTCCTTCTATTTTTCGGATATAGAACCCGCACTCCACAGCAGCCTGATCACTTAATCGAAGGGTTATATTGTGTTGCTCCCAGTCATCTCGATAATTACAACAAAACTGCCATTGCAACAAAGTCACGAGTATCGCAACAAAAATTATTGCCCCATGTATAAATAAAGTATTGTAACAAATTATTCCAAAAAAAATCGAAAAATAGGTAATGCTACACAAAATAGTTAAACAATATGTTTATTGCGTTGCAACAAAAAAGTTCAAACAATTCAACCAAAATCACAACCTATTGCAACAAAAAAAATTATTTGCATCAAATAAAAAGTTGTTAAGTAACAAAATAATTTGTCACTGTTTCGGCTACAACAAAAACCATCACCTGTTTCAACAACAAAAAAAACCGATAGAAACAAAAAAAATCACATGTTTACAACATGTGATGGAGCGCATAAACTATCAATCCAAATGAATTCTAACAACAGATGCATTTCTCTAGAAAAATCATATAGAAAAAACATTGCAATATCTCGTTTGTGCTTTCTCAACAAAATGTTTGCGAGTTTTTTACAAAATTTTAATAAGTACGCAACGTTGGCCAAAAATGGTGAAACAGTTAGTACTATATTGATGCACATACTTATTTTATTGGCTGCTAAAAGAATATCCGACGCAAAAACTGGGCCAAAAAAAAATCAAATTACAGGTATTGGACCGCCGTATACACACATGCCGGTCAAAAATTGGCTTAAATGGCCTGTAAGAAGGGAGCGATTCTAGGGGACGTAGCGCTGCGCGCCTTAGGTCCCCCTAGAATAAGCATTTTCCTTCATAATTCGAGGTACTAGTTTGAGTCGTTCCACTGGATGTTGTCCGTGTAGGTTACTAGGTTTGGACATATGACTATGTGGGTGATGTTTTGCAAATGTAAGCAACAGGTCGTGTAACAGAAGCTTGTATAATGAGATATTGAGATGAAATTTCTAACTTCTATCCATGGTAGGATAGAGTCAATCTCGACCATCTATCCGTCAAAAACAACGTACCAATAGCTTCTATGCAACGTCTTTCGTGGATATTGGAAGTAAAGCGACATAGTTGGCCCGAATAGCTCGCATGCAACTTTTCTCACCGCACAAATAGCCAAGGCACGACCTGCACCTCTTTAGCGATTAAACCCAAGACAAGAGTCACCGCTTGTCGTTGGAGTTTTGGATTATGTATGCCGAGACCGACCGTTTTCTGAGCGGGACACACCACTTATCGACCCAAGTGCTGAACCCACCACTCATCCATATCCCAGCGCAGAACCCGCAAATTATTCTTAAAGCGTGGAAGCCACAACTTATCCTACTCAGTGTTTTTCATGTAAAAGATGGGAGCCCGCACTCGTGCCCGACATTGTCTTCTTCTTCCTCGGTTCCTCCGACGAAGCTCGGCATCTCCGGCATGCGAGAGTTGTCTCCATTGTGGGACAGAGTCATTCGGACAATGGGAAGGCGTAACAAAAGGGGATTGAAGAAGATACACAAAAAGATCAACCTCTAAAACGTGAAATTTTTCTTCGCCCAAAACTTCAGGAGCGCCAAAGTTCAGAGAAGTAAACTCGTTCATCATTCTTCGGATAGTTGACCATACAACAATCGAGTATACAGAAACTTGACCATATAGACCCTACCTAGCCCAAGCCTAGATCTACGCAAAAGGGCTCTAGAGACATGTCCCTTAGGCCTTCATTGTCGGCGGCGCCGATGTAATCAATATTCGTTGTCCTTGCGGATGATCCACTTAGGCCATGTTGGGTGGTGAAGCTCGCGGATGAGGCGAGCCTCCAGCTTCCACTCCCTCTTCTTGGCCTCCCACGCCTTTTCCGCGCGGAGGCCGCGCTCCAGCTTGTCGGTGTTGAATGCCTCCACAACCGCAATGTCGATGCACTGCTTCTTCGCGCTACGCTCCTCGGGGCGGATGGACTTTGCGCTTACAATTGCGAGAAGATCATCCTGATTCTTAACGCCGGACAAGTCATCATACGACAACTAGATGCCAATTTCTTCCTCCTTTGGATCCGCAAGCAATGGTGGAGACCACACATGGACTGCACCGCGAGACACGCCAGCCTCGCCGTCATGGGTACGACTTCCACTCACGGGGGGGGGGGGGGGGGGAGGGCTGAAGACTGCGATTGCGGAACTGCTCGAAGCGCATCGCTTCCACGTCATCGAATTCGTCGTCGGTGGCAAAATATTGTGGCGAATTGTAGGGATTGTGTGCGGATAGGGGCGGAGATGTGGATTCTCTCTTTGTCGGGCCGGACCCGGATATAGCGTGACAAATGGGGTTTGGGTTGATTTCTCTCTTTGTCTCTGCCAAAATAGTCACACGAGGTAGAGTGCAAGTTTAGTCTCATATCGCTAGTTTGAAGTGAGTGAGACCTGCTTATAAACCGAAAAGTGGAGTGACTATCAGCTACCCCCACGTAAGTCGTTCGATTAGAGATAATCGAGCGGCTACATGCGTGGAGTAGCTTTTTGTATTATTTTATAAATTCGATGTTTGTTTCCGTACGCTTATATAAGTTAAAAATGGCCGAGTGGGACCTCACAGCTGTTTCTGTCTCTGTTGAATTAGTCACACGAGGTGGATGTTTAGTCCCACCTCGCTAATTTGAAGTGCGTACGACCAACTTATAAACCCCAAAGTGAAGTAAGAATTAATGTACAAGAGGCTCAACTCCCCATCAGGCGAGTCTAAGCCTGAAACTTTATTTTATTTTCTTAGACGGTTGTCAATAGAAAATTTGAGTGTTTAGTCCCACATCCATTGTTCACAGTGGGTATGACCGACTTATAAACCCGAGAGTGAAACTAAAAAAAACTTATAACAATAATAGATTCACCAACGACAACTTCTTCACTGGCCTCAGAGGTCGGGAAAGAAGCCGTCGTTGGGGAATAAATCGTTGTTACCAGTTTAGTTTTTATTTTTAATCTATAAATGAATTAGATGGTTCAATTAATAAAGGAGTTTGGAATTATTTGATTATTAAATTAATAAAGTAGTTTGGCACCCGCGATTACTCGGAACTTGATCAAAATATGCGTAGAGATGACATAAAACAAAAATGCGTAGAGACTATGTAAGATCAAAATATTATAATAATAATAAACCAGCACAATGCATTACATCCAGGGACATATGTATAGACCTATATAGCGACTGATCGATCGGAAATTACATACATATAGAGGGCCTCCCTATATAGAAATGTGTCCTACTGTACATATATATGGGAAACGATCAATCACATATAGAGAGAGGGGCGCCCTAGAGGCAGCGCGCTGAGGAGACTGCTCCTACTCCTCCTCCGGCGGCACGGTATCGCGGAGGGAGTGCATGGCGTTCGCGGTGGTGTAGATATGCTCACAGTTGGTGAAGATATTGAAGCCCGTTAACTCGATGAATTCACACCCACTGTAGAACGCCTGGCAGAGGAGGATGTAGGAGTTGAAGGGCTTGGTGAAGTGGGCAACATGGCCAATCACAAAGCCTGCATTATTGCCATAGAACTCCTCGATCCGGAACATGACCGGAACCCGCGTGGCAAATGTGCGAAGCCGGCCCCAAGGAAGAACGTCACCAAGTCCCGAGTAGACCTCCACCTTGAGCTAGTCCACACCTGGAGCCGGTTCAAAACACGTACCCCGATGGGGTTCTACCACTCCGGTACGGTGAGAGGTTGGCAGAAGGTCGCTCCATTGAACTGCATCGCATCTACTCTGTTTTGGCTGCCGATCCATGGGCGTTTTGATGGGGCTATGATCGAGTGACAAGGAAATATCATGGGCGGAGGTAGACGGGAGAGGGGCCCCTTATATATCCGTGGTGCACACTAATGGTAGTTAATGGACCGTGATTTGCATCGAGGGGCCATGAGAATGCATCGAGGGTCCGCGAGAATGCACATAATTTGACACTATTTTGTTCGTCGTTGTTCATAGGATATTCTACGCTCATTGACACGCGTTTGAAGACAACACAAAGCCGGGGCGCACACAAAGCTGATGTTGGCAGGGCGCACTACCGGTTTAGCAGTAATGTGGAATCTACACAGCACCATCAAATTACTTTGCCTCGACGAAGCTGTGACGTTTTCAATCTCACCGGTTTTGCTGAAACAAAGGATTAGACGTATAGTTGAAAAAATAGTATTTGTTTGTAGTAGATGAAAGAGAACAATAATTGCAGTAGGAAAACATTGGTTGTATATCAATGTAAACGAATGGACCGGGGTCCATAGTTCACTAGAGGTGTCTCTCCAAAACAGATAGATAACATGTTGGGTAAATAAATTATAGTTGGGCAATCGACAGATATAAAGGCTGCACCGTAGTGCAGATGCATGACATTATGATTACTATGTGATTCATGCGGGTATTACAACAAGATACATAGACCGTTATCCAACTGCATCTACGACTAATAATCCACCCTCAGAGTGTCATCCGGGCAACCTTTGGTATTAAGTATTAAATTGTAAGTAACAGATAATTGCATTAAGCAAAGTGTGTAATGTAAACAATAAAATCATCCTTAGACAAAGCATTGTTGTTTTGTCTCTAATGGCAACAACACATCCCCCACCCGTTACGTTTCTGTCACTCGAGCGTGAGTGAAAGGGAGGCATGAACCCACTGTTGAGCATAAATAGTCCCTCTTGGAGTTACAAGCATCAACTTGGCCAGAGCATCTATTAGTAATGGAGAGAATGCAAGATCATAAATAACATATGCATGAAAAGAACATGATAGATTGATAATCATTGGATATAGCATTCAATATTCATCAGATCCCAACAAACACAATATGTCGCATTACAATATGATGATCTTGATCTCGTTAGGCAGCTCACAAGATCTAAACATGAGGCATAAAGAGGAGAGAACAACCATCTAGCTACTGCTATGGACCCGTAGTTCATGGATTAAATACTCACGCATCAGTCCGGAGGCAGACATGGTGATGAAGATCCCTCCGGTGATTGTTCCCCCTCCCGGCAGGGTGCCGGGGAGAGCTCCAGAACCCTTCCTAACTAGGGTTGACGATGATGGCGGCTACGGATGTTTTTGGTGGAAAAGACTCAGATCTTTAGGGTTAACCCTCCTAGAGGTATAAATAGACGAGAGGGCAACGTTGGTGTGCAGCCAGGGGGGCACACCACCCCTGGGCGCGGCCAGAGGGGCGGGGGGCGCCGCCTCATGGTGTGGGGCCCCTGAGGCCCCCCTCCGAGTCTCCTCTAGGGTTTTTTTTGTCCAATTCCAACATGACGACTTTCTAAGACTTCTGGGTTATTTTTTGTCCAGTTCCGAGAATATTTGCAGAACAATTTTTCTGAAAGTAAAAATAACAGAAAACAGGAACTGGCTCTGTGGCATCTTGTCAATAGGTTAGTCCCAGAAAATCCGCAAAAACGACAAAAAGTGTACAAGAAACATGTAACATAAAGCATGAAAACAACATGGAACATCAGAAATTATGGATACGTTTGAGACGTATCAAGCATCCCCAAGCTTAGTTCTTACTCGTCCTCGAGCAGGTAAACAATAAAAACAAATAATTTCTGAGGTGACATGCTACCAACATAAACTTGATCATCATAATCTAAATCATGTAAACTAAGATGAAATGAGTAAAGGTTGTGGTTTATAGTTGATAAAGTAGTGTATAAACCATTAGGAAGAACAAAGTAAAACTTTTTAACGAATCAATACTAAAAACAATCCACTGTACAAAGTATATTAAAGATGATTTAAGCTTCAAGAACAACAATATAATCATCCTAAGCATCCAGCTCTCACAACGACTCCTGTTAGGATCAAGCCAAGTGACAACAATATGCACATGGAAAAATTATCAAGCTATTTGTGCACTCAAAACAAGCAAGCGTTCTGTATTGGTTCCTGACACCAGGATGTTATGACTAAAAGAACATTATAGGGGGTTCGGAAGGTCAATGGAAGAAAGTCTCACACAGCTGAAAGTGATCATTAGACAAGAGGAAGTCTTATAATTGAAGTTATGTAAGGAGTAGATATTGCCACACAACGGATGCACATAGAGCTATAAGTGTATGAAATCTCTCTAATGGAACTAGTGGGTGCATCCAACATGCTTGCTGACGAAGACCTAGAGCACTTTTGAGGAGGCTCATCATTGGAATATACAAGTCATATAATGAAAACTCTCTTCAAACTGAAGGATTGGTGCTAAATAAGCACAAATGTTGAATAAATGATAGTAGTGATGCCCCCTCTCTCTTTATTATCTCTCTTTTGCCTTTTTTTTCTTTTTGGGCTTTTCTCTCTTTTTTTCTTTTTTTATGTAACCTCACTGGTACGGGTAACACTCTATTTTACAATGAATCATCACACTTTTAGTACTCATAACTGAAACTGAAATATCTCTGATGTATAAAACTAAATGCTCTTGCCAGTGTAGCAGTATGCAAAATAACAATTGAACATGTAAGAAGTAACATAATGATGATGGATATTGTATGGCAATATATCTCGGAATGACTATGAAAATGCCATGATATGTAGGTATGGTGGCTATTTTGAGGAAGATAGTTTGGGCTTATATGTAGAAGAACAAAGTTATCCCATGAGGTTTGGATGCACTGGCGAAGTTTGCACCAACTCTCAATGTGAGAATGGTCAATGCACAGTACCGAAGAGCCTAGCAAATATGGATGGTGGAAGTGCCAGAAAAATGTAATTTATAACTCAGAAGTTAAAAGATTCCATCTAGAAATTTGATTATACAAGGCATAATGAAAATCACTCCAAGAGGGTCCGTGGTTGTGACAAGTCACTGTTGGATACCTCGACCGTAGCGCATAACAAAAAGCCATCACGATTGTTATCAGCAGAGGAAGTCATATACCATTATATTGTCAACTGTTTTTTCAAGTTTGGCATAGTTTCAAGATTCTAGACCAACCATTAATTGGTTTTACTTTACTAGACCAGAAGGTTTACCATTAAACATACTAATATCTCAAAACAATAGCAAATAATCAAGTGAAACAGTTTAATGACCTACTAGAGTGTGCAGGTCATTTCCAACATACCATCTACCTCATGTAGCATTTTCTATTTCCACCAAACACAAAACAACAAAAACTCTCCAACTAATATAGCAATAAAACAAGAGAGTACTAACATTACTCTACTAGAACTATCATATCTAAATACGAGATGCATGAAAAAGATGAGCTAAAAGTATTTGCGGTAGCTAGAAGAAAAACTAAGAATTTGAGCATGGAAGAAAACAAGTATTCATATGAAAAAAGCGGAGCGTGTCTCTCTCCCACACAAAAAATGCTGGGTTCCAACTATATTTATTGCAGCAAAGAAAAAAAAGAAAAAAATAGATGCTCCAAGTAAAGTGCATAAGATGTGACCGAATAATAATATAGTTTCACTAGAAGTGACCTGATAAATTATTGATGAAGAAGGGGATGCCTTAAGCATCCCCAAGGTTAGCCGCTTGATTCCTCTTAGAATTTTCTGGAATGAACCACGGGGGCATCCCAAAGATTTGTCTTTACACTCTTCTTGATCACATTATATCACCCTCTTCTCTTGATCACTGAAAACTTCCTTCACACCAAACTCAATGTAATTCACATTAGAGGGTTAGTGAAAAATAAAAAATTTCACGTGTTCTCCATGGACACAAGAATTATTAATACTTTTCAAACATTAGATACAGCCACTGATGTTTTGTGGATCAAAGAAATCCTCTCGACAAAGTAAAAGAGAGAATGCAAGTAAAAAAGGCAGAATCTATCAAAACAAGAACAATCTGTAAAGAAGAAATTTTTTAGGGCACTTACGTTGCTCAAATCAAAAAACGCAAAGGTAGAAAATTTTAGAATTGCTTGAGAAATAAGCACACAAATTTGCAGGCCATTTTGATCTTTCTGTGAATTTACACGAATTTAACGGTGGACAGCAGAAATCTGTTTCCTGTGTAGAAATCCAAATCCAACCTCAACTTTCACTAGAGACTTTACTTGGTACAACAAATGCAAGAAAATAAAAGATACAAAGAAGTTTCTAAAGAATTAAACAAGAACTTGACTCAAAGAAAACATAGAAAAGCAAAGCAAAAATAAAACCATGTGTTATCTCCCAAGAAGTGCTTTTCTTTAACGCCTTTTACCTAGGCCCAGATAGCAAGAAGATGATCACATAGTAAATATGAATTAAGCAAAATAGAGCATCAAGAAGCAACTATAAAACAAATTTAAGTCTAACCCACTTTCTATGCATAGGAATCTTGTAAGAAATAAATTAAAGAAGCTCAAACTAGAAATCATGGGAAGGTAGAACATAAGCAATTTCAAAACTTTCAACAAAAAGAGAGGTATTTTAGTAACATAAAAGTTCCTACAACCATATTTTCCTCTCTCATAATAATTTTCAGTAGCATCAGGAACAAAATCAACAACATAATTATCACATGAAGCACGTTTTTCATGATCTAAAAACACACAATTCATATCAAGTTCAAAAATAGTGGGATCAAAAATTAATATAAAGACATCTTCTTTTCCACTTTTAGCAATAGCAAATCAAGATGATTGGTCAGTCTGAAAAGGTAAGGGACACATTATAGCAATACTATTTTCAGTAGCATTATAATTTATAACATCAAGTAACATAGGACCATCATCTAGAGCATTATCATATAAATTTTCTAAACAGACTTCCTCATTATCATGCATATCAACAGTTGGAATAAATAGAGGATTATCATAGGATTTATCAAAGTACGATGGATTATCATAAATAATAGTAGCAATATCATTATTACAAGTTTCATTCATAGTAGTATCAAGGTCACAAATATAGCAAGTATCAATTTCATCAAAAAGGGATATTTCAAAAGAATCAATAGGATCATCACAATTATCAATATAACACTCATCCTCCTTTGGTAAGCATGGAGGGAAATCAAATAAGGTATTAGTAAAAGAGTTACTCTAGTTGGGAGGTAGACGTGGGTAGCTACTCCATTCTTCCTCCTCTTCATCATCACTCTCCTCCTATTTTTAATCCAAGGAGCTTCTAGATTCAACAATTTCTTCTTCCATAGGTTCCTGCAAGGAATTAGTCTCCTCCTTTGGGGAGAGAGAATCTATTAAGATATTTAATTATGTAGCAATTAAAATATTTGTAATTATCAAAGAAATATTCAAGTATAGCATAAATCTCGTATTAATAAGGTGAATCATCAATACTTTCAAGAAAATAAGCAATTTCGAATGCACCCTTCCAAGCAATAAATTCCTCAATTTGTTCCACATCATAAAAGTCATAATTTTCCTTAACATAAGAAGATATGGTAACATTATTATTATACTCACATTGAAAAGGGAGGTGTTTATACCTCCTACAGCAACAAGATTTATCAAAGCAATAAGTAACATTATAAGTAGAGCACAAGTTTTTAGCATAGTTATGCAATTTATTAATTTTCTCCCATAAGTGTATCCCTTTTTGTGAAAAGCTGTGTTCCTTACAATAATTTTGTTGTTCATCCGTTAACCCACGTTGCAAATAAGATCTAGTTTGAAAGACATCAAATAATGATAGCAAGCATGATAAAACAAGTAAAAAAGCAAGACAATAACAAAGTAAAAATGATTGGAGGTGAGAGACTCCCCTTGTAGAAATCCTCTTCTTCCCCGGCAACGGCCCCAGAATGGCTTGATGGAGTGTAGACACACGCTCGTTGGGAGACCCCAAGCGCAAGGTGTGGAGAGTGCAACAGCAAGATTTCCCTCAGAAAGAAACCAAGGTTTAATCGACCAATAGGAGAAAGAAATCACTTCTGAAGGTTGATGCAGCTCATGTTGGCAGGACGCACTACCGGTTCAGCAGCAACGTGGAATCTACACAACACAATCAAATTACTCTGCCCCAACGAAGCAGTGAGGTTGTAAACCTCACCGGTTTTGCTAAAACAAAGGATTAAACGTATAGTGTGGAAAATAGTATTTTTGCAGTAGATGAAAGAGAACAATAATTTCAGTAGAAAAAATAGTAGTTGTATATCAGTGTAAAGAAATGGATCAGGTTCCACGGTTCACTAGAGGTGTCTCTCCAAAACAGATAGATAAATGTTGGGTAAACAAATTATAGTTGGGCAATTGACAGATATAAAGGCTTCACCATAGTGCATATGAATGACATGATGATTACTATGTGATTCATGCGGGAATTATAACAAGATACATAGACCGTTATCCAACTGCATCTATGACTAATAATACACCCTCAGAGTGAGAGTAAAACTTGGGTATTAAGTTGCAAGCAACAGATAATTGCATTAAGAAAAGTGTGTAATGTAAACAATAAAATCATACATAGGAAAAGCATTGTTGTTTTCTCCTTAATGGAAACAGCACATCCCCTGTCGTGGTGGTGTCACGGCAGATGCCATGGTATGGCTAAAGATGTGGGGACGAAGGACGCTGGAGGTGCTCGGGGAGGGATCACGCGACGAGTAGCCGCGTGAGGTACAACGTAAATACTGCAGACAACACGATCTACCCAGGTTCAGGGCCCTCGTGAGGAGGTAAAACCCCTACTCCTGCCTTTCTGTATGTATTATGATGTCTCTCCGAGTAGCCACAGTACAAGTGATATCGCTACCGAGTAGCCGCTCTCCTCTCCCCGAATGGAACTAGGTCAAGGACTTAGGGTTTTTAGGGTTTATGCGTGACCCAGTATGCGATGCCTCACGCAGGAGGCGGCGGGGCACCTTATATACCTGGTGCCCAGCCGGATACGTCCAAATCTAGACAAGTGTCGACATTGTGTGCACATCGTCCTTCTTCCAGGTTCCCGCTGACAGCTTTGGTTCCTAACCTTGGCTTCATCTGGAAAGTCGTTGGGCAAAACTAGGGGACAGACTGGTATCACTGTACCTAAGCACAGAGTAGGCCCCCCTTATCCTGCCACGGCCTGCTTCCATGCTGTCACTGTCAGGCAGGCCGGTCCCAGATGAACAGTAGTTCGAATGCTGCCAAGTACGGACCCAGGATACGCGGGATCCTGTGTCAGAACGGCTCCTTTGACTTTCTGGCCCGAGTAGGTTCCCGCCAATTGTTCCCGCCAATTGTACTCGGGCCAACTCCTCTACTCGAAAGGACAGAACTTGACTGATATCTCCTTCTGGTCATCTTGAGGTGAGACCGAGTAGCAGTCTGCCGGGTAGCGGGTACCAGGTAGTCGGCTACTCGACCAAACCTCTCTTCTGTTAGCTGCTTTTACCACTTGCCTTTACCCTACTCGGGGGTAACCCCCCGACAGCAGTCCCCGAAGCTGGTTGAGTCTTGCGAACTCGTTCACTAGGCTCTGCCAGCTTAAAACCAATCCTTGCAACGCAGCCCTTGATCCTCAAGATGCCGAGTAAAAGACCTCCGAGTGGTATTCTGACAAGTACCTTGAGTTTCCTGTCTTCCGAGTAGCACTTGCCTTCTACTCTGTAACCGAGTAAAAAGACTTAGAGAATTTTCTTGAATTGAGCCCTTGCGGCGCAGAGCGCTATCCAGCCCTTCGTGCAGCGACTGGACACGTGTCAGGCATCCATGACCCCGTCGTTTCGCTGCCACGACACGACGTGCCACGCGCCCAGTTTTCACGGGGCGGGCCCACCAGCTCGTTATGTCCCATCAAGCGTAATTATAGGCCACGATCCTGTGGTGGGATCAAATGCGGCCGTTACGCGCGCGCCCCGCGCGTGTGTGCGTTTCCAGCCGGCCACAGGCCCCACCACACGCCACGATCGATCCCACTTCCACGATTGTAACGGTAAACCCGCGGAGAGGATATAAATACCCCCGCCGGTAACTTTCTTTTCCTCTTCCTTCGCACTATTCCTCTTTCGTCCTTTGTTCTTCTCCGTCACCGAGCTCTCCGCCGCCGCGCAACCTTTCACGCCACCGCGGACTCAATCCGTCCAACCAACTTCTCAATTCACCCCACTCCTCCTACTCGAGACCATGTCTCGCGCCGGCTGGGCGGGCTCGATCGTCACCGCTGAAGACTGCGCCTGGCTCGTGAACACCCGGAGGGTTCCTCCTGGTGTGGAGTGCCGGGCGCCTGGCCAGGAAATCGTGCCAACCCCGCGGGAGGGTGAGCGCGTTGTGTTCCTCTCGCACTTCGAGCGCGGCTTCGGATTGCCGGCCTCTGACTTCCTCCGCCGCTTCCTCGACCGCTTCGGCCTTCAGATGCACCACCTGCCGCCCAACGCCGTCATCTTCCTCGCCTACCACGCCGTGGTGTGCGAGGCCTTCCTCGGCATCCGCCCGACAACGGACACATGGCTGAGATTCTTTCATCTCCGCCAGCAGACCGTCGGGAGGAAGGAAACCGCAGGCGTGGCCGGCCGCGCAACCGACACCGGTTGCGCCATGATGGTACAGCGGTCGGGGACCAACCATCCCCGTATCAAGGGGTTGGACTCCTGCCAAATGTGGCAGAAGACGTTCCTTTACATCAAGAACATCCCCGCCGCGGAAGGAGCCCAGGTAAGTGATCGAATCAATCTGCCCGCGTGGAGCACTCGCGCTCCGACCGGGAAGAATTGGAAAACGAAGCCCGTCAACGACGCCAACGCCATCGAGATAGAAGCCAGACTCGGTCGGTTGATCGAGAAGGGCCTCAAGAATGACGACCCCGTGGCGTGCTGGATCCAGCGCCGCGTGCTGCCTCTGCAGGAGCGCTCCCACCTCATGTGCTACATGGGAGGCCCTCGCGACTGCACCAGGACAACCACCATTGAGCTCGACAACATCGACGTTCCCGCGCATGCGAGGACCATCTTGACGACAAGCCTCGACGACAATTGGCAGTATGGGTTCGTCCCATACAGCCGCACGAAGCCGATTAAGCGGGTACGTCATCCTTACTCTTCTTTCTGCCTATGCTCTCCGAGTAGACAGCCTCCACTTCTTGCCGCGATTAGCGATTACCTTTCGTATCGAGTAGAATACTCAGCCGAATCGCTTAGGCTCAATGTGCTTTGTGCTTGCACGCCTTGATGAGTAGCCCACTCGAGAATAATTCTTAGGCTTAGTGTGCTTTGTGCCTGCACGCCTTTCCGAGTAGAGTATCCAGCAATCGTGCTTAGGCTTAGTATGCTTTGTGTCAGCACGCCCATCTGGGTAGAATACTTTGTAAACTGCTTAGGCTTAGTGTGCTTTATGTTTGCACGCCTATCCGAGTAGAACACCTTGTAAACTGCTTAGGTTTAGTGTGCTTTGTGTTTGCACGCCTATCCGAGTAGAACACCTTGTAAACTGCTTAGGCTTAGTGTGCTTTGTGTTTGCACGCCTATCCGAGTAGAACACCTTTCTGCTACTCGGCTAACCTGTGATTCCTTTCTGTTCTTCAGATTCTCACTCGCCAGGGTATTGAGAGCTGCGAACGTTTCGAGGGCAACTGGCTTGCTGACCGTGAGGAGGACGATGTGCCTTCCTTCGACGCCGCAGGTCAGATCAACCTTCCTCATTCTCCCACAATGGAGAAGCAAGACGCCGAACCGTCTCTTCGCGATTGGTCTGAAGACGAATTCAAAGGTAACAACGTACTCACTTCGTTTGTTTGCGAGAAGCGTCAATCCCTTGTTTGCTGTTCCTGATTTTCTTCTTATCCTTTCTTGAATCCGCAGATGAAGCTGCTGACGAGAACGATGGCGAGGACGATGATGCGGACAAGGACGATGCGGTCCTTGTCGTCAAACCTCTGTCCGTCTCAGCCCCAAACACCCGCAAGCGGACTGGCAGTGACGCCCAAGAGCCTCCAGCCAAGAAGAAGAAGCCAGTCGAGAAGCAGAAGCCGACCAAGGTAGTCACGAAGAGACTAAGGCGAAAGCTCGCCTCCACCAGCGCGTAAGTTTCTTCTCGGTTGTCTCCCTTCTCGCACTGTGTTGTTTTCCCAATCCTTTTCTAATTTCTGAATTTCTCTTTCTCTGTAGACCTCCCATGGATGCGAGTGCTGCTCTCGCACCCGATCAGGCTACGAAACCAGCAGCGCCACTTATCAACCTCGATGATGACGAGGACGACACCGCCAACGCTGCTGCCGCGCAAGCACAGGCCACTTCTGCTCGAGGAGCAGATTCAGAGCAGCAGTCCCGTGCGGAATCACAAGATGAAGAGATGCAGGACAACGCCGCCCTCGAGCGGCCAGAAGCTGAGCAAGAGCAGCCCACCACAGGAGCTGCTGACCAAGTGAACCCCGCTGCCGAGCAGCGGGTAGAAGACGCCACCGCCATGGATGCCGCTATGACAGATGCCACCATCACAGATGCCTATCCACTGAGCGACGCGCACACAGGCGCCGCACCGACTAGCGCCCAACCAGACGCTGCGCAAGGTGATGGGTCCGTGGCACCACCAATTGTTCAAGGCGCCACAGCGCCAGATTCTTCCTTGGCGCCGCAGAATAAGGATACGGCCAGTCCTCCCGCCGGGCGAGTAACCAGGAAACAGGCCCAGGCCCTTGAAGCTCTGAAGGAGGCAGTCGAGAAAAGAGCAGCCGAGAAAGAGGCTGCCGAGAAGACCGAGGCTGAGAAAGAGGCAGCCGAGAAGGAAGCCGCGGAGAAGGCGAAGGCAAGAGCTGAGGGAAAGAAGCTCGAAGATCCCGAGAAGCAGAGAGCCGAAAAAGAGAAGGCGAAGAAACGGGCCAGAGATCAGATGCCGCCACCAACCTTGGGCGGAGCGTTGGTGATTCGAGAGTCCGGCCCGGTTGCCACTGCGACCGCTGCCGCCGCCATCGCCGCTGGCCAACCTTGCTTCCCGGATTACATGGTTCAGGTTAGCCAGCAAAACACAATTGGCTTCTCTCCCAAGGACAAGCAGCTTGCCCTTCTGAGGGGACGAAAGGCCGTAGCCATGAACTCCCCTCCCCCAGATCCAAACCAGAACCAGTCCGTCACTATTGCTTCTCGGGGAGTCCAAAATCCAACAATAACCACGAAGAGCCTCGAGCAGGTGCTGGATACCATTGGCTTTATCGACGCCAAATGGGACAGCAAGGTTCTCGGCACGGACAACTGGAACGGCCTTGGTCTCTGCGCAATCGACTACATGCGCGTCGAGTGGAACAAAGTGGATCTGGGATACAAGCCCATGACCGTCTCCACCGACACCGCCACTCTCGCTGCCAAGATGTTCCTGCACCGCAAGAACGCCGAGGACATCGAGCAAGCCTATGCAGTAAGCTTCAACTTGTCCTTCTCCGAGTTGAATTTTTCTTCTCTCCTATTCGCCTTTACTTTCCTTTACCATCACCCAGTCCCCGAGATTCTGGCCGAGTAGGCGGATGCTCTTCCGAGTAGCCGCCTTCTCGGGTTGAATCTTTCACTTCTGCGTTTAACTTGTTTCCTTCTCGCTTCTCAGGATAGCGTTCTGAAGAGGACCAACCTATACCGCGTGCTGCTCTGGAATCATGCTATCGCCAGGAGGCGAATCGCTGCTTTGGAACGGGAGAAAGCAGCTGCGGAGGCAGCTAAGAAAGATGCGAAAGACAGCACTCAGAGGCTATCTGAAGTGGAAGGTACGCTTTTAGCCACGCGGTTCTTGCGTTTTCTGTTTACGCCCGCTTCTGCTTTCTTTTGCGCTAACCCTTCCTACTCTGCAGAGAACCTGAAGACCTTAACCGAGGAGCACGAGAAGTGCCGTGCGTTTGTGGAGAACGCTGAGGCCACCATCAAGAGACTAGAAGGTGAGTTGCCGTCTACTCGGTCCTGACCATATTTCTGTTTCTTCTCTGCTTCTCTGCTAATCCTGTCTGTCTCTCCGCAGAAGATCACAGGTTGTTTGTTGAAGAACACCAAGATTGCATCAAGCCTGAGGAGGTACAGCATCGGTTGTCTGACCAGGCCGTGGAGCTGGTAAGAGAGCACACCTCGGAGGTTGAGAAGTTGCAACTCCAGCTGCAGAAGGCACTGCAGGATGCTGTCAGGCTCGGTGAGGAGAGGGACCGAGCTATCGCCGAGAAGGCCAAGGCCGAGACATCCTTCAATGCCAGAATCAATACCCTCAAGCAGGAGTGCGAGGTACTGACAAAGGCCAATTCTGGGCTCTTCGCACAGATGGATACTCTGCGCCAGATCCAGGAGAAGCACATATCCAATGAAGAATCCTGGAAGACCCAGCTGCAGGCGCTGCGCATCGAGCTTAAGAGTAAGCTTTCTCTTCTCTGCATCTTTCTCTTCTCGGTCGAATTTCTTCTCGGTTCTTCCTTTACCCGGTTCTTTTCTTCTCTGATTCTGAATTTCTTACTTGTTTTCCCAGAGATCTTTCCTGCCATTATTTCTTCCTGTGTGCCCGCTCTGGCCAAGGCCCAAGCAGCACGTGCTGCGAATGGCGAGCCAGAGGACACCAGGGCCGAAATTGAAGACAGCATGCTGGTGATGCGAGGCCAGTTCGAACGCCTAGCCGGCGTTGGTACTGACCTCGTGCGCGTGGGCTTTGAGCTTCACAAGCTCTTCTGGCCTGAGGATCCTGAGCCAACAACCATCCGGGGCCTCGCACTCAAGCTACAGAATGTGAAGGCCGAGCTGAAGAAGTGGCGTGCTTCTGGAGCTCGAGCAGGCGCGGACTTGATGCTTCTTTGCATCGCCTCCTGGTACGAAAATCTGAATATGGAGATCATCCGTGGGAAGCGCGAAAAGTCCAAGTGGGAGATAGACCCCAGCTGCGTGGCCGCGCGCAAGTTGATTGCGTACGAGGTCGCGGAGTGCGCTGAGACGGATGTCTTCATCGACGGCCCCCCTGAGCCCGACACCGAAGTGGAGGAGGGCGAGGAAGATGATGAGGAGACAGACTCTGAACTGGAGTCAGGTTTCTTCGACTCCCCCAGGAGCAAAGCCGGGAAGGGGAAAAATGTCGCCGTCGCGAGTAGCGATGAGGAGATCGAACATATCGACACCGCCGCACTCGACTTCGGCACCTCCTCAGGAGCTGCTCTGGAATCATGCTATCGCCAGGAGGCGAATCGCTGCTTTGGAACGGGAGAAAGCAGCTGCGGAGGCAGCTAAGAAAGATGCGAAAGACATCACTCAGAGGCTGTCTGAAGTGGAAGGTACGCTTTTAGCCACGCGGTTCTTGCGTTTTCTGTTTACGCCCGCTTCTGCTTTCTTTTGCGCTAACCCTTCCTACTCTGCAGAGAACCTGAAGACCTTAACCGAGGAGCACGAGAAGTGCCGTGCGTTTGTGGAGAACGCTGAGGCCACCATCAAGAGACTAGAAGGTGAGTTGCCGTCTACTCGGTCCTGACCATATTTCTGTTTCTTCTCTGCTAATCCTGTCTGTCTCTCCGCAGAAGATCACAGGTTGTTTGTTGAAGAACACCAAGATTGCATCAAGCCTGAGGAGGTACAGCATCGGTTGTCTGACCAGGCCGTGGAGCTGGTAAGAGAGCACACCTCGGAGGTTGAGAAGTTGCAACTCCAGCTGCAGAAGGCACTGCAGGATGCTGTCAGGCTCGGTGAGGAGAGGGACCGAGCTATCGCCGAGAAGGCCAAGGCCGAGACATCCTTCAATGCCAGAATCAATACCCTCAAGCAGGAGTGCGAGGTACTGACAAAGGCCAATTCTGGGCTCTTCGCACAGATGGATACTCTGCGCCAGATCCAGGAGAAGCACATATCCAATGAAGAATCCTGGAAGACCCAGCTGCAGGCGCTGCGCATCGAGCTTAAGAGTAAGCTTTCTCTTCTCTGCATCTTTCTCTTCTCGGTCGAATTTCTTATCGGTTCTTCCTTTACCCGGTTCTTTTCTTCTCTGATTCTGAATTTCTTACTTGTTTTCCCAGAGATCTTTCCTGCCATTATTTCTTCCTGTGTGCCCGCTCTGGCCAAGGCCCAAGCAGCACGTGCTGCGAATGGCGAGCCAGAGGACACCAGGGCCGAAATTGAAGACAGCATGCTGGTGATGCGAGGCCAGTTCGAACGCCTAGCCGGCGTTGGTACTGACCTCGTGCGCGTGGGCTTTGAGCTTCACAAGCTCTTCTGGCCTGAGGATCCTGAGCCAACAACCATCCGGGGCCTCGCACTCAAGCTACAGAATGTGAAGGCCGAGCTGAAGAAGTGGCGTGCTTCTGGAGCTCGGGCAGGCGCGGACTTGATGCTTCTTTGCATCGCCTCCTGGTACGAAAATCTGAATATGGAGATCATCCGTGGGAAGCGCGAAAAGTCCAAGTGGGAGATAGACCCCAGCTGCGTGGCCGCGCGCAAGTTGATTGCGTACGAGGTCGCGGAGTGCGCTGAGACGGATGTCTTCATCGACGGCCCCCCCGAGCCCGACACCGAAGTGGAGGAGGGCGAGGAAGATGATGAGGAGACAGACTCTGAACTGGAGTCAGGTTTCTTCGACTCCCCCAGGAGCAAAGCCGGGAAGGGGAAAAATGTCGCCGTCGCGAGTAGCGATGAGGAGATCGAACATATCGACACCGCCGCACTCGACTTCGGCACCTCCTCAGGAGCTGCTCTGGAATCATGCTATCGCCAGGAGGCGAATCGCTGCTTTGGAACGGGAGAAAGCAGCTGCGGAGGCAGCTAAGAAAGATGCGAAAGACAGCACTCAGAGGCTGTCTGAAGTGGAAGGTACGCTTTTAGCCACGCGGTTCTTGCGTTTTCTGTTTACGCCCGCTTCTGCTTTCTTTTGCGCTAACCCTTCCTACTCTGCAGAGAACCTGAAGACCTTAACCGAGGAGCACGAGAAGTGCCGTGCGTTTGTGGAGAACGCTGAGGCCACCATCAAGAGACTAGAAGGTGAGTTGCCGTCTACTCGGTCCTGACCATATTTCTGTTTCTTCTCTGCTTCTCTGCTAATCCTGTCTGTCTCTCCGCAGAAGATCACAGGTTGTATGTTGAAGAACACCAAGATTGCATCAAGCCTGAGGAGGTACAGCATCGGTTGTCTGACCAGGCCGTGGAGCTGGTAAGAGAGCACACCTCGGAGGTTGAGAAGTTGCAACTCCAGCTGCAGAAGGCACTGCAGGATGCTGTCAGGCTCGGTGAGGAGAGGGACCGAGCTATCGCCGAGAAGGCCAAGGCCGAGACATCCTTCAATGCCAGAATCAATACCCTCAAGCAGGAGTGCGAGGTACTGACAAAGGCCAATTCTGGGCTCTTCGCACAGATGGATACTCTGCGCCAGATCCAGGAGAAGCACATATCCAATGAAGAATCCTGGAAGACCCAGCTGCAGGCGCTGCGCATCGAGCTTAAGAGTAAGCTTTCTCTTCTCTGCATCTTTCTCTTCTCGGTCGAATTTCTTCTCGGTTCTTCCTTTACCCGGTTCTTTTCTTCTCTGATTCTGAATTTCTTACTTGTTTTCCCAGAGATCTTTCCTGCCATTACTTCTTCCTGTGTGCCCGCTCTGGCCAAGGCCCAAGCAGCACGTGCTGCGAATGGCGAGCCAGAGGACACCAGGGCCGAAATTGAAGACAGCATGCTGGTGATGCGAGGCCAGTTCGAACGCCTAGCCGGCGTTGGTACTGACCTCGTGCGCGTGGGCTTTGAGCTTCACAAGCTCTTCTGGCCTGAGGATCCTGAGCCAACAACCATCCGGGGCCTCGCACTCAAGCTACAGAATGTGAAGGCCGAGCTGAAGAAGTGGCGTGCTTCTGGAGCTCGGGCAGGCGCGGACTTGATGCTTCTTTGCATCGCCTCCTGGTACGAAAATCTGAATATGGAGATCATCCGTGGGAAGCGCGAAAAGTCCAAGTGGGAGATAGACCCCAGCTGCGTGGCCGCGCGCAAGTTGATTGCGTACGAGGTCGCGGAGTGCGCTGAGACGGATGTCTTCATCGACGGCCCCCCCGAGCCCGACACCGAAGTGGAGGAGGGCGAGGAAGATGATGAGGAGACAGACTCTGAACTGGAGTCAGGTTTCTTCGACTCCCCCAGGAGCAAAGCCGGGAAGGGGAAAAATGTCGCCGTCGCGAGTAGCGATGAGGAGATCGAACATATCGACACCGCCGCACTCGACTTCGGCACCTCCTCAGGAGCTGCTCTGGAATCATGCTATCGCCAGGAGGCGAATCGCTGCTTTGGAACGGGAGAAAGCAGCTGCGGAGGCAGCTAAGAAAGATGCGAAAGACAGCACTCAGAGGCTGTCTGAAGTGGAAGGTACGCTTTTAGCCACGCGGTTCTTGCGTTTTCTGTTTACGCCCGCTTCTGCTTTCTTTTGCGCTAACCCTTCCTACTCTGCAGAGAACCTGAAGACCTTAACCGAGGAGCACGAGAAGTGCCGTGCGTTTGTGGAGAACGCTGAGGCCACCATCAAGAGACTAGAAGGTGAGTTGCCGTCTACTCGGTCCTGACCATATTTCTGTTTCTTCTCTGCTTCTCTGCTAATCCTGTCTGTCTCTCCGCAGAAGATCACAGGTTGTTTGTTGAAGAACACCAAGATTGCATCAAGCCTGAGGAGGTACAGCATCGGTTGTCTGACCAGGCCGTGGAGCTGGTAAGAGAGCACACCTCGGAGGTTGAGAAGTTGCAACTCCAGCTGCAGAAGGCACTGCAGGATGCTGTCAGGCTCGGTGAGGAGAGGGACCGAGCTATCGCCGAGAAGGCCAAGGCCGAGACATCCTTCAATGCCAGAATCAATACCCTCAAGCAGGAGTGCGAGGTACTGACAAAGGCCAATTCTGGGCTCTTCGCACAGATGGATACTCTGCGCCAGATCCAGGAGAAGCACATATCCAATGAAGAATCCTGGAAGACCCAGCTGCAGGCGCTGCGCATCGAGCTTAAGAGTAAGCTTTCTCTTCTCTGCATCTTTCTCTTCTCGGTCGAATTTCTTCTCGGTTCTTCCTTTACCCGGTTCTTTTCTTCTCTGATTCTGAATTTCTTACTTGTTTTCCCAGAGATCTTTCCTGCCATTATTTCTTCCTGTGTGCCCGCTCTGGCCAAGGCCCAAGCAGCACGTGCTGCGAATGGCGAGCCAGAGGACACCAGGGCCGAAATTGAAGACAGCATGCTGGTGATGCGAGGCCAGTTCGAACGCCTAGCCGGCGTTGGTACTGACCTCGTGCGCGTGGGCTTTGAGCTTCACAAGCTCTTCTGGCCTGAGGATCCTGAGCCAACAACCATCCGGGGCCTCGCACTCAAGCTACAGAATGTGAAGGCCGAGCTGAAGAAGTGGCGTGCTTCTGGAGCTCGGGCAGGCGCGGACTTGATGCTTCTTTGCATCGCCTCCTGGTACGAAAATCTGAATATGGAGATCATCCGTGGGAAGCGCGAAAAGTCCAAGTGGGAGATAGACCCCAGCTGCGTGGCCGCGCGCAAGTTGATTGCGTACGAGGTCGCGGAGTGCGCTGAGACGGATGTCTTCATCGACGGCCCCCCCGAGCCCGACACCGAAGTGGAGGAGGGCGAGGAAGATGATGAGGAGACAGACTCTGAACTGGAGTCAGGTTTCTTCGACTCCCCCAGGAGCAAAGCCGGGAAGGGGAAAAATGTCGCCGTCGCGAGTAGCGATGAGGAGATCGAACATATCGACACCGCCGCACTCGACTTCGGCACCTCCTCAGGAGCTGCTCTCGACGACACGGTCCGTCCCCCTGGCCAAGCCTCTGGTTCTTCTTCTGCTGCAGGTCCCATCTCGGTTGCCACGGCTACTTCCGAGCGTGACACCGAGATGGAAGAGTCCGCCACCGTCCAGTCGGAGGCGGGTGCCACCCATGCCAGTGCCGACGAAGAACCCGCAAGGACAAACGCCACCAACTCGGAGGCAGAGGCAACCAGGACCACCACAGAAGATGCAGCAGCCAATGCCAGCGCCGACAACATTGCCTCCTCCACATGATTTTACCTGCACACTTTTTACTTGAAAATTTATCAGATCCCCGGAATGCCGGGAGCAGATGTATCAGACTTATTTATGCTTTTCTTGCTACTCAATTTTATTTCCACACATTATCTTCAACTTAGTCATTTAGAGCAGCCCTGGCTCAGTGCCGGGTTGCGTTTCCATGCGAGTCCCCGAGTTGCGTTTCTTATTCACTCTATCTTTTCATCTCTGCTCTACCTGCAACTTGTTGCTTTTTTGGTATTCGAGTCACAAGAATCAAAGAGTAGAGCTGCAAATATTTAGCCACTTAGAAACAATCATAGTAACGCAGCCCACCACTTAGCCGAGAAGACAAAACAGAGAACAAAAGTAACAAAACACTCTACTCGGTTCCTGCACTTTTTCTTCCTTAGCGATTTTCGTGTGCTCATTGACCTTTTGCTTGTTCTCTTGCTTGCCATGAAGCCGGGTTTCGGACAGCAGCAGAGTCGAAGAGTTGGCATATAGGTTTAAACACAGTACTCAATGCGCTTATGAGTTCTGAAGTGGAGCAACCGAATAGACAAAGGGTAAAGCCGAGTAAAAACACTTAGAACAATTTTGGACGAGGGCAGTCCCCGAGAACAATTTCAGATTGCAGAGTAGAATTTCAACTCGGATAAGAGGGTACATACACGTCTTTGCTCACGAATGAAAACGACGAAGTAGAGCTACATTCCAAGGGCGCTTGGTTTCCTCTCCAGCTTTATCTGCCCTGTTCGCCTGTGATGGGCGCACATCTACAAGGTAGTACGCATCATTGTGCAGCGCTTTGCTCACAATGAAAGGCCCTTCCCATGGAGGAGACAACTTGTGCATCCCGGCTGTGCGCTGCACAAGCCTAAGGACCATGTCTCCTTCTCGGAATACCCTTGGGTTCACCTTTCGGCTATGATAGCGCCGCAGGTTTTGCTGGTAGATAGCCGAACGTGACAGAGTCAGCTCTCTTGCTTCTTCAAGCAGGTCAACGTCGTCTTCTCGAGCTTCTCTCGCCTCCACCTCGGTGTAGAGGGCTACTCGGGGGGAGTCATGCTCTAAGTCTATTGGCAACACGGCCTCAGCCCCGTATACCAAGAAGAATGGCGTGTAGCCGGTTGACCGGTTAGGGGTAGTCCTTAGACTCCACAACACCGCTGGCAACTCTTCTAGCCAACACCTAGGTGTTTTCAGCAGTGGCTCAATCAGCCTTGGCTTTATGCCTGCCAGCACCATACCATTTGCTCTCTCAACTTGCCCATTGGAGGCAGGGTGCGCGACTGACGCAACGTCTAGTCGGATGTGCTTATCTCTGCAGAATCGCACCATTGCCCCCTCTGCGAAGTTGGTGCCGTTGTCGGTGATGATACTGTGCGGGTAGCCATATCTCATGATCACATCCTTCACGAACTTCACTGCAGTGGCCCCGTCACACTTCCGAATAGGCTTCACTTCAATCCACTTGGTGAACTTGTCCACCATGACCAAGATATGTGTCATGTTGCCCTTAGCCGGCTTGAAGGGGCCAACCATATCCAAGCACCAAACGGCAAACGGCCATGTGATAGGAATTGTCTTCAACTCGGAAGCGGGCATGTGAATCTTACTTGCGAACATCTGGCAGCCATTGCACTTCCTCACAATATCTTCAGCTTGCTGCAGTGTAGTGAGCCAGTAGAAGCCATGCCGAAAAGCTTTCTTGACCAAAGCCCGAGATGAGGCGTGATGCCCACACTCCCCTTGATGTATCTCCACCAGAATTTCTTCTCCCTCTTCTGGGCTCACACAACGTTGCAGTACGCCCGTGGCACTTCTCTTGTGCAGCACATCTCTGACTATGGTGTAGCCTTTGGACCTTCTCAGAATCTGCCTCGCAGTCACCTCATCTTCAGGTAAAGTGCCGTCCCTTAGAAAGGATAATATGGGCATAGCCCAACTCGGTGTCTCCCGTATGGGAAACACTGGTTCCTCCAGTTCCATTGGGACGGGCTCTTGCGGTTGCACAGGAGGAGCAGGAGCGCTTCTTTAGAACCCAGATCGATTGGCGAGAACTTCTTCAATGAATGCGACAACCTCTGGGTTGAGGGTGGCAGTCCCCGAGTAGGGAGTGGCAGTCCCCGAGTAAGGAGCGGCAGTCCCCGAGTAAGGAGTAGCAGTCCCCGAGTAGAGGACGGCAGTCCCCGGGTTTCCTGCAGCACTCTCCCAGTCAATCTCCATTGGATCAGATTCTTCACTTGGCAGAGAAGGGACAAATATAGACTCCGAGTTGGGGGAAGGCTTGATGGATGGCTTCCTCAAATGTTCCAAGGCAATCCCTGCCGGGATGGACTGCCGAGAAGATCCCAACTTGGACAGCTCGTCTGCTGCTTCATTCTCTGCTCGGTGAATGTGTTGGAACTCACAACCTTCGAAGAATCCAGTCATAGACTGCACCAAGAAGCGATACGATGCCATATTGGCATCCAAAGCATCCCAAGTGCCCGAGACTTGCTGCACCACCAGATCTGAATCACCATAGCATATAATGCGCTGCACACCAACCTCCTTTGCTACTCGCAAACCATGCACCACTGCCTCGTACTCTGCTACATTGTTGGATGCCTTGAAATGAATTTGCAGCACATACTTGAGCTGATCTCGCCTGGGTGATGTGAGCACGACACCAGCACCAAGGCCTTCCTTCACTTTCGAGCCATCGAAATGCATCCTCCAATAGTTGGAAACTGGAGCAGGAGGTTCATACTGCATCTCGGCCCAGTCCACAAGAAACTCCGCCAGGACCTGAGACTTGATGGCTTCTCTTCTCGTGTACGCGGGAGCGTACGCTGCTAGCTCAATTGCCCATTTGGCTACTCTGCCACTCGCCTCCTTGTTACCCATGATATCCGAGATGGGAGCAGAACTCACGACAGTGATGGGGTGCTCCTGGAAATAATGTTTCAGCTTCCTGGCGCCTAGGTACACACCATATGTCATCTTCTGGTAATGCGGATAGTTTTGCTTGGAGCTGGACAACACTTCACTGAGATAATATACTGGGCGCTGCACACTCTTGCCTTCTTCTTCTCGCTCCACCACTATCACCACGCTGACTACTCGGTTAGTCGCAGCAATGTACAGCAGCATAGGCTCCTTGGGTAGCGGACTAGCCAAGACGGGAGCGCTAGCCAACATTGCTTTCAGCTCATTGAATGCCACGTCCGCTTGCGGAGTCCAGACAAACTTGTCACTTTTCTTCATCAGCTGGTATAGAGGCAGGGCCTTCTCGCCCATTCGGCCCAGAAAACGGCTCAGAGATGCCAAACAACCTGTGAACTTCTGCACATCTTTCAGTGATCTCGGTAAAGACATGCTCTCAATAGCTTTTATCTTAGAAGGATTGGCTTCAATGCCCCGACTAGAAACCAGAAAACCGAGTAGCTTTCCAGCCGGTACACCAAAGGTGCACTTACTCGGATTCAGTTTCATTTTGTACTTGCGTAGGTTAGCAAAGGTTTCCTCCAGGTCGGCAAGCAGAGTATGTGTTTTATTCGTTTTGATGACAATGTCATCTACGTACACCTGCACATTCTTGCCGAGCTGGTCGTGCAAGCATTTCTGCATGCATCTCTGATAGGTTGCACCCGCATTCCTCAAGCCAAAACACATGACACGATAGCAATAAGCCCCGTACGGGGTAATGAAAGCAGTCTTTATTTGATCAGCAGGGTTGAGTGCAATCTGGTGGAAACCAGAGTAGGCATCTATGAAAGACAACAGTTCACAACCGGCAGTGGAATCGATCACCTGATTGATGCGAGGTAGCGGGAAAGGATCCTTGGGGCATGCCTTGTTCAAGTCGGTGTAGTCGACACACATGCGCCATGCAGTGGCAGCCTTAGGATCCTCCTTCTTCTTCTCGACCATGACCGGGTTGGCTAACCAATCCGGGTGCAGCACCTCCATGATGAAGTTACTTATCAGCAGCTTGGTGATCTGATCACCGATGGCCTTCCTTCTCTCATCTCCGAAACGGCGCATAGCCTGCTTCACTGGCTTGGCGTCAGGACGCACATGTAAAGAGTGCTCAACCAACTCCCTCGGGACTCCTGGTAGATCTTCATTAGTCCAGGCGAATACATCCCGATTCTCACGGAGGAAGTGGATGAGCTCGCTTTCCTATTTCTCCGCCAACCCGGAACCAATGATGGCCACGCGGTCGGGGAACTCGGGGTCGACCTGGACTGTCTTGGTCTCCTTGGCAGCTTGGAAAGCAGTACCATGCTGGGTACTCGGCACACCTTGTGCACCAGCTTGTGCGGACTGAGCCATGGCCACCACCTCGTACATCTTCTTCTTCTCGGCCTCAATCACCATCGACTCCGCCAGCTTGGAGCTAGCTGAAGCACACTCCATGGACTTCTTGTAGTCACCAGCGATAGTGATTATGCCATTGGGACCAGGGATCTTCATCTTCAAGTATGCAACATGGGTAGAGGGCATGAACTTGCTCAGAGCAGGCCTGCCGAGTAGAGCATGATAGGGACTCTGGTGATCAACCACTTCAAACTGCAGGCGCTCTGTGCGACAGTTCTCCCGAGTACCGAATAGCACATCTATCCACACTCGGCCAATCGGGTTGCACGAGATCCCGGGCACAATGCCATGGAAGGTGGTCTTGCTGGGCAGCATCATGTTCTCGGCCAGGCCAAGCTTCTCGAGCGTGTCCTTGTACACAATGTTGATGATGCTGCCGTTGTCGATTAGCACCTTGCTGAACCTCACATTCTTCTCGGGACCCAGGAAGGTAGGATCCAGCACCAAGGCATAAGTACCCGGGTTGGGCATCACCTTGGGATGATCTACTCGGGACCACCTGATCTCCTAGTCGCACCAGTACATGTAGTGAGGAACTGCAGGAATCACTGCATTGACCTCCATGGCCCGCCTGTGCTGTGACTGCTTGTCGACTGCCTCAGAGGTGAAGATCATATAGCTCTCATGGTGCTCTTGGTACTGGTTGGAGCCATTACCCCCATTGTTGCCATTGTTGTTGCCCTGATAGTTGTTGTTGTTGCCTCTGTTGTTGTTGTTGCGTTTGTAGTTGTTGTTGTTGTTGCGGTATCTCTCATTGTTGAAGTTCTGGTTGGCTCCTAAAGCCACTTGGTTCACATTCTCTCTTCTCGGGTACACTGGCGGCCGAGCTGCGGGTGCGCGAGTAGGCTGCACATTGGCATTGGCTGCAGGCAGAGGAGGAGGAGGCAAGCCATCACTCTTGATCGCCTCCCACCATTCGCACTGCCGAGTAGTGTGGTTAGCAGGCCTCGAGGGGTGGTGAGTGTGAAAGCTGCATGGGCCATCCTTCATGTCATCAAAGACAAACTTCTTCGGCTGCTCGGAGTTCCCGCTACCCGACTGAGCAGTACGGAACGGTTTCTTGTTGCCTTGGCCCTGGTTCTGGTTCTGCCCGTAGGCTCCAGCAGGTTTCTGCCTTTGGCCACCACCGCCTCCGACATTCACTGCATTCACCTCTTCAGGATCATACCGAGTATCTACTCGGCGCTTGTTGCGGAACTCGTTGCGCTTGCTGCTGTTGAAGTTTCTTCTCGGTTCAGAGGAGTTCATCAGTGGCTGTGTAGGATCACCGAGTGCGTACTGATCCGCAATCTTGATGGTCTCCGCCAGAGTGTTCGGCATCTCCCTCTGCAATCTCTGCCAAAGCATGCTGCCATGTCGGCAACCCTGCGCAAACCAGGTGATGGCCTGTGCTTCATTCACACCCTCACAGGTGTTCCTCAAAGTGCTCCACCGAGTAAGGTACTCGCGGTCCGTCTCGTCTTCTCGCTGCCTGCAAGCTGACAGCTGCTGTGGCCTATTCGGTCTCTTGTATGTACTCGTGAAGTTGCTGATGAAGGCATCCGAGAAGTCCAGCCAGCAGTTGATGCTGTTCTTGGGCAAGTTGTTGAGCCAAGTGCGAGCTGGACCCTCTAACATCTGCGGCACATAGCGCACCGCCCATCTCCTGTTGCCATTCGCGATATGGACCGCGGTGACATAGTCATTGAGCCAATCTTCAGGCTTGGTGCTGCCGTTGTAGCTCTTGGTGCCCCTTGCAAGCTGGAAGCCCTTCACGGACGGCTCGTTCATGATGCGCGGCCCAAAGCACTCGGGGCCAGGAGGACCCGTGCTCTCTAGTCGCGCCGACAAGCTGATACGATCCAGCTGGTGCCTTGCATCTCCAGGCGCCAACACGCGCTCGCCAACACGGTCATGAATGTCATAACCAGACATCTCCATAGCCGAGTTGCCATCATCATACCTATCCACCTGCACAGCTGCAGGCTGCTCCACCGGATTGGCGGCTGGTGCCACTGGACACGGCTGCTGCCTCTGCCGAGTAGGCTGGGCTGCGGGTTGCCGAGAAGAACCTGGACGTGCGGCTTCTCGGGCACGGCTTTGAGCTTGATGGGCTTGAGAGCCTGCTCTTGCAGCGTTGTGTTCCCGCCCGGGCTGCTGCGGCACAGCAACCTGTTTCGCGGCAGCAGCCGGGTCATACACCTGCATTTGCCTGTCTCTGCCCGAACGCCCGCTGCGGCTCTTCTCGCGGCTAGGATGTGGAGATGAGGCTTGATCGTTAGATCTAGCCGCGTGCGAGTGAACCACCTGCGAAGCTCCAGCACCCGGGTTGGCCTTCCGGAACTCCTCGTTCTGCCTAGCGGCCTCCAACACCAACTCGTTGAGCCTCTCCTGCTGCCTGAGACGCGCCTCTCCATCCAGGCGCGGCAACTCGGCGGCCACGGCCTTTGTAGCCCTGAGCGTCTTGGCGGGTGTGCTGTACCTTGGCCTTGTGAAGGTGTTCGCGGTGGCGGACTGAGCGGGCACCTCCGCAACCGTTGCCATCTCTCGACACCCAAGTTGCGCCGCGTAGCGCCTACTCTGCTAGGCCTCCTGGCGACTGGCGTGAAGCCGTGAGCCTTGTTGTACTCGAGCTGGTCTAGACTCAGCTCAAGCCTGATCTTGTCCAACTCCGCCTGCTCGGCAAGCAGCTCCTGGCGTTGCCGCTCGAGCTGCTCCCTCGCGGCTAGGAGCTCGACGTCGGTGGGAGTGGGCATACCAGGTCGCGTAGCAGACGCGGGGATGACCGTAGACGTGGAAGGCGGCAAGTTGTTCTCCCTCTCGTAGGGCCGGTGAGTCCTGCCACCCGCAGGCGGTTCATCCGTCTCCTCGACGACGGCCGCAGCGCCAGTAGCAGCTGCGCCAGTGTTTGCCGCCAAGCCCGTCACCATCACCTCAGCGCAGCTCGCAGAGCTGCATGCGGGCCTTCCGCGAGCAGCAATCACCGCGGGAGGATCCTCCGCGTCATGCACCAGCTCGGGGTACGCGCTGTTGGCGACGGTGGCGACGTAGACGAGGTGAGAGCCGAAGGAGATCACCGAGCCGCTCTCAGGCATGGCCATGCCGCCGAAACAGCCGGCGTTGTCGGTGACGAAGTCGAAGGAGCCGAATCTGTGGACAAGGCCACAGACTACGCGCTCCGCTGAAGAAGATCCCGTCCGAACAGAAACTCCAGCCAGCGCCGCTGGTTGCCCCACGGTGGGCGCCAACTGTCGTGGTGGTGTCACGGCAGATGCCATGGGATGGCTAAAGATGTGGGGACGAAGGACGCTGGAGGTGCTCGGGGAGGGATCACGCGACGAGTAGCCGCGTGAGGTACAACGTAAATACTGCAGACAACACGATCTACCCAGGTTCAGGGCCCTCGTGAGGAGGTAAAACCTCTACTCCTGCCTTTCTGTATGTATTATGATGTCTCTCCGAGTAGCCACAGTACAAGTGATATCGCTACCGAGTAGCCGCTCTCCTCTCCCCGAATGGAACTAGGTCAAGGACTTAGGGTTTTTAGGGTTTTTGCGTGACCCAGTATGCGATGCCTCACGCAGGAGGCGGCGGGGCACCTTATATACCTGGTGCCCAGCCGGATACGTCCAAATCTAGATAAGTGTCGACATTGTGTGCACATCGTCCTTCTTCCGGGTTCCCGCTGACAGCTTTGGTTCCTAACCTTGGCTTCATCTGGAAAGTCGTTGGGCAAAACTAGGGGACAGACTGGTATCACTGTACCTAAGCACAGAGTAGGCCCCCCTTATCCTGCCACGGCCTGCTTCCATGCTGTCACTGTCAGGCAGGCCGGTCCCAGATGAACAGTAGTTCGAATGCTGCCAAGTACGGACCCAGGATACGCGGGATCCTGTGTCAGAACGGCTCCTTTGACTTTCTGGCCCGAGTAGGTTCCCGCCAATTGTTCCCGCCAATTGTACTCGGGCCAACTCCTCTACTCGAAAGGACAGAACTTGACTGATATCTCCTTCTGGTCATCTTGAGGTGAGACCGAGTAGCAGTCTGCCGGGTAGCGGGTACCAGGTAGTCGGCTACTCGACCAAACCTCTCTTCTGTTAGCTGCTTTTACCACTTGCCTTTACCCTACTCGGGGGTAACCCCCCGACATCCCCCACCCGTTACGTTTCTGTCACTCAAGTGTGAGTGAAAGGGAGTCATTAACCCACTATCGAGCATAAATACTCCCTCTTGGAGTTACAAAAATCAATTTGGCCAGAGCATCTACTAGTAACGGAGAGCATGCAAGATCATAAATAACATACACATGAAAGGAACATGATAAATTGATAATCATTGGACATAGCATTCAATATTCATCAGATCCCAGCAAACACAACATGTAGCATTACAATAAGATGATCTTGATCGTGTTAGGAAGCTCACAAGATCTAAACATGATGAATAAATAGGAGAGAACAACTATCTAGCTACTGCTATGGACCCGTAGTCCAGGGCTCCGGAGGCACGCATGGTGATGAAGATCCCTCCGGTGATGATTCCTTCTCCCGGTATGGTGCCGGGGAGAGCTCGAGAACCCTTCTGAACTAGGGTTGATTATGACGGCGGATGCGGATGTTTTTGGTGGAAAAGGCTCAGATCTTTAGGGTTAACCCTCCGAGAGGTATAAATAGGTGACAGGGAAACATCGGTGGGCAGCCATCGGGCCCACACCACCCATGGGCGCAGCAAGAGGGGGGCGCCGCCTCATGGTGTGGGGTCCCTGAAGGCCCCCCTCCGGGTCTCCTCCGGACTCCGTGTACGTGACGACTTTCTAAGACTTCTGGTTTTTTTTCGTCTAATTCCGAGAATATTTCCAGAACGACTTTTCTGAAAGTAAAAATAGCAGAAAACAGAAACTGACTCTATGGAATCTTGTCAATAGGTTAGTCCTAGAAAATCCATAAAAACGACAGAAAGTGTATGAGAAACATGTAACATAAAGCATGAAAACAACATGGAACGTTAGAAATTATGGATATGCTTGAGACGTATCATCAGGTCACAGACATATCGAGCACGCAGATCAGTCTTTGAAGCCATGATCCACACTATTTACAAAAAACGATCGAACGGCGCGGAATGGGGGCAATGGCTCTCTGGATCGTCCAACATTATATGGAACTCCGGGTAGAAATCAATGTACTTTCATAAGATTTTAAAATTTTAAAACTTAGCTGAAATCGTTTTATCATTGACTGGCATCTTAATTTGGGTACATAAACTTAACATAAATCGTACGAGCCCAGGAACAAAATAAATATGATAGGTCATTCACACGTAGGGATAAGTAGGATGAAGTCTCTGGATTACAAGGGAAACCTTCCACTCCGGAGTAAACCAAACCAAGTTTTTTTTACGTAAATTAGTCATTTCCTGCTGATGTTTTGAACATGCATTCTATGGTCATCAAGAACAAACAAGGTGAATTTAATTTTTTTCCTCATTAACGACATTATTCTTTTTTTTATTAAGTGATAATTAATCAATATATGAGAATAAAAATATTTTCACTTAAAAATCGCATAGTTCCAATGCACCCTTTATTCGAATAGTACATGTCAAGAGTTTATTTGGCACATTAAAACAAGGTTGAAAAACAAACTTGCTTAGAAATAGGTTGTTTAACCTAGCTTTCGAGCTCTTCTCTAAACCACATTTTCACCTCACGAGCAGAAATAGCTCAGATTGATAATGTAACGTGCATAATAGTGTAGAAGTCATTATAAAACCCAGATACCAAAAGAACTGGTATAAATTTGAATTTTGGCTCAAATTTGAATTTAAATTAATAAACCAAGATTTGCTACCACATACACATCATAGCAAAAAGCATTCCATCGTACGAGTTTTCACATTTCAAATAAAAAATAGCATTTACATCACACAAGTTTTTTACTTCTTCTTAGCGCTTCATTTCTTCCTTGTCATCCTACCGTTGCTTGTTTTAGAATCTACATGGTAAATTTTATTCATGCTCTTGGTGATCTTCGTGTCATTATCACTAGGCCGCCCCATAACACTTCCTAGACTTTCAGTTTGCACCTCAACAGTGCTAATATGTTCAGACGGCATCTCAGCAGAAGAAGTAACTTCAGTTTTTTACTTCAACAGCTGGTATAGGTTTAGATTGCACCTCGACAGCAGAAATAACTTCAGTTTGCATTCAGCAACCGGAATATATAGGTTCAAGTTGCACCTCAACAATAGAAATAGCTAAAATTTTCACCTCACCAGAAATAGCTGGAATAGGTTCAGGTTGCAACTCTAGAGCAGAAATACATAAAGTTTGCACCTCGGCAGCTGGGGTAGGTTCAGATTGCACCACAACATCCAAAAGTCTCTCATTTTCGAAAATATGCACACTTCTCTTTTTTCTACTGCCATTGAGTTTTACATTTTTTTTGTTGGCCATTAATCCTCAGCAACAAGGGGATGCGAGTTCTTTTGTACTGCACGCTTCCTTCTGAAAAGTAAAGGCAAAAAAGCTTGTCATTTCATTAGTAAGTTAAACAAGCAACCAAATAAAAAACAAAAAATATATGAACATACTTTTTCCTTTCATGAGTGTAACAACACTTGGTAGATCCAACTCTGTGCCCTAGTTCCTCGCACAATTTGCATCTATTTTGGTTACCTTTTTGGGACCTTTTAGGCTTTGCATCTTTCTTTTCTTTCTTACTACTACCACCTTTCTCAAACCATGCCTTGAATCTACTATGTTTTGGATGGCCAGCCTCTCTCTTAGTTACTAGAGGACAAAACTTAAATTAAATTTCCACTTCATGCCACTAAGAATGATCTGTAAGTGCTGGAATTGGAGTTGCATACGCTGCATTGAATTTTTGTACTAAGTAATCTTCATGCAAATATGGGTGCATGTTTAGCTTTGGCTTAGACGCCAAGAAAAGTATTGAATGCTCACATTGTTTACCAGTGTGTTGCCACTCGACGCAAGTGCAGTCATGTGTTTTAGTGTTAACAACATGCCTACTTCCAGTCTTGGTTTCTCTCACTTCAGCACCTCATACTGAAGATTTCTCAAAAGAAAAACGTGTAAGATTCCTGCTTCTGTTGACTACCTGTTGTACCACTGCAGGAAGCTTATCCCCTTGCAGACATTCACAAATCCTTCTTCTCAATTACCACAAAACGCATCAGCATTATCCTGATTTGGTCAACCATATCATGGACAGACAAGTCTTTCAATTGCTTCACCCTGTTATTAAAACTTTCTGCCAAGTTGTAGTTGATATGATCACACTTGATGACAGTGTTAAATCCTGACCAGTACCATAACAGAGAATGGAAGGTGTTTAGCCATGTGCCAAACTCAGTGCATGCTGCCATTATATTAGCAAGATGGTATGAATGGGTCTGTGTAGTGTAATATCTTGGTGCTGGCAACATGTGCCCAAATTCTTCTCCTCTGAACTTATTTATCAAATTCATCCACATATGGCCGAAGTACTCCCTCTGATCAGCATGGGGAAAAACAATTTTGACTACATTTTCTAGTCCTTTACATGCATCTGTGTGGATTGCCAAAGGTGACGCTGGCTCTATGCATCTTTTCAACTGCATCATGAACCATGTCCATGAGGCCTTTGTCTCTGACTGAAATATGCCAACAGCTAGGGAACATCTAGAACATTGCATGCTGCCAATTAGCCACTCCACTTGCTAGTAAAAAAAAGATGAGTGTATGCTTAGATATGTATGAGATCTTGCTTTGAAGCCATCGATGCAAGGCTTTAAAGCCATAAATAACTTGGAGAAGAAGACTTTTCCATCAATTCTTACCTCAGTATCTATCTCCACAATACTGCCAGGTGACGTCTTCTCCACCTCTGCTTTGAAGTTATAAAGCATCCTAAATTTATTTGCCCCACCATATAATTGTTTCGTTGCCCTTTGTTTTCCCTTCCACACTGTGTTATAATTTAGCTGAATTGTGTACAACTTTTCCAAATCTACTTTGAGTTTCTTGGCGGTAATATTTCGTGTCTTGGTTAAAATGGAGGTGATCTTTTCTGCAACCCGTAGCTTTGATGTCATTGTCAATATTATCTGTGAACTTGTAATACAATTATGTTCATGTGGGATTTGATTTACCCTGATTGTACGTTCATCAGGTTGCCGGCTAGCAGATATGTACCGATTGCAAGGCTTGGCAGTCCCATCAAAACCTCGACACCTCGCAAAACGTTCTTTCTATCGGTCTAATAAGTCTTGGCATCAAACTCATGTTTCACTGCATAAGTCTTGAAACACATTCTAAACTCATCCATGATTGGCCACAACTTCCCTACTTTAAATAACAAGGTATTGTTTGTCATACACATGTATCAGCTCATCAACATGCGCATCATCTACAACATATGCAACATCTTTCATCAACTCTACATCCACATTAGACAAATCTATCACACCATCAGCAGGCAAACAAGATTCACCCCTCTCCTCCTTATCTCTATGGAATGCCGAATAGTTTGGCCATCTCACTATCAAGCATGGGTGCAGTGACTAAATTTGTACGCTCATCTATTTGTATTGAATTCCAATCAACACAAGCAGCACCAGGACCCTTTTGTGCATATGCAACAACCAACTGATCAGGTATTATTGTCACTTTAGAACGTATGAGCATTAGGTACATGAAGCCCAATCATCATCTACCATCCGCGAATCCAACTTTGAAGTCACATATCCAACCTGAGCCAATCTTCAAATCAACGAGCTCAACATAAAAATCAGCACCTTCCGACCCGTCTTGTCGATCGATTTCATCAACCGTTTGTAGGTCATTCTCAATTCTCACATACGCTCCCTTCCAATTATCAAACCGCAACACTGATACTTCTGGCTCTGTACCCCAACTAACACTCTCCCCAATTTTCTCCACAAATTTCCAAACTGCATCCTCTTCCATTTGCACTAGTTCTTACGGATCAATTATATGCAACCTCGACCTTCCATTTCACAATTGTATCTCTCTCAATTTTCTGCACGCTACCATCCACTAGCTTGCCCGTTGATGCAAATAAATTGATTGTAAATTCGAATAACCGTGCAGCGCCAACATCACCAACACATGGACAGTGTGAGCTAGCGGAACTGGTCAAGGCCCTAATCGAACTCAAATTAGATTGGAGAGATGCGCATCGCCGATTTGAAGTTTTCTCGACATGCTCCATGTCGTTCAGCCCACCCGCGGCCACCACACACAATCTATGGCCACCGAGAACAGAGGCCACATGCTCAGGTCTAAATCGACTAGAAGAGGAACAGGAACATGACTAGATGTGCGAAGGAACTCACCAAGAAGTCCGCTGCCATCGAGACTGTCAGATCCACCGCCACAGAGAGTTGTGGCTCCGCCGCTGTCGGAGAAGAAGGAATCAGATGACACGGTTCGACAAGCGGTTCACTCGATTCAGTTGGACAATGAGGGGCCCACCTGACAGAAACAATAATTGTCAGCATGTTTTTTTTCGAGAAGGCCATAACATAACCTCAAACTCATTTAAGACGGAGATGGCCGTTTTATCGTCCAGGTCGGCCATTGGCTATTTGCGCGCAAAAAAATTTAGTACAAGAGCTATGGCGAGGAAAAACATCGCACGAGAGCTAGTGCCGGAGAGAAACATCGCTCAAGATCTATTGGCCCAAAAAACAACACTCCGTAGCTCTCCAATGTTTAGTTCGACTCAACATGACCCATCAAGGATTCAATCCGGCTAATGTGCTCCGCGGAACTGGCATCATGAGTCCCGCTCCACAGTATTCTCGCTGAAAATTGACCCTAATATTCACCATATTGTCTAATCTCGCACGATCCGACAGTAAATCCCATAATTCCGTACTTATCCCTCCTCGCACATCGTTTTCTCGCAGAATCATGTCACCCATCTTATCTCCGACGCAATCAACAACCTCACATCACCGTCGCAGCCCGGCATCCTACCCACTAACCTTGTAGGACCAAGCGAGGGCATAATCCCTGTGCCAAGGAGGGTCGCCATCCTTTTCTCATCAACATGAGCCACCCGCCATGGTACAGGCACGTATGCACGGCCTAACAGGCCTCTGTCGCCAACGGTCATCCTGCCATAATTTAACCCCCCGACGTTTAGCCGCCGAACCTGCCACATCCATCATATGGCACCTTGACAAGTTGTAACCACACCACCGCCTCACTTAGCTTCTATCTTACAGGAAAGACCCAAGACGCCAACGGCCGAGCCCATCGGCGTAAGGAGCTTCCCCGTAGGCATAGGCATACGCCGACGGTGGCTGTTAGCGTCCACCTCTCTCGGTGTAGCCCCGCTATCCGTCGGCGTACTAGTATCACTGGCTCTACAGGAATATTCCAACGTTTCTATTAGGGATGGCATACGCCGACGGCAACCCCGTTGGCGTAGAAATGCACGCGGCAGCTCGTGGGCTCCCCTGGGGCGTAGTTGCTGGGCTGCAGGCCCATACGCCAAGGACAACCGCGTCGGCGTAGAAACTGCTTTTGGAAAGGTGGTGGGCTACAGGCCGACGACATTATGTTGTCGGCAAATAGGATGGCCTTTTTTTGGTTCTGGTTGCTTCTGGCAGGGTTTAAATAGGATCTAAATTGCAAAAAAAATATGATTGAAATCACACAATATCATCAAAACATCATACCCATATCATCCAAACATCATATAATATACAATATCATCCGAGCATCATCGATATCATACACACACCTTGCATACAAACACGATCATGTTCCTACATATTGCGGGAGCTCGAGGTGCTCATCTCAGACCACATGAGAAGAGGCGACCATCCCCCACTACTAGGGAAATGGTTATAGCAACATACTATACCGCAGGCGAACAGAGAAGGCCCTGCGCCTGCGCTAAGTAGCGCCGGCGAACAGGTAGTAGATGCGCATGGCGTAAGGAAATTACCCCGGGCGAACAGATAGGAGATGCGCCTGCGTAAAAGGTGGCTGGGGCACCCCCGGCACTGTGCCTATACCGCAGGCGAATATGCCCCTAATTCGCCTGCGCTAAGGTTCCCAAGAGCTGGCGAATAAAAGCCAATGCGCCTGTGGTAACCCTAGCCCGCTGCACCACCCCATAGCGCAGACGCATATACAACTAATTCGCATGTGGTAATTTCTGGCCTCAATAAGTACGGCCAGCCACCCACCACCACCCCTAGACACCACACTCACTCACTCCCTACTCCAAACTCGACCCATTAGTAGTCCAAGATCAATCCGCCACACCTCTCCACCATTTTTATCTAATTTAACCAATCATGTGTTATATATTTTAGCTAGTACGCTACCCCACTTGCCCTCTTCCAAATCTCTTCACTAGATCTACTAACCGGATACTAGATCTCACCACAAATGCACCACTAGCTACTTCTAGATCTATCACTCTCTTATCGATCGTCTCTCCGGTGATCTTTGACGTCGTCATCGTGTCTATATATTTTGCATTGTGAGTCATCTTAATAGGTGCGTGAGATTGGTTGGTGGAGGAGAACTCGATCTATTTTGCATTTTATTGTGTTGCCATGAGGATGAGTTGACAATGTTTTGCCGAAATGTTGATTCATTTCCGTTTCGGCAAATTTCTGGCGCTCCGCGTTACGTTTTGTAGCAAAGGTCATGCCGAAATTTTCCGTGAAAACCGGATCTAATTAGTGAAACCTCCCTTGCCGTGCAGGCGACAATGGTCATTGGGACGAGGACAAGCGTGGTGCATAGATACGTGCAACGCGCGACTGGCCGACATGCATCGAAACGACCGCACCGAGATAGTGTCCGTGTCGAAAATGCAAGTTAGGGTCCTTGTTCAAACCATATTCTGGTAATGTGGAGAAGCGCCTTCTCAGGTATAGTTTCATGGAGGGCTACACTAAGTGCATGGATGATGATGAAGACGATGATCACGACGAGACCAATGGGGCGGCGACATGTGAAGATGAGGACGAGTCTGAACATGGCAATGGAGAGGACGAAGAGGCTGCCGACGGAGACGACTATGAAGAAGAAGGGAGTCATGGTGATCAACAACATGTCTAAGACGAGGACATGAACACTCCGCTAACTTTAGCCGTGCAGGGACCCTCATCTTCAAGAGCTTCTTCTCTAGAACACATCAACCGACGCCAGACGTAAATCTAAGATCACACAACTAGAGATAGACTCTGCAACTTCGTTGCATGATGCAAGTCGCGGGGAGGGGGAGTCACGCTTGAGAGTAGCCCTCGATCTTCTAGAGATGAAGGCAAAACACGGATGGACCGACACAAGCATGGATGATCTTCTGCGATACCTGAAGACGCACTTACCTGAAGGGAACACATGACGAGCATGAGACACATGATGACTACATGGATATTGAGCTTTCTCCCATTGATGATTTCATAAATTAGTTGGATGGCGAAGAGGTTGCTCCGGAGTTACCCAACAGAAATCTTAATATCCATAAGAAGCTAGATGGCGAAGAGGGTCCTTCTAAGTTACCCACTAGAAAACCGGATATCTAGAAGAAGCTAACATATTCCCAAGAAACACCCGAGGAGGAGACGGCCTTTATGGCTCCACAACCTATGGTGGTTACCCCGAATACACTCCGTGCTACGGACGAGGAGGCGGTAAAGCAAAGAGGCACTCCCCTGTGCTTGAGGGCAAAGAAGCATCGGAAGAGGCCTGTAGCCAACAAGAAGAAAGGTGGTTCCTCCTCTAGTAGCCAGCCATCGGCCGCTCGAGTCCTGGACCGTTTGCCGCCCGCCGTCTGTGTAGGAAGGTGCATGAGATATGTAAGCCGATGCTGCCGCCAGAGGTTGTCACTGTCATGGGTGGTGACATGAGGAGCATCCACGACAGAATTTTGCAGAGAGAGAGAGAACTTCTACATGAGAAACATCCCCCCTACCCGCTATACGTGGTCAAGGTGCAACGATCCGCGGGCTTTGTGGATACAAATCCCTAGAGGTGTTCTTGATTAGATATGGAGACGTGTTCAGGGTTTTCCACTTGGGACAGCTCGACCGAAGCATTGTCCGCTTGGTATCGCTCGGCATGGCGCACGATATGGCCATGGAGAATACCACGAACATCGCGATTATGGACCCCTACTACATGGTTGAGGACTACTTGTTGTCACCTGCGGACTGGGTTGTTATCACGAACTATATAACAGGTTTTTTGATAGATAACAAGGATAAGAACGCCATTCTCATGCCATACTTTCCCCTGTAAGTAGTCCTCTCCGCTTCGCGTCATTACATTCTTTCTAGAATCTCCTTAGGATTCTGATGATGATGGCTTGTTCAAAATGTTCTACGCAGAAAAGAAGGATGCACACTCATCGTCATGGAACCGCATTGGTCGCAATGCACTTATCTCGATGCGGGTAGGGCGGTGCAGAAGGACTACAGTGAGATAAAAGCTATTCTTAATAGTGCCCTCAACGGCTTCGCCTCCTATTTAGGACAAGCCCCTAAAAAAGGAGAAAATAGTCGAGGCGCCTACGTGTGCAACCATGTAACAAACTTCCCCTGCCTCAAGCAATCGGCACAAGAATCTGGGTTGGAAGCTTGGTATGCCATCTTTCAGATGAGGGAGTACTTAAAGGATGCCCAAGAGGTATTGTTACCAAGTCATCTCCGAGACATGATCACAAAGATGGCCAACACCCCCGATGAATATGTGAGAGCTGAGTTCTGTCACATCCGGCGGAGGATCTGCACGATACTCAAGTCGTATGTCATCAGTCGAGGTGGCTTGTTCTTCCACGGCCACGCACCACCGAGCAACCGTGACATATAAGCACACCTACGAGAGCAACTTTCCAATGCATCGAATCTCAATATACTTGCATCATATAACTTTTAGTCGCTTTATTTGTCGTGTTTTATTCATAAACCTTGATGCTTCTATTCTTTTGATAGTTATTTGCAGTCTATTATCAATTTCCATGCTAAACACGTATTTTTGTCCTGTGCACAGATGACATGGTATGTTGTGTATATCGTTAGGGTTCCCGGAGTCTACGACGATTGGGAACAATGCCGGAGACATGTGCACGGTTTCAGCGGCAACAGCTACAAGGGGTACAAGACCATGGTGGAGGCGGAAGCTCGATACGCCACTTACCTAGCGAGAGAGAAGACGGAGACGACGAGGGCCCGGATGACCACCTTCGCCATCGCCGTGCTGATACTCCTTGTGTTGATGCTACTTATTATAGTGCTTGTGTAGCTAAACTTTCAGTATATCGTTGAACTATCTCGAATTGAGACTATGTAATACAAACTTGTGTATTATGTCTTGATGATCGATGTTATGTAATGACTACTAGTTGTTGATGATCGATGTTATTTTGTGCATCTCTAACTTAGTGCCAATTGAATGTAATTTGTGTCATCTCTATCTCTGAGTATATCTATCATTTTTCTATCATTTTGTGTCATTTTGCTCTAATTTGTGCCAATTAAGTGTATTTTGGTTTCTGTTTTTCTTTGACACAGGTAAAACTTAGCATAGGAGAATAGGTTAAATACCCCAGGCGCATAGGCCTTTTTTGCCACCGCTGTGTGCACATACCGCAAGCGCATAGGGCATGTTCGCCAATGCTAGCTTGAGTTACCACATGTGCATTTGTGTGTTCGCCTGTGGTAAAGCATTACCACTGGCGATTAGGTCCCAGGCGAAGTGGTATTCGCCTGCGGTAAGAGAAAACAATTCGCCTGGGGTACTGTTTTCCCTAGTAGTGCCCGCCAGACATCAGTATCGAACCACCAGAGGAAATCGGCGAGGCACTAGCACGGGCATCGACCGGTGTGATCTTGCGTGAAGGACTCGGCGATGCACCAGCAGCGCCACGAATCGGCATGATCGTGCGTGATGGACTCGGTGAGGCATCATCCTGGCCAAAGGGTCCAGTCCCGGAGCATCCCGATCTCTACATGCATTTTTGAGCAAAAGATATCAACTTGGAAGGAACATGATAGTGGTAACAACTGGTTTGGCAAATAAATTACCGTCGTCCTTGAGTAGTATGTGCGGGGTGAAATCCTCCTTCGATGGGCACCGTGGCGCGAGCCCCGGCCTAGCTGGCCTAGCTGCTAGTGGCTCCCGCTCTCCAGTGGAAATAAAACCTCTTGGTCGCGTACAATATAGTTTAGATGTTAGGATTTGCATAAAAAATGTTCAAAGTAGGCAAAATATGACTTCTCATATTTTGCAGAAAGAAAAGGGTGAAACTTACAGTATCGCGCAGCTCTTCTCAGTCGTCAAAGGCCTCTCTGGTCCGCGTCCACTCCTGATACGCCGCCTCATACTCGCAAAAGCAGTGTCGTAGGCCACGTCGGGATCATGCTACAATTTCAAGAAAAATGAATCTCGTCAACTTAGCAACTCAGAAACGAACGTCGAAAAGAGGATGAAATTGAGAAAAACTTACATCGTGGCGTGCTCGGGAAGGCCGTCGAGGAGGCGGGACAGCGGGGCCGTCGGCGGTGAGGGTGGCCTTGATACGTGTGAGGTCCAACTCAGGAGTACGCGGAGTCACCTGATCAAGACAGCAGAAATGGCCATGCTCCCTCTCACGCCTACCCACAACCAACGCTCTCTCGTCGGTCTCCTGCTGAAGAGGGTTATCCACCTCCGGATGAAAACCCTGAACACCGAGAAGTAGATATCTAAATCCTCCCTGGCACTGCCGAAGTACTCGGGAAGTGAGGGCTGATGCTGGGATAGATCGGCCTTCTTGATTTTCGTCTTCTCCTATGCTTCCATGTCCGTAAGAGGCCCCCCCCCCCCACAAGGGACTCCGGCATCGCCAAAGAAATGTTATGTGTATCAAGTAGAAACATGAGGGGGAAATAAATGCAGTTTGTTACATCTATGTACGTACCATCTTTTGCTTGAAGTGATCATGGTTGCAAGCTCCCGCACAATGTGTCCCCTCGTGTCCGCGGTTTGCCTTGTTCCGCTGGTTAGTGGTCTAGAACTCGTCGTTCTCCTCGAGACATATCAACATCGTCGCCTCACATGTGTCCTCCTTACCATCGGCCCACTGGGGCATAACCTGAAAAATCAAGACTCATTTGAAGAACAGATAATACAATTGCAGTTTAGCAGCAACACATAATACCATTGATATTTTTTTTTTACTTTCCGATACGTAATTTCCAAAGTCATCTCAGGTTCAGCCTTCGCACTCGGCTACTACAACCCCCACTTCCCACGTAGGTTATCCAAATAGCTTGATCGAGCTCCACAAGCTGTCTGCGCTAGGCTGATCTCGTATGTAGTCAATGAATATTCATGTAGTACAAGAATGCTAGGAATCTCCGATACTCGGTGATTTACTTGTGCAACTCTTTTCTGTGTACCTATTTTTTGGTGTATATATAACAAAACACTCGATCAAAATAGGATCGTGGTTTCGTCTTATTAGTTACCTTAATTTATCTTATTATGTGTCGTGGTCGTTAGCTTTTTTAAAGAACATCGTCAGAGGGTCGGGAGCTCCCGCATTGCATTATAGAAGAAGATAATCGGTCCCGTTAAAAGGAAAAAACCAGACCTCAAAATCATACAACACGCGGTTAATTTTTGAGAAACTGGCAAAAACCGAACAAGTAACCTCGTCTGTGCCTGAAACATGGGAACGGAGACGTAAGTTCACAAGCCACACCTTGGATCCGACCTAGACCATCTCCGTAGCTACAAACCAAGTATCACCCCTAGAGATGCATCAAAGTGCCTCCTCCCAAGATAAGAGATCAAGCATTGACCTCTACTAAGGCCCGAGTCGCCTCCATCGTCTGAGGCGTGTCCTGGGTCCCCTCCGTGTACATCTGCAAAACCTTCTCATTCAGGACCTTCTCGGTGGCTTTCCACTAGCCCTTGATCTTTGGAACCTCTCCAAAGATCACTAGTGGAAACATGGGCACTAGTCCCGGTTGGTAAGCCCCATTTGTCCTGGTTGTGCAACCGGGATGGGCCAGCCGGGACAAATGCACCTGCCCCATTGGTCCCGGTTGCGCCAGGACCCTGGACAAATGGGACTGACCACATGGAGAACCTGGCCAGGGGAGTTAGTCCCGGTTCGTGTTAGGAACCGGGATGAATGCCTCCTCTGAAAAAGCAGAAGTTTGGCCACTTTCGCTGCCACGGCAGGTTTTTTTTTCGCATTTTTTTTTGCAATTTACGATGCATGCCTCGTAATCCCCAACCGGCCTCCCCTTCCCCAACCGCGTCCACTAGCCCACGTCTTTAATTAAGCCCACTGGCCACATTTGGTCAAAGTGCCCACTGGCCCGCGTCTTTAATTAAGCCCATTGGCCACATTCGGTCAAAGGGCCCACTGGCCACGCGGGATCAAAGGGGCCACTGGCCGGCGACCTAGTGGTTGGCTCGCCCGTTTCTACGTCCCCACGTCTTTAAGTAAGACCATAACCGCAGCCGCGCTCGGTCAAAGGGCCCACTGGCCAGCGACCCCAGCGGCCGCCTCGGCTACCCCGCGCCTCCACTACCCCACGCGTGGCCACGAACGGTCACACCATGCCTCGGCTTCCCCCCCGCGCATTCATGGCCGCCTGCAACCTCCGCCACGTTCTCGCCGCCGGTTGGCATGCCAACCCGGCCCGGGTCCTTTTTAAAGGGCCCCCGCCGCCCCGTACACCGCACATCCCGCTCCCAGCACCTCAACCCTAGCCATGTCGCCTCGCCGCTGGTTCAAGCGCGCCAAGAACGAGCACGAGGCCGGGTCCTCCAGTGGCGCCGGCCAGAGAGGCGCCGGCATTCCCCTGCCGCCGCAGGAGGCGTTCGGCTACGGTCCGGGCGGCATCCGGATCGGGCGCGGCCTGCGCGTCCCCGCACCACCTCCTGCAGCGTGCAACCCACCGCCTCGCGCCCCACCAGGCAAGAGGCTCCGCCGCTACGTGCGGAAGGAGGAGGCGACATGGCACTGGGAGCACGCCACGCCGGTCTTCTGGTCGGGCGTCCACCTCCCGGACGGCTGGCACCTCAACCCCCAGAGGATCCCGGTGCCGCCGCCCCCGACCAATGAAGCTGCCCGCGAGGAGATCGACCGCCGGCGCGCGCTCCTGCCGGCCCACCTCCTAAGGGACCGCGCCTACGCGCGGAGCTCCCCGAATTGGAACGTCTGGTTCCAGCAGGAGCACGACGAGCGCCGCCGCTCCTACTTCCCCACGCCCCCGGAGGAGACCACCGACACCTACCCAGCACCGCCGCCCGGTAGCGAGCCGGAGCTGTGGTTCGAGGAGGACATCCTCGAGGACGAGGAGGACCCCGAGCTCCAGGCCGGATTGGAGGCCGCCTACGAGGCCTCCCGCCGCTCCCTCGTCGAGGACGAGATTAAGCAGTGGGAGCAGGTCCTGGCCAGCGCGGCCGCCGACGCGTTGCCACCCCCTCCACCACCGGGGCCGTGGTGGCAGACGATGAACGCCGCCATGAAGGCGTCGGAGCACCAGCCGCCGCCACAACCGCTGCCCCCCGGCCTGGAGTACGAGATGAGCTGGGCCTGGACCGGCGGCGAATGGTCGCCGGAGGAGCTGCCGCCGCCGCCACCGGCGAACGCGCCCCCGATGCCTCCGCAGCCACCGGCGGCCGCCCCAGCTGCCTGCCCACCTGTGGCAGCAGCCTGACTACCACTGCCTCTCCTCCGACGAGGAGGACTAGGCCGGCGCCGGCGCTCCCCCGGCCACCTATAGTACCTAGACTACCCCCCCCCAAGAAACGGCCGGCCGCCTGTGGCCGCGCCGCCGCCCCTGATGCATGTAAGGACGGCCAATAGGGCCATCGTCAAGAAAGACGGCCGGCCGCCTGTGGCCGTGCCCCCCCCCCCCCCCCCGCCCCCGATGTAAGCACGGGTCTCCGGACCTTTTAATATATAAATGCATTCCCGTCCAAAAACTCCTCCCCTGGCCAATCTACGTCCTAGTTCAACCCCGCTGGCGGAACCAGCACCGGCGGGATCTTCGTATCCATTTCCGCCGCCGGCAGGGCTTCGCCAAGGCTACTCCGCTCGGTCCTGGGTGGTTGCTCGGCCTGGAGAGAGGGCCTAGATATTTATACAAATGGACCTCTAGTCCCGGCCCGTGCCAACCAACCGAGACTAGAGGTGCCCCCTTTGGTCCCGAGGTGGCACGGGCCGGGACCAAAACGTATTTCGAAATTTGGTGCCACCCTGCGCGCCCAAATTTTTTAGCGCCAAAATTTGAAAATTGTTTAAGTATGCACATTAATAACTTCTATATACTTTCGAATTTGACAAAAATTTCAACATGAAAAGTGCTTGAATTTGCATAACTAATTCAAATCCATTTTTTGTTTAACTAAATAATTATTCTAACTATTGAAACTATTAATTATTTTACTATTTGCATATAAACTTCTATATACAAGGCATCCGGGTGATTTGTATTCCGTCGATAAACCTTTAAGAGGGATGTAGAACAAAACTGTCGGACATATGATGGCGAATCAAAAGAACGGTCGGACGTATGATGGCGAATCCGGATGATTTGTATTTGGTCGATGAACTGAATGATGTATCAAACCTTCAAGGGGGGATGTAGAACACAGCAATCGGTATTGCCAACCTACAGCCCTGCCGTGGGAGAAACTTAATCAGATCAGGACACACCTTGCCTACCCTTTTTTTATTTTTGCTTGATTCAAGAGGACTTCTCTGCCGGCCATGCATCTCTACATTTCTATTCTTCTTACTACTTCCTCTGCGAGGTTCACTGTTGGTAACATCGTTCTGAACCAGATTTTGCTGATGACTTTTCAGGATAGTGCTCAAGGAAGGTTTGTCATGCAGCTTTGCTTGCAAAATAAGCTCAACTTGCTCTAGGAGCTGATCATATTGGCTCTCCATGAATGCATGAGCTTCAACATTTTCTGCAGCCTTTGCTGCAACTTTATATAAAGTTCGATAAAGCGAGTTGTACCTTTTTGACACGGAGAATTTGGGATCTTCGTCTACAACAGAAAAACCATAGTTCTCCTTCGAAGGTTCACTCTGAGCATCCTTCGCCATCTTTTCAAAACATAGTGTGGTGGAATTTCTTTGATATTTCTGATCTCAAGAACCTTCAGTACATGGCAACACGGAAGACCTACATTTTCAAACTTCTTGCAGCTACAAACGACAATATATTCTGATGAGTCGAATCTAACAAAATGACCCCGACGCCTGTTTTTGACAGTTATCTTATACTCGGATATGGGTCAAATTTCGCCACAGTTATAGACCACGCAATCCAAGATCAGTTCAAATTCTAATCTGAACATCTCAAACAGTGCAGGAGTGTATGCATTAGCAGCTTGCGAAAGTAACCGCAGAGGTGCAACCCTCTGCGTCATTTGAACTGCAAGGTAATCAGCTTGTTGTTCAGCTAGACGTTTCTCCTCCAAAAATTTATCATATCTGTTAAAGAAGTACCGAAGATCTATTTCTGTTCTAAGGATATCTGTCAGGATGGTATCCGTACTATCACTTCGAAGTGTGCCTGGAATATCTGCCTACAGTTATCTCATACTCGGATATGGGTCATAGTTGTCAGCTTTTTACCGGTCAATACAAATTACTGGTCAAACAGAACTATATGATCATGTATTCCACGTTTATTTTTACACATCACCAACAGACGGAGGAGAGAGAAACATAAAAGTGGGTGGGTGTGCCGCTGGTTGGGATAATAATGAAATCAGGCTGGTCATAGTTGTCAGCTTTTTACCGATCAATATAAATTACTGGTCAAACAAAACTATGATCATGTATTCCACGTTTATTATTACACATCACCAACAACATCCCTATCTAGTCTTCTGAATTTTCCCTTGCTTATGATCGCTTCGGCCGTAACCATGGAGCATCTTCATTATTTAACGGGATGGTGGGGTCAGCTTTCACTGTGAAGGGTGGAATTTCAACAAACTTATTATAATCTTCTGACATGTCTGTCGTGTTCTCGATTCCCACGATGTTTCTTTTCCCTGAAAGAACTATGTGATGCTTCGGATCATCGTATGATGAATTTGTTTGCTTATTTTTTCTTTTTTCGGTCAGGAGGACATGTCCTTTACATAGAAGACCTGAGCCACATCATTGGCTAGGACGAATGGTTCGTCATTGTAACCAATATTGTTGAGATCCACTGTTGTCATTCCATAAAGCGGGTCTACCTTTACCCCTTCTCCATTCATGTTGACCCGTTTGCACTTGAACAAAGGGACCTTAAAAGAAGGTCCATAGTCAAGTTCCCATATCTCCTCTATGTAACCATAGTATGTGTCATTTTTTCCATTCTCGTTTGTTGTATCAAAGCGGACACCACTGTTTTGGTTGGTGCTCTTCTTATCTTGGGAGATCGTGTAAAATGTATTCCCATTTATCTCGTACCATTGAAAACTCCCAATAGTCGAAGATGGTGACCCTGCCAACATGTACAGCTGATCTTCAACAGTGGTGTCATTTATAAGATGTGTTTGCAACCAACTTCCGAAAGACTCCATGTGTTTGCGTTTAATCCATGAGTCATCCTTCCCCGGGTTTGTGGAGCGTACAATATTCTTGTGTTCCTCGAGATACGTAGCCATGAACATAGAATTTTGTAGAACTGTGTAATGTGCTTTGGTGAAAGAATGCCCGTCCCTGGGTATCACTGTTTTCTTTCCCAGCGTTCCTTTTCCCCTAAGTCTCCCCTCATGCCGCGATTCAGGAACACCAATCGTCTTAAGGTCAGGAATAAAGTCAACACAAAACCCAATGACCTCCTCTGTTCTATAGCCCTTCGAGATGCTTCCTTCTGGCCTAGCACGGTTATGAACTTTTTTTTTCAAGACTCCCATGAACCTCTCAAAGGGGAACATATTGTGTAGAAACACCGGACCGAGAATATGAATCTCTTCACATAGGTGAACCAGGAGATGAGTCATAATGTTGAAGAAGGATGGTGGGAACACCAACTCAAAACTAGCAAGACACTGGACCACATCCCTCTGTAATCTTGTCAGAATTTCTGGATCGATTACCTTCTGAGATATTGCGTTCATGAATGCACATAGCTTCACAATGGGTACTCGAACATTTTCCGGTAGAAGCCCCCTCAATGCAATCGGAAGCAACTGCGTCATAATCACGTGGCAGTCATGAGACTTCAGGTTTTGAAATTTTTTCTCTGCCATGTTTATTATCCCCTTTATATTCGACGAGAAGCCATACGGAACCTTGATAATGTAAAGGACTTCAAAAAATATTTCCTTCTCTGCTTTAGTAAGAGCGTAGCTGCTTAAGTAATGGCGCCCTGTATCCGTGTGCTTGTTCCTTGGGTCTTTCATACATTGCTGGTCCTCACGTGCTTCTGGCGTATCTTTTGACTTTCCATACACGCCCAGGAAGCATAGCAGATTGACGCAGAGATTCTTTGTCACGTGCATTACGTGGATCGAAGACCGTACTTCTAAAACTTTCCAATAGGGTAGCTCCCAAAATATAGATTTCTTCTTCCACATGGGTGCGCGCTTATCAGGGCTGTTCGGAACTGGTTGGCTGCTAGCAGTCTTACCAAAGATTACTTCTAGGTCCTTGACCATATCGAATATATCATTACCACTACGGAGCTCAGGCTTCTTCCGGTTATCTGCCCCACCTCTGAAATGCTTCCCTCCTTTCTTTATTACGGGATGCTTGATCGGAAGAAATCTACGATGCCCCAGGTATACAACCTTTTTACATTTATCCAAATAAACACTTTCAGTCTTATCTAAACAATGTGTGCATGCATTGTATCCCTTGTTTGTATGTCCGGAAATGTTACTAAGAGATGGCCAATCATTGATGGTTACGAAAAGCAACGCCCGTAGGTCAAATGGCGTTTGTTCGTTCTCATCCCACACACGTACACCTGGTTTGCCCCACAATTGTAAGAGTTCTTCCACTAATGGCCTTAGATACACATCAATGTCGTTGCCAAGTTGCCTCGGGCCTTGGATGAGAACTGGCATCATTATGAACTTGCGCTTCATGCACAACCAAGGAGGAAGGTTGTACATACATAGAGTTACAGGCCAGGTGCTATGACTGGAGCTCTGCTCCCCAAAAAGATTAAAGCCATCTGTACTTAGACCAAACCATAAGTTTCTCGCCTCTTCTGTAAAGTCTGGGAAGTCTCTCTCGATCTTTCTCCACTGCGATCCATCGGCGGGGTGTCTCAACTTTCCGTCTTTCTTACGGCCTTCTTTGTGCCATCACAACAACCTAGCATGCTCTTTGTTTCTAAACAGACGTTTCAACCGTGGTATTATAGGAGCATACCACATCACCTTAGCAGGAACCCTCTTCCGGGAGGGGGGGCGGCGGCTCGCCGTCAACATCACCAGGGTCATCTGCTCTGATGTTATACCGCAGTGCAGTGCATACCGGACATTCATCCAAATTCTCGTACTTCTCACCGCGGTAGAGCATGCAGTCATTAATGCATGCATGTATCTTCTGCACATATAATCCTAGAGGGCAGAGAGCTTTCTTTGCTTCGTACGTACTCTCAGGCAATTCGTTATCCTTTGGAAGTTTTGGCTTCATTAGTTGAAGTAAACTCTCAAATGCCTTGTGAGTCACACCGTTCCGTGCCTTCCATTTCAGCAACTCCAGTGTGGTACCGAGCTTTGTGCTACCATCTTCGCAATTTGGGTACAACAACTTTTTGTGATCCTGTAACATGTTGTCCAGCTTCAACCTCTCTAATTTATTTTCACAGTCTTCCCATGCATCAGCAATAACTCGGCCAAGATCATCATCGGGCTCTTCTGATGCCTGTTCTTGATCACCTCCTTTTTCTGCATTCTCTTCCATTGCAGTATCATCGTATTCAGGGAACAAAGGATCTTCTTCTTCTTCTTCATCGTCTTCCATCACAACCCCTCTTTCTCCATGCTTGGTCCAGCAATTATAACTGGGCATGAAACCTCTCCGAAGTAGATGGCCGTGAAGGATTCTTTCGGAAGAGTGCTCTCTGACGTTCCGACAATCAACACATGGGCAACACATGAAGCCATTATCTTTGTTCGCCTGAGCTATAGCAAGAAATGCATTCAGGCCTGCCATATACTCGGAAGTGTGTCGGTCACCGTACATCCATCGCTGTCGTGCATCCATCTACATCGTATAATTAAGTTTATCAAAATACATTACAATAACATATTAATACAAAAATGACCACAGTACATCGACAAATATTAATTTTTTATGTATCAGTTACAGATGAAAAAGATAAGTTTGTTAACCTCGGTCGAAGATACCATTTTCAATGAGCTTATGTGTGGCTCGGGAATTTCGTCGAACACCTCGTGTGCATTGTAAAATAAAACACACTAACACCCACCTCTCTCACACCTCCAAGCAAAAAAAAAGATGGAAGGGGGGGCTGGGGCAGTATATATAGGGGAAGGGGGGACATTGGTCCCGGTTCGTGGCCTAAACCGGGACCAATGCCCATGCGCGTGCCACGTGGCATGTGGCTAGGCATTGGTCCCGGTCCGTGGCACGAACCGGGACCAATATCTCCCCACGAACCGGGACCAATGCCCCCAGGCGATTTCTGTTGCCCCGGGCACACAAACCGGGACCAATGCATAGCATTTGTCCCGGATTTGGTTGCAACCGGGACAGGTGCCCCCTGGCCCCCTGGACGAAAGGGGTTGTTTCCACTAGTGAATTCCGATCGGTGAGGGAAGACAAGGTGGAATTGCCCTTGATCTTTGGAACCTCTCCAAAGATTCCCATCGGTGAGGGAAGACAAGGTGGACTTCAGAGTAGATTCCTAGCGGCAGCAGCATGGGGACAAGTTGTTTCTTAAGAAAAGGGGGGTATCAAAGCACCTACGCAGCTGTCCTGGAAATGCTACAGTGCACACACGACACTGGTGGTCGTGTTCTACCTGGACACATGCACGGCCCACATCGCTCGGTCCGCATCCTCAAGCCCAACCCAAGAGTCATAGGCCCAGCGTGGACAACGTTGAACGAACAAATATGTCTCCTAGAGGGGTAGTGAATAGGCGGTTAATACCTTTCCGGTTAAGGCTTGCTACATGCGGAAATAAATTAGTTGTTTAAATTAACAAGCACACAACCTAACTAATCTAGTCTCAACTAAGTGCACGATAAAATTATGCTAATCAAGATAAGAAAAAAGGTGATAGCAAGATATATGACCTCAAGCACGCATGCTATCACAATGTGAATTGCATAACTAAATAACTCGGGTATAGAAATAATCGAGACACCCGGAAACGATGATGTATACCTAAGTTCCTCCTTTTGAGGGGAGTACGTCTCGTTGGAGGGGTGTGAGCTCTCCACAAGAGGCCTACTTAACCCCACAAAGTTTTCACCCTATTCTCTGATGAATCTCGCCACAAAGGCTTAGTTCACCTTCCACTATTGGTAACCTTCAATCTAGAGGCACGCAACCACAACTTAATTTGAGGCTCTCAAGGTCACCACAATCTTGGGTCATGCATCCACAACTAAATTGGAGGCTTCTAAGAACACCAAAAAGTCATCTAGGGTCCAATACCCAAGAATAACACGTTCACACACTTTCACTTCTACGCATCCTCATGGAGAGAGCAAACTGATGCAACTAATGCAAATAGCAAGAGCACACATGCTCAAATCCTTAACTTTTAAATTCCAACAAAGAAACAAATGTTTATGGGGGAATAAGAGAGGAACAACAAAGAAGGACAAACACCAATAACTCCAAGATCAAGATGTAATAGGTGCCTCACTTAGAAGAGAGATGGATTGGTGGAAATGTGGATCTAGATCTCCTCTCACTTCTTGCTCAAAGATATGCAAGAATCATTACATGCATTGAGAGAGGTGAAAGCTTCCAATGTCAACAACGGTGGAGAGAGAGAGAGAGAGAGAGAGAAACTCGTGCTTGGCAAAGTTGAGGACATTGAGGAAGAAGGGGGCCTTTTATAGGTCCCCATGAAAAAAAAGTGTTGCTGGAAAATCACACCGGAGACTCTGGTCTAAAGTCCAGAGAGTCCGGTATAAAAAGATTCCTGATAGTTTCCACATGGCCGGAAACTTCACCGAAAGTCCGGAGACTCCGGCAAGTTTCCGGATTGAAAAAGTGGGTGACACCACTTTGGCCTTGGCGCTGAGAAATACTGAGGTCGAAGACTCTATCCCTGGCAAACCGGATACTCCGTCCTGCCGGAGACTCCGGGAAGTCTCCGCCAAGATTCCGGACATAAACAGTGGGTGACACCACTTGGCCTATTTTGGAATAAATACTGAGTTCAGAAACTCCGGTCTAGGGACAACGGAGACTCCGGCCTGCTTCCGCAGCCAGACAGCAAATCCTGAAACCCCATAACTTTTGCAAACAAAGTTCGAATGAGGTGAAACGAATTTTGTCGAAAAAATAACAACAAGGACTATGCAAACATGGAAGGTGTGGGAACTTTCTCAAATACAAACCGGATATTTTCACGACCGAAAACGCAACTAGTTTTTCTTACAAAATCCATTTTTGATAAATCTTGGCTTGTCATGAAGATCACGACAAGCACCAAAACACATAGAGATAAAAACCAAATAATATCCGAGAAAAATGATATGCCAAGAATGCAAAGGTTTGAGTTCTCCACAAATATGCGATCAATTTACTGACTCGAGAGTCCCTCTTGATAGTACAACTACCGATTCTATAATCCGGTCTCCCCAAAAGTATGAGACCGAAAAATGGAAAATCTATAAAGGTTATACCTTTGCCTTGATCATTACACTTGTGCTAGATGATGACAATCTTGACTCTCTCAAGTTGAATCTCCTTTCTTGATCGTGCTTGCTATCACATGCTCTGCTTGATAAATACTTGCAAATTGCTCCCTCATACACCCTTTATGGGAAATCTTCATATGGCCATAATCTCCAAATGGGTGGCAAGCATCAAGCATAGGATTTCTTCGAGACACTTATCCCGAGCTTCCACTTCTCAAACTTGATGACGAACACCACTTTGACGTCATCGATCATGGGCTATATGAAATCTTTCTTTTGATGCATGCCCATGGAAAGATACCTAACCACACATGGAAATGCCTTACCGACATATCATGGGTTAGTTCATAAAGCTATATGGACAATTGCTTAATCACGAGATACATAACCCCGCTTGGTACATCTTGTAGCTTTGTGTGTTGATCACAAGTTTCATCAACCTTATATATTTTCTTCTTTCTTCATTTGATGACGTCTTCAAGATATCATGAAAGACCACCTAATCCTTTTCTTCAAGACATACTTGCAATATGCATAACTCCATATATGATAGTTCTTCATATAAATTCTTTAATATAAGAATGGTCATCATATAACATTCTAGACTCTAACACATCAACTCCACTAATTTTCCATGGACAAGATCTATAAGAATATCTCAACGCAAGCACAAGTCCATAAAAATTATCATTAATTACCAAAACCATAGATGGGGTATTATGCACTTTCAAACGTTCGCCGAAGTACTTAAATCGCGAGTTGCCTGGGAGAGAGGCATCTGGTTGTATTAGAACTGAACGGCTCTTTTCCCTGTCCCGTTTCTCTTCCTCTGTATCTAGATCCTTCTCCTCCTATCTTGTCCTACCCCGATCCCTTTTCCCTGTATCAATTCGTATCTGTGATTGATCGAATCCTTGTGAAACCGAGAAGAATTGAGATCGTAGCTTGGAGGTTATATAGTACAAAACCGGTATTGTTATACTCGTATCGAAAAACAATTTCTAGAGATACGGATAAATATCAAATATTTATTATATACATGGATTAATTCTTGGTCAAATGTAAATATCGAAAAAAACGTGCTTGACATATTCATTGAAAAACGTGCTTGACACGGATTAATTCTTGGTCAAAGGTAAATGCATTGTACTGGGTAATTGAGTATCCAGTTTACCATAAATTAATGGACGCGGAAGGAACATGCATGCCGCGTATCTTTCTTGATACTCCGGCGCATAATTTTGGAGTAGCAGTTTAGTAAAACCGCGTGTGCAAAATAAATTTTCAAGTTGCAACAAATAATTTCAGTAGGAGTGAAGTAGGAGTATAATATTAAGGAATCATAGCCACTTGGCTTTGATCTTGTCTGCATGCCTGAACTCACATGTGAGCGCGAGGCTGCCATCCATCCAGTTGAGCACAAACCTCTCCACCAGCACATAGCATCCAAACTTGTGCCACTGCCCCTGCAGGTCCTCACCACGCCTCTCCACCCTCTCTATCCTCTCCACGTCGCCATTGACCCACCCTCCCCTCTCCAGCTCCCACTTCATCCTCTCCCACACCACCCTGTCCAGCCCCACGGTGGCCGTCGTCTCCGCTGCCGGTCGGAACCACACCGCTTCGCCGTCCTCCAGGGGCACCACGCTGGTGCCATCCACCAGCGCCGTAGACCGGCGCACCGTCGCAGTAAACGCGACCTCTGCCGGATTGCTCCCTGGACGTTGGGTTCCCTCGGCGGCCTCCAGGCTGTATATCTGCTCCCAACTCTGCTCCAGGGTCATCTTGTAGAACATGCACTTGTCCAACTGTTCCTTGAGGCTGAACTTCTCCTCACCCTTGAAGCAACAACCTTCAGCCTTGACGAACATGCCGTCAGCCTTGACGAACATGAACGGGACGTACCATTTGCCGACCACTATGGGAGGCGAGCTCCTCTCGGAGATGTTCAGGCCGTCGAGGTCTGGCATCCGGCGGCGGAGAGCAGAGTCCACACCCCTTGCGCGTCGTCACTGAGTTCATACTCCGGGTATGCCACGGTGTTCACCTTCCACCCCTTCTTCCTCAGGTAGTCCGGCGGGATGCCGTCCGTGGCGACCGCCGCTGCCTTGAAGCCCTTGTCCCGGGACGGATGACGCCGCTGCACCTCCACCTGCTGGTAGACGTCGCGACGGTCGAAGATCCGCGGCTTCACGTCGTTAACGCAGGAGCCGATGCAGCACGTTGTCTTGTCCTCCTCCTTGGAACACGCCGCCACCTTCCTGCACGGTTATCATTCAGTTGTCACTGACTGTGAGCTCCGGCCGAGAAATTTATACCATGAACAAGGAAAGCTTAAAAAAGACATGGATCGATCTGTTCACCCCATGTGTCTGCCGTCGGCCCGGACGACGTAGTAGCGGCCGGAGGAGAGCGGCTGACCGACGACGGGCACCAGCATGGCATAGTGGGGGAGCGTGGCCGCCTTGCCACCGCCGGGGCCGTCGCCGCCGCCGCCCCCTCCGCCGGAGGCCAGGGCGACACACATATCTAGTGCCGCCGAGAGAAGATCAACACACGTTGCGCATGACTCGAGAGCGTCCGGGGTGGTGTTCTCCCGCAGGGCAAGCTGGCGGTTCTGCGGGAAGGGGAGGCTGCGCATCTCCCTGTCCACGCAGCAGCCGCAGCAGCGTGTGCTGGCTGTTTCTCCCTTCTCATCCACCACGACCAGGAACCCTGAGCCCGGGCCTTCCGGCGTCGGCTCAGCTGCGGCATTGGCGTCGGCCAGGTACCGCGACAATAGCCTCGTCACGTACATTTCAGAGTGCTGGGATGTTCATCGCAACAGTGTTATATATAGCCATAGGTTCGAGTGAGCAACATGCCAGGCCAGCGTGAGATAGCCGCCGCGGAGATGCATCGTCTATTGACTGTTTGGGTTACGGCAACCTGCAGGGAAGATGCATGTATCCACCGTACCATGCCACAGCAACTTGCCGCAGCACAAGGTAAATTGTCGTGTCTTTTTGTTTCACGTACTTTCTTGCACAAAATTATTCGTCAATTGACTACCACTTGCTGATGTGCACATGCAAGTATCCATTAATTTAGAGACCGAGTCCATTCAATTGCAGGATACCGCAAATAGAACTCCCTGCCGGTTTTGGCAATGGAATACTATTTTGAACATACATGAGGCCGTGGTGGAACTTCTCACATTCATGGAAAGAACCAAAGTGCTGATTCATGGAGGTGAGGTCATCACACCCATGTCAACCACTACAATCATGCCCACACACAAACGTCGATAGAAGCCCAAAGAAACTTAACCATATATATCCGCAACTCTAGTACGCAATTCAGAGATTTAAAAAGCAATGGTAATTTCCTCCTTCTCAAATTAACTCTCACAAAGATGGACAAAAGTAGACGTATCTAGACATAATTTAGTATTAGATACATTCATGTTCAATACAGGAGACGTTTCAAACTCCTTGTAATATCGCGCGCTACGAGGTCCCCGATGCATCAACACGACCAAATGGTCCATTCCCGGAGCATCCCGATCCCTGCATGCATATTTGAGCTAAAGTCAGCAAACTAGAAGGCACAAGATAGTAGTAACATACAATTTAGCTAATAATTTACCGGACTCGCTAAGTAGTATGTGCGACTGAATTCTTCCTTGGACGGGGCCCGTGGAGGCGGCCCCGGCTTAGTTGGCCGATCTGGTAGCGGGTCCCGCTGTCCAATGGCAATTTTTTTTAATAGACCATTTCTGTAGTGATTTTGCAAGAAACAATTTAGTTTTTTTATAAAGCCCTTTTATTATCTAAAGAATTTAAGTACATCCGACCTGTGCATGACCGCAACGCACACAGCCGTGACCAAAGAAAAAAGAAAAATAAATAAACGTTGCAACAAACTCAATACACTCATGAAGACGTAAAAAGTCTTCGCCTATGGAGGACCAATCCGTAGATCAAGCTGCCATCCATTTCGGATAAAAATATCCCTCGCCACCTTTTTCAGTTGTGCACACGGCTCCATAAAAACGCATCGATATTCCGCATGTTGTAATGTGGATCACGAACAGAGAATACGTATGCATCTGAACAGAACCTGGAAACGAGAGAAATTTTTATCATAAAAAATCTTGTCATTTCTACAATTCAGTTACATTTGGCCAGGAGATTTTGCTTTGTTATATCATGAGAACTCTTCGTACTGTAGCTATTCTCCTATCAGACCTTGCAGACATTACTTATGTTGTGGAGTATATGGTTGAATTCGTAATACAAATTTTCATTCTGCTAATCTCATAACTGTGGAGTAAATTTATATTTTATTCGTTTTGTAATAAAAACTTCCAACAGAAACGCACTAGTCCAGTAGCTACACATCACTCTAATAAGTTCACAGAACATCGCACGTAGTTATATGTCTATTTTAGGGATACATATTTTTCCTGTGGCCTTCTCTACTACAAAGGAAGACTCGCATGGCCTTAAAAACAACATAACTCAGCATGAGGCCACAAGTGACCACCATCTCCTATATTTTACCTTAAGTGCATTCATAGTAAGCATAGATAAGATTTTACAACTTTCTTATTTTCTCTGCATTGCATTCTATGTCTGCTTGGCCACATTCACATGTAATATGATTATCGATGAGTAACATTTTTCTATCATGCAATACCTTTCCACTTGAAGCCATTGGGCAAGCTTGTGAAGGCAAGTGCACACATGCATGCAGAAAAGAATGACAATACAAAAGAAACGGCACAACAAAGCGCGCAAGGTCTTTCTAGTATGTATCTAGTTATGAAATACATCGTCATACAGTTTGACCGATACTTATTTTGAGATGGAGGGAGTACAATTTTCCACTGATGTTTTCTACGAAGTCCTCTCTTCTTATGCACACAAAAATTATTTTATTTGAAAGAATGTCCGGCGTTAGCACCGAACAATCTGCTCACAAAGTCACAATACAAGCTGCTGAGACAGATGATTAGAAAATAAATCGTTTTTTTCTTAATCACTAGTGCTTATTTATACAAGGTAGATGCTTAACTAGACATCTCTCCTATACAAATAAGTATGAATACTAAAGAAAAGAGTTTTGTTTAGGTCTGTAACAATCTTTTGTATTGTAGATGGCCTTACAATGGACAACGGAATGAAACTTCATTTTCTCGGCCACCGGTTGAAACAGGTCATGCAATACTGATCAGCAAGCACCAGCCCGGAACCCGACAGTCCCCTGACGAGAATCATATAACACCTCGAAGGTACGCTGATTCACGTTGCCGATGATCCCGGCACCACCGTCACGTTTCTCTCCGATGAAAGCGAGGCAACCTTCAATGAGAATCCCCGATGGTACGTCCAAGTCGACGGTTGTGTTGTCATTGAACACGAGGGCAACCTTGGGCACGACCACATTGCTGTGGCCAGTGAAGTTGTAGCATGTGTCGAGCCCACTGCCCGACGACGGCAAGAGTGGATACTGGGACATGGCGGTCCGGAAGGCCGCCCGTAGCGCCGCGTAGGCTGTCTTCGGGAGCCTAGTGATGACCGTACCAGAGTCGATGATCAAGCCCCCTGAAAGTACCGAGGGAGCAATGTCTAGAGTTTTCCCGCTGACGCTTATGCCGGTGAGCGTGACGACGTAAAACGTGGCGAACTCCGGGGCCAAGCGATGCGTTGGCGTGAACACGAAACCGGACTTGTTGCTCGGCGCGCCAAGGGAGAGGAACCCGGCGCTGGTGTTCGACGGTGGGAGGCAGTAGGAGAAGGCACCACCGAAGACGGACGACGTCTGTGAAACGAGTGACTCCGGCGCACCGCCGAGCCCGAGGAGGCCGTCGAACCTGTCGTAGGGGCCATGTTGGTTGTTGCCGCATCCGAAACTGAAGTTGGTGACGGCGACACCGACGTTTAGCAGCATCAGAGTCTCTGTTGCATACACCCCGGTTGTGACCGCACTGCTCCCGTACTCGATCGCGTACCCGCAGAGGGAGGGACCAGAGCTATTCGCCGAGCAACTGTTGTTGTAGCCGTCAACGGAGAGCTGCTTGCACGCATCGGTGCCGCAGAGGATCGGGGCGAAGGTGGATGACTTGCTCGGGTCGAACAGAGCGTCCTTCTGCCGGTAGCACTGGGTGGAGTTGCACGGCGCGCACTGCACCCATGACAGGTCGCTGCCGGTGTCGATGAGGACGGTCTGCTGGACGGCTGGCGTGCCGATGCCCAGGGTGACCACATATTCCAGCGAGTCGACGGCGTCCCCGAGGTATGTTGGGACACTCGCGTCTCCTTCGGATAGCGTGGCCATTCGTCCGGAAGTCTTGCTCGTGATGTAGTTGGCACGCGCACGGTCTCTACGGAGCCTTTCGGAGAGAGTTGGCTTGTCGGTGGCCCCGACCCCGCCCGAGAGCGCGCATGGCCCGTGTCGGTGTGCCAGGGGTACAGTGCCACGGTTCGGCTCTGAAGTTACTGAATGTAAACATGGCAATGTTAGGTTTATAACTTTGGCGGAGTATTATTTTCTATTTCTCTGACGACTTAATAATAGTTATTTTCGAAATCACCGCTCAAAAATCATACTAACAGGGGTATATTTCTGACCTCTTGAATTGGAGCACACTCCTTCAGGCTGAAAGGAGCTAGTTGGCACCACCACGAAGTTGCTGTCCCTGTCATTGCCTCCAAGCACAACGGCATAGTAACTGCATAGCACGAGGCACAGGAGCGCATTGAGCAAACCCATGGTTAATTGTGTTTATGAGTCTTCTTTCTTGCCGATCGATGATGTACATACAATGCATGGATCAGATGTGTATTTATGAGTCGACGCGGTGAACATTTTGATGTGGGCATGCCCGAGGCGGAGAAAACTAGAGGAAGATGAAAGCAACTTTGTTCCATTGCTATTGGCGTTCTGTCATGCATGCGTCTGCAAGATGACAACAGGTCTGCTTTTGGCATTGGTAACATCGTTTCCGAGACACAAACGGCTAGCTGTTTCAAGTATTATATATATATATATATATATATATATAGGAAAATGGTTGAGTACTCCTGGGTGTACATACTCTCACGTGCAAATATACCACATAAATGAACCATTTATACTATATATATATATATATATATAGGACAAATTCAGGCTACTCCCGGGTGTAGCTACACCCACATGTGTTTAGTAAGATGTATGTAGTATCTATCATACCGGAGAGTATGTACATGTAGTATGCAGTATATATTACTACTTCGGGAGTATATATATACTACTTTTTATGTAGTATGTGTAATTTTTCTACATACTCCTTTTATACGTACATATATACATGTATTTTAAATATATAGTGCAAAATACATGCTCAATTTTATAATTTTCACGAAACTTATTTTGGAGTATCTTAGATATAGTATATGAACGTACTCAGACCGAAAAAGTATGACACGTACCTCCGTACGGTAGTATATGAGACGTGGGTGTAGCTACACCCGGGAGTAGAAACCATTTTCCCTATATATATATATATAGGGAAATGGTCCGTCCAGACTTACGTGAGGACGCTTTCCCTACCATCCGATTGCTTCGGGATTGGTGCTTTCATCCTCCATTTAGTACCTACCCTCCTTTCTAATAGATTATGGAAAACATTTTCTCTCTCATGGCTAGGTTTCATAGGTGTGTAAGATGGGACTATAATGTTTGAATTGTTCCCTCATTTGGTTGGAGTGTGGTGTGAGTTTCAAACTTTAGAACTTAAAAATAGTGAGAGGTGCAGAAAAACCTCAAAAGAAACTTGTGATGGTTCCTTCTCTGATATATTGATATTAAAGTACCACTACTAATAAACAAACTGTTCTCTCACGAAGGAGCATGGTGTTTCCAAAATCATACATCAAATTCCATCACACGGAGAAAACTAGCACTTATAAGAACATGTCATTTTCGTGATATTGACTGAAACTAGCACTATACTCATTAAGCACCTGACATTCGGATCCAACCGCTACTAAGTACCTGACCCCAACTACCTAAGTACCTGTTGTAGCCTCGTTACACACCTGACACTCGGCACCCAACCGCTACTATATAAGTACCTATGGTAGCGTCATTAAGCACCGGACATTCGGAACCGACTAAGTACCTGACCCCAACTACCTAAGTACCTGTTGTAGCCTCATTACACACCTGACAGAAGATTGGAAGCATGCACCAGTCGTGAATTTGGAAGCAGACTAGGCTCCAAATACAGAAAATGGAGTAAATGAGTACTCGTGGTTAACCCAACCAGTACTTACAAATAGTAATGGGCATCCATTCATCAAGTATCATACTACTACAGTGTGGTACTACATGAATATAAGCTTGGTATCAAGAATAAGATCCAGTACCTGGCATGTTCAGAAGCACTCTTGAAGAGCACCTCGGCGAGAGATAAAATAGAGCATCGGTGGCACCAACAGAAAATTTCAACATCACATATTAGAATTTATTAATTTATTTTTTCAACACATTCATGCAGTACCATCCACCAAATAACTTCTTAAGTTTCAGGAAATGATGCAAAGTTGTACAGGAAAAACAAAGACGAAATCAGTCGCGGGTTGGGACAATGTTGAAATTCTCTATGGTTCAAACACTAGTACAGCTTATCTCCTATCTATCTCCTCTCAGCCATCAACTCACAAACAATGTGAAAAAATTTACAGGCAAAGCCAGAGCATTCGACCTCAGGTACAGACATGGCACTCAACTCACAAACAAATTTTGACAGTCGAAAACTTTGTCAATCAGATTCGTACACATACATCTCATGAAAACATCAAAAGAGTTGAACTTGGAAGGTAAGATAAATTCAGTACAAAAGAGGACAACACCTTGCATGGTTCTAGAAAAATCAATACGCATACACAGGGGGCAAACTATACAGGGCATCATGGTCGCTCTGGTGTGGTATTGATGTACTGAAATCTGGTCCATTTTACATGCTTTTACCAATTAAATCTGACTTCTTGAGCAGTTTTAACCTGATAATCTTGCAAATTCTTCTGCACTGCAGGACTCTAATCAAGCAATACGGTACTGAACTCTACAATATACTTATGAGATACATGACACTAAGTAGAGGAAGCTATGTTCCAAAAAAATTGAGGTTGAGCATTGAACATAAGAGGCAGATGCCACTAAAAAGCAGAGGAAGCACTAACAATGTACTCAAGGGGACAGGTTAGGATCTGTAAATCAATAAAGCTAACAAGCTAATGGCCAAGATTAAACAGTCAATACCAATGCAGAACGAAATAAGCTTCAGTGCATCATTTTTTCTTGCTCAACAGGAACAAAAAGTTTCACACATTCCCACAATTTTGTTGCCAATATTAGAACAAATATCAATCTAACGAGATACACTTCTTTGATAAAAACAACCTGATGAGCAGCTCTAGCAGCACCCAGTCCACCTCCATGAGCAGTTCGAGCAGCACCAAGTGCACCTCGATAAGGAGCTCCAGCAGTACCCGATTCACTTCAAGTTATTAGCTGTGAGGAAAAGAACGAGCAGATCGCGCTCCCGTCGCGGGAGAGTGGGTACGGCGCCGGCCGGGCCAGGTGGAGGCCCGAGTCGCTTTGGGCATTGGACTCCCCATGACCTCGATCGCGTCGAAGCTCGCTCCGGATAGTGCTTCGTCAGCATTGGGGACGTACCAGAGGAACGGCGCCAGCCAGGTCCAGTCGATGAAGACTTCCCCGCCTCCTCGCCTACAAGCTCTGACGACTCCCAGCCATGCCGCGTGCTGCACCCCTCTACCACTCCGAGGTCGTAGTCGTCGCCGATCTGGCGCGAGGCGATGAAAGGAGGGGGGCGATGCCGATGGGAGGCATATCATGGCGGGCGTGCGAGCAGGGAGTAGGCGCTGGATCCAGCCGGCGCGCAGTGGAGGCAGCCAGGCATGGCGGCATGCTCTTTGGAGGGGAAGCCGCAGCGGCGCGCTCCGGAGGAGGGGAGCCCAGGGCGGCAGTCAGTACATAGGAGGCCAAGTGGGGAGGAGGGGAGGCCAGGGCGGCAGTCAGACCAAGTGGGGTGAGAGCTATCTATTTCGAAGAAAAATAAGGGGGGAGGGGGACAGAGAGCGCAGCCGGTTGCCTGTGTGCCCATTGCAAAGCCCCTCTCGTGATTCCTGACTCTGACTCTGGTGCAGGACCACAGCAGCAGAAGGAAAAGCTGTTCGCACTGTAGCTATGACAGGTTCCACTGTAGCAAAATTACTTAAAATGGCGATTTGTAAGAAATTTCTATAGAGGAGAAATGGGGTGCATCTTTACCTAAAATGCGGATCTCCAACGATCGGACGGTGAGAAGAGTGTCCTCGCGCAAGTCTGGACGTACCAGCTCTTTTCTGTGTGTGTGTGTGTGTGTGTGTCATGTATGGCAGGTGCTAGCTAGGTCCTATCATGTATGGTACTAGCTAGGTCCTAGCATATGATACTACCCATATAATGCATAGCATTATGTAACAGAAATTCATTTTGGCACCCGGCAGGTGCATATGTAAGCTGTATTTAGAAACCAAAATTTAAAACATTGAAAATTTTCAAAAAAAAAAAAATCACCAGATACGTCCTCACATTCTATGTGTTTGCAAAGTCGTTTCACGGGATTCCGAAATTTTGTGTGACCTATGTAAAAGGACAATCCCGGTTCCGGGAGTCAAAACGTCACCCCCATTATGTAAAGAGTATCATAGACACGCCAACTTCATTTGCCCATAGAATCCTATGAATATGTGTACACCATTTATTTGCTATTAAGAAATCTAGTTTTACCTGCTATGTGACGGTATCTATTTATGTTAATCTAATTTTCCTCTTTTCTTAATTGGCTGCTACATTAATATTTTTATGGGCCTAGCATGCACGATACAAGCTAAGTATTAGCATTATGGTTAGCATATCTGCACTTGGTATTGGCAACGTCACTCTGAGCGACAACTGCATGCTTTCAGGATGCCAGACTAACGCGTAAGAGATCAGCTCAGCTGTTAATTATGTTCTACGCTTACTAAACTCTAAAATCCGGCAGGCCGGCCTGGTAACTAATAGACAACTGTGCAACGTTGGCTTTTCCTGTGAGGCCATTTGACAACTTCGGTTGCAAAGATTGTTGCGTTGACAATTCCTACACTGTCCCAAACTAATTGTGGTTAAAATAGTTTGAAATGCAAATGTATCTAGTACTTAAATACATATAGATATATTCATCTTAATAACAAGTATTTTGAAACGGAGTGAATATATCTTCCTCACTAATTTCCATGGCACCGCATGCCCGTAGCACTGGGCCACCTCCCCATCTTTTCGGGCCCGCAGATGAGAGGGGGAGAGTGGCGGTAGGATTGGAGAACGGATGCAGAAGCCGAGGGAGAAGGGGAGGAGAGAGAGATGAGGAAAAAAAATGAGCCATGGGGAGTGCCGAGTCTCCGCCCGAATTGCACCCTAAATTGCTGACCTCCAGCGTCTCGAATCGATGTCGATCAGTCTTCGAATAACCTTTTCACTGCATTGGCAATGGTCTATGTACTTAAAGTACGAGTTCAACCCTAATCAAACACGCACGTGCAGCCGGAGGAGACACGTTTCTTGTGTGTCCAGCAGGGACCCGGATTTTACAACCTTAGGAGCAGCTACCAATGTGCAAATGCGTTTTCCCCGTTTCAAAATTTTATTTCTATCCATTCATGGCTGTGTGCCATGATTGCATGCGCTGCGACATGAGTCACTACAGGATTGATTTACATGTCAGGAGCGGCGCGCCTAGATCCACAAGAAGATGCAGCCATCCTGCACACCGCTGCTCCCCCATTTTACTGAGAGGTTGCGGTCGACCTGGTGACATTCCGCAACCAGCGATAGAGTAGAGGATACCATACCGGCGGTAAGGAAACACCACACTGGCGGCCAGCTAAAAGCGGCCGTAAGGAAATTGTCCGCTAGATTATTTTGTTGCTACTCGGAGCTACCTGGAGTTTACCACCGACCTCCTCCAGTTAATTCTAGCTACTTCGACATGCCACCTCTGTATGCCACTCATAGCATGTTAATCACTTCCAAATCCCAGTGCCTTCCATTCCTAAACTGTTATATTGAAATAAACGTGGATGCAAAATATCTATGAAGAGTAAAAAAATCACTTTGGGCGTGAAGAAACTTCCTATGTTGCTATACCTCTCCTGGGACGGGAGCAACATATAGAGTGTATATATACTGTATAACACAAAACTATAGCATCTATTTTCTCCTTAGATATGTACATGTCCGCGATGAAGTTGCAGTATAGGGGTACTGTTTTGTGCTCGGCATACCTACTACATTACTATTAAGTAATTACCTTCATCTACTATAACCTCAGCGTATAGGCATTTACACAAGCATTGAATTCAAAAGATATGGTGTCATAAGACGGGATAGCAGTTTTGGCTCCCAAGCACATGATATGGTCCTGCAGCATTGGAAAATTTGAAAAAAAAAATACTAAAACAACTCAAGCAATTCTAAAAAGGAATCAGAGACAAACATGTCCAAGGTTTGTACATACGTGCACATTTTTTAGAGAAAAAAAAAATGGCATTTCTATCCTATGTGTAATAAAATCAGTGCTTTAAAAATATACATTTTGGGTCAATGATTTTCTTTTCCGCTCAGAGCACAGGAAATGTCATTTCTTCACGGAAATTTGCATGCCTGTCCAAAACTAGCACAAGTGTGTCTTTGATTTTCCTAGAAATTCCCGAACTGTAATTTTTTTTTTCAATTTTGAACTCAAGGAGGAGCATGTGATCTCGGGAGCTTTATTGAATTCCGTCCATAAGGCTATCCGTAATAGTGAGCTAATTTTTGTAAATGAATGACAGCCCCTCGAATTTCCTATGTTTCACTCCCATGCGGTAAGATTGATTATCAAGTGGTTTTGTATTTCTTATTAGCTAGGGCTACTGTTTCACTGAGCAAGAACGCATAAGCATTCACTTCGATTGCTGATTTTTGTTGCCTTAGATTCTAGCGGCTCAATGCTAATCTTGTTGAACGAGGTCATGGGATGCATAGAGAATACGAGTGCATTCCTTGATCGAGTGGAAGCACAAGAACATGTCGAATGGCTGTGTGCAAACCTCCACCCTCACAGCCCGTTGACCCACACATTAATTCCCCACCACAACCGCTACTACATCCACTGGTGACACCGATGGCCAACTACATTCCACTGTGGCAACTAGTGGAAGCCCACGGAACCTCTCCCCAGCTTGACTATGTAGAGTCACTACTAGGAAAACAGCTATAGGAGTGATGATACCCGTGACGCACCAGGAAAATGGCGCGTCACGCCTAATAACGGTGGCGCAACGCGAATCGCTGCGTCGCGCCTATAGAGTTACCCGCGGCGCACCAGACAGAAGACGCGTCGCGCCTATGTGTGGGGCCAGGGTAGCGAGCCTCCGAGGCATACCCGCGACGCACCGTGCCACTGGTGCGTCACGGCTATGTGGTATAAGGCGCGGCGCACGTGCCGGCGGTGCGCCACGGATTACATAGGCGTGACGCACCAACGGGTGGTGCGCCACGGCTACGGGGAGTACAGGTACAGATAAGCCGTTCCCCTCCTTCCTTCTCTCCACACCACACCAACACTACGTACGTACAGATCGACGCGCCGCCGCCCTTCTGCATCGACTAGGAGGAGCCGCGGGGGAGGAGGAGGAGGAGGAGCGCCGCCCTTCTGCATCGACACCGGCCGTCTGCCTTGAAGGGTAAGCCCCCTCTTCTCCCTCGCGCGCGGTACCTCATCCTCGCCATCTTCGCTGTGCCTCTCTCGATCGGCTGCGGCATTCTTCGCTGGTAGGACTAGATGCTCAACGTTGCCGTCAGCGACATGGTCGGCGTGGCGTGTGTGGTGCTCTGCGCGTTCATCTTCACGAACCCGGCGTCACCATTCTTCAGGAACTTGGGGAAGGCCTCAATCTCCTTACCAGACCGCCTGTCGACCTTGGTCTGGATCTCGGCGAACTTGACGGCGATGTGGGAGGTGTGGCAGTCCAGCACTGGGGCATAGCCGTTGCCGATCTGGCCAGGGTGGTTCATGATGATGACCTGGGCGACGAAGTTGGAGGCTTCCTTGGCAGGGTCATCCTTGGAGTTGGAGGCGACGTAGCCACGCTTGATATCCTTCACAGCAACCTTCTTCACGTTGAAGCCAACGTTGTCACCTGGACCAGCCTCAAGAAGGGACTCGTGGTGCATCTCCACGGACTTGACCTTAGTGGTCAGCCCAGTTGGTCCAAAGGTGACAACCATACCAGGCTTGATGATACCAGTCTCGACACGCCCAACTGGCACATAGGTACTAGCCTACTAGGTACTAGCCTCGTGCTAGGTACTAGCCTCCTAGGTACTAGCCTCGTGCTCTCTCGTTCGTCACTCGCGAGTAAGTTTGTGAATCTGTGGTATTGAGACGGTGCCTAACTAGGACTAGTACAGTACGTGTGAGATGCATATAGCCTGGAGTAATCTACTCTGGTTGGTGTCGTCTGCTTAATTGTTAACAGTGAGTCGAACCACACCGAACACTCCCCCCCAAACCACCCCCCACACACACACAGACCGCTTTGAGGGCCGACATAGTTACATACAATGTTCTCTTAAATGGTATATGTAGGCATGCAAGTTTGTGTTTCTATAAGCATATCTGTAGGCATTCAAGATTTTGAAGTTACCCTTAGCGATGTCGGATGTTATCTGTCACATTTAATTTTCAATAATGCGTATTTCCATGACAAATCAATGGTCTATGTCCCCAAGTGTTGCTTTGTTTTTGGATATCCCATTAAAGTAGATAGCCTTTCTGCATTTGTTTTGTGATAGGTAGGTTCTTCCATTTGTCTTTGTTTTGTGATAGCTATGCTCCTCTAACCTCTATGTGTACTTTCTTAATTTAATAGAACATGGCTTGCAAAGTATGTCGGTCCCGATGTGCCCAAGGACGATTCACCGGGACTTCTTTTATGCTTCAGCTCCACGACGGTGACGTTGATTCGTTGGTAATTAACAATTCTTTTTATGTTAAATTGTTCTTTCGTTTTACTATCTAGCTTGAGACTTGTGTTTCATAACAAAGGATTCTTTATATTTCTTTTTTAGATTCTACCATGCAATATTCGCGAAGAGTTCAACGAGTTGGTTGGCAATAACGTGGATTTCGATGTTCACGGGACCACTTACATTCTTGGAGTGAAGAAAGAAAGAAAGAAGACCTACTTCTGCGGGGAACAATTGCAGGCTATCATCGCCACGTACAATTTAAGCGAAGGTGATTACATTCACTTCTCTATAGAAGGACCGCAACCTCGTATCAAAATTCTGTATATGGGCGAGATTGCGAGCGAGGATGGCGGGAGTGAGGAGGAAATTGGGAACACTGAGGATGATATGGACACTGAGGATGATATGGACGAGGAGGACCCATGGAAACATGTGGTGGTTGCTCAAAGAGCGAATCTTAGCGAGCTTGAGAAGGACCGTGTCCTTCAGAAACTTGTCCAGATAGATAGCTACATCGGGTTCCCTTTCGTGCATCGCATCACCAACACTAACATCTCCAATGGACATGTCATGGTATGTTTCTTAACACTTTCTTATTCCTATAGTTGCTTATGTTATAATGTGGCCGGTATTTGACATTGTGCTTTTATTCTTTCTTGGAATTGTGTGTTGTAGAAAATACCTATGGCGGTAGCGGACATTGCTGCCATGGAACAAGGTACCATTGGAGTACGCCGTGGAGAATCAGGAAATGTCACCGCAGTTCCGATCACCAGGGATAATGCTGATGGTCGCGTCATCCTCAACTCTCAAGCATGGAGGCAGTTCCATTCCGCAAGAGTTGGTATGGAGGCTGGCCGAGCTATTCTGATCACCATGAGGAATAGTGACATCCCCAACTTGGACATGATGATGGTCATCGACTACATCAGCGCCCGCTAGATAGATGAACTATGTGGTGATGATCGAGACTATGTAATATGGTTGTTTTCGAGACTAACTCCTGGATTTATTAGTAGTATATATGGTTGTTTTCGAGACTATGTAATATTTTTTCTATGAAAATTTATTCTGTCATTTTGCTGTCAATTGCATACCTGTATTTGAGCTACTGATATTCTTCTGTATTTTGTCTACTGACATTCTTCTGTATTTGAGCTGTATATACCTGTATAAATACGGTACTGCTTTTTAAAAAAAAATACAGCATAGTATAGCCGTGACGCACCAAAACGAGTACCCGCGACGCACCTGAGAGATTAGGCGTGACGCACCTAGCAGTAGCCGCGGCGCACCACTCCCGTGCGTCACGGGTATAAATAGGCGCGGCGCATCAGCTTGGTGCGTCACGGATAAATCCATAGGCGCGGCGTGATAGCCGTGACGCGCCCAGGTGCGTCACGGATAAGAAACTTGGTGCGTCACGGGTAAGCTTTTCCCTAGTAGTGAGTGCAAATCAGCACGTAATGTCCATGCTCGGGAGGATATCAAAGTAGCCGCATCTTAACATCTACTCCGAGAATGCTTTCCGACTATCCATGCTAAGAGGATGAGCGAAGTTGCAAGAGAGAGGGAGGGTAACCAAAATCGGCAAATTTGGGTATGTAGCTTTTGGGCTAGACGGGGCATTTTTACCCCCACCTTTACAAGTTTCTTCCAGCCAAAAAATTTCCACTAAAATTTCTCTCCTCGGTTTTCTCAACCAAAATTTCCTGCACATTTTCCCGAACAAAGTTCCGACAGGAAATAGTATGCATAGGAGAATAAAGGTGGGTGAAAAGAGAAGAAGGAAACAGAAAATAGAAAACCTTATTTTATTAAAAATAAAATGAAGTGAAGATTAAAAAATGGTTGCTAAGTGCCGCTAGGCTGTACTCGCCAAACATTGCACTGTTATGTTTGTCGAGTGCATGTGACATGACACTAGAAAAATGTCCTACATCGTCTCATGTTCGTGTCTTGGAATAGTCACTACAGGAATGGCGCTAGGTGCCGACGGCCAAATTCTATGCCGACGGCAATTTGTCGGGGCCGTCGGCATAGACCCAATAAGGAAATCCCAAATTGCAAAAAAAAATTAACTATGCCGACGGCAATGCCGTCGGCCTATTTTTTTTTTTTTTTTGAGCTCCGTCGGCCTAGCTAAGCTCAATTTTTTTTGACTTAATCACCGTTTTGATCATAACTTTTGCATTCCAACTCGGATTTTGACGTTCTTTAGCTCGTTTCGAAAAGAAGAAACATATCTAAGTTATCATGCATATTGTTAAAGCTAAATTCTTAGAAACAAATCATGAGAAAGAACGCAACTAATAATAATGGGTTAACAGTTTCGTCTGAGAGGGTTGTGGGGCGTCTGAATCCAACCAAAATCTAGGTGGACCTAAAACTCATGAGAAATAGGTAGTTGTGTACCTAAATTTTTTTTTTGAAAAAATCATGAGAAAACTAGGAGACACCTGTAGTTCAAATTTGACCCGTTTCCAGCTGAATCGGCAGAAACTTATGTTTTGCAAAAGAGGTGGATGAAAACCTTTTCAGAGGAAAAAAATTGGTTATTTGTGCATATAACATGGTCTAGTATTTTCAAAAAATGAAGCTCCCAAGTTTTGCAACATATATGTGGTTGGTGCTTCACAAAAAAGACATTTTTCACACTCGGAAAATGGAAAATGGTTTTTTATTCAATGAAAAGGAAAGCTTTCTTTGTGAACATTGTCCGTGCTTCCAATATGCATGTTTGTGTGAAATATGGGCACATGTAAACAAACTATGCCATTGATTTGGCCATTACACCCGTCATTTGGCCCGAAACCCTAGAATGTTCGTAGGAGATAGCTCATTTATGTGAACATATTTTCAAGACAACTGTCATATTCCAAGTTTATTATTTTTGATGGATACTAGGACATATATAATGACACCACGCGAAGGTCTTGCATCATTTTGGGGATTTTTAAATTTTCTGGAATTTTCTAAGTCGGTTTCATGAAAAAGTCAAGACAGCGGGCATGAATGTTCGTATCTAGGGCTTGAATATTGAGAAACTCTTGGTGTATCTCTGATGAAAGAGGTAGTTGTGTACCTAAAAATGATTTTTCCAAAAATCATGATCAAACTACGAGGCACCTGTAGTTCTAATTTGACCCGTTTCCAACTAAATCGGCAGAAACTTATGTTTTTCAAAAGAGGTGTATGAAAATCTTTTCAGAGAAAAATAATTTGTTATTTGTGCATATAACATGGTCTAGTATTTTTAAAAAATGCAGCTCCCAGGTTTTGCAACATAATTGTGGTTGGTGCTTCACAAAAAAAGCCATTTTTCACACTCGGAAAATGGAAAATGGTTTTTTGATTCAATGAAAAGGAAAACATTCTTCGTGAACATTGTCCGTGCTTCCATTATGCATGTTTGTGTGGAATATGGGAACATTTAAACAAACTATGCCATGGATTTGGCCAGTACATCCATCATTTGGCCCGAAACCCTAGAATGTTCGTAGGACATAGCTCATTTATGTGAACATATTTTCAACACAAATGTCATATTCCAAGTTTATTATTTTTGGTGGATACTAGGACATATATAATGACACCAGGCGAAGGTCTTGCATCATTTAGGGGTTTTTTAAATTTTCTGGAATTTTCTAAGTCGGTTTCATAAAAAAGTCAAGACGGCGGGCATGACCATTCGTATCTATGGCTTGAATATTGAGAAACTCTTGGTGTATCTATGATTAAAGAGGTAGTTGTGTACCTAAAAATTATTTTTTCCAAAAATCATGAGCAAACTACGAGGCACATGTAGTTCAAATTTGACCTGTTTCCAACTGAATCGGCAGAAACTTGTGCTTTTTAAAAGAGTTGTATGAAAACCTTTTCAGAGGAATTTTTTTTTGGTTATTTGTGCATATAACACGGTCTAGTATTTTCAAAAAATGCATACCCCAGGTTTTGCAACATATTTGTGGTTGGTGCTTCACAAAAAAAGCCATCTTTCACACTCGAAAAATGGAAAATGGTTTTTTATTCAATGAAAAGGAAAACTTTCTTCGCGAACATTGTCCGTGCTTCAATATGCATGTATGTTTGGAATATGGGAACATTTAAACAAACTATGCCATGGATTTGGCCATTACACCCGTCATTTGGCCCGAATACCTAGAATGTTCGTAGGAGATAGCTCATTTATGTGAACATATTTTCAACACAACTGTCGTATTCCAAGTTTATTATTTTTTTATGGATACTAGGATATATATAATGACACCACGTGAAGTTCTTGCATCATTTTGGGGTTTTTTAAATTTTCTGGAATTTTCTAAGTCGGTTTCATGAAAAAGTCAAGAGGGCGGGCATGACCGTTCGTAGCTAGGGCTTGAATATTGAGAAACTCTTGGTGTATCTCTGATGAAAGAGTTAGTTGTGTACCTAAAAATTATTTTTTTCCAAAAATCATGAGCAAACTACGAGGCACATGTAGTTCAAATTTGACCCTTTTCCAACTGAATCGGCAGAAACTTGTGTTTTTTCAAAAGAGGTGTATGGAAACCTTTTCAGCGGCAAAAATTTGGTTACTTATGCATATAACATGGTCTAGTATTTTCAAAAAATGCAGATCCCAGGTTTTGCAACATATTTGTGGTTGATGCTTCATAAAGCCATTTTTCACACTCAGAAAATGGAAAATGGTTTTTTCATTCAATGAAAATGAAAACTTTCTTCGTGAACATTGTCCGTGCTTCCAATATGCATGTTTGTGTGAAATATGGGAACATTTAAACAAACTATGCCATGGATTTGGCCATTACACCTGTCAGTTGGCCTGTTTTCCAACTGAATCAGCAGAAACTGTCAAAATGGCCACCATGACTATTCATCAAAAGATTTCAATTTTTTTACAACTATCAATGTTTCTATGATACGGATGTCATATCTGAATTTCTCTAATTTTTCTAATCGATTTAGACATTTAATTTGTCAAATTTCGATTTACGGATTTAAAGATATAAATTGTTGTATATTAAATAATTTATTCAAAAAATAAAGTAATTTCTAACATTATATTCTTATTTATTCAACAAAGATAATTATATAATCATATTTGTTCAAATATTATTTTAAATTTAAACAATAGAAAAGTTTAACATCATTCCCCGCAGGTTAATATGATTGATATGATAGTAATATGAGTAATTTCTAACATCTCATATGGAATCTAGTTTGGAAGTAATCCAAAGGTTAAGCGTGCTTGGGCTGGAGGAATTTCAGGATGGGTGACTGAACGGGAAGTTTGACTAAGTTAAGTATGTTGACTAGATTAATTGCGTAATTAGAGATTAGAGATTACATATGTGGCTAAATGAAAAATTCTGGAATAGAATTTCAAAAAAGTTCAAAAAAATTCGAATTTTTTCTTGATTTTTTTTAAATTATTTTGGAAATATTGTGCCGACGGCTTTTAGTGTACCGACGGTTATTTGGCGTATGCCGACGCGGTCTTACGCCGACGGCAATGTGCCGACAGCATTTTAGTCTATGCCGACGGCCAAAAGCCGTCGGCGTATTGGCTCATTCCTGTAGTGAGTAGGTGCCATGTGTTTGTGCTTAATATACTAATTAGTTAGCGTCCTAAAAAGCACTACTATCTACTGCTCCATCTATATCAAAATATAAGATGTTTTAGCATTTTTTAGGTAAAACGTATCTATACGTGTTTTAGTATGTATATTCACATGAATCTACACACTAAAACGTGTTTAAATGCGTCATTTTTACAAAACGCTACAACAGAGAGTAATTAATAAACAATGTTGCATTCTAACCATTGGGGGATTAGGTATTAATTACATGAGTTTTTTTTTACTAAATTCTAAATCCCCTAGGACAATATGTCTATCTATTAATTAGGAAACAACATTGGAATGCTGCTTTTGACGATTAGGCCCTTTGACAACTTGAGTTGGGGAGATAGTTGGGATGATTCATATTTTCTTCCTTTTATTTTTCGGACACACTAGTTAAAACAAGGAAGAAGTTTAGTATGGGGCGACAATGTCGACTATCGAGTTCAACGGTGTGGAGCACACTCCAGCAAATGCGAGGAGGGCGGTGAGCCTCTAGAAGAAGTCGTACCAATTCTTTTTGCCGTTGCTCCCCAAATTCTACTATGGTGTTCGGATCAAGCTTGTAAGATTCTGCCATACCGGCCTCAATCACCAATTGTAGATAGAAGGCGAACGGAAAAGAAACACAACGGAGGTAGGAGAGTATAAGTATCATCCCAGATACAAAACCAGGAAATTAGTTCCACTTTTCTACCCCCTTCTGGCTCACATAGAGGGGCCAGAACGTATGTTCCGTCTTTTTCTCCATCAGGGCTAAGGTTTCTCCGGAGAGGGGCTCCGAAGCGTCTGAATCCCACCCAAACGAAGGGTTTTCCATACAATGTGTGTTAGAGTGTGTCATTGGTCTTGGATGCCCAATATTCCCTCACTCTTTGTATTAGTTCCTATTTTCTACCCCCTTCCGGCTCACATAGCGGGTTGCAGGACTACTTAGAGACTAAAACTCCCGGATCTGACGAAACGAGGGTAATCTTGCCAAGAGGTGGGCCCTAATATTGTATTGGGTGTTCCTTGGCACTAACCTACCACAATTAAACAATTAATTCCACTTTGCTACCACATTCTGGTCCCACGTAGAGGGTCCAGATCGGTATTTTCGTCATTTTCTCCACGGGGCCTTGGGTTTCTCCGGAGAGGGACTCCGGAGCGTCTGAATCCCACTGAAACTAGTACAAGGAAACCGGTCTATTGCAACGAACGTAATCGTTGTAACAAGTGCCCAATCGTCGCAATAGGTATGTGTTGCATCGAAAAGACCTTCGATGGGAAGTGTCGCGAAAAATCGCGTGGTAGTAGCCTCTCTCCGCGTAATGGGATACGTGGCTACAAAATTGACCTTTTGCAACCATCTACTCGGCCAACTGCCACGCACTTTTCCGTTGCTTCTCGCACCTAACGCAACCTAGGTTTTTCGTTGGTACAGCTCTAGTGAAACAAATATCGAAACGTGGCGAGTGACCAATGTGGCAACGGTGAGTGTTCCGTTTGCGCTTGCTCTTTCGTTGCAAAAGTCGAGTTTATTTGCCACATCCAATTGTGTGACAAAAAACGATGGCAACAAACCTTATACGCGTGGAAACAATGATTTGCCACAAATAATCAATCGTGGTAACACGATTTTTAAATAGTAATCGCAATGACCTTAATATTAGTAGCCCGAAACAAGTGTGACAATTTTAACTATTCGTGCCGCCATTCTATTTCTACAAATTTTAGTTTCGTGCCGAGATGTAGTATTCGCAACGTCCAAATTTTTAGTAGCTAGAAACAACTGCGACAATTTCAACTATTCGTTGCGCCATTCTATTTCTAAAACAATTAGTTTGGTGGCGAGAAGTAGTAGTCGCAACGTCCAAAATCATAGTAGCTAAAAACAAGTCCGACAATTTAAACTATTCGTTGCACCATTCTATTTCTATAAATGTTTCTTTGGTGCTGATAAGCATGTGCATTCTCTATTGCAACAAAGTTTAGTTTGGTGATGCGAATTAGCTATCACAACGGCCAAATTCTTAGTGGAGAAAAATTATTGCGACGATCTCTCCACTCAGCGTGGTGAAAGTCTATTTCAACAAAACACGTAGTGGTGGTTACCGAAGCTTCATGCAACACTACATTTATCGTGGTAATTACCTACACTACAACAAAATTGACACGTAGAGACGCTCCAAATTAGACGCCTTTGTTTTCGTCTTAACCATGTAGATTCCTCCCACGAATAAAGACGACTTTTGGAATGTTTTGTGTGTCGTCTCGCGAGTGAAAATTTCACCATTCCTACTCTTTAAAACATCCCAACCAAATAATCTTTTTCTTTCACGTGCCCACCCAAATAATCTAAAGAAACCGCCCGTGGCCACCTCCAAATTATTGCCCCCGTTTCCCACCACAAAGGCACGCACATATGCTCACAAATCCATCTAAAATAAAGAAGGAATAGGTTCGTGGAAACCTAGCGCCGCCGCCTCTAGATCCCACGGCAAGCTCTCAGCGACTTGCGGCGCCTCCCTTCCTCTGATGGAACTCGATCTTGTTCCCGTCGAGGAAGCAGGGGCCACGCTCTATGGAGACCCGATCCAGCCGGACTCATGCCACGGCCGGTTCCCTCACAGGCTGCTACATCTTCATCCTCTACCCTTCACGACACCACGGAGGCTCGCAATTAGCCAACTCTATGCAGTAAAGTTGCCACCGGTATGTCCTTGTACCAATGTAATCTCATCCTGGGACGTTTCTGTGTAGATTTGTTTGGAATATTCAACCACACTAGATAATACTCCCTCTGTATCATAATATAAGATGTTTTAGCATTTTCTATACAAAATGTATCAAGACATGTTTTAGTGTATAGATTCATATGCATGTTACTGTAAAACATGTCTAGATTCGTTTTGTATAAGAAATGCTAAAACATTTTATATTTTGATACGGAGGGAGTAGTATTTGATAAGAATGTCTCCAGCCCGTACTCGACTAATGCTAGCCAGCTGACCGGAAGATGCATACTTCATTCTTTTTTGTTTAACCAAAACTGGCTTTCAGTTCTATTTAATTCGATGATATCTTGATCAAAAGTATCTATTCCTATTCCTTATAGAGTTATTGTAGTACCTTTTTCTTTAGAGAAAAGGGCGTTCCCCCCGGTTCCATTTTTTTCCAAAATGAAACCAAGTGTTCAAGTTGCAGCTCTCGGAACAGACCAAAAGTAGCATTCAGATTAGTTAACCAAGTACAAAGCCTCGCCTATTACATCAGGGTGAGCCTGCACCATCAGGATCTGCCTGAAGATCATGTCATCTGTCCCCCGCGCAGGCCTAATCTCCAAGCAATTCCCAGGAGTTCCCTCGTCTTGCAGTCCAGCAGCCAGAGGAAACACGTTAGTGATTGTAGTACTCCCTCCGATCCATATTAATAGGTGGTGAAGTGGACGTATCTAGACATGTTTTATTGCTAGATACATCCACTTCAGCACCTATTAATATGGATCGGAGGGAGTACTACTTAGTTATTTATCCAGTTTGCTTATTTAATTTTAATGGAAGTGAGTTAGATGGGAAGGAAAAGATGAAGAATTTTGCCAAGTACAGAAGAGCCAGGAAATACGTGTATTTTGTTCACACTGGTTGCGTAATTTTCTAACAAAGTCTGGTTATTGTTTAACTATTAATTTTTGCTTGCAAACTTGTTATGTTTTGTAGTTGGAGCTAGGATTTCTTACTCCATGTAAACATCAGCGATTCAAAAGAGGTTTAACCACCGTTGTCTCCCCTCTATATACATGGAGATAAGGTGTTTGATAAATTTATTTACTAAGATGAACTTTGTCTATGTTTCCGGTTTACTGCTACAACATGGTATCAGGTTCCTGAAGCTGGGACACAATAGCCTTTTTCATGAAGTTTTGGTACTGCCCAAAATTCAGTGCACAAGGTATCAAACCTTCATCAGATTTGTTGCCCTCTCATGGGCTCAAATTCTCTGCTAGATGCATTTTATACTGTTATAACTTTTAATTAAATCTGGCAATGCATCAATTGTTTAGATGATGATGAAGTAATCCTTGGCAAAAAAAATTGCTCTCTCCAAGTGAGATTCTATTTGATGAATATGTACTTGCTTTATATCAATAATCTCACCATATCTATGAAGAAAAAAGGATGTCAAGAACTACAATGGAGAAGAGGATGCTCGGAGCTAAGTTAAAACGCGATGAGGAATCCAAGTGGGCTCAAAGAGCAAAAGTGAAATATATTCAGGAGGGTGGAAGTAATACGAGGTACTTTCATCTCATTGCTAATGGGAAACATAGAAAAAAGAAAAAATTTCAATTAGAACAGGACGAGGGTACGATTGTAGGAGAGGCAAACTTGCGGGTTTTTATCTCTGAATACTATAAGAAACTGTTCGAGCATCGGCTCCGAGCAATGTCTCTTTGGTAGAAACTATGACTGACGATATGCCTCAGATCTCCACAGATGAGAATAATATTATTATATCTCCTTTTTCGGAGAAGGAGGTATTTGAAGCTATTTCTCAAATGGAGAAGAATAAGGCTCCGGGACCAGATGGGTTTCCTGCGGAGTTTTATCAAAAAATTTGGCCGGTAATTAAGGGTGATTTAATGGCTATGTTTCGTCAGCTTCATGATGGTGACTTACCTCTATTTAGGCTAAACTTTGGGGTTATTACGTTGCTACCTAAAAAGGAAGATGCGTGCAGGATTGAGCAATATCGGCCTATATGTTTACTTAATGTGAGTTTCAAGATATTCACCAAAGTGGGAACTAGTCGGGTAACATCCATTGCGAGTAAGGTCATCCGCCCCACTCAATCAGCGTTTTTACCAGGTAGAAATATATTAGAAGGAGTTGTAGTTCTTCACGAAACAATTCACGAATTAAAAGGAAAAAGATGGATGGTGTTTTATTTAAAATCGATTTCGAGAAGGCCTATGATAAAGTGAACTGGTCTTTTCTTCAACAAGTATTACGAATGAAAGGATTTTCACCTTTGTGGTGTGATTGGGTTGCACGTTTTGTTCAAGGAGGGAGTGTCGGTATTAAGGTTAATGATGACATCGGTCATTATTTCCAAACTTTGAAAGGTTTAAGACAAGGGGATCCGCTATCTCCTATTCTTTTTAACCTTGTTGTAGATATGTTGGCCATTCTAATTGAGCATGCAAAAGAGGATGGCCAAGTGGGAGGGTTGATTCCACACCTTGTCGAAGGAGGGGTTTCAATTCTTCAGTATGCGGACGACACGATAATTTTTCTTGAACATGATTTGCAAAAGGCCTTAAATATGAAGCTCATACTTGCGTTGTTTGAGCAACTATCGGGTCTTAAGATTAACTTTCATAAGAGCGAGATTTTTTGTTTTGGTCAAGCAAAGAATGTGCAAGATGACTATCGACACATTTTCGGCTGTGAGGTAGGCAACTTACCGTTCAAATATCTCGGCATCCCTATACACTATAGAAAACTTTTAAACAAGGAGTGGAAACCTGTGGAGGATAGGTTCGAGAAGAAATTGAGTTCATGGGCGGGCAAATTGTTATCTTATGGGGATCGCCTCATACTTATCAATTCTGTCCTTACGAGTCTGCCCATGTTTCTGCTATCTTTCTTTGAAATTCCGGTTGGGGTTAGGAAGCGTTTAGACTTCTATCGATCACGTTTCTTTTGGCAAAGTGATGCAAAGAAAAGAAAATACCGTCTTACAAAATGGAATATTGTATGTCGACCGAAAGATCAGGGAGGGCTTGGTATTGAGGTATTGGAGATTAAAAATATGTGTTTGCTTAGCAAATGGTTGTTTAAGATAATGCATGAGGAGGGTATATGGCAGGAGTTAATTTCTAATAAATATTTGGGGGATAAAACGTTATCCCAGGTTGAAGCAAAACCGTTAGACTCTCCGTTTTGGAAAGGAATTATGAAAGTAAAACACGAATTCTTTTCTCGTGGAAAGTTTGATATAGGTAATGGACATAATACTCGCTTTTGGGAAGACACATGGTTAGGTGATGAACCGTTATCACAATCATACCCATCTCTCTTTAACATTGTTGTACACAAAAATGTCACCGTGGCTGATGTGTTAGCACACAATCCGTTAGATATTGGTTTCAGGAGGTCCTTACTAGGTATTAGAAGAGATCTTTGGCTGCATTTGGTTGAGAGGTTAATGGGTGTCTCCCTTAATAATAACACGGATACGTTCCGTTGGAAATTGACTTTAGATGGATCGTTTACAGTGAAATCCTATTATGCAGACTTGCTCCACGGTTCCACAAGATTTTTGCGTAAATATTTGTGGAAATTAAAGGTTCCATTAAAGATTAAGATCTTCTTATGGTTCCTTAATAGAAAAGTAGTATTAACTAAAGATAACCTACTAAAGAGAAATTGGAATGGTTGTAAAAAATGTGTCTTTTGTGATGCGGATGAGTCTATAGAACATTTGTTCATCTCCTGTCCTTTTGCTCGTGATATTTGGCGTCTTGTGCATTTTACCTTTTGTATTTCTCCGCCGACTAACATTGCGAATATGTTCGGTTCTTGGCTAAATGGCATTGATAAAAAAACAAAGGCACGCATTCGTGTTGGAGTGGCTGCGTTCCTGTGGGAAATTTGGAACAGCCGTAACGATGTGGTGTTTAACAAAAGAAACAATGTTCACTTTTTGCAGGTTGTAAACAAGGCGGTCTTTTCTATACAGACATGGTCTTTCCTCCTCCCTGTCGATCAGCGAGGACTTATGGATTCAGGCTGTGCCCGGTTGCAGGCGGTCGTTCGGGCTATCTACAGTCGGGGTGGGTGGCTTAACGCAAGACGGATAGATGCATAATTTGATGTTGCTTATCTTCGAGTGGCTGATCTTTGTGGCCACCTTAAGTGATCCGTGAGCTGTAATCGACTAAACTCGGAATATTTTTCTTACTTTTTAATAAAGACCGGCTGTGTGCATCAGTTTGATGCAGAGGCCGGGGCAGACGCTCCCATTTCTAAAAAAAACTATTAATTTTTGCTTGCAAACTTGTTATGTTTTGTAGTTGGAGCTAGGATTTCTTACTCCATGTAAACATCAGCGATTCAAAAGAGGTTTAACCACCGTTGTCTCCCCTCTATATACATGGAGATAAGGTGTTTGATAAATTTATTTACTAAGATGAACTTTGTCTATGTTTCCGGTTTACTGCTACAACATGGTATCAGGTTCCTGAAGCTGGGACACAATAGCCTTTTTCATGAAGTTTTGGTACTGCCCAAAATTCAGTGCACAAGGTATCAAACCTTCATCAGATTTGTTGCCCTCTCATGGGCTCAAATTCTCTGCTAGATGCATTTTATACTGTTATAACTTTTAATTAAATCTGGCAATGCATCAATTGTTTAGATGATGATGAAGTAATCCTTGGCAAAAAAAATTGCTCTCTCCAAGTGAGATTCTATTTGATGAATATGTACTTGCTTTATATCAATAATCTCACCATATCTATGAAGAAAAAAGGATGTCAAGAACTACAATGGAGAAGAGGATGCTTTGCTCTTGGGAATTTTATTTGTGCACGCACGAGGAGATGAAAATAAGAGAAAAGAAGGAGCATTTATATCCTGCAATGGGACATCAATTCAGCCTCCTAATGCAGGTATGTGTGTTATGTTGGAATTTATGGGTTGAAACATGTGGCCCAACTAAGCCCATTAAATTCTGAAATTGTCATGCCCCATTCATGAATAATGAGTGGAGTGAGTGGGACTAAAATTTAGTCTCATACCGCTAGTTTGGAGAGAATGGAACCACCTTATAAGGTGAGCCATTCTAGCTCATGTATGAGTTGATAAGGAAAGAGGAGAGATGTGCAACACGCGCGCTCCTCCGCCGCCCGCCTCGCCTCGCCTCGCCTCGTCACGACACGTCACGTCACGTCACGACGCGCCGCGGGTTGCGGGAATGAGCCGAGCCGAGAGCGTTTATTTTGTCGCGTTAATTCCTAAACTGTTTCCGTTTCCTTTCTGGATCGTGGAACCGAACCGACTCAGACGTGGAGTTACGTTCACGTCTCTCCCAGCCGCAGTATAAATACGCCCATACGGCAAACCCTAGCGATCACTTCGTCATATGGTTTCGCACTGTTCCAAAACACTGCGCCGCCAAACAAGTCTTCTCCATCCCTCCTTCCGGTGTGCACTGCGAGAAGGGACAGCAGGACTCCGGAACCCCGCCTCTGGTGATCCTGTACGGGAGAGGGGCGATCAGGTTTTTTGGGAGCGCACTCGCGCGACTGCTGACGGCGACTACCCAACGACGACTTCTTCCCTGACCTCGGCAACCTCTTCATCGACGACATGGCCGACAACACGGGAAACAACAACAGCGGTTCTGCTACCGCTGCATCGTACGTAACTCTACTCCATCTGTATGAGATATTCCTGGAATTCATATGTCTAGTTCTAGCTATATATTGGATCAGTCTATCTACTGTACTAGATGTAGATAGTTGCATGATTACTGTATTTGTTACTGTCGTAATTCATATGCTGCTATTTCGAATTAAATCATGTGCTAAATTGGTAATATATTCAACAATCCAAAAACCTGATTATAGGAAATTTATTGCACCTGCACCGTCTGTCATTGCGGCGACAAGGCCAATCCCTTTCAAGGTGTGGACTATAAGAGGTGGCGCACGAGAGCAGTGCTATGGTTTCAAACCTTGCGCTGCTATGCGGCCACTAAGGGCAAGCCTGAGGGCGATCTCAATCCAGCACAGCTGGAGGCCTTTGAGAATATGAACACTATGTTTAAAAGTGCCCTTCTCGGTATTATTGATGATTCCATTGTGGATCCGTATATGTCGTTTGATAACGGCAAGGATATGTGGGCTGCACTCGAGGCCAAATTTGGGGCCTCTGATGCTGGCAGCGAGCTGTACGTCATGGAGCAATTCTATGACTACAAGATGACTGATGAGCGCTCTGTTGTTCAACAGGCTCATGAGATACAGTCACTCGCTAAAGAACTTGAGCATTTTAAGTGTATGTTACCGGACAAGTTTGTGGCCGGAGGCATTATTGCCAAGCTTCCATCTTTATGGAGCACCTTTGCTACTTCTCTGAAACACAAGAGACAGGAGTTTTCCGTTACGGACCTCATCGGATCTCTTGATGTGGAAGAGAAGGCGAGAGCAAAGGATACACGTGCTCGGGTTGCTGAGATAGGTTCTTCTGCCCATGTGGTACAGAAGAAACACTACCCGTCCAACAAGTCTAAATATAACAAGAAGAAATCCGAGGGTAAAGGCAAACCCGATGGCAGGTTTAAGCCATCGCACTCTACCAACTTCAAGAAGAGGAAGGGGTCATGTCACGTTTGTGGTGAACTGACCCATTGGGCTCCAAATTGCCCTAAGAGATATGAGTTGCAGCAGCAAGAGAACAGCGGCAAGACCGCTAATGTTGTCATGGCCAACACTGAGATGAAGGATTCTGGGTACGGTATAATTCTCATTATTCTTTCAGTGTGTCATTCACCTGAATGGTTAATTGACACAGGTGCCAATGTACATGTTTGTGCTGATGCTTCCATGTTCTCTTCTTATCAGATCACAGGGACTTCCCCCGTGCTGATGGGGAACGGGTCACATGCTACTGTTCATGGTGTTGGTACGGTCGATCTGAAGTTTACTTCGGGGAAGATCGTGCGACTGAAGAACGTTCATCATGTGCCCTCCATCAATAAAAATCTCGTCAGCGGCTCACGTTTATGTCGAGATGGTTTTAAGTTGGTTTTCGAGTCCAATAAATTTGTAATTTCCAAGTATGGACAATTTATTGGTAAAGGCTATGAGTGCGGAGGCTTGTTCCGCTTATCCTTGTTAGATATATGCACACAAGTTATTAATAATGTTTGACACGATAATGATTGTGATGTTTGGCATTCACGACTTTGTCATATTATTTTTGTTGCATGACGCGGTTAGCAAATATGAGCTTAATTCCGAAATTCAGTACTATTAAAGGTTCCAAATGTCAAGTGTGTGTTCAAGCTAAGCAACCTCGCAAATCTCATAAGACTGCGGAGGCGAGAGAGTTGGCACCACTAGAACTTATACATTCTGATCTTTGTGAGATGAATGGCGTATTGACAAAAGGTGGAAAGACATATTTTATGACACTTATTGATGACTCCACTAGATATTGTTATGTGTATCTTCTGAAATCTAAAGATGAAGCTTTAACTTATTTCAAGAACTATAAGGCCGAAGCTGAGAACCAACTTGATCGTAAAATTAAACGGCTTAGGTCTGATCGTGGTGGAGAGTATTTTTCCAACGAGTTTAATTCTTTTTGTGCTGAACAGGGTATTATTCATGAGAGGACGCCTCCCTACTCACCTTAGTCAAATGGGGTGGCTGAAAGAAAGAACCGAACGTTGTCTGATTTGATTAACGCCATGTTAGACACTTCGGGTCTCTCCAAGGCATGGTGGAGGGAGGCGCTAATGACTGCATGTCATGTCCTAAACCGAGTTCCCACAAAGAATAAAACCATTACTCCATTTTAGGAATGGGAAAGGAAAAGGTTGAAACTCTCCTACCTACGTACTTGGGGTTGTTTGGCGAAAGTCAATATACCAATTCCCAAGAAGCGCAAGCTTGGACCAAAAACTGTTGATTGTGTTCTTCTGGGCTATGCTTTTAATAGCATTGGTTATTGATTCTTGATAGTAAAATATAAGGTATCCGACATGCATGTTGGTACGATTATGGAGTCGAATGATGCGACTTTCTTTGAGAACATATTTCCTATGAAGGATATGTCTAGCTCATCAAATCAGGAGAAACCTGTTTCATCTAGTTAGGATTTAGCTAAGATTCCTGAATCCACCATTCTTATAGAACACGTTGAGAATCCCGAGGAGGATGACAATGAAGTTCCTGTAAGGAGCAAGAGACAGAGGACTGCAAAGTCCTTTGGTAATGATTTCATTGTGTACCTCGTGGATGACACACCCAGGACTATTTCAGAAGCCTATGCGTCTCTTGATGCTGACTACTAGAAGGAGGCAGTTCGTTGCGAGATGGATTCCATCTTGGCTAACGGAACCTGGGAAATCACTGATCGTCCTTATGGGTGTAAACCTGTAGGATGTAAGTGGGTGTTCTAGAAATAGCTTAGGCCTGATGGTACAATTGAAAAGTACAAGGCACGGCTTGTGGCCAAGGGTTATACCTAGAAAGAAGGTGAAGACTTCTTTGATACTTACTCACCTGTGGCTAGACTGACCACTATTCGTGTGCTACTCTCACTGGCTTCCTCGCACGGTCTTCTCGTTCATCAAATGGACGTTAAGACGGCTTTCCTTAATGGAGAGTTGGACGAGGAAATTTATATGGAGCAGCCAGATGGTTTTGTAGTAACCGGTCAGGAAAGTAAGGTGTGCAAGCTATTGAAGTCATTATACGGCCTCAAGCAAGCACCTAAGCAATGGCATGAGAAGTTCGAAAGGACTTTGACTGCTGAAGGCTTTGTTGTAAACGAAGCTGACAAGTGTGTGTACTATTACCATGGTGGGGGCGAGGGAGTTATTCTATGTCTGTATGTTGATGACATATTGATCTTTGGGACCAATCTTGATTTAATCAAGGAAGTTAAGGATTTCTTATCTCGCTGTTTTGAGATGAAGGGTCTAGGAGTAGCTGATGTTATCTTGAACGTCAAGCTATTGAGAGATGATAATGGTGGGATCACACTGCTTCAATCTCATTATGTGGAAAAGGTCTTGACTCGCTTCGGGTATAGTGACTGCAAGCCTTCTTCAACTCCATATGATGCTAGTTTGTTGCTTCGAACGAATCAACGGATTACTAGAGATCAACTGAGATAATCTCAGATTATAGGCTCGCTTATGTATTTGGCGAGTGCCACGAGGCCTGACATCTCTTTTGCTGTGAGCAAATTGAGCCGGTTTGTTTCCAATCCGGGAGATGATCATTGGCGTGCACTTGAGAGAGTTATGCGCTATTTAAAAGGCACTGCGAGCTATGGAATTCACTATACCGGAAACCCGAGGGTTCTGGAAGGATATAGTGATTCTAATTGGATATCTGATGCTGATAAGCTTAAGGCCACTAGTGGTTATGTTTTTACACTTGGTGGTGGCGCTGTTTCCTGGAAGTCTTGCAAGCAGACCATCTTAACGAGGTCAACTATGGAAGAAGAACTCGCAGCATTAGACACAGCCACTGTTGAAGCAGAGTGGCTTCGTGAGCTATTGATGGACTTGCCTATGGTTGAAAAACCAATACCCGCAATCCTAATGAACTGTGATAATCAAACTATGATCATCAAAGTGAACAGTTCTAAGGATAATGCAAAGTCATCAAGACATGTGAAGAGGAGATTGAAATCTGTCAGGAAATTGAAGAATTCCGGAGTTATTGCTTTGGATTATATCCAAACATCTATGAAATTGGCAGATCCCTTCACAAAGGGTTTATCACGGAATGTGATAGATAACGCATCGAGGGAGATGGGTTTGAGACCCACGTTATGAGTTTCCCACAGTGGCAACCCACTCTATGTGATCGGAGATCCCGTGAATTAGAAGTGGGAGACAAGCTGTTGGTCGGCTGAGAGGAGAGTATCCTTATATTTTATTCCACTCCATAAAAGATGCAATACTCTCCTGATCTGTATGGTAGGTTGACATTTGTCTTAATGTGTTCCAATTGGCTTATTTATATAAGCAGAGATGTGTCCTACAAAACATCTCCTGAGAAACTCACCTATATGAGTCTTACTGTTAAACGTCGCAGTCTATGAGAATCGGGTGCTCTCTGATAAACTCATGAAAGGCCTTCGGAGTATGACGGATACGCTCCAAACCGCGGGGAAGCCTTGCGGTAGCCTAGTATCGGTTTAGACGACGTGTGAAACTGGTATCACAGCAAACTTGTAGTTCAAGGCATAGTCCACTATTCAAGTTGTGAACTAGTGTAGCATGATGTTCTAAGTGGAAGTTCAACTTAACAGTCTCCACTAACACCGGTATATAAACAATGTTTTGGAACAAAGATTATGAAATGTGCTAATGACACTTTGTGGGGATTGTTGGAATTTATGGGCTGAAACATGTGGCCCAACTAAGCCCATTAAATCCTGAAATTGTCATGGCCCATTCATGAATAATGAGTAGAGTGAGTGGGATTAAAGTTTAGTCCCATACTGCTAGTTTGCAGAGAATGGAACCACCTTATAAGGTGAGCCATTCTAGCTCATGTATGAGTTGGTAAGGCAAGAGGAGAGGTGTGCCACACGCGCGCTCCTCCTCCATCGCCCGCCTCGCCTCGCCTCGTCAAGACACGTCACGACGCGCCGCGGGTTGCGGGCATGAGCCGAGCCGAGAGCGTTTATTTTGTCGCTTGGGAAATCTTAATGAGTCATTAACTTGGTAATTAACGGACGCGTTAATTTCTAAACTGTTCCCGTTTACTTTCTGGATCGTGGAACCGAACCGACTCAGACGTGGAGTTACGTCCACGTCTCTCCCAGCCGCAGTATAAATACGCGCATACGGCAAACCCTAGCGATCAGTTCGTCACATGGTTTTGCACCGTTCCAAAACACTGCGCCGCCAAACAAGTCTTCTCCATCCCTCCTTCCGGCGTGCACCGCGAGAAGGGACATCAGGCCTCCGGAACCCCGCCTCTTGTGATCATGTACAGGAGAGGGGCGATCAGGTTTTTGGGGAGCGCACTCGCGCGACTGCTGACGGCGACTACCCAACGACGACTTCTTCCCCGACCTCGGCAACCTCTTCATCGACGAGATGGCCGACAACACGGGAAACAACAACGGCGGTTCTGCTACCGCAGCATCGTACGTAACTCTACTCCATCTGTATGAGATATTCCTGGAATTCATATGTCTAGTTCTAGCTATAAATTGGATCAGTCTGTCTACTGTACTAGATGTAGATAGTTGCATGATTACTGTATTTGTTACTGTCGTAATTCATCTGCTGCTATTTCGAATTAAATCATGTGCTAAATTGCTAATATATTCAACATGTTGATACTTTGTATTTCTGTACGATTCACCATAGCCTAGGCAAGAAAACTTAATTGTGAAAATATAACATATTCATTTCTAAGGGTTATTTGATCTCGTGCAAGACTCTCTAGGAGAAAACAGTAGAACGATGATGATTGGTAATTCCAATTTTTCACTTATATCCTTGCATTAACCCACTTGGTGGTTGGAGTACTTAGTAAAATCAATTTTCTTCGCCATATTTTTTTTTTGCAGGTTGAATTAGTCTTGTTGATTATAATGCAGAGGAACCCAATCGTGCAGAGAAAAAATTAATGTATGTGCAATTTGGTAACACGTGAATCTGTATCCTAATTTTTCCCAGAGAACACTAATATATTTTATAAATGGCACTTGCAGGTTGATTGATGAAATAAATGAAATCTACAAATGTCGTGGACGACCTGGAGAAGATTTAGGATGACATATAAAATGCAATGGACGTCGAAAAGATATTTGATGTCTGCATGTATAGACAGTTCACATCTCGAGAAGATATCTTATGTATGGATGTATAGATAGCAAATACTATTAGGGAAAGAAAAATATGAGAACAAATGTAAATTTTAGTGATTTTTTCAAGTGTGTTGCACCTCCTGGATGCTCGAACGTATCTTCAAGATCAATTTAATTTTTAATATAATACTTGTCTTATACCTTTTTTGTGTGGGTCTTCAATTTATGTCAATCAAATTTAGTTTGTACTACCACGAGCCCATTTTGGTCGGCCAAAAATATGTATATCACTAAAATAAAATTGAACGTTATGTAGGGTCGGATGCAATACAAAAATATTCCCATATAAATTGGAGACGCAATATAGCGTTGTTAGGGATTGTAGAGATGTCATCATAATCCTTTTGTCAAAGCGTCTTTAGGCTCGCAGAGATGTAATATGGGCGTCTCATGTTTTGTAAACAGGCATGGCAAAGCGTCGACATGGTCTTTGTGAAGGTGCACTGGAAGACGCTTAAGAGACGTTTTACTAACACGTCTATATTTTGCTGTAGAGATGAAATAAAGCGCCTCCACCCATTAGATTAGGCGTCTCCACGTGACTGGTTTGTTGTAGTGCTATTGCCACGTTAAAGGAAAAAAAAGAAACAAAAATACGGTTATTGAATTAAAATATTCAAAACTGTACGAAAATTTGTTCATTTACACAAATCATAGTTCTCATAGCTATTTGTAATACATACAAATCGAAATTGTCATACAATATGGATCAAATCAAACTGAAATATATCGTACGAACGTGATGTAGCATCTAGTGCAGCTATATTTTTCCATCCGCAGTTTGATTGCCTTCCTGCAATCAACAGTAAAAAAAAGTTAAGTTCATGTCCCTAGATAGCACATATCTGTTGTTTGATTAAGTTGTGAGTCTACTCAGCAACGACACATGCTGAAACATAAGAAGCAGAAGACTATAGTGTGGATGAACTCAAAACAGTTGTTGTAACTCAACGAAGCCACAACCCATAGTGAAACATAAGGTGCAGCAATGCTATAGGGTGGGTGCAGCAAAGCTATAGTGTGGGTGAAGCAAAAACAGAATGTACTAGTACGAATTGTACAAGTTTGTGACTTACAATTGCTTTAAACATTCTGTGCGTGATGTGCTGAGGAATTAATTTCTTAGCAGGGCTATTTGAAAGTGATGATTGTTGGTTTGACTTCTTAAACGTCTGGAAAAAAAAGTTCACTGTTAGCAACGCAAGTAAACAATTAAATCTTACGAGTTTGCAAGCGTATGACTATCATCACCTGAAGTGTATTCATCTTCAGTTTTTCCAATTGTTCGGAGTACTCTTCAAAACTTTACTGAAACTGTGAGTTAAACTGTGGAATCATGTTTTTCTCAAAAAAATTTCTTGAGTTTCTCTCCAACTCAATCATTTTTTCCTTTTTAGAACGCTCTTCCAATAACCTCTCCTCAAGTTGTTCTCTCTCAGCACGCTCTAAATTAATCTTCTCTTCCATGCTTGCACGTTCAGCTAGTAACTTATGTTCTAAACTAGTGACCTGCTGGGTGAACTGGGAGTTTACTTTTTGGGTCTCTTCCGTAGCACGAGCTTGGCCATGTATCCGAACCCACGAGGCTGCGATGACTTGCAATCAACGATTTCTTTATATGCTTTCTGGAAAATATTGATTCTTTGTTCAGCTGAAACTGGAACATTAGTTTCCTTTGATCTATTTTCAATCTCTTTACATGTTGTGTCCTAATTACGAAAAAAAACTCTCAAATCAGATGAAGAAACATCCACGATGGAGAAAAGTAAATATGTTTAGAGTAGGTTCTAAGTCAGTATACTCACGTAAACGTCCTTTGACTCTTTGGTAGTCATGTTTCATTCTTTGTGTGCGTGAGTTTCTAGAGAGAAATACAGTCTGGCTCTTCTCCAGTTTTCGAATTCCTCTGCAAGTAGTGCAACAATTAGATGCTATAAATATTAAAGCACACCGAGCATCGAAGCATGCATAGTGAGAAGGACCATACATTCTCAAAACTCAGTTGAGATTAGGATTTTGATCCTGGTCTATGTTTTGTCTTCAGTTGCGTACGGTTATCCGTGTTCTTTTGGCTGAGTTCCTGCTCATTCAGTTATAGAAAAAAACTTGTCAGACAAGCTATGTCATGATAGTAAAAAATTCACAAACAGCGAGTATAGAAATAACCCGGAATTTTAGATCAGTGCCAAAGTACTCGATCAGCCAGTCACACTCTTCCGTTTGTAAATCTTCTGGTATAACTGACCTTCTGGCATCATCTGTTTTGTATGCCTTGTAAATGCTTCTTAGATTTCCTCGCCAGTCTCTGTATTTCTCTTTTGCAATTTCTCAAGTACAACCCTGATCTTGACCCTAATACCTACTGCAGTTCTACTAAGTAATATATAACATGCACCTACGGCAACCACAACACTACATGCGCGTACACAAGCAATTCATTCACAAGGATATTGTGTCATAACTCATAAGTCTGCCCGCAATGGTGAGACGAGTTAAAAACAAGTGACAGGCCTTGGGCTATCCTCCAATATGGTAATATCAATCAATTCTCAAGTGGCGTGGTCTTATTTATTCGCCATATGTCCATATCTCTCTTGTCTTTTCTATGTACCATTTGGTCCAACTCCATTTCATTGCTCCAACAATTACTGGGCCATTTTGAATTAACATTTTTGAATAGTTCAACATAAAAAGAACCCTCTGAATTATTTTAATAAGATCTGACCCATTTTACTACTTCACGGAGGCAGAAAGAATAGCATAAAACTACCATTTTTTTAGCCAAATTTTGTTTTAGTACCACATTTTGCTTTGATTGCAAAATCTACCTGATTATTTTGAGTGTTTCCCAACAACCTCTAAACTGGCTCTGATCACGAATTGATATGATTTTTTGACAATCGGGCCCACTTGTCAGTCCAATTAACAAAATAAAATATATAATCAATAAAACATCTTAGAAACGAAAAAGTCATCCCGCTAACGCATGTGAAGGGATATTTTTCCTTGTGGTGGTGGTTGTTGTGCCGTGACCAGCTGCAGTGAACGAACCGACGACATCATAGTCGGCGTAGTAGCTCACCTCCATCCCTCGTGGCTGCCCGAGCCTTCGTCCTCCGACGACTGGATCCCGCCCGCGACGGGCCCAACACACAGTCTTGGTACTCGTCGGCGCGTGCGCACGCTCAAAAGCAGTACGACTTGATGCTTCTATTCACCATGCAGCTCCACCCGGTCAGCGAGTCCCTCGCATCCAGCACCACGCTCACGCATCTCCTAGTGCCTCGCATGTTCTCCATATTCACATGCTCGTGCTGCTGCTGCGCCTAGAAAGCCTCCACCGGGTTTTGCTCCTAGGCGGCGTCAGGCGCGGCAACCTTCACCTCCACCTCAGGCAGCTCCGATTCAAAAGCCGTGCCGATGAAGCTACCTTCCGGTGCCTTCTTCTCTTGCTTCTTCTGTGTGAGGGCTACCACCCGACGGCGACATAGTTACCAAAAATTAAACTCAGCCATGAAGGCCATTTAACAAACTATAGTGACTAAGACCGAGAATATTTGGATGTCTCTTAATTACCCTCTCATCAGAATTGGTGGTTGTCCTGGATGAGGAGCGGTCCTCATCCTGTTCGTGGAAGCGTGTGGCGGGGCCAGAGTGGGACATGGAGGCTATGTATGCGAAAACGACCACCTGATCCGCCCTGCACACACCTGATTAGGAGGGCTGTGGTAGTCGAGGAAACATCCCGTGAGAAACGCCACCCTGCCCCCGGCAGAATCCTCCAGCTTCTTCCACAGTGTGCAACGCTCAATTTCGCTGCACTCAAAGAGCAAGCCATTCCGGCCACCAATGCCAAGTGGCTAAATCAGTTTGGACACCACTGACGTGGGGATGACTTCCGGACCGGTCAAGAGGGCGTACATGGTCTAAGGACCAGCGATGTTGCCCCAGTATGGAGGACTACCCCATGGTTCTAGAAGGCCCAGCTACATCCCACTCGAAGGTTGTCGAGACATCGTAGTAGTTTTCATAGACGGGGGTGCCATGAGACTACGGGTAGAGACGTGGGGGAACGTGATCGCGTTGAAGACAAAGACACAGGTTTACCCAGGTTCGGTACGTCGTAGTAATACGACGTTCCTACTCCTGCAATCTCACTAATCAGGGCTAAAGCCTGTGTACACAATTACAATGTGAGGTTCTGTTTAGCTATTCGCTGAGGATCAACTTCCCGGCGAGTTAGCCTATAGCTTCTTGTCTATCTATCATATCTCCCGTCCGGCTTTATATAATAGCCGGGTTAGGGCATACAGAGTAGGAAACCTAGAAGACTACGGTAACTTCTAACTTGGAAAGTAAGGAATCCGCCTTCTCCTCAAGCCAGATCACGTGGGCCGTGATCCGGATCCCTCTAGAATCCGGCTTCTGTGCGTCAGCTTACTGGGCCGCCCAATGGACCATAGCCCACTGCCACTTGGGCCACCCTGGTAATCCGGCACTTACGACTACCATCTCATATACCCCTATTCAGTATATATCCGACAGTAGCCCCCAAGAAGGATTAAAACTCTGATTCGCCGTCTTTCGCCAAATGTATATTGTCCGAGAACTATTGGCCAGCAGTCTTGATTCTTCTTTCGTTGAAAAGAGATGGTAACGTAAAACTCGAAATTCTGGAAATCCGGCTTTTCTCACACGATCCTTCGTGGAGAAGGAACCTCCTACGTCAGCGCTTTAATGTTGCTGACGTAAGGGGCGTTTGGGTTTCCAGCGGAAACCTAGAAACGTATCTCTGACAGATTCTCGCGGGAAACGAGGAGATAGCCATAATCACCCTGTCGATTCATTTCCCGGATTTTACGGCGAGTGAGACGCGTTGATCATCCAACGGTCAAAAGAGCCGTTAGCACGTATCGTTACGGATTTCCGGCTATAAATAGCCTTCTTCGTCCTCCCGGTAAACCTTCCGCTCTCACTTCAACGCCATTACCGCGCCCAAGCTCTCGAGCAGAGAGCAACTTTCAAACGCACACCGCGCCCAAAACCTCACCGGAGGCGAGCCAGCACCGCCACCTGATGGCATCTCCGTCGTCCTCGCCCGCCCGCAGCGTTGCGCAAGACATTGAGGATATCATCAATACGATGGATCCTCAGTTGGATTCTCCGACGCACGCCGACGACGAGCCGGCGAAGACCACGGGCGCCGCGGTGGACGGAGGGAATCCTTCCGCCGCCGTGGATCTTGCGGGTTCGAGCTCCGCGCCTTCCCCGCCGTTCGCTCCCGAGACGGCGGAGGAGAAAATTACGCTCGTTGGCGACGAGCTCGCCGCTGCAGAGGCTGCCGCGTCCGCCGCCGCCGGAGCTGACGAAGAACTGGAATTTGTCGGTGATTGGAGTCCGAGCAATATTCCTCCTTTCCTTCTTCCACAAATGGAAAGGGAAGGGCTAATAGTCAAAGGCAAATGGCGGAACTCGGAAGGTGAGCTCGAGCCCATACCAAAAGACGGGGAACGCGTCCTCCTTACCTCTCACATCGCGAGAGGTATGGGTTTACCGCCTTCCGCCTTTTTCTTGGATGTCCTTAGCTATTACGCCGTTCAGCCACATAACATCTCTCCAAACTCCATTCTCTATCTAGCTAGTTTCCAAGCCCTTTTTGAAGGGTATTTAGGAATAGCACCTAGTCTAGATTTTTGGCGATATTGCTTTGAAGTGAAGCATAACCTCACAGAAGGTATTTCTCCTATCCGCGGAACTATTTATTTCACTCTTCGAAGGTTTAGGGAAGACTGGTATCCGAAGATAAAAACATCGGAACCCGTCAAATCTTGGATGGGTTCCTTCTTTTACCATGAGGACATCCCATTCCCTGGTAAGGAAACCGGGGTTCCTCCATTCGTTAATTCCGCCGCCTCTCCTCAAGAGAGTTGGGCAGTTGAAGCAGTGCAGACGCTGCCGGAAAACCTGATGAAGATAAAACGGCGTATCGCCAAGCTTACTTCCTCCCAGCCTCCCTTAACAGGGAAGGATACTGTTTTATGTTGGTTTGGACGCCGTGTTCAACCTCTTTCCTTTCGTTCCCGGCTCCTTTGCGAATACGAAGGGCTAGAAGATAGCATGAGGGGGACGGACAAGTCCTATACCAAACAGGATTTTATAAAGCGACTGAACCAACTGGTCGCCACATGCGATCAATACGTAGAAAGTCTGGCAATATATCACGTGGAGAATCCAGCCCCCAAGGTATTTATATTTTCCTTGCTTTTTGGGTTTTTCTCGGATTAACCTCCTTGTCCGACTTTTAACGCATCGTTGCTACTTCCCTAGTTCAAAAAACTTGAGGGATCTGATCTTGCTTCCGACGCCAAGCTTAACGAATTACATGTCAGCTTCTATGGCGACCGGAAACGAAAAAGGCAGGTGACTTTTGAGGAAACGATAACTGTTGACGGGATTCCCGTCGCCACATCCAGTTATTCTGCTGGAGCTTTTTTAATCGTTATTCCCCTCCAGTTCTTCGAGATATTTATTTCTCGGATGTTGTCTTTTCACCCTCGCTCCAACTCCTTTGAAGACAAAGAAATTGAAGAAACGTAAGGTTGCCGCTATGAAAAAAGAACCTTCTTCTGCTGCAGCTTCACCTCCTTTCACTATGTCTAGCAAGGAGTATAAAACCGCGAACCCGGATAATCAATTTCGGCAATCCAGCCAGCCTATTGCACCTTCCATGGGTGCGAGGGAAAGGGCGGAAACACAGATGGGTAGAAATCCTCGATCATAAGGGGGGGCGAACCTATTCCCAATTTGGACAGTAATATCCGGATAAAGGAAGAACCATTCGATGAACTCGGATATATCCGTCCAGAAGCTAAGAAATTCTTCGCTCCTGCTCCCCTAATTCGTCCTTGGCCACAGGGCGGGCTGATTATCCGAAACGATTTCGTATTTTCACCTCGTCAGGTCATACAAGATGGCCTTCATCACGTTGGGATCCTTTTTTCTGAGTATGCAAAAGAATTCAACGAGACTTTGTCAAACTTGCGGGAAATGAGCCAGGTAATATCTCTAGCCCCCAAGCAATAAGTTGGAAACATACTTTCCCCTTAGTGCTTCTTTATTACGCTTGATCTAACTTAAGCGTTTGGCTTTTATTTCCGCTTTTCAACATACTGCTGATGTAATAAACTTGGAAATTTTTCATAAACTTAACGTCAAGAATGAAGAGGTGAAAGCTCTCCAATCTATTATTAAGTTTAAGGATAATGAGCTGGCATCATCTCAGCTACAGCTATCGGAAACAACAGGTATGCTTTATTCTGTTTTATCCGGATTATCAGTAAGTACTTTCTCGAGATTCTTCTAAACTCGGAATTTTTTCCTTGCTTTCCAGCTGCTTTGGCTAAGGCCAAGGAAGCAGCTGAAGATGCTGGCAATGCCGAACGTCTCCGCAAGGAGAACTTGGACCTTCATAAGGAGCTTATGAAGGTTCAACAAGATCTGGAAGCCAGTAATCTGGCCCTTGGAATTGCTCAATCCAAGGCTTCTGATCAGGCGGAAAAAGATAAGTCTACTATCCAGGACTTGGAAAGTATCTTATTCCTTCGCCTAGAGGAAGGTTCCGAAATTAACAAGGTTCTCGGTAAATTTTACTTCGTTTACCATTTTTCCATGTCTTGCTTTCGTTCTCTGCTTTTTCGCTTAACCTTTTTGGTTGTTTGTTCCGAAAAAACAGGAAATTATCCAGGTCTTACTCGTATTGAGAAAATCCGAGCCTTTGGGAAGGTATGGAATGCGATCAGAGATGGTGGGAGGCAACTGATCAGCAAGTTCCTCCCTACAAGTACCATAGAATTCTCGGAAGTTTATAAACTTCCGGGTGCTATCTTGGAGGTGGCGGAGTCCAGGAAGTCCATCCTACGCTCCGCTGCACGGGGTGGTGCACGCATGGCACTCGGCCTTATGCGTATGCACTACCCTGGTGCAAAGTCTTGGCGCGTGGCGTCCGGTATCCCTCAAGGATACACGGAAACCCAGGGAACCACCATCTTTGATGAAATCAAAGGTCACGCCACCAAGATCGCCTCCATGGTGAACATCTCCATCACCTATCCAGAAGAGGAGATCCCCGAAGCCCCCGAGAATGACAGCAGCGAAGAAGACTCGGATGCTTGAAGGGCTGCCCTTAACCTGGATGATGGAAGTAGACAATAGGAGCATTACTGCACTTTTACAATGTAATTCATATTGTAATGCTTCTATTCCTTTTGTATAAACAAGAACTCCGCCTTTTGCAGTTTTAATTATGAAATTCTTTGCAAGGTTTTCGGGTTTTAGTGTTCCTTTATCTTCTAAGTTCTCTGGCTTATATGCTTTAACTGTCCTTAGTGTTTGAAATGGCTCAATAGTACTGTGAATCATCATGGCGAGTTACTGGGTATAACCAATCTGTTTAAACTCGGAAACATGGATCATACTAAAGGCACTTTTACTAACTAGCTTCAGTGACCCAACATATAAACAATCAGATAATGCTTAGAGAAAAGTAAGTAATTTTTTGAATAAAACTTGGGCACGCAGGCACAATCCAAGTTTCCTTTAGCCGTTAGTAGGCTGAAAATCATTCAGTTTTTAAACGCCGAGCACGCAGGCACAATTCGGGTTAACATTGAGTATTTTGTAAGATCATTGGGAAATAGATAAGGTGGAATCATGCTTTGTACTATAAGGAACTTGTAAAAACATGGATATCAGAATTCCGACAACTTTATTTCATGATCTCAAAGATGTTTACATAGAAATTGAACTAAGTATAGAAGGGACGTAACTGCTGGATACTCCAAGGCATCTTTGTCTCTCCTAGCTCAACATCTATCTTTCTCTTTCTTTTGCGATTCAGCTTCTCGGGATCGTCTTTCGTATCTCGAATGTCGACAAGATAGTATGATCCATTCTTCATGGCTTTACTAATGACAAATGGTCCTTCCCATACTGGGGCCAATTTGTGCTTCCTTTAATGTACCAATCTCAGCACTAGGTCACCTTCTTTAAAAGAACGATGCCTGATTTTCCGACTATGATAACGTCGTAAACCTTGCTGGTAAATGGCGGATCTTTGAAGCACAAGCTCTCGTTCCTCTTCTAAGAGATCGACGGCATCCTGTCGTGCTTCTTCAGCATCCGAGTCGTCGAAATCTTGCACTCTTGGGCTATCATGGATTATGTCTGTTGGAAGAATAGCTTCCGCACCATAGACTAGGAAAAACGGGGTTTGCCCAGATGACCTATTTGGCGTCGTTCGAATACTCCAAAGCACGGACGGTAGCTCTTCTACCCATGCTCCAGCTGCTCTGTGAAGAGGAGATTCGAGTCTTGGGCGTATTCCTTGCAGGATTGAGCTGTTCATTCTCTCAACCTGTCTATTGGATTGCGGGTGTGCCACAGATGCGAGATCTAGGCGAATTCCCATTTGTCGGCAATATTTTTGCTAACTCTCCAATGGAGAAATTTGTCCCGTTGTCGGTTATTATGCTGTGTGGAACGCCATATCTCATGACTATGTCAATGATGAAATTTCTGGCAGTTACACCGTCAAGCTTTTTGATGGGTTTGGCCTCCACCCATTTGGTATACTTATCTACAGCTACAAGTAGATGTGTAAGTCCGCCTCGCGCAGTTTTGAACGGTCCCATCATATCTAGCCCCCAGACCGCAAATGGCCATGTAATTGCGATAGTTTTGAGTGCTTGGGCCGGCATATTAGTCTGCTTGGCGTAATATTGACACCCTGCACATGTATTGACTATGTGCTCAGCATCTGTCCTGGCTGTTAGCCAGAAAAACCCAGCACGGAATGCTTTTTTAACTATGCTTTTTGATTGAGCATGATGTCCGCAATCTCCGGCATAGATTTCTTGCAGGATTTCTCGTCCTTCTTCTGGTGAAATACACCACAGAAAAATTCCGGAAGTACTGCGTTTGTACAGGCAATTGTTAATTACCACATATCCTTTGCATCGACGCTGGATTTGTCTTTGCAAGACTTCGTCTGCTCCCTCCGGATACTTCTGGTTCACTAAGAAGTTTAAATATGGAATTGTCCAGTCCGGGTTAACGAGCATAACTTTAATTGACTCGGAGGCCAGAGGATAATCGATATCTCCACCTTTTATGGATGGTTCGTACAAATGCTGGACGAATACTCCGGGTGGTAATACTTTTACCCTTTCTGACCCCATGCGGGCTAACGCATCCGCGTTCCAATTTTCCTCCCTTTTAACGTGGAGTACTTCGAATCCGAAAAAACAAATGGCGAACTCGTCCACCGTTCTCCGGTATTTGGCCATTATAGGGCTTTTTGCGTTCCAGGATTGGTTAAGCTGATGTTGTACCAAATCCGAGTCGCCGTAGCACAGAATGCGCTTAACCCCTATTTCTTTTGCAATGTGCAGGCCATGAAGCAGAGCTTCGTATTCTGCCACGTTATTGCTGGCGTTGAAGTGCATTTGTAATACGTACTCCATTGTGTCTCCTTTAGTGGATTTTAAGACTACACCAGCTCCAGCGCCCTCCTTCATCTTGGATCCGTCAAAGTGCATGATCCAGTACTCGGACTCTGGCATTGGCGTTTTTTCCATTGCTTCCGTCCAGTCGGCGACAAAGTCTGCCAAAACCTGGGATTTTATTGCTGTTCTTGGCTGATACTTAATGTCGAAGGCTGCTAGCTCGATACCCCATTTGGCTACTCGGCGAGTTGCCTCCGCATTGTTTATTATATCCCCTAGTGGTGCTTTACATACCACTGTTATGGAATGTCCTTGGAAGTAATGGCGCAGTTTTTTAGATGTGAAAAATACGCCATATGCCAGTTTTTGATAGTGTGGGTACCTTTGCTTGGACTCGGAGAAAACTTCACTTATGTAATATACCGGATGCTGGTCTGGTAATGCTTTGTTCGTCTTTCTTCCGTTCCACAACAATTACCGCACTAATAACCCTGTTTGTAGCCGTGAGGTACAATAGCATAGGTTCTTCGTCGTTTGGGGATGCCAAAATCGAAGCTTTCATCAAAGTTTCCTTCAACTGGGTTAACGCTGCATCGGCCTCTTCTGTCCACTCGAATTTGTCGGATTTTTTCAGCAACTTGTAGAGTGGTAAGGCTTTATCTCCCAGCCGACTAATAAATCTGCTGACGGCAGCGGCGGAACCCGTCAATCTTTGGACATCTTTCACACACGTAGGTTTGGAGATGTTCAAGATGTCTTTGACCTTTTCCGGGTTAACTTCTATTCCTCTGTGAGAAACGATGAAACCTAGAAGTTTTCTTGAGGGAACCCCGAATACGCACTTTGATGGATTTAGCTTCATCCTGTAAGTGCGCAATTTTTCGAAGGTTTCTCGCAAATCCTCAAGGAGCGTATCTTTTTCCTTGGTTACGACGGCAATATCGTCCACGTAAACATGGACATTTTTGCCAATCTGACTATGCAAACAACGTTGCATGCAACGCTGGTAAGTTGCACCTGCGTTCTTCAGGCCAAATGGCATGGTTACGTAGTAATACGTCCCGTACGGGGTTATAAAAGAAGTCTTAATTTGATCTTCCTTTTTCATGCGTATTTGGTGATACCCGGAATAAGCATCCAAAAAGCATAAAAGCTCAGAGCCTGCGGTGGCATCTATTATTTGATCGATTCGCGGTAACGCGAACCTATCTTTCGGACACAGTTTGTTCAAGCCGGTGTAATCTATACACATTCTAAGAGCAGTAGTGTATTTCTTCGGTACTAATACCGGATTTGCAGACCATTCAGTGTGGATTACTTCCTGGATGAAATCTGCTGCTAAAAGCCGGATAATTTCCTTGCCAATAGCCTTCCGTCTTCTTCCGTCAAATCGACGGAGATTTTGTTTGACGGGTTTGGAGCCTGGAATCACCTTGAGTTGATGCTCAGCAAATTCTCTGGGTACGCCTGGCATGTCAGCTGGACACCAGGCGAAAATATCCCAGTTCTCACGGAGGAAATTGATGAGCTCGCCTTCCTATTTGTTGGTCATCCCAGTTCCTACTACGACAAATTTTGTCGGATCGTTAGGATCTAGGATTACCTGTCTTGTATTCTCGGACGCCTTGAAGCTATCTGCTGGCTTCCGGGTTTCTTTTCCTGCCGGCATTTCTGTCGGCGATACCTCCTTAGCCAGCTCCTTTAGCTCTTCCTTTGCTATAACCCTCTGGGCGCAGAGGGAGTTTTCCTTTTCCAGCTTGTTTGCCAGCTTGAAATCTCCAGTTATGGTGATTACTCCTCCTTTGGACCCTGGAATCTTCAGCTTGTTATAGATATAACATGATCTTGCCATAAATTTGGCGAAAGCTGGAAGTCCGAGTATTTCGAACGGCACCACCTCGAAGGATACTTTTTCCTGACGGAAGTGATCTTTTTCTCCGAAAGTGACTTCTAGGGAAATTTCTCCTAGGGATCGTGCTTGTCTGCCAGGAACAATGCCATGGAAGCATATGTTGCTGTAATTGAGCTGGGACTCGGAGATTTTCAGATGCTTCAGCGTATCCAGATACATTATGTTAATGCTGGATCCTCCATCCATCAGCACTCTTTTTAGCCTAGTGTTCTGGACAATAGGCCTTACAACAAGAGCTTGTGTGCCGGGTTCAGGGATGTTCCCGGGATGATCAGACTGATCCCAGGTAATTGGTGTGTTCGAATATTTCAAGAATTTCGGGGTTGCCGGAACAACCTCGTTTATTTCTCGAAGCGTTCTTTTTCCCACCTTTGCTGACGGAGTTGCTAAGAACGTTAGGGCGCACTCTCCATCAACTCTCGGAAATTTGCGTTCGCATTTTCGCTGTTGTTCCTGGATTTTTTCATCAGTGTCCGATTCACTGTCTTCTTTCTCAGCTTCTGGCTTTTGTTTGGAGAATTTCCTTTTGGAGCTCTTCCCCTTATTTCCGGATCCTGCACTGCCTTTCATGTGCTTATTCAGCCGGCATTGCGCGTTCGTATGGGTGGGTTTCCCAAATTGCGAATGGTGGACGCAGGGTTCCGACTTAATCTTCTCCCACTCTTCTTTAGTGTAGTTGATTGGTTCTGGACTGCGTCCTTTCCATCTATTCCCTTTTTCACTTCCAAAGGCTATGTTAACTTCTTTGGGTTTTGGTGTTGCATCTGAAGTTCCTTTTTTCTCAGGTCGAGGATTTTTCTTGGCCAGTATTAGTGCATCGATATTGCCGCCTCTTGCTCTGATGTCGTCTTCGGCTGCAGCGTGTTCATTGGCGGTTGTAAGCATAGATCCGAGATCCTTGTGCTGCTTGGAACCAACCATGAACGGTACAAGTACGGGTTTTAGGCCATTGACGAAAGCATGCATTGCTTGTACGTCAGTTACTCCAGAGCAACTATTCTTCATTGCAGGCCATCTGGAGATGAAATCCACGTATGATTCATCCTCGAATTGGGTGCAACGGTTCAGCTGGTTGATGCTGTTCGGGCGTTTATAAGTTCCCCGAAAATGCTGAGTAAATACTCGAGCCATATCATCCCAGCTGTCTACAGTTCTTGATGGCAATCCATTGATCCAATCTCTGGCTCCATCCAGTAACATTAGGGGAAGAAACTTTATAGTTTCCAGGTCTGTCCCATTGTTAATCTGGACGGCTGTATAGTAGTCTGAGAGCCAGGTATCTGGGTTTGTACTGCCGTTGTATTTCTGGTACGTTGGACCAACTTTGGCAAAGCCAGAATGCAGGGTTATCCTTCGGATCCTGTCAGTGAAACACTTAGGTCCAAAGTATAGATCATCCTTTTCCGCCCTATTCATGTGTGCGGAATACCTTCCAGCTGAATGGACAGAAGGGGATCTACTCCTTTCTTTTCCATTGTTGCGCGGACGCGCTTTTCCGGGGTGGTTTCTATTTCTTCCGAGATCACGCCCTTTTGGATGAGGCGGAGTTCTACTCCTGTGCCTTTCTTTATCCTTAGGAGGTGTCCGATATCTCTCATGCCTGTGAGGTACATCATGTCTTCCAGCTTTCTCAGCTGGGCGTCTCGGAGGTGGCATTGCTTTGCCATCATTACGGTATTTTTCTTCCCGATCGTGGGGTTTGAGTCCACCTTTCGGGGGATGGGATCCGGTTCTAGACGCTTCATCCCTATTGTCGGGGTTTTTCTTGTCTTTTCGCGGATCCGCTTTTTTATCCTTTGAATTGTCTGAATCTCCAGGTTCTTCCGGTCCGGGTGCTCCAGCGGCGCAAGTAGCTGTTTTGCATAGGGCAGAGTCGTCATGCAACTTCCCTGATTGCTCTTGGCCCCGCTGTTGTTGTTGCAATGCTTTTCCTAGGAAAGCATACACCCCTTGGATTTTTGCGCCGTTGGAGTACATGTCATTGTTGTGGATGGCGAACGCTGCTTCCGCGTTTTCCGCTGCGGTTTTATATATTGGTTCGCCTCTGGCATCCTTGCCGTTTACATGCTTTTGCCAAGATGGGTTATGAAACCTTTCTTTTGGCGGCAGTACTTCCAGTCTCACGATTCCGGGTAACCTTGTAGGTTTTAAGGCAGATCTATTCTTTCTCTCGTACTCCTCGATTTCTTCCTTCATGAGCTTGATGTCATCCTGGGTTTTTTGGAGGTGTTCACGAGATCTGAGTAGATGTTGCTGCTGCCATTGGAAAGCTCGTCTCCTGGCTTCCAGCATCTCAGGGGGTTCGTTTAGTCCCACTGGCGTTTGTAACAGATCCTGTTCTTCTTGTTCTGTCATTGTTGGAACAAGGATTTCCTTGGTTTTCTTCTCCGCGGGCTTTGTTCCGCTAGCATCTCCTACTTCCAGGTTTTCGTCGGCTGGATCAGCCGATTTTTTCTTCCGGAGTTTGTACTGGAGCTTTTTAGCGGCCTTGTGCTTTTTCTTGGAAGAGGGAGGCTTTTTGACAGGTTCATCCTCTGTCAATGCCTTGACGTTAGGAAATATCGGAGAAGTTTCTCCGTCTTCTCTCTCTTCCTCTGGCGGAGGGGTTTTAGGTCTTTCCTGGCTGCCGGCATCCGTGGTTTCAGCCGGTTTTTCCATTAGCACTTTATGGAATCCCTCTTGAAGAGATTTTACTTTCCTTTCGAAAGTGTCCTCATCTTCATCTTCGGAATCGAACTCATCCGATCCGGTTTCTCACTCTAATCTCGCCTCAATGGCGGCTAGTACTGAGTCAGCTTCCGAGTTCATCGCCATGTTGACGGGTGTCGGATCTTCCACCTCTGTGGTGGGTGTGCTGTTGTCTGCCTCTTGCACGGGATTTCCACCATCCGTGTTTTCGTCGACTTCGGATTGCACCATACCGATAAAGTGTGTATCACTTTTATGTCGGTGATCTGAGCAAAATCTGGGATCATAGTCATCCTCGACTGGGTATGGGGCGGGTGGGATAAATTTGCTTCCACCGCAGAACCCGATGGCCTCTGCAGTTAGTCCGATAAAGATATTAGCAGATCCGATCGGTAACACGCAGGCACTTATCAGATGATTTTGCGCCGGTATGTAGGATCCATTATCGAGGAAGCGTCCGACGTCGTCGTCGAACTCCAGGATTCCGACAGTTATGGAACTGCCAATCCCGCCGAGTATCCCAGATCGGAACTTAACGCTTGACGTCGTTTGCCCCACGGTGCGCGCCAACTGTCGAGACATCGTAGTAGTTTTCATAGACGGGGGTGCCATGAGACTACGGGTAGAGACGTGGGGCAATCTCACTAATCAGGGCTAAAGCCTGTGTACACAATTACAATGTGAGGTTCTGTTTAGCTATTCGCCGAGGATAAACTTCCCGGCGAGTTAGCCTATAGCTTCTTGTCTATCTATCATATCTCCCGTCCTGCTTTATATAATAGCCGGGTTAGGGAATACAGAGTAGGAAACCTAGAAGACTACGGTAACTTCTAACTTGGAAAGTAAGGAATCCGCCTTCTCCTCCAAGCCAGATCACGTGGGCCGTGATCCGGGTCCCTCTAGAATCCGGCTTCTGTGCGTCAGCTTACTGGGCCGCCCAATGGACCATAGCCCACTGCCACTTGGGCCATCCTGGTAATCCGGCACTTATGACTACCATCTGATATACCCCTATTCAGTATATATCCGACAAAGGCCCATCCGGGTCAAATAAGCCATAGTCGATTTCTTGAAGCACAAGACAAAAACTCCTATATGTAGTCTACTAGAACTCATGTAACCCCCTCCTACCTGCATATATAAAGCGAGGAGGGAGGAGAGAAAAAAGGAGATCCAATCTAGACAGGAGAAGAGGAAGATACAAGCCACAACTGACTAGACAATACACGAGACACCCCGTCCACACTACCACGGCATCGCCATTGTAACAGCTCGACTATCTCGCCATAATACAGGTCAGACAAGCAGGATTAGGGTTTTACCTCTACCAGGGCCCCGAACATGGGTAAATCTTTTCTCCTTGTTAGCCGTCGAGTTCACCAGCGCGTACATGGTTCCTCTACTCGAAACCCTACCGGATCATCCGAGAGATTTGTTGATACGACCCATCGACAATTAGCGCCGTCTGTGGGAACGATACACGCTAGATGTACAGTCTCGCCGGCCTCATCTACATCAAGCTTCGGTTCCTCAACCCCCACGTATTCGATCTACTTCGGGTCCTTCAACTTCATCGAGCACTCGCCGGCATCGCACACGGCCTTGATCGTCCACGCCGACACCGTTCTTCACGCGCAGGATGCAGGACAACAGCAACGTACATATTGCGAACACCATCAACGGAGACTTGAAAATCATCTGGAAAATTCCTTCAGTGGAAATATGTGAAATCAAATTATCTAGCGGCTCCAAAAATAATCAGGGAATTGCGACGGTTAGATCTTCGTGGATGACCCGAACACTGAAGACCTGTCACAATCTGACGGAACTCCGCACGACTTTGGAAAAACAACTCTCACAGTCGACTCGGACATCAATTCAACGATCACACCGTTGAAAATCTGAGGAGTACAACTCCGCACCACTCCGTTTTTTTTTGAACCCATTCCAACGGTTAGATCTCCATCAGAGGCTCGCGCACTGTGACATGTTTTGGATCTCTACGAGTTTGCGAATTCAAATCGCGGATCCGAATCCTATTTCGATAATTTGTAAGTCGAAACAAAGACCAAGCAACGTCAAAAAAAACATGGAGACTCACCATACAAGTGCCCGGGGGCTCAACATCAACATTTCCCTCCGTGTACACACAAAAAAAAAGCGACTCCGCCCCGTCGACTCGGTCCGTCGCATCGAGTCCTTCGGGCAAACATCGTGACTCCGCCGCGTCGACTCGGTCCGCCGCGTCGAGTCCTTCGGGCAAACATCGTGACTCTGCCGTGTCGACTCGGTCCGCCGCGTCGAGTACTTCAGGAAAACATCGCGACTCTGCCGCGTCGACTCGGTCCGCCGCGCCGATCCCTTCCGGAAAACATCGCGACTCCGCTACGTCGACCTGGTCCGCCGCGTCGAGTCCTTCCGGCAAAGATCGAGACTCCGCCGCGTCGACTCAGTCTGCCGTGTCGACTCGCCCCGGCAAACTTGTTCATTTTTGCAACAGCAGGGTGATTGCTGCTTTACGTTTAACCTATTACCATACGACCCAAATTGTCGCAGTAAATAATAGTTATTACCGCAGGATAAAATTGAGGGTTGCAATAGTTAGCTATTTTTTTGTAACAATATTTATAACTACCGCAACACAATACAGATGTTGCATTATATGACTGAATATCACCTTGAATGCTTATTTCGTTGGAATACCTTGTCTCTAAGGCAACAAAATGACTGCCTCGCACAACGAAAATACTCTGTCGCAAAAACGACATTGTATTACAGAACGTGGCAGTAGGAGGCCTCTACCGCAACAAAACAATAATTTATCGCGACCAAAAAGAGTCATGAAAATATGAGTGCCCTATCTCCACAGCCGGAGAGTTCGTCGTAATTTGTGATTATATCGCAACAAAAAAAACCGTAATGATATATTTCGTTGCAAGAGACCGGTTTTCTTGTAGTGAACACAGGGCTTACCATACCATGTGTGTTATAGTGTGGCATGGGTCTTGGATGCCCAAGGTTCCCTCACTCTTTGTATTAGAGCTTCACCAGCGTCGAATTCTCTCCAGCGGGTTCGAGGACTACTTAGAGCCCGAGTGTCCCGGATCTAACGAAACGGGGGGAATCATGCCAATAGATGGTCCCTACCATTGCTTAGGTGTTACTTGGGACTAACCTAACACAACCAAACATTTAGTTCCACTTTTCTACCCCTTTCCGGCTCACGTAGAGGGGCCAGAACGTAAGTTCCGTCTTTTTCTCCAGTGAGCCTTGGGTTTCTCCAGAGAGGGGCTTGAGAGTGTCTAAATCCCACCAAACCAAGGGTTTTCCATACCATGTGTGTTAGAGTATGGCATGGGTCTTGCATGCCCAAAATTCCCCCACTCTTTGTGTTAGGGCTACAACGGCGTCGGATTCTCTCTTGCGATGTCAAGGACTACTCAGAGCCTGAAACTCCCGGATCTGTCAAAACGGGAGAAATTTTGCCAAGAGGTGGGCCCTACCATTTTCTTGGGTGTTCCTTGGGTCTGACCTAACACATCGAAGAAATTAGTTCCACATTGCTACATTTTCCGGCTCACGTAGAGGGGCCATAATGGCAATTTCGATTTTTTCTCTAGCGCGTCTAGGGTTTCTCCGGAGAGGGGCTCCAGAGCGTCCGAATCACAAAAAAACCTAGGGTTTGTCCATACCATGTGTGTTCAAGTATGTTATGGCACCACCTATATTTTGTTGGGATTCGGACGCTCTTGGGCCCTATGCGGCGAAACCCTTGACCCGCTGGAGAAAACGCGAGATTTTCCGGCTACCACATAGACGTGGGTCGAAGAGGGTAGGCTAGTGGAAATTTCTGCTTGTTTTAGTTAGGTTAGGCCATAGGAATATGAGAGAGCAAAGATCTACCCCAACTCCTCGAACAATTCCCTCCGGTATGCCCCAAACTTATCGTTTAGCATGTTTGAATTTATCGTTTACCCCTTCCTCTCTAGCGTTTTTTCCAACGAACCCCTAGTCCGGGGGCCCGAAGATCTACCTCTATACGAGGGTTGACCAATAAAATTTTGTCCTTATTTTTATTTTTTTATACCACATCTACACGGAAAAGTAAGGCTGGTCCCACAAAATTTCAAATTATTCTCTTCGGTTGAATCATATATCATCTCATGCAAGCCCATATGTGATTACAACCTTCATACTATTTAATTTCATGTGATATATTGCTAGTAAGTGAATTTATAATAAAAAGAGAAATGGTGCAGTGAGTTATGTGAAAGGCAGGAGGGGATACGCCGACGGCATTGCTGTCGGCGTAGGTCCAAACTTATTCCGACGGCATTGCCGTCGGCGTCTTTGCCGCCGTCTGCGCACCGTGACTGTTGTGCCACGTTGGTTGTACCTATACCGACGGTGAAGATAATCTACCGCAAGTCGTCGGCGTATTTCCTATGGTACCAACGGCTGGAGCCGTGCCGACCGTGGCCGTCGGCGTAGGGTAGAGATGTCGACGGCCGTAGCTAAGCCGACGGGGATTTATTCGTCGTCGGCACACAACCACCTACACCGACGGCCCCGACTTATTGCCGTCGGCGTTTCCCGTGTTTCCTGTAGTGCTAGTGCTATGCTTGATCGTATATCCATTTCCTCTCAAACTATGTTATATATACTTGAGTTGCGGCGCACCGAGATCCTGAAGAAGATGCAGCCATCCTGTACGCTGGTGCTTCCCCCGTTTTACTGAAGTGTTCCGGTCGAGCTCGTCCCATTTGGCTACGCTGGTCTGCTAGTAGATTATTTTGTTGCTTCTCGGGGCTGGAATTTAGCACCGATATCCTCCAGTTAATACTAGCTGCTTCGACATGTGTATGCAACTCGTACTATGTTTCCTCCAAATCCCAGTAACTTCCATGCCTAAACTATTATATATTGAAGCAGACGTGGATGCAAGTTTGTATGAAAAGTGAATAAATCACTTTGGATCTGAAGAAACTTCCTATATGGCTATACCTATCCTGGGATGGGAGCAACCACATGGTTGTTAATTTACTATCTATCTATCTATATATATATATATATATGAAAAATCTGAAAAGTCTAAAAAATCGTTGAAAGAAGAATTAAAAGAAGAGATTTTTAGGAGAATTAAGAATAGAATTTGATGTCAGGTTTGATCAAATAAAGAAAGAATATGAAGCAAAATATGATTTTAATCTTTCGGATGACGATCACATGTATATTGCAGGACATGGGCAGGAATCTGAATAAATCATGAATATTACCTACAAATAGTAGTGAATATTAATTGATATTGCTATCAATTATTTGGGCGCGGAGGACCGTGCCAGAATCTCAGAATATTTTACCAAGAATCAATATTGTACCAGTATATTGATATATATATATATATATATATATATATATATATATATATATATATATATAAAATCAGATGCGCCTATATATATGCAGCGACATTTATCCATTGACATGCCTATAGGCAGCCATGCATCATTTCCTTTGATGCAGTTTTTTCTAAAGAATGGAGAAGCCAATTAGTCGAGAAGAGAAGGTCACCCTATGCTAATTGAGAAAAGGTTGTCCAAGACACATTATTGAAGTGGGACAAGATCGACATGTTGAAGATAAGTGTGTGCAGCCAGCTAGCCAAGAAAATGGAGCATGCACATAAAAGGAGATTCCAAACATGTGATGATGAAGCTATAAAGGAATACTACAAGCTACAAAGAAAGCCTATAAAGCCTATGAGATAGACACATTATGAAGCTATGAGATAGGCACAATATAGACCTATGAGATATGCACATTATTGAGATGAAGAAGATAAGAGCAAAATTATCAAGTTGTGCTCTCGTGAAGGCTGATCTCCCGGCTATAAAACGAGACTCCCGCAGCAAAGCAAGAGACGAACATTCGCATCCACCATCAGAGCAGAGAGCCGGTGCGACTCAACCAGCAGACTCGCTGCTCAGTAGTAGTTGTATTAGTAGTACCGCCTTCCCTCCACTGTAAAATAAACCACTGAAATAAGGAGTCGTACGAGTGCAGCCAGTTGTAAAGTAATTTCCACCGTCTCTGTGTAAACCCTTCGGAGGTTCCCGAAAGGGAAAACCGTATGGAACTTATATTGTGGAAATGAAGTAGTTATGTTTTTCTCTTGGTCTTTTTAAGCATGTTTATACGGTTGGGTTCTTATCCTAGGGATCCTATAGGAGTAACCTCTGCGTGTAGTTCTCTGTTAAGCCATTTGGCGCGTAAACGAGAACCTTGTATCCGTAGAGAAGTGTTCCCTCTGGGTGGAACTGTCTGGGAAGATGATAAGTAAAACTCTCCATATAAACCTGTTTAAAAAACATCAAGAGAAATAAACTTAGCTACTCCTGAAGCAATATAATTAGAAATACGGTGAGTACTTTACATCACTGCGAACACCGTCGGTAGCTCATTGGCCTCGCCAGCCTCTAAAGATCCTGCAAAAAATAGTGCGTAAGCGATAATATTATAATAATCCACGTTTTAAAATTAAAATCAACTTTATAATATATTTGATATATTAACTTAAATATATAATATCATAAACATATCTTTGTATATTTTATAATTTTTATTTCTGTTATAATATTTTATATACTCGTAAATTATCTATTTTCTCCTTCGATATGTGCATGTATGCGATGTAATACTATAGGGAATACGTACTACAAAGTACATTACTATGAAGGAATTACCTTCATCTACTCTCACCTCAGCGTATATGCATCAATGCATGTACACAGGCATTGAATTCACAAGATACGGTGTCATAAGACGGAATAGCAGCTTTGCCTACCGAGTAGATATGGTCCTTCCTAATTAGAAAGTTCACTAAAAAAATAGTAATACAATTAAATCAATTAAAAAAAATCAGGGACAAACATGTCCAAGTTTTCTACGTATGTTCAAAATTTTGTAAAATAAAGGCATTTCTATCCTATATGTAAAGAAAACAGTGCTCTAAAAAAATACATTATGAATTTTCATTTATGGTCAATGATTTTGTTTTTTTGCTCAGAGCACGGGGAAATGTCATTTCTTCACAAAAATTTGCATGCATGTACAAAACTTGCACAAGTTTGTCTCTGATTTTCCTAAAACTTTCCAAAGGGTTTTTGTTTTTGTTTTAAATTTGAACTCAAGCAGGAGCATGTGAGCTCATAAGATCATCCGCAATAGCGAGCCTATTTTTGTAAATGAGTGACAGCCCCTCGAGTTTCCATTGTTTCAGTCCCATTTGGTAAGCTCGATTTTCAAATGGTATTGTATTTCTTATTAGTTAGGGCTATTGTCGGATTTGGGATGTCGAGTGCACAAGGCACTTGGCAAGAACACATAAAGATTCACTTCGGTTGCTGATCTTGTTGCCCTAGATTCTAGCGGCTCATTGTGATCCTCTCGTCATTGGACGAGGACGTGTGACGCATAGAGAATACGAGTGCATTCCTTGATCGAGCAGAAGCACAAGAAGAAGTCAAATAGTCGTGTGCAAACCTCCACCCTCACAGCCCGTTGATCCACACCTTAATGCGCTACCACCGCCACCACTACTCCTCGGGCGATACCAGTTGCCATCTACATTCCACCGTGGCCACTAGTGCAAGCCCACGCAACTTCTCCCCCAGCTTGACTATGCAGAGAGTGTAAGTAACCACATAATGGTCGTGGTCGGGCGGAGGTCAAACTCGCCGCATCTTAACATCTCCGGGAATTTGGATGTATAGGTTTTAGGCTAGACGGGCCTTTTTATCCCAATTTCTTCTTGACAAAATTGTTTCTACTCCCTCCGATCCATATTAATAGGTCCTGAAGTGGATGTATTTAGACATGTTTTATTGCCAGATACATCCACTTCGGCACCTATTAATATGGATCGGAGGGAGTACTAAAATTTCCACTCTCATTTTTTTCAACCAAACTTTTCCTCACCATTTTCCCAAAAAAACTTCCCATTTGAAATAGACTAAGTGTAGTACAAACAAGGTGGGCGCAAAGAGAAGAAAGAAAAGGAAAATAGAAAATATTGTTTTTGTTTAATATTAAACGAAATGAAGATAAGAGAATGGTTGCTGAGTGCCACGCTAGGATGTACTAGCCAAACATTGCACTCTTATGTTTGCCATCTACTAATTATTTAGCATTCTAAAACACAGGACTATATACAAATTATTAAACAATGTTGCATTCTAACCTTTAGGGGATTAGATATTAATTACCTAATGTTTTGTTTGACTAAATTCTAAATCCAGTAGGACTATCTGGTCTATCTATTAATAATAAACAACATGACAATGTTGCTTTTGATGATTAGGCCGTTTGACAACCTCACGGCTTCTGCTTCGGTATCCCCCAACTGTCAAAATTTAAACACATCAGTGGCTCAGATTTCTCCATACCCCAACTTCAGTTTGCGAGATAGTTTTCTTTTATGTTTCGGACACACTAGTTATGACAAGGAAGAGGTTTACTGTGGGTTCGACAGCGTGGAGCACCAGTCCCGCAGCTGCTAGGAGCGCTGAGCCTCCAGAAGAAGTCGTAGCAATTCTTTCTGCTGCCGCTCCCCAAATTCTACTGTGGTGTTTGGATCAAGCTTTTACGATTCTGCAGCGCCGGCCTCAACAACCAGCTGAAGATAGCAGTCGAACGGATAAGGAACACAATGAAGGTCAGAGAGTAATAGTATAAGCATCACCATGGACATGGTTTTGTTTTTTGCCACTATGAGACTTTACCGTACATGCCAATCGAAGCACACTACTTCCATCCTTAATCCCAATACCATCCATGCCTAAAACTCATATGGATCAAAACAAACGTGGATGCAAGTGCTGCGAAAAGCTAAAGACCACTTCCAAGTTCCTATATGTCTATATCTCACCCTCACCTCATAGGGGAGAACCAAGGAGTGTATATATGGCAATAACAAATATTATATTATGTTTTCCTTTCGATGATATCTACATATGTTTGGCGATATCTCTGAGGTAGACCTGTTGTACCACAATGTACTATTATCTTGACCAAACCCGTATCAGAGGCATGTGTAGAGTGTTCGACTGCACAGGGCCCGAGAATTTGGAGCGCCTCCAATTTTTAAATTAACACTGTACTTAATACTGTTAATGACCGGAGTAGCTGTGACTAGAACCGATGCTTTGAGCAATAATTCTACGTGGAAATCTGCCACCGAATTAACTTTAGAGGCCCCAGCCATGTCAAAAAAAAAAAAAAAAAAAATTAGAGGCCCCAAAGGCCCCAGCCATGTCAAAAAAAAAAAAAATTAGAGGCCCCAACTCACGCACGCCTCTGTTCCTCTCTTTCTGCCTTTTCTCTTTCTCATTCATTTCCAGCGTAGGGAGCTTCTATTGGTCTTGCAATGGACAACGTACGCTGCAGGCTGAATGCTCAACTTTGTATTTTGTTCATCCAATAATTTGCTTCAAAGATCAGTTAAATGTTCTTTTATCACATTTTTTTTATCCATGACTTTGGGACAAGCTTTCTTGTGGAAAATTATTGAAGATTTTGTCTCAAGGAAATGATAAAACAATGACACATTTCTGCCAAAAAATATGTGTAGTACTTTTAAATTCTGATATTCGATGTTGTTAAGATGTAATTCTTCAAAAAAAAAAACACCAACAAGATACTCCTATATACAAAACAACGGTTTCCTTTTTGGCAATGGTTACTTCGGGGCCTAATTTCTGGTTTGCACATGGCCTCGCTTTTCTCAAGTACAGCCCTGATCTTGACCCTAATACCTACTGCAGTTTTTTCTTTTTTTAGAAACGGGAGCCTGGGCCCGGCCTCTGCATCAAAATGATGCACACAGCCGGTTTTTTATTAAATAATAAAGAGAAGTATCCAAAGTATGTGACTTATTACAATCATGGGTCCGAAAGCGTGGCCACAAAGACAAGCCACCGAAACATAGACGAACTACGCATTAATTCGCCTAGAATTAAGCCACCCAGCCTGGCTGTAAATAGCCCGAACGACCGCCATCAGTCGAGCACAGCCGGAATCCATAAGTCCTCGCTGATCCAGGGGGAGAAGAAAAGCCCACATCTGGATAGAATATACCGTCTTGTTTACAACCTGCAAAAAGTGAAAGTTCGTTTATTTGTTAAAAACCAAATCATTATGGCAATTCCAAATTGCCCACAGGAAAGCAGCCGCACCAATTCGTATTCGTGCTTTTGTTTTCCTATCAATACCATTTAACCAGTTACCAAACATATTCGCAATGCTAGTAGGTGGATAAATGCTGTATGTGAAGTGTATAAGACGCCAAATACCACGGGCAAAAGGGCATGTTATAAATAGATGTTCGACAGACTCATCTGTATCGCAAAAAACACATTTTTTACAACCATGCCAATTCCCTACTGCAGTGCTACTAAGTAATATATAACATGCACCTACCGCAACCACAACACTACATGCGCATACACAAGCAATTCATTCACAAGGATATTGTGTCATAACTCATAAGTCTGCCCGCAATGGTGAGACCAGTTAAAAACAAGTGACAGGCCTTGGGCTATCCTCCAATATGGTATTATCGATCAATTCTCAAGTGTCGTGGTCTTATTTATTCGCCATATGCCCATATCTCTCTCGTCTTTTATATGTACCATTTGGTCCAACTCCATTTCATTGCTGGGCCATTTTGATTTAACATTTTTGAATAGTTCAACATAAAAAGAACCCTCTGAATTATTTTAATAAGATCTGACCCATTTTGCTACTTCACGGGGGGGGGGGGAAGAATAGCATAAAAATACCATTTTTTTAGCTAAATTTTGTTTTAGTACCACATTTTGCTTTGATTGCAAAATCTACCTGATTATTTTGAGTGTTTCCCAACAACCTCTAAACTGGCTCTGATCACGAATTGATATGATTTTTTGACAGTCGGGCCTACTGGTCAGTCCAATTAACAAAATAAAATATATAATCAATAAAACATCTTAGAAACGAAAAAGTCATCCCGCTAACGCATGTGAAGGGATATTTGTCCTCGTGGTGGTGGTTGTTGTGCCCGTGACCAGGTGCAGTGAACGAAACGACGACATCATAGTCGGCGTAGTAGCTCACCTCCATCCCTCGTGGCTGCCCGAGCCTTCGTCCTCCGACGACTAGATCCCGCCCGCGACGGGCCCAACACACAGTCTTGGTACTCGTCGGCGCGTGCGCACGCTCGAAAGCAGTACGACTTGATGCTTCTGTTCACCATGCAGCTCCACCCGGTCAGCGAGTCCCTCGCATCCAGCACCACGCTCACGCATCTCCTAGTGCCTCGCATGTTCTCCATATTCACATGCTCGTGCTGCTGCTGCGCCTAGAAAGCCTCCGCCGGGTCATGCTCCTAGGCGGCGTCAGGCGCGGCAACCTTCACCTCCACCTCAGGAAGCTCCGATTCGAAAGACGTGCCGATGAAGCTACCTTCCGGTGCCATCTTCTCTTGCTTCTTCTCTGTGAGGGTTACCACCCGACGCGACATAGTAACCAAAAATTAAACTTGGCCACAGAGGCCATTTAACAAACTACAATGACTAAGACCGAGGATATTTGGATGGCTCTTAATTACCCTCTCACCAGAATCGGTGGTTGTCCTGGATGAGGAGCGGTCCTCATCCTGGTCGTGGAAGTGTGTGGCGGGGCCGGGGCAGGACATGGAGGCTATGTATGCGAAAATGACCACCTGATCCACCATGCACGCACCGAAGCGGCTACTGGAATTGCTACAACGGTCGGAGGGCTGTGGTAGTCGAGGAAGACTGGCCGACGGGTGGGGGAGCAGGAGCCCTTCCCACGGGCTTGGAGAGGAGAGATCCAGGATACCCGCCGGGGCAGAGGACCGGAAAAAAGGATGGCGGGCGCATGCGGAAGGTAGGTGAGGAGTGGTAGCCGGCCTACCGGCATCGGGCACCCGCGCGTGGTGGAGAAGGAGGTGCCAGCATGTCGGCACGAGGAGCGATAGCGGGTTGGGCATATCCTCTCTAGTGATCTTAGCGGCTTGACTTTTTTTTATATTGTCTATTTTTTCCTATTTTTATTTGGGCTGACAAGTGGCCCTGTCCTAAATCGCGCGACTTCATCATCAAAGTTAGTTTAGGGTTTTATTATGAAGGATAAAAAAAATATAGTCGGATTTTCCTATCTAAACCAAAAATGGTGCTAAACAGAAATTTATATTGAAAATGTGGTGGTTTTATGCCATTCTTTCACAGAGGAAAGGACATTGAGACTATTTCCCGTTAGATGAATAATCTGCAACGTGGGTTAGTGATACGCCGGTGCTAAATGTTTATTTTCCGAATATTCTAGGCATAGATTACTTTCGTTCATAATAACACTGAGGATAGAAATTTGGTACACATACAAATAGGAGGATACACACGATTGTACTGCTCCATACCGCACTCGCCGCAACAATCAAGCACCCAAATCGTCGTTGCTGGAGAAGAAGAGCACCCGTAGTTGGTCCACATCTTAACGCTAAAAAAACATAGCCACAAGGTATTAAGTAGCCACAATAGCCACCAGCCCCGTAGAACTGGATCTAACCCGCTAAAAAAACATCGGCTGGAGAGCCCTTTGGGTCTCTTAAAAGCCACATCCCGCGGGAAACGCCACCCTATCCTCGGCAGAATCCTCCGGCGTCTTCCACAGTGTGCAACACTCAATTTCGTTGCACTCCAAGAGAAGCCATTCCGGCCAGTGGCTAAATTAATTTGGACACCACCATGCCTCTTATCGGAGGCAACAACATCTTCGATGATCAGGTGCACGGGCTAGAAGACCATTATTTCTACTAGTAACATTAGCATCCACTCCACCATTAAACTATAGTTTTTTTTTTTTTTTTTTTGAAAAGGGACCATTACACTATAGATGAAACTCGAAAACCTAAAAAAGTAGAACTAAACACACGGGAAACGAGAACCATGGCTCCCCTACCACTCGTGAAGCCAAGACAGCACAAGGGGAAGGGGGTCGGTGTTATCTCCGGCGAGGAAATAGGATTTCGAAGTTTGGAATCGCTAACCAGTTGTTGCAGACGAAGCAGTTTATCTACGTGCACTCTTGCCCCCTCTCTTGGGTGGTAAAGCCCAACTTTCCACCTTCCTAAACTAGCCCATGGACACCATACGCAATATTGAAACTAGGATTTCAAAATTGGCACCCAAGATCACATGCTTCTACCCGAATGAAAATAGAAAAAAATATTAAAACAATTTTAAAAATCTTAAATCATTTGTGATAAAAAATATCGGAAATGCATATGTACATGCAGGCGTGGGTACGAGAGCTATCATCACCGTTGGCTACCCCTGTGTGCGCTTTGAGATCCGCAATAAATATTTGGGAGAGAAATCACTTCTATATCATTTTCGCATTTCTGAACATCTGACAGCTTTTAGTGATTGAACAGAAAGTTACCGAGCCCGTCGTCTCCTGCTGTTCTCAAAGCCAGGATTCGTGTCCCTTTTTTTCCGTTTAGCAACAAGGACCCACATCGTGGCGTCTAGCCGTTGACAGAGCTAGTCAGGCAGGCTACCTCCATCGCCCATATTTTTCATCCCAAAGCCCTTCCCCGTTTCCAGCGAGCTCCCTCGTTCGTCTCCAGCTCCACCTCCCTCTCCCATCTCTTCCCCGGTGGACCTCAGATGACATTGTTGCGACTTGCAACATTGCTGCTGACTACATGACCCGATGGACAGCAGCTTCATGTCAAACAGGATGCTAGAACAGAAGTTTTAAAATAAAGATACAGTCTGCTAGTATGGGCTAGATGGCAGTTTCGCAAAGCAAATCAGCCATTAGGCTGGTGCCAATGCACCGCCCACTATTCACGGGCTATAGCCCCCGCCACGTCACCTTCTCTCACCACTCTCACGCCACTCTCACGGGCACGGTGCCAGTGCACGGGCTATAGCCCGGGCTGTAAGATTCTCTCTCTGCCACATCAGCTTTTCTCTCTCCTCCACGTCAACACATATTTTGAAGATTAAAAACGTTGCAAATAATAGAAGAAATTATTTTATTCAACTAAAATTGTACCGATTACATAATAATAAATAAAAATTACATAAAAAATAAGAAAATTACATAATCTAGTTTTGATGAGCCCACACATGCTCAATCAAATCCCCCTGGAGCTGTGTATACATCGGCGAGTCCTGCATTTCGTTGTCCATCTGAATCCTTGCTGCTAGGCTTGATGGTGCATTGGTATGTATTGGAGGGCCGACGTTGCTCGCAACTGTCTCATAGGTGTTCTCCAAATTGGTACCACGCTCATCGTCGATGATCATGTTGTGCAGAATGACACATGCACGCACGATCAACCCAAGAGTGCGCATGGAGTAGGAGCGTCCGGGAACTGCTAAAATGTTGAATCTAGACTTCAACACTCCAAATGCACACTCCACATCTTTGCGCCAACACGATTGAGCAGCAGTGAAGACACGTTACTTGTCACTTTGTGGAAGAGTAACACCCTTCATGAACACCGGCCAGGAGGGGTAGATGCCGTCGGCAAGGTAGTAACCCCAGTTGTACTGGTGTCCATTCACCGTGAAGTTCACTGTGGGTGCTTCTCCTCTAAGCACTTCCGTGAACAATGGGGACTGATTGAGCACATTGATGTCGTTGTTGGACCCGGCGACTCCAAAAAAAGCATGCCAGATCCAACGATCATACGACGCAACGGCTTCTAAGATTACGGTAGGGTGTTTGATGTCTCCCCTTGTGAACTGACCGGCATGCGCAACTGGGCAGTTCCTCCACTGCCAATGCATGCAATCTATGCTCCCTAGCATGCCCGGAAAGCCGCGCTCCTCGGCTTTCGCTAACAGACGCTGAGTATCCTCGACGTTAGGTCGACGGCAAAACTCTTCACCGTAACAGTCGATGATGCCCTCACAGAATCGATCTAGACAGTCTGACGAAGTTTGTCTAGCTAACTTAAGCCACTCATCTATGGTATCAGCACCGGATCCATAAGCTAACAGACGCAACGCCGTAGTACACTTTTGTAGCGGAGTAAAACCCGTACGGTTCAGAGCATCAACTCTTTGGGTGAAATACGGAGAGTATTCACCCAATCTATCCACAATGCGTAGAAAAAGGGATCGCCTCATCCGATACCTTCGCCGGAAGAAGCTCGGAGGATAAGCGCAGTTGGGGGCGAAGTAGTCGTCGTAGAGCCGCTCGGCGGCGCCAACACGATCACGCCTGATGAACTGTCGACGGCGCCGCGGCGGTCTTGGCACCGCTTGGAGCGCCGCCTCGTACTCGGCCTCCATTGCCGCCTGCATTGCGGCGATCATCTCACCCTCCAGTCCCTCGCTCGAATCGCTGCTGCTTGACGAAGACATGGCGTCGAGAGGGTGGAAATGAAGAGTAGAGAGGATGAAGTTGGTGTGGATTGAGTGCAGCATATGGGGGGTATTTATAGGAGGGATCAGCTCCAAATTTCAAAATTTTCGAAAAATTTTTCAGTTTTTTTGGACAGCAACGGATACCCCAACGGCTAGCTGACGTGGACCAATAGGGAGGCGCCACGTCAGCTAGCCGTTGCCCCCCAACGGCTAGGCGCTAACGCCCCGCCCTACCGCCCCACGCCGCCATCCCACCGCCCCACCCTCTCTCCCTCTCGCCCCGGCCTACCGCCCCGGCCCCTCCCTACCGCCCCGCCTATGCGGGCGGCAAGCCGGGCGGCAGGGGCTATAGCCCGGGCGGCAGCGCAGCCGCCCGCCGGCACCTACCGCCTCCTCCTACCGCCCCCTCTCGCCCGCCACCGGGCGGTAGCGCCGCTACCGCCCCCTCCTATAGCCCCGGTTGGCACCAGCCTTAATAATGGTCAACTAGTACACGGAACGGCAGTAAGCTTAGTTACAAAACGATTCCTTATCTCTAGTGTCATCACGAACAAAAAAGTATTCACAAACAATCTGCTAACTCATAGAGTAACTATGACTGAAAAACATCCGTTGCCTGTGGCAAGGCGCACCGCGTTGCGTGTCCTTCTTCGCCGGGTAGAGGGAGGTGTGCCTGTGCGGCTGCGTCTTTGCCGGTGACAAAGCGTCTGTCAATTGTGGCCGTCGCCGATGACCAGGCCACGAGCATCCTCGTGTTCGCGATTTCATCCATGGCGCGCGTGAGGCGCTTATCGGAGAAGCACGCCGGCGCCCATGGACACGCCGCGCAGCAGGCGCATCACGTGGCTCTCGTCCTCGGAGGCCTCCTTCCGCCGGATGGAGTATCCGGCCTTGCGGCCGTTGCAGACCACGGCCCAGACGTACTCCTATACGAGCCGGCGGGGCGCGCTGCGTGTGCAGCACGCTCGTCGGCATGTGCAGCTCGATGAGGAAGACAGGCGACGCGCGGATGTCCTCGTGGATGGCCAGGCTCACGCGGCCGCGGCGGTGCCCGAACAGCGTGGCCGTCGTGGCATGGTCCACGAGGAGGGCCCTGCTTGACGAGAATCACCACCTTGTTGTACCCGGCCGAGAGCATCGACACGAGCTTGAACATTTTGAAGATCCCCTAGGGCCGCCTCCTCCTCTGCCGTCGCCGCCGGCGTTGTCCGAGATCTTCGACCGACGCAGATTGGTGGACGGCCGGAGCATGGTCGTCGGGATCGGGGCGACCCGGGGTGGAGCTTGGCAAGGTGAGAAGGAGGCGACTCGGGGCGGCGAGAGTAGACCAGAGGAGGACAACGGAAGAAGGCGATGGCTTGTACGGGATATCAATGGAAGAAGGGCGGCTGCGGAGCCGAGGAGCGTGGTCTGTAGATCTGAAAAGAATGATGAATGGAAGAGAGAGGGGTAGTTTGGCAGGGTGGCGCACGACATTGGGTATGGGTGTGGTCAATTTCGGCGTGGCAGAGATGACTGCGGGAATCGCGGCCCGAGAGAAGCGGCAAAGTTCACGGGAAGGGAGAGCAGGACGTGCCAGGTTAAACATGGAAATACTAGACATTATGAAATCCAAAATGTTTGGAGAACAGACCAGCACACAGATCTCGATGCACTACCAACGGCAGGATAACTCCCACACCCATGGGTGCATGTACAAAATCCACTCTCAAAAAATATAGGAGTGCACTATATAGGTGCCAAACTTCATGGTGAAATAACATTTGTGCTTCTCTGTGCAAAAAAAAGGAGCAAATCTGTGGTCAAAATAAGATCTAATTTTTTTTTTGTGTAACAAAATTTATCATGTATTAGAACAAGCGAGTCCAAAATAAAAACTCTGCTCAGCTTGGTAAACTCGCGAGTAGCTCGCGAGCTACTCCTTTAAATCAGTTTATTTTGTAAAGCTATCAAAAGTCAGCACCATATATTGTGTATATAATTATTTTTCATCATTTGGACATGTATAATATAATTTTCACAATAATTGATAAAAATATGTCACCATCAAAACATAGTATATAATAATCAAGAAAAATTGTACACATAAATAATAATATCATGTATTCACTCTTTTTATCAAGTTAAACGGGCTAAATGAGTACTCGGTGAACTCGTTTACTCTCCAAAACAAAAACTCGGGTTGGCTCGTTTGATAACGAGTTCGAGCCGAGTCGAGTTGCGGACTACTCGTTTACCTCGTCAGTTTCGAGCCTAGTCGAATTCGAGCCAAAAAGGAAGAATCATTCACCGATCGAAATTATTTAAAAAAAATACACAACTTATATCAAACATTTTTTTCTGTTGGGTGTTGATATTCAACAAAATCGACAACATATTAAACAAACATGAAAACCTATTGCAACAAAAATAATATATTTGTAGGAATCGAAAATTAAGAGAAAACACACAACTTATATCTAATATTTGCAACCCGTGTAGATTGCTTTGTCAACAAAACATATATGAGTTTGCTACATTTTCACGATACTTACGCAACATCGAATAATTTGGGACGAATTTTTTTTTGTGTCAAACACTTAGTTAAAATATGGTAACATCTCGTGTATTCCTTTTCAACAAAACTCATGAGCGTGTGTTGCAACATTGACTAGCGTGTGCAACATCGAAATATTCACGCGAAAAAGCTTCTCCATGACAGGACATGGCTCGCCGGTTCGGCACCGTCAGCGACAAAAATCGGCTCGTCGTAACAAGCTAGACCATGAAAAAATAAGCCAAAACTAAACTGTTATATGGATGCATGTTATTATTGAAAAAATCTAGTTGAAAAGGAAAAAACAAATGCAGAAATGCATACAAAACGGCCGGACAGAAAAAACATCTACGAGATTGCAAAAGAAACGATACAACAGACAAACCATCAATTCAATAGTAAAAAAGTGCGGCCCAAACATTAAAATGACCTGGCTGATCCAAATCTCGCGAGTGCACACTAGCGGACCGACCGATCCTAGCTATGGATTGGTCATGTGATGGTAACCATTTTCCTATGTATATCCTGTTTAATAATTAATGTCCAGAATCTTTGGCATTTTTGGTATATAGAAAATGTGAAACCAAACAAGAGTTGTTACATTGTGCAATATATTTAGCTACATAAAAAATAAGAACAACACACGGTATCTAAAAATTCAGGGCATCAAATCTGGAATTACAGCACGGTATAATTTATTTGAAATACAAATTCCTTATTTTTGTGACATTCAATAATTTGTCGCCTTTGGCCCTCTAATTAATATGAACATCATGGTTATGCCCATTTTATGCACTACCTAGGCATGTAGGATTGCCGATGGCTTTGAGAGCCTGGGTAAAATGCCAGCTTGTTGTTTCATATAATATACTCGCTTCGTTTCATATTGAGTGTCACAAAAGTTGACAAATTTAGATATATGTAGACTAAAACATGTTTAGATATATCCATTTTTAACCACTTTTACGACACTTAATATGAGACGGAGGGAGTACTGAAAATCTCCTTGCTTCTCTTATCAGAATTGTGCCCAGCTTGCACGTCTGCGATGGAGCTCACTAGTGGAAACAGAGCCATTTGTCCCGGTTCGTAAGGGCCATTTGTTCCGGTTGTGCAACCGGGATGGGTCAGCAGGGACAAATGGCCCTCACCATTGGTCCCGGTTGTGCCAGGATCCGGGACAAATGAGGCGTACCACGTGGCGAACCTGGCCAGGGGAATTAGTCCTGGTTCTTAACACGAACCGGGATGAATGCCTCCTCTGCCGCGGCAGAGTTTTTTGGTTCGCTTTTTTGTTTTTCTTTTTATTTTCTGTTTTGCGATCAATTTTATTTTACGATACCCCTGTCACCATACACTGATAAGGAGCCTTCGTGGCCCTCCCCGGACCTCCTAGATCCCAGCAGAAGAGAGGAGCCCGGTGGCCCTTCCCCGGACCTCCCGGATCCCACGACAAGAGAGGAGCCTCGGTGGCCCCTCCCCGGACCTCCCGGATCCCACGAGTGAATAAGTAATACATATATAAAGAAAAATAAGGAAGTCTTATATTACAGAAGCTAAGTATATCGAGCACATTACATGACCGATGGAATGAATTACAAAATTAAATTTAGCCCGCAATTTCCTCCTGAATTGCTTGTATGCGGTCCCTTGGTAGAAGACCGTCCCGGAGCCGTTCGATGTAATATAAAGAAGAGTGGTCAATATATATTAATGAAACTAAGTAACTTAAATAGATGGTAATAAGAAAAATTGACGACTGACGTACATTTATGAAGGTGGTTCCCGTCTGACGAATGAACTCGCAGACGTAGTATCCACACAAGTGATTCTCGTCTCCCTGTTGCAAGCACTTTACGAGAACATGGTTTCAATCAAAAAAATAATCAACCAACCATGATAATGGCATCGACTCTAGTATCAAGGAGATGCACGGATCTCGTAGCGAACTCCTGTCTTTGTTCCAGTTGTTGTGTTTGTTCCAGCGCCATTCCTGTAGCCATTGTCGTAGGGTGAACAAAACATAAGAGGGGGCCAATTTTATAGAAAACATAAAAAATATATAAAAAAAGTGGCAACTCATATAATAGAAATAACGATAATTAGATGGAGATGTTGTTATGATATGTTTTCACGCAAAAACATGTCTATATCTATGGTTAACATAAAAAGACCGAGAGAAAGAAATCGAAAGAATCACATCCGTCCACGACGTCGATCGAATGGTGTATGTCGCTTCAATGTTAAGTACCAAAATCACCTACCATCCCATCTTTCTCTAACTATTGCTCAATTAATCGCTTTGTTAGTTAAGCCGCGCATCGCCTGTGCAATATTACTAGTATATAACTGGTTCTAAAACGTGCAAATTTATATCTACGTAAAAATAGAAAATTTGTATCAGTTAATTAACTAAGTGAAGTGATGAACATCTAAATTATCTAACCTAGTCAAGTTCATCAATTACATCCAACTTTTTTAATGAAATAGTCAGAAAAGGGACAAACTTAAGCTGGACAGAGACAAGGGCGTGTAGTGCTGGACAGGGACAGGCAGTGACACAGCGGCCGCCTGCCTCCTAATCCCCAACCGGCCTCCCCTTCCCCAACCGCCTGCCACGTCCCCACCTCTTTTATTAAGCCCCCTAACCGCGGCCACGCCTGGTCAAAGGGGCCACTGGCCAACGACCCAGTGCCCGCCTCGCCTTCCCCCACGTCCCCACGTCTTTTATTAATCCCCCTAACCACGGCCACGCGTGGTCAAAGGGCCCACTGGCCAGCGATCCAGTGCCCGCCTCGCCTTCCCCCCGTCCCCCACTTCCCAACCAGTGGCCACGAACGGTCAAAAAGGGCCCACCGGCCAGCGACCCAGTGGCCGCCTCGGCTTCAACCCACGCGCATTCAACGCCGCCGCCACGTTCTCACCGCCGGTGGGCACGCCATCCCCGCCCCCGGTCCTTTTTAAAGGGACCCCGCCGCCCGTACACCTGCACACCCACAATCTCAACCCCCAGCCCAAACCCTAACCCTAGCCATGTCGCCCCGCCGCTGGTTCAAGAGGGCGAAGAACGAGCACGAGGCCGGGTCCTCCATGGACGGACAGAGAGGCTGGAGCTCCGGCAACGGCGGCGTTCCGCCCGCCCTGCGGGAGGCATTTGGCTTCGGTCCGGCTGGCGTGCCTATCGGGGCCAACCCGCGCCGCCGCTCCTCCTCCGCGCCCTCGAATCCTCCGGCCAACCCCGCCCCTTACCCAGCGCCGCCGCCCGGCAACGAGCCGGTGCTGTGGCTCGAGGAGGACATCGTCGACGACGACGACGACCCCGAGATGCAGCCGCCTTCGAGGCCTCCCGCCGCTCCCTCGTCGACGACGAGATCAAGCGCTGGGAGCAGGTCCTCGCCTGTGCGGCCGCCGCTGCGGCTGCCGACGCGGCCGCGATGCTGCCCCCTCCACCGTCGGCGCCGTGGTGGCAGGTGATGAACGCCGCCATGGAGGCGTCGCCGGATGAGCCGGAGCCATAGGCGCTGCCCCCTGGTCTCGAATATGGCACGCAGTGGACCTCGACCGGCGGCGAGTGGTCGCCGGAGGAGGAGGAGCTGCTGCTGCCGCCCCGCCGTCGCCACACGAGGACGTGCCACCGCCGCCACTGGAGGACGTGCCCGCGATGCCACCGCAGCCGCCCCAGCTGCCTGCCCACCTGTGGGTCCAGCCGGACTACCACTGCCTCTCCTCCGACGAGGAGGACTAGGCCGACGCCGGCGCGCCCTACCCCTGCAAGAAACGGCCGTTCGCATGTGGCCGCGCCACCGCCCGCATGTAAGCACCGGCCACTAGGGCTGTCATCAAGAAACGGCCGGTCGCCTGTGGCCGCACCACCGCCCCCATGTAAGCACCGGCCGCTCGGGCCTTTTTATATATGAATGAAATCGCTTTTGTCTCAACTCGTCCCCGGCCAATCTATGGCCAATCTAATGCAATAAACGGCCGGAGCCGGCGCCGGCGCCGGCGGGATCGTTCTATCCATCCCCGCCACCGGAGCGGATCGGCAGGGCTTTGCCTAGGCTAGTCTGGTCGGTCCCGGGTGGTTGCTCGGCCTGGAGAGAGGGCCTGGATATTTATTCTAATGGGCCTCTAGTCTCGGCTCATGCAACCAACCGGGACTAGAGGTACCCCCTTTGGTCCCGGTTGGTGGCACGGGCCGGGACCAGACGTATTTCGAAATTTGGTGCTACCCTGCGCGCCCAAATGTTTTAGCGCCAAAATTTGAAAATTGTTTGAGTATGCACATGAATAACTTCTATATACTTTCGAATTTGACAAAAAATACAACATGAAAAGTGCTTGAACTTGCATAACTAGTTCAAATCCATTTTTGTTTGACTAAATAATTATTCTAACTATTCAAACTATTAACAATTTTACTATTTGCATATAATTTGAATATAAATATCTTATAATGTTTTAACTAAATATCCGTAGAGTGTTTACGTACAAAAGCACAAATCAGTTTCTAGTGTTTTTCGGTTTGCGTCTTCTTCTTCTGTTCACTTTGTTCGGATTTCGCCGCAACCATGGACAATCTTCATCATTTATTTTGTTTTCTATTGTTTCCTTTATGTTTTCTATTGTTTTCCTTTATGTTTTCTGTTGTTTTATTTTTTTTCTCTTGTATTCTTTTTTTTTTCTCTTGTGATCCTCCGAGGGAGTCTAGAGCATACAAGGCATCCGGGTGATTTGTATTCAGTCGATGAACCTTCAAGGGGGATGTAGAACAAAACAATCGGTATCGCCATCATACAGCCTGACCGTGGATATTGAGTGCATATATGCATATCAAAAGAACGGTCGGACGTATGATGGCGAATCCGGGTGATTTGTATTCGGTCGATGAACTGAATGATATATCAAACCTTTTGTCAAACCTTCAAGGGGGATGTAGAACAAAACAATCGGTATCGCCATCATACTCCTCGACCGTGGCTATTGAGTGCATATATATATGCATATCAAAAGAACGGTCGGACGTATGATGGCGAATCTGGATGATTTGTATTCGGTCGATGAACTGAATGATGTATCAAACCTTAAAGGGGGATGTAGAACAAAACAATCGGTATCGCCATCATACAGCCCTACCGTGGCTACTGAGTGCATATATGCATGCCAAATGCACGACAGGACATATGATGTCGAATCCGGATGATTTGTATTTGGTCGATGAACTGAATGATGTATCAAACCTTAAAGGGGGGATGTAGAACACAACAATCGGTATCGCCAGCCTATAGCCCTGCCGTGGCTACTGAGTGCATATATGCATACCAAATGCACGGCATGACGTATGCTCTGTTTTCAAGCGGGGGGTCGGGGATAAAGGGGAAATATGTGCCGGCCATGGCGCTCCTTCCGGATGCGCGGCTGCACACAGGGCTGGTTACAGCGGCCTGTGTGCAGCGCACATCTCAATGGACAAGACGGAGGAGAGAGAAACAGAAAAGTGGGTGGGTGTCCCGCTGGTTGGGATAATAATGAAGTCAGGCTGGTCATAGTTGTCAAGCACTCAATGCTTGCCAGGTTTTGACCGGTCAATACAAATTATTGGTCAAACAGAACTATGATCATGTATTCCACGTTTATTATTACACATCACCAACAACATCCCTATCTATTCTTCGAAATTTTCTTCGTGTAGAGATGGTCCATGAACCCTTGTCCCTTGCTTATGATCGCTTCGGCCGTAACCATGGAGCATCTTCATTATTTAACGGGATGGTGGGGCCAGCTTTCACTGCAAAGGGTGGAATTTCAACAAACTTATTATAATCTTCTGACATGTCTGTCGTGTCCTCGATTCCCATGATGTTTCTTTTCCCTGAAAGAACAATGTGACGCTTCGGCTCATCGTATGATGTATTTGTTTGCTTTTTTTTTGTCTGGAGGACATGTCCTTCACATAAAAGACCTGAGCCACATCATTGGCTAGGACGAATGGTTCGTCATTGTAACCAATATTGTTGAGATCCACTGTTTTCATTCCATAAAGCGGGTCTACCTTTAGCCCTTCTCCATTCAGGTTGACCCATTTGCACTTGAACATAGGGACCTTAAAAGAAGGTCCATAGTCAAGTTCCCATATCTCCTCTATGTAACCATAGTATGTGTCATTTTTTCCATTCTCGTTTGTTGTATCAAAGCGTACACCACTGTTTTGGTTGGTGCTCTTGTTATCTTGGGAGATCGTGTAAAATGTATTCCCATTTATCTCGTACCCTTGAAAACTCCCAATAGTCGAAGATGGTGACCCGACCAACATGTACAGCTGATCTTCAACAGTGGTGTCATTTATAATATGTGTTTGCGACCAACTTCCTAAAGTCTCCATGTGTTTGCGTTTAATCCATGAGTCATCCTTCCCCGGGTTTGTGGAGCGTACAATATTCTTGTGTTCCTCGAGATACGGAGCCACGAACATAGAATTTTATAGAACTGTGTAGTGTGCTTTGGTGAAAGAATGCCCGTCCCTGGGTATCATTGTTTTCTTTCCCAGTGTTCCTTTTCCCCTCAGTCTCCCCTCATGCCGCGATTCAGGAACACCAATCGTCCTAAGGTCAGGAATAAAGTCAACACAGAACCCAATGACCTCCTCTGTTTCATAGCCCTTCGAGATGCTTCCTTTTGGCCTAGCACGGTTATGAACATATTTCTTCAAGACTCCCATGAACCTCTCAAAGGGGAACATATTGTGTAGAAATACCGGACCGAGAATATGAATCTCTTCACATAGGTGAACCAGGAGATGAGTCATAATGTTGAAGAAGGATGGTGGGAACACCAAATCAAAACTAACAAGTCACTGGACCACATTCCTCTGTAATCTTGCCAGAATTTCTGGATCGATTACCTTCTGAGATATTGCGTTGAGGAATGCACATAGCTTCACAATGGGTACTCGAACATTTTCCGGTAGAAGCCCCCTCAATGCAATCGGAAGCAACTGTGTCATAATCACGTGGCATTCGATCATGAGACTTCAGGTTTTGGAATTTTTTCTCTGCCATGTTTATTCTCCCCTTTATATTCGACGAGAAGCCAGACGGAACCTTGATACTGTAAAGGACTTCAAAAAATATTTCCTTCTCTGCTTTAGTAAGAGCGTAGCTGCTTAAGTAATGCCATCATGTATCCGTGTGCTTGTTGCTTGGGTCTTTCATACGTTGCTGGTCCTCCCGTGCTTTTGGCGTATCTTTTGACTTCCCATACACGCCCAAGAAGCATAGCAGGTTGACGCAGAGATTCTTTGTCACGTGCATCACGTCGATTGAAGACCGGACCTCTAAAACTTTCCAATATGGTAGCTCCCAAATATAGATTTCTTCTTCCACATGGGTGCACGCTTATCAGGGCCGTTCGGAATAGGTTGGCTGCCATCACCCTTCCCAAAGATTACGTTTAGGTCCTTGACAATATCGAATAAATAATTACCACTATGGAGGTCAGGCTTCTTCCGGTTATCTGCCTCACCTCTGAAATGCTTAACTCCTTTCTTTCTTACGGGATGTTTGATCGGAAGAAATCTACGATGCCCCATGTATACAACCTTTTTACATTTATCCAAATAAACACTATCAGTCTTATCTAAACAGTGTGTGCACGCATTGTATCCCTTGTTTGTATGTCCGGAAATGTTACTAAGAGCAGGCCAATCATTGATGGTTACGAAAAGCAACGCCCGTAGGTCAAATGGCTTTTGTTCGTTCTCATCCCACACACGTACACCTGGTTTGCCCCACAATTGTAAGAGTTCTTCCACTAATGGCCTTAGATACACATCAATGTCGTTGCCAGGTTGCCTCGGGCCTTGGATGAGAACTGGCATCATAAAGAACTTGCGCTTCATGCACAACCAAGGAGGAAGGTTGTACATACATAGAATTATGGGCCAGGTTCTATGACTAGAGCTCTGCTCCCCAAAAGGATTAAAGCCATCTGTATTTAGACCAAAACATAAGTTTCTCGCCTCTCCTCTAAAGTCCGGGAAGTCTCTCTCGATCTTTTTCCACTGCGATCCATCGGCGGGGTGTCTCAACTTTCCGTCTTTCTTACGGTCTTCTTTGTGCCATCGCAACAACCTTAGCAGGAACCCTCTTACGCGGTATTATAGGAGCATACCACATCACCTTAGCAGGAACCCTCTTACGCGGGGGGGGGGGGGTCGCCTCAACATCACCAGGGTCATCTGGTCTGATCTTATACCTCAGTGCAGTGCATACCGGACATTCATCCAAATTCTCGTACTTCTCACCGCGGTAGAGGATGCAGTCATTAATTCATGCATGTATCTTCTGCACATCTAATCCTAGAGAGCAGAGAGCTTTCTTTGCTTCGTACGTACTTTCAGACAATTCGTTATCCTTTGGAAGCTTTGGCTTCATTAGTTGAAGTAAACTCTCAAATGTCTTGTCAGTCACACCGTTCTGTGCCTTCCATTTCAGCAACTCCAGTATGGTACCGAGCTTTGTGCTACCATCTTCGTAATTTGGGTACAACACCTTTTTGTGATCATGTAACATGTTGTCCAGCTTCAATCTCTCCAATTCACTTTCACAGTCTTCCCTTGCATCAGCAATAACTCGGCCAAGATCATCATCGGGCTCTTCTGATGCCTGATCTTGGTCACCTCCTTCTTCTGCATTGTCTTCCATTGCAGTATCACCGTATTCAGGGAACAAAGGATCTTCTCCTTCTTCTTCATTGTCTTCCATCACAACCACTCTTTCTCCATGCTTGGTCCAACAATTATAGTTGGGCATTAAACCTCTCCGAAGTAGGTGGCCGTGAAGGATTCTCGAGGAAGAGTGCTCCCTGACGTTCCGACAATCAACACATGGGAAACACATAAAGCCATTATCTTTGTTCGCCTGAGCTACAGCGAGAAATGCATTCAGGCCTGCCATATACTCGGAAGTGCATCGGTCACCGTACGTCCATCGCTGTCGTGCATCCATCTGCATCGTATAATTAAGTTTATCAAAACACATTACAATAACATATTCAATAGACAAATGACCACAGTACATCGACAACTATTACTTTTTTATGTATCAATTACAGATGAAAAAGATAAGTTTGTTAACCTCGGTCAAAGATACCATTTTCAGTGAGCTTATCTGTGGCTTGGGAATTTTGTCGAACACCTCGTGTGCATAGTAAAATAACACACACTAACACCCACCTCTCTCACTCCTCCAAGCAAAAAAAAGATGGAGGGGGGCTATGAGGCAGTATATGTAGGGGAAGTGGGGGCATTGGTCCCGGTTGGCGGAATGAAACGGGACCAATGCCCATGCTCGTGCCACATGGCCTTTGGCTAAGGCATTGGTCCCGGTTCATGCCACAAACCGGGACCAATGTCTCCCCACGAACCGGGACCAATGCCCCTAGGAGATTTCTGTTGCCTCAGGCTCACAAACTGGGACCAATGCATAGCATTTGTCCCGGATTTTGTTGCAACCGGGACAGATAACTTTTCTGGCCCTGGACGAAAGGGGTTGTTTCCACTAGTGGCTGCTCAATGCAGTGTTCCTATTGCAATATGAGAGCATGATGACTGTGATGACTGTCATGGACTCAGAGAAACAAAGCCAATCATGTGGAACGGTGCTTACCTCTGGATAAACGGCAATTTGTTTTTCGTCGACATGTCCACGAGTGGGCGGCTCGTGCTGATGCATGGACTAGCAAATTTTTTTTGTGTGTTATTTCCCAGTTTTTTGTGCCGTATGTGGAGCTGAATCGGGCGGCCGGGGGGAAGCCCTAGCCGCCTGGCCCCTAGCCCCCCTTCTCCTCCTCCCTCGCATCGCCGCCACCGGAGGGGGAGCCGGCAAAGCCGCGCGCGGCCCTAGGAAGGTGGCAGCTGGGCTGTTCCTTTCCCTTCCGGCGTTTCTCTGGGTTCGAGGGGACGCCTCCACGTACGTTGTCCTTGGCGGCGAGCCGGCGACTGAGCTCGGTGGGGCCGCGGTGTTGGGGTGACGGACGGAGCGCTGCGGGCGCGCTTCTCCTCGGGCGGCCGTGGAATATGAGGGGTGTGGCGGGGGGACGGACGGAGCGCTGCGGGCGCTTCCCCTAGGCGCCGTCGTCGTCTCTCTATGCTGCTGGGCGTGGCTCACCGTGGTGGTTGTCCTTAGACGCTGCGGGCAGCCGCCGGTGGTGCTCGTCGGCCTGGGGTTGGTACTGGTGGCCGGTGCCCTGCGGGTGGAGGGGGCTTCGCTTGGGCCGGATCTGGGCCAGGCGGGCCCGGATCTGGTGGCGGTTGCACGGCCTCCGCCCCTCGCGCCCAGGACCCCCGCAGGTTGCACGACGCTAGCAACCTCGCATCACGCGGTACAGGTGACCCGGGGACGTTGTCCCGATCTTGGCGGCGTTCGGCGTGGAGCTCCCGTTTGGTGGCTCGTCTTGGGACATCGGCGGACCAGATTTGGGCCAGGCGGGTCCGAATCTTGCAGCGGCGTCCGTCCCACAATGCAGCGACGTTGGGAGACGTGGGATCTTGGTTGTGGTTCGAAATGTGGTCGGTGGGTGTGAGTCCGGCGGTGGAGATTGTTGTTTACTCGTGCACGGTGTCGAACTTGGGCGATGGCAGTTGGAGACGGCGTCTCCGTGGTCGCAGTGATCTTGGCCAGACGGACCGAGATCTGCCGACTGCGCGGTGGTCCTGAGCGTGTGGACCAGACCAGGGCCAGGCGGGCCTAGATCTGATGGCTAATTCGTGGGTCTTTGTGGACCCGAGCTCTAAGGGCCCTGTATCCGGAGCGCGTGTTCTACTACCAATGCTCCCTCGTTTCTCACTCGTGCATGCGGTTGACTGTTCTCTTGGGGCTTCATAAGCTGGGCCTAACGGGTAGTGCGATGGATGGCCGGGAGAATTCCTGCTGAAGGTTTCAGCACTGGAGCAGTGGCGCTCGAGGGCGTCGCTATTCCTCCTTGAGGGCGTCAGGGGTATCCCCTCTCCACTCCCCTCCGAGTGCTGGGGGAAACCCTAGGACTAGATCGCTAGTCCGGGCAGTAGCGACGCGACTACGTTTCTCTCCTTCTTGATGGTGCTGCCTTCGTACTCGGGGGTCCTGCTCATCTAGCGAGGTTGTGGGTCAAGCTAGGAGGTTGGATTGGTGGCCGGCTTTCGTCTCGGATCGTTGCTGCTGTCGTACCTATTTCTCTTTTTTTTCTTTTTCTTTTTCTTTCTTTTCTTTTGGGCATGGTTGTGCTGCTGCCCCAGCGTTGTTCGAGGTACCTCTGTGGTCGTTGCTTTATTTATAAAGCGGGGTGAAAGCCTGTTTCAAGTCCACGAGTTGGCGGAATATTTCAAGAGGAAACCTGCAGCGCCACGTACTTTCGAGCAACATTGGGAGGCCCCTCCGGAAGGCTGGATCATGGTTAATGTCGATGGAGCTTTCCATGCAGAAAATGGGAAGAAGTCCATGGGTGTATAAAACTATAAATCACGACAACAGACATGTCTTTGCTGCTACAGGTGCTATAGTAAATGCAGGTGAAGCCTTGCGTTCACAAGCAGAAGCTCTTCTCCACGCTATTTCTCTTGCTGAGCAAGTGGGCGTCGGGAGACCAGTGTTCGCCAATTGTCAAGTTGTGAAAATGCAGTCTCGTCTAACGGCTATGATGCAGCACCGCTGGGTGACTTGTTCAGAGAAGCTAAATATCGTATGCATTTGGAATTTATTGATTTGCGTGTCATGTATATGCATCGATCTTTTAATAGCCTAATAGGCCAGCTCATACGCTGGGAGCGGTGAGCCGCATGACTATGATCAAGTTTGGGTTATCAGCTATTGTAAACAGGGCCTTGTCTGGTAATTATGCCGCACAAAGTTAAAGGAATGTCAGTGTTCCGAGTCAAACAAAAATAATATTGTGGCGATCATGTGACGATGGCCTGAACATGTGTACTTGTCTAAACTAGATTGAAGATTGGGAGGTTGCTATTTTGTTGTATGCTCTTATGTAGAGATCAACCATTTTTGATCACTGGTCACGCAAAACTTGTGGCTCCCATTATTGGGTCATGTTTATTAGATGCATAAAAAGTAAAGTGTGCCTTCAAAAGTTCGTGAGAGTCCTATCCCAAGTTCAAACCATGACAATTAATAAAGTGAATATCTTAATTTAGAACATAAATAACACAATAACATGGTGAACATACTCGGAATAGCAATGAAGCTAATGGGAAGATATGGTGGACTCACTGGAAATACTTGGCTAAGGAGTGTTGGAAACAAGTTTTTACTTGTTGAAATTTTTAAATTTTTGGGCTAGCAAGAGGGAGATAGTTGACCAGCTACTATGCATGCATATGTCCATAGAACTACTCATTTCATAAAAAACTAAATAAACCAGCAATTAACATCAAGGACATGAATAAGAGATAGCTCAAGACAACATTATTGCAAATTTCTACACATAAAAACCTATAAATCATGCAAACATATTTAGCTCTTCAAATCAACCATGGCATCCCTATTCCAAGTCATAATACTAGCATCCAATACATTCCAACCCCAAACTCCAGTAGCTCAATCTCATATAAAATAATGGTGGTGGACTTATCAAAACAAAAATAAAAACAAAAACTTGACGCTTCAAGTCTCTACAATAAATACTTTGCTTAGAAAACAAGAAAGTAGACGTGTGCTAACCAAAAGAGTGTAGCTCCAGTGGGGTGTTCATCACATCCCCAATCTTATGGCTTTCACCATTCTTGGATGTATTGAGGCGCAGCTCCTCTATTCCCTGTGAAAAAACTTCACAAAACATGTTTCTCAAATTCTTTTTCTGTGGGGTGAGATTAGCAAGGACAAACAAATCACATGCTTGCTGTGCAAAATTCCAAATCAAATGCTCCAGTAGATAGAAAATAAGGTTCATTATGTTGTATGTTCACTCTCTTGCTTGAAAGAATCATGGAAATTCGATTCCCAAGCCCAAAGAGTGCACAAAACAAAAGAAGGCAGAATCTGTCCAGAAAAGCAGCAGCAGCAAAACGAACGTTTTTCCCTAAGCTAGACTCGTCAAAAAATTAAGCCAATTTTTGTGCTTACAGAGGATGAAAAGTTGCTGAACATACAAAAAACTTAGCTCAATCCGACATACAATAAAAAATGTAAAATCATACGGTGAGCAGACTCGTGCTGAAACAGAAATTTCATGCACTAGGATAGCAACTTATAAGTCCAAATGGGTTTGACTTGACTCTTTATTGAAAACTCCAGAATTAAAACAAAAAAAACTAATCTCTTGAGACAGCAAGAGGACACTAGGAAAATCCAAACAAAAACAACCGGGTTGCCTCCCGTAAAGCGCTTTCTTTATAGCCATATAGCTAGGCTTTACTTATTTGATAATCAAGAGGGATAAAGCTCATGAGGGAGCTTGTTCTTCAGCGTGCCCCTCTTCCTTGGGAAGTGCTCCATGCTTTTCTTGTGAGGGAACTGAAACTTGATATTCCCTTCCTTGGAGTCTATGATTGCACCTGTAGTACGAAGAACAGGTCTACCCAAAATAATAGGACTAGGGGATTTATCCCCCATATCCATAATAATGAAATCAACGGGTACGAAAGTCATGTGAAATTCAATCATAACATCTTTTACTTGTCCTACAGCATGTTTAGTAGAGTTATCAGCAAGGACAAATTCACTTGAGCACTTTTCTAAATTTTCTAGTTCTAGCAATTCATATAATTCTTTAGAGAGTACCGATACACTAGAACCTAGATCTAACATAGCATGGTGAATTTCTTTTCCAATTGAAACTAGCACCTTGGGGATCCATGCATCCCCAAGCTTAGGAGGTATCATGGCCTCATTCTTGTACCTAGCAATTTTTTCTTGCAAGACATGATTAGCAATATAAGATCCAAAGCCAGGTTGATTAACATTTATAATGGGATCACTAGCAAAATTTTGTAGAGTAGCAATAAGTTCTTGCAAGCTACTTTTTTCTAAATCAAGGAATGGATCCTAAATTTCAGTAAGCATCATAATTTCCTCTACTTTACTCTCTAATTTAGCTAGCATGCTTGATTCATGAGGACTAATTTCATCTTTGCTAGCAAGATAAGACATATATGGAAGTAAATATTCAGGGTACTTCACTATTTCATTAAAAGTTTCTTCTAAGCTAGTAGGGACATGCTCACTTGTATTCTCAGCAATATGATCAATATTTTCAATAATAGGAGCAGCAATAGTAATAGAATTCATTCTACACTAGGTTGGGCTTGTGGCTTTCCTGCTGACATGCTTAATAGAGTTGCTTGATTATCAGCTAATTTTGACAATGCTTTATCTAAATTCGAAGATTAAAGTTGCAATCTTTTAATATCACTACTAATGGATGCAATAGACTTATTTAACTCATGTATCATAGCATTGTGACTAGCAACTTGTTCCATAAGCAATTTATTAGATTCAGAAATTTCACTAGAAGGCTTCCACTTATTTTCATTAGCATTAGAATATGGAACAAAAGGTTTCTTTGACACATAAGGAGGCACTACTAGGAAAACAGCTATAGGAGTGATGATACCCGTGACGCACCAGCAATACGGCGCGTCACGCCTAATAGCCGTGGCGCTCCACGGTTTGGTGAGTCGCGCCTATAGCCTTACCCGCGGCGCACCAAACAGACGGCTCGTCGCGCCTATGTGTGAGGCCAGGGTGGCGAGCCTCCGAGGCATACCTGCGATGCACCGAGCCGCTGGTGCGTCACGGCTATGTGAGATAGGCGCGGCGCACCTCTCTGCGATGCGTCACGGTTATCCCCTTCTATAAGCACGTACGGGGCCGTTCCCCCCTTCTTCCCCATCTCTTCCAATCTAGCTCGATCCATCTGAACCGCGCCGCGCCGCTGCCCCTCTAGCCACCGCCGCACCCCCTCTCTAGCCATCGTCGCGCCGCTTCCCCATCCCCTCTAGCCCCCTCTAGCCACCGCGCCGCCACCATCCTCGACGCCGTCCACCTGCAGGAGTGCCAAGGCTGCCATCTTCTTCCCCTACTTCCCCAACGTGAACGACCACACCGAGCCCCAGGTAAGACCCTCCTCCATCCCTCCTATCCTTTTCTTGTTCTTGTTTCTGAAACCGATCGAACCCTAGGCCATCTCTTGGACATCGAACCCTAGGCCCCCTCGTTGTTCTTCGTTGTTCAGGTAGTGCTGGGTTAGGAGGAGAGCCAAAGATCGAACCCTAGTTTGATGTTTGAAATTGTTGCTATTTAGGTTGTTCAGATTATGCAGCCTGGTAGGCTATAGGTGTTTTCTTTCTCTGCTCCTGCAGAATATGCAGCCTTGTAGCTGCTACTGCAATTATGAGTGTTTGGTAGCTGCAAGCAGAATTAACAGGTCGAGCTGGTTGAGTATTTGGTTTTGGTGTCATGAAGTTTGAGCTTTCATTCTATTTTGTGCCCCTATTACTTACTTGATGTTTCAGCCTTCATCCTTTTTGATAGGAGTACATACTGCTATAGTCCTGGCACTATGATTTGCTAGGATGCTGTTGTTGCTAGGATGTTGCTGCTAGGATGATGTTGCTGTTAGTATGCTGCTACTGTTGCTAGATGATGTTGTTGCTGCTAGGATGCTGCTGTTGTTGCTAGGATGCTGTTGCTGCTAGGATGAAATTTCTGCTGCTGCTGCTAGGCTGATGAATGTTTTGTAAGGTGAAATAGTCAAACAAGGGTTTAGGTTTTCTTTAATGAAATTAAGGAGTAAACATGCACATGAAGCTCTCATACGGAACTGCTGTAATTTGGCGTGCTAATTGTGATTGGGTGGAGAATGCCCTCATGTCCTCAGCATATCAGTATGGGTAGCATCAGTTATCAGTAGAAAAGCACTTCTTATTTCTTGGGCATGTAACACATGTGATGCCAGAATCTATCAGTTTTATTAAGTTCATGCATTCTAATGCTTTTGGTTTGCCTTGAAGTTCTAACTTCCCATTTTGTAGACAACTAAGGTGTGGTAGAAAGTTCTTAGAGGTATGTTTTAGACGAAATAGAAATACCTGTTAAGAAAATAGTGTCTCCATCTTAGGACATGTTTGAATTGCAAATAATCAGATGTCACACAATTCTAGTCTACTTTATGTACCTAGTTTGGTGCCACTGATAATACTAATGTATACACTGGCAATTTTATCGCCTTTGCAGGTTGCTGCGGAGATATTTAATAAAAGAAAATACAAATATGAACCAAATGAAAAGATGTACACTATTTTAATTTATGGCTGGTGCAAAGTAAACCGAAATGACATGTCTCAGAAATTCCTAATAGATATGATTGATCATGGGATACAGCCGAACATAGTTACATACAATGTTCTCTTAAATGGTATCTGTAGGCATGCAAGTTTGTGTTTCTATAAGCATCTGTAGGCATTCAAGATAGGTTTTGTTAGCATTTTATAGGTTTTGTTGTAAGTTTTTTTGCATAATGAGTTGTTTGCATGCTCTGTTTTTCCAAGGTAGGTCATACTTATAGTACATTTTCAGTATCGGGTATTTGTCAAGTTTGTGTTCAAATAATCATTTTCTGTTCATTTGGCTGCCTTTCTAATACTAATGTATACTGTTTGCTGGATAATAGCTATGCTCCTCTAACCTCTATGTCTACTTTCTTAATTTAATAGAACATCGGTTGCAAAGTATGCCGGTCCCTATGTGCCCAAGGACGATTCACCGGGTCTTCTTTTATGATTGAGCTGAACGACGGTCACCTTGATTCTTTGGTAATTAACAAACGATTCTTTTTATGTTAACTTGCAACTTGTGTTCTTTCGTTTTACTATCCAGCTTAGATTGGTATGTTTCTTAACAAAAGATTCTTTTATATTTCTTTTTTAGATTGTACCATGCAATAATCGGGAAGAGTTCAACGAGTTAGTAGGCAATATCGTGGATTTCGATGTTCACGGGACCACTTACAAAATTCGAGTGAAGAAAGAAAGAAGACCTACTTCTACGGGGAACAATTGGTGTCTATCATCGCCACCTATAATTTAAGCGGAGGTGATCACTTTCACTTCTCTATGGCAGGACCACAACCTCGTATCGTACTTCTGTATATGGGCGAGATTGCGAGCGAGGATAGCGAGAGTATACAGGTGGATGGCGGGAGTGAGGAGGATTATATGGACGAGGATGACCCATGGAAACATGTGGTGGTTGCTCAAAGAGCCAATCTTAGCGAGCTTGAGAAGGACCGTGTCCTTCAGAAACTAGCCCAGATAGATAGCTACATCGGGGTCCCTTTCGTGCATCGCATCACCAACACTAATATCTCCAATGGACATGTCATGGTATGTTTCTTAACACTTTCTTATTCCTGTAATTTCTTATGTTATAATGTGGCCGGTATGTGACATTGTGCTTTTATTCTTTCTTGGAATTGTGTGTTCTAGAAAATACCTATGGCGGTAGCGGACAGTGCTGGCATGGAACATAAAGGTACCATTGGAGTACGCCGTGGAGAATCAGGAAATGTCACCGCAGTTCCGATCACCAGGGACAATGCTGATGGTCGCGTCATCCTCAACTCTCAAGCATGGAGGCAGTTCCATTCCGCAAGAGTTGGTATGGAGGCTGGCCGAGCTATTCTGATCACCATGAGGAATAGTGACATCCCCAACTTGGACATGATGATGGTCATCGACTACATCAGCCCGCTAGATAGATGACGAGTTTGTTGAAATTAGAACAAAAAATAATTTCCATCTGACTAACTCCTGGATTTATTAGTAGTATGGTTGTTTTCGAGACTATGCAATATTTGTTCGAGAATATTGTTCGAGTTTGTTGAAATTAGAACAAAAAATCATTTCCATCTGACTATTGTTCGAGAATATTTCTGCTATGAAACTTTATTCTGCCATTTTGCTGTATTTGAGGTACTGATATTCTTCTGTATTTTGTCTACTGATATTCTTCTGTATTTGAGCTGTATATACCTGTATAAATACGGTACTGCTTATTTTAAAAAAATACAGCATATTATAGCCGTGACGCACCAAAAAGGGTACCCGTGACGCCACTGAGAGGTTAGGCGTGACGCGCCTAGAAGTAGCCGCGGCGCACCACTACCGTGCGTCACGGGTATAAATAGGCGTGGCACACCAGCTAGGTGCGTCACGGCTAAACCCATAGGCGCGGCGTGATAGCCGTGACGCGTCCCGGTGCGTCACGGATAAGAAAATTGGTGCATCACGGGTAAGCTTTTCCCTATTAGTGAGGTTTACTATATGAATTGTAAGCATTACCAAAACCATTGCTACCATAATTCCTAACAAAATTAACATCCACACTTTCAGAATTACTACCAACTAGCTCCTGCAAAGCCACATTCTCCATATTTTGTTTATTAATAAAAGCAAGAATAGTGTCCATTTTAGAAGACAAATCATTGATTTCTTCAACTGAGTTTATTTTCTTAGTGGGATTGGGTGCTCTTTCAGTATTCCATTGACTATAATTTTGCAATATGCTTTCTAATATTCTCTTAGCGTCACCTACAGTTTTACTCATAAAGGCACCTCCAGCAGCAGAATCAAGTATATTTCTAGACATGTAGTTTAGACCATTATAAAAAGAGTGTAGTATAGTCCATTGATTTACTCCACGTGATGGACATGTTCTAAGCATTAATTTAATTCTATCCCATGCCATGGCTACATGTTCATTATCATTTTGCCTAAATGAGAGGATATTATTCCTATTTTGCAAAATTTTAACGGGAGGATAATATTTCTTAATGAAAGCTTCTTTTAAATCATCCCAAGACTTTATACTAGTTGTAGGTAGTGAAAGTAACCATTCTTTAGCCTTTCCTCTAAGTGAAAAAGGAAATAATTTCATTTTTAAAACACTACTTTCCACATTTTTAAATTTTTGCATATCACATATTTCCATGAAATCATGAAGATGCATAGAGGCATCCTCCATAGCACTACCACCAAATTGCTCTCTAGTAATTAAATTCAATAAACTAGGACTTACTTCATAGCTTTCAGCTTGTATTTCAGGTGTAGTAATTGGCCTAGCAATGAATTGGTCATTGGGTGTATTTGTGTAGTCACTTAATTTAGTTCTATCACACATTTTAACAGTTTTTATGTAGTTTTTAATTTTTTATACAAAACTCAAAAGTAAAGTAACTAGGAAAATTCGAAATACTAAAATAAACTTGATAACTAAATGCAAAACTAAAATGCAAACTAAAATAAAATATGCAAGACAAAACAAAAAACAAGAACAAAAACAAAACAAAAACAAAAACAAGACAAGAAACAAAACAATCTACTTGAAAGAAGGTGGAGATAGAAAGTACGGTACTCACGTAGGTGCAACCTCCCCAAGCTTAGGTGTTTGCACACCTTGTTGGTGATGAAGACTTCTTGTGAGCTCCCTTGGACAACTCCTTCACCTATGGCTCCCCGGCAACGGCGCCAGAAAAACGCTTGATGGCTAGGTTGAGACTCCAAGTGCAGAGTGTGTAGCTAGTGGCAAGCCTTCTGCCCCACAAGGGTGACTCGAGGGTTTATATCTAACTCTTGGGGAGCCAGTATTTCAGCAGTTGTCTTCCAAGCTTCCTCCAGGATCCTGCAAAAAAGTAGAGAATTTTGTGCCCTCAACCTCACCAAGTGGTTGTCAAGCACAAGGTGTGAAACTTCTAAATTGCAATGCAAAACTCAAATTAAATGTGCAATAATTAAATCTACTACTAAATGCAAATGAGAAAATAAATATGCAATGGATTGTTTTTGTATTTTTGTGATGCAAGTGGTGATGGAGATAATGTAAATTCGAACTGGAGATGCAAGTAAAGTAAAGTGCAAGTAAAGTAAATTGCAGCAAAGTTACTAGAGTGTTTTCTTATAATTAAAATAGGACCGGGGTTCATGGTTTCACACTTGCATTCTCTCAAATAAAGTAGTAGACGGTGGACATAAAGAATTACATGTGAGATTACAATAACATGTTTAACATTGAGTATTTTAATATGGGCATCACGTCCTAGCATATAGATCTCTACGGTCATATTGATCCCTCTTATACTCCACCAAGATGCGAAATAAATCATAACACCTCGATAATTAAGGAAAAACCAGAGTATAGCTTTAAGCAATGTGACATGAAGTTGAAGTAAGAACTTGCTAGATCTAGTCATGGAGATTGATTAGTGTCACTTCAAATCCCCGGTAACAAGGTACTCCTTTTTATCCCTAGTGAGGTAACTAAGAAAGGTTTAACAAAACCTAAGTGGATCACTGAACTTCTGTCACTTTCACAGCACTAGCCACCCCCCGTTACTCCAACTAATGCACCCATCACCCCACACACACTCTCAAGAACTAGATTGATCAAAGATAGCAAATAAGAACGGGGTACATAAGATACATCTACTCAAATAACTCAAGAGAAGCAATTGCAATCTCAGATTCAATAACTCATAGAAAAGATCCACCACATAGGAATTACAACGGTGCCCGTAATCATGTGATGCAGCTCATACGGATCTAATTAGTGAAGCACATAGAGAGAGAGATACAAGTGCTATTTCCACAAACCCATAGCCCTGGGGTGGACTACTCCCTCTTCATGGAGATGTCGATGGAGATGACGTTGGAGGGGTAGGAGATCACACCGGCGGCGCCCCGCCGGAGTTTCCCCCCTCCAATCTGGAACTTCTGGTCTCTGTTTCGGTGTTTCGGCGGCGCTCTCCTCCGTAAGGGTACGGGGGACCTTTTTTATAGTCGGTTTTAGGTCAAGATGGAGTCGCTAAGTCGAAGATGGAAGGAATTGGGGCCACAGGGGCCAAAAGGGGGCCTCTCACGCGGCCAAGGAATCTGGCCGCGTGGAGGGTCCTCTTTTGGGCCTCCTTGCCCAATTCTCGTGGATCCTTCGCCCGCAAGTCTTCACCTTCCGAGAAAATGACCCCCGCAGATTTTCAGGTGTTTTCGCGGAAGTTTGCCCCCTGAAACGTCAAAAATATAGAAAACGGGGTTTCTGACAGGCAGGGTTAATTCCATAAAAGTTGGGGGACTTTGTAATTTAACCCCAAAATACTATAAAACATTGAATTATACCCTTATATGATGCAATATGTAATAGAAAACCATGTGAAAATATGAAAAATTCATCTATGCATTTTACATGCATCAAGGACAAGCTGGTGAGTTTACTTATGATTAACAAACGTTCTCGAGGACACACGGGAAGTTTCTGTCAAGTGCTTTTGTTCCATGCAGTTGAATAATTTTGGTGTTTTGATAAATGTTGTGTGGGTGAACCTATGCTAACTACAAGAAAGTCATTAAGAAATAAATCTAACCATAGCTTTAAACTCCGGGATCCTACGCTCCCTCGTGTAATGGTTCCCTAAAGGGGGTTTAGGTTTCTGTCACTCCGACAACCCCACAATTAGTAGCCAAATACACGATGCATTCCCCTAGGCCCATAAATGTTGAAGTATCATGTAGTCGACTTCACATGACACCACTAGAAGAATAACACCACAACTTAAATATCAAACATTAAATATTACTCAACATTACTTCACTACTAACAACTTGACTTCTCTCATGTCCTCAAGAACAACACGAACTACTCACAACACATCATATGGATCATGATCAGAGGTGATATAATGGACGATAACAATCTGGTCATAAAGTGCAAACACCGATAAATCTGACAAGCATCAACTACTAACAAGTAATCTACACTGGGAGATAGATCTAATGCAAAACAACGATAGAGGCCCCTAATTGTTACAACGGGAAGAAGGTGGATGATGAGGGTGATGGTGCTGGTGGTGATGATGACGATCTTAATGATGCCCGGAGTGATGAAGGTGACGATGGCGGTGATTTCCCCTCTCCGGAGAGGAATTTCTCCGGCAGATTTCTCCCTGCCAGAGAGCTTTTCTCTCTCGGGTGTTTTCTGCCACGAGGCGGCGGTGGAATAATTCTTCGAAGATGGAATGAGGCTTAGGGTTCCCTGGGGGCCAAGCACGTCAAAGATGACCCCCAGAGGTGGGTGGCGCGGCTAGGGGGTAGGGCGCGCCGTCCCTAGGTGTGGGCCCCTGGTGGCCCCCTCTGGCTCCCCTTATGGCTGAGTTCCTCCTCTGAACTTTTAGGAACCCCCGGATGTCCCCCTTCTTCTTCTGATCTTCTGAAATATGGTATCTCGATGGTGCTTTTTTTCATCAGATTTATGGTCCCGGTGTTTATTATCCAAAAATTATAAAACATGCAAAATAAGATAAAAATAACATAAGAGATGCATCATAACATGAAATATATCGATGAATAACAGAAAATTCTTATATAAAATAGTGATGCAAAATGAACGTATCACCTGTACACCCTCTCCTCGATACACTGTGGCCGCTACACCCTCTCCACCTCCTTCGTCTCCACACTCACTGACCTCACCTTCACCATTACAAACATCTACGCGCCTGCGGACCAACCGATCTACCCCGCCTTCCTCGCCGAGTTTGAAACTCTCGAGCCACTGATCTCTGATCCCTGGCTAATTGCGGGAGACTTCAACCTCTTACGTGATACCAGTGAAAAAACAACGACAACTTCAATGTCTCCCTCGCCTCCTTCAGTGACTCTATCCGCAACCTTTCCCTCTTTGAACTCCCTTTGCTCGATCGTTTGTATACTTGGACGAACAAACGTGACGCCCCGGTTCTCGCCAGGCTAGATCGCGCCCTTTTTAACCTTGGCTGGAACTCCACTCTGCCTGACAGCTCTTTAACCTCGCTCCATCGCCCACCTCCGACCATGTTCTTCTTCTCGTTGCAGAATCCACCACCATCCCACTCTCTGCGTGTTTCCGGTTCGAAAACAACTGGTTACTAGACCCCCTCTTCCTCCCCAAAACCTTGACATCCTGGACCATACCTCATTTTCTCGCTGATGCCGCTGGAGATCTTGCCGCTCGCGCTAAGGCCTTATGCATGGCTGCCAAGGTTTGGAAACGCTCCAAAAGATTCAACCCCGTTCTGAAAAACAACTGTAATTTTTTTCTCGGCATGCTTGATCTATTCGAAGAGTCTTGGTTTCTCTCCGATGCCAAGCTCTCGCTTCGAGCGCTGTGCAGGACAACATTGCGGTAGCTCATCCTTGCACGGGCGGCGCATTGGAAACAATGCAGAAACTTCCAGGAAATTGTTGAAGGCGACACCAACAGTTGGTTCTTCCACGCACGTGCCTCGCAGCGGCTGCGCTGCAACTGCATCCTCTCCCTCGAGGTTGATGGCTGCTCCGTTTCCTCCCACGATGCTAAGGTGTCCATTCTCCACTGCTTCTACCGTGAGCTGCTCAGCACTGCGCCGGTTGTCGCTTGGGAGTTTGATCTACATCGGCTTTACTCTGCGCAGGAGAAGATAGTGGGTGTTGATCTTATTGGGCCTTTCACGGCCCAAGAAATCTGCGCCGCTGTTGATTCCATGGCCTTAGCAACGCGCCGGGGCCCGATGGGCTCGGCCCAAGGTTCTACCGAGCGGCCTGGAGCTCAGTTGCTAGGGGCCTATCCCGTCTTTTCGAGCAATTCCACCGCCAAGCTGCCCTGGAGAGGACCAAAAGATCACATGTGGTTCTGCTGCCGAAAAATGTCGGGATCCTCACTGCATCCTCCTTCCGGCCGATCACCTTCAAGAATTGCTCGGTGAAAACTATCTGCAAAGTCCTGACTGCTAGGTTGCAGCTGTAGATTGGGAAGCTTAGCGACATGGAACAAACTGGGTACTTAGCTGGGCGGAGCATCTCCGAGAACTTCATCAACGCTACTGAGCTTGTGCAAACTTGCTTCCAGCGCAGTGCCCCGTGCGTCGTCTTCAAACTTGATTTTGCTAAAGCTTTTGATTCAGTCAGCTCGGCGTGCCTTCGCAAGGTGATGATCATCCGTGGTTTCCCCTCTACCGCAGCATCTTTCAGGTGTGTATTGGCGACGGCCGCCGGACGACGTTCTGGCTGGACTCGTGGCTACCCTGCGGCGCATTGAACTATGCGATGCATGGACTGTTCACGCATTGCACGCAGCCGCATGCCACGGTTCACCAGGTGCTCGGTTCCGGCGTAGACTCCCACCTCGTCCCGCGTCTCTCCATCACCGTCGACGCTCATCTCAACTACGTACTCTTCGCCTCGTCATCAACAAAAATCCCCTCCCCGCCGTGGCGGAAAAGCGCATGATCCCGCTCCGCGGGACAGTGGGCGGTGGCCTCCGCACGTCGAGCCTCTACGGGCTTTGCACGTTCACTGGTAAAAGGGCCCCCTTCTATGAATTCGTCTAGCTCAACCATTCCCCCTCCCGGGCTAAGATCTTCACCTGGCTCCTGGTTCAAAATCGCATCTAGAGCCGGGCCAACCCGCTCCGCAAGAAAAAAATCATCGTCGAAAGCGAGAGTGGATGTGCTCTCTGCGGGGCCGCCTCTGTATGAGCTGAACATATTGTCTTCGCATGCCCATTCGCGCGCCAGTTCTGGATGACCATCGGCGCCCCCCACAACACAACATGTGGAGTGGCTCACGCTGCCAGTTGCCCGGTACCCCCATCGATTCCTCCGGCCTCGGCCTCAACGCTGCGCGTGCCCTGCCTCTGGCAGCTCTGGAAGAAAAGGAACGGCGTCATGTTCAACCATCTCACGTCCTCGGTCCCGCTCCTCCTCAAAAATTGTCATGAGGACACCGTGCCCTAGAGGTCTCGCCTCCCAGCTGCACAACGACCTGACGTGGACTCCTGGCTGAACTTTCTCGGATCTCACGTTGGAGGCTCTTTTCGCCCTTTCCCTTGTGAAAAATAGAAAAGATATTCAGGTGGGAGCTTTGCTCCCCCGGTGACACTTCAAAAAAAAAAACCAATACACTGATGCATCACAATACAATAACTACTCTGCACGACATGTCACTGCTGGTGCAATTGACATCAGGCAGGTGGAGTAGTGCATCCGCATCAAGCGATCACATTTAAACCCAAGTCACAGTTGGCAAGAAAAATCTTACTCAAATAAGCCATTGTCCAATCAAGGATACAGAAATACGAAGACGATTATGGACTGCAAACCAACAACATCAGGTAGCAAACGGTTTTAGGGAATGGATAAATGAGGACAAACCATTGGCTACATCAAAGCAATTACACTGCCAAATCGATCTTGGGGATCTTCAGACCAGGCTCTTGGTCATGTGAACGATAAACACCAACATGAAAGATGGAGCTCATTAAAGTAGTTTAGCGACGCATCACTCCAGAATATCTTGTTCACTTTTAAGTCTTGCCTCAATTATCATTGTTCCGGTTATTTACAATGTCGCTGAGAAATTACCAACAAATTGTGTTGTGCGGACCTGCAGGAAGGCAAGGGGGTCGACATCCCAGTTGCCATTTCAAATACCATGCCCCGATTCCTAGACGTCCCATCGATCCAATAGACGCAGTCTCCCTTGAGCCCGGGAACATCTTGAGCGTACAAGGACACCGCATTGTTCATCCCGACAAACACTGAGTAGCCACCCAAATCAGTCACCGGATCCCAAGTGTGCGTTCATCTACTTCTGAATTTGCACAAGGCTGAAAGTGTGCGTTCGAACTTTTCCATGTGTGCTCGGAAAGATTACTCCAGTCTGCTTCTGAATTTGCAGAATGCTTTTTCTTTCGTTTCAGTAGCGTTTTAGAGTTAAGATTTGATTTTTTTTTGCTCAATCAAGATATGCACGAGAAGTCTGTATGAATTAGCCCAAGTCACAAACTGCTTGCTGACCAAAAACGTAAACAACCACCTTTAGCTTAATACCAAATCTTTACCAGGTGACACCTAGATCTAAATCCACAAACATCATCTTGTGTTGATAAATTTCAAATAGATTCGTAGATTTTGGAATCCAAGGAGCAGCCTAGCTAGTGGTCTAGTCTTAATTCTTGTCCTGCAACATAACTGAAGAATAGCAAATGTCTGGAAGGAGAAGGTGCTTTTCGCTAACAGTGGCAATATATTCTTGCCATGCAGCATGTGGGTTGTGGAATCAGCAATTCAGCATAGCTATGGTCTGTGTTCACTGCAAGCAGCAGCTCCAAACAAGAGGACTATATCAGTGGAATTACCACAGCTCAATTCACCTCACCATAGTTCAGTTGATAGCATGGCAAAACTATATGGCACTAAACAGAGCACTAAACAGTAGACTAATGCATCATAATACAATATCTACTCTGCACGACATGTCAGTGTTGGTGTAATTGACATCAGGCAGGTGGAGCAGTGCATCAGCATATATATACATGTCACATACTCACATTGAGCAAAGCAATATGCAATCTGATGTATGTACTTGCATCTGTCTTATGTATTGGCATCAGGTTATTTCATCAGCAAGTAATACGTCAAGCGATCACATTTAAACCCAAGTCACAGTTGGCAAGAAAAATCTTACTGAAATACACCTTTGTCCAATCAAGGATACAAACATATGAAGATGACTATGTACTACAAACCAACAAAATCAGGTAGCAAACTGTTTTATGGAATGGATAAATAAGGACAAACCATTGGCTTCATCAAGCAATTACCCTGCCAGATCGATCTTGGGCATCTTCGGACCATACTCTTGCTCATGTGCACGATAAACACCAACATGACAGGTGGAGCTCACTAAAGCAGTTTAGCGACGCATCATTCCACAATATCTTGTTCACTTTCAACTCTTGCCTCCATTATCATTGTTCCAGTTATTTACCATGTCGCTGAGAAAGTACCAGCAAATTGTGCTTTCCGGACTTGAAGGAAGGCAAGGTGTAGACATCCCAGTTGACATGTCAAAGACCATGCCCTGTTTCTTAGAAGTCCCACCGACCCAATAGACACAATTACCCTTGAGCCCCGGAACATCTTGAGCGTACAAGGACACCGCATTGTTCACCCCGACAAACACCGAGTAGCCACCCAAGTCGGTCACAGCATCCCAACATGGTTGGCGCCGCGGATGATACCTCAGAACAAATATTTTATCCTCCGGTACACAAAGCCGACCTCCTCCTGGCATCGAAAAAGTAACCGTGCATGTCTCATTCCTCCAGATTTGGTATAGGTTACCATTACAGAACACCAGGTTCTTCGCACTAGTGCGAACAGCAATGCTGTTGTATGGCGGGTCAAATCTGGTGGTAGGGTCGAAAGGAAGGTTGCCGCCATCCGACAAGAAAGGCACGACCGTGGCTGGTGCGTTCAAGTCTGGCCCAACAGATCTCCTAAGAAGCATGTCATAGTGATGTTGAGCCCGCCTAATCTCAAAACCAAGTGCAAGACCGAATAGCACGAGAACTGCCATCATGTCTGTCTCCTCATGTGCCTCTAGTAGTTCCGATGATGACGGACCAGCTAAATCATCAACCATAAGAGGTTTCCTGCGGCATCGCTCGGGTAGATGGAGAACGTGAATGTCGCACCCTGGGTTTCTAGAGGATACTCCTCGCACGAACTGGAAGTCAGGTGCTTGGATTATGGGGCATAACTGCTCCCACGTCCCAGCTTCCTGGTAGGCCTGCGCTTATGCGCGACAACACAAGCCCTGCTTCCACCGTCAAGGTAAACTATCCGCTAGGAATGTCGTGGGATAATCACGGCAGATGTTACCTGGGGTAACTGATCTTGGGGCAAGTCGACACAGGTATTTGGGAGAGGGTTTAGCTTGAAGGAGAACATGGCGAAAGCAATCTAAGAACCGGAAAGCAACTCGCCGGCTCTCGATATGGTTATACTGGATACTCGATAACGGATGTTACAACTATGACTTGAATCTCCCTTAGGCGAAGCCCAGGGGTTGGTTTATATAGTACTCATACCCCTCTGGGCTTACCCTACAAAACGCTCCTCGAGTCCTACTCGAACTCTACATACGAACCCTAACTTTTCTTACCATAACCCACAATCCGGGTTACGAACTTTACAAGCCCTGGGCCTTCCAGGAGTTTCTTTGTCCTTAGCCGGATTTGGTCCAGCCGCCGTTTGGGCCGGGTCACACCTGGGAGCTGGCATACCGGGTTACTATTCCCTCATCAGTAGTCCCCAGGATAGCGCGGGCTTCACAGATTCATTCTTGAAGTGCTCGCTATTCCCTAAAAAGATATGAAACGCCCAAGCTTACGTGAACCGGGTCAAGTTACTTTAACAGATGACTAGACACAGCTCCGTAGCGGTTATTCGACAGCTCGATCCTTCCTCGAATGCTCAACGGACCTTTCCAAATTTGAACCCTAAGATATTAAGGCCTTACTCTCGATAAGGATCCCTGATATCTCGGGATAAATCGCGTTCCCCCTGTCAACGGAACATTTCACCTCGTTCCGAACGCCCGCAACACCAAATCTGTGCGGATAATTATTGCTCCGTAACTTCCGGCTTTCCAGCCGCGGGCGAGCTCACCACTTCCCTTATAAATATTAACCGAAAGTAACCCTAGGCCTTTCACTTCGCCTCAACATCCTTTCTCTCCTCGCTCCCTCGCAGTCCCTGCCACCAGGCTCGCGCACGCTGCGAAAGATAAGGCCATCTCCGGCCGCAATCGACCCCGAGCTTCCCAACGCCGCCATCAAGCATCGCCGTCACACCTTCATTTCTCTCATCAAGGGCCGTGGTGAGACACTCAAGCCGCGCCACGCACCAGCCTCATTTCGGACCCTAGTTTCTTTGGTAAGCCTCTCTCAATCATCCAACTGAAACTCGCAATTTTCTCAATTTGACCAGGATTGGATCTGGGTCAACCCGTAAATTACTTTCGGGTATCATCAAATTAATCCGCTTCGATAGTCCTTAGCTCCTTTAAGCACCTGATGCGCAGTCGCAACTCACCCCCGCACCCTTATTAACCACCAAACTTCATATAAGATTACTTGCAAGTTCTTCGATCTAGATCCGTTCCGCCTTGTTTTTTCGCCTGTCACATTAACACCCGGATAATCCTCCTTTTCCAGTTAATTCCTCCACAATAAAGGTATGGGCAACCATCCATGTTCACCCAACCCACCTCAATACGTAAGTAATTAACAATTTACTCAACTTCATCTGACACCCGGAAAATTTTCAGCATTTAACATCGTAGCGCATTATCCGGGTCTTATTTTAGCCTTCAGCGCCTTAATGTCTCCAGACTCGAATGATCTGGTGTTCCGAATCTTACTCCACATATTTCTTGTCCTTTGCAGGTCAACTCCATGGCCCCTAAAAGACAGGGGAAACACCCGGCTCCTGCTAAGACCTCCCAACCCACTTCTGCCAATTGGGGCCGGTCTTCAACGACGAAGGCCAAACTGGATGGGATGGCCGAGTTAGGAATCCTTCCTTCTCAAAAGGAAATACACTGGAGGGTTCCTGGGGATGAGACCCATCCCACTCCTACCGGGAACGAGGTAATCTGTTTTACCGAGCACGTGATCCGGGGGTTCCGTCCTCCGGGTCACCCCTTCTTCCGAGAAATTCTAAGCCACTACGGCCTCCGGGTGTTCGACATAGGGCCTAACTCTATGCTGAACATCACCCACTTCATAGTCTTGTCCGAGTCTTACCTATGCATTCCACCAAAAATTTCCCTGCCGGTAACACCAACAAGACCATCAAGGGCTTCTTGATGGAGAGACTAGACGTTATAAAGAACACCACCGGGTTACCCCCGTTTACTCGGGAGAATCCCGCCCCAGCGGTAAGACCTAACCCCTTCTTCTTATTTCAGTACTTTCGTCCACTATAGTCTCTAACCATCACTTGTACTTACTTGTTCACAGGCTGACGATCCCTTCTGGAAAGTCGAAAACTCTCCTCCTTCTCAAGACCACGAAGAGGAAGACGAGTCCATGGATGATGATGAGGGTACTCTTTCATAACCTTTATGCCTGCCTTCCATCTGCGCTATTTCTCTTCTCTGATACTTACTCGTCTTTTCAGGGTCGGGGTACGAAGAGGAGGAAGAAGAAAATGACCCGGAAGCCACTGAGTCTGACCAAGAGCCCCCAGTTGGAAACAAAAGGAAAGCTAGAGGGGTAGTTGAAAAGGTTCCCTTCTCTTCTATGTCTCGTGCGCCTTACTCCTTTGCTGCTATGCATGAACTTAACGAGCGATTATCACATTCACCCTTCTTGAAGGACCCTCTCCCGACTAAACGTAGGGTGACCCGGAATTCTCCGGGGGATGATCCCCTTAACCCGGGTATCTCCACTTCACCCGCTCATCGAGCCAGTACCCCTCCAGCTCAACCTTCCCAATCTCCTCAACGTCATCCGTCTCCTGGTCATCCACTTGCCGGGCAAATTCGCGTACCGCAGCCAGTGCTCTTACCAACGTCATCCGCCTCCAGCGGCGAGCTTCCCCCGGATTATGCCGTGAACACCGGGTAAACTACCTTTACTTACATTTTCTCGTACTGGTTAACTTTCTTTTTTCCGTATATTCCATTGATCAATGTCTCCCTTCTTTTCTTCAGCGCCACAGTTACGCTGAGCGACCCGGATATCCCTGAATCAGGAGAGCAGGGAGAGGAGAAGCCGAGTGATGACATGGACGTTGAGGTTGAGGACGAGGCCGAGGACGGAAATGGAGAAGATCCTTTTAAGGACCCAATTCCACCAAAGACTGCATCACCCCAGCCCTCGGAAGAAGTGGACGAAGACATCATTTTGGAGACCAAGCCGGGCTCTCCTAACCCGGACGTTCAAACGATCCGGGTTTCGACCCCCAAACCCGGAACAACTCCTCCACAAGAGGGCCAATCCTCCGGCCCTTCTCAACTTCGCCCTGAAGACATGACCTTTGCTCAAATGCTAGATGCCCTTCATACCTTGAAGGGCGACGAAGAAAACATACTAGATGCCTTAATAACCAAGCACGAGGTAATCCCGACTAATCATCAATTGTTTCCATACATAGTCCCCAAGTTCCGAGTAAATTACTAGGTAACTTGCTTGGAACTTTGTATAATGTTTCTGGCTGATCCCTCTTCATGCTTCCTTACAGGACTATGTTTCACAGTTGGAGAAGAAGCTGGCCAAGTCCACCAAGCGTATTGAAAAAGAAACGGCCCTTCGTGAAGCTGCTGAGACTGAGGCTCGCAGATGCCAAAAGATGACGAAAAAGTACAGGAAGAGAGCTCACAGGGCTAAGGACAAACTTACAACTCTTTCTGCTCAAATTGCTGATGTCCATCGTACTGCGACTGGTAAGATTTTTAAATTTCACCTTTTTATGACTCGGATTGAACAACTGCACTTGCTTGCCTACTATCTTTGTTCCTTTTTGCCTTTTTTAGCAGGCCCACATGATGCTGCCCCCGAAGAAGATGATGCTGCCAAGCTTAAAACCATCAAGAATACTCTTCGCCAACTTTGCGGCGGAGTTAGCTGGATACTTGATGAGTTGCGACTGCCGGATGTCAAGCCAGATAATATGAAGAGATTACTGGAATTCTGCTCCACGATCCCCGAGTGGATTTGGCACTGGAAACGGTCCTCCTGCCGATTTGGGGTAACCCGGGGGCTCGCATTGGCTAAAGCCTACGCCCCCAAGCTACAACTTGCCAAACTTATGAGTGGATTTCCGGAGTTCAACTTGGATGGGTCCAAGTTTTTGCCAAAGGACTTCAAGGCTATTCAGAAAGAAGTCCGCCATCCGGCTAGCGTTATTGCTGACAGCTTAGAGATTGATGAGATTCTCCCTTCTTATGATGCTAATGACAAGGTTGTCAAGGCGAACCGCCCCCAGCCGTTCGATATGCTTGCCCGTTGGAGGGAGGAGGCGCTCAAGATAAGGGACGAAGCTGCCAAGAAGGCCGCTGCCGACTCTGCTCCTGCAGCTTCGCAACCCGGAACTGCTACTAATCCGGGTGGCACCGCCACCACCAGCGGCAACAAGGGCAAGGCCAAGATGGATCCTGCAGCTTGAAGTAATGAATGTCTCCTGTCATTCCATATGCATTAGTCGGCGAAGCGTCGCCAAAACAGCTTTATTACTCGTTTAAGCAGAGCGCCTGCGCTCTTTTGATACTTCATGGTTTTTGTAATACTTTTATTTAAACTCCCGATGCACTTTGCGCCCCTTTGGGCTTTTGATGAATGTGTCTTTGCGTTTGCTTGTTCTTGATATCCACTTGCTTTATTCTCGATACTTCTTTTTTTTTTTTTTATACTTTCCTTAACAAGACCCGTCCTCCGGGTTTCGATGGTGTCTAGGGAACTGTTTTACACCTGAATCCCTAAGCTCCTGAGACCCGGATGCGTGGCTCGTTGTAATTTTATCGGCTGGATGATGCTGTTTCTTCCTTAGAGCTCATAAGTCCCCAGTCCGGGTCTCCGCGTCTAGGACGCATGATTGTTTCTTTTCAAGGAAACGAATCGCCTGTCGCTGGATGCCCAAGACTTCAGGACAGCTTTTATGAGGTTTGAAGTTATGCTTGATAATCGTTGAGTTTCCGGCTGTCAGCCTTATACTCTGCATAACCTGTGGTTTAGATGACCCTTTCGACTATCTTGTACTATAAGCCGGCTTTCGCGTGGATACCATGTTGTTACATCAATACGAAAAACGGGGTCAAGCAAGTCCCATTTGGGTCTCATGACTGATAGTAATCGTAGGCGAACAGATCATGCCACTTTGTTGCGAGTCACATCGAGCTTAAGTAAGAATAGCCGAGAAATTTGGACTTCTCTGTCCGGTTATAAGATTGTAGCCGCACTCGTTTTTTCGAATGGCCGGCCCCTATAACTCATTGGCATCAAGGCCGGGTCTTTTTTGAGTTTACAGCTGTGCTTGTATGAGCAACCAGCCCTCAAGACCTGAATATTCACATCGTATAAATAACACTTGCTTCTTTTCTTGATAATCCCTTTTTATTTGATATGAAAAAATTAGGCCAGCAAGCCGCCTCATTAAAAACCCATCCAGTCCCCAAGGGTGCCCTGGATAGGAAAAGAGTGCGTCTGAAACCTGCTGCCTGTTACATCTTTTTCTGCTAAGTATAGTACGGACGTAGCTGAGCCACGTTCCACGGTCTATCTCTTTCTTGCATAGGTGCAGTTGTGTGAGCAGTATCGTTGACTGTGGTCGATTCTTCTCTTGCATCTATCAAGTAATATGACCCATTATGCAGGCTCCGGCTTACGATGAAAGGTCCTTCCCATGGTGGCGATAGTTTGTGCCTTCCCTCGTTTGTCTGAACCAAGCGCAAGACCAAGTCTCCCTCCTGAAAGACCCGGCTTTTCACCCGCCGACTATGATATCTTCGCAAGTCCTGCTGATATATGGCTGATCTTTCCAAGGCTTGCTCCCTTTGTTCTTCTAACATATCCACGGCGTCTTGCCGGGTTTTCTCGTTCTCTACTTCCACATAAGCTGTCACTCTTGGTGAATCATGAATGATGTCGCTTGGTAATACCGCTTCTGCGCCGTAGACCATGAAGAAAGGTGTCATCTGGGTGGATCGGTTGGGTGTAGTGTTAATAACCCAGACCACGGAAGGAAGCTCTTCAACCCATGCCCCAGCGGCCCTGATACAGGGAACCCTCAGTCTTGGCTTCAATCCACGAAGTAGTTCTTGGTTCGCCCTCTCCACTTGCCCGTTGGCTTGCGGATGTGCTACTGATGCTACATCAAGCCTGATTCCATTGCTGCCACAAAATTTTTCCATCTCTCCAAGGGACATGTTGGTTCCATTGTCGGTAATTATGCTGTGGGGGTACCCGAACCGGTATATAATTCTTTTCAGGAATTTGACTGCTGTGGCCGCTTCGCAATTGGTGACCGGCATAACCTCCACCCATTTGGTAAACTTATCAACAGCAACTAAAAGGTGCGTCTTCTTGCAAGGTGACATATGGAAGGGGCCAACCATGTCCATACCCCAAACAGCGAATGGCCAAGTTAATGGAATGGTCCGTAACTCCATAGCCGGCACATGAGTTTGACGAGCGTACCTTTGACATCCGTCGCACCTTGCCACTATCCGTTCCGCGTCTGCTAGAGCTGTGAGCCAGAAGAACCCATGTCGATAGGCCTTGGCCACAAGAGACCTTGTGGACGCATGATGCCCGCAATCACCTTCATGGATCTCCTTAAGGATCTGTCGGCCTTCTTCTGGTGTCACACAGCGCAAAAAGACTCCTGCCGCACTTCTCTTGTATAACTCTCCATTGATAATGGCGTATCCTTTTGCCCGCCTCACGATTTGTCTTGCTAGTACCTCCTGTTCTGGTAGTTCGCCCCGTGATAAGTATGCCAGATATGGCTCCGTCCATTCGGGGACGTCGCGTATCGTAGCCACGAGCTCCACGTCCGGGTCTCGATTTGCTAATTCTTCTTCAGACTCGGATTTAACTGACGGCCGCCATAGCTCGTCCACGAAAACATTAGGTGGAACCGGCTCCCTGCGCGAGCCGAGTCTGGCGAGTGCGTCCGCCGCCTCGTTCTTTCTTCTGTCTATGTGCTCCACTTCAAACCCGGAGAAACACCCGGCAACCCTATCCACTTCCCTGCGATACGCTGCCATAGTGGCGTCCTTCCTGTCCCAGGTTCCTGACACCTGCTGCACCACGAGATCCGAGTCTCCAAAGCATCGTATCCTTCTAATGTTCATCTCCTTGGCTACCTTCAAGCCATGCAACAGAGCCTCATACTCGGCCACGTTGTTTGAGCAATCAAAATGAATCTGTAGCACATAACTTAGTTTATCCCCCTTGGGCGATGTCAGCACCACTCCGGCTCCTGACCCCTCGTACTGCTTTGATCCATCGAAGTGCATGGTCCATGACTCGGAACTTGGAACTGCGGTAACCATTCCAGTGTGCGTCCAGTCGTTAACGAAATCAACCAAGGCCTGGGACTTGATTGCCGATCTGGGCTCGTAGCTGATATGATAATCTCCCATCTCTATCGCCCATTTGGCTATTCTGCCCGTTGCATCCGAGTTTCTGATGATATCCGACATTGGTATTGAACTAACCACTGTTATGGGATGTTCTTGGAAATATGGCTTCAACTTCCGGCTGGCCATAAAGACCCCAAACACCAATTTTTGCCAATGCGGGTAACGCTGCTTTGCTTCCGATAACACTTCACTGACATAGTAAACCGGCCTCTGGACCGGGTAACCTTTCCCATCTTCTTTGCGTTCCACGACAACCACTGCACTGACGGCTCGGGGACCGGCTGCCACGTATAATAACATAGGCTCTTTAGGACCCGGCGCCGCTAGTACTGGCGCTTCAGATAACTGCTTCTTTAGTGCTTCAAACGCCTCATCTGCCTCCTGATCCCATACGAACTTATCTGATTTCCGCAAAAGCCGGTACAAGGGTATTGCCTTTTCTCCAAGCCTGGATATGAACCGGCTCAGGGCTGCCACGCAGCCCGTGAGTTTTTGGACGTGCTTCAAATTTTCCGGTTTCTTCAAATTCTGTATGGGCTTGATTTTATCCGGGTTTGCCTCAATTCCTCTCTCGGAGACTATAAAGCCAAGTAACTTCCCGGCCGGGACTCCGAATACACACTTCGTTGGGTTAAGCTTCATCTGATACCTCCTCAAATTTTTAAACGTTTCTTTTAAATCATCAATAAATGTTTCTGCCTTCCGGGTCTTAATAACCACATCATCCACATATGCGTGCACGTTGCGCCCAATTTGATCCTCGAAGCACTTCTGAATACACCGCTGATAAGTTGCGCCCGCATTTTTCAATCCAAACGTCATGGTCTTGTAGCAGAAGGCCCCAAAAGGGGTTATAAATGAGGTTTTTTCCCAATCCTCCCTTTTGAGTTTAATCTGGTGGTATCCCGAATATGCGTCCAAGAAACATAGCAAGTCGCTTCCGGCTACCGCGTCTATGATCTGGTCTATCCTTGGCAGCGCGAACGGATCCTTTGGGCAATGCTTGTTGAGGCTCGTGAAATCGATGCACATCCTCCATTCATTTGTCTTTTTCATCACTAGAACCGGATTCGCTAACCAGTCCGGGTGAAATACTTCCATGATAAAGCCTGCGGTTAATAGTCGTGCGATTTCCTCACCTATAGCTCTTCTCCTTTCCTCGTTCATTTTTCTCAAACCTTGCTTCACAGGCCTGGCCCTGGGATCCACATGCAAACTGTGCTCTGCCAACTCGGTAGGGATACCCGGCATGTCGCTGGGTGTCCAGGCGAACACGTCCGCATTTGAGCGTATAAATTCCACTAGGGCCTTTTCTTGCGCGTCTTCCAAATTGGACCCTATAGTGAACTGCTTGGTGGGGTCTCCTTCCACAAAATCTACTTTCTTGGTGTCTTGAGCCGCCTTAAATTTCACTCTTTCGTCTTCAGAATCTGGTCTTCTCAATGCCGTGCCATCTTCCGGATCCACCTGAGACCGGTAATATTTAAGCTCTTCCTTTCTGCAGGCTTGCTCGGCCATCACCGAATCTCCCTCATCACACTCTGCTGCTATATCCCGGTTTCCATGGATAGTGATGGTCCGCTTGGGGCCTGGAATTTTTAACTGCAAATATACGTAGCACGGCCTAGCCATGAATTTAGCGTAAGCCGGCCTTCCGAACAGAGCGTGGTAGGGGCTATGCAGCTTGACCACTTCAAACGTGAGCCACTCCACCCGATAGTTATCTACCGATTCTCCAAAGGCTACTTCCAATGCAATTTTCCCTTCGGGGCGTGCCGAATGACCCGGCACGATCCCATGGAACACCGTCGAACTTTTTTGTAGCTGAGACTCCTTGAGGTTCATGCGCAAGAAGGTTTCCCAATATAGGATGTTGATGCTGCTCCCTCCGTCCATCAATACCTTTCTCAATTCATAACCATTGACCTGTGGCGAAACCACTAACGCCAAAGTTCCGGGGTGCTCTACTCCTTCTGGATGATCTCTTCTGCTCCACGTTACCTCTTGCTCTGCCCACCTCAAGTATCCCGGAGTGGCCGAGGAGGATAGATTCGCTGTTTGTTTTAACGCCCTTTTGTCCCTGCTGGAAGTTCCTGTAACATGCACATGATATTGTCCTTTCAAATTGAGTGTACGTACCATGCCGATGAAGATACCGATTTGGCCGATTGACACCACGGATCCAGATTCGCAGCGATCCGGCTCCAACTCCCACCCGGAACTGTCCACTATTCTTTCTCCTTCGCCATTGGAGTAGATCTCGCCGACGACGAAGTTCTCCATGTCCTTCCGAGCTTCTCCCGTGACGTAAACACCTTTGGACGCAGGCCCCACGGTGGGCGCCAACTGTCGTGGGATAATCACGGCAGATGTTACCTGGGGTAACTGATCTTGGGGCAAGTCGACACAGGTATTTGGGAGAGGGTTTAGCTTGAAGGAGAACATGGCGAAAGCAATCTAAGAACCGGAAAGCAACTCGCCGGCTCTCGATATGGTTATACTGGATACTCGATAACGGATGTTACAACTATGACTTGAATCTCCCTTAGGCGAAGCCCAGGGGTTGGTTTATATAGTACTCATACCCCTCTGGGCTTACCCTACAAAACGCTCCTCGAGTCCTACTCGAACTCTACATACGAACCCTAACTTTTCTTACCATAACCCACAATCCGGGTTACGAACTTTACAAGCCCTGGGCCTTCCAGGAGTTTCTTTGTCCTTAGCCGGATTTGGTCCAGCCGCCGTTTGGGCCGGGTCACACCTGGGAGCTGGCATACCGGGTTACTATTCCCTCATCAAGGAACCTAAAGGCACTACTGTCGACGTACTTCATAATCAAACACGCACGGTACGTCAACAGTTTGGTACGAATGATAACACAGAATGTCTCTACGACACAAAAGAATGAAATAAGTGCAACTGGCCTTCACTAAGGCAGAAAATATCGAATACAGTCATCCAGAGGACACATGTCCCAACATATCATCCATTACAACAGCGGAAGCAATCAACGGGGGTCTGAGTACAGACAAATCCATGGCTTAAGAAGCCGGAGAAAATAAAGAAAAGCGAAGCCCATCCACGTAGGTCTGGATCCTGCCCTGGTCCAGCTAACTACTCGTCTGCAGCGTCGTCGAACTCCACAAAGTAGCCATCCTGGGAAGCATCGTAGTCGTAGTAGTACTCTGCGTAAACCACAGCCCCAACGGGGTCAGTACATCCAAGTACTGGCAAGCAAGACTCACAATTCATCAAGGAGTTACCCGTCAACACAAGCAGAGATGCTTGGGATCAACGGAAGAAAAGGGGTGATATAAAAGTTGCTGCTGGCTGCTCTAGACAACTACAGAATATAACTACAAATTCCGGCTAACAGAAAAGATAAGATCGAGGATTGTAACCAACTGAAAGATAACTTCAACCAAACCCATCCTGGATCTCGCCCCTTATCCAAAGAAGCGATCCGAGGATAACTCACACGGTTGTGATAAGGTGAATCAAGTTATTGTGTGAATAACCTATTACTAGTCAGGTTATTAATCATTGGGTGAAACATGGTTGATCATTATGTTGAAGTTGTCCTGAGTACTTGTTAGCCAGTACTTTCACCAAGTAATCCATAACCGCGGAAAACACGGCTTCTCGAGAAGATTATCCCTGCAGGGTTGCACCAATTTGGCCGTACACTCATGAATATCCCGCCAGATGGGATGCCTCCCACCAAGCGGGGCACTCAACACAACCAACCATTCTTCGCATCAAGCCCAAAGAACCTTGGGCGCACGGCTAATCAAGCCCAGAAGAAAATGGACCATCATAGCACTCTAAGACCGTGTCCCCCTATATGCCGACTACGAAAGTTCCACCCTGCGCTGGGCTCGCAAAAACATGCATGCGGCAAATGGAAAACACGAACTAAATGAGGCGATTTGGACGAGATGCGAATCAGGTCAAGTTGAGGGGGGCGCCCATACTCGCTTCCCAAATGCGGGTAGTGCGCTCATCATGGATCAGTAGACAAGACCCTTTTCCTATTAGGGTCGACACTAGCAGGCTCCAAAACCACTCATGGGCCTCCTGCCGGTGCCTTATCATCAAATTATTATTGCCATTAGCAATTAACAGGATTGGTTGATTAATAACGAGCCCCGGTACAAAATAATAAGATAGTAACAGTAGTAACCGACAACAGACTCGAGTAAAAGCAACCCTAAGCATGCTAGATAAGAACAGGCACAAGCAATGGCTGTAGGTATGGAGGTGGTGGCAATATCATGGCTCAAGGTATCATGTGATGGGTTCGGAGAACAAGCAACGAGACATAGGGCTAGCAATAGTAGACAAAAAGATAGTATCGACAACAAGTGTGGAAAGGAACTCGATGATTCATGTGAGTGATAACTTGCCTGGCAGCTCAGCCTCGTACTGGGCTAGGTCCTGAGTAGTGGTGTCGTAAGGCTCGTCGGTACCAACGTCGTCGTCTAATCGAGAAGAAGCAAAAACAACAACGAAGGAAGACGGGCAATCAATACATGGCATAGGTGCACCAACATTGGATGATGCATGTCATGTTTAATAGATGCAACAAAATAACTTGCTTGACATGAAACACAAGTTTAAATGGATTCCATATGCAAAAGGGTGCATATGGAAGCCCATGCTTGGAGTTGAATTAATTGTTCTATCACTAAGCATTAGGTGTAGTTGAATTAGTATGATGCATGCATGATGAGGAACAATAAGATAACAAAATTAAAGGCAATTGGAATGATAGTTAACAATTTAGAAAAGCATTTATCAAATTTGGAATTTTGTTACTTAAACATGGCACACAAGTAAATGTTGTTATCATCAAGTTAAAGGGTGCAAAACAAAATACAAATTTTATATTTGAAAAGTTTATCAAATTTTAGTTGGATTACATGTTTCACATTTTGAAATTGGACTTTGGATTATTTAGTTATGAATTAAACAAAATTAAACAATTTTTAATTGAATTAAACAAGAATTAAATAGTTTAGGAAATTTAAATTGTTCAAACCAGAAAACAAAATTTATATTTGAATAGAGCATTCAAAAAGGTGTGAAAAACATATTTTATTTGAATTATTTGAAAACAGTATGAATTAGTTATGAATTATTTCAATTTGCATTTGAATTATTCAAATTTGAAATTTAAATGAATTTTGAATATTCAAAACAGAACACAAGTGGAAAATTTGGAAAGTTTATAAAATTTGGATCAGAATAGACATCAAGTTTGTATTTGTTGGTATTATAAAATGAAAGATATTAAATTTAGAAGTTTCTATTCAAATCTGTTTATTTAAAAAAAAGGAATTAGAATTTTTGAGTTGTGCTGAGAAACATTTGTTACGCAGCAGCAGCCTACACGCTGCCACTGCGCAGCGGGCCAGGGGACAGCGTGGCCCTGCGCGAGCACACGTGGCCACAGCGGTCGCTGACAGTGGGCCAGCTGCTGCGGAAGAAAAAGATCAAAAAAGTTTTGGGGCGCTCAGGACTCGAACCCGCGCCCTCCTTCAGTTTCAGACAGAGCGCTACCAGCTGCGCTGCGTGCAGTTGCTTAACAGTAGAGGGGGATGTTTCAGGTTGAGGTTCAGTTAAAACCCTGAACTTTACTGACGAACAAACGATTGCTCGCCGTCAGACATCGCACGCCGGAGTTGATCCACGCTGATGTGCTCGTTGCGGCGAGTGCGAGTGGATGCAGAGGATGCGCACGGATGCAGAGAAGGGAGGAGGAGCAGAAGGGGTGCTCACCACCGTCGTTGAGGTAGCAGTGGCTCGACGCTGACGGGATGCTGACGACGTGGTGACGAAAGGTGGCCGCGGCGAGGTCGTGGACGGTGTCGACGACGTGATGCTCCTCCTGGCTCCCTCTGGTGTCCGTTTCGTAGAGGAAGTAGAGTGGGTGCGTTTGCAGCAAGCGATTGTCGACGAAAGGCCCTGCAACGGCGGCGCGAGCAAAAGATTCAGAGACGGCGCACGGTGGCCGGAGGGAGGAGAGAAACGCGGCGCGGATCTGAGGGATATCTTGCCTGCTTCTGGTGTCCAAGAGGAAGGCGGAAGAGCGGCGACGCGATTGCAAGTGATAGGCGGCTAGGTGGGAGCGAGGTGCGGTGGCGCCATGGGGTTCTTCAGAGGGCCGTCGCCGGCGAGAGATTCAGAGGAGGAATTGGCGTCGGGGAGGAAATGATCGGCGGCGGAGAGGAACCCTAGGGCGATAGGGAGGTACGGGGGTGCCCTAGGCATGCTTATATAGGGTGGAGCGCAGTGGTGGCCGCCGTGGTCGCGTCGGGGCCGCCGTGGAGCTCTCCGATGCGCGGCCGTACATGATCATAACGCGAGCGCGAATATTGGCGCAGCGAAGGGGTAAGCTGCGGGGAAAAGGGCTGGGCTGCGCGCGCTAGGGCTTAGTTGGGCTTGGGCCAGGCTAGCTGCCGCGCGCGCAGAGAGTTAGGTTGTTTTTATTCTTTTCTCCTTCTGTTTTTTTTTTGTAGTTTTGCTTTTAGATAAAAAGGATAGGTTTTTGAGTAGATAAAAAAATTGGAAAAAATTAGGTAAGCTTCTTAAGTGAAAAGAAACCATTTGGTAGTTTTAGTTGTCAAAATTTCAAATGTTTTATTGCTGTTTTGAAATTGAACCAAAATAAATAAATTTTGCCATATTAATTATTATTTAGAAAATAGGTTGTTTTCAATAGGGTTTACCTTAGGGTTTAGAATGTTTTGAAGAATACCAAAATGTGTTGAACATCATGGATTCAAAAGGATTGATGAATTGAGACTTGTTTTTGAGTTTAGAGAAAGACTTGGAAATAATTGATTAATTTGGTTAATTGACTTAAGCAACAACTTAAAAGGTGCATTAAAAGGATTGCTTGGAAACAAAAGAGGTTTTAAGTTTGTACTTCTTTATTTGAGAGGTTGTAACAGACAAGTATGAAACCATGTTTGAAAAAGGTTTGAATTTGAATTGTGAAAACATGATAAAACAGAAGGAAAACAAATGCAAACAATAAGTAAACATGATGACATGATGCATTGCTTGAAATAAAACAAGGAACAAAGCATTCTAGGGGTATTTTCATACTTGGGATGTTACAAAACGCCCCCCCTTGAAGGAATCGCGCCCCGAGATTCCCTACTGAGAAATGAACAGGTCCGGATACTTCTTGCGAAGATCCTCTTCGGTCTCCCACGTTGCCTCTTTATCGGAATGATGCGACCATTGGACTTTCAAGAACTTGGTGCTCTTGTTGCGAGTCTTACGCTCGGTCTCATCGAGAATACGAATAGGGTGCTCCTCATAAGATAGATCATCTTGCAGCTCAATGGAATCATGATCAACTGCACGATCTGGATCTTTGAAACACTTCTTGAGCTGTGACACGTGGAACACATCGTGCACTTTGGATAGTTTTTCTGGAAGTTCAAGACGATAAGCATTCTCTGCACGTCTTGAGAGGATGTTGAAAGGGCCAATGTATCTTGGTGCAAGCTTTCCTTTCACACCAAAACGATGGGTGCCTCTGAGGGGAGTTACACGGAGATATGCCTTATCACCAGGTGCATAGACCATATCTCTGTGCTTGCTATCATAATAGCTCTTCTGACGAGACTGAGCAATCCTGAGATTGTCACGAATGATACGAACTTTCTCCTCGGCTTCCTTAACAATGTCAGGGCCTAAAAGTGAACGTTCACCAGCTCCAGACCAATTGATTGGACTCCTGCATCTGCGACCATACAGTGCCTCAAATGGTGCCATTCCTAGGCTTGCCTGGTAGCTGTTGTTGTAGGAGAATTCAGCATATGGAAGGCAATCCTCCCATTTCATGCCAAAGGAGAGACCACATGCTCTGAGCATATCCTCGAGAATCTGATTGACTCTTTCGACTTGCCCCTGAGACTGAGGGTGATAAGCTGTGCTGAACAGAAGTTTAGTGCCCAATGCTTCTTGAAAGCTTTTCCAGAAATGAGAAGTGAAAATACTTCCACGGTCTGAGCTTATTTCCAATGGAACACCATGAAGGGGAACAACCTTTGCTGTGTAGAGCTCTGCTAACTGGCTAGCTGAGATAGTTTCCTTTACAGCATAGAAGTGAGCAACCTTAGTGAGACGATCAATAACAACGAAGATTGCATCGTTGCCCTTTTTGGACTTTGGAAACCCAGTAACGAAGTCCATTTCAATCATGTCCCACTTCCACTCAGGAATTTTCAGAGGTTGGAGTAGACCTGCTGTCTTCTGATGGACTGCCTTAACACGTTGACAAACGTCGCATTAAGAAACGTATTGAGCAATTTCACGTTTCATGCCAGGCCACCAATACAGAGTCTTGAGATCCTGGTACATCTTTGTACTTCCAGGGTGAATGGATAGAGGAGTTTCATGAGCCTCCTTGAGAATGATATCCTTGAGACTTTGAATCTGAGGGACTGCAATGCGTCCTTCGAAGAACACAGTTCCCTTGTCATCAATTGAGAAGGACTTGAATTTATCATTGCCCTCCTTGATGTGATCCACAATCTTCTTGATTTCATTATCACGAAGTTGTTCAGAACGAATCTTGTCCTCGAGAGTTGGGCTGGCTGTCAAGCTAGCAAGGTATCCTTCAGGAACAAGACCAAGGTTTAGCTTCTGGAATTCTTCATGAAGTGGAGGTTGGCTTTCCATGATCATGAGATTATTGCAATAGGATTTGCGACTGAGAGCATCGGCCATAACATTAGCCTTGCCTGGAGTGTAAGAAATGGTGAGATCAAAGTCTTTAATCTTCTCAATCCATCTCCTTTGCCTGAGGTTCAGATCTGGCTGAGTGAAGATGTATTTCAGACTCTTGTGATCGGAAAAGATTTCAGTTTTGTTACCCAACAAGTATTGTCTCCATTTCTTGAGGGCAAACACAACTGCTGCAAGTTCAAGATCATGAGTGGGATAGTTTTGCTCATGTGGGTTCAACTGACGTGAAGCATAAGCGACAACTTGACGTTCTTGCATAAGAACTGCTCCTAAGCCTTGGAGAGATGCATCACAGAATATTTGGAAAGGTTTGGTGGTGTCGGGGCCAACTAGAACAGGTGTGGAAGTGAGTTTAGTCTTCAGGAGGTTGAAACTCTCATCACATTGTGGAGTCCAAACGAACTTTTTGTCCTTCTTTGTGAGATCAGTGAGAGGTTTAGCAATCTTGGAAAAGTTTTGGACGAAACGACGGCAATAGCTAGCCAAGCCAAGAAAACTTCTAACTTGCTTCACCGTCTTAGGGGATTTCCAATCAACAATTGCCTTAACCTTTTCAGGGTCAATGGCAATGCCTTTGGCAGAGATGATATGACCAAGATATGCAACTTCTGGAATCCAGAACTCACATTTGGAAAACTTGGCATACAGACGATGCTCGCGAAGTTTCATGAGAGTGAGACGAAGGTGTTCTCCATGCTCTTCCTCGGATTTTGAGTAGACTAGAATGTCATCAAGATATACCACAACGAACTTGTCGAGGTATTCATGGAAGACAGAATTCATGAGTCTTGAGAACGTTGCCGGTGCATTGGTGAGACCAAAGGACATGACGGTGTATTCATATAGACCGTACCGAGTGGTGAAAGCTGTCTTAGGAATATCTTCCTTTCTGATCTTTATCTGATGGTAACCCATCCTCAAGTCCAACTTTGAGAATATTGAGGCTCCAGCAAGTTGATCAAAAAGATCATCGATACGAGGAAGTGGATACTTGTTCTTGATGGTTTTCTCGTTGAGAGGACGATAGTCAACCACGAGTCTTTTTGTTTGATCCTTCTTGGCAACAAACAGAGTTGGGCAACCCCAAGCGGAGGAACTAGGCTGAATGAAACCTTTGTCCATATACATATCGATTTGCTCCTTCAACAATTTCAGTTCAGGAGGAGCTATCTTATATGGATGCTTAGAGATTGGAGCAGTACCTGGCTCAAGCTCGATCACGAACTCAACTGCTCTGTCCGGGGGCATCCCTGGCAACTCTTCTGGAAAGACGTCAGGGAATTCACAAACCACCGGAACATTTTCAATTGCAGGCAGGGGTTTGGCATCGAGGCTGAACAGCTGAACAGAAGTTGATCCATATGGAGAATAGACTATATGGCCTGAAGTGTGGGAGAGAGTTATTGACTTTTGAGCACAGTCAATTTTTGCTTTGTGGGTCTTCAACCAATCCATACCCAGAATGACATCAATGTCAGAATTTCCCAGCAACATGAGTGAAGCAAGGAATACACGACCTCCAATTAGGATCTCATTGTCCATGCTTATCTTGGAAGTAATCATTTTAGTTCCCGGAGAGTGCACATAGATTTGATTGCTTAGTGGAACCAGAGCTAAATTGTACGTTGTAGCAAAGATCTTTGACACAAACGAATGCGATGCTCCAGTATCAAACAACACTTTAGCTGGAATAGAGTTTACGGGTAATATACCGAGAACGACGTCAGCAGCCTCTTCGGCTTTGTCGGCCTTGATATGGTTCACCCTCGCGTTCCTCCCGACAGGCCTATTGTTGGAGTTGAAGGCTTTAGCCGGAGGAGCACGAACCATAGCCTGGTTGGTGTTGGGGCGAGGAGGTAGGGGTAGCTGCTTCTGAGTGCACTTATCAGCATAATGTCCAGTATCCTTGCACTTATAGCAAGTGACGATACGAGAAGGACCTGGCCTTGGCTGCCCCATCGGAAACCTCTGACCCTGCATCTGAGGTGGGTTGGGTGGGCGGGGACCAAAGCCTGGAGAAGCTTGGGCATTTGGAGCCCGAGTGACAGCACCATTTGGCACCCAGATGCGGCGCTTCTGCGGAGGGGTGGTCATGTTGGAGGAGGAACCACCCTCACGCGAGTGCTTGCGGGACTCTTCGAACGCCTTGCGCCCATTCTCCTCATTGAGTGCGGTGTTCACGAGCTCCACGAAGTCCTTGCACTTGATGTTTGTGAGAGCGTACTTCAGTTCCGGGTTAAAACCTCGGCGGAACCTTGCCATCTTCTTGGCTTCGGTGGACACTTCGTCACCAGCGTACCGAGCGAGACGATTGAACTCGTTCTGGTAGCCGAGAACGTCCAGCTTGCCCTGTCTGAGAGAGCAGAATTCCTCACGCATCCTTTCCATGAGACCATCCGGGATGTGGTGCTTCAGGAAGGCATCTCTGAAACATCCCCAGTTGATAGGAAAGCCAGCCCTCATGGCCTGGTAGTTCTCCCACCAAGTAGCTGCCTGACCCTTCAGTAGGTAGGTGGCGTACTTGACCTTATCCTCTTCAGCAACATGAGCTATCTCCAGAGCTCTTGCTACGTCACGGATCCAGTCATCAGCATCCAGGGGCTCACGTGTTGTCACGAAAGCTTTTGGGCCCAAGCTGAGGAAGTCCTTGATGGTGACCCTTGGAGCATTCTGGTTGTGTTGCTGGTTAGCCTGGATCTGGGCCATCTGTGTCACCACTTGGGTCATCTGAGCCAACAGCTCCCCCATTGGTGGTGGCGGAGGCGGGTTGTTCCTGGTTGGAGGCATCCTGAACAGAAATTCATTTTAGCACAACAACAGAAAGGGATAGACTTGGTAACCGAAAGATAGATTATTCCGACGCATGAATAGATAACCAACAGGTACATCATCACATGTTCAAATACATCAGAATATCCAACAGACCAATACATGGTTCGAAAACGAAAGGATAAACTAGACACAGCTAGTAATGGATACAACGGTACTCCCATGCTCATCACGCAGGACGGCGGTGAGTAGTACGACGAGAGATACGGTGAGGAGGAATCCCACGGAAGTAGGTATCACGACGATCCATGTAGATAGGAACTGCTCTGAGAGCAACTCTCGGTGTGGTGAAGTGGAAAGCGTCCTCTCCCTGTGCTCCATAGCGGGGAATCCCTGTGTAACCAGCTCCGAGGTCGAGAAGTGGGCCTCTGATCGGCTCGTAACCTCCAGCATCTGGCAACGGAAGACCAGCTGGCTGAACGACACGTGCGAAGCGCTCGTCTCCAACAAAGTCTGTGGTGTACGTCGCCAGACGAGTGAGAGCAAGGTGGAGCTGCTCCCTGACTGAGGCTAACTCCTGAGAAAGTGCGGAAGCAACGGCATCACTGTGACTAGCGAACTGGGCAGTGACCTGGAGCCTGGAGCTATCAGTCTCGTAGGTATCCATGTCGCGGTGGATAGTGAAGTGAGCTCCCGCTGCCGTGATGTAACCACGGGGGATGTGACGAAAACTGGACTTATCAAACCCCCAGTAGTCAGCACGGAGAACGGTGATACTCACGTACGCTGCCTGCTGCACGGCCATATCCACTGTGGACCCTACTGCCTCGTACTGGTGTGCAATGCTCCTGCCATCATCCGACAGAATGTAGACGATAGCCCGGTAGCAAGTCTGGTCACACTCTCGCTGGTGCTCGTAGACCTGGTACTCTGGTGCCCAACGGAACCCCAGAAAGGTAACCATGTCTCTCAGCAACTCTGGAAAACCGGCGGTGCTCTCACAGCGAGTCATGCGAACCACCTGCGGATAGTAGTTGAGACCCATCTGCAGATTATTTGGAAGGTTTTGATTAGACTCCGGTAGATGAAAAAGGATGTGGAAGAACAACAACAAGGTTCAATGGACGAAAAGGATTTTGAAAAGAACATGATATCGAAGCAACATCGGGAAAACGAGACCAAAAGTCCTGAGGTACTAAGGAGAACCCAAAACACGTGAAATCCTAACTTGAAAGTTTAGGTGAGAACAGAAAACAACGTTTCACTTCCTTACCAGAAAAGGGTGGGTGGGTGGGGAAAGAAGAAAAATGGCAGAATTCCTACTCTCACGTTTCATTTTTCCTATATAGCTACAAAATAGTTTCTAGACTCAACTGCGACCAGTAAAAAGGATCCTACAGGCAGACAGGCTCTGATACCATTTGTCGCACCCTGGGTTTCTAGAGGATACTCCTCGCACGAACTGGAAGTCAGGTGCTTGGATTATGGGGCATAACTGCTCCCACGTCCCAGCTTCCTGGTAGGCCTGCGCTTATGCGCGACAACACAAGCCCTGCTTCCACCGTCAAGGTAAACTATCCGCTAGGAACCTAAAGGCACTACTGTCGACGTACTTCATAATCAAACACGCACGGTACGTCAACAGTTTGGTACGAATGATAACACAGAATGTCTCTACGACACAAAAGAATGAAATAAGTGCAACTGGCCTTCACTAAGGCAGAAAATATCGAATACAGTCATCCAGAGGACACATGTCCCAACATATCATCCATTACAACAGCGGAAGCAATCAACGGGGGTCTGAGTACAGACAAATCCATGGCTTAAGAAGCCGGAGAAAATAAAGAAAAGCGAAGCCCATCCACGTAGGTCTGGATCCTGCCCTGGTCCAGCTAACTACTCGTCTGCAGCATCGTCGAACTCCACAAAGTAGCCATCCTGGGAAGCATCGTAGTCGTAGTAGTACTCTGCGTAAACCACAGCCCCAACGGGGTCAGTACATCCAAGTACTGGCAAGCAAGACTCACAATTCATCAAGGAGTTACCCGTCAACACAAGCAGAGATGCTTGGGATCAACGGAAGAAAAGGGGTGATATAAAAGTTGCTGCTGGCTGCTCTAGACAACTACAGAATATAACTACAAATTCCGGCTAACAGAAAAGATAAGATCGAGGATTGTAACCAACTGAAAGATAACTTCAACCAAACCCATCCTGGATCTCGCCCCTTATCCAAAGAAGCGATCCGAGGATAACTCACACGGTTGTGATAAGGTGAATCAAGTTATTGTGTGAATAACCTATTACTAGTCAGGTTATTAATCATTGGGTGAAACATGGTTGATCATTATGTTGAAGTTGTCCTGAGTACTTGTTAGCCAGTACTTTCACCAAGTAATCCATAACCGCGGAAAACACGGCTTCTCGAGAAGATTATCCCTGCAGGGTTGCACCAATTTGGCCGTACACTCATGAATATCCCGCCAGATGGGATGCCTCCCACCAAGCGGGGCACTCAACACAACCAACCATTCTTCGCATCAAGCCCAAAGAACCTTGGGCGCACGGCTAATCAAGCCCAGAAGAAAATGGACCATCATAGCACTCTAAGACCGTGTCCCCCTATATGCCGACTACGAAAGTTCCACCCTGCGCTGGGCTCGCAAAAACATGCATGCGGCAAATGGAAAACACGAACTAAATGAGGCGATTTGGACGAGATGCGAATCAGGTCAAGTTGAGGGGGGCGCCCATACTCGCTTCCCAAATGCGGGTAGTGCGCTCATCATGGATCAGTAGACAAGACCCTTTTCCTATTAGGATCGACACTAGCAGGCTCCAAAACCACTCATGGGCCTCCTGCCGGTGCCTTATCATCAAATTATTATTGCCATTAGCAATTAACAGGATTGGTTGATTAATAACGAGCCCCGGTACAAAATAATAAGATAGTAACAGTAGTAACCGACAACAGACTCGAGTAAAAGCAACCCTAAGCATGCTAGATAAGAACAGGCACAAGCAATGGCTGTAGGTATGGAGGTGGTGGCAATATCATGGCTCAAGGTATCATGTGATGGGTTCGGAGAACAAGCAACGAGACATAGGGCTAGCAATAGTAGACAAAAAGATAGTATCGACAACAAGTGTGGAAAGGAACTCGATGATTCATGTGAGTGATAACTTGCCTGGCAGCTCAGCCTCGTACTGGGCTAGGTCCTGAGTAGTGGTGTCGTAAGGCTCGTCGGTACCAACGTCGTCGTCTAATCGAGAAGAAGCAAAAACAACAACGAAGGAAGACGGGCAATCAATACATGGCATAGGTGCACAACATTGGATGATGCATGTCATGTTTAATAGATGCAACAAAATAACTTGCTTGACATGAAACACAAGTTTAAATGGATTCCATATGCAAAAGGGTGCATATGGAAGCCCATGCTTGGAGTTGAATTAATTGTTCTATCACTAAGCATTAGGTGTAGTTGAATTAGTATGATGCATGCATGATGAATAACAATAACATAACAAGTTAAATGCAATTAGAATAATAGTTAACAATGTAGAAAGGCATTTATCAAATTGGAATTTTGTTACTTAAACATGGCACACAAGTAAATGTTGTTATCATCAAGTTAAAGGGTGCAAAACAAAATACAAATTTTATATTTGAAAAGTTTATCAAATTTTAGTTGGATTACATGTTTCACATTTTGAAATTGGACTTTGGATTATTTAGTTATGAATTAAACAAAATTAAACAATTTTTAATTGAATTAAACAAGATTTAAATAGTTTAGGCAATTTAAATTATTCAAACCAGAAAACAAAATTTATATTTGAATAGGGAATTCAAAAAGGTGTGAAAAACATATTTTATTTGAATTATTTGAAAACAGTATGAATTAGTTATGAATTATTTCAATTTGCATTTGAATTATTCAAATTTGAAATTTAAATGAATTTTGAATATTCAAAACAGAACACAAGTGGAAAATTTGGAAAGTTTATAAAATTTGGATCAGAATAGACATCAAGTTTGTATTTGTTGGTATTATAAAATGAAAGATATTAAATTTAGAAGTTTCTATTCAAATCTGTTTATTTAAAAAAAAGGAATTAGAATTTTTGAGTTGTGCTGAGAAACATTTGTTACGCAGCAGCAGCCTACACGCTGCCACTGCGCAGCGGGCCAGGGGACAGCGTGGCCCTGCGCGAGCACACGTGGCCACAGCGGTCGCTGACAGTGGGCCAGCTGCTGCGGAAGAAAAAGATCAAAAAAGTTTTGGGGCGCTCAGGACTCGAACCCGCGCCCTCCTTCAGTTTCAGACAGAGCGCTACCAGCTGCGCTGCGTGCAGTTGCTTAACAGTAGAGGGGGATGTTTCAGGTTGAGGTTCAGTTAAAACCCTGAACTTTACTGACGAACAAACGATTGCTCGCCGTCAGACATCGCACGCCGGAGTTGATCCACGCTGATGTGCTCGTTGCGGCGAGTGCGAGTGGATGCAGAGGATGCGCACGGATGCAGAGAAGGGAGGAGGAGCAGAAGGGGTGCTCACCACCGTCGTTGAGGTAGCAGTGGCTCGACGCTGACGGGATGCTGACGACGTGGTGACGAAAGGTGGCCGCGGCGAGGTCGTGGACGGTGTCGACGACGTGATGCTCCTCCTGGCTCCCTCTGGTGTCCGTTTCGTAGAGGAAGTAGAGTGGGTGCGTTTGCAGCAAGCGATTGTCGACGAAAGGCCCTGCAACGGCGGCGCGAGCAAAAGATTCAGAGACGGCGCACGGTGGCCGGAGGGAGGAGAGAAACGCGGCGCGGATCTGAGGGATATCTTGCCTGCTTCTGGTGTCCAAGAGGAAGGCGGAAGAGCGGCGACGCGATTGCAAGTGATAGGCGGCTAGGTGGGAGCGAGGTGCGGTGGCGCCATGGGGTTCTTCAGAGGGCCGTCGCCGGCGAGAGATTCAGAGGAGGAATTGGCGTCGGGGAGGAAACGATCGGCGGCGGAGAGGAACCCTAGGGCGATAGGGAGGTACGGGGGTGCCCTAGGCATGCTTATATAGGGTGGAGCGCAGTGGTGGCCGCCGTGGTCGCGTCGGGGCCGCCGTGGAGCTCTCCGATGCGCGGCCGTACATGATCATAACGCGAGCGCGAATATTGGCGCAGCGAAGGGGTAAGCTGCGGGGAAAAGGGCTGGGCTGCGCGCGCTAGGGCTTAGTTGGGCTTGGGCCAGGCTAGCTGCCGCGCGCGCAGAGAGTTAGGTTGTTTTTATTCTTTTCTCCTTCTGTTTTTTTTTTGTAGTTTTGCTTTTAGATAAAAAGGATAGGTTTTTGAGTAGATAAAAAAAATTGGAAAAAATTAGGTAAGCTTCTTAAGTGAAAAGAAACCATTTGGTAGTTTTAGTTGTCAAAATTTCAAATGTTTTATTGCTGTTTTGAAATTGAACCAAAATAAATAAATTTTGCCATATTAATTATTATTTAGAAAATAGGTTGTTTTCAATAGGGTTTACCTTAGGGTTTAGAATGTTTTGAAGAATACCAAAATGTGTTGAACATCATGGATTCAAAAGGATTGATGAATTGAGACTTGTTTTTGAGTTTAGAGAAAGACTTGGAAATAATTGATTAATTTGGTTAATTGACTTAAGCAACAACTTAAAAGGTGCATTAAAAGGATTGCTTGGAAACAAAAGAGGTTTTAAGTTTGTACTTCTTTATTTGAGAGGTTGTAACAGACAAGTATGAAACCATGTTTGAAAAAGGTTTGAATTTGAATTGTGAAACATGATAAAACAGAAGGAAAACAAATGCAAACAATAAGTAAACATGATGACATGATGCATTGCTTGAAATAAAACAAGGAACAAAGCATTCTAGGGGTATTTTCATACTTGGGATGTTACAGTGAATGTCTCCCTAGAGAGTGAGACAGTAAACCGTACCCTTTTCTTGGTAGACTAAGTCGGTGAGCTTATCTCCGGGGGCGAGGCGGACCGGGTCGAGGATGGCCCACCTCTTGGCCCCGGCCGTGACGTAGGCGAGCCTGTCCCTGGCGCAGATGGCGACGGCAGCGAAGTCATCCGTAGCAGGGTTGGGTGCGAAGACGATCTTGGAGATCCACCCGGTCTCGTATGTGAGCGGCGGCAGGGCGATCTGCGCGGCAGTGACCGGGTGGAAGAGTGTGAACATGCCTCGCAGGTCGCCGGCGGGGAGTGCGAGCCAGCCATTGCTGGATCCGACGCATCGGCTGCCCGAGGGGATGGCATTGGTCTTAAAGGAGCGGAGGGCCGGCACCGAGACGACGGCCGCGGAGCTGCGGCCGGCGTAGATGTAGTAGTTGAGGAGGAGCGACGGGGATAGCGGCGCGAGCGCGCACCGCCACGCCGTGCAGCACCCTCGCGAGCTGACGTAGCACTTGAGGTCGAGCCTGTCGCCGATGAGGCGGAGGAGGTCCGACGGCAGATCCGCCCAGCAGCACCGGAACGGCGGCATGGAGGCGGCCGGGATACGTGTCGAACCGATTTCGTCTGCTCCTCTACTTGGCGCAGCGCCAAGGACGTGCTTATAAAATCAGTTATAGTTACGCCAGTTTGTTTCCTCCTCGGAAAAGGCTTTGGTAAGTCGTGATGAATTTGTTGGGCCTAAGGACAGGGTGCGGTATGGCCTGCATGGGCTTTTCTCATCCTTTTTCCTTGGACACTGTCTTTTTTCTCCGACTATGACTAGGAAAGAAAACGAAACCTGTACGAATAGTTTTATGCCATCAAGACCAGCAAGCTTTTATAGCATCCTAAAGGTTAGCAAGTTCACAGAGATTATGCATAATTTTCTCAAATAGAGGACACTTGTCTTATATACACATGGTTAATGTATGCAACAATTGCTACACAGATATTCTAGCAAGGTGAATTATCTGGACATCCGTTCCCATGGTCGGCTTGGGAAAAGTTGATTATGCCTAGTACTAACCGGGCACTAGACTTGCTAGTTTAAAAGTTGTTGTCCACGCACACCAATGGCTGTCGCTTCTTGTACATGGTTATATATGGACATTATGTTACGAATCGGCGTTCTCCCTCGCGAAGAAACGTATCTTCCATGAACACTCGACGCACATCGATCTGCGATACCAGTTCATTCGTGAGCACGCGGAGACGAGCAAGGTGGAGGTCGAGTATGCTCCTTCAGAAAATCAAGACATTCTGACTAAATCGCTAGGACGAGTTCTTCTTCAACAATTTCGATCGAGCATTGGCATGTTTGAGGGAACTTGCGTGCACAAGGCTTGGGGAGTGAACTGTTGAATAAACCTCGTGCACCTTAGTTATTCAGTTTCGTCAGTTAGTCTTCTGGCTCAGAGCTACGTACTAGAATAAACAACAATGTTGCCTACGTGCATTTCAGTTAGCAGTTTCAGTTAGTTGAGTCATTTGGTCGGATGAGGTGGTAAACCGACCAAAGCTTAGTCCACACTCTGCACCATATTATGGTGGGCGATACGAGATATACCTGATATTGTGGAGTATTTTAGTCCCAGGTTGTTGAGCACGTTCACTTGTATCTTCAGAAGAAAAGGGGAACATGGGAAATAGAAAAACTGTTCGGCAAGATCACTAGCCGCATGCCCATTCTTCTCCCCTGCATGATTCTACTTGCCCATTTTTCGTTTCCTTGAGTGACTTCATAGAGGCAGCATCGGCAAGGCCAGATCAGGGCGAGAAGTATTTGGAGGCGACGATGTGTTGGTACCTTCTCAGTTTGGTTCTAATTGCCAGTACCTCGGACAATAAGCAAAACCAGATAAAAAAGTGTCAATAATGCAACTGCAAAATAATCTGCGAGGGAGACATGGTGTTTCTTCCGGAATAACGACGACCTACTAGGCCCTCGTGTAGAAGGATGATATTGGCGGAATACGGTGGATGTATTATTGAGCCTGATTGGCGAGTATATATTGGGGTAAAACTTGGAGGACAAGAAGCCTCGTAGAGATAGAGTAGGAGATGGATTACAAACCCTATACTACCAAATACATGTACCGGAATATATCTCTAACATCCCCCCGCAGTCGTAGCGGTAGCGTCGCGAACAACAGGAGCGTCGTGGACGGCCAGACTGGAGAGAAACAGAAGTAGAATCCAGTGGGTTGACGTCGTGGACTGTGTCATGGCGCTGGAGCTTGGACCGTAGAGGAAGCTGATGAGTTCTCAAGGCGAGATGATAGCCCTTTGTGCCGAGGTCGAGGTAGCCAAGAGCGTAGGGTGGTGTAGCCGTGGTCGAGGTAGCCGTGCGAGGATCGCCGAGTCGGGGTAGCCGGTGTCGAGGTAGTCGCCATGGAGCCGCGAGGCGCAAGAAGGCGCCAAGATAGACATGGGCGCAGTGGTGTTGAAGTAGTGGTGCACCAGGAAGAAGACGGTATGGACGACGCGTCGCGCCGGGTTTGCCAAGCCCGTGGACGCGTCGTGGACGAAGGCACACGTCAGTGTTGCCAGCACCGGGCATGCATAGAAGGAAGAAGTCGATGTTGACGAGGCATCTCACCAGGCTTGCCGGGCCCGGGGACACGTCGTGGAAGAAGACAAGCGTCGGTGTTGCCAGCACCGGGCAAGCGTAGATGGGAACTAGCACAAACTGTACACCATGTCGGAGGGCCAGAAGAGAAGGACTTGATGATGGTTGCGGCGCCAGTCGGCGTGGGGGTAGAAGGTGTCGATGTCAACCACGGTTGTCGGAGTAGAGGAAGTGGTCGAGGAAGATGACGGCGACGCTAGCGTTGAGCTCGTGCGGGACGTAGACGAAGAGGTGGACGACGATGTAGTCCGCGGAACCAGAGGCAACCAGTGTGGGGCCACGTCGGTTGCCGTTAGAAGCGACGCGGCGGCGGTAGCCCACGAAGGCCACGAAGGATGAGATTGGCGAAATATAGTGGATGTATTATTGAGCCTGATGGGCGAGTATATATTGGGGTACAAACTTGAGGACAAGAAGCCTCGTAGAGATAGAGTAGGAGATGGATTACAAACCATATAGTACCAAATACATGTACCCGAATATATCTCTAACACTTGGTCATGCATGTAGTCCTGCTGGTTTGGAGCGCCATGCCATCCACATCCCATCGCCGGTCTTGCACGGTCTGGAGTTAAACAATGGGAAGGAGTAATGTATAGTTCCTGGAGAAAGGAACAATTAATTAATGGAAACTGCATATGTATAGTTTTGTTGGTTAGTCCTTGCAAGACAGCTCAACAATATCAAACGTTCGTTCTTCAGGTCTTGGCCACCTCATGGAGAGTTCCTAGAGCCAATGAGTTGGTAGCGATAATAGTTGCCGTACGGAGTGAAGAATCAAGTGTCTCTTACATTCGATCGAGGGGTGAGCTCTGGCGTAGAATGAGTTGGCGAGCTACTCCAGCATATGGGCACCAGTTGGGCAGCCAGCAAGCTCATATCCATTGCCCTAATATCCAATTGATCCCATTAGCTCGATCTTGCTTTATCCATTTTTAAGAGTCAAATAATGGCTTCCTCCCTCAAGGTGGCCTTCCTTGTTGCCATTTGCGGTCTCCTTGTCCTAGCTAGGGAAGTCACCTTCCATCGACGGATGTCTGTGTCCGGAGACGGGTTGCTTCTGCAGGCATGCAACGTCATCTACTACAAAGCCCCACGGGATGCGTGAGTACCTGCGCGGAAGGTTGCTCCCGCTGGCCTGACTCCTGCTGGTACGGTCTGACCTAGACAAGTCAAGCATGGATGGACAAATTGTTAGATATGTCAATGCAGCTTGCACTTTAGACTTCAGTTTATCATTCTGAATAAATTCAGTGGTCGTGTGTCTGTACACGGGCTGCTGACAGTAGCTAGGTTCAGTTATTTTTCTACCGTTGCCTAAGTTGATTTATTCGCTGCATAGGATGCTCATGGGGATCACTGGTAGAAAAAAGGCCTTCCATACGCCCCCCTTTAGTTCCCAAAATGTCCGAACCGTGACTAAATGGGTCTTTAGTCGCGGTTCGGGAGGCGACCCGCGACTGAAGGTATTGAGTGGCGGTTTGGGAAGCGCGCGGAGGGCTTTAGTCCCGGTTGGCCTGGCCACCCGCGACTAAAGGTCTGAACTGCTCGCCTCCCGGTCTTTAGTCCCGGTTGGCCTGGCCACCCGCGACTAAAGTTCCGAACTGCTCATCTCCCGCGCGGTTCTAATTCGCGAGCGAGGCAGAAAGGCCTCATTGACAAAGTGCGCGCGCGGCTCTCTCTTCTTCTTCCTCTCTTCTTCTTCCTCCACCATGGATTCTCCCGTTTTGAAGATTCTCCCGGTGGCTACACCATGCGGCAAGACTGTCCACGTCGCCCATACCAACAATTGCGAGATCCTCCCTGAAGCTCTTGACCGTTTGAGGAAACTCTATGAAGCAGATAAACACCACAAGTTCTTTGGGCTTGATCTCGAGTACACGGCCAATCAAAAGGATGTGGCCGTCATCCAGATTGCTTACAAGGAAACCGTTCTGGTCTTCCAATGGGCAAGGTACGCACACAATCTCTTGTAGGATAGTTAACGTACACGTGCCCATTTTGTTGATAGATTGCGTGGGAATAATTGCATAGAATTTGAATTGTATAGAAAAATTGTGTTGTCATGTGCAACATTCGATAGCAATAGTGATATATAGAGAGGAAAATTGCATAGGGTAGCAATATTTAACTTCAATTTATATCAATGGCATTTTCGATTTGTTGTTGCATTGAAAAAATACACTTGTTGCAACAATATCTAACATGTGTTCCATTTTTGTTGTTGCAGTAGTGCAAAGAAATGTCCAGAACTTATGGATTTTCTTGTCAACAAATGTTTCGACTTTTGTAGTGTCGATATCACAAATGACCAGCAGAAGATGATGCGCACGTGGAATATTGAGATACCTGAAGACCACTACATTGATCTTCAGGACTTGATCCATTTTGATGAGCTGGACGGGGACAAAACCGGGATGGCTCAGATGTCAACTGCCTTCATCCACCACGACTACAGAATGATGAAGACTAGTTTCCCCTCGAGAAATCACAACTATTGGGGGAAGAAACCACTTGACCTGATCAATCTCCAATATGCAGCAATAGATGCATATGTTGCGTTCGAGTTGTTCCGCATCTACTCTTCGAATCCGAAGATCACCCGGGCTCCGGAGCTCGAGTAGATGGTTGTTTGTGTACCGATATGTTTGCATTATTCGAGACTTTATATATGTAGTACTACTATTATGTACCGCTATGTTTGCATTATTCGAGACTTTATGTATGTATTACTACTATTATGTAATGGATATATGTCCTGTATTATTTCTATTAATTGTGTATGTGTTTGAGTACCGTTGTGTTTAAGACTAACTCCTTTGCAAAATATTTGAGAAAACGCGTGGAAAACATGGAAAACAGAAGGTTACTTAAATGTCTCAAAACCTTGTGAGAGAAGAAGACTAATGAAATGGCTCAAATAAAACCAAGGATTAAAAAGGACATGATGCATTCATAAGGATTGGAAAATAGAAGAGATTTAGGAAAGGGGAAACAAAAGATTTCCTAAGATTAAGAGATATGACCACTTAATCAAGATGCATTCATAAGGACTGGAAAACAGTGAGATAAATTTTTTTTCTGAATTTTTTGATATATTATTTGTATTTTTAAGATTTTAAAATGAATTAGTTTTATTTTTCTGAATTTTTTTGATATATTATTTGTATTTTTAAGATTTTAAAATGAATTAGTTTTATTTTTCTGAATTTTTTGATATATTATTTGTATTTTTAAGATTTTAAAATGAATTAGTTTTATTTTTCTAAATTTTTTGATATATTATTTGTATTTTGAAGATTGTAAAATGAATTAGTTTTATTCTTCTGAATTTTTTGATATATTATTTGTATTTTTAAGATTTTAAAATGAATTAGTTTTATTTTTCTAATTTTTTTTAGAAATAATACAAATTAAAAAGTTAATGTTTATTTATTTATTCAAAATTATTATTACATCATTACTTTTATTTATTAAAAGATTTATTTTAAATTCAAACAATAAAGAAATGTGGCATCGACCAACATGTTAATAGGATTGATATGATACTAGTATCACGTACATGCGTGCGAAACACTTGGATGCGGGACGGGATGGAACTCAGAAGTTAAGCGTGGTAGTGCTAGAGTAGTGGGAGGATGGGCGATCGAGCGAGAAGTTTGACCACGAGTAAGTAATTTGACTAGATATAATTGTAGTTAGACACAAAGCAAATAATAAAAATTCTGAAAAAAGGGAGTGAAAAATAATTAAAAACCCAAATGAATTAAAAAAAAACCAAATAGCCTTTCGTCCCGTTTCGTGTTACAAACCGGGACTAAAGGTCCTCCGCCCCCGGCGCACGCCAGCCCGCCCACGTGGACGGGCCTTTAGTCGCGGTTCGTAAGAGGCGCGACTAAAAGGGGAGGCTTTACTCGAGCATATTTAGTCCCGGTTGCACGACCGGGATTAATGGTCTTTGCAAACCGGGACTAAAGGCCTATTTTCTACCACTAGATGGACGTGATGTAGATAATGTAGCGAGTCTTAGGGGAGTTAGTGGAACGAGTGATGGTGGTATGGCACCATGCAGTAGAGCTCGGTCACTAATCCTGATCCTATTTTGTAGCAAGTCAGTTGTAAACAATAGAGAAGAGGAAACAGAAAAGTTGCAAGTTGTTGAGCGTAGCACAAATCTCTCGTATCTCACATGTGCCTTTGCAATCTCATCCACCGAAACACTGCTCTGTTCTTGATCCTTTAAGGCTTCACAAATACTACATGTTGTAATTTCTTGTTTTCATTTATGTGTTTAATTACTCCATCAACAAAAGAATGCCGGCAGCGTCCGGGATCGCATGTCCGCAGCGTGTGTATACGTGTCCATGTATTTACCATTCATTTCTCCCATCATAATATGTTGCGTGCTCTATGACTATGTAAGATGTCCATCCATTTTTTTTATCTATTTTTTTATGCAAAGGGTCTCCCCCGATTTTACTGAAATCACCAGCAGTAACATCAGTTTAGCGGTCCCGGGCATTACAAGTGTTGCAAGCCAGGTACCCAAAACAAACCCCAGACAGGGGACAACCTAACTGAAAGGAATGGACATGAAGTAGACTGAAAATCCCAAAACGAAACCCACATCACAAGGACTAGAATCTAGAGAAACTAAGCTAAGCAGAGACAATTTTTTTTTGAAGCGCTCAAACTCAACCAATGCCAGTTCTCTCTAACATGGTTGACTTAGGTACAATCTAGGAAGGTCTGAATCCAATTAACAAGAGAATTCTTGTTAAGTGGTCTACATCTATGAGATAAATTGAGTAGATCTTTTCTAAGTAATACTTTCCAAGTCATCACATTCTGAGTCTGATGGTCAAAAATCTTGCCATTTCTAACCGTCCATATGTTCCAACATCCCATGATTAAAACCTCCATGGCAATACCTCTCGGCAATGAGTTATAGATAAGGAGGCATTCATCATAAACCGATATGCCTCTCTGCTTATCTTGCAGAATCTTAGACCAACATACTCTTGCAAAAGAGCAGTCAAAGAAAAGGTGCAAATTGGTCTCTTCTCTATGTTCATCACATAGAACACACTCATAGGTAGGCATATGAAAATTCTTCCTTGACAGTAGATTCCTGGTGTTCAATCTGTCATGCAGGAGTAACCAAAAGAATATCTTGTGTCTCAGAATATTAGCAGAATTCCAAATATACGGAAACACACAATGTGCTGATGGACCAGCCTTCATCATCTCATAGACCTTTTTGACAGAGAATTGTCTATTCCCTCTAAGAGACCAGCTATCTCTATGGATGGAATTTCCAAGATCAATATGGTCTTGACATATGGATTCAAATTGATTAAATGCCTCCACAGATAATGGTAGGTGAAAATGTTCAGAGAAATCCTGTGAAGTGATGAATTCCTTAACAGTGATATCCTCATTTTTGCAGTAAGAGAAAAGTTCAGGGAATTTTCTTGATAAACGTTGATCCTCCCAATTATCCTTCCAAAAGAGCACTGATTCCCCTGTACCAATCTGACAGACTGCCAAATCCTTGTATAGTGGGACCAATTTTAAGATACTCCTCCACCAGAAAGATCCCACAGGTCTGCATAATAGAGTACTGTCTGGATATTTCTGTCTGATAAATCTAATCCAAGGTAACTCTGCTTGATTGAAATATTTGTGAATATGTTTCATCAAAAGAGCCTTGTTCTGAATGCTGATATCAATGACACCCAATCCACCTTGATCTTTGGGTTTACATACTTTGTCCCATGCAATAAGGGCAGTACCTCTGTCTCCCATTCCATATTTTCTCTAGAAGCAATATCTCAGTAGCTTGTTAATCTGTTGAATAACAGTTGCTTGAACTAGGATAGTGCTCAAATAGAAAATAGGTAGACTTGAAAAAACAGATCTAATCAAGACTAGTTTTTCTCCATAGGATAGCATGGAAGTGCATCCAGCAATTCTATCACCAATTCTTTTAATGATGGGCATTAAATCTTGAATTCTTGGTTTGGTAATAGACATTGGCATACCCAGATATGAAAAAGGGAAGACCTCTTCAGAGCATCCAAAAGAATGCAGCAGGATGTCCACCTGCTCTTGCATTAGGTTAATAGGAATGAGTCTTGATTTGGCATAATTAACTCTCAGTCCAGTGAAGGCAGCAAAGTGATTCAGGAGTGTTTTGGCATGTAATAGCTGTTGATTGCTAGCTTGCATAATAAGAATAGTGTCAGCAGCATATTGCACAATAGGAAAATCTGGACAAGCTTGAGATATAATTGGAGGTATAACAAGATTGTTATGCATAGCCTCATTGAATATATCTTGTAATAAGTCAGCAGCCAAGACAAAAATCAGAGGGGATAATGGGTCCCCTTGTCTTACTCTCCTCTTCTGCATCTGAATTGCTTTCCAGGGATACCATTTAGCAGAACTGAGGAGAAACCAGAGTTGTAGATCAGGTCAATCCATCTCATCCATCTAGTACCAAATCCCTTAGCCAACAGAATCTTCTGAATAGAGCTATGATCAAGCATATCAAATGCTTTTTCAAAGTCTAGCTTCAGGATAACAGCTTCCAAATTAGAATGCTTACAAAGGTGGATATACTCATAAACCCATGGTAAGCAATCTTGAATAGATTTTGCTCTAAGAAATCCATATTGATTATTGTGTATCAGAGAAGACATCTTAGTTTGGAGTCTGTTAGCTAAAAGCTTGGTGATGATTTTGAGGGAACAATTAAGCAGTGAGATAGGTCTGTAATCTGATGGTGTGGTTGGGCAATCTTTCTTTGGGATCAGTGTGATGAAAGAGGAATTAATGCTCTGAATAGCAATATTGCCATGATAAAAATCATCAGTAAGTCTATAAAAGTCATCAGATATAATGGACCAGCATGCTTTAATGAAATTGGTGTTAAAACCATCAGGTCCAGGAGTCTTATCCATAGGTAGTTCTTGAACCACTTTATTTATTTCTTCCCTGGAGAAAGGTATCTCAAGATCATCTAAGCCCTCAATTCTATCAATAAGGTTGACCAGACCTATATCATCAGCTGATACAGATACCTCTCCCATTCTTTGCTTAAAGGCTCTGGTTAGAATAGCAGCCTTGCTAGTATGCTCTGTATGCTCAATGCCCTGCTCATCTCTGATAGAGGTAATAAATTTTTTCCTGTATTTAATTGTGGCTTTGACATGGAAAAATTTAGAATTTTCTTCCCCAAATTGTGCCCATCTGATAGTGGCTCTCTGTTTCCAATAAATATCCTGCTTAGTCAAAAGGTCTATAAGATGTTTTTTAACAATCTTTCTGCCATTAGACTCCCAAATGGATAGCTCACGAAATTCTTCCAGTTGATCATAGAAACCTATGATCTCATTGCAGTTCTTGATGGCAGCTGCCAGCTGAGATTTATTCCTGGACCAAATCTTCAATGCCTTGCGGAGTCTCTTAAATTTAGCAGTAATAATTTTAGCACTATCAGTTTCATGAGTCTCTTGAATCCAACTATCCTGCACTACTTGTTCGAAATCTTGGTGCTTAAGCCAAAAATTTTCAAATCTAAAGATAGTAGCTCTAGGAATATTAAGTCCAATCTGAATCATCACAGGGATATGGTCAGAGATGGGCCTAGAGAGTGGTAGTGCCAGAGTACCAGGGAATCTGCTAGTCCAGGATTCAGATGAGAAAATCCAATCCAGCTTCTCAAGAAGTGGGGCAGCTTGCATATTGCTCCAGGTAAACTCTCTTCCTTTGATAGGAATGTCCACCAGAGCTAGGGTAGCAATGGCTTCATTGAAATCCAACATATCTTGAATATTGCCACCTTCCCTGCTTCTGTTAGAAGGATATCTGATGTAATTAAAATCCCCTACAATCAGCCAATCATGGTCCTCTGGAAAATCAATATTCCTGAACCAGTGCAGAAAATCTATTCTAGGCTCAGCAAGACATGGACCATAGATGTTGGTTAATATCCAAAAGGAATCATCATATGTAGATGTAAACTTGATGGATATAGAATATCTATTCTTGAAAACTGTTTCTCCAGTAAAATATGCCTCATTCCAGGCTATGAATAATCCACCAGAAGCACCATTAGATGGCACAAAATCAAATTTAGAGATTTTTTGGGACAAAATTTCTTGACATAAAAGCTGTCAAAGGATTCTCTTTTAGTTTCCTGGAGACATACAATAGCACAACCAGATTCTTCAATCTTATTATACAAAGCCAACCATTTATCTAGATCATTAATCCCCCTGATATTCCAGTTCAAAATATTCCATGATCTATTATGCATTGGGATAATTGTTCCAAACTACATCACTGAAAACCACATGCCATATGACCACAGCATAGCATGAACTGACAGTACTCCAAGTCCAATAGTAACTGACAATGGCATCCATAAACAACAAAATACTAGATACTACACTGAGAGCTCCTAAAGGTGAGCTCTCTAAACTGCTTCCTCCCCCTCACAAGGGTCTTCAGCATCTCCAACAGGTGCAGGGTCCTGATTATCTTCAGGATCCACCTCCTGCTTCTTCTTCTTGTGTCCCTTATCCATCAAAGCCTCATCAGTGCAGTCCTTAGGGTCCACCTTACAGAAAGAGATAGATAGATTCTTAACAATCTTAGCAGGGATAGTAGGTGGGATTGCATTACAACTAATACAGTTTTTATCCATGCAAGTGCTCTTTCTGAAGCCATTCTTAAGGTGGAGTAATCTAGAACTTCTCCTCACCTCTGATTCAACCATAGGTGCCTTCTCCTTTCTCTTCCTGCTGAAGTGGAGTGCAGAGGTAGTGGATGCCCCAAGATCAGAGATGGGTTGTTTCTCAGGTGTCTGAAACCCAGGGGAGGAAGATTTAGCATAACATGTTGGAGCAACATGTTCAATTAATTTATCAGGAATAACAAATTCTTTATATGGTGACTCTGATCCTTCCATAATGTACTTCCAGAATTTAGAGAACAAAACTGATTTGGTCCATTCAAATTTATCTGAATTGAGAAGGGCAACAGTAAAGAAATTAGTCCATTCAATGGGAATTCTGACTACCTTATCCTCTTTACTCCTAGGAGCAAAATGCTCACTCCACAGCTGTGCTCCCTGATCACCTAGCAAATCTTTGTCTGAAAGTTCATAATCACCCATCATTCTCTGAAGAACAGGGTCAGCCAATTCTGTCCCTAGTTGCATAGCACCTACATATATATTACTGTATAATGGGATAGGGAATCCTGGAGGTGCATCCATACCTGCATCCATATCTTGGCTCATATTCAATGCAGCTTCTGCCTCAGGAAGGGGGACTTTAGTATCTGTGATATTATTCAGATCTGCTGATTCAGTTACCTGGAGGGGATTTATGGCAGACATATTATTCTCTATCTCTGTATCTACTACAAGATCAGACATATTGAGTGGGGCTTGTAGATTAGTCTGCTCCAGAGGAGGAACTTGAGTCATAGAGCCAGGGATGACAGTGTTATCTTCTATCGGGCCATCTTCAACAGGGAACAAGGCCAGGGGCTGTGTTGGGCCTAAGATAAGAGGCCCAGGAGCATCCATCACTTCAAATTGGAGACCCAATGGCGCCTCAATTTGCACAACAGGGATATTCAAATCAATAGGGATCATATCCACTTGAGGAGGTGGATTCATCTGCTCAATAGGTTGCATGGCCTCAATCAAAGGGGGGGGGGACCTCGAGGGAATCCACAGAGTTGTTATCAATTCTGTCATCAGTAACTGTCAGGTTAGTGCTATCATCTTCATGTGGATTATCAGCAACATTGGGTGCAGGATCCATAAGATCATTGAGCTCCAGAAATTCCCCTGCATGAAGTTCCAAATCAATATGGTGTGCATGATGCTGCATCTGCCAAGGATCAAGCATCTGATGGTTATCGGCAATGGCATCTTCAATATTCATGTGAATAGGGTGATGCACCACAAGCTGGGCAGGATTGAGAGCTGCTTCTTCCAACATGACATCATGAGCAGCAATAGGACCAACCATATGATCTGGTTAGGGTGATGGAATGGTTCAGCAGGGGCAGGGTGTGGGTTACCATCAGGAGGGATGTCATCTTCCTGTGGTGGGCCACCACCATGGAGCATGTCTTGAAGAATAACCAATGGGCAGGTCCAAGATTCACCTACAAATAATTCTGCACCCGAGACCACCAAGCTCAAAGGAATATCAGTCAAGTTGTCAACACGAATTTTTATCATGACAGAGGCGTCAGTGGATTTCACTCTGTCCCAGACTAGCAACTTGCCAAAACTTCTAACAGCATTCGCAATCTCTTTCGTGCTTCGGAGGTCAGCGGGAAATCCGAAAATCTGAATCCAAACTTCTCTGCTCAGATTAAATCGACGCCAGCTCATGCCCTCGTCATGTTTTTCAGAAACTAGATGAACATCGTCACAAGGGTGGGGACTGTTATTCACAAACCAATCTCTTTTCTCAATAATCACAAATCTGACATATGCTTTGCCAAAGGGGCATCTAGTGATGGACTTGTACCTCACCCTTCTTTCCAGACGGAGAAATTCATCCATAATCTCATGAACATTCTGGAAATCAACCTCACCTTGGGGCATTGGAACTATGGTGAGGATGGCCAAATCTTCGTTGGACAGCCGTCGTTCCCCGTGGATGACGCGTGCTCGAGCAGGTCTGCCTTCCACAACCAATGCAGCACGATCTGGAGGGAGGAAAGGAGCCGGATAAAAAACGAAGTTAGCCATCTCCGATTCAGTTCCTCTTGGCACAGCCGATGAACTCGAGAAAACCCTTGAAGGTGGAGTAGAGGAGTTGGAACGACTGGAAGTTGCAGGTGCTCTGTTTGGAAGCGGAGTGGGGAACAACTGCTATGTGATCTTAGCGTTTTGCAAAGCAATCAATTGCTCCTTGTCTGTCCGCGAAATCACCGTTGTGTTGTCATCTCCATGGCGCGTAGAACGAGGAGCCCCCTGCCTCTGTCGATTAGTTTCCATTTCTTTCGAGCCAGGTTGGGCTGGCCCAATAGTCTTCGGAGAAAACCGACAGTTATCGGCGATATGACCCCATCTATCGCATGCCCGGCATCGAATACGATTAGGACATTTAGGCCTGGTATGCTGGTCAGAGAAGCAACGGACACAATAAAGTTTGGGCCCAGAGACATAAATTCTATTTGAAACACTAACTCCCGCTCTTGAAGTGCCATGATTATCATTATGATTCCGCTGATCCCTCCCAAACGAATTTTGAATTTGTCTATGATCATCGTAGAATCTAGGAGCTTGAATAGCATCCGCATATGATCCAGTAGATCTTTTCTGAGAAACAGTGGTCCATTCCTTCTCTTTTTCTTGCAGGTAGAGTTGGTATTCTTTGCGGGAATCTGGTCCACCTCTACCCCAAAGCCAAAAACTCATACAGAAAAGAGAGTTGAATATGTTTCCACCTTTGAAGATTTCGAAACCCACATCTCTAGAATAAACCGAGAATCGATAGGACCAATTCTGAAGAACAATTACTTGATAAAGTGCAGCTTTTCCTCCAAAAGAAGATTGCAAAATAAGACTTACAGATTCCGCATTAAGCTTGATACGGGAGCGAGAGAAATCCACCACCAGATAGAAAGGCCTCAAATTGCTGCCTTCCCCAATCACAACTGGAGTCCCATACTTAACCTTGATGCGCTCTTCGAAACTGATGCCCAATTCGAACTTGAGGTCCGACAATGCCATGATAAGTCAATCCAATCGAGAGAAGATCACAAGTTTGTTTGTGGCTGTCAATACACGGATGTGTATCAACAGATTATGGTGGTCGCCGTGGCCGGAGTGGCCAACGGCGAGCGGCTGGTGGTGGCGCCTAGGGCGCCGGAGAGAGCGCTAGGAGAGCACTAGGAGGAGAGCGCTAGGAGGAGAGCCGCAGAGTGGTCCGCCATTAGCAGAGACAAATTTCTTGAGTAGGATCTTGCCGGTTTCAATTTGAGCAACATCCTTCATGTCCCGAGGCAGACGTTGCGCGTGGGGTGCAACCGTCACCTCCAGGCTATGTGCAGGAGCTCCGCATGCTTCTCATTTGGCGTCGGAGCATATCTTGCCAGCTTCTCGGTCACGGCACCCTTGGAGAGCAATTTCCATTGATCGAGGTCTCCAGCCTCCATCTATTCTCCAGCTATTCTTCTCTAGAGGTCTCTCACGCCTGGCCAGCTTTTTTCCCTAAGAGAACATGTGGTTTCTTAATTTCCACAAGGACCACAAAACAACAGTATAAACTACATTGAGAGACGACCTTTTATTATTGCTCACCCACCAGCGAGCAACTGACTCAAAGTCTGTACCAACCTCTACACAAAGCATGTCAGAAATGACAGGCCAAACCAGTTTAGCTACAAAACAACCAAAGAGCTGGTGATGATAGGATTATGGTTCTGAGCAATATAAACAAGATAGATCATCCGCTTGTCTTCTTTTAGCAAGATTGTCCCTAGTTAAAATTCAGTTATTAGCAACTAGCCACAGAAACACATGCAAACATGGAGGGACATTAAGAGACGAGATAGCTGGAGTGTGAATGGAAATAACCGCTCTATTATTGATAATAGCATAAAAGCAACTGGCACTGTAAGAACCACCGGAAGTGAACATCCACAAAGTCACATCCTCACCCGTAGAGAGAGAGGAATAGTGCTAACTAACTGACAAAGCTGTAACCATCTATTGAACATTGGTGTGGACACACATCTCCTGAAAGTGAGTTTAAGGTCAAAACCATCCCAAACCTGAGCAATAGTGCAATCCTGCTCATTAACAATGGAACAGAGATCCAAATATAGAATAGCAAGACTACAATCACCCACCCACACATCGCTCCAAAATTGAATTTTACTACTCCCTCCGTCCACTTTTATAAGGCACACTTCTTCCCATTGAAATGGCAAGAAGTGTGGCTTACAAAAGTGGACGGAGGGAGTACCACAAACCAACCTTCCACCTGTAGCCAAATTTACTAGCCTTAGCATCCCACAAAATACATTTCCAGTAAGGAGAGCAAGGACTAGGGGTAGCATGTAGGATGTTTGATGAGAGATCATATTTAGAATCCACAATCTGTCTCCAGAGTTTATTAGAATCCAGGAGGGAGAGATTAATATCTCTAAGATTTTGAATCCCCAAATTCTTGTTTAAGGCAGACCAAATCCCAATTGTCTATATGATACTTTCTATGTTCATCAGAGTCTTTCCACAAGAAAGGAGCCATATGAGAATTAATATCATGGATAGCCCACTTGGGAAATTTAATAACAGAGAGAAAGTACATGGGTATGCTAGCGATATAGGCTTTTAGAAGAACTAATCTACTTTTGTGATTGAGGAGTTCTCCACTCCAGCCCCCATACATCTTAATAGTTTTATCCACCACATGATGTAATTCTTCTTTCCTTATCTTGGAGAAATACAAAGGCACCCCCAAATACTTACAAAAAAACCCAGCTAATTTACAATAGAATATTTGAGCAAAGGCTCTAGCTTGGGTGGGAGAACCATTAATTGTCATGAGGTCAGATTTATGATAATTAATTCTCATATCGGACATACTTTGAAAACAGGGGAGAAACCATTTTAAATTCCTAGCAAAAGTATCATGAATTTCTAGGAATAAAATGATGTCATCAGCATATTGGAGACTTATGACACCTCCAGAAACAAGATGAGGGAGTAAACCACTGATCAGGCCATTACAGGAGGCTTTACTTAGCATTTTAGTAAAACATCAGCAACAAACTTGAACAAAATAGGAGAGGAGGGGTCCCCTTGTTTAAGACCTTTCCCATCTTTGAAATAAGAGTTGTTGATATCATTCAATCTAACATAGAAAGACTCCCTACCAGCAAGTTATACAGTGCTTGCTAGAATAATCCATGTAAACATCTAAACCCATGCTACGGGAGATTAAATCTCATCGTAGTCATTCCCTTGAAACTTGTAAACAAGTCAAGCTCATGGCTGTTTCCATCCATTTTGTTTACATATCCATTAACGAAAGTTAGGCTCTATGCTCCTGTTAATGAGCACGAAAAAACCAATACCAAGTTCCAAACTTGACTTCCGTTTATGGAGTCGATCCGGATTTCATGGCTTACGACCACATATTTGGATTTAGGTTCCATCACTATTTCCCTTAGATTACATTCTCATTATTGTGAAACAATGATATTGTGATCTACTTGGTTCAGTCACTAAGTTCGATCGAAGTTTTACATCACATGTAAGAACATCTGTATCATTCATAATGGCAATCACCAAAATTACTTTTGGTGCCGCGCCACTCTGACATGATTACGAATATCCAATCTTGTTGAACTATACTATCCTCCCACTGACTTTCTGAAGAAGTAATTTATCTAGCACGCCATTGAGAAAAGCTTTGTCCTTGGTGATGGGAAGAATTCCCTATACTTCGGATAACCACTAAAGAAGGAAACATTCATTTCGTGATTTCTTCTAAATACTTTACATCACAAATGAAATTTATATGACTTTAGTTTCATTGCAAATCGTTAGTCTCTAAAGCATGACTTATGAAAAATCTAATGGAGTTTTAACATCCTAAATCCATCCTATCGAACAATGTTGGATTATTGTGTTCCTAGTGATCAAAGTTGTAGAATATTTCCACATCTTCTGGATGCTCGCTAAACCTTGTAACTCAATTCCATGACAAGGTTAGGAATATATCTTGCCACACAAATGATTGTTACCAATTATTTATCCTTTAACACTTTTAATATTATTGATGTTTATATGCGGGATTCATTGTATCCTATCCACACAGTCATAAGTCAAACTTATGTCCTGATGACGTGATCACACGCTTGTTGGGAGACCCCAAGCGGAAGGTATGATGTAGTCTAGCAGAAATTTTCCCCCAATTAAAGAACCGGGGTTATGGAACCAGTAGGACTTCGTAGTCTTGGAGAAGTATTCTTTTTGTCTGGCGCAACAACAAGTGTGGAACCTGCACACAAAGAAAACTCTCTCTTGCCCCAACTTTCCGGAAGTTTCTCCATCTTTCAGTCTTGTTGATAAAAAGAGAATTAATGGTGGTGTAGAGTTTTGGAAAACAATAAAAGTAAAAAACGGAACAACAAGAAAACAATTATCAAAGTGCTTAAAAGAAGGTTGAAAATATGACGAAAATAGGACCGTGGTCATAGGTTCACTAGTGGTGTCTCTCCAAAGAAAACAAACATGTTGGGTGAACAAATTACAACTGGGCAATTGACAAATAACAATACTATTATGACGAGATATAGTTCACGGGTTCTAACAAGGTAGGCATTACGTCAAGGCATATGGACCGCTATCAGCATGCATTAATATCTAAAGTTTCACCTCAACAAAGTTATCCAACAAATCTCTCTAGTATAAATTTGCAGCAACAAAGTGATTGCTTTGTGTGAGAAAGAAAAATGCATTAAGAACAATAAGTAATGTAAACAATGGTCCTCGTCCGTAGACAAGAGCACATATGTTTTCTCCCTAGTAGCAACAACACATCCCCCATCCGCCATGTTTCGGTCACTCGAGGAGAGATGTAAGGGAGGCATGAACCTACCATCAACCGTATAAACCCTCTCGTGGAGGTGAAAGCAACTACGTGGCCAAGGAAATCATAAACAATAGAGAGCATTACAAGACAATATTAAAACTCTTTTCAAATATAAGTGAAGCATGTCCGATTGAAATGAACAAAATAATCATAACCTCATGGTTCATCGGATCTCAGCAAATACAACATGCACAATTGCATAACAATGGTCTCGATCGTGTAAAGAAGCTCACGAGAATCTAAACATGGAGGCATAAGGGAGAGAACAACCATCTAGCTACTGATATGGACCCGTAGTCCCGAGATGAACTACTCACGCATCTGTCCGGAGGCGATCATAGCCATGTACAGGATGTAGAGACCTCTGATGACGATTCCCATATCCAACATGGTGCTGGAATAGGGCTGCAGAAGTCCTAGATTGGACTTTCGAGCTGACGGTGCCTCTTTGTATGTTTCGTGGATAAAAACTCCGTCCCCGATGTTTTTAGAGCTGAAGGCAATTTATGGGCGAAGATGCACCGAGAGGCAGTGGACAGGGCCCCAGGGGCCCACCATGCGCAGCCTAGGGTGGGGCCGCGCCTGGCACCCCTTTGGGGCCCCCGCCCCGCTCCGGCTCTTCTTTGGAATCCGTCTCCGTTCCATGTAAAAAAATGATCTATGTGGATTTTCAGCCCTTTCCAAGAATATTTCTTTAAGAAAATTTCTAAAATAGAAAAACAGGAGAAAATAATAACTAGCCTTGTGGGTCGGTTCCACCTTGTGGATTGAGCGAAGGACTCCTACCTCCCAAGGCCCCTCTCATCCCACTATACAAAGGAACCCGAGGCTCATAGCAAAACACACAAATGGCTCTCAAGCCTCTCTCTCTAGTGGAATTAGATGGTCTAATTAGAACTTTTAATTATATCCCCTCTAATTGAATTAGAACTTCTTCTAATCGACGTTTTGAGGTTTCCTTTCCCAATTATATCTAGCTTCTAATTTGTCTCTGTCACATGTGTTGAAAACTCCATGTTTATATACACCTACGGCGTCTAGTCCTAGACGGCGAAGCACTGCAGAATCGGTCCTGACGTATGTGTGCATACTCTCAGAGGGGTAACAGGTGAGACCCTCACTCTGCTAGATCAATATGTTGGATACGGGGAGTCGGAAACATCCCCACCCACAATTTTGTGCGTGAGGATCTGCTACATGCTTCATCAACATCGTCACCAACACCTCTTCCGCTTCTATGGCGTCTTGTACACGATCTCGAGAACTAGATCTTGGAATCTTTATGCACTTTGGCGGTTGCGTCGCATGCATGGAGAAAATTTTAAATTCTCGTTGCGCAACCTAGCACCTAGAGCGTTCCCATGCACTGTGTTGCGCCGACAAGAAACGTCATCTCCACCCGCAACGGTGTCGTGCTGGATGGCCCCAATGACCACCTGATGCGGCGACGAGACACTATCAGATGCAGCCCGAGGCAGAGAGCCACATCCCGTACACAACCATTATCGGCGTGCAGGATCTGATCACATGGTGATGCCAAGGTGGCACTGCTGGGGCACGAACTCTACTTCTCATGGTCCATCGAGAACAGCCCGAGGAAGCCACATGCTGACAACAAACAGCGGTACAAGGTCTGATCGTGTCCACACCGGAGTCATGGCGGCATACCTGGGCCGCATCATTTGCTTCAGATCTCGACACGTGGCCCTCCGACGGCGGCCATGGCAGACCATGACGTGGCATAGAAATTCCAGCGAGACAACGGAAGAAAACCGTTAGGTCGGATAAAAAAAAAGGAAGGGAACCCCACTAGTGGAAACAACCCCTCTCGTCCAGGGGGCCAGGGGGCAGCTGTCCCAGTTGCAACCGAATCCGGGACAAATGCCATGCATTGGTCCCGGTTCGTGCGCCCGGGGCAACAGGAATCGCCTGGGGGCATTGGTCCCGGTTCGTGGGGGACATATCGGTCCCGGCTCGTGCCACGGACCAGGACCAATGCCTAGCCACAGGCCACGTGGCACGCCCATGAACATTTGTCCCGGTTCAGTCCATGAACCGGGACCAATGCCCCCTTCCCCTATATATACTGCCCCAGCCCCCCTTCCATCTTTTTTTTTTGCTTGGAGGTGTGAGAGAGTGTGGTGTTAGTGTGTTTTATTTTACTATGCACACGAGGTGTTCGACGAAATTCCCGAGCCGCACATAAGCTCACTGAAAATGGTACCTTCGACCGAGGTTAACAAATTATCTTTTTAATCTGTAACTGATACATAAAAAAGTAGTATTTGTCGATGTACTGTGGTCATCTCTGTATTAATATGTTATTGTAATGTATTTTGATTAACTTAATTATACGATTCAGATGGATGCACGGCAGCGATGGATGTACGGTGACCGACACACTTCGAGTATATGGCAGGCCTGAATGCATTTCTTTCTGTAGCTCAGGCGAACAAAGATAATGGCTTCATGTGTTGCCCATGTGTTGATTGTCGGAACGTCAGAGAGCACTCTTCCGAAAGAATCCTTCACGGCCATCTACTTCGGAGAGGTTTCATGCCCAGCTATAATTGCTGGACCAAGCATGGAGAAAGAGGGGTTGTGATGGAAGACGATGAAGAAGAAGAAGATCCTTTGTTCCCTGAATACGACGATACTGCATTGGAAGAGAATGCAGAAGAAGGAGGTGATCAAGAACAGGCATCAGAAGAGCCCGATGATGATCTTGGCCGAGTTATTGCTGATGCAAGGGAAGACTGTGAAAATAAATTGGAGAGGTTGAAGCTGGACAACATGTTACAGGATCACAAAAAATTGTTGTACCCAAATTGCGAAGATGGTAGCACAAAGCTCGGTACCACACTGGAGTTGCTGAAATGGAAGGCACAGAACGGTGTGACTGACAAGGCATTTGAGAGTTTACTTCAACTAATGAAGCCAAAACTTCCAAAGGATAATGAATTGCCTGAGAGTACGTACGAAGCAAAGAAAGCTCTCTGCCCTCTAGGATTAGATGTGTAGAAGATACATGCATGCATTAATGACTGCATCCTCTTCCGCGGTGAGAAGTACGAGAATTTGGATGAATGTCCGATATGCACTGCACTGCGGTATAAGATCAGAGGAGATGATCCTGGTGATGTTGACGGCGAGCCCCCCCGTAAGAGGGTTCCTGCTAAGGTGATGTGGTATGCTCCTATAATACCACGGCTGAAAGGTCTGTTTAGAAACAAAGAGCATGCTAGGTTGTTGCGATGGCACAAAGAAGACCGTAAGAAAGACGGAAAGTTGAGGCACCCCGTCGATGGATCGCAGTGGAGAAAGATCGAGAGAGACTTTCCATACTTTGCAGGAGAGGCGAGAAACTTATGGTTTGGTCTAAGTACAGATGGCTTTAATCCTTTTGGGGAGTAGAGCTCCAGTCATAGCACTTGGCCTGTAACTCTATGTATGTACAACCTTCCTCCTTGGTTGTGCATGAAGCGCAAGTTCATTATGATGCCAGTTCTCGTCCAAGGCCCGAGGCAACCTGGCAACGACATTGATGTGTATCTAAGACCATTAGTGGAAGAACTCTTACAATTGTGGGGCAAACCAGGTGTAGTGTGTGGGATGAGAACGAACAAAAGCCATTTGACCTACGGGCGTTGCTTTTCGTAACCATCAATGATTGGCCTGCTCTTAGTAACATTTCCGGACATACAAACAAGGGATACAACGCATACACACACTATTTAGATAAGACTGACAGTGTTTTTTTGGATAAATGTAAAAAGGTTATATACCTGGGGCATCGTAGATTTCTTCCGATCAAGCATCCCTTAAGAAAGAAAGGAGGGAAGCATTTCAGAGGTGAGGCAGATAACCGGAAGAAGTCTGAGCTCCGTAGTGGTAATGATATATTCGATATGGTCAAGGACCTAGAAGTAATCTTTGGTAAGGCTGCTGGCAGCCAACCAGTTCCGTATGGCCCTGATAAGCGCGCACCCATGTGGAAGAAGAAATCTATATTTTGGGAGCTACCCTATTGGAAAGTTTTAGAGGTCCGGTCTTCGATCGACGTGATGCACGTGACAAAGAATCTCTGTGTCCATCTGCTATGCTTCCTGGGCGTGTATGGGAAGTCAAAAGATACGCCAGAAGCACGGGAGGACCAGCAACGTATGAAAGACCCAAGCATCAAGCACAAAGATACAGGGCGCCATTCCTTAAGCAGCTACGCTCTTACTAAAGCAGAGAAGGAAATATTCTTTGTCCCGGTTCAGTCCATGAACCGGGACCAATGCCCCCTTCCCCTATATATACTGCCCCAGCCCCCCTTCCATCTTTTTTTTTGCTTGGAGGTGTGAGAGAGTGTGGTGTTAGTGTGTTTTATTTTACTATGCACACGAGGTGTTCGACGAAATTCCCGAGCCGCACATAAGCTCACTGAAAATGGTATCTTCGACCGAGGTTAACAAATTATCTTTTTAATCTGTAACTGATACATAAAAAAGTAGTATTTGTCGATGTACTGTGGTCATCTCTGTATTAATATGTTATTGTAATGTATTTTGATTAACTTAATTATACGATTCAGATGGATGCACGGCAGCGATGGATGTACGGTGACCGACACACTTTCGAGTATATGGCAGGCCTGAATGCATTTCTTTCTGTAGCTCAGGCGAACAAAGATAATGGCTTCATGTGTTGCCCATGTGTTGATTGTCGGAACGTCAGAGAGCACTCTTCCGAAAAATCCTTCACGGCCATCTACTTCGGAGAGGTTTCATGCCCAGCTATAATTGCTGGACCAAGCATGGAGAAAGAGGGGTTGTGATGGAAGACGATGAAGAAGAAGAAGATCCTTTGTTCCCTGAATACGACGATACTGCAATGGAAGAGAATGCAGAAGAAGGAGGTGATCAAGAACAGGCATCAGAAGAGCCCGATGATGATCTTGGCCGAGTTATTGCTGATGCAAGGGAAGACTGTGAAAATAAATTGGAGAGGTTGAAGCTGGACAACATGTTAAAGGATCACAAAAAATTGTTGTACCCAAATTGCGAAGATGGTAGCACAAAGCTCGGTACCACACTGGAGTTGCTGAAATGGAAGGCACAGAACGGTGTGACTGACAAGGCATTTGAGAGTTTACTTCAACTAATGAAGCCAAAACTTCCAAAGGATAATGAATTGCCTGAGAGTACGTACGAAGCAAAGAAAGCTCTCTGCCCTCTAGGATTAGATGTGTAGAAGATACATGCATGCATTAATGACTGCATCCTCTTCCGCGGTGAGAAGTACGAGAATTTGGATGAATGTCCGATATGCACTGCACTGCGGTATAAGATCAGAGGAGATGATCCTGGTGATGTTGACGGCGAGCCCCCCCGTAAGAGGGTTCCTGCTAAGGTGATGTGGTATGCTCCTATAATACCACGGCTGAAAGGTCTGTTTAGAAACAAAGAGCATGCTAGGTTGTTGCGATGGCACAAAGAAGACCGTAAGAAAGACGGAAAGTTGAGGCACCCCGTCGATGGATCGCAGTGGAGAAAGATCGAGAGAGACTTTCCATACTTTGCAGGAGAGGCGAGAAACTTATGGTTTGGTCTAAGTACAGATGGCTTTAATCCTTTTGGGGAGTAGAGCTCCAGTCATAGCACTTGGCCTGTAACTCTATGTATGTACAACCTTCCTCCTTGGTTGTGCATGAAGCGCAAGTTCATTATGATGCCAGTTCTCGTCCAAGGCCCGAGGCAACCTGGCAACGACATTGATGTGTATCTAAGACCATTAGTGGAAGAACTCTTACAATTGTGGGGCAAACCAGGTGTAGTGTGTGGGATGAGAACGAACAAAAGCCATTTGACCTACGGGCGTTGCTTTTCGTAACCATCAATGATTGGCCTGCTCTTAGTAACATTTCCGGACATACAAACAAGGGATACAACGCATACACACACTATTTAGATAAGACTGACAGTGTTTTTTTGGATAAATGTAAAAAGGTTATATACCTGGGGCATCGTAGATTTCTTCCGATCAAGCATCCCTTAAGAAAGAAAGGAGGGAAGCATTTCAGAGGTGAGGCAGATAACCGGAAGAAGTCTGAGCTCCGTAGTGGTAATGATATATTCGATATGGTCAAGGACCTAGAAGTAATCTTTGGTAAGGCTGCTGGCAGCCAACCAGTTCCGTATGGCCATGATAAGCGCGCACCCATGTGGAAGAAGAAATCTATATTTTGGGAGCTACCCTATTGGAAAGTTTTAGAGGTCCGGTCTTCGATCGACGTGATGCACGTGACAAAGAATCTCTGTGTCCATCTGCTATGCTTCCTGGGCGTGTATGGGAAGTCAAAAGATACGCCAGAAGCACGGGAGGACCAGCAACGTATGAAAGACCCAAGCATCAAGCACAAAGATACAGGGCGCCATTCCTTAAGCAGCTACGCTCTTACTAAAGCAGAGAAGGAAATATTCTTTGAATTCCTTTACAGTATCAAGGTTTCGTCTGGCTTCTCGTCGAATATAAAGGGGATAATAAACATGGCAGAGAAAAAATTCCAAAACCTGAAGTCTCATGACTGCCACGTGATTATGACGCAGTTGCTTCCGATTGCATTGAGGGGGCTTCTACCGGAAAATGTTTGAGTACCCATTGTGAAGCTATGTGCATTCATGAACGCAATATCTCAGAAGGTAATCGATCCAGAAATTCTGACAAGATTACAGAGGGATGTGGTCCAGTGTCTTGTTAGTTTTGAGTTGGTGTTCCCACCATCCTTCTTCAACATTATGACTCATCTCCTGGTTCACCTATGTGATGAGATTCATATTCTCGGTCCGGTATTTCTACACAATATGTTCCCCTTTGAGAGGTTCATGGGAGTCTTGAACAAATATGTTCATAACCGTGCTAGGCCAGAAGGAAGCATCTCGAAGGGCTATGGAACGGAGGAGGTCATTGGGTTCTGTGTTGACTTTATTCCTGACCTTAAGACGATTGGTGTTCCTGAATCGCGGCATGAGGGGAGACTGAGGGGAAAACGAACGCTGGGAAAGAAAACAATGATACCCAGGGACGGGCATTCGTTTACCAAATCACACTACACAGTTCTACAAAATTCTATGTTCATGGCTACGTATCTCGAGGAACACAAGAATATTGTACGCTCCGCAAACCCGGGGAAGGATGACTCATGGATTAAACGCAAACACATGGAGACTTTCGGGAGTTGGTTGCAAACACATCTTATAAATGACAGCATTGTTGAAGATCAGCTGTACATGTTGGCAGGGTCACCATCTTCTACTATTGGGAGTTTTCAAGGGTACGAGATAAATGGGAATACATTTTACACGAGCTCCCAAGATAAGAAGAGCACCAACCAAAACAGTGGTGTCCGCTTTGATACAACAAACGAGAATGGAAAAAATGACACATACTATGGTTACATAGAGGAGATATGGGAACTTGACTATGGACCTTCTTTTAAGGTCCCTTTGTTCAAGTGCAAATGGGTCAACCTGAATGGAGAAGGGGTAAAGGTAGACCCGCTTTATGGAATGACGACAGTGGATCTCAACAATATTGGTTACAATGACGAACCATTCGTCCTAGCCAATGATGTGGCTCAGGTCTTCTATGTGAAGGACATGTCCTCGAGACCGAAAAAAAGAAAAAATAAGCAAACAAATTCATCATATGATGAGCCGAAGCGTCACATAGTTCTCTCAGGGAAAAGAAAAATCGTGGGAATCGAGGACACGACAGACATGTCAGAAGATTATAATAAGTTTGTTGAAATTCCACCCTTCACAGTGAAAGCTGACCCCACCATCCCGTTAAATAATGAAGATACTCCATGGTTACGGCCGAAGCGATCATAAGCAAGGGAGAATTCAGAAGAGTAGATAGGGATGTTGGTGATGTTACAGTGAAAGCTGACCCCACCACCCACTTTGTTGTTTCTCTCTCCTCCGTCTGTTGGTGATGTGTAATAATAAGCGTGGAATACATGATTATATAGTTCTGTTTATTCAGTATTTTGTATTGACCGGTAAAAAGCTGACAACTATGACCCATATCCGATTATGAGATAACTGTAGGCAGATATGGCAGGAACACTTCGAAGTGATAGTACGGATACCATCCTGACAGATATTGCAGGATTATAACTACTTTGGAGATGTAGTATGTGTTGACATACGGTATAGAACAAGTAATTATGGCAGGCCTCTATTGTTATTCATTGGAGTTAACCACCATAAACAGCCCAAAACAGTTTTGACTGACTGCTTTACATCGATAGGGGATGTAGTTGCTTCTGCTTGGCCAGAGACTGTCCACCGCTCGGAAACTTTCGCTCATGATTTTAATAAGTCTTGGCGAAGTACAATCCGAAGGATAACGAGTGGCTAAGTAGATTGTATGAGGATAGAGAAAGATGGGCTTTGCCTTATGCGTGTCATATATTCTGCGCAGATATTGCAGGCACACTTCGAAGTGATAGCGGGGATCGGGATAAAGGGAAAATACGTGTGGATGCGCGGCTGCACACAGGGCCGGTTACAGCAGCCCTGTGCGCAGCCCACATCTCAATGGGGGAGACTGAGGAGAGAGAAATGTTATCCCTAAAAGGAGATGTCACCTTGAGTTGAGTAAATATTTTAATTATTCATTGTGTTGCTTGGGGAAGATCCCAAATTCTCCGTGTTAAAAAGGTACAACTCGATATTTATATTCAAATTATATGCAAATGGTAAAATAATTAATAGTTTCAATAGTTAGAATAATTATTTAGTTAAACGAAAAATGGATTTGAATTAGTTATGCAAATTCTAGCATTTTTCATTTTGAAATTTTTGTCAAATTCGAAAGTATATAGAAGTTGTTAATGTGCAAACTTAAACAATTTTCAAATTTTGGCGCTAAAATTTTTTGGCCCGCAGGGTGCCACCAAATTTCGAAAAAAGTTTTGGTCCCGGCCCGTGGTACCAACCGGGACCAAAGGGGGTGCCTCTAGTCCCGGTTGGTGGCACGGGCCGGGACTGGAGGCCCAGTTGTATAAATATCTCGGCCCTCTCTCCAGGCCGAGCGACCAGCCAGGGACAGCGGACATGCCTTGGCGAAGCCCTGCCGGCGGCGGCAACGGGTAGGAAGATCCCGCCGGCGCTGGTTCCGCCGGCGGGGTTGAACTAGGGACGCGTTTTTGTCGACACAAAATATATATTAAAAAGGCCCGGGGGCCGTGCTTACATAGGGGGGCGGCGCGGCCACAGGAGGCTGGCCGTGCTTACATATAGGGGGCGGCGGCGCGGCCACAGGCGGCCGGCCGTTTCTTAGGGGGAGGGTGGGTATCCTAGTATATTAGGGGGGGCGCGCCGGCGCCGGCCTAGTCCTCCTCGTCGGAGGAGATGCACTGGTAGGGGGGTGCCTGCCACAGGTGGGCAGGAAGCTGGGGCGGGCCCGCCGGTGGCTACGGAGGCATCGGGGGCGCGTGCGGCGGCGGCGGGGGCAGCTCCTCCGTCTGCGGTGGCGGCGGCGGCGGGGGCAGCTCCTCCGGCGACCATACGCCGCCGGTCCAGGCCCAGGACATGCCGTACTCCAGGCCGGGGGGGAGCGGCTGCGATGGCGGCTGGTCCTCGGACGCCTCCAGCTCGGCGTTCATCACCTGCCACCAAGGGGCAGGCGCCGAAGGGGGCTGCATGGCTGCACCGTCGGCGGCAGCGTCGGCCAGGACCTGCTCCCACCGCTTGACCTCGTCCACGACGAGGGAGCGGCGGGAAAGCCTTGTAGGCCTCCTCCAAGCTGGCCCGGAGCTCGGGGTCCTCGTCCTCGGCGATGGCGTCGCCGATGTCCTCAAGGAGCCACAGCTCCGGCTCCCTGCCGGGCGGTGGCGCGGGGTAGTCCTCCACGCTCACCTCCTCCTGGGCGATGGGGATGAAGGAGCGCCGGCGCATGTCGTGCTCCTGCTGGAACCAGACGGCCCAGTAGGGGGAGCTGCGCGCGTACGCGCGGTCCCTGAGGAGGTGGGCCGGCAGGAGACGGCGCCGGCGGTCGATCTCCTCGCGCGCGGCCTCGTTGGTCGGGGCCGGCGGCACCGGGATGCGCTGGGGGTTGAGGTGCCATCCGTCCGGGAGGTGGACGTCCGGCCAGAAGACCGGCGTGGCGTGGTCCCAATGCCACTCGGCCTCCGCCGTCCGCACGTACCGGCGGAAGCGTTTACCCTTGGGCGCGGCGCGGGGCGGCGGGCGTGCCGCCGGAGGTGGAGTGGAGACGCGCGGCGCCCCGCCAATGCGGACACCTCCCGGGCCGAAGCCGAAGGCCTCCGCCGGCGGGGAGGGAGGGGGACGCGAGGCGTGCCGCTCGATGACCCGGCCTCGTGGTCGTTCCTGGGACGCTTGAACCAGCACGACATGGTGGCTAGGGTTCCTTTGGCTGGGATGCGGCCGGGGTGGATGGGTTGTACGGGCGGCGGGGGCCCTTTAAAAAGGACCCGGGGGGCTGGCATGCCAACCGGCGGCCGCAACGTGGCGGCGGTTGCAGGCGGCCATGAATGCGGGGGGGGGGAGCCGAGGCGTGCCGTTCGTGGCCACGCGCGCGTGGGGAAGTGGAGGGGCGGGAAGACGAGGCGACAGTGGGCCCTTTGACCATCCCTGTGGTCTTAATTTAAGGGACCAGGCGAGCCAGCCACTAGGCCGCTGGCCAGTGGCCCCTTTTGACCCCGCGACACTTTGACCGAATGCAGCCATCGGGGCTTATAATAAAAGACGCGGGCCAGTGGGCCCTTTGACCAAAATGTGGCCAGTGGGCTTACTAAAAGACGTGGGCCAGTGGACGCGGTTGGGGAAGGGGAGGCCGGTTGGAGATTGCGAGACAGGAACCAAAAAAAACGAAAACGAAAAAAAATCCTGCCGCGGCAGGGAAAAGTGGGCGGAATATTTTTTTTAAGAAGTTATCCATCCCGGTTCCTAAAACGAACCGGGACAAACTCCCTGGCCGTCCCTGGCCCAGGTTCGCCACGTGGGCCATCCCTACCATGCCGGGTCCTGGCACAACCGGGACCAATGGGGGAGGGCCATTTGTCCCGGCTAGCCCATCCCGGTTGCACAACCGGGACAAATGGGCCTTAATAACCGGGACTAATGCCCATGTTTCCACTAGTTCCCCACCGCCGCCATCTATCGGTTTCCTCCTTTCACAGCGGCGGGGTGAGCGTGGCGTGGATCGGTGGCTTTTAGGGCGGTGGCTGGGGGCCTCCGTAGTCGCGTAGGGACGACCCGGGAGGCAGTTAGTGATCGTAATACGGAGATATATGTAGCTAGCAATGGTTTGGTAGTAATATTTTGCAATCTTTTCATCTGCACAAGTTTTAGCACGATATATAACACGTTTCTGTCTTGTGGTTGAGCTTCTTTTTCAAAGTAAGCAGTCTTTAAACCTATGTGAAACATTACTCCCTGCGTATCGAAATGTAAGATATTTTAATATTTTCTACACATCATGTATCTAGTTGTGTTTTAGTGTAAAATGCATATGAATCTACACATTAAAACGTGTCTAGATACATTTAGTTTAGAAAACGTTAAAACATTTTATATTTTGAAACAGAAGGAGTCCTATTTTTTTATGCTTTCAATCATTTCGTAACATATACTTTTGCTAATTTTTAGATTATCTTTTGGAATTATATTCATAGTTTTCATGTACTTTTCTGCAATTGGTTCAATTTTGCGTGGTTTCTAGTTTCATATTCAATTTCTCAAAATCTTTGCGCTTTTCCTTATTCTTTTATTTTGCGAGAAAGAGGTATTTCGTTCTATCAATTGTCTGGGATTACCACGGGAGATATAGAGTTGAAGTTGATAGTTTGTGGAGGTTGGACTTAAGGACTTTGCGTTCCGAAGCCTTGATTCCAGATATAAGGGTATAATTCAGATTCTTCAGTTAGTTATCTTACAAAATTCTAATCTATGTGGCTTCACAAATGAAAAGCAATTTTGAGAGTCATTTGCATGAAGCAAACAGAATAAAACTAAGAATTTAGGTTAGTCATGTAATACATGCACAACCGAAATTGTAAGTTCTCTATTTAAGTCCACCTTTTTTTGTGGCATGGAACTTCAGTCTACTTATGAATTTGCACAAGGCTTTTTTTTTCGAAACGGGAACTGTGTCCCGGTCTCTGCATAATTTGCACGAGGCTGAAAGTGTGCGTTCGAAAAATTTCATGTGTGCTAGGAAAGATTATTCCAGTCTGCTTCTGAATTTGCAGAAGGCGGTTTCTTTTGTTTTAGTAGCCTTTTAGAGTTAAGATTTGGTGCATTTGGTACTCGTGTAACTGGCATCAGAAAGGTTGAGTACTCTTTGATGTATCACAATGCAACATCTACCCTGCTCTACATGCTAAAAAGTGTAATTACCCTCTCGGTGCTAATGTAATTGGCATAGAGAGAAGACAGGTGTGTGTGCGTTTCCCCTTGGGTTTCCATTGATAGATCACACGGATACATATACAGAGAGGTGGAGTCGGGCAGCGCACGCAGGCGAGCCACGATCCGTGAGAGTAGCGATCGCACACGTATCAAGGAGTTACAGTTAGGGTATACAACAGAAAACACTACGTGTTCCTACAGCCCCCCGCAGTCGGAACGGCGCCCTGGACGACGTTTAGACTGGACCTGAAATCTTCAAACACACCTGTCGGTAGACCCTTCGTGAAGATGTCCGCATACTGTGAACTGGTGGGGACATGAAGAACACGAGCCTCTCCCAAAGCGACGCGATCCCGTACGAAGTGGAGATCGATCTCCACATGCTTGGTGCGGTGGTGCTGGACGGGATTGGTGGAGAGGTACATAGCAGAGATATTGTCACAGTAGACAATGGTAGCTCGAGGAACGGGCTGCTGTAGCTCCTGAAGCAACTGACGAAGCCAACATGACTTTGCAATACAGTTGGCAACGGCGCGGTATTCAGCTTCTGCAGAGGACCGAGATACAGTATGTTGTCTCTTAGAGGACCAAGAGACGAGGTTGTGCCCAAGAAACACACAAAACCCGGAAGTAGACTTGCGGGTGTCGGGGCACCCTGCCCAATCGGCGTCTGAATATGCGATAAGATCACGCGAAGAATCAGAGTAAAGCTGCAACCCAAAGTGGGATGTTCCCTGTATATAGCGCAGGATGCGCTTGATCAGGGTGTAATGGGGCTCACGTGGGTCATGCATGAACAAGCAGACCTGCTGGACGGCATATGAGATATCCGGACGGGTGAGGGTGAGGTACTGTAGTGCACCCGCAATGCTGCGATAGAGTGTGGGGTCAGAAACAGGAGCACCGGTCTTGCCTGAGAGTTTAGATTTTGTGTCAACAGGAGTGGAGATGGGATTGCAGTTAAGCATATGGGCACGATCAAGGATCTCTAATGCATACTGATGTTGAGAGAGAAATAACCCGGCGGTGTTGCGGTGGACGTTAACCCCAAGAAAATGATGCACCTCGCCTAGATCACTCATATGGAACTCACCATTAAGAGAGCGGATGATCTGGTTGAGAAGGGATGTGGTGTTGGCGGTGAGGAGAATGTCATCCACATACAATAGGAGGTATGATATGGAGGAGCCACGGTGAAGAATGAAGAGGGATGAATCACAACGCGAGGGATTTTTTGAGGCGACAGACGTGATGTGGGTGGGTGGTGTCGACGAAGCCTGAAGGCTGCTGGCAGTAGACGGTCTCTGCAAGATCACCATGAAGAAATGCATTTTTGACATCCATCTGGTGGATGGGCCACGAGTGGGATGTCGCAATGCTCAAGACCACGCGAATGGTAGCCGGTTTCACCACCGGGCTGAAGGTCTCATCATAGTCCACGCCGGCCTGCTGTGTGAACCCGCGAACAACCCAACGAGCCTTGTAGCGAGACAAAGACCCATCGGGATGAAACTTGTGCCGAAATATCCACTTGCCTGTCACGGCGTTAACACCTGCAGGACGAGGAACCAAAGACCAAGTGTCATTCTGGATTAGAGCAGTAAATTCATCTAACATAGCGTCATGCCAATGGGGGTCTTTTAGAGCAGCTCGGTACGAAGATGGAATGGGAGAAGGGGTGGTAGACACGGATAAGTTGAAGTTTTGCTTTGGCATAAAATAGCCTTGTTTTCCTCTGGTGACCATGCGGTGGTGATTCTCGGGTGGCTGTACCGAGATGGCCTTCGGTGGGAGTGCATGCAGAACTGGCAGATGCGGATCGGGTGGTGGTGGGTCCGGCTGTGCATGCGGCGCCAGCGAGTGCATGCGCGCGTGGCCGGACGGAGCGAAAACGCGTCCGTGCGGGGATCCCGGTGGAGATTCGCTGGAGCCGGCAGGGGTGCAGGGGGATGGATCCGAGGTGGGGCGTGCGGTCTCAGGGGACGCGCTGGGCGACGTTTCCGAGGTGGATTGTGTCGGGGGCGTGCGGGTGGAGGCAGGTGGCGGGGTTTGGTTGGCTGGGGCTGTATCGGTGGTAGGTGGGATTCTCGGGCGGGCTGTTGCACGCACGGTGAGAGGATTGGAGCCCGGATTTGCTGTGCTCGTGGGTGGTGCAGCTGGCTGTGTGGCAGGCGAATAAGGGAACGTTGCCTCGTCAAAAATCACATGACGCGAGATGTGCACTTTTCTGGTTTGGAGATCCAGGCAGCGGTACCCCTTGTGCTCACGGGGGTAACCGATAAATACACAGCGGTGTGAGCGCGGCGTGAGCTTGTGGCTTGCGGTGGCATGAGAGTTAGGGTAGCACAAGCATCCGAAAGTGCGCAAGTGATCATACGTGGGGTGGGTGCCGTAAAGGAGATAGTGAGGTGTAAGGTGGGAGATGGCACGAGAGGGGCGTAGGTTGAGAAGGTGGGTAGCGGTGTGAAGGGCTTCAACCCAGAAAGGGGGTGGAAGTTTGGCTTGGAATAAGAGGGTTCTGACAATGTCATTGGTTGTCCGGATGAGGCGTTCAGCTCTACCGTTTTGAGGGGAGGTGTAGGGGCAGGACAGCCGTAGTGAGATGCCATGCCGTGACAGAAAAGAGCGCTTGGTGGTGGTGAGAAACTCTCCTCCATTATCACATTGTAAGCAACGAAGAACTTTGTTAAATTGGGTGGAAACAAAGGTAATAAAGCGTTGCAAGGTATCACAAGTGTCAGACTTGTTGCGCAAAGGGAAGCTCCATGAAAAGTGAGAGTAATCATCAAGGATGACAAGATAATACTTATAACCAGAAAAGCTAATGACTGGAGATGTCCATAAATCACAGTGTATTAAATCAAAAGGAGCTAAAGCATGCGAATGAGACTGCGAAAATGGCAGGCGTGCTTGTTTGCCCAACTGACAAGCATCGCAAAAGGAGAGTCTAGTGGGGCTGTTATTACAATGAGAAAGAAAATCGAGTGGTAAATGCGATAAAGCAGCGGAGCTAGGGTGGCCAAGGCGACGATGCCAAAGATCACCGGAGACGGAGAGAGCCGAAGAGGGGTGTCCACCATGAGTGCCATAAAAGGGGTAGAGACCATCGGAGCTATTGGATCTCATGACCGTTCTCTTGGTTGCCAAATCCTTCACAGAGAAGCCAAAAGGATCAAATTCAATAGAGCAAGAATTATCACGAGTAAATTGACGAGTACTAATGAGATTTTGTATGAGCTTGGGGGAATAGAGCACATTGTTAAGCTGAAAAGAGTGAGGATGGAGCTTGACGGTACCGGTGGCAACTATTGGAAGACGAGACCCATTACCGACGACAATGTGTTGAGAATTACCCTCTAATGAAGAATGAGAGGTGGTCAAGGTACCTGGGTTGCCGGTGACGTGAGAGGACGCGCCGGAGTCCATTAACCACTCGGGTCGAGGGGGAAGAGCTGCACCGTAGTTGTTGGCGTAGTGGATCATGGCGGTGTTATCCCATGTAGGCGCGGAGTAGGCGGTGTAGGCGTGGTGTGGCTGTCCCGGAGCGGCACCGAGGATGCTCGATGCGTTTGGTGGAATCCAGGGAGCACGCGGTGGTGGAAAGGGCATGCCCATGGGGGCGAAATACCCAAGCCACGGCTGTTGCGCAGCTGCACCGCGACCGGCGTAGTCACCGGCGCCGCGTCCACGGCCTCGGCCGCCAGTACGCCCACCGCGGCCACCGCCGCGGTTGCCGCCGTTGTTCTGCTGGTAGCCGCCCTGGTTGCCACCGTGCGGGTTCGCACCCTGGTAGCCCCCACGGCCACCGCCGGTGTTCTGCCCGCGTCCGCCACCATGAGCGGGCTGGTGAGTGCCCTGGCCGCCAGCGCCAATGTGTCCCTGGGGCGGGTGAGCGCCCTGATGTCCGGACGGGGCGCGGTCACCGCGCCCGCCGCGATCACCGCCCTCAGAGCTGCCGCCCCCCGCAGCTGCACCGTGGACGGCAAGAGCCTGAGCGCCGGCGGCCTCCTCGCGAGCCTGCGCGTCAAGCTTCATCTCGGCAATCCGGAGCCGTGAGTGAGCCTCAGAGAACGTGGGGAAGGGTTTGACACCCTCGAAGATCTCGGCCTGGAGGGCAAACTTCTTGCCGAGACCGTCGATCATCTGCATGGTGAGGGCGCGGTCGGTGAGCGGGGCGCCGACATCTTGGAGCGCATCGGCGAAGTGCTGAAGCCGGCGGCAATACTCGTCGATAGAGAGGTCGTTGCGCCGCAGATTGCGGAATTCCCGCGAGAGCATCATGATCCGCGTTTCTTGGTTGTCGAAGAAGAAGTTGTGGAGGCGAGTCCACGCGGAGTAGGCGGTGACATCCGGCGCAGACATGACGAGTTCTTGGAGGGGCTCGGAGATCGTGGAGTAGATCCACATGACGATGTCGCCGTCGGCCTGAAGCCAGTCGTCGTCGGCGAGGCGATGTTCGTTCCCGGGCGCGATGTGATCGCGAGCGCGGTGAAGACCGAGGAGGAACTGAATGAGGTTGCGCCACTTGGTGAAGTTCTGCGACGAGGATTCGAGGGTGAATTTGATGTGGTCGAGGATGCGCACGTCGTGCATGCTCGGGGCGGCGCGGTAGACGGAAGGACCCGGGGCCGCAATAGGCAGTGAAGGCGCGGCCGGAACGAGATCGGTGGGAAGAGGGGGTGCAGGGAGGGTAACAGAGACCGCAGTCGTGGGGGTGGCCAGCGTAGGAAGGGTAACAGAGACCGCAGGCGTGGGGGTGGCCAGCGTAGAGGAGGAGGGCTGGGGGCGCTGCGGCAGTGGTGTTTGGGGGTCAGCATCGAGAGGGCTGATGGGGGAGGAAGAAGGAGCCATAGCTCTGATACCAAGAAGACAGGTGTGTGTGCGTTTCCCCTTGGGTTTCCATTGATAGATCACACGGATACATATACAGAGAGGTGGAGTCGGGCAGCGCACGCAGGCGAGCCACGATCCGTGAGAGTAGCGATCGCACACGTATCAAGGAGTTACAGTTAGGGTATACAACAGAAAACACTACGTGTTCCTACATAGAGCATTGCATCAGCGCATATAAGGGGGCAGGTAAAATAATCAGTGACTGAGGGGCACCCACCCAGAGCACATGAAACAAGGGATTATATTAGGCAGCTAGTGTTCCTGCCGCAAGCTGGATGGTTAGACAGTTAAGGGAGTGGATGGCGACAGGACCGCCCCCGGGCAATCCCCTAGCTCGCCGCCGGCGGTTTACCCTGGCCCCGGGAGATCCTATCCTCTCTACGACTCCGACGGGGTCGGGCGGGGGGTCTCGTTTTGGGGTTCTCGAAGATGCCGCGGGTGCTGACACGTGCGCTGCGGACGTCGCCTTTGCGGCGGCGGAGGAGGTGCTCACTGACGTCTGGGAGGTCTCGGGCGCCGTCGCTGATCGCCCCGCGGTGGCCGACGAGGTGCGGGCTCAGGAGTTCTGGGCCGGCGCGGGATTCCCGACGAGGGACTCGCTGTTCTGGGAAAGGGCCGAGCAAGTGGCGTCACGCGGTCGGCATCGGAGGCGGACTCGGCATGCGCCTCCTCGCCGAGCCCCGTTTCGGCTTCTTCGGCGAGTCCGGTGGGGCGCCGTCTGCGGGCTCCGGTGGTGCGCGTAGGATGGAGGGGGCTAGTCCCCCGTCCGCGGGTCACACCGGCCCCGTGCCTTGGAGACTTCTTCCCTGAGGAGTTCTTGGGCGCGGTGGTGGAGTCGAAGACGAAGACCGGCGGGGGAGAGCTGGCGATCCGCGATCCGGATTCTGCGGGTTCGAGCGCGGCGGCCGCGGTTCAGTCTCGTGGGGCCGCTGGGCCCAAGCCAAAGCCTTGGGGCCACTTCCAGGCAGCTTTCGCATATCTCTGGTCCAAGTCGGAGCGGACCAGGGTTCGCGAGTCTGCGATCGTCCCATCGACTGCGCCTCCTCCTTCCGCGATAACTACTCCGATCGCTGCCTCGCCCTCGCCGAACGCTACCTCGCCCTCGCCGATCGCTGTCTCGCCCTCGCCGAGCCGGAGAACCTTTCTGCAGGTCTTGACCTAGCCGTCCGCGCAGATGGCGGCTCCCCACCGTGCGGTCTACGGCCCCCGGGGCCGGCACCAGCAGGACGGGCGTGGGGACTGGGCGCGGCGTGATGGCTGGTGTGGCCAGACCGATGGCCGGGCCTCCGTCGTTCGCGCCCATGCAGCACGGGTTGGCCCCGAACCCTAGGCCGATGCCACCCCTGCCTGGCTTGGCTCATGCGGCGGCGGTGATCGGGGACCAAACGTGGCGCCGGACGCTAACCCAGTGGCGGTACAGGCTCCCGCAGCGGCTCCGTTGCTCGCAGCGGCGGCGGCACCGGCAGGGCCTGGGTTTGCGGTTGGTACGGTGGCAGCAGCGGGTGTGGTGAGACGGAAGAACAAGAAGAAGAAGGTGGCTCCGGTCGCAGCGACTGCTGGGACACTCGAGGCATCTGTAGCATTACCAACTCCCATGGTTGAACAGCAGGGGCTTGCCGCCGCTGGACCCGTGGGGGTTGACGTTGCCACGGCTGCGGTGGTTCGGAAGACCAGGTGTTGGAAATGCGAGGTGGACACGCATGCAAGAAAAGATTGTCCGGTGGATCACTACTGCTACATGTGCGATTCAAAGAAGCATCCCATGAAGAAGTGCCCTACTCTCAGGCTCCCTAAGCCGACAATGTCCATTGGTGGGATTGGTAGCTTTCATACTATGTTCTCTCGGTTCCCGGATAACTTGTTTCAGGAGGGGGAAGCGTCTGGGGGGACCGGTAGCGCTGGTCACGGTGGTAGGCACTGCAGCCACGGCGAAACAGGTCGAGATGACGGTTGCTCGCATGAGTTCCGCTCCGCGGTGGAAGTGGGAGGCGCTGCCTGCTGGTGAGAACCGTTTCAAGGTGGTGTTCCCGTCGGTGGCAGAATTGGAGAGGTTCGATGGGATGGACTTTGGGGTGCCATCTCAATCTACTAGGCTGTTGTTCAGTAAGTGGAAGCCAGAAGACATTGAGCCTAAGCTAGAGTTCTACCAGACGTGGGTTTATGTGGAAGGGGTCCCAAATCCATTGAGACACTTCCTTGGTCTGTGGGCGGTTGGCTCTCTCATCGGTATTACCTTGGATGTGGATCTTCTGGCTCTACGTCGCAGAGGTATTGTTCGGTTGCGGATAGCGCTGTCAGATGACGAGGTGTTCAACAAAGTGGATGAGGTGGGTCCTTACACGTACACGGATGGTGTGCTTTGTTTAAAAGGGTATGGCTTCACTTTTCGCCCAGAGCCTGAGGATTTTGTGCCAGAGCCAGACTTCGTACCTTACATGTGGGACTTGAAGACGCCTTCCGAGTCCTCTACCAGAGGGGTCTGTGATGATGTGATTGACTCCGCTGCTGGCTTAGACGGTGAAGTGGGGGATGCTACGAGCATGGCTATTGACTCGTCCCCTGCTGATGGTGGTGATGCAGCACATACAGAGGCGTTGGAGCTGCTGAAGAACTATGCATTAACGCTAATTAACTTGTCTCCGGTCACTCCTAGGGGAAAGGAAATTGTGCGTTTGATGCAGTCCTCAGGCGGCTTTCTCGCCAAACTTGCTTCGGTGGAGACGCCGTCTTGCGTGGCTTCTTCGGGTGTGTTGCAGGGTGCAGGACGCACCCGGATATCCGTCGCCCAGGCGAGGCCGATAGACGACGTGCAGCTAGGCTCTAGTGGCTACCGGGCGCTAGTTGCTGGGCCGGGCGGGCGGACGGCGGGCGGTCAGGGGCCAGCACCACCCGGAAGCCGGCTGCTGGGCCGGGCGGGACACGCCTATTCGCCGCCCAGGCGGCAGCGGCCAGCACCAGCGACCAGCAGATGGCGGGCCGTTCGCCTACCGGCCCTGCTACAGCGGCGCAGGGTGGGGAGCAGGCGGCTCCCGCCCAGGCGACGGCTAGCGGCGGTGGGTTGGACGGTGCTGGCCGTCGCCTACACTGGCGCAGACGCCCGGGCGGGGCGGTGTGCAGGTGCCTGCTGCGCACGTCGTTGGCGGGCCGAGTGTGCGCGCGTCGTCGCCGGTTCGTGATGATTCGATGGCTACAACAGCGACATCTCCGGGCCGTCCGTCCGGGTCCCCTGGGCCCAGGGCAGTGCGCCGGGAGACCGTGACGACGTCGGTGACTCTGACACCACTCCCTGGCAGTGGCACGGACGCGACGGGTCCTGTCATGGCGAGTCAGGACATGGTGGTCAGGGGGGTTTCTTCTTCGACATCACCCCCTCCGCCGTGGCGCCCTCCTCCGTTCTTGGGCACCCTAAAGGTGGGCTGAGACGGAGCGCTTGCCATCTCGTTGCTGCGGATGGGGCTTCATCGACGGACGAGGACGCGATGTCTAAGGCCATGCGGCGCAAGGCGGCATTGTACTCGGCTACACCATAGGGTATGGGTCCTAATCCTGGATCATTTCTTTCTTTTTCAGATACCAAATTATCCTCTAGTCTAGGTGTAGTTGGTGTTTCATTAGGGAAGAATGACAAGGAGATCACGTTGTCCACTCATGTGTTGAAGCATATGGAATTTGATCGTTTAACAGTCAATCCGAGTGCTTCTCCCATGGTGGACATACCCCACATGGATGATGATTCAGCGTATGCCTCTTCGGATGGACAACTTTTATCACATCTAGTGGGGGAAGTGACTGAGGTGGGATTGGATGAGGACGGGTTTGGATCTTTATTTGATCTATATGCTTCCGGCCGGAAATCCAAAACCGCTAAACATAAGAGGAAAAACTCACCGCGAAACATCGCGAGACCGCCTAAAAATTCAATTGTTTCCCGATGAATGGCTTATTCACTAATAGCAAAGGTCTTGGAGACTTGGCTAAACATTTGAATATTGCACAATACGTCAGGGATTATGATCTGGAGTTTCTGGCTATCTCCGAATCAGGGAGGAGAGATTTCCAAGTGAGTGTTTTGAACCGCCTTTCAGGTGGTATCGACTTTACTTGGCACTCTATCCCTCCCCGCGGTAGATCGGGCGGCATTTTACTAGGCGTTAAAACTGACTCCTTTGATGTGTTAGCAAGGTCGGATGGTGATTTTCATATTAAATTACACCTCCGTAACCGGGCCGACAATTTCATCTGGAGCTTGGTCGCTGTGTATGGTGCTGCCCAGGAAGGGTTTAAAGAGGCTTTTCTGCGTGAGTTGGTTAACTTGGCTAATAATAATCCACATCCAATTTTAATTGGTGGTGATTTTAATATGCTAAGGTTTCCACATGAGAAAATCCGGGGACGGTTTGATGGTCATTGGCCTTTGTTGTTCAACGCTTTCATTGATAGCTTGGACTTGAGAGAAGTTTACATGTCCGGACGACAGTTCACCTGGGCAAATAGTCTGCCGGAGCCTAAATACGAAAAGTTGGATCGTGTATTAATGAGTACCGATTAGGAAGATAAATTCCCATTGGTAACGGTACATGCTCTAGAACGTATTGAGTCTCTATCGGATCATGCTCCCCTTCTTCTTTCAACTGGCACATCAAGAACAAAAGGCCAGACACAGTTCAAATTTGAACTGGGTTGGTTTTTGCGAGATGGTTTTGATGAACTAGTAAAGAAAGTCTGGCATAAACCGGTCTTAGGTGATAACCCAATACGGAGATGGAATAATAAAATGCGTAATTTGCGTAAATATCTCCGTGGATGGGCGAGACAGACGACCGGGATGCTAAAGAAGGAGAAATAGCGTCTTTGTTCCATTATTGATGAGTTGGATCGACTCGCTGAAACTAGGTTGCCAACTCCGCAAGAGGTTGAACTTAAAAGTCAATCCAATGTGAAAGTAGCGCAAATGTTGCGAGAAGAGGAACTCAAATGGTATCAAAGATCGAAAGCTCAATTAATTCTCGAAGGAGATTCGAACACTCGGTATTTCCATAATGTTGCCAATGGCAGACATAGGAAAAAACGGATTCAATGTCTCCAAGAGGATGAAGGTCTCATTGAGGGACAAGAGTTTCTCAAGGCCTATATCACAAAGTTCTATAAAGATCTGTTTGGGGCTCCTGAAGTAGGTAATATTACCATGGATGAGAGTCGCACAGATGATATTCCCCAAGTTTCAATGGAAGAAAACGCTTTTTCTTAATGCTCCCTTCTCTGAAGAGGAGATAAAGAAGGCGATATTAACGTAATAAGGCACCTGGCCCTGATGGTTGTCCGGCGGAGTTCTATCAGCATTTTTGGGAAATCATTAAACATGATCTCATAGAAATGTTTGATAGCTTACAGAGTGGACATCTGGAGTTATATCGTCTTAATTTTGGGGAGACCGTTTTGTTACCTAAGGTTTTGAACGCAGAAAGGATACAACAGTACCGACCAATCTGCCTTCTCAACGTTAGTTTCAAAATCTATACAAAGGTTGCAACTATTAGGCTAAATTCAGTGGCAGACCATGTGGTAAAACCTACACAGACTGCTTTTATGCAGGGTAGGAATATCCTAGATGGGGTCGTGACTTTACACGAAACCGTACATGAGTTGCACACGAAAAAGCTTAATGGGGTAATTCTTAAAATGGACTTTGAAAATGCCTATGATAAAGTGAATTGGGAGTTTCTACAACAGACTCTGAGAATGAAAGTATTTTCAGAGGAGTGGTGTACTCTAGTTCTCAGCTTCGTAGTTGGAGGTAGTGTGGCTATCAAAGTCAATGATGATGTTGGCCGATACTTCCAAACTAAGAAAGGCTTGAGACAAGGTGATCCGCTATCGCCCGTATTATTTAATTGTGGCATATATGTTAGCAATCATGATTGATCGAGCCAAAGAAAATGGCCTAATTGAGGGAATAATTCCACATCTAGTCGATGGGGGATTATCGATCCTTCAATATGCAGATAATACAATTCTCTTTATGGAACACGATTTGGAGAAAGCGGCGAATATGAAATTAATCCTTTCAGCGTTCGAGCGATTATCCGGATTAAAAATTAATTTCCATAAAAGTGAATTGTTCTGCTTTGGCGAGGCTCAAGATGCAGTTGCACAGTATACCGAGTTATTCGGATGCGAGCAAGGCCAGTTTCCTATTAAGTATTTGGGTATACCAATACATTACAGGAGATTGACTACTGCAGAATGGGGTCAAGTCGAAGAGCGCCTGCAGAAAAGGCTAGCTAGTTGGAAAGGAAAATTGTTGTCACTTGGTGGACGACTGGTACTCATTAATTCAGTCCTCACTAATATGGTACTGTATATGATATCATTCTTCTAGTTACCCAAAGGAGTCTTAAAAAAACTGGATTATTTCCGATCAAGATTCTTTTGGCAGGGTGACAACGAGAAAAAGAAATATCGATTGGCCAGATGGGATGTAGTTTGTCGTCCACGAGATCAGGGGGGGCTCGGTATTCATGACCTCCAAGTCAAGAATTCAGCCCTACTTGGTAAATGGATTTTTAAACTACTTACCGAAGATGGCGTATGGCAGACCATCCTGAAACGTAAATACATAGGTTCAAAAGCAATATCACAGGTTATGTGGAAACCAGGTGATTCACACTTTTGGGCTGGACTTATGGCGAACAAATATTTTTTTTTGCTATAGGGTATTTAAGATTAAAGATGGATCGCAGATACGGTTCTGGGAGGACAAGTGGTTAGGTAATACCACACTCAGAGAACAGTATCCGGCCTTGTACACGATTGCACGACATAAGGATGCTACGCTGGCTACGGTCATGCAAACATCACCTCCTAATGTTACGTTCAGGCGAGATTTACTCGGGCCTCGACTTGCGTCTTGGCAAAACCTGGTTGGTAGATTAACTACGGTTACTCTTACACCAGGCACTGATGAATTTCGTTGGAAGTTCACTAAGAATGGAATGTTCTCGGTGGATTCCATGTACAGGGCTATGATCCAATCGTATCTGCCAGTCGATATCTTCAAAAATGTATGGCGTATGAAAGTACCGCTGAAGATTAAGATCTTCGCGTGGTACCTTCGTAAGGGGGTCATACTCACAAAGGATAATCTTGTCAAACGTAATTGGCATGGGAGCTCTAAGTGTGTTTCTTGTTCTCACGATGAGACAATTAAACACTTATTCTTTGATTGCACATTTGCGCGTTCTATATGGTCCGCTATCCAAATGACTTCGAATCTATATCAACCCATTTCCGTTGCGAATATGACTAATTGAATGACTACCCAAGTGGTAGTGTTCTGTTTGGTGGGCGGATGGGACCATGGTAAGATGAATAGGTCAAAGGAAGGTTCCATCTGCATGGGTAAGTATTACCTAGGATTAATCACAACTACCGTCAAGATTCTTGCGCCGTAAATTCGCGTTAACCATGGGTCTTCTATGGGTGGAGTAAGTCAGTTGTGATCTTTTCTCGTTCGCATGTCAACGGGCTGAAAGAGACGTATGATGTAGGTTCTGCGGGACTACACGCACATGGGTGGGAGCCCTTACGTCCCACGGACTCTAGGGTCTATGAGTGTCTGCCAGGGGCGCGTAGATCTCCATCGTGAGGGGTGGAATCAGGCGTTCAACCTGCTGGCGGAAATGGGTGGGCATGCGTTGTGCGGAGAAGCACGATTTGGCTTGGCCCAACAACCGGGCCCCACGACTAAGTGGGAGTGGATAGGAACGTACGCTTAGTTGTGCAACATGGTCTTGTTCGTCCATGGGTAAAGTAACGCACCTATGCAGAGTGTAAAAGGATGTGGCATGTTACCCCATGTTCCAGGAAGGAGCTGCGAACGCCGCAGGAAAGGCAACTCCATGATGTTCTAATCCTGTGAAGATCTGGCGGGCATAGTTTTCAGAATTAAAAGCAACCTCTTGAAGAAAGATTTACAAAAACCTTGCATTATCTTATGACTGTTTTGAGTCTAAAGTTGTAGTTAGTGCATCAAACTACCCACCATATATCATGAACTTGCTGAGTAACGCTCGTTACTCATTTGTTCCCGTTTGACCCCCTGCTTAGAGTTGAAGCCTTTGGAAGTCGTCATCGTGAAGCCATCGCTACCTCATGAAGCTAGGTGGGGTGATCTACTACTTAGTCGGTAAAGCATCGTCATCAACAACGCTGGTGGAGGAGAAGCTATCAAGATGTAGGTAGAGTCCATTCTTGGACTTAGCTATTACAAGCCATAAATTTGGGATGACATTAGCCGTAGTGGATTAGTTCCGAGCTTGAGTTCTTCTCCAACTTGGAGCTTCGAGTTGCTTCTTCTGATATTTCATTTGCATGATATGTTCCTTAATTCATCAAAGTGATTCTCAAGATTTTGTAATGAAGTTTGTATACTATAGCTTTTCTTGGACCCGCTGTGTTTCTGTTGTACCACTCTAAGAGATGTAATATTCACGGATAAGTCCTTCTGTGAGTGTTATGTCACCAACTTGCGCACTACACATGCCGTGGTGTGCTGGTTCACCACAACAGATGGAATAAATCCCACAAAATTGCACATCTAAGGGAGAAGTACCAAACCAGGTATCTTCCCAAAACCTAATTTTGTTACCATCTCCCACTTTCCATCTAAACCCAAACTTGAGAGATTTAATGACTGAGGAGAGGACTTTCCAGAACCTAGAGAAACCAACTGTTGAATTAGTAAAGAGGTTTGGCCTATTCGTCTTGTAATTAGAGTCCAATCATCTCTTCCAGAGTCTGTCCTCAGCAGATATGTATCTTTTGACCCAAGACCCTAAGAGGCAGATATTGACACCCCTAAGGTTTGGAATGCCCCGACCCCCGAATTCCTTTTTCATGCACACTAGGTTCCAGTTTCCTAAATGTATCTTCCTATGCCCCGCAAAATCATTCCATAGGAAGTTGGCCATTTGGGAATTTATGAGGTCTAATGCCCACTCGGGGAATTTAAAAGATAGCAGGTAGATGGGAATATTTGTTAGACAAGATTTAATTAAGACAATTCTACCTGTATAGGACAGAAGTTTCCTCCTCCAACCAGCTATTCTACTAAGAATTTTGTCAATGAGGGGTTGAATATCCTCTCACATAAGCTTATCAAAGTGCAAATGAATGCCTAGATACTTAATTGGGAAAACCCCCTCTTTACATTAAAAAAATGTCAAGAAAGGGCAGAAGTTCTCCTTTCTCCAGATTAACACGGATGATTTCACTTTTATTATAGTTGATTTTCATCCCCGAGATGTTTTCAAAACGCTGCAAGACTATCTTAAGGTCTTTTGCTTTCTCGGTATCTGCCTCAGCAAGAAGGATGGTGTCATCTTCATATTAAGGCAGATAACACCTCCGGGGAAGATACTGGAGCACAACCCTTGGATGAGGTTATAATAAGTAGCTTTAAACAACATCTTGGTGAAGACATCTACAACCAGGTTAAAAGGGAGAGGCGAAAGCGGGTCACACTACCGGAGTCTGTTGCCCGTAAGGACAAAATCCCCTTCTACATTGTTAATCCTAACACCCACTGATCCACAAGCAGTAGCTTGTATAATCCACTTATCCAAGCTGGGCTAAAACCTCTGAGAGTAAGCATCTCAACAAGGAAGTTAGATTTACCTTTTCAAAAGCTTTTTGTAGTCCGGCTTAATCACAAGCCCTTTCGACTTGAAGTTGTGGATAGAGTGTATGATTTCATGGGTTGTGACCACACTCTAGGATGTATCTGCCCTTAATGAAAGCTGATTGATTAGGAGCGATGAGACTGTGGAGACAAGGAGATAATCTATTAGTGAGGACCTTAGTAAAAAAATTAAAACTACAATTCAGCAAACTAATGGGCCTAAATTTCTTCATCGAGGTAGCTTGAGCTTCCTTCGGGATAAGCGTGATAATAGTGAAATTAAGCCTGAAGAGATCTAATTTCCCTTGGTGAAAGTCAAAGAAAAGGGCTAATAGATCTAATTTAATTCAGTCCCAGAAGTGTTGGTAGAAGAGAAAGGGGCTGCCGTCAGGACCAGGGGCTCCATCAGAATAGGAGTCGAAGACAACTTTTTTAATCCCCTCTTCACTAAAAGGGGCATGAAGGGCTTCATTTTCCCATTCGGAGACTTTCTTAGCTGAATTGAGAAAATCAGGATGGAGGCTAAAACCCTCCATGTACTCTTTTTTATAGAGGTCCTTATAGAAACTAGTAGCTATAGAGAGTAAATCTTTAATGTCAGATGAGGGACAATTAGACGCATCAAGAGTGTGGATCATGGTTTTTCTCCTCCTCTGAGTAGCAACAACGTGAACATAAGTCGTATTCCTATCTCCTCCTAGGATGTTTCTGTCCCTAGACTTCTGCCTAGCCTTAGTTTCATGTTTTAACCAAATCCTTTGGATTTCTAACCGGATTTCCTTAAATCTACCTAGTTCCTCAGGATCCATCTCAACCGTCTCATATTTAATGTCTAATCTACCATACTCCTCCATCAAGCCTGATTGGAGTTTCCTCAACTCAGCCTCATTATATTTGCTCCAGCCTTTGGTGATCCTCCTGAAAGTCTTAAGCTTGTTTTGCCACTTGTCTATTGGAGAAGATCCACCATAGTTGGCAGACCAGATTGTTTCCACTAAAAGTGCAAAATCTTCCCTAAGCAGCCACCACTTCTCAAGCTTATAGCTTAGGGGTCTTAAAATAGCCGAAACCCCAGAGTCCCAAATAATGGGAGTGTGGTCACTCCCCAGACGGGGAAGTGCCTGTCAGGAAGATAAGGGGAAGATTTTTTTCAAGCTCTGTGGTCTAGAAAAATCTATCTATTGTGGACATGATCTGATCCGCCTGACCATTAGCCCAAGTGTACCTTCTACTAGTCAGCCTAATTTCTAGCAGGCTCTAGATTTCAACCCAGGCGTTGAATTTGTCGCTCCATTTATGGTTAATGTTCCCATTACTTTTATCTTCTTGAAATCTAACAAGATTAAAATCTCCTCCGATGAGGGTGGGTAATGCATCATCAATGAACATGGAGTGCAATTCGGAAATGAAAGCATCTTTACCCTCTTCATAGGGGGAACCATAAACAGAAATCACTCAAATTTTAACATCCCTAGCTTTATAGTTCAGGACGCAGGAAACAGAGCAATATCAGATTTCCCATGAAACCACATCGAAGATTTCAGAGTCCACTCCAACAAGAATTCCTCCTGCTGAACCAACCGAAGGGAGGTAATTCCAGAGGAACAATCTATTTCCATCTAAGGACCTAAGGTAAGAATCAGAAAAAAATATCCTTCTTAGTTTCAGAGAAACCAACTATGGAAGCATGACTCTTATTCAAAGTATCAATAATAATGGGTTTTCTCCCCTTGGCATCAATGCCTCTAATGTTCATTTGTAAGCAATTCATGGGGTTCTATCCTTCCTAGGGTGCTTGCCCCGTCCATATTTCTCACTTTAGTCCACATTCCTTCACTAAGAATATATTCATGTAATTTGCTTTCATCTTCTTCTACACTAGAAGCAAAATTATTGTAAAGATCAGCTATAGGGGTACTTTGTTCTAAGCTAACCGGGGAAGCATTTGTGTTGAGTTAACAAATGGCTCTACTTCTAATTGCGCCATGGGTTCCTCAACATCAGCAAGACTAATACCAACTGCTTGTGCAACAGAGACAAAACGAGAGGGGTGAAGTGGGAGAAAAGGGTTATTTGAGGTGCCTTTGGATGGGGCAGGTTTCTCTAGATCTCTGACCATGGCCTGAACCTTAGCCTTCTGCAAGATAGTCCTATTGTCCTCAGCAGTCCTACTGCTCTGTCTGACTGCTTGAACTGGCCGCCATTTCTGTTTTAGACCTCCATTAGGAGCAGACGCAAGGGTGCCAGTAGGTGCGGCAGAAGGCAAAGGATCAAGACCGGACTGATTTTCCACTTGCATAGAATCTTCAAGAGAATATTTGTCTTCAAAGTTGAATTGTCCCTCATCATCCACAAGGTCCATCTCCTTTAGAAGGTTAAAGCATTGTTCAACATCAGTGTCACGACCCCGGACTCAAAGATATACATACTGTTATGTGCTCCTAGCCATGGACTCACAAGGGCTTCAGGGTTACCAGCCCCGACCGCAACAAACAACGGCAGGCAGACTGGATTCATCGGCACGTAGTCCGGATCCCCAGTCTACTACTCCTTGTATCCATGCTAGTCATAACCAACTATGCATATCAAAGCGTCCACGAATCGAATGAAACTGAAGGAAACAGGACCAAAGCTATACAGAGATGTTATGTGTCCAGAAAGTGCAACAACAATCGAGGGTTACTCGGGTTACCTCGCCCCAGGCCGATCACATCGACAGGCGGGCTCGGACATGGATCATCGGCTCCACAACCCCTCGACTGCGACAACTATGCAGGCATAGCCAAAACGGTATAACAATGAGCTCGAGACCAACAACCGATCAAAGCAGTACTCTAAACATGAAACTTGTATTAAACAGGTGTTACTAGAGTATAGCTTACAAGCAGAGGTCACATGACCCAACATTACATCAGACAACGGAAGGCAAATTATGTTGCTAATCAACAAGAACCAAAAAGGCCTAAGAGGCCGCAACATAAGGCGACGTCCCAGCCCATAGATTCCAGGCTGCTACCTGGGAACCCCAAACTACTCGTCGATGTCCACGTTGAATCATCACCGATGTGAGATCTTCACCTGAACCAAAATTAAGCAAACCTGAGTACGGGAGGTACTCAACAAGACTTAGTTAACCTATTATATATCTGCTGTCTTCAGAAAGGTTTTATGAAGGCTGTTTTGCGTAAAGCAATCTTTGTTTTTCAAATCGAGGAGGAATAACACGTCTCATGGAGTATTTATAAAACAGATGAGAAACTCAACTACTGATATCATCATCTTTTGAAACCACCGACATCATTTCCCAGAAACTCACTTGCTACAAGGATCACCCCTCCCGGCATCTCCGGGGAGGCACCCTTCAAACATTGCAACATCTTTTACGCCACGTTCAAGTTATCTATGACCCCGTGACTTTCACCAAGTCGTCCATAACCGTGGACACGGCTTTCCGAAAGATTTATCCCTGCAGGGTGGTACACTTTACCCACACGTACCATCCGACTCTTAATGCCAAGCTATTGGCACAATTCCGACGATGTGCCGGCAGAGTGTGGTTGGCTCCGACCTTTACCTTGCTCGACCCTATCCATGAGTCATCCCAAACAGGGCCACCCCGTCAACAGGGAGTTGGCCACCTCCTGACGGCACCTGTTCTGTGAGTCGGGATCAAGATCCGTGTACGTCCATCACTTGTCCCGGTCACGCCCTAGTTTTTCTCCAAATCGTTTTCTGACTCACACGCAGATGGAAATAGCAAACTACGTGACTCATGGATGTGGCCAAACAAGTTAGTTAGTCGAGCGAGGTTCATTGGCTCGCGCGTGTGGTTGCACGCTCAGTCTTGGTTTCCGCGGCGAGACCTTACTCCTAGGGTTGGCAAGTACAGGACAAACAACCACTTCCCAAGTGGCCTCCCGTCCAAGCCTTAGTCATGTTAACCACACAATGCTCATCTTACCACGTCATCATATCATACCAGGTTATCGCAACTCTGATTCATCAACCGGATGGAGCAGAGGTAACAAACATATGAAACTAGGCGGTAGCAGATATGAGGCTCTGGCGATGCGCACAAGCAAATCTATGGCGGCTAGGAGCGGTGGATCAGGTCATTGTGGCAATGCAGTATATAGGTGAACTATATCTAGTAGCATCAAATAGTTTAGAACCGAATGCAAAGTACGAGAATCAAATGTTGTTGGAAAGCATATATGAGCAGATAAGAGGTTATGCTTGCCTTGGTTATAAGAAAACCAGATAAAGGATCTTCGGGGATAATTGCTTGACTTGTCGGTTAAGATCAAGTATTCACCATGGGATTGCTGTCCTTCTCTTCGGAGTCACGTTCTATCGAGGGGGAAACAACACCGAAAGAGAAATAACAATCAACACATGGCATCGATGCAATGCGCGATATGTATGCATGAGCAAGTTAATGCAATAAATTAAAGCCCTAAACATGTTCGATGGGTTGCTAGGGTTTGGATGTTGGTTAAGCAATTTTACTGGAATTACCCCGAAAAATAGACCCCGGAGGGGGTTTCGGGCGATTCTGAAAGTGGGTACAATTTTGGTTGCTCAAATGGGTTTGAAAACATCATAAACATGTTGCATTTATCATTTTGATCATTTTGGTATATAACTTTTAATTTTCTAATTTTATTGAATAAAAACTTATTTTTCTATTTTTAAATGATTAAACAACATTAAATAAAGGCTATTTTCAACTTTCTCAAACATGATTGAAATTGACAAAATTGGGTAGCTTACATTTTTCTGATCACTCCCATATTTTTATTATATTTTTATGACTTAGAGATTAAGAGATATTGAATTATTAAAATTAAACCATTTTCTGTAATTTAGTACACAGTAGAGGTCCACGTGTCAAATAAACATTTCCATCAATTCCTTTTAAACCTGACAGGGCGGGGCCGCATGACGCCATGCTGACGTCATGATGACGCCAGCAACTGGCCGGAGAGCCACGGCCGTGGTCACCGGCGGCGACTCGGGCCGAAATGGACCGAGCGGAAGGCGCCAAAAGGGAGAGGAGGTCCAGGGCGACCTATTGGTGGTGGCGCCGCTTCCTAGCTACCACCGGAGGTTCGCCGGCGGCGTGGAACTGCGGCGGCGCCCGAAGTTCTTCGGTGCCCCGGCGGAACATAGCACGAGGGAGGAAGGGGAGGGGTCCATGGCGACCGTGAGCTCACCGGGAGCTCGATGATGTGCTCGGGGAGGCAAGGCGATGCCGGACGACGGCGAATCGGCGGCGGAGGCCGACGGCCGGAGGCGGGGAAGACAGCGTCAATTCCGGCGAGTGGAAGCTTCCCGGGAAGCGTGAGTGCTTAGGGACGAGGAAGGAGGGATGGCACATCTCCAAGAGGGCTCAGCGAGGCGCGGGGGAGCTCGAGGTGGCCGGAATGGCGGCGAACGGCGGCGGCCATGGTGCGGTTAGGGTTTGGTCTCCGCGGGAAGATTACAGAGAGAGGAGGGGGTTCGAGAGAGAGGGAGAGGGTGGAGGCCTTATCCTCCCTCTCAGGAAGCGGCAACGGCGAGGATCCCCTCGCGGGATCGACGGCAGGAGCGGTGCCACCGAGCTTCTTCCCGGCCGGAGGTAGAAGACAAAGGGCGTTTTTAGATAACCCCCAATGTTTCCTAGAAATTACAAAGAAGCCCCTGCAGTTTTGAAAACAGAACTTAAACAGATGTTTTGGGGACCTTTTTCTAAACAGAAAATTTGGCAAAAATAACTTTTCGAAAGCTTATAAAATTTCCAACCTCACCATGTATTGCTTTGGTGAAATTGAAATACTTTTCAGTACAAAATTTTGGAACCCCTTTTAAGTACTTTTTGAGGGATTTTTGTCAAACCATTTGAATTCACTTTTAAATTGGTTCAAACATGATTTGAATTCTTGTTTCATGCATGTATGAGATGAACACAACACCGCACACTTTTGTTAGCAAAAATTTGGGGTGTTACAAATCTACCCCCCTTACAAGAATCTCGTCCCGAGATTCCTGAAGGAGAAAGAAAGAAGGAACACCGGTTTGAATGATCTTCTTGAACCTTACGGTTCTCTTCTCGAAGAGGTTGATCCGTAGCATCTTGAAGTATTGAACGGATACACCTTAGGTAAGAGGGAAACTCTTAGGAAATGATCTTCACGAAGATCGAGTATATCATGGCCAACTCATGAGAGGAATGTTCGTAAAGAACTTTTGAGTTAACAGGCATGAAACACATCAAGGTGACGGAGTGAATAAAAGATGGTTTCAAGTTTGCGGACGATTGGTATTGAAAGGATTTAGAATATGAGCTTTGCACAAAACTTTAAATCCTTTTAGAAAAGAAAGGTTGAACAACTTATGACATTGAGGTATCTTCAAACAGATAACCAAGATGGCGAGGATGGTCTTGAACATCACAAAGTAATATCCGTAGACGAGGAAGAACATAAAACAGGCTGGAATCATGCATTCAAGATAAATGTTTGATACAGAATCATGTTCACTCTTCGGAGTGGACACGGAAGATAACGGAACTTTTAACCATTCCATAACTGTTTTCTTGAAATCCTTGTCAAGGATCGAGAAGTTACTTCACTACAGAAGATGAGTAACCAAAAGAAGTTGTAACACCGTAACCAAGGAGGAATTTCTTGGGCACACCATAAAGATGAGTAACCAATGAGAATTGAAACACCAGAAGGAATAGGGAATCTATTTCCTATGGTGGATTTGACGTAGCAATACGGTTACCACATGGTTAAGATCCCATGGCTGAGGTGACTGACAAATTCACACAATGTGTGAGATGAACAGAACCTCAAGTACCAACAACTTGAAGAAGGGAACTGATCGATGGTGGTTACGAAACGCCAAAAGAGGTTTCCATGATGAACTTGTTTCCACTAGAACAAAGGTTTTGGAGGTTCAACGGAAAGATATTGAAAAGATCAACTTCCAAGTTACCCTTGATGTTTTAGATACCGACAGCAGGCTCTTATCAAGCATTCTGTAGGTCATCAAGTGAAAGTAGAACTCCGGTTCGGAAGGACGGTGAGGAAAACTTGTTAGAATAAGCCAGACAAAAATTCTCACAGAGTGTGGTTGTTCTTACGGATTCAAGGGGATATGACATTAGGCCTTCCGGCTAATTGTGTCAACCACAACATCAACCACTCCGGATTTTGAAAAGACCTGATTCAATACTCTTGAGGAAACACCAACCATCATTGATGCTTGAGATTCAGCTCTAGTTAGTGGATTGAATAACTGAGACTCAACGTGTTTGATTGAAGAGCTTGCACCGGTTACCAACGAGATACCTTTACTAGATTCTCAAGACATGGACTATGATGTCACACTCAAGAGGATGAGTGAGATTGCAGAACTCATGTATTAGCAGCTTGTGAAAGACGGTTGCACCTACATGGACTATTTGCAAAGAAACACATCGGAGTCCTTGTTGGTGAAGATGATACAAAGATAACGAAGTTCATAGACTTCTTCTCTTTACGAACAATCAGTCAGTGGCTTGGTGGTGGTGCAAACTTTTTCCAAGAAATGGAGGTAACAACCTACCATCCCAAGAATACTCCACACATGCATGACCGACTGGGGATTATTCGCGAAGGAACAAGGAAACTATACTCAGATCCATGGCGACAACTTTCACCATAAGCACCTGGACTAAGAAGAAAGATGTGGAAGACATGATGATCACTCTTGTTGTGATCCCTTTTTGGTTCCAAAGGAAAGCCTACGGCTATTAGAGTTGGAATTTCCTAGTCATCTTGAGGTAGAACAGATTCCTCAGGATTGAAAGAAACAGAACTTGGGTTAAAGGTCAGCATCCTGTACTGATAGCATGAGCATCACATGGTTAAGAAACCATATGATTCAACCCACCGCAATTCAGCACATTCCGGGACCTTCGGTTCAAGTCCAAGGTTATAAACTTAGAGAAAGGAGTAACTACTATCTTAGTGCCTTGAAGGACACTACGAATAGCAATCACGAAGTATCTTTCCAAAAACACCGATAGCTCTGGAAGAACTTGAGCAGAGGATAACGGATATATTCGAGATGGCAAGCAGATCTCGAGGTTCAGGATTTAGAACTTGGAAACATGTAGGAATGTGGAATCCACACAACTCTAAGAGACTAGGATGGAAAGGAATCTCCCAGTTGAACAACAATCAAAGGAGTAAGGAACACACACGACTCTAGAAACTTTAACACTAGGTCAACTTGGGTAAAAGAACGTCTTGCCATAGAAGGAACCTAAGTTTTGAATAATCAGAACCTTTTCAAATCAAAACAGGTAAGGATACCCAGAGTTAGAGCGATACCAGATACGGAGTAGAAAGAATCCTAAGAAGGTTTTTCACAACTCATTTGAGGTTTCAAAGTAGTTTTCCCAAACACTAGACTCGACATCGACCAAGCAGTAAGGTTTTCCTACAGGCAGTCCTGCTCTGATACCATGACTTGTCACGACCCCGGACTCAAAGATATACATACTGTTATGTGCTCCTAGCCATGGACTCACAAGGGCTTCAGGGTTACCAGCCCTGACCGCAACAAACAACGGCAGGCAGACTGGATTCATCGGCACGTAGTCCGGATCCCCAGTCTACTACTCCTTGTATCCATGCTAGTCATAACCAACTATGCATATCAAAGCGTCCACGAATCGAATGAAACTGAAGGAAACGGGACCAAAGCTATACAGAGATGCTATGTGTCCAGAAAGTGCAACAACAATCGAGGGTTACTGGGGTTACCTCGCCCCAGGCCGATCACATCGACAGGCGGGCTCGGACATGGATCATCGGCTCCACAACCCCTCGACTGCGACAACTATGCAGGCATAGCCAAAACGGTATAACAATGAGCTCGAGACCAACAACCGATCAAAGCAGTACTCTAAACATGAAACTTGTATTAAACAGGTGTTACTAGAGTATAGCTTACAAGCAGAGGTCACATGACCCAACATTACATCAGACAACGGAAGGCAAATTATGTTGCTAATCAACAAGAACCAAAAAGGCCTAAGAGGCCGCAACATAAGGCGACGTCCCAGCCCATAGATTCCAGGCTGGTACCTGGGAACCCCAAACTACTCGTCGATGTCCACGTTGAATCATCACCGATGTGAGATCTTCACCTGAACCAAAATTAAGCAAACCTGAGTACGGGAGGTACTCAACAAGACTTAGTTAACCTATTATATATCTGCTGTCTTCAGAAAGGTTTTATGAAGGCTGTTTTGCGTAAAGCAATCTTTGTTTTTCAAATCGAGGAGGAATAGCACGTCTCATGGAGTATTTATAAAACAGATGAGAAACTCAACTACTGATATCATCATCTTTTGAAACCACCGACATCATTTCCCAGAAACTCACTTGCTACAAGGATCACCCCTCCCGGCATCTACGGGGAGGCACCCTTCAAACATTGCAACATCTTTTACGCCATGTTCAAGTTATCTATGACCCCGTGACTTTCACGAAGTCGTCCATAACCGTGGACACGGCTTTCCGAAAGATTTATCCCTGCAGGATGGTACACTTTACCCACACGTACCATCCGACTCTTAATGCCAAGCTATTGGCACAATTCCGACGATGTGCCGGCAGAGTGTGGTTGGCTCCGACCTTTACCTTGCTCGACCCTATCCATGAGTCATCCCAAACAGGGCCACCCCGTCAACAGGGAGTTGGCCACCTCCTGACGGCACCTGTTCTGGGAGTCGGGATCAAGATCCGTGTACGTCCATCACTTGTCCCGGTCACGCCCTAGTTTTTCTCCAAATCGTTTTCTGACTCACACGCAGATGGAAATAGCAAACTACGTGAATCATGGATGTGGCCAAACAAGTTAGTTAGTCGAGCGAGGTTCATTGGCTTTTGCACGCTCAGTCTTGGTTTCCGCGGCGAGACCTTACTCCTAGGGTTGGCAAGTACAGGACAAACAACCACTTCCCAAGTGGCCTCCCGTCCAAGCCTTAGTCATGTTAACCACACAATGCTCATCTTACCACGTCATCATATCATACCAGGTTATCGCAACTCTGATTCATCAACCGGATGGAGCAGAGGTAACAAACATATGAAACTAGGCGGTAGCAGATATGAGGCTCTGGCGATGCGCACAAGCAAATCTATGGCGGCTAGGAGCGGTGGATCAGGTCATTGTGGCAATGCAGTATATAGGTGAACTATATCTAGTAGCATCAAATAGTTTAGAACCGAATGCAAAGTACGAGAATCAAATGTTGTTGGAAAGCATATATGAGCAGATAAGAGGTTATGCTTGCCTTGGTTATAAGAAAACCAGATAAAGGATCTTCGGGGATAATTGCTTGACTTGTCGGTTAAGATCAAGTATTCACCATGGGATTGCTGTCCTTCTCTTCGGAGTCACGTTCTATCGAGGGGGAAACAACACCGAAAGAGAAATAACAATCAACACATGGCATCGATGCAATGCGCGATATGTATGCATGAGCAAGTTAATGCAATAAATTAAAGCCCTAAACATGTTCGATGGGTTGCTAGGGTTTGGATGTTGGTTAAGCAATTTTACTGGAATTACCCCGAAAAATAGACCCCGGAGGGGGTTTCGGGCGATTCTGGAAGTGGGTACAATTTTGGTTGCTCAAATGGGTTTGAAAACATCATAAACATGTTGCATTTATCATTTTGAGCATTTTGGTATATAAATTTTAATTTTCTAATTTTATTGAATAAAAACTTATTTTTCTATTTTTAAATGATTAAACAACATTAAATAAAGGCTATTTTCAACTTTCTCAAACATGATTGAAATTGACAAAATTGGGTAGCTTACATTTTTTGATCACTCCCATATTTTTATGACTTACAGATTAAGAGATATTGAATTATTAAAATTAAACCATTTTCTGTAATTTAGTACACATTAGAAGTCCACGTGTCAAATAAACATTTCCATCAATTCCTTTTAAACCTGACAGGGCGGGGCCGCATGACGCCATGCTGACGTCATGGTGACGCCAACAACTGGCCGGAGAGCCACGACCGTGGTCACCGGCGGCGACTCGGGCCGAAATGGACCGAGCGGAAGGCGCCAAAAGGGAGAGGAGGTCCAGGGCGACCTATTGGTGGTGGCGCCGCTTCCTAGCTACCACCGGAGGTTCGCCGGCGGCGTGAACTGCGGCGGCGCCCGAAGTTCTTCGGTGCCCCGGCGGAACATAGCACGAGGGAGGAAGGGGAGGGGTCCATGGCGACCGTGAGCTCACCGGGAGCTCGATGATGTGCTCGGGGAGGCAAGGCGATGCCGGACGACGGCGAATCGGCGGCGGAGGCCGACGGCCGGAGGCGGGGAAGACAGCGTCGATTCCGGCGAGTGGAAGCTTCCCGGGAAGCGTGAGTGCTCAGGGACGAGGAAGGAGGGATGGCACATCTCCAAGAGGGCTCAGCGAGGCGCGGGGGAGCTCGAGGTGGCCGGAATGGCGGCGAACGGCGGCGGCCATGGTGCGGTTAGGGTTTGGTCTCCGCGGGAAGATTACAGAGAGAGGAGGGGGTTCGAGAGAGAGGGAGAGGGTGGAGGCCTTATCCTCCCTCTCAGGAAGCGGCAACGGCGAGGATCCCCTCGCGGGATCGACGGCAGGAGCGGTGCCACCGAGCTGCTTCCCGGCCGGAGGTAGAAGACAAAGGGCGTTTTTCGATAACCCCCAATGTTTCCTAGAAATTACAAAGAAGCCCCTGCAGTTTTGAAAACAGAACTTAAACAGATGTTTTGGGGACCTTTTTGTAAACAGAAAATTTGGCAAAAATAACTTTTGGAAAGCTTATAAAATTTCCAACCTCACCATGTATTGCTTTGGTGAAATTGAAATACTTTTCAGTACAAAATTTTGGAACCCCTTTTAAGTACTTTTTGAGGGATTTTTGTCAAACCATTTGAATTCACTTTTAAATTGGTTCAAACATGATTCGAATTCTTGTTTCATGCATGTATGAGATGAACACAACACCGCACACTTTTGTTAGCAAAAATTTGGGGTGTTACAATCAGGTAGGTGTCGCGACCCCAGACCCAGAGATATACATACGATTATGTGCTCCTAGAAATGGACTCACAAGGGCTTCAGGGTTACCAGCCCCGGCCGCAACAAACAACGGCAGGCAGACCAGATTCATCGGCACGTAGTCCGGATCCTCGGTCTACTACTCCTTGTATCCATGCTAGTCATAACCAACTATGCATACCCAAGCGTCCACGAGTCGGATGAAACTGAAGGAACGGGACCAAAGTTATACAGAGCTGCTACGTGTCCAGAAAGTGCAACAACAATCGAGAGTTACTGGGGTTACCTCGCCCCAGGCCGAATCATATCGGCAGGCGGGCTCGGACATGGATCATCGGCTCCACAACCCCTCGACTGCGAAAACTATGCAGGCATAGCCAAAACTGTATAACAATGAGCTCGAAACCAACAGCCGATTAAAGCAACACTCTAGACATGGAAGTTGTATTAAACAGGTGTTACTAGAGTATAGCTTACAAGTAGAGGTCACATGACCCAACATTACATCAGACAATGGAAGGCAAATTATGTTGCTAATCAACAAGAACCAAAAATTCCTAAGAGGCCGCAACATAAGGCGACGTCCTAGCCCATAGATTGCAGGCTGCTACCTGGGAACCCTAAACTACTCGTCGATGTCCACGTTGAATCATCACCGTTGGAGTGAAATCTTCACCTGAACCAAATTTAAGCGAACCTGAGTACGGGAGGTACTCAACAAGACTTAGTTAACCTATTATATATCTTCTGGTTTCGTAAAGGGTTTTATGAAGGTTGATTTGCGTAAAGCAATCTTTATTTTCCAAATAGAGGAGGAATAGCACGTCTCATAGAAGGTTTTCAAAACAGATGAGAAACTTACTACTGTAATCATCATCATTTCAAACGACCCACATCAATTCCCAGCATCTGACATGATACAAGGATCACCCCTCTCGGCATCTCCGAGGAGGCACCCTTCATCTATTGCCTCCATACCTTGTCAACATTTTTTACGTCACGTTTAAGTTATCTATGGCCACACAACATTCACCAAGTCGTCCTTAACCGTGGACACGGCTTTCTGAAAGATTTATCCCTGCAGGGTGGTACACTTTACCCACACGTACCATCTGACTCTTAACGCCACATGTACGCTCGTCCACGGAGCGCGGCGGAGGGTGGTTGGCCACGACCTTTACCTTGTCGAGCCCTATCCATGAGTCAACCCAAACAGGGCCACCCCGTCAACAGGGAGTTGGCCACCTCCTGACGGCACCTGTTCTATGAGTCGAGATCAAGATCCGTGTACTTACATCACTTGTCCCGGTCACGCCCTAAACACCTTTGTCGAATCAGCATCTCAGCAAGTCCCTCGGGTGAACCCATAGGGTTTCAAATAGGAGAACCTGTAGGCGCTGGTGATGATCGTCGGCTAGACAGGAGGCACGATCTACCCAGGTTCGGGGCCCTCGTAGAGGTAAAACCCTTACTCCTGCCTCTGTCGATCTGTATTATTGAATAGATCGGTTACAATGGGGGTTGCTCAAGTCGAGATTATGATCTCGAGTTCAAGGCTTGGTGGTGTGATATTTCTTGTTCCCCTACCGGTGGTTCTCCTGGCCTTATATAGGTGTCTAGGTCTCGAACCGTACCCGGGGAGAACTCGAACTCTAACCCTATGTCGGTTACAAGTTTCATATCTTAACCCACAAGGCACTGCGGGTGGGCTTCAACTAGACCTTCTAGAATAGTCCAAAGGCTTCCCGTCTTGGGCTTCAGTCTTGGTCCTAGGACCGGGTGTCCTTACTCGCCGGGTCCAAGGTTCATCCCTTCGTCAGTAGCCCCCGGGCGTTTGCTCGATTGGGATGTTCCCAGTTGGGTAGACGCTCATATTTTTCGTCTTGCTTTCTTTCGAATAACCATTATAGTCGTTTTCCATTTGGAGTGTGTACACCCTATGTGATGAGTTTGTTATACCCGAGTATCGAGTGTTGAAAGTGCCTGTGTTTTTGGCTATTTTCGCAGAAGGATATGGCACAGTAGCTTGGCTTTCCCGAAAGATTAGTGCCAATTAATTGCAACTAGGGCAAAAACAGTTCTGGCCTACACTGATTCGAGACCTCCGACTCGAACCCGATGAGGTGATAATTGCGACTGGGCTGTAGAGGTCTTACCGAGTCAAACTTAACCTATAGGGGTACCCGGCGCGTCCGCTAGGATTTTTCTTCGTGTTGTTGACACGGAATTTTACCGAAGGACGCAGCTTGAGTGCGATTCCAGTCCCTCAAGAGAGATCCTTTGGGTCTTACCTTCATATCCGAAGGAATATGGCATCCGGATGTGCCTAGTCGGCTGAACAATCCAGGTCTGTGATGTGTAAACATCGCGTGATGGAATGACAGGATCTGCGCACTCGCGAAGTTTAGGTATGTGATTTCTCGAGTAAGAAAATCAAGCTGTTTTGGCCATACGAAAGAGTTTTCGTGTCTGGAATTTTTGTGGCCATACGAAAGAGTTTTCCTGTTTAGTGTTCTTTTTTATGCGAGAGTTCTTTCGCGTTTTCTTTAATCTTACCCATACGAAGTTTTGTTCATGTTTGCGGTTTTATCCGAAGCTATTCAGACTCGATGACGTTAGTCATGACGTCATAGCGCACTCTGTTTGCTCTGAATCCTCCCGATGGGACGTGTCGAAGCGAGAGCAGAGGCGTTGGCCCACATTGTCAGTTTTTTTACCGGAAACGAGACATCGTTCCCGGTTTTTACGCAAACTGCGCGCAGTAATTGCGCACGATCTACTGTTGGGATCGTGGCACGAAACAGTATCCGCCGCCCTTTCGTTTCAGCTTCACACGTGGCAGCTACGATGAGCGCCATGTTGCTCGATGAGTGGCCATGATTGGGCGGCTCCGTGTATAAATGTGATCCTTAGGTAAACGGCGAAAATTTCCCCGTCATTCGCTTCCAGCCTTCGCCTTCCTTGCGCTCGACTCTTTCCCTGCGAACTTGCACCAGCACCCATGGCGGGAGGCAAGAAGCGCAGTGCTAGCCGTTTCTTCCTCGAGGGCGACGGAGGAAGCTCCCGCGCCACCTGCTCCACACTGAGGCGACTGGCGCTCGCCCAACACTACGAGCAAAAGCATCAAGGAGATGCAGAGGGAGGGACTGCTGCCTCCAGAGACCGAGAAGCGGGTGCGCCTCGGCAAAAAATAAGAGGTACCAAATCCCCGTGCTAACGAACGCGTGGTCTTCGTAGACCATGTTTCGTGCGGGCTCTCCTTCCCCCTCCATCCTTTCCTCGTGGCATTGTTGTATGTCTATGGCATACAGCTCCACGACTTGCCTCCGAATGTGGTGGAGCATATCACGTGCTTCATCGTTTTTTGCGAGTGCTTCCTGGGCATTCGCCCTCACTAGGGTCTTTGGAAGGCCCTCTTCAAGGTGCGGGTCTTCCGCGAGAAATCGCGGGTTGGGTCTGAGCCTGGGGAACCGCTGCGCACCGGCGGCTTTGGAATCCAGGCGAAATCGGACAATTGCTACTTCGGGATGCACGTCATCGACTCCGCGCAAGGGTGGAGAAAGAAGTGGTTCTACGTCGTCGACAACAGCGCGGGTGGAGCTCATGAGTTCCACCCGTTCGCTGTCCTGAAGCGGCGGAAGTCCTGGGCGCACAAGCTTTCAGCCGAACAAAACCAAGTTGTTGCTCCGCTACTCGCCAAGGTGATCGCCCTTCGTGATCAAACCGCAGGAGTTGTGCTGAACGGTTTGCACCTGGCGAGCTTGTTCCTCAAGCGCAGGATCCATCCTCTACAGGAGAGGCCCTCCACGATGTGGGAGTATCAGGGTGTTGAAGACCCTAGCCGCGTGAGCCGAGAAGAACTTTCGAATGTTGAATTCGAGAAGAAAATCGCGGCCATCACTAGTTTGAAAGTGGGCGAGGCCTTCCCTGACTGCTCAGTCGCAGCTTTTGAGGCTGCGAGACCTCCTCCACCCGAGGTAAGTTCAGATTATTCATTGTTTTTGTCTTTTTTTTCTGGTCGGAAGTTTTGTCTAGTGAATTTCTTCTTCCTTTTCTTCTTCTGTTTTCTTCTTGTAAAGCCTGGCAGTGGCCGGTAGCTATCCGCCAATTTCTGGTGAAGAAGTCTCTGACTTGTTGGCCAGCAATCTTGATGCCCCGTCTGACACTAGCGTTGCTGATGCTAGCTCGAGCTCCGACTACGGTTCTTCGGATGACGTGGAGGAATCGGGTAGCGATCTTCTACACCGCAAGCGTCGTCGGGTATGAGAAGGTGAAGCTACCTCCAAGGACAACTCCTTGGGTGGAGGATCCGACAAAGAGCCTCTTGTCGTGACTCCGCTGAGTGTGCGCGATCCCCTTGCTCCCAAACCGACGATCCAAACCGCTTGGAACGCGGATATGCTGGACGATGAAGATGACGAGTAAGTTTCTTTCTTTCTTCCACTTTCTAATCGAATGTTTTCAGCATGCTCCTCCTTATGCTGTTTCTTCTTTTTGATGATAGGCTTCAATCCATCAGTCCCGGCCAATTCGTCTCCTCTCTTCCTAAGAGGAAGATTGTTATCGCGGATGAGGCTCCAACTGTTGGGACTGCCCAAAATTCGCCGAGTCCAGCTCCGACGACTGCGGCTGCAGAGTACAGGCTGCCTAGCTTCGCGGTTGGAGATTTGGCTTCGAAAGAAGTGTCGGGTAGCCCAGCTGATCTTCTCTGCATCGCTCAGGGCTAGCTAAGATTTACTTTTTTCTTTGCATTCGGCATGTTTGCATGTTTTAAATTTCTATCGGGTGCACGGAAGTGCTCCCGATGGGAGTAGCCCCCGAGGCTGTGGTTAATCGCTCGCGATTGGCCACAGGCTCAAGGACTTTAGCTTTATTTTATTTTATCGGGTGCACGTAGTGCTCCCGATGGGAGTAGCCCCCGAGGCTATTTATGAATGTGTACAGTCATGAATAGGCTCATAACTTCTCTTTGATTTTCCTTCTTCTTTGTTTTGCAGTCACTTCTCGACGCCCTCGTGGCTGTTGGCCGGCGTGTAATTTTGGCTAAGACGGAGTGCGTGACCCTTTGGGTAGATCGCGACCGGCTTGCTTTGGAAGGTCAACTCCTCCAAGGTGACCTAATCTACCTCTTTCTGCTTATCTTTTCAGTCATGCCAATTTCTTCGGTTCTGAAACCCATTGTTGTGCAGCTCAAGTCAAAATTCTGAAGACCGAGAAGATGGATGCCGTCACTCGGGTAAGCGCCCTGGAGGTTCAGTTGGAAGCTGCTCGAAAGGAGCTTGAATCCTCTCGCAAGCAGTCGACTGATCTCGAGGGAAAGCTTGCGGATGCCCAGGACGCCCTGAAAAAGTTGGAGGAGGCTGGCACCAAGCAGGACGTCGATCTTGTTGACTTCCTTCGCCCTCTGGCCCAGCGTTTTGCGGGTAAGTTGAATTTTATCTTTTGTTGTTTCCCGACTGGCTGGTAAGTCCTTTGGATTTTAATGTTTCTTTCTGCAGATCTTCTGGGCGTTGCGCTGGAGCTGCCCGGGGTCCAACGGGTGGATGCCTTGACTGATTCCTGCGCTCAGCTTCGAAAGCATGTTGACGGGATTTGCACCCTGATTAGCGATGCCACTCGAGTGTTGACGCAGTTTCACGGTCATCTTCTGGTCGACGCTGTGCTTCCGCCCATGCTGAATGATCTTCAGAAGCTTTTCCTGAAGGGCAATCTCCTTGACGCCTACTCGGTTGCTCAATCAGAGTCCGGGGCGAAGACTGCTATCCAGTTTGCACTGGCGCACGGAGTCGCAGGCTTGGAGGAGGCGTATTCGAACCTTCCGTCGATGCTACTACGGGTAAAAAGGTAGCGCTTCGTCCTTTTGGCGATCCAGCTGGAGTCCTTGCCTGGAAGTTATCTGATTTGATCGCCCGTGCTAGTCGCAGGGGGCAATCTACCGCGAGTGGCAGCACATCTGCAGTTCCTTAGGATTGTTTTTTCGTAGTTTGTGCTTTCGATGTAATGAACCTTGGGATGTATTCCCGTATTCTACCTTTAATCGAAGTGTTCTTTTGATATCTGAGATGCTTCCTGTGATTGATTATTATGAGTTTCTCCCGATGGGAGTAGCCCCCGAGCACCTGTCGAATAGGTGGTTTTATTTCTCGAATGGAGCGTCTTATTTCTTAACTTTCCTTATCTTCTTCCAGGTAACCGGAGTTCTCGCGGAGTCTTCGAGTGGGTCTGCTGCCCAAGTAGATCCTCTTGTTGCTGCTGTTAGTACTTTTGCTGGCCTCCATGACGGTGTTGCGGATGGTGAACGCAAGCTAAAAGTTCTGCGTGAGGTGGCGGATGTAGCCAAGTCCAAACAAAAACTTGCGGTTGAACGTGAGCAGTTTGTGATGGATGAGTTCGCGGTTGTCACCAAGGATTTGCTCTGTAAGTATCTCAGCCCCCCAGCTTTCTGTGTCTTCTATCTTTCTTTGACTCCGTACCTTTTCCTTGCAGTTGTTCAGCCGGACGATAGGTGTAAGAAATAGTGGGTGGAGAACCATATCCTTCACGAAGCCGGTAGTTCAAAACCCCATGCAAATAACTTTTGGTCCGATCGTAGCCGAGGTTTTGTGCTTGCTACTTTGAAGTATCGAGTAATCCAAGCAAACATGCTCATGAGTTCCTTTCACGATATTTTGATTGATGTGAACTCTGCTTTCTATCCGTTGGAGAGGGGTCCAGAAGATTGGAGCCATCTCCTCAGAACTTTCGGGCGAGAAGGAGAAATTCGCGAGTGTGTCCGCAATCAGATGATCTGCGGCTCGGTAGTGGCGCTTTCCTTCGTCCGATTGTGACATCCTGGGGTGAATTTTATCTCTGTAGCTAAGCTTCCTGATGGTCTAATCGACATGGCCCCTCATTATAGAGTTGTTCGGCCTGCAGCAGAGGAGATTATTCGATTGACCTCGGAAGAGGTGGATCGGGTTTTGGCCGAGGAAAATACTCGTCGCCATATGTAATCATAGGATGTATGTATCCTGTTACTTTGTATAGTTGCTCAAAACTTTGTAAGGTGTCTACCTTGTTTGTAACTTTTTGTATATGAAATTCCTCCTGTTATGCTAAGTTAGGCGTAGCCCCCGTGTATTTGGGGTATACCTGTTATTTAGCGTGCAGGGATAAAGACTACAGGTAGCTATGGTTGAAGAACCATGTGTTTTTTTTAAATGACTGAGAAGTCATGTGTTTCTTTCGAGCTACAGGATGGATAATATAGGCTTATTTGTATGAGTAAAATAAATCTAGGGATAGAATTTGCGGAGGTGTGCAACATTCCATGGGTTGGAGTAGATGCCACCAGTCGTCGGGTTCTTCAGTCGATAGGCGCCACCTGGGATAACTTCGTGTATTATGAAGGGTCCTTCCCATGGTTGTTTGAGCTTGTGCCCTTCCTTCTGCTTGAGCCGTAGCACCAAATCTCCCACCGCGAAGGCTCTGTGACGTATGCGGCGACCGTGATAGTTTCGCAACGTCTGTTGGTATACTGCGGATCTTGCGAGTGCAATATCGCGTATTTCATCGAGTGCGTCTATATCGTCTGCGAGTGCCCTGTTAGAGGTTTCTTCGTTGTAAGCAACGACCCGTGGGGCGCTGAATCTGACGTCCTCGGGAAGGATTGCTTCAGCCCCGTATACCATGAAAAATGGTGTGTAATTTGTGGATCGATTTGGAGTTGTGCGGAGGCTCCATAGCACGGAGGATAGCTCTTTTTCCCAATGTCCCGCTGCGGGGTGTAGTCGGTCGAGTAGTCGTTTCTTGATGCCAGTCGAACTAATCCGTTGGATCGTTCGACCTGGCCGTTGGTTTGCGGATGAGCCACTGAAGCGATTTTGAGGATGATTCCCTTTTTTTCGCAGAACTGCTGTGTTTCCTTTGCCGTGAAGTTTCTGCCATTGTCGGTGATGATGTTGTGTTGTATGCCAAATCTGCATATGATGGAATCGAGGAATTTGACGGCGCATTGGGCGCTCGCCGAGGTTACTGGCATTGCTTCGGTCCACTTCGTAAATTTGTCGACTCCAACAAGCAAGTGTGTGTATCCACCAGGTGTAGACTTGCGTAATGGCCCTACCATATCCATCCCCCATTGTGCAAAGGGCCAGGCGATAGGTATCATATGTAATTCCGTAGCGGGGGCGTGTGTTTTGGGTGCGAATCGCTGGCAAGTGTTGCACCTATCGACCAAATCCTTTGCATCTCTGGCCGCTGTAAGCCAGTAGAATCCTGCTCGAAAAGCTTTGCCCACGATTGCTTTGCAGCTGGCGTGATGTCCACAATCTCCTTGGTGTATGTCTCGCAGCAATTCCTTGCCATCTTCGGGTGCTATGCATCTTTGCAGTATGCCTCAGATGCTCTGTTTGTATAACTCGCCGTTGAGTACCCGAAAAGATTTGTTGCGTCGGACTATTTGTCCAGCCTCGCGAGTGTCTGCTGGGAGCTGTTTGGCGGACAAGTAGCCGAGGTATTTCTGCGTCCAGATTGGCTCGACCAGAAAAACTTGTCGCGAAATACCATGGCTGAGCTCGATGATAGGAACTTGCGGGGTGACCTCTGTCTCCAATGTTGCGGATGCTCCTGGAGTTTTCTTGACCTTGACTGAGTGCCTGGTCATCCGCTCGAAATATATTCCTGGCGGTATGGGTGAGTTTGTGGACCCCATGTTTGCCAGCCTGTCTACCTCTTCGTTGCTGGATCTCGCAATGTGCTTGAGCTCGCATCCTTTGAAACTTCCTTCGAGTAGATTGTACATGTCCCGATAGGCGACCATGTTTTCTGGGATAGCGTCAGACTCCTTCATTGTCTGTTGCACGATGAGATTGGAATCCCCATAGATCATCAATCGGGTGGCTCCACATGCGATTGCCATCTTCATCCCATGCAACAGGGCCTCGTATTCTGTATCTTTGTTCGATGCTGGATCGTCGGGTGGGAAGTCCAATCGTAGGACGTACTGCAAATTGTCTCCTCTTGGTGATATTAGGACGATCCCAACTCCAGCTCCTTCATTCCTTTTGGACCCGTCGAAGTACATGATCCAGTTACTCGTGTATTCTGGTGGTCCGGGTGTTTGTAATTCTGTCCACTCGCTCAGAAATTCTATGAGTACCTGTGACTTCACGGAATTGCGCCCTGCATCGATAATGTCCCAAGCGCCTAGCTCGATGCTCCATTTTTCTATTCTTCCAGATGACATGGGATTGTTCATGATTGTTCCGAGTGATGCATCGTTGACTACTGTTACAGTATGTTCCTGGAAGTAATGCTTGAGCTTTCGAGCTGTGAGAACAACTCCATAGGCGAGCTTCTGGTAGTGAGGATATCGTTGTTTGCCCGGCGAGAGCACCTCCCTGATGTAGTATTTTCGTCTTTGAACTCCATATGCCTTGTCGTCTTCATGTCGTTCGACTACAATGGCTGTGCTGATGACTTGATTTGTTGCGGATAGGTATATATAGAGTGGTTCCCTTTCTTGCGGTGTTGCGAGAACACGCCTGCTCTGTAAGGATCGTTTCAGGTCTGCGAATGCCTGTTTTGCTTCGGGTGTCCACTCGAACTTATCCGTCTTTTTCAATAACTTGTAGAAGGGTAATGCCTGTTCTCCCAATCGCGCAATGAATCTTCTCAGGGCGGCTAGTCGTCCTGCGAGCTGTTGGACTCCACGTAGATTGGTGGGTTCCTTCATTGTCAAGATTGCTTGAATCTTCTCTCGGTTGGCTTCGATTCCTCTGGCGGATACCAGGTACCCGAGAAGTTGTCCTGCTGGGACGCCGAAGACGCATTTTGTCGGGTTGAGCTTAATCTTGTATGCGTTTAGAGCGTCAAACGTTTCTCTGATGTCCTCAAGGAGCGTATCCTCCATTTGAGTCTTGATGACGATGTCGTCAACGTACACTTGTACGTTCTTGCTAATGAGCTTGGCGAGGCATTTTTGGATGCAGCGCTGATATGGTGCGCCTGCGTTTTTGAGCCCGAAGGGCATTGTCATGTAGCAGTATACACCGTGAGGTGTGATGAATGCTGTCTTTTCCTCGTCTTCCTGTTTCATCCCGATCTGGTAGTACCCTGAGTAGGCGTCTAGGAAGGAGAGGCGTTGGCAGCCTGCAGTGGAATCCACGATCTGGTCGATTCGCGGGAGGGGAAAGTTATCCTTGGGGCAGTGCTTATAGAGCGACATGCAGTCGATGCACACGCGAAGGATGTTGGTGTTTTTCTTTGGGACCAGCACTGGGTTTGCTAACCAAGTGGATATTTTTATCTCTCTGATGAATTTTGTTGCGAGCAATCTGTTTACTTCTTCTCCAAGCGCTTTCTGCTTGGGTTCTGAGAACCGTCGGGTGGTCTGCTTGAAGGGCTTTGCGTCTTTGTAGACTTCGAGTGAGTGCTCGGCGAACTCACTGGGTATTCCTGGCATATCTGAGGGTTGCCAGGAGAAAATTTCCCAGCACTCACGGAGGACTTCGACGAGCGCGCTTTCCTATGCTGGCGAAAGGGTAGTGGAGACCATCGCCGTTTTCGCAGAATCTGTCGGGTGCACTTGATGTTTGCGAGTGTCGCTGTTGTCACTGAATTCCAGCTCTGGTGCGTTTTTCTTTGTGAGGGGCATCACGGAGTGGTCCGTGGTCTTTGCTATCTCCTCTAGTTCTTCTTGCACCGCGACAGTTTTTTAGATCTCGCTGAACTTGATGTCGCACTTGTTAGATTTTTGGAAATCTCCGTCGATGGTGATTGTGCCATATTCCCTAGGTAGCTTGAGTTTCAGGTATGCGTAATGTGGTATTGCCATGAACTTGCGAACGTTGTTCGACCAAGAATGACGTGGCACTGCGAGGGCCAGTCGACTACTTCAAATTCGAGGAATTCTCTCCTGTAATTGCGTCGATTTCCCAACACCACCTCCAGATTGATTGTTCCGAGTGGACGGATCGCCTTTCCTGGAACTATCCCGTGGAAGGATGTTTCTGATTCTGCAAGTCCCTCCAGGTTCATGTTCATCCGACGGAGCGTCTCCGCGTAGATGATGTTGATGCCGCTGCCCCCGTCCATGAATACACGAGCCAATTTGTAGTTGCCAATTTGTGCTTGGATAACTAGGGCAGCTTCTCCTGGTCGATAGACTCGTGGGGGGTGGTCTTCCTTGGAGAAGGTGATAGGCTGATCCGCCATCTTCAGATACTCGGGTCTTGCTCGTGGGGTTTGCACAGCCATGCATAATTGTCGTGTGTTTGTCTTCTGAGCCCTGCGGGATCGGTAGACCTTCTGTATCATCCCCAACAGTCCAGCCGGGTTCGGGTATGCGTTGGCTCCGGCGTTTGCGACGGGTGGCGCAGGTAGTGCGGCTAGCACCGTGTTCTGATTTCGTGGTGAAGGCAGGGGTTGTGGCGGTTGGAATCCTTGGTGTCCTCCTCCTGGAAGTTGCGGGTAGCCTTGACTAGCTGCTGATCTGCTCTTCTTTGAGAAGGCCTCGTGGATGTCAAGGAACTTTCGGCAATCCTTGAGAAGGTGTGTTGCCTTAGTTTTGCTCGTGCGCTTATCTGTAAATAGATGTAGAGTGCAATATCCATCGAGGTCCTCCTCGGGAGTTTTGTCCTCAGTCTTTGGTTTCGATTCGCGATTTCCACGTTGTCCGCTATCGCGATTTCGCGTGAATTCCGCTGCTACTAGTTCTTCTCGGTCGTCGTGATCGTAGTACTTCCGTCTTTTCTTTCAACTTTGGCGGTCGTCCTCGGGTGCGGGCGAAGATGCTCTCTCGTTGCGCACTAAGTCCTCTCCGTTAGCCCATCTATCGGCTATGATCATCAGTTCTCCAATAGTTTTGGGTGCGGCTCTTCCCAGTTCTTCTCTGAAAGCAGTTCGTCGAGCACCTTTTGTGAAGGGTTCAACCGCTACTTCCTCTGATATGTTTCCTGTGGTGTTCCTGAGCGTGGTTCATCGCTGGATGTATTCGCGAGTGGACTCGCCACTCTTTTCTTTGCAGGCTCGTAGTTCTTCGATGGTCGCTGGTCTTTTGTAGGTGGCTTGGAAATTTTTGCAACAATCGAAGTGTAGATCGTCCCATGATGCATAGCAGGACTTCGGTCTTGCTTCCAGCCAGCTACGTGCCGCTCCTACCAAGTGTAGGTTGAGGTACTGCATAGCCGTGTTCTTGTTCCCACGTTGGCATTTTACTTCCGTGAGGTAGTCGTTTAGCCATGACGAAGGTTCGAGTGAACCATCATACTTTGTTACTTCTGTGCTGAGCTTGAATCTCTTAGGTAGAGGCGCTTTGCGGATGCTGCGAGCGAAGCATAGTGCGCCGCATGTCTCGTCATCAGAAGAACCGGATGAGGAGTGTGCGCGGTTCCTTGCTGCTCTCGCCTTGTCCACTCTATTTTGCGCGATATCCGACCGCGCGTTATAACCGGGCTGATCGCGATCGGTTTCTTTCCTTGGTTCCTTGCTGCGTCTTCGCGAGCGGCTGCTGTGATGTCGCGAGTCGAGATCTTTATTCCTTGGACTACCCTCGCTGCTGCTACGGCTATCATCACGTCGCCGAGCTTCTTTTCCTCGACCACGGCGAGGCGATTTTTCTCTCCTCGGGCGAAGCACTCCTGCGCCTGCGCGACGCTTCCTTCTCCTTCTCCTTCTGCGTGGCAGCTTTTCTTCGATCATAGGAGGCAAGCTTCGAGTCCGCCATGCCTAATCCTTTCCGAACCTGCTTGTATTGCTCCGCTCGAGGGTCGTTTTCCCCTGGTTGATTCATCTGCATGTAGGTTGCTGCGGCTAAGAATGCGGCATCAGGAGTTTGCGGATAGACGTTTCCTTCCTCGTCAACCCGCATAAGGGAAGGTACGAGTGACCTTCTGATCCCGCCTAGGGACTCGTCATCCATGGATGCGGTTCTCGATGCGTATCCCTTCCTTGCGGGTCGAGTTCCGACAGAAGGTGTTAGGGATAGCTCAGCCCGGCGTTGACTTGATTCATCCGCTAATTTTTTCCGATGGGCCAGATCTATCCGAGCTTCTTTGATCGTGGTGGCCGCTCTCACTAGATGGTAGTGGTAGGCGACCATTTCTTCGTGTGGGGCTCCGGCTGCAGGTGGTTTGCTCGTGCGGATGGCCTCCTTTGCTCGGTCCCAAGCGTCTCGCGAAACGCCGATCTCAGCGCGTTCCTTTGTGCTGTGTTCTGTTTCTGGGGGTGGTTGTTCCGATCCTGCCATGCAGACCTGAGCTAGTCGTGGCTCGTGAGTCCTAGGCGTAACTCGGAAGGCTTTCTTGACCCGAGAGGGTTCCTCTGTAGAGAGGGTATGGAAGTTGCTGGCGTTGAAGCGGATGGACTCGCCACTTTTCGCCAAGTAGGGTCGCGAATCGACAGCTCCTGACTCTGATACTGATTCCTCAGGGAAGTGAAGGATCCCGTCTTTGTTGGTGTAGAACTTGAAACTTCCGAACGTCAAGGCGACGCATTTCTCCAGATCTCCGAATACCGGGCGTGATTCCGGCGAGTGAGGGGCGACTACGAGAGATCCGATCCGAATAGGGTTGGTCGGAGTCGAGGTCGAAGGTTTCCAACGTAAGTTGGTTGATGAAGCCGAAGATGCCGGAGATCCAGCGCCCGCCGTTCCCACAGACGGCGCCAATTGTCGAATCTGCATCTCAACAAGTCCCTCGGGTGAACCCATAGGGTTTCAAATAGGAGAACCTGTAGGCTCTGGTGACGATCGTCGGCTAGACAGGAGGCACGATTTACCCAGGTTCGGGGCCCTCGTAGAGGTAAAACCCTTACTCCTGCCTCTGTCGATCTGTATTATCGAATAGATCGGTTACAATGGGGGTTGCTCAAGTCGAGAGTACGATCTCAAGATCAAGGCTTGGTGGTGCGATATTGCTTGGTCCCCTTCCATGGTTCTCGTGGCCTTACATAGCTGGCTAGGTCTCGAACCGTACCCGGGGAGAACTCGAACTCTAACCCTATGTCGGTTAGAAGTTTCCTATCTTAACCCACAAGGCATTGCGGGTGGGCTTCAACTAGGCCTTCTAGAATAGTCCAAAGGCTTCCCGTCTTGGGCTTCAGTCTTGGGCCTAGGACCGGGTGTCCTTAGTCATCGGGTCCAACGGTTCATCCCTTCGTCAACCTCCAAAAGGTTTTTGACTCACACGCAGATGGAAATCCCAAACTAGGTGACTCACGGATAGAACCAAACAAGTTAGTTAGCCGAGCGCGGTCTCTTATGCCCCACGTGTGGTTGCACCCTTAGTCTTGGTTTCCGCGGCGAGACCTTAATCCTAGGGTTGGCAAGTACAGGACAAACAACCACTTCCCAAGTTGCCTCCCGTCCAAGCTGTGATTCATCAACCGGATGGAGCAGAGGTAAACAAACATGTAAAGCTAAGCGAAGCAGATATGAGGCACTGGCGATGCGCACAAGCAAATCTATGGCGGCTAGGAGCAGTGGATCAGGATATTGAGGCAATGCAGTATATAGGTGAACTATATCTACTAGCATCAAATACTTTAGAATCGAATGCAAAATACGAGATTCAAATGTTGTTCGAAAACATATATGAGCAGATAAGAGGTTATGCTTGCCTTGGTTATAAGAAAACTAGATAGAGGCTTCAGGAATAAGTGCTTGACTTGTCGGTTAAGATCAAGTATTCGCCGTTGGAGTTGTCGGCCTTCACTTCGGAGTCGCATTCTACCGAGGGGGAAACAACACCGAAAAGAAGAACAACAATCAAACATGGCATCGATGCAATGCACAACATGTATTCATGAGCAAGTTAATACACTGAAATAAAGCCCTAAACATGTTTGTTGGATTACTAGGTTTCAAATGACAGTTAGGCATTTTTACTGAAATTATCCCGGAATAGACCCCGGAGGGGCAATTCGGTGATTATGGAAGTGAGTACAATTTTAATTGGTCAAATAGGTTTTAAACACCATAACTGGATTGCATTTGTCATTTTGAGCAATTTGGTATATAACATGTGTTTTCTAATTTTATTGAATAAAAACTTATTTTTCTATTTTAAATGAATTAACAACATTAAAATAATGCTCATTCTTTAACTTTGTCAAACATATATGTAAATGATATATTTGGGTACATTACATTTTTATGAACATTTTGGTACCTTATTTATATTTTTATGAATTACAGATTAAAAGATATTCATTTTCTAATTTTAATTATATTTCTGTAATTTAATAACCATTTTCTGGAAATAGTAAAAACAGGAATATAACATCACTGTGGTGTCCCTGTGACATCACAATGCTCTGTTCTTCACATGGGAGATCAAATTCGGTTGAATTCGCGCGCAATAGAGGGAACAAACTATACCACAACGGAGAGGAGCTCGAGCGGAGTTGAGAGGTGGAAACCGGTGACCATATGGTCGCCTGAATGGCCGGTGGCGACCGTCGGCACGGCGGCGGGCGACGGTTGGCGGTGACAGGAAGAACCGGAGGGGGAGGGAGAGGATGGAGGGTATCGGGAGGCTCACCGCATCGAGGGGAGCACGATGGCATCGACGAGGAGGTGAGAGAGGGCCGGAATCGACGGCAAGGAGCAGAGGAAGCCGGTGGCCATGGCGGATGGCGACGAGAAATTCCGGCGGCTCGGGCACTCCCGGCCAGCGGGGTTCGTCCAGGAGGTTCGGGAGACAACGGTGGAGCTCCAGGGTGTCACGGTGTGGCTCCAGACGGTCGATAGAAACGGCGGCGACCGGTGGCCCATCGACTACTGTTAGGGTTAGGGTTTCGGGTCTTGAGGAGGCGCAGAGAGAGAGGGATTTCGAGGGGGAGGTGAAGGAGAGGGGGCGCAGGGTCTCCGTGCTGTCCTTATCCTTCTACGGAAGGCAAGCAGGAGGTGGCATACGGTGTCGGGGCGGCCTCCTCGCAGCTGCTCCTACTGGCAGAGGAAGAAGAAGGCGGTTTTGCACAGAACCACCTGCAGTTTTCGGATTAAACATAAAAGCCCTTTTCCATTTTAAAACAGAACAGAAATCAGACTTTTGAGGACCTTTTTGCAAAGATAAAAATTTGCTAAAATACTTTTTTGGAATCCTTGTAAAATTTCCAACCTCACCACATTTTGTTTTGGTGAAATTGAAATATTTTTCAGCTCAAACTTTTGAAACCCACATTAAGTAGTACTTGTCGAATTTTCTTAATTTCCATTTAAGTTCAAAATTTAAATTGTTTCAAATTTGTTTAAATTTTTATTTCATGCATGTATGAGATGAACACAACACCACACGCCCTAATTTAGCAAAACGGGGATGCATGTTACAAATCTACCCCCCTTGCCAGAATCTCGTCCCGAGATTCCCGAAGCAGAGCAAAGAAAGGAACACCGGTTTTGAACAATCTTCTCAAACCTTACGGTTCTCTTCTTGAAGAGGTTGATCCGTATCACTTGGGAAGATATCCAGCGACTACACCTTAGGTAGGAGGGAAAAATCTTAGAAATTGATCTTCAGGAAGATCGAGTATCTCATGGCTAACTCAGGAAAAGAATGTTCGTAAAGAACTTTTGAGTTAACATGCATGAAACACATCAAGATAACGGAGGGAATAGGAGAAGTTTTCAAGTTTGTGGACGATAGTTCTTGAAAGGATTTAGAATATGAGCTTTGCACAAGACTTTAAATCCTTTTGGAAAAGAAAAGGTTGAATAACTTGTGACACCGAGGTTTCCTCAAAATAGGATACGAAGATGAAAAGGATTGTCTTGGATACCACAACGTAATATCCGTAGACGAGGGAAACATGAGAAAACACTGTAATCGTGCGTCAGAGAAAATTTGATACAAGATCATATTCACTCTTCGGAGTGGACACAGAAGAGGAAGGAACTTTCATCCATTCCGTCAAAGTTTGTCGAGATCTTTGTCAAAGGTCATGATGTTACTTCACAACAGGAGATAAGTAACCAAAGGATGTTGGAACACCGTAATTAAGGATGAACTCTTAGTCACACCATAAGAATGGTTAACCAACGGTGATTGAAGCACCGGAAGGAAATAGGGAATCTCTTTTCTGTTATGGATTGAACGTAGCAATACGTTTACCACATGGGTAAGACCCCATGTATGAAGTGACTGACAAATTCACACAATGTGTGATATGAATATAACTTCAAGCACCATCAACTTGAAAAAGGAACTGATCAATGGTGGTTACAAAACACCACGAGATGGTTCTCATGATGAACATGTTTCCACCGAAAGAAAGGTTGTGAGGATTGACAAAGAGACATTGGAGGAATAACTTCCAACTTCTCCTTGATGTTATTGATACGAAGATCAGGCTTACGACAAACCTTCTATAGGTCGTCAAGTGAAAACCAGACTTCGATTTGGCAGAATGGTGAGGGAAACTCCTGGAATAAACCACACAGAAATCCTTATAGAGAGTGGTTGTTCTTACGGATTCAAAGAGATATGACATTAGGCCTTCCTGCTAATTGTGCAACCACAACATCAACCATGCCGGATTTTGAAAATACCTAATTCAATACCCTTGAGGAAACACCAACCATCGTTGCTGCTTGAGATACAGCTCTGGTTAGTGGGTTGATAACTCAAACTCAATATGTTTGATCAAAGAGGTTGCACCGGTTAGCAACGAGATACATATGCTAGATTCTCAAGATATGGACTATGATGTCATACTCAAGAAGATGAGCGATATTGCAAGACTCATGTATTAGCAACTTGCGAAAATCTGTTGCACCTACATGGTTTACTTGCAATGAAACACATCGGAGTCCTTACTGGGAAGATGATAAGTCAGTGGCTTGGTGTGGATGGAAACTTCTTTAAGAAATGGAGGTAACGACCTACCATCTCAAGAATAGTCCACACGTGCATGACCGACTAGGGATTGTTCCCGAAGGAAACCAGAAAACTCTACTTGGATCCATGGAGACAAATTTCACCATAAGCACATGAACCAAAGTAGGTTACTTCGAACATCCAGAACACAACTTCGTGATGACACAAAGTTAGTTCTCAAAAGTTTCCAATGTTATTGCCAATTGTTCAACATGAATCTCTTGCAGCTTAGAGATGTAGGAATGTCATCGATGGGCTGAACAACACGCTTATCAGGACACTCCAAGAAGAGGGATTCATATGATCTATGAACAAGGCAAAATATTGGTCAGACTAAAGGACATAAAGGTGTACTCGAGCAAAACACCATGAGTGAAAACACCATCAAGATAGCACTTGGATCTGATCTTGGTTTGAAGATGTACCAAATCAAATCAAGTGTTTGTTAGGTAGCATATCCACGAAGGAGTTAGTATCATGCTTCAACAAGATGAGAACTAGACATCCCATTAGGAAGGAACAAGTTAGGAAGAGCTCTTTTCTTTCAACTCTCCAAGTTATTGTTTAAACTCAACCTACTGATCTAGGGAATCCAGCAAGGTTTCTTGGAGAGAGGAGTAGTTCAAAATACCCCTTGTTTAGACAACAAAGTTAGGTAACAAACCTGGTGATACTTCTACAAAGACAACCAGAATATCACAACCCACCGGTATGTCTTGGAGTTCGAAACGAAGCTTGCTTTTCAAAGCAACTGATATGGTCTTGAGAGCTTTGGTACGAACCTAACTCTTTGAACGAGAATGTAGACATAAATGAATGGATTTGGTAACACGGTCAGCTTAAAATAGAGAATGGGTGACCAATAGTGCTAAGGATACAGATGTTTCTTAGATTTTTCAAAGCAATTAAGATTGCTGAGAATAACTGATACACATGTTAATGTACAGACCCATCATTCTCAAGCATTCAAGCTTGGAGGAAGGTTGAGTGAAGACGTCTAAGAGCATCACTTCACCAATAAGGCCATGAAACTCAACACAACCTCCTGATATAAAAGAGTGTGATACTCGAAGGTAGAACAGATTGGAAGTTGATGAAACTTCTTTAGTCTGCGAATTACAAAACTTTGGCCTGGTCCTAGGGATGAACGAGGTACTGGAGTTTGTTTCTCCCGACTTTCCAAAGTGGAATGTTCTGACGGAACACATTAGCAAATGCATTGGAAGATTCCAATACACATATGCAACTTGGTGTCCAAAACAACGGATGGAGATTTGAGAGCAACTAGAAGATAGTAACATGCTCAGGAAAGATCATAAGATCATGTTGGATGCACGGGGTAATACTCATGTGTAGAACCCATGCCAAAAGGTTGGTATAGTTGAACCAAGAACAAAGATATAAGAATCATAAAGAACAATCTTGTCGTGATCCTTTTTGATTCAAGAGAAAACCTATGGCTACGAGAGTTGGAATTTCCTAGCCACCCTGAGGTAAAACAGATCCCTCGGGATCTAAAGAAACATAACTTGGGTTAAAAGTCAGCATCCTGTACTGGTAGCGTGAGCATTACATGGTTAAGAAACCATATGGCTCAACTCACCACAATTCAGCACATTCCGGGACCTTCGGTTCAAGTCCAAGGTTGAAAACTCAACAAAAGGAGTAACTACTATATGAGTGCCACAAAGGACACTACAATTAGCAATCACGAGGTATCTTTCAAAAGACAAACATAGCTTCGGAAGTATTTGATAAAATGGAAAGGGATACATTCGAGATGACAAGGTAATCTCGAGATTCTGGATTTGAGACTTTAGAACATGGAGGAATGTGGAATCTGGTAAAATTTTGAGAGATTAGGATGGAAAGGAAATCTCCCAATCGAATCAAAATACAACGGAGTATGGAACACACACGACTCTAGAAACTTTAACACTAGGTCAACTTGGGTAAAAGACGTCCTTGCCAAAGAAGGCACCTAGGTTTTGAATGACTAGAAGAGATAGCAAAACCTTTTCAAATCAAAATAGGTAAGATGACACAGAGTTAGCGCAATACCAGATAAGGAGTGAAAAGAATCCTAAGAAGGTTTTCGCAACTCATTTGAAGTTTCGAAATAGTTTTCACAAACACTAGACTCAACATCGACCAAGCAGTAAGGTTTTCGTACAGGCAGTCCTGCTCTGATACCATGACCTGTCGCGACCCCAGACCCAGAGATATACATACGGTTATGTTCTCCTAGCCATGGACTCACAAGGGCTTCAGGGTTACCAGCCCCGGCCGCAACAAACAACGGCAGGCAGACCGAATTCATCGGCACGTAGTCCGGATCCCCGGTCTACTACTCCTTGTATCCATGCTAGTCATAACCAACTATGCATACCCAAGCGTCCACGAGTCGGATGAAACTGAAGGAACATGACCAAAGTTATACAGAGCTGCTACGTGTCCATAAAGTGCAACAACAATCGAGGGTTACTGGGGTTACCTTGCCCCAGGCCGAATCACATCGGCAGGCTAGCTCGGACATGGATCATCGGCTCCACAACCCCTCGACTGCGTCAACTATGCAGGCATAGCCAAAACTGTATAACAATGAGCTCAAAAAAAACAACCGATCAAAGCAATACTCTAGACATGGAAGTTGTATTAAACAGGTGTTACTAGAGTATAGCTTACAAGCAGAGGTCACATGACCCAACATTACATCAGACAACGGAAGGAAAATTATGTTGCTAATCAACAAGAACCAAAAAGACCTAAGAGGCCGCAACATAAGGCGACGTCCCAGCCCATAGATTCCAGGCTGCTACCTGGGAACCCCAAACTACTCGTCGATGTCCACATTGAATCATCACCGTTGGAGTGAGATCTTCACCTGAACCAAATTTAAGCAAACCTGAGTACGGGAGGTACTCAACAAGACTTAGTTAACCTATTATATATCTGCTGGTTTCGTAAAGGGTTTTATGAAGGTTGATTTGCGTAAAGCAATCTTTATTTTCCAAATCGAGGAGGAATAGCACGTCTCATAGAAGGTTTTCAAAACAGATGAGAAACTCACTACTGTGACCATCATCATTTCAAACCACCAACATCAATTCCCAGCATCTCACATGCTACTAGGATCACCCCTCTCGGCATCTCCGAGGAGGCACCCTTCATCTATTGCCTCCATGCCTTGTCAACATCTTTTACGTCACGTTTAAGTTATCTATGGCCACACGACATTCACCAAGTCGTTCTTAACCGTGGAAACGGCTTTCCAAAAGATTTATCCTTGCAGGGTGGTACACTTTACCCACACGTACCATCCGACTCTTAACGCCACATGTACGCTCGCCCATGGAGCACGGCAGAGGGTGGTTGGCCACGACCTTTACCTTGTCGAGCCCTATCCATGAGTCAACCCAAACAGGACCACCTCGTCAACAGGGAGTTGGCCACCTCCTGACGGCACCTGTTCTGTGAGTCGGGATCAAGATCCTTGTACGTCCATCACTTGTCCCGGTCACGCCCTAAACACCTCCAAAAGGTTTTTGACTCACACGCAGATGGAAATCCCAAACTACGTTACTCACAGATAGAACCAAACAAGTTAGTTAGTCGAGCGCGGTCTGTTAGGCCCCGCGTGTGGTTGCACGCTCAGTCTTGGTTTCCGCGGCGATACCTTAATCCTAGGATTGGCAAGTACAGGACAAACAACCACTTCCCAAGTGGCCTTCCGTCCAAGACTTATTAAAGTTAAACACACAATGCTCATCTCACCACGTCATCATATCATACTAGGTTGTCGCAGCTCTGATTCATCAACCGGATGGAGCAGAGGTAAACAAACATGTAAAGATAAGCGAAGCAGATATGAGGCTCTGGCGATGCGCACAGGCAAATCAATGGCGGCTAGGAGCAGTGGATCAGGATATTTAGGAAATGCAGTATATAGGTGAACTATATCTACTAGCATCAAACACTTTAGAATCGAATGCAAAATACGAGATTCAAATGTTGTTTGAAAACATATATGAGCAGATAAGAGGTTATGCTTGCCTTCGTTATAAGAAAATCAGATAGAGACTTCAGGAATAAGTGCTTGACTTGTCGGTTAAGATCAAGTATTCGCCATTGGAGTTGTCGGCCTTCACTTCGGAGTCGCATTCTACCGAAGGGGAAACAACACCGAAAAGAAGAACAACAATCAAACATGGCATCGATGCAATGCACAACATGTATGCATGAGCAAGTTAATGCACTGAAATAAAGCTCTAAACATGTGTGTTAGATTACTAGGGTTCATATAACAGTTAGGCATTTTTACTGAAATTTTCCCGGAATAGACCCCGGAGGGGCAATTTGGGTGATTATGGAAGTGAGTACAATTTTAATTGGTCAAATAGGTTTTAAAACACCATAACTGGATTGCATTTGTCATTTTGAGGAATTTGGTATATAACTTGTGTTTTTATAACTTTATTGAATAAAAACATATTTTCTGATTTAAATGAATTAACAACATTAAAATAATGCTCATTTTTGAACTTTGTCAAACATATATGTAAATGATATATTTGGGTAGATTACATTTTTATGAACATTTTGGTACCTTATTTAGATTTTTATGAATTACAGATTAAAAGATATTCATTTTCTAATTCAAATTATATTTCTGTAATTTAATAACCATTTTCTGGAAATAGTAAAAACAGGAATATGACATCACGGTGGTGTCACTGTGACATCACTGTGCTCTGTTCTTCACATGTGAGATCAAATTCGGTTGAATTCACGCGCAATAGAGGGAACAAACTATACCACAACGGAGAGGAGCTCGAGCGGAGTTGAGAGGTGGAAACCGGTGACCATATGGTCGTCGGAATGGCCGGCGGCGACCATCAGCACGGCGGCGGGCGACGGCCGGTGGTGACAGCAAGAACTGGATGGGGAGGGAGAGGATGGAGGGTACCGGGAGGCTCACCGCATCGAGGGGAGCGCGATGGCGTCGACGAGGAGGTGAGGGAGGGCCGGAATCGACGGCGACGAGAAATTCCAGCCGCTCGGGCACTCCCGGCCACGGGGTTCGTCCTAGAGGTTCGGGAGACAACGGTGGAGCTTCAGGGTGTCACGGTGTGGCTCCGGGCGTTCGATAGAGACGGCGGCGACCGGTGGCCCGTCGGCTACTGTTAGGGTTAGGGTTTCGGGTCTTGAGGAGGCGCAGAGAGAGAGGGATTTCGAGGGGGAGGTGAAGGAGAGGGGGCGCACGGTCTCCGTGGTGTCCTTATCCTTCTGCGGAAGGCAAGTAGGAGGTGGCATACGGTGTCGGGACGGCCTCCACGCAGCTGCTCCTACTGGCAGAGGAAGAAGAAGGCGGTTTTGCACAGAACCCCCTGTAGTTTTCGGATTAAACATAAAATCCCTTTTCCATTTTAAAACAGAACATAAATAAGACTTTTGAGGACCTTTTTGCAAATATAAAAATTTGCAAAAATACTTTTTGGAATCCTTGTAAAATTTCCAACCTCGCCACATTTTGTTTTGGTGAAATTGAAATATTTTTCAGCTCAAACTTTTGAAACCCACATTAAGTAGTACTTGTGGAATTTTCTTAATTTCCATTTAAGTTCAAAATTTAAATTGTTTCAAATTTGTTTAAATTTTTATTTCATGCATGTATGAGATGAACACAACACCACACACCCTAATTTAGCAAAACAGGGATGTTACAGTAGGTCTTTTGTAATTATAGCTAGGAGCTCCCTCCTTGCCGACTTCATGTCCTCTGGAACTTTCCACAAGAGTCAGGAGGCAGGGAGTGCTGTATTAGGACAAGGATCCTCAATCTGCTCAGGGAAAGCTGCCACTTGAGCGGACTGACCACGTGGCGCCACAAGGGGCGCCCCACCCTCTAGTATGCATCATCTGCTAGATGATTATGGTCCTTCCCGGAGCTGAAGTAAACCTCGGGTCTCCTCCAGTGAATGCAAGCTACTTCGACATGTATATTCCACCTATAGCATGTTCTTTCCAGATCCCAATGCATGCGTTCCATACCTAATGTTATATATTGAAACAAACATGGATGCATGTCTCTGTGAAGTAATCGACCGCTTCGGGCCTAAAGAAACTTCTGATATGGCTATACCTCTCCTGGGACGAGAGCAACACGTGGAGTGTATATATATAACAATACACTATATTATCTATTTTCTCCCTATATATGTGCATGTCTGCGATGAAGTTGTAGTGCTATATACAGGGGTACTGTTTTGTGCTCGGCATACCTACGGCATTACTATTAAGTAATTACCTCCATCTACTATCACCTCAACGTATATGCATGTACACAGCTCAGCGTATATGCATGTATACAAGCATAAAAGCATTGAATTCACAAGATATGGTGTCATAAGACGGGGTAGTAGCACATACGGTGTCCTGCGTAATTAAAAAATTCAAAATAATAGTAAAATAAGCCAAGCAATTTTGGGGGGGGGGGGAAATCGGAGACAAAAATATCCAAGTTTTCCACATACATGCAATTTTTTGTAAAGAAATGACATTTCGGTGCTATGTGTAAAAAATCAATTATCTAAAAAGAAATACATTTTGAAATCAGATCTTGGTCAAAAAAAAATTCCTAGATCATAGGAAATATCATTTTTTTTCGAAAACTTGCACATGTTTGTCCCTGGTTTTTGCAGAATTTTCGAATTGTTTTTTTTTTCGAACTCAAGCAGGATCATATCAACTTGGGAGTGATATTGAATTATGTTCATAAGACTATTCGTAATAGCAAACCGTTTTTTTAAGAGTCACAGCCCCTCGAAGTTCCTATGTTTCACTCCCATATGGTACGATCAATTAATAGGTGGTATCGTTTATCTAAGACTACTGTGGGATTCGGGATGCCGAGTGCCTATGCAATTTGATTGCCGAGATGTGCCCTAGATTCTAGTGGCTCACTGTGAGCCTCTCGTCGTTGGTGAGGAGCACGTGGGATGCTTAGAGAGAATATTAGTGCAGTTCTCTTGGTCGAACGGAAGCACAAGGAAAAGTCCCGTCTGTGTGCAAACCTCCACCCTCACAGCTTGTTGTTCCACACCTTAATGCGCTACCACCGTCGCTACTACACCCGTTGGCGACACCGATGGCCAACTACCTTCCACCGTGGCCACCGGTGCAAGCCCACGCAACTTCTCCCTCAGCCTGATTGTGCAGAGAGTGCGAGTCAGCACATAATGGACGCACTCATTTCGGAGTGCCATGTGTTTTCGCCTCTTGGTGTAGTAGGTGCCATGTGTTTTTCGTGGGCGTCGTCTCACTACAGCACGCAGGCGAGACGCCGACGGGGTGCCACCGTCGGCGTAGGCCACTTTGCCGTCGGCGTATCTATACGCCGACGGTGGCCGTCGGCGTATCCCCGTCGGCGTCCAGGCCTGTCGGCGTATAGCCTTTGCCGTCGGCGTATACGTCACCGTCGGCGTATCCGTCGCCGTCAGCGTATAGAATTTTTTTTTTTGAAATTTTTTTTTAAAATTGTTTTTCGAATTTTTTTCTGCACATTTTTTATTTGACTTTTTTAAACACTTAATCACACTATAGTCATATCTACTAATCTAAATTACTCGTTTCTACACTTAATCACACTTCCCGGTCGGTCACCCATCATGAGATTGCTCCAGGCTCAGCACGCTTAACTTCGTAGTTCCTTCACTGTGATCTACCTAGAAACAACTGATGTGTTGTTGATAATATTATGCAATCAATCCTGTTAACCTTAACCCTTGGACCATCATGTCACACTCTTTTATTTTGTGAATTCAAACAACTATTTAAATAAAATATAATAACTAATAATAAATTTGAATTTAAATAATCTTGAATTTAAATAATAATTAACATGTTTGCTTTTTCTATTTAATATTCAAAAATTCATATCTATAAATCCGTAAATCAAAATTTGACAAATAATATGTCTATATCGATTAGAAAAATGAGAGAAATTCAAATATGACATCCATATAATATTTTCATCATATATAAGACTTTTTTTTTCTTTTCATTGAAGCAAAAAAGCATTTTCTATGTTCCAAGTGTAAAAAAAAGGGGTTTTTGTGAAGGACCTACCATAAATATGTTGCAAAACTTGAGAGTTATAATTTTCGAAAATACTAGAGCATGTTATATGCAGAAATAACCAATTTGTTTCATATGAACAGGTTTTCATCCACCTCTTTTGAAGAACAGAAGTTTCTGCCGATTCCGCTGGAAACTGGTCAAATTTGAACTACAGGTACCTCATAGTTTGCTCATGATTTTTGGCAAAAATCATTTTTATGTACACAAGTACCTATTTCAACATAGATACACAAAGAGTTTCTCAATATTCAACCCCTAGCTACGTACAGTCATGCCCGCCGCCTTGACTTTTTCCTCAAACGGGGTTAGCAAATTCCAAAAAATTCAAAAAAAAACCAAAATGATGCGAGACCTTCGCGTGGTGTCATTATATAGGTCCTAGTATACACCAAAAATAATAAACTTGGAATACGACAGTTGTGTTGAAAATGTGTTCACAAAACTTAGCTATCTCCTACGAACATTCTAGGGTTTCGGCCAAAATGACGAGTGTTACGGTCATATCCATGGCATAGTTTGTTTAAATGTTCCCATATTACACACAAACATGCATCTTGGAAGCACGGACAATGTTGACGGAGGAAGTTTTCCTTTTCATTGAAGCAAAAAAGCATTTTCTATGTTCCGAGTGTAAAAAAAGGGGTTTTTTGTGAAGGACCTACCATAAATATGTTGCAAAACTTGAGAGTTATAATTTTTGAAAATACTAGAGCATGTTATATGCAAAAATAACCAATTTGTTTCATATGAACAGGTTTCCATCCACCTCTTTTGAAGAATAGAAGTTTCTGCCGATTCCGCTGGAAACTGGTCAAATTTGAACTGCAGGTACCTCATAGTTTGCTCATGATTTTTGGCAAAAATCATTTTTAGGTACACAAGTACCTATTTCAACATATATAAACAAAGAGTATCTCAATATTCAACCCCTAGCTACGTACAGTCATGCCCGCCGCCTTGACTTTTTCCTCAAACGGGGTTAGAAAATTCCAAAAAATTCAAAAAAAACCAAAATGATGCGAGACCTTCGCGTGGTGTCATTATATAGGTACTAGTATACACCAAAAATAATAAACTTGGAATACAACAGTTGTGTTGAAAATGTGTTCACAAAAATTAGCTATCTCCTACGAACATTCTAGGGTTTCGGCCCAAATGACGAGTGTTATGGTCATATCCATGGCATAGTTTGTTGAAATGTTCCCATATTACACACAAACATGCATCTTGGAAGCACGGACAATGTTGACGGAGGAAGTTTTCCTTTTCATTGAAGCAAAAAAGCATTTTCTATGTTCCGAGTGTAAAAAAAGGGGTTTTTTGTGAAGGACCTACCATAAATATGTTGCAAAACTTGAGAGTTATAATTTTTGAAAATACTAGAGCATGTTATATGCACAAATAACCAATTTGTTTCATATGAACAGGTTTCCATCCACCTCTTTTGAAGAACAGAAGTTTCTGCCGATTCCGCTGGAAACTGGTCAAATTTGAACTACAGGTACCTCATAGTTTGCTCATGATTTTTGGCAAAAATCATTTTTAGGTACACAAGTACCTATTTCAACATAGATACACAAAGAGTTTCTCAATATTCAACCCCTAGCTACGTACAGTCATGCCCACCGCCTTGACTTTTTCCTCAAACGGGGTTAGAAAATTCCAAAAAAATCAAAAAAAAACCAAAATGATGCGAGATCTTCGCGTGGTGTCATTATATAGGTACTAGTATACAACAAAAATAATAAACTTGGAATACGACAGTTGTGTTGAAAATGTGTTCACAAAAATTAGCTATCTTCTACGAACATTCTAGGGTTTCGGCCCAAATGACGAGTGTTATGGTCATATCCATGGCATAGTTTGTTGAAATGTTCCCATATTACACACAAACATGCATCTTGGAAGCACGGACAATGTTGACGGAGGAAGTTTTTCTTTTCATTGAACCAAAAAAGCATTTTCTATGTTTCGAGTGTAAAAAAGGGGTTTTTTGTGAAGGACCTACCATAAATATGTTGCAAAACTTGAGAGTTATAATTTTTGAAAATACTAGAGAATGTTATATGCACAAATAACCAATTTGTTTCATATGAACAGGTTTCCATCCACCTCTTTTGAAGAACAGAAGTTTCTGCCGATTCCGCTGGAAACTGGTCAAATTTGAACTGCAGGTACCTCATAGTTTGCTCATGATTTTTGGCAAAAATCATTTTTAGGTACACAAGTACCTATTTCAACATAGATACACAAAGAGTATCTCAATATTCAACCCCTAGCTACGTACAGTCATGCCCGCCGCCTTGACTTTTTCCTCAAATGGGGTTAGAAAATTCCAAAAAATTCAAATAAAACCAAAATGATGCGAGACCTTCGCGTGGTGTCATTATATAGGTACTAGTATACACCAAAAATAATAAACTTGGAATACAACAGTTGTGTTGAAAATGTGTTCACAAAAATTAGCTATCTCCTACGAACATTCTAGGGTTTCGGCCCAAATGACGAGTGTTATGGTCATATCCATGGCATAGTTTGTTGAAATGTTCCCATATTACACACAAACATGCATCTTGGAAGAACGGACAATGTTGACGGAGGAAGTTTTCCTTTTCATTGAAGCAAAAAAGCATTTTCTATGTTCCGAGTGTAAAAAATGGGTTTTTTTGTGAAGGACCTACCATAAATATGTTGCAAAACTTGAGAGTTATAATTTTTGAAAATACTAGAGAATGTTATATGCACAAATAACAAATTTGTTTCATATGAATAGGTTTCCATCCACCTCTTTTGAAGAACAGAAGTTTCTGCCGATTCCGCTGGAAACTGGTCAAATTTGAACTACAGGTACCTCATAGTTTGCTCATGATTTTTGGCAAAAATCATTTTTAGGTACACAAGTACCTATTTCAACATAGATACACAAAGAGTTTCTCAATATTCAACCCCTAGCTACGTACAGTCATGCCCGCCGCCTTGACTTTTTCCTCAAACGGGGTTAGAAAATTCCAAAAAATTCAAAAAAAAACCAAAATGATGCGAGACCTTCGCGTGGTGTCATTATATAGGTACTAGTAGACACCAAAAATAATAAACTTGGAATACGACAGTTGTGTTGAAAATGTGTTCACAAAAATTAGCTATCTCCTACGAACATTCTAGGGTTTCGGCCCAAATGACGAGTGTTATGGTCATATCCATGACATAGTTTATTCAAATGTTCCCATATTACACACAAACATGCATCTTGGAAGCACGGACAATGTTGACGGAGGAAGTTTTCCTTTTCATTGAAGCAAAAAAGCATTTTCTATGTTCCGAGTGTAAACTCGCGAGAGAGAAGCGGACGTCGGTGAAGCGGGTCACACACCGGAGTGCAATATTTACCATCCAAAGACCAAAACACACATATACTAACATGATATGTCACCCCCTAGCTTTTGTGGGGGAGCCGGACGCTCCGTAGCCCCCCTCGGGTGAAAACCTAGACCCGCTGGAGAAATACCGGATTTATACGGATACACGCGGTAACAACGTCGAAAGGGGGTAGCAATATGGAAAAAGTTGCTTGGTTGTGTTAGGGTAGTCCATAGGAACACAAAACACATAGGTAGAGCCCAACTCTTCGGAAGATTCCCGATGTATCGTCCAATATGGGAGTTTCACCCTATAAGCGGGGACCGAAAACCGCGGATCACTCGCAGAGGGCATACCCGAGGGAATCTTATAGAATCATTGGTAAAAATTTGTCTTCACGTATGTTATGACCTAATTATACATAAAATAAATTGAGATTCTACTGTTCACCCCGCTTCGATGCCCTTCTAGGGGGGTACACGACGTAGGCACATGTTAGTAGTGTTTTCCGAAAAGAGGGGATCCGGAACCCCGTGTCTATAAAAAATAGAGCTATATACTTTTATATGTATGTTTAATATGTATGTTTTTTTTAATGTTATAGAGCAGTTCAACAGGGGAAAAAAAAGGAAACGCCGACGGCCTTCTATACGCCGATGGCCACCGTCGGTGTACGAAGCCAAACGCCGACGGCAATGTATACGCCGACGGTCACCGTCGGCGTATAGACGCCTACGCCGACGGGAATTCTACGCCGACGGGCACAGCGAGGGCTATCGTACTTCGGACGATACGCCGACGGCAACGATAAAACCCCGTCGGCGTATAGGTGGGCCGTCGGCGTATAAGTTCTCTCCTGTAGTGTCTCATTTGTGAGTGTTTGATCTACGAATTAGTTAGCATTCTAAAACGAAGGACTATCTACAAACTAATAAAGAATGTTGCATTCTAACCTTTAGGGGATTACGTATTAATTACCTGATTTTTTTACTAAATTCTAAATCATGTAGTTTTATATGTCTATCTATTAATTAATAAACAACATCTATAATATCTATAAGATTCATCCCCACTAAGTGCAATTAATATTTGCAAGCTCTACATGCACTGTATCCACGTCATCGGCAAATCCTCTAGCACAGACAAGATCGCCTGACTCGGTTTCCCTCGTCACCTTATTTTTTGCCTGAATATCTCTTCTCTAACGATTGAATAATACCTCGAATTGGCCCAGCCCAAGAATCCCTCCCTTCTTTTCTAGGCCAGCCCACCAAAGCTTCTTTCTTTTTCATCCTAGTCTACGACCCAAACCAAAGGGGGAAAAAAAGACATCATTAGGCCGGCAAGTGAGAGGTGAAGCGGCGCATCAAAAGCTGGGTTTTCCATCGCTAGATGCTTCCTTCGTCACCACCGGCGGATGACCTTCCAACTCCCACGCATCTTTCGCTTTTACTCTTGCAATTGGATTACCTTTGGCTGGCTTCACATCTCCCACGCCGCAATAAGAAGGGACGTTCCGGCGATTTTAATGGCTTGCCTTGCTGACGGCTATATATTTGAGCCCCTCAGTCGCCTATTCATCAAATCCCTCAATGGTCTATTGCATGTGTCCTCTGGTGTTTCCCAACAGTTGAATAGTTGATCTCTACATCCGGCCGAGCCCCCATAGGTTTTCATAGTCTGAGCTGAATGGTAATCTGAGATTTAAAGCACAGCTTCTGGTCACGAAATCAGTGTGTTCGAGCTGATCACAGGTCTTCATCTCATATGTACGGGCCCTCCTCTCTTACAGTTTATCATCTAATATGTAAATTTTCTGACTTCCAGCCATTCCGTGTAAGGTTTTCCTGCGGGTATACTTTATTTTTTCCATTAAGCCTATTCCAAACAGTATGTATTCACACGCTTATTCTATTACTCGCTCTAAATTTCGGATCGATTATCTATCAGACTATCACGTATACTGAAATATGTTGCTCTTACGGTGTGTTACAAGTAAAAAATAGTGCCACGATTCAGAATTTAGGTACCTAATGGGTGCATTGATGTACCATTTAGATGCATAGCCTGAAATTTTTCTCTCACGCCATTCTCCTAAAGATCGTTCCCGAATACCTTTAAGGGTAAGCAGAATTTTTCCTATACCTTTCAGGCTAAGAACAAGTTTGCCTTTTCCTGCAGCAATTCATTCAGAGTAGAAGATTATTTTTTCTATCTAGCAAGCCTATTCCGAAAGGTATGTCTTGAGCCTGTATTTTTTTTCTGTTCTACTATTCTCCTTCACGTAGATCAAGTGCCATCTTCCACACGACAGCCTTCAGGACATAACCGGGGCAGGCCACACAAGTTCTGCTTCACATACTACGCACAGTATAATCACATCAGCCCTGTGTGTGTGGTTAAATCCTACAATGTGATTGTTAACTTCTAACATACCAACCATACAATACTTAATATATTTGGATTTACATATTTTCCATGCCATTTTTGACATATGTGATAAAATTTCACGACTCTCCATACAGTTCATGCTTTTTTCTTCTTACATATTGCTCATAAATTGGATATATTTTGCTATATTGTGTCAAATTATTCACAAGAAAGATATACACTACCAAAATTTAGTTGGTTATAACTCCTTCGTGTGATTTTTTTACCTTCCTCCATACTAACCAATTACTACCTCATATGTTTGGATTCCTGGATGTTTTTTTATATCTGAAAATCATCTATGATTTCCGCAGCAACGCGCGGGGTATCAACTAGTTGCAATGATGCTTTTGACAATTAGTCCGTCTGAAAACTTCAGTTGGCGAGATAGTTGGGTTGGTACATATTTTCTGTTTTCTTTTATTTTCTTGACACACTAGTTACGACAAGGAATAAATTTATTGTGATGCGGCGGTGTCGATTATCGAGTCCGACGGCGTGGAACGCCACACCAGCAGTTGCGAGGAGCGGTGCGCGCCTCTAGAAGAAGTCGCAGCTATCCATTCTGCTGCCCAGTTCTACTAGGCTGTTCGGATCGAGCTTGTGCAATTCTGCCGCACTCACCTCAACCACCAATTGAAGATAGCAGGTGCACGGAAAAGAACCACCACGTAACATGTGTAGTGTATGCATCATCCCAGATATGACTTTGTTTTTCACCACTTTGGGAATTTACCCGATGTCTCCCGCTATTGATGGACACTACTTTGGCATGTACATGCCAATCATAGCACACTACTTCCATCCTGAATACCAATACCCTCCATGCATAAAACTCCTACGGATGGAAACAAACCTGGATGCAAGTGCGGCTAAAACCAAAATACCACTTCCAAGTTCCTATATGTCTACGCCTCACCTCGGAGGGGAGAACCACACGGAGTCTATATATAAGTCAATAAAAAAACGTTATCTTATGTTTTTCTTCAACCATATATGTACATATGTTTCATGATGTGTTTGAGATAAACTTGTTGTACCACAATGTACTATTTTCTGACCCTAATACCTACTGCAGTACTACTAAGTAATATATGACATGTATCTACCGCAACCATAATGTTTGATGTGTTGTACACAAGCATTGCATTCACAAGATATTCTTCCATATATAAGTCTTTCCGCAATGGTGATACGATTCCTAAAAGAAAGTAATAGGCCATGGATTATACTATGTTTCACTGCAATATTTTCTTTTTTGGAAAGGGAACACACCCAGCCTGATACGGATCAACGTGATCCGAGAGGGTTTTGGCCCAATCTTTCACGGCGAACCAACGACAATCACAGATAATTTCGGTCGGTGAGAAAATTTGATCTACTCCACGACACACGCAACAGATCAGGACGAATCAGCAAGCAAAACGAGCAATATTGGTGTCCCCCGACATGAGACCTTTTCTGTATTCTTAATCTCAAATAATTTCAACTCCCCCCTATTACATGGCTGCACCTGGCTTTACATATTAGCCAACTCAACTTGACTTACAAGAAAACCAACAAGAAAAATAAAATAACTTGACACATACCCACTTTTTCTAAATAAAACGACATGCTGAAATAAAAGAAGGATTCTTTTGTACGTGCGCCATATTGCCTCGCGTGCAGGTGGTCCCCATCCGGACTCCTTCAAACACAGCACGCTCCACCAAAATATTTCAAACAAAACCAGCTTCCTTTAACCTTCTCCTTGCGCGACAGGAACAGATACAATAGTTGTCGTCTGAGAGCATCAATAGTAGGGAAAAGAATATATGTAGCACACATAGGAGGTGTCGTATCACAGCCTCTGCATCGTGATGATGCACACAGTTGTTTATATTAAGAAAAAAAATGTCCGAAGATTACAAAGAGTACAACTCAATTGTCAGCCATGTTGGCTTCACGAATCAATCAAGAGAAAAATGCCAACATTTTAAGACGAGACATTTTGAAGTCTTCTAGTATGCTGTCAGCCACCCTGGCTAAAGATATCACGAACGACTGCCTTTGAGCGAGTACATCCGGTATCCATATGAGCTCGATGGTCCTATGGTAGAAGAAGGACCACATATATAACCAGTAGGTTGCTTGATTGACGACCTGCAAAAAATGAGCACCTCCAGACTTGTTAAACACAACATCGTTCCTACAGTTTCAAATAGCCCACACAAAAGCACAAGTACCAATTTATATGCGCATTTTGGTCTTCTTATCAATCCCATCAAGCCAATGCCCAAACATACTAGTCACACACTAGTAGGAAAAAATTTATAGGGGAAACATCACTAGCAGCGTTCTTATGTGATGACACGCTTCTACAAATTAATTGCAGGGTAAATCTTACCGGAAGCGTGGGAAGGCCGATGAATGCTGCAAGTAAATCTTACCAGGTCATGTTGGTGAGGGAAACAATATTAGAAGCGTGCTCCTGTGTAAACTCGCTACTGTAACATCCCAAATTTGCTAAACTAGGGTGTGTGGTCTTGTGTTCATATCATACATGCATGGAAACAAAAAAAATTAAACCATGTTCGAAACAATTTAAATTGTGAATTTAAATGGTTTGAGAAAATACCACAAATAGTTCTTAAAATGGGTTCCAAAATTTAGAACTGAAAAATAATTCAATTTCACCAAAGCAAAACATGGCAAGGTTGGAAATTGTATGAGGGTTCGAAAAACTATTTTTGCCAAATTTGCTGTTTGCAAAAAGGGCCTCAAAACAAGGGTTTCTCTCTATTTTTCAGCCCCCGAAGGACATCTCAGTGATTTTCAAAACATGCAGGGGGTTTTCAGGAAAAATGTTTTATTTTTTTCCTTTCTCCTCCATCTCCGGCCAGAAGGACAGGAGAGCGACGGTGAGGTGGCCTCTGCAACCTCCTGCTTCGAACTCACGAGGGGGTGACGACCCAGGAGACGTCTGGATCGAGCGCTCACCCGCAAAACCCCCCCACTCGCACGCCTCCTTCCTCCCTCTGTCTCTTTGCGCACCCGAAACCCTATCGGCCGTCCGCCGCTCGTCGCGGACACTCCGACCGCTCCCGTGACTCTTCGAGCACGTCTTCGTCTTCGCCTCTCCTCCCTCCTCCTACTTGATGAAGGAATCAACCCGGGATGGCCTAATTCGGCCGAGCCGCCATCGTCTCCTCCACCACCGGCAGACGGCCACGGCGCTCGATGCCTCCATCACCGACCTCCTCCGCCTTCCCCAGCAACATCTCCAGCACCGGGGTGAGCTCGCGGTCCTCCCTGGCCCCTCTGTTTCGTCTTTCGTGCACCGTAGCTCCTTGTCGCCGTTCTCCATGTCCGGCCGCCATCGGACCTCATCACCGGCGAGCTTTCCGGCGACCATTTGGTCACTGGTTGGCACCCCTCAACTCCCCTCAGGCTCCTCTCCGTTGTGGTATATTTTGTTTCATGCAATTTGCAACCAATTCGTCGAATTCGAACTCACCCGTGATGATCAGAGCAAAGTGATGTCACAGTGACATCATAGTGATTTATAATTTCCTTCTTTTTATTAATTCCATTAAATTCCAGAAAAGAATTAAAGTTGTTATTTTAATAACTTTAATTTTATAAATCAGAAAAATAAAATGAAAGTATAAAAATGTTCATAAAAATATAATCTACCTGTTTATATCATTTTCATATATGTTTGACAAAGTTCAAAAATGAGCATTTATTTAAATATTATTTAAATCATTTAAAATAAAGAAAATAAGTTTTTATTCACTAAAATTAGAAAATTAAAAGTTATATACCAAATTGCTCAAAATGACAAATGCAACCTGTTTATGATGTTTTCAAACCCATTTGAGCAGGTAAAACTTGACTCACTTTCAGAATTGCCGAAGTGCCCCTCTGGGTCTATTTCGGGCTAATCTCAATAAAATTGCATAATCGACATACGAGCCCTAGCAAACCATTGAACATGTTTAGGGCTTTATTTCAGTGCAGTACCTTGCTCATGCATACATATTGTGCATTGCATCGATGCCATGTGTTGATTGTTGTTCTTCTTCTTTTCGATGTTTGTTCCCCCTCGGTAGAACGCAACTCCGAAGAGAAGGCCAACAACTCCAATGGAGAATACATGATCCTAACCGACAAGTGAAACACTTATTCATGAAGTCTTTATCTGGTTTTCTTATAACCAAGGCAAGCATAACCTCTTATCTGCTCATATATGTTTTCGAACAACATTTGATTCTCGTACTTTGCATTCGATTCCAAATTATTTGATGCTAGTAGATATAGTTGACCTATATACTGCATTCGATTCCAAAGTATTTTCTTGTGCGCATCGCCAGAGCCTCATATCTGCTTCGCTTAGCTTTACATGTTTGTTTACCTCTTCTCCATCCGGTTGTTGAATCAGAGCTACGAGAACCTAGCATTATGATATGATGACGTGGTGAGATGAGCACTGCGTGGTTAATTTTACTAAGGCTTGGATAGTAGGCCAATTGCTAAGTGGTTGTTTGTCCTATACCTGCCAACCCTAGGATTAAGGTCTCGCCGCGGAAACCAAGACTGAGCGTGCAACCACACGCGCGAGCCAATGAACCTCGCTTGACTAACTAACTTGTTTGGCCACATCCATGAGTCACGTAGTTTGCTATTTCCATCTGCGTGTGAGTCAGAAAACGATTTGGAGAAAAACTAGGGCGTGACCGGGACAAGTGATGGACGTACACGGATCTTGATCCCGACTCACAGAACAGGTGCCGTCAGGAGGTGGCCAACTCCCTGTTGACGGGGTGGCCCTGTTTGGGTTGACTCATGGATAGGGTCGAGCAAGGTAAAGGTTGGAGCCATCCACCCTCTACCGCGCTCCATGGAAGAGCGTACATGTGGCGCTAAGAGTCGGAGGGTACGTGTGGGTAAAGTGTACCACCCTGCAGGGATAAATCTTTCGGAAAGCCGTATCCACGGTTTAGGACGACTTGGTGGAAGACACGAGGTCATAGATAACTTGAAGGAGGCGTAAAATATGTTGACAATGATTGATGGGTGCCCCCTCGGAGATGCCGAGAGGGATGATCCTTGTAGCATTAGATGCTGGGAAATGACATTGGTGGAATGAAAAGATGATGATTTCAGTAGTTGAGTAGCTTTCTCATCTGTTTTAAAAACACTCCTTGAGACGTGTTGTTCTTCCTCGATTTGGAAAACAAAGATGGCTTTACGCAAAATAACCTTCGTAAAACACTTTCTGAAGATAGCAGATATATAATAGGTTAACTAAGTCTTGTTGAGTACCTCCCGTACTCATGTTTGCTTCAACTTGGTTCAGGTTCGACGAGTAGTTTGGGGTTCCCAGGTAGCAGCCTGGAATCTATGGGTTGGAACGTTGCTTTATGTTGCGGCCTCTTAGGCCCTTTTGGTTCTTGTTTCTTAGCAACATAATTTTCCTTCCGTTGTCTGATGTCATGTTGGGTCATGTGACCTCTGTTTGTAAGCTATAATCTAGTAACACCTGTTTAATACAGCTTCCATGTCTAGAGTGCTGCTTTGATCGGTTGTTGGTTCCGATCCCATTGTTATACACTTTTGTCTATGCCTACATAGTTGTCCCAGTCGAGGGGTTGTGGAGCCGATGATCCATGTCTGAGCCCTCCCGCCGATGTGATTCAGCCAGGGGCGAGGTAACCCAGTAACCCTCCATTGTTGTTGCACTTTCTGGACACATAGAGCTCTGTATAACTTTGGTACCATTCCTTCAGTTTCATCTGACTCGTGGACGCTTGGGTATGCATAATTGGTTATGACTAGCATGGATACAAGGAGTAGTAGACCGGGGATCCGTACTACGTGCCGATGAATCTGGTCTGCCTGCCGCTGTTTGTTGCGGCCGGGGCTGGTAACCCTGAAGCCGGTGTGAGTCCATGGCTAGGAGCACATAACATTATGTATATCTCTGGGTCCGGGGTCTGACAAGTCATGGTATCAGAGCAGGACTGCCTGTAGGAAAACCTTACTGCTTGGCCGATGTCGAGTCTAGTGTTTGTGAAAACTATTTGAAAACTTCAAATGAGTTGTGAAAACCTTCTTAGGATTCTTTTTACTCCTTATCTGGTATCGTTCTAACTCTGGGTCATCTTACCTGTTTTGTTTTGAAAGGTTTTGCTATCCCTTCTAGTCATTCAAAATTTAGGTGCCTTCTTTGGCAAGGACGTTGTTACCCAAGTTGACCTTGTCGTGGTGGTGTCACGGCAGATGCCATAGGATGGCTAAAGATGTGGGAACGATGGACGCTGGAGGTGCTCGGGGAGGGATCACGCATCGAGTAGCCGCGTGTGGGATGAATCTAGTACTGCGAACAACAGAATCTACCCAGGTTCAGGGCCCTCGTGTGGAGGTAAAACCCCTACTCCTGTCTTTCTCTCTTTATATTTGTGTCTCACCGAGTAGCCACAGTACAGTCTGGCCTCCAGCCGAGTAGCCACCCTTCTCTCTATGCAACGAGTAAGCTAGGTGTTCTCTCTAAAGACGCGACCCTCACACAGGAGGAGGCAGGGCACCTTATATACTGGTGCCCAACCGGATATAGCCAAAGGGGGAAAAAATACAAACATATGTCGACATAGTGTGCACACTACACACTTCAAGCTTCCCGCTGACAGCTTTGGCTTCCTAGTTTGTCTCGTGTGGAAAGTCGTTGTGAAAAACCAAGAAGCTGATCTGTTATCACTGACATGGCCACAGGGTAGGCCCCCTAACCTGCACCGCCCTGCTGACACTCTGGCGCGGATAAGCACGCGCTCTGCAGATGAACAGTGCCCCACTACGGACCCAGGATACGCGGGATCCTGTGTCAGAACGGCTCCTTTGACTTCTGGCCCGAGTAGAAAACCGCCACCTCTACTCGGACCACTTCCTCTACTCGGAGGAGAATAACTTCCTTGATTCTTCCTCCTGGCCATCAGCAGGTACGGCCGGATAGCAGTCAACCGGGTAGCGAGTACCGGGTAGCCAGCTACTCTGCCAAACGTCTCTCTGATCTTTCCCTTAGCACTTGCTTTTACCCTACTCGGGGTAACCCCCGACATTAGTCCCCGAAGCTGGTAGAGTCCTGCGAACTTGTTCACTAGGCTCTGCGACATGGGCCCACCGGCCCGTTAGGTCACATCAAGTGCAGTTATTCGCCCACGATCTCGACGCGGGATCGATTGCGGCCGTTACGCGCGCGATATGCGCTGTGTGCGTTTCTAAGCGGCCCGCACCCCACACCGCACGATCTCCGCGCACAAACTGATCCCACTAACTCCATTAGTAACGGTTACCCGAGGGGAGGGATAAATACCCCCTCGGTAACTCCTCCTTCCCCTTCCTGCTCCCATTCACTTCCTGCCTCCTCGCCTCTCCGCCGCCACAGAGCGCTTCCGCCGCCGCGCATCTCACCGCGCTGCTGCTCCGTGCGACGCCGGAGGGCTAGCAAATCCCACTAAATCTCCACAAAATCACCAAATTCTCTCTTCTCCATGGCTCGCGACGACGACGCCCGCGCCGGATGGGCTGGATCTGAGGTCACGCTGGAGGATTGCCAGTGGCTGGTGAATACCCGCCGCGTTCCTCCCGGCGTGCGCTGCCGGCAGCCGGACGGCGAGCTCGTCCCCACACCGGAAGCAGACGAGTTCGTCGTCTTCCTCGCCCACTTCAAGCGAGGATTCGGCCTACCCATCTCGGACTTCTTCAGATCCTTCCTCAACCACTTCGGGCTCCAGTCGCACCACCTGCCTCCCAACGCAGTGGTGATGCTCGCATACCACGCCGTGGTGTGCGAGGCGTTCTTGGGTGTGCGCCCCACGGTGCACACCTGGGCGCGCTACTTCTTCTTCCGGAAGCAGAGCGTCCCCAAGCTCGGAAGCACAGAGAGCGCCCGCAGCATGACCAAGACCGGAAGCGCGATGATGTTGCAGCGCGGCTCCACCACTCACCCGCGCATCAAGGGGCTCGACTCGGTGCGCAAGTGGCAGCGGTCCTTCTTCTACGTGAAGAACGTTTCTGACGAGGAAGGAGCGCCAATCGTGGACCGAATCAATCTCCCCAAGTGGACGAACATGGCGCCCACTCAGCAGAATTGGGGATACAAGCCACCGCTGCAAGGCGATATCTCCCAGATTAACAAGCGCCTCGCCGAGCTGAGGGAGTTGGGGCTCAAGAACGACGATCCTATCGCCTGCTGGATTTCTCGGCGAGTGCTCCCGCTACAGCGCCGTACGCACATCATGTGCTACATGGGAGGCAACAGAGACTGCACGAGGACCACCACATTCGAGTTGAGCAACGCGGATGTGGCCGTCTGGGCGCGCTCCATCATGAGCACCGGCCTCAGCGACAACTGGCAGTACGGCTTTGTGCCGTATAGCCGTGAGAAGCAAATCGAACAGGTTAGCACTTTATGCTTTATCTTTGCATCACGATACCGAGTAGGTGGCTTTCCAGCTTAGTATGCTTAGTCTTTGCACGCTGCACCGAGTAGAAACACTTACTAGTATCTCCTAGGCTTTATGTGCTTCGTGTTTGCACGCCATGTCGAGTAAAGCACCTTAGCCAAATATGCTTTGTGTTTGCATTCCGTACCGGGTAGGATTCCTTAGCCTTTTGCTCAACTAACTTGTATTGTCTGCCTTCCTTTCCAGCACATCTACCGCCAGCTCGAGGAAAACGAGGAGCGCTTTGAGGCCAATTGGAGCGAGGACCGAAAGGAAGACGATGAGACCGCCCATGACACCCAGGACACCCTCTGTATCCCTCACGCCGAACAGCCGGGTAAGCATCACGTTGATGCGTCCATTCGGGATTGGTCCGAGGACGATGAAGAAGGTGACTGAGCTCGCTTCTGTAGTCGCGGGTAGCGCAATCTAACTTTTCTTTCCGCTTCTCAACCGTTTCTTCTCTTCTACTCTGCAGACGACGCTGATGCGGACGAGGAAGACGAGGACGTCCTCGACGTCGATCCGGTTGCGGTGGCTGCTCCTACCACTCGTAAGAGAGCGGGTAGCGGTGCCCAAGAGCCTGCTGCCAAGAAGGCCAAGAAGCCCGAGAAGGTGAAGAAGGTTTCCACCAGAAGGCCACTCCCTACCCGCAAAGGGTAAGTAGCTTCCCTCTAATTTACATCTTGTTATTGCTTCTTGGTGTTCTTCTTCCCCTCCTCCTTTTCTGAACTTCCTTTTCTCTTCAGCGATCCTTTGAATGCCGATGCTGCTGCGGCTCCCGCCACCTCCAAGAAAAGATCAGCCATCGACCTCGAATCGCTCATTGATCTTGATGAGGACGAGAATGAGCCCGCAAAACGGGGTAGGACGCGTGCGCCCTCTCCCATGAAGGAAGACGAAGAAGGCACCAACGCCAAGGACACGGGCGCTGGTGTCCAAGACATGGACCAGGAGCAGCAGGCCCGCGCAGAACCAAGTGCGCAGGGTGCTGCTCAAGACGAGACCCCCTCTTCTCCCCCAGCTGCCTCAGATGGGGAGAATACCGAACAAGATACCGAGTACCAAGACCACGCCGCCCTTGAGCGGCAGGAAGAGAACCTGGAGCAGCCGGAAACTGAAGCTGCTGTTGAAGATGACCCCGCGGCCCAGCCGCGGGTAGAAGAACAAGGAGATGTACGACCAGATCCCGCTGCCGAGCAGCGGGTAGAGGCGACTGTGGTGGAGCACGACCTGCAGAGCCAAGTGCAGCCGGATGCTACGCCGGGTAGCCAGCCCCCTGTGCCGCCTACCCAGCAGGCTGCTCCACCCACTGCACCAAGCCCTCCACGACCACCGAAGACGACGAAGACTGCACCGAGCCCTCCAGCCAAGCAGATCACTAAGAAGACGGATGCCACCGGTAAGCAGGCCATCCAGCCTGATGCCCCAGTTCGCAAGAATCCATCGCGCACTGCTGTGCTGGATGCTGCCAAGATGCCGCCACCGAAACTACCCGTGAAGCCTACCGTGAAGACTGGGCAGCTTACCATTGGTGCTTCTGGTAGTGCTGCCGCCGCGGGCGCGGGATCGAGCGCCCAAGATGTGCCCAGCTATTTTCCCTACATGGTGCAGATGGGCAAGCAGCACAGCATCAAGTTGACCGCGAGCAAGAAGCGGCTCGCGCTTACGAAGGGCAAGCAGGCCACGGCGGTGGACTCCAAGTTGCTGGAAAAGAAGAAAGCCCTCTCGATCTACTCGCGCGAGGTCCAAGAGACTGAGGTGCAGTCCGAGGGGCTCGAGCAGATGATCGACCGGGTAGGCTTCATCGACGCGGTGTGGGAGAGCGACATCCTTGGCAACAAGACCTGGAATGGTCTGACCTTGGGCCCTTTGGACCATTAGAGCACTGATTGGAACAAGGCGGACATGGGCTACACTCCCATGACCATTTCATCCACCACAAGCATGCTGGCCGCGAAGATGTTCATTCACCGCAAAGCTGCTGAAGACCTCGAATAGACCTATGCTGTAAGTGTCGTTTGCTTGTTCCGAGTTGCAATTTCTCTTCTCTTCTATTATTCTTTTTCTCTTCTGTCCTATATTTTCTCCTTATCCGTTACCCAGTCCCCGAGATTCGGGCTGAGTAGACGGGTACCCAACCGAGTTGCCGTCTTCTCGGTCCAGATCTCCAAAACACTGTCTAACTCCTTTTCTTTCTTCTTCGCAAAATAGCCTCTTGAAGAGGACAACCCTTTACCGGCGGCTGCTCTGGAATCACGCCATCGCCAAGAGGCGCCTTGAGGCCCTGGAAGCAGAACGCAAGACTGATGCTGAGACGGAGCAAGCGGCCCTGGATCGTGCCCTCCAACTCTTAGCACTCGAGAGTAAGCTTCTAGCTATTCGGTTAATGCGTTTCGTGTTTACGCCCGTATTTGCTCTTTTCTCTAACTCCTTCTACTCTGCAGGCAAATTTCAGGCGATGGCCGAGGAGCACAAACACTGCCATGTCTTCGTTGCTTCTGCTGAAAGCAAGATCAAGGAGCTGGAAGGTGAGTTGCCGTCTTCTCGCTTGTTTTACTCCTCTTTCTTGGTTACTCTGCTCACTGTGTTGTTTCTTTCCGCAGAAGAGTACAAGAAGTTCCGTGAGGAGCATCTTGAATGCCTAAAGCCCGCAGAGGTGAAGCAGCAGCTGGAGAGCCTAGAAGTAGAGCTCAAGGACAAACACGTCACCGAGTTGGAACCGCTGCAAGTCCAGCTGAGGGCTGCCCTTTAGGATGCCATAGATCAGGCCGCCGAGAAGGACAAAATCAAGGCAACAACCAATGCCAAGGAGAGGGCCCTCGAGCTGGAAAACGAGGTGCTGAAGAAGAGCAACGCGGACCTCATGCACCAGCTGTCCGAGTTTCGGAAAGTTGAATAGAAGCATGTTGCGGATGAAGATGCTTGGAGAAGGAAGCTGGAAGCGCTACTCTGCGAGCTTAACAGTGAGTTCTCGCTTCTCTGCACCTGCCTGTTTCCTCCTTCTTCTGTTTGGCTTGATTTGCATCTCTTCTCTGCCTCCGTTTCTGATCCTTTCTGATAGCATTTTCAGAGATCTTCCCTGACCTCTGCTCGGCTTGCACACCTTCCCTGACTAAGGCGCAAAAGATTCGAGCAGAGAAGGGACTGCCTATGGACACCATGTCTTCAACTGAAGACAATCTTATGAACATGCAGTCACAGCTCCAGCATCTCAGGGGCTTGGGCACCGATTTGGTGTCCACAGCCTTCAAGCTGCACTCTCTCTTCTGGCCTCAAGACTCTACACCAGCGACCGTCCGCGCGCTCGCCGAGAAGCTTAATGGTGCCAAGGCCGAATTGAAGAAATGGCGTGCGTCCGCAGCTCGGGCAGGCGCCGATCTGCTACTCCTCTTCATATGCAGCTGGTATGAGAATTTAAATCTCGACACTATCCTTGAGCTGCGCCGTGACTCGAAGTGGGAGTCCGATTCCGACTGCGTGGCTCGTCACAAGGCAGTCGCGTACGAGATCGCCTCCTACGCGGATACTGCTGTCTTCCTCGACGGTCCCACCGAGCCTGACACCGAGGCGGAAAGCGAGGGTGAGGACAAAGACGAAGACGAAGATGAGGACACCGAGTCGGATGACCTGGCTTGCTTTGAGAACACAGGTGCCGAGAAGGGGAAGGGCAAGGCTGCCGCGGGTAGCGACGAGGAAACCGAGAGCTGGGATGCCACCATCACCCCCGAGATGGTGACCCAGGGTGCGGCTCCCGAGCTGGGCTCGTCTTCTGGCGCGGCGCTCGACGACGCGGCGCTACCCCGCACTCAGTCTACAGCTTCCACTTCAGCTACCGACCCCATCTCGGTGGCCACTACCACCTCTGAGCAAGCTACTGCCAACCCTGAAGCGGACGCCGCCAACGCCAACTTGGAGAATACTGCTACTTCCAACTAGTTAACTCCTGAAACACTTATGCTGCAAACTCTGATCAGATCCCCGGGATGTCGGGTGCATATGTATTAAACAATTATCTTTCCCGTTGCTACTCAGTTTTTATTCCGTTTTGATGTTTTTATACTTAGTCTTTGAGCAACTTTGGCTCGATGCCGGGTTGCGTTATCATGCAAGTCCCCGAGTTGCATTTTTTATCCACCCTTCCTTTTTATCTCAGCTCTTACCTGCAACTTGTTGCTTTGTTGGTAGTTGAGTCACAAGAGTTCAAAGTAGGGGTTTCAAATAGTTAGCCACTTCGAAAAATTCATAGTAACGCTGCCCACCACTTAGCCGGAAAGAAAAAACAGCAAAACAGCACTCTACTCGGTTGCCACACTTTTCCTTTCCTTTGCAGTTTTTCATGTGTTCATTGACTCGTTGGCTTGTTCTCTGGCTTGCCATGAAGCCGGGTTGCGGACAGCAGCAGAGTCGCAGAGTGTCCGGTGAGTTTAAACACACTACTTTGTATGCTTTTGAAATTCTAAGTGTTTCAACCGAATAGACAAAGTAAAGCAGAGTAAACACAAGGAACAGTTTGGACGAGGGCAGTCCCCGAGTTCAATTTCAGATTGCAGAGTAGATATTTAACTCGGATAAGAGAGCACATACACATTGTTGCTCACGAATGAAAGCGATGGAGTAGAGCTACATTCCAGGGGCGCTTAGATTCCTCTCCAGCTTTATCCGGCCTGTTCTTCTGGGACGGCTGTGCGTCAACAAGGTAATAGGCATCATTGTGTAGAGCCTTGCTCACAATGAATGGCCCTTCCCATGGAGGAGATAGCTTGTGCATCCCGGCTGTGCGTTGCACGAGCCTAAGCACCATGTCTCCTTCTCGGAAAACCCGACGGACCCTCGGGTTCACTTTCCGGCTATGATAACGCCTCGTTTTGCTGGTAAACAGCTGATCGTGACAGAGTAAGCTCTCTTGCTTCTTCTAGCAGGTCAACATCATCTTCTCGAGCTTCTCTCGCCTCCGCCTCAGTGTAGAGGGCTACTCGGGGGGAGTCATGCTCTAGGTCGATTGGCAACACGACCTCAGCCATATAAACCAAGAAGAATGGTGTGTAGCCAGTTGACCGGTTAGGGGTAGTCCTTAGACTCCACAACACCGCTGGCAACTAGTCTAACCAACACCCTGGTGTTTTCAGCAGCGGCTCAATCAACCTTGGCTTTATGCCTGCAAGCACCATGCCATTTGCTCTTTCCACCTGGACATTGGAGGCGGGATGCAGGACAGACGCGACATCTAGTCGGATGTGCTTATCTCTGCAGAATCTCACCATGGCGCCCTCAGCAAAATTTGTGCCGTTATCCGTGATGATGCTATGCGGGTAGCCGTATCTCAGGATCACATCCTTCAGGAAACTCACAGCAGTGGTCCATCGCATTTCCGAATAGGCTTTACTTCAATCCACTTGGTGAACTTATCAACCATGACCAAGATGTGAGTCATGTTGCCTCTAGCCGGCTTGAAGGGACCAACCATATCCAGACACCAAACAACAAATGGCCAAGTAATGGGAATGGTTTTCAACTCGGAGGCAGGCATGTGGATCTTACTTGCGAATCTCTGGCAACCGTTGCACTTCCTCACAATATCTTCAGCTTGCTTTAAAGCAGTGAGCCAGAAGAAGCCATGCCGAAAAGCCTTCTTGACTAGAGCCCGAGAAGAAGCGTGATGCCCGCATTCTCCTTGATGTATCTCCACCAGAATTTCTTCTCCTTCTTCCGGTTCCACACAGCGTTGCAACACGCCAGTGGGACTTCTTTTATGCAGCACTTCTCTGAAGATGGTGTAGCCCTTGGATCTTCTCTGAATCTGCCTTGCGGTAACCTCATCATCTGGGAGGGTGCCGTCCTTTAGAAAGGATAATATGGGCATGGCCCAACTCGGCGTTTCCCGTGCGGGAAACACTGGTTCGTCCACTTCCATCGGAACGGCCACCATTGCATCTTCTTCTGAGTTGGGATTGACTCTCTGCAGCCCCGAGCGGTTTGCAAGGACTTCTTCAAGGAATGCGACAGTCCCCGAGTTGAAAGGGGCAGTCCCCCGAGTAAGGAGGGGCAGTCCCCGAGTAAGGAGGGGCAGTCCCCGGGTTGCAGGCGCCAGTCCCCGGGATGGAGACTGCAGTCCCCGGGTCCTCTTTTGCACCTTCCCAGTCAATCTCCATTGGAACAACTTCTTCATTAGGCAGAGAAGGAACGAAAATGGACTCCGAGTTGGGGGATGTCTTGATGGTCGGCTTTCTCAAATGCTCCAAGGCAATCCCAGCCGGGATGTACTGTCGAGAAGACCCCAGCTTGGATAACTCATCAGCTGCCTCGTTCTCTGCTCGGTGGATGTGTTGGAACTCGCAGCCTTCAAAGAATCCCGTCATGGTTTGGACCAGGAAGCGGTATGACGCCATGTTGGCATCCAGAGCATCCCAAGTGCCAGAAACTTGCTGCACAACCAGATCCGAGTCGCCATAGCATATGATGCGCTGCACACCAACTTCCTTTGCTACCTTCAAGCCATGTACCACGGCCTCGTACTCTGCTACATTGTTGGATGCCTTGAAGTGGATTTGCAGCACATATTTGAGTTGATCTCGCTTGGGTGACGTAAGCACTACGCCAGCGCCAAGGCCTTCCTTCATTTTGGAGCCATCAAAGTGCATCTTCCAGTAGTTGGATACCGGAGTAGGAGGCTCATACTGCACCTCAGACCAATCCACAAGAAACTCCGCCAGAATCTGAGACTTGATGGCTTCTCTTCTCGCATACGCGGGAGCGTACGCGGCCAGCTCGATTGCCCACTTGGCTACTCTGCCACTTGCCTCCTTGTTGCCCATGATATCCGAGATGGGAGCTGAACTCACCACTATGATGGGATGTTCCTGGAAATAGTGCTTCAGCTTCTTGGCGCCTAGGTACACGCTGTAAGTCATCTTCTGGTAGTGCGGGTAGTTCTGTTTGCAGCTGGACAACACTTCACTGAGATAATACACTGGCCGCTGCACATTTTTCACTAGTGGAAACAGGGCCTTTTGTCCCGGGTCGTAAGGGCCAGTTGTCCCGGTTGTGCAACCGGGATGGGCTAGCCGGGACAAATGGCCCTCCCCCATTGGTCCCGGTTGTGCCAGGACCCGGGATGGTAAGGATAGGCCACGTGGCGAACCTGGGCCAGGGGTCGGCCAGGGAGTTCGTCCCGGTTCGTTCAAGGGACCGGGATGGATACTTTTTTAAAAAAAAAGTATATAGCCGTCCATTTTCGCCTGCCGCGGCAGGTTTTTTTTTCGTTTTTTGGGCTCCTGTCTCCCAATCCCCAGCCGGCCTCCCCCTTCCCCAACCGCGTCCAGGCCCACGTCTTTTATTAAGCCCACTGGCCACATTTTTTGGTCAAAAGGGCCCACTGGCCCGCGTCTTTTTTATGGTCGGTCAACGGTTCGAAGGGGCCACTAGCCAGCGGCCTAGTGGCTGGCTAGCCTGGTCACTTAAATTAAGACCACAGGGGCGGTCAAAGGGCCCACTGTCGCCTCGTCTTCCCGCCCCGTCTCGGCTTCCCGCGCCCCCACTTCCCCACGCGCGCGTGCTACAGCTGCAACCGCCGCCACGCCTCGGCTCCCGCCCCGCATTCATGGCCGCCTGCAACCGCCGCCACATTCAGGCCGCCGGTTGGCATGCCACCCCCCGGGTCCTTTTTAAAGGGCCCCCGCCGCCCGTACAACCCATCCACCCCGGCCGCGCCCAAGGCAAATCAACCATGTCCCGCTGGTTCTCGAGCGGCTCCGGCAAGCGCCCCAGGATCGACCACGAAGGCTCCTCGAGCGGCGCCGGCCGCGTCCCACCCCCGCCGGCGGAGGCCTTCGGCTACGGCCCTGGAGGTGTCCGCATCGGCGGGACGCCGCGCGTCCCCGCGCCACCTCCGGCGGCACGCCCGCCGCCCCGCGCCGCGCCCAAGGGCAAGCGCTTCCGCCGGTACATCCGGGTGGTGGAGGCCGAGTGGCACTGGAACAACGCCACGCCGGTGTTCTGGCCAGACGTCCACCTCCCGGACGGCTGGCACCTGAACCCCCGGCGGATCTCTGTGCCGCCGGCCCCGACCGGCGAGGCGCTGCTCGAGGAGATCGACCGCCGGCGCCGCCTCCTGCCCGTCCCCCTCCTCAGGGACCACGCGTACGCGCGCAGCTCCCCCTACTGGGCCACCTGGCTCCAGCAGGAGCACGAGCAGCGCCGGCGCTCCTTCATCCCCGTCCCCCACGAGGAGGTGAACGTGGCGGACTACCCCGCGGCACCGCCCGGCCGGGAGAGGGAGCTATGGTTCCTCGAGGACATCGAGGACTTCTCCGGGGAGGAGGACCCCGAGCTCCGGGCCAACATGGAGGAGGCCTGCGAGGCCTCCCGCCGCTCCCTCATCGACGACGAAATCAAGCGGTGGGAGCGGGTCGTGGCCGCCGCCGCCGCCAACGCCGCCGCCATGCCGCCGCCGCCCCCTACCGATTCTACCCCCTGGTGGCACGCGCTGTACGCCGAGTGGGAGGCGTCCGAGGACCAGCCGCCGCCGCAGCCGCTCCCCCCAGGCCTGGAGTACGGCATGTTCTGGGCCTAGACCGGCGGCGTTTGGTCGCCCGAGGAGGAGGAGCTGCCCCCGTCACCGCCGCCGCCGAAGGAGGTGCTGCCCCCGCCACCGCCGTACGCGCCCCCGATGCCTCCGCCCCCGCCGGGCCCGGCCCAGCCGCCTGCCCACCTGTGGCAGCCACCCCCTACCAGTGCATCTCCTCCGACGAGGAGGATTAGATCGGCGCCGGTGCGCCCCCCCTAGGCTAAGCTATCTACCCCCCCAAGAAACGGCCGGCCGCCTGTGGCCGCGCCGCCGCCCCCTATATGTAAGCACGGCCGGCCGCCTGTGGCCGCGCCGCCCCCCTGTGTAAACACGACCCCCGGGCCTTTTTAATATATGTTTGTGTCGACAAAACGCGTCCCTAGTCCAACCCCGCCGGCGGAACCAGCGCCGGCGGGATCTTCCTACTCGTTCCCTCCGGCAGGGCTTCGCGAAGCCATGTCCGTTGTCCTGGGTGGTCGCTCGGCCTGGAGAGAGGGCCGAGATATTTATACAACCGGGCCTCTAGTCCCGGCCCGTGCCACCAACCGGGACTAGAGCCCCTTTGGTCCCGGTTGGTACCACGGGCCGGGACCAAAAACATATTTCGAATTTTGGGGGTGGCACTCTGCGCGCCCAAAAGTTTTTAGCGCCAAAGTTTGAAAATTATTAAGTTTGCACATTAACAACTTCTATATACTTTCGAATTTGACAAAAATTCCAACATGAAAAACACTAGAATTTGCATAACAAATTTAAATCCATTTTACGTTTAACTAAATAATTTTTCTAACTATTGAAACTATTAATTATTTTACCATTTGTATATAATTTGAATATAAAAATGTTACAATTTTTGTTTTCTCTCGTGATCTTCCGAGTTAGTCCAGAGCATACAAGGCATCCCGGGTGATTTATATAAAGTTCGACAAAGCGAGTTGTACCTTATTGACACGGTGAATTTGAGATCTTCGTCTCCCTTTATCCCGACCCCCGCTTGAAAACATAGTAACTTCCGTGTACGCGGCAAGCCTCAGCGGGAGCATCAGACTTAAAGCAGAGACGGGCGGTCGGACGGGGGAGACCGCGCCGTTGCTGTCGCGCTTTCCTCTCCTCTGCTCGTCCGCCGTCTCCGTCGCGCTCCCCTCCGCCTTCAACATTTGGGATCTTCGTTGCTCAGTTAGACGTTTCTCCTCCAAAAATTTATCATATCTGTTAAAGAAGTACCGAAGCTCTATTTCTGTTTTAAGGATATCTGTCAGGATGGTATCCCTGCTATCACTTCGAAGTGTGACTGCAATATTTGCGCAGAATATATGACACCCATAAGGCAAAGCCCATTTTTCTCTATCCTCATACAATCTACTTAGCCACTCGTTATCCTTCAGATTGTACTTCGCCAAGACCTACTAAAATCATGAGCGAAAGTTTCCGAACAGTGCAATATATCCCTTAATACTTTCGTTGCATTTTGATATATATCCGAGCGGTGGACAGTCCCTGGCCAAGCAGAAGCAACTGCAATGAATAACAATAGAGGTCTGCCATAATCACTTGTTCTATACCGTGTGTCAACACATACTACATCTCGAAAGTAGTTATAATCCTGCAATAATGAAGTCAGGCTGGTCATAGTTGTCAAGCACTCAATGCTTGCCAGCTTTTGACCGATCAATACAAATTATTGGTCAAACTTGCACCTACTCCATTCATAATCACAGAATATGTATAAATATCCTTTTGGCTAACAAAATCTCGTTCATACTGCGTTATAAGAACTATGATCATGTATTCCATGTTTATTATTACACATCACCAACAACATCCCTATCTAGTCTTCTGAATTTTCTTCGTGTCCCTTGCTTATAATCGCTTCGGCCGTAACCATGGAGCATCTTCATTATTTAACGGGATGGTGGGGTCAGCTTTCACTGTGAAGGGTGGAATTTCAACAAATTTATTATAATCTTCTGACATGTCTGTCGTGTCCTCGATTCCCACGATGTTTCTTTTCCCTGAGAGAACTATGTGACGCTTCGGCTCATCGTATGATGAATTTGTTTCCTTATTTTTTCTTTTCTTCGGTCTGGAAGACATGTCCTTCACATAGAAGACCTGAGCCACATCATTGGCTAGGACGAATGGTTCGTCATTGTAACCAATATTGTTGAGATCCACTGTTGTCATTCCATAAAGCGGGTCTACCTTTACCCCTTCTCCATTCAGGTTGACCCATTTGCACTTGAACAAAGGGACCTTAAAAGAAGGTCCATAGTCAAGTTCCCATATCTCCTCTATGTAACCATAGTATGTGTCATTTTTTCCATTCTTGTTTGTTGTATCAAAGCGGACACCACTGTTTTGGTTGGTGCTCTTCTTATCTTGGGAGCTCGTGTAAAATGTATTCCCATTTATCTCGTACCCTTGAAAACTCCCAATAGTCGAAGATGGTGACCCTGCCAACACGTATAGCTGATCTTCAACAATGGTGTCATTTATAAGACGTGTTTGCAACCAACTTCCGAAAGTCTCCATGTGTTCGCGTTTAATCCATGAGTCATCCTTCCCCGGGTTTGCAGACCGTACAATATTCTTGTGTTCCTCGAGATACGTAGCCATGAACATAGAATTTTGTAGAACTGTGTAGTGTGCTTTGGTCAAAGAATGCCCGTCCCTAGGTATCATTGTTTTCTTTCCCAGCGTTCCTTTTCCCCTCAGTCTCCCCTCATGCCGCGATTCAGGAACACCAATTGTCTTAAGGTCAGGAATAAAGTCAACACAGAACCCAATGACCTCCTCTGTTCCATAGCCCTTCGAGATGCTTCCTTCTGGCCTAGCACGGTTATGAACATATTTCTTCAAGACTCCCATGAACCTCTCAAAGGGGAACATATTGTGTAGAAATACCGGACCAAGAATGAGTCATAATGTTGAAGAAGGATGGTGGGAACACCAACTCAAAACTAACAAGACACTGGACCACATCCCTCTGTAATCTTGTCAGACTTTCTGGATCGATTACCTTCTGAGATATTGCGTTCATGAATGCACATAGCTTCACAATGGGTACTCGAACATTTTCCGGTAGAAGCCCCCTCAATGCAATCGGAAGCAACTGCGTCATAATCACGTGGCAGTCATGAGACTTCAGGTCTTGGAATTTTTTCTCTGCCATGTTTATTATTCCCTTTATATTCGACGAGAAGCCAGACGGAACCTTGATACTGTAAAGGACTTCAAAGAATATTTCCTTCTCTGCTTAAGTAAGAGCGTAGCTGCTTAAGTAATGGCGCCTATCTGTGTGCTTGTTGCTTGGGTCTTTCATACGTTGCTGGTCCTCCCGTGCTTCTGGCGTATCTTTGGACTTCCCATACACGCCCAGGAAGCATAGCAGATTGACACAAAGATTCTTTGTCACGTGCATCACGTCGATCAAAGACCGGACCTCTAAAACTTTCCAATAGGATAGCTCCCAAAATATAGATTTCTTCTTCCACATGGGTGCGCGCTTATCAGGGCCGTACGGAACTGGTTGGCTGCCAGCAGCCTTACCAAAGATTACTTCTAGGTCCTTGACCATATCGAATATATCATTACCACTACGCAGCTCAGGCTTCTTCCGGTTATCCGCCTCACCTCTGAAATGCTTCCCTCCTTTCTTTCTTACGGGATGCTTGATCGGAAGAAATCTACGATGCCCCAGGTATACAACCTTTTTACATTTGTCCAAAAAAACACTGTCAGTATTATCTAAACAGTGTGTGCATGCATTGTATCCCTTGTTTGTATGTCCGGAAATGTTACTAAGAGCAGGCCAATCATTGATGGTTACGAAAAGCAACGCCCGTAGGTCAAATGGCTTTTGTTCGTTCTCATCCCACACACGTACACCTGGTTTGCCCCACAATTGTAACAGTTCTTCCACTAATGGCCTTAGATACACATCAATGTCGTTGCCAGGTTGCCTCGGGGCTTGGATGAGAACTGGCATCATAATGAACTTGCGCTTCATGCACAACCAAGGAGGAAGGTTGTACATACATAGAGTTACAGGCCAAGTGCTATGACTGGAGCTCTGCTCCCCAAAAGGATTAAAGCCATCTGTACTTAGTCCAAACCATAAGTTTCTCGCCTCTCCTGCAAAGTCTGGAAAGTCTCTCTCGATCTTTCTCCACTGCGATCCATCGGCGGGGTGCCTCAACTTTCCGTCTTTCTTACGGTCTTCTTTGTGCCATCGCAACAACCTAGCATGCTCTTTGTTTCTAAACAGACGTTTCAGCCGTGGTATTATAGGAGCATACCACATCACCTTAGCAGGAACCCTCTTACGGGGGGGCTCGCCGTCAACATCACCAGGGTCATCTGCTCTGATCTTATACCGCAGTGCAGTGCATATCGGACATTCATCCAAATTCTCGTACTTCTCACCGCGGAAGAGGATGCAGTCATTAATGCATGCATGTATCTTCTGCACATCTAATCCTAGAGGGCAGAGAGCTTTCTTTGCTTCGTACGTACTCTCAGGCAATTCGTTATCCTTTGGAAGTTTTGGCTTCATTAGTTGAAGTAAACTCTCAAATGCCTTGTCAGTCACACCGTTCTGTGCCTTCCATTTCAGCAACTCCAGTGTGGTACCGAGCTTTGTGCTACCATCTTCGCAATTTGGGTACAACAATTTTTTGTGATCCTGTAACATGTTGTCCAGCTTCAACCTCTCCAATTTATTTTCACAGTCTTCCCTTGCATCAGCAATAACTCGGCCAAGATCATCATCGGGCTCTTCTGATGCCTGTTCTTGATCACCTCCTTCTTCTCCATTCTCTTCCATTGCAGTATCGTCGTATTCAGGGAACAAAGGATCTTCTTCTTCTTCATCATCGTCTTCCATCACAACCCCTCTTTCTCCATGCTTAGTCCAGCAATTATAGCTGGGCATGAAATCTCTCCGAAGTAGATGGCCGTGAATGATTCTTTCGGAAGAGTGCTCTCTGACGTTCCGACAATCAACACATGGGCAACACATGAAGCCATTATCTTTGTTCGCCTGAGCTACAGCAAGAAATGCATTCAGGCCTGCCATATACTCGGAAGTGCGTCGGTCACCATACATCCATCGCTGCCGTGCATCCAGCTGCATCGTATAATTAAGTTTATCAAAATACATTACAATAACATATTAATACGACAAATGCTACTTTTTTATGTATCAGTTACAGATGAAAAAAATAAGTTTGTTAACCTCGGTCGAAGATACCATTTTCAGTGAGCTTATGTGCGGCTCGGGAATTTCGTCGAACACCTCGTGTGCATAGTAAAATAAAACACACTAACACCACACTCTCTCACACCAAGCAAAAAAAAAAGATGGAAGGGGGGAGGGGCTGGGGCAGTATATATAGGGGAAGGGGGCATTGGTCCCGGTTCGTGGACTGAACCGGGACAAATGTTCATGCGCGTGCCACGTGGCATGTGGCTAGGCATTGGTCCCGGTCCGTGGCACGAGCCGGGACCGATATGTCCCCCACGAACCGGGACCAATGCCCCCAGGCGATTCCTGTTGCCCCGGGCGCACGAACCGGGACCAAAGCATGGCATTTGTCCCGGATTCGGTTGCAACCGGGACAGCTGCCCCCTGGCCCCCTGGACGAGAGGGGTTGTTTCCACTAGTGTTTGCCTTCCTCTTCTCGCTCCACCACAATCACCACGCTGACTACCCGGTTGGTAGCGGCAATGTACATCAGCATTGGCTCCTTGGGTAGCGGACTAGACAAGATGGGAGCGCTGCCCAGCATCGCCTTCAGCTCTTTGAATGCCACGTCAGCTTGCGGTGTCCAGACGAACTTGTCGCTTTTCTTCATCAATTGATACAAAGGCAGGGCCTTCTCGCCCATTCTTCCCAAGAAACGACTCAGAGATGCCAAGCAACCAGTGAATTTTTGCACATCCTTCAGGGATCTCGGCAAACACATGCTCTCAATAGCTTTTATCTTTGAAAGATTGGCCTCAATGCCCCGACTGGATACCAAGAAGCCGAGTAGCTTGCCAGCCGGGACGCCAAAGGTGCATTTACTCGGGTTTAGCTTCATCTTATATTTGTGCAAGTTAGCAAAAGTTTCCTCAAGGTCACTAAGCAGAGTATGTGTTTTATTCGTTTTGATGACAATGTCATCCACGTACACCTGCACATTTTTGCCGAGTTGATCATGCAAGCATTTCTGCATGCATCTCTGATAAGTAGCACCCGCATTCCGCAACCCAAAGCACATGACCCGATAGCAATAAGCCCTGTACGGGGTAATGAAAGCAGTCTTTATTTGATCAGCAGGGTTGAGAGCTATCTGATGAAAACCAGAGTAGGCATCTATGAAAGACAACAGCTCACAACCAGCAGTGGAATCGATCACCTGCTCGATGCGGGCTAGCGGAAAAGGATCCTTGGGGCAGGCCTTGTTCAAGTCGGTGTAGTCGACGCACATGCGCCATGCGGTTGCGGCCTTAGGGTCCTCCTTCTTCTTCTCAACCATGACCGGGTTGGCTAGCTAATCCGGATGCAGCACCTCCATGATGAAATTGCTTATCAGCAGCTTGGTGATCTGATCACCGATGGCCTTCCTTCTCTCATCTCCGAAGCGGCGCATAGCCTGCTTCACTGGTTTGGCGCCAGGACGCACATGTAGCGAGTGCTCAACCAACTCCCTCGGGACACCTAGTAGATCCTCATTGGACCAGGCGAACACGTCCCGATTCTCACGGAGGAAGTGGATGAGCTCGCTTTCCTATTTCTCCCCCAACCCTGAGCCAATGATGGCAACTCGGTCGGGGAACTCAGGGTCAAGTTGGATCTTCTTCGTCTCCTGGGATGCCTGGAACGCCGTCCCGTGTTGGGAACTCGGCATGCCAGGCGCACCACCTTGCGCGGACTGCGCCATAGCCACCACCTCGTACATCTTCTTCTTCTCGGCAGCAATCACCATAGACTCCGCCAACTAAGAGCCAGCAGAGGCACACTCCATAGACTTCTTGTAATCACCCGAGATGGTGATCACGCCATTGGGACCAGGGATCTTCATCTTCAAGTATGCAGCATGAGTAGAGGCCATGAACTTGCTCAGAGCAGGCCTGCCGAGTAGGGCGTGATAGGGGCTCTGGTGATCGACTACCTCAAACTGCAGGCTCTCTGTGCGGCAGTTCTCCCTGGTGCCTAATAGCACATCTATCCACACTCGGCCGATTGGAGAACAAGAGACTCCCGGCAATGCCGTGAAAGGTTGTCTTGCTAGGTAGCAGCATGTTCTCGGCCATACCGAGTTTCTCGAGTGTGTCTCTGTACACAATGTTGATGCTGCTGCCGTTGTTGATCAGTACCTTGCTGAACCTCACATTCTTCTCAGGACCCAAGAAGGTGGGATCCACCACCAAGGCGTAGCTACCCGGATTGGGCATCACCTTAGGATGATCCGCTCTGAACCACGTGATCTCTTGGTTGCACCAGTGCATGTAGTGAGGAACAACAGGGATCACAGCATTGACCTCCATGGCACGCCTGTGCTGAGATTGCTTGTCGACGGGCTCAGAGGTGAAGATCATGTAGCTCTCGTGATGCTCCTGGTACTGGTTGCGGCCTCCATCGCCATTGTTGCCATTGTTGTTGTTACCTCTGTTGTTGTTTCCTCTGTTGTAGTTGCGGTTGCGGTTGTTGTTGTTGTTGTGGCGATAGCCATCGTTGTTGAAGTAGCGGTTGGCTCCTAAAGCCACCTGGTTCACATCTCTCTTCTCGGGAAAGTTGGAGGCCGGGCAGCCAGTGCGCGAGCAGGCTGCACCGCGGCATTCGCAGCTGGCAGAGGAGGAGGAGGAGGCAGGCCCTCATTCTTGATCTCTTCCCACCAACTGCACTGCCGAGTAGTGTGGTTGGCGGGTCTAGCCGGATGCCGAGTATGGAAGCTGCATGGGCCATCCTTCATGTCCTTGAAGACAAAGTTCGGTGCCGGACCCGAGTTGCCGCTACCCTGCTGGGGAACGTTGTATGGCTTCTTGCTGCCTTGGCCCTGATTCTGGTTCTGCCCGTATTGGGCTCCAGCAGTTTTGGCCTCTGGCTACTCCCAGCTCCGGTAGCCACAACATTCACCTCCTCAGGATCGTACCGGGTATCAATCCGGTCACCTCTGCGCTTGTTGCGGAACTCATTGCGCTTGTTGTTGTTGTAGTTCCTTCTCGGCTCAGCAGCATCAAGAAGAGGCTGTGTCGGGTCACCGAGTGCGTACTGATCCGCAATCCGGATGGTCTCTGCGAGAGTACTCGGCATCTCTCTCTGCAGCCTTTGCCATAACATGCTACCATGCCTGCCTCCCTGCGCAAACCAAGTGATGGCCTGGGCCTCGTTCACACCTTCACAGGTGTTCCTCAGAGTGCTCCACCGAGTAAGATACTCTCGGTCCGTCTCCTCTTCCCGCTGCCTGCAAACGGATAGCTGCTGCGGCCTATTCAGCCTCCGGTAGGTGCTGGTGAAGTTGCTGACAAAGGCTTCCACGAAGTCAAGCCAACAGTTGATGCTGTGCTTGGGCAGTTTGTTGAGCCAAGTTCTTGCTGGTCCTTCTAGCATCTGCGGGATATACCGCACGGCCCATCTCCGGTTACCGCCTGCGATGTGCACGGCTGTGACATAGTCATTAAGCCAGTCTTCCGGCTTGGTGCTGCCGTCATAGAACTTGGTCCTCCTAGCGAGATGGAACTGCTTCACCGATGGCTCTGTCATGATGCGTGGGCCAAAGCATTCTGGGCCAGGCGGCCCCTTGCTCTCGAGCTGCGCGGATAGGCTAATCCGGTCCAGCTTGTGCCTGGCATCACTGGGCTCCAGCACACGCTCACCCACGCGATCCAGGATATCATAGCCAGCCAAACCCATAGTCGAGTAGCCATCATCATATCTGTCCACCTGCACGACTGCAGGTTGCTCCACCGGGTTGGCGGCTGGTGCGATTGCACGCGGCTGCGGTCTCTGCCGAGTAGGCTGAGCAACCTGATGCCGAGAAGGGCCTGGGCGATCTCCATCTCGCGCCTGGCTATGAGCTTTATGGGCTTGATAGCCTGCTCCTGCAGTGTTGTTTTTTTGACCGGACTGTCGCGGCACAGCGTGCTGTTTCGCAGCGACAGCCGGGTCGTACACCTGCATCTGCCTGTCTCTGCCAGAGTGCCCACTCCGGTCCCTCTCACGGCTGGGATGCGGTGATGAGGCCTGATCGTTAGATCTAGCCGCATGCGAATGCACCACCTGAGAAGCTCCGGCACCCGAATTGGCTTTCCGGAACTCCTCGATCTGCCTAGCAGCCTCTAGCACTAGCTCATTGAGCCTCTCCTGCTACCTAACGCGCGCGTCGCCAGCGAGATGCGGCAACTCAGCAGCTACAGCCTCAGCAGCTCTAAGGGTTTTGGCAGGGGTGCTGTATTTGGGTCTGGTTGTGGCGGTGTTTTGGCTAGCGGCTTGGCCAGCAGTTTCACCAACTGCTGCCATCTCGGTGCCTAGGTTGCGGCGCGTAGCCGCTGCCTTGGCAGGCCTCCTCACTACAGGCGTAAAGCCGTGAGCTCTATTGTACTCGTTCTGGTCCAGGTTAAGCTCAAGCCTAACCTTATCCAGCTTCACCTGCTCGGCGAGCAGCTCCTGGCGTTGCCGGTCGAGCTGCGCCCTCATGGTCATGAGCTCGAGCTCGGTGGGAGGTGGCATGCCTACTCGCACGGCGGATGCCGGTATCGTCGATGTCGTGGAAGGAGGGATGTAACCCGGGATGTTGTGAGGCGTGTCGTAGGGCTTGTGCGTCCTCGGGGGCTCGCTCGTGTCCGCAAGCTCCTCAACGACTGCCGCGGATGCGGCCGCGCCCTTCCCAGCAGCGATAGTCGGACCGGTCATCAGCACTTCCACGCTGTCCGCAGAACAGCCAGTTGGCTTTCCGCGTGCAGCGATGACAGCAGGGGGATCTTCCGCGACATGCACCTGCTCGGGGTACTCGCGGACGACGGTGGTGGCGACGTAGACGAGGTGCGAGCCGAAGGAGAGCACCATGCCGCCCTCTGGCATGGCCCTGCCGCCGAAATCGCCGGCGTTGTCGATGACGAAGTCGAAGGAGCCGAATCTGTGGACAAGGCCACAGACCACACGCTCCCCGGTAGCAGAAATGGATCCCGTCCGAACGTGAACTCCAGCCAGCGCCGCTGGTTGCCCCACGGTGGGCGCCAACTGTCGTGGTGGTGTCACAGCAGATGCCATAGGATGGCTAAAGATGTGGGAACGATGGACGCTGGAGGTGCTCGGGGAGGGATCACGCAGCGAGTAGCCGCGTGTGGGATGAATCTAGCACTGCGAACAACAGGATCTACCCAGGTTCGGGGCCCTCGTGTGGAGGTAAAACCCCTACTCCTACCTTTCTCTCTTTATATTTGTGTCTCACCGAGTAGCCATAGTACAGTCTGGCCTCCAGCCGAGTAGCCACCCTTCTATCTATGCAACGAGTAAGCTAGGTGTTCTCTCTAAAGACGCGACCCTCACACAGGAGGAGGCAGGGCACCGTATATACTGGTGCCCAGCCAGATACAGCCAAAGGGGGAAAAAATACAAACATATGTCGACATAGTGTGCACACTGCACACTTCCATCTTCCCGCTGACAGCTTTGGCTTCCTAGTTTGTCTCGTGTGGAAAGTCGTTGTGCAAAACCAAGAAGTTGATCTGTTATCACTGACACGGCCACAGGGTAGGCCCCCTAACCTGCACCGCCCTGCTGACACTCTGGCGCGGATAAGCACGCGCTCTACAGATGAACAGTGCCCCAGTACGGACCTAGGATACGCGGGATCCTGTGTCAGAACGGCTCCTTTGACTTCTGGCCCGAGTAGGAAACCGCCACCTCTACTCGGACCACTTCCTCTACTCGGAGGAGAATAACTTCCTTGATTCTTCCTCCTGGCCATCAGCGGGTACGGCCGGATAGCAGTCAACCGGGTAGCGAGTACCGGGTAGCCAGCTACCACTGGTAGAAAAAAGGCCTTCCATACGCCCCCATCAGTCCCCAAACGTTGCGCACCGTGACTAATGAGTCTTTAGTCCCGGGTCGGGAGGAGACCCGCGACAGAAGGTCATGCGTCGCGGGTTGGGAAGCACGTTGAGGCGCGTGGAGGGCATTAATTCCGGTTGGCCTGGCCGCCCGGGACTAATGGTCCTTTAGTCTCGGTTGGCGTGGCCACCCGGGACTAAAGATCAAACTGCTCGCCTCCCGCACGGCGGTTTTTATTTCGCGAGCGAGGCAGAAGGGCACCATTGCTATAGTGCGCGTCCGAGTCTCTGTTTCTTCCTCTCTTCTCTTTTCTTCCCTCTCTTCGATCTTCCTCCACCAAGCACACCATGGCTGAAGTTTGGGAGAGATACACGGGTCCCACACCATGCGGCAAGCGTCTCGACGTGTGCTACACCAACATTTGCGAGAGTCTCCCCGGTGCTCTTGAGCATTTGACCAATCTCTATTTCTCCTCTCCCGATGAACACCGGTTCTTCGGGCTTGATCTGGAGTATACGGCGGATCAACGGGATGTTGTCGTCATCCAGATTGCGTTCAAGGAGGCCGTTTTGGTCTTCCAATGGTCAAGGTAACGCACACGTACAATCTTGCATCTTCGATTTGTTTGTTGCATTTGAAGAATACATGTGTTGCAACATATCTAACACGTATCAAATTTTTGTTGTTGCAGTAGTTCAAAGAATTCTCCGGCACTTGTTGATTTTCTTGTCAACAAGGGGTATGACTTTTGCAGCGTCGACATCACGCAAGACCGTCCGAAGTTGATGCGCTTGGGTATTGTGATACCTGAAGATCACTACATTGATCTTCAGGATCTTATCCATTTGAATGGGCCAAAGACCGGGATGGCTCGCATGGCAACTGCCTTAATCCACGAGGGCTACGAAACCATGAAGTCTGGTTTCCCCTCGAGGAATCACTTGTATTGGGAGAAGACCCCACTGGACTTGACGAACGTCAAGTATGCAGCCATAGATGCATACGTCTCCTACTAGTTGTTCCGCATCTACTCGACGGAGCCATAGATGTATGCGTTCGATATATATGCATGTAATGGGTATTTTAGTATGTAATGGATATCTTAGTATTGTGAGACTTATGTTTGTGTTATGTGTGATCGTAAGACTCTATGTTATGAATGTGATATGATTGTGTTCTATTCATGATTGTGATGTCTCTACTCGTATTTTACTTGTGATTTAATTATCACTTGTCTTTTGTTGTTCATAAAACTATTTTTGTTTCCTAGTTTTAAATGACTTGGAAAAATTTGCAAAGTGTTGCAAAGTGTAATGGATATTATTTCTATATTAATTCCTAGCTATACTATTTCTATATTATGTCAAACACACGTTTCAAAACAAGCAAAAACAAAAACACATCAAGAAAACAAACAAAAACACATCAAGAAAACAAAACAGAAAAACTACAGTTTCTATATATCTGTTCACCAAAAATTAATCTAAGCCAGGAAAACATATATCTAGTCAATACCAAACTCATCCAGTATTAAAATGAATTAGTATTATTTTTCTTAATTTTTTGATATATTATTTGTATTTATAAGATTTTAAAATGAATTAGTATTATTTTTCTTAATTTTTTGATATATTATTTGTATTTTTAAGATTTTAAAATGAATTAGTATTATTTTTCTTAATTTTTTGATATATTATTTGTATTTTTAAGATTTTAAAATGAATTAGTATTATTGTTCTTAATTTTTTGATATATTATTTGTATTTTTTAGATTTTAAAATGAATTAGTATTATTTTTCTTAATTTTTTGATACATTATTTGTATTTTTAAGATTTTAAAATGAATTAGTATTATTGTTCTTAATTTTTTTATATGTTATTTGTATTTTTTAAGATTTAAAAATGAATTAGTTTTATTTTCTGAATATTTTGATATATTAATAGTATTTTTAGAAATAATACAAATTAAAAAGTTAATGTTTATTTATTTATTCAAAATTATTAATTACATTATTACTTTTGTTTATTAAAAGATTTATTTGAAATTCAAACAATAAAGAAATGTGGCATCGACCAACATGTTAATAAGATTGATATGATACTACTTTCACATACATGCGTGCAAAACACTTGGATGCGGGACGGTATGGAACTCGGAAGTTAAGCGTGCTAGTGCTAGAGTAGTGGGAGGATGGGTGACCGAGCGGGAAGTTTGACCATGAGTAAGTAATTTGACTAGAGATAATTGTAGTTAGACGCTAAGCAAATAAAACAAATTCTGAAAAAAAAGGGAGTGAAAAAAGGGAGTGAAAAAAAGGGAGAGAAAAATTGGTGTGAAAAATAATTAGAAACCCAAATGAATTAAGGAAATAACGAAATAAAGTCTAGTCCCGGTTCAGGTGGCCAACCGGGACTAAAGGTCCTCCGCCCCCCGTCTCCGCTACCCGCCCACGTGGCCGGGCCTTTAGTCCCGGTTCGTAATCGGCGCGACTATAGGGGGGGGGGTCTTTAGTCGCGCATAGCTAGTCCCGGTTGCTCGGTCGGGACTACTGGCCCTGGCGAACCGGGACTATAGGCATATTTTCTACCAGTGTACTATGGCAAACGTCTCTTCTGATCTTGCCCTTAGCACTTGCTTTTACCCTACTCGGGGGTAACCCCCCGACAGACCTAGTGTTAAAAAATTTCTAGAGTCGTGTGTGTTCCATACTCCGTTATCTCTTAAGCTGGGAGATTTCCTTTCTAATCTCTCAAAGTTGTGTGGGTTCCACATACTCCGGTTGTAACGTCTCAATATCCTGAACCTCGAGATTTCCTTTTCATCTCGAATGTATCCGTTGTCCTCTGCTCAATTACTTTCGGAGCTATGTTTGTCTTCTTGGAAAGATACTTCGTAATTGCCATTCATAGTGTCATTTAAGACACTAAGAGAGTAGTTACTCCTTTCTCTTGGTTTTTAACCTTTAGACTTGAACCGAAGGTCCCGGAATGTGCTAAATTGCGGTGAGTTGAGTCATGTGGTTACTTAACCATGTAATGCTCACGCTATCAGTACAGGATGCTGACCTTTAACCCAAGTTCTGTTTCTTTGGATCCTGAAGAATCTGTTCTACCTCAGGATGTCTAGGTAATATCAATTCCATAGCCATAGGTTTTCTCTTGGAATCAGAATGTGAAAGTAAAGTATGGACACCTAGAGGGGGGGTGAATAGGTTCTACGACCAATTTTAATTTTTCTTAAAGTTTAGGCTTGACAAGAAGGTAAATTCTCTAGATAGTGCAACTAGTGGTGAATTTACCTATATGACAAGGCAAGCAATTAATGCAACTAGTACGAGTAAGTAAAGAGAGAGAGAGAGAACGAGGTAACCGATGGAAGCACACGGAGACACGATATATTCCCAAGTTCCTCCTTGTTAAGGGAGTACGTCTCGTTTGAGGGGTGTGAGCTCGCCACGAAGGCCTACTCAACGCCACAAAGGCCTCACCCTATTCTCCGATGAACTCCGCCACAAAGGCCTAGTTCACCTTCCACTATTGAACCCCTTTGTGGCGGGGATCGAATCCTTTACAAACAACTTGGGGCACACACCCACAACCAAATTGGGGGCTCCCAACTCTTCTTGAATCAACAACAAGTATCAAGATGCCTAGGTTCTCCACAAGAGGAAAACCTAGGCAAGATCCCTCAAGCTAGAGAGGGGGAAATGAAGAACGACTCGGTGAAGATGTAGATTGGGGCCTTCTCCTTCAATCCTCCAAAGATCTTCAAGATTGGGTGGAGGGATTGGGAGTTATGAGGGATTTGGTGAGTTCTTAAATGCTCATAAATGCTAAGGGGAAGAACTAGATCTTGGGGAAGAAGAGGAGGGGTATTTATAGCCCCTCCTCACAACTAGTCGTTGTGCAGGAAAAAGGGGACCGGAATATCCGGTCTGCTTTCTCCACGAAAATCCTGCTGTCCCGAACCGGATTATCCGGTTGCCCCGGAATAATCCGGTTCAAATAATCCGGCTCGGTGCTGTGAGGTGCAGGCAGCTGTACCGAATATTCCGGCTCCTCCGGAATAATCCGGTACAAATAATTCGGCTCAATGCTGTGAGCAAATCTTCCAGTCCTTAGCCATTTTCGCGCAACTTCATCATCAACCGGAATATCCGGCTCGATATGAAAAATCTGGATCAAACAATCTGGCTCATCTCTGTGAGGAAACTGGTCCAGATTTTTCCAGACTAGAATATCCGGCTCCTCCAAATAATCCGGTTCCAAATAATCCGGCTCATCTCTGTGAGCAAACTGGACCAGAATTCCCCAAACCGGAATATCCGGCTCCCCCGAATAATCCGGTTCCAAATAATCCGGATGGGTTCCGCCCCAAAACTCTCAGGCCAAACTTCACCGACTTTTCGGTGATCGATGCTGATGTTAAGTATAACACCTGCACGCTTAACACCTTGATAAATACTGTACTTAGTATTTTTAACTAACACACAAAGCAATGGGAAAACGAAATGCACTTTCAATCTCCCCCTTTTTGGTGTTAGATGACAGTACTAAGATTTGCAATAAAACCTTGACAAGAACATGTTTGAAACAAAATGGAAATGTCTCCCCCTATCTCTATGCATATCTTTTGTTTGCCTCAAATGCAAATAGATGCAATGATGTATGGGGAGTAATTTCCAATAAGTAGCAAACATGCCAAAGTAACATTATCATCAACATGTTGAGAATAAGATAGAAGTATATACCTTGTGCGAAGATAATATATCCAAGAATAACCAAGCACAATCAATAGATAATATCCTCAACATATAAGATAGATAGCCATATAGCCACTAACATAGATAATCCATGATAATATCCAACATAGTCTCACACACAATAGCACACATTTTTAACGAGACAATAAACGGACAAGGTTCACGAAAACGAAGAAACTAAATGGACACAAGCTCTCAAAAAATGATAAAAGCATACGCTTGTGCCCGAACCCATGCAAATCCCGTAGTCTAGTAGCTACTTCTCCCCCTTTGGCATCGAGACACCAAAAAGGAGGGAAATAACTAATCTAACGTCCCAAACACGGTCTAAGCATCAGACTCGCCACCAGACTCATGCTCATCATCAGAAGCCTCGTCCTCATCCTCCTCATCATCATCATAAGCAGCTCCAGAAGTAGACGCCTGAGAAGCCCGGAGAGCCGCCTCAATGCTCTCCCAATGAGTGCTATCCTCAGCAGACCAAGCAGTGTAGGACTGAGCAGTAAGAGGAGTAGGCAGATCACCAGTAGCACCACTCACGTGGTGAAGAATCTGACGCTAGGTGCTCTCCAAGGCAGTGTCTCTGCAATAGGCCCTGTACTGCTCCTTGTGGATATCCACCTTCATGCAAAGCACATTGCACTGAAACCAGGAAAGCTTCCTGACATGGCGCATAGTGCTAGAACTAGGAGTGGACGCAGGCTGAGAACCAGTAGTGGGACCTCCATAGAGGAACCACCCTCAAAAGGAGCATCCTGAGTAGTAGAAGCAGCAGTCTTCTTCTTCCTCTTGATATACAGCTTCTTGACCTTGTGCTCAACCATAGGTAACTCTGTGTACTCCTTCTACATCTCATGCTTGATGAGCATCATGATATACGGACCATAGGGAATGGTGTTTCCACCAATCATAGCAGTGTACAGCTCGTGATAAATGATGTCCATAACATCCACAGAATAAGAAGCAGACGGATCCTCATCCTCCATGCACTCCTTAGCCAGAATCAGAAGGTTTCATAAAGGAGTGTTGAGAGCATCATTATTACCTCCACTCGGCACAAGGAAAGATCTGAAGATACGCACAAGCTGATCATAGAGGGGAAGAAGTCCCTTATTGCCCCCAATAGTGAATCCAGGAGCATATAACTCAGCCATGGCCACCTCCCTCCTAGGCCTATCAACCTCATGCACACGGCGACCAACAGGAGGGTGAGAGCTGTAAGAGTACCCAAGGAGACGTGCAAATCTGCTGAAACAAACCTCACAAGGAGTGGACTCAGACATCCACTTGAGACAGCACACCTGATCATCACTGAACACCAAAGTAGACATAAACTTCATGACGAGCTGGGTGTTGTAGTTGCACTGGGTCTCCATGAGCTTCACAAGCCCAAACCGCTCAACAATACTCGCGGCATCAGCAAACTCCTCTTTCGCCTTGAGAGCAGCAAAGTCAAAGGGCTGCATCATACGGATAGGGTGACGGAAGTCACAATAGATATCAGCATAGATGTAATACTGCTCCAAGTTCCAGAACCGAGGATCAATATTAGCAACACGAGGAGTGAGGTAGACATCCTTCTGCCTGAGCACAGTGAAATCCGGGACAGAGATGTCGGTCTTATAGTTGGACCGAGCCTTCCTCTTGGGCTTAGCGGAAACCTGCTTGGGGCGCTTGCTAGTACGCCTGACAGAATCACCACCTGTGAAACAAGATAATAGAAGGATAGCAAAAGATGAGTGCACAAGTGTCAAACAACGGATGAAACATGCATAAAAACAATAGAGGAGATTCCAGGAAATAATCTAAGTAGAAATCTAGCAAGGATTAATTTTGGGCTATTCTCAATCAGTACTGGACATAGCCGGATATTCCGGTTCAAAACTGAATCGGATATTCCGGTGGACCCGGATATTCCGGTTCAGTCGTGGACCGGATATTCCGGTGGTGCGAAAACAGCACAAAATCAAACTAGATCTAGACTTCAAAAGTAGATCGGTGACATGTGAATCTAGTCTATTGTATCTAGCATGCAAAGGGACCTCTAAGGAACAACTTCTACCAAGCATTGTCAACAAAAGCACAAATCCATGGAGTGGTATGGTTATGGCACCAAGATTCAACGAGATTGAACATTACCGGAATCCATGGAGGAAGATGCTTGGATGAAAACGTTCCTAAGGACGAGGGGAACGAGATCCGGGCCAAAGCTTGAAGACCCCGCGGAGGAAACAGCCTGGGGGGGGCAAGAATCAGAGCGGCGGCGTTTTGGGGTGGAGGGGAGCAGATGGGGAAAAGGGAACGAACTGCCTCCTCCCCGTCAGGCTCCAGTTTTTGTGATTTTCGCCGAACCGGATATTCCGGTTAAAACTTGAACCGGATATTCCGATACACCCGGATATTCCGGTCCAAAACTGGACCGGAAATTCCTGCTGCCTTCTGATCGAAAATTTCCTCGTTTCAATGGAAAGACACAAGTGCTATAGAAAGATGGATTTTTGATAGAAAGGCTTAGGATAGAAACATCAAACTGAAAATAGTACTTATCCCTCTCAAGAGTAAGAATCAAACCAACAAAAGACCAATTGAGTGAGATTTTCCTATGAAAGAACACTTAGAAGGGAAAAATCAAGAAATGCAATGAAATGTCAAGTAAACCCAACTAAGATCCAACTCTTCGAGACGAAGAGGATGGTGGCCTAGGCCACCATGTAAGAGATCATGGTATGCAACCGCGAAGATGTATCTTGGGTGCATTGCCAATTCTCGACATTGAAGCTCACAATTCAACATTAGAAAAAGAGAGATTCACAATGAATTTTTGCTTTGGTCATAATGGAGGGAGGGAGAACCCAATGTGTTAGGATAACACTCCCCCTATGTCCATGCCTACATCTAAACTCGAACACGTTTCATCTATAGGGGTGTGTGCAAGATCTTCAAGACAAGCTCCTTGAATCAATCACATTTAGTTCATTCCTCAAGAACATGAATCTAGCATCATCAAGTGGCTTCGTGAAAATATCCGCAAGATTGTCCTTGGTGGGCACATAAGATAGTGCAATATCCCCTCTTGCCACGTGATCACGGATGAAATGGTGGCGAATCTCAATGTGCTTCGTTCTTGTATGTTGCACCGGATTGTATGCAATCTTGATGGCACTTTCATTGTCACACAAATGAACTCCATATTCCTTGAGAGTTTGCCTCATCCATAACAATTGAGTGCATGCACTTGCGGCGGCAACATACTCGGCTTCGGCGGTGGAAAGAGATATGTAATTTTGCTTCTTGGAGGACCAACTCACAAGGGACCTACCAAGAAATTGGCAAGCCCCGGAAGTTGACTTCCTATAATCTTGATCACCCGCCCAATCGGAATCCGTATAGCCATTGAGAGAAAATTGTGCCCCCTTTAGGTACCACAAACCAAATCTTGGGGTATGAACTAAATAACGAAAGATCCTATGAACCGCCACTAAGTGGCAATCCTTAGGAGCCGCTTGATACCTTGGACACACACCGACACTCAAAATGATATCGGGTCTAGATGCACAAAGATAGAGCAAAGAACCAATCATAGAACGATAAAGCTTTTGATCCACATCCTTAATCCCTTTTGGATTACGAGATAGGTGGCACTTGACTTGCATAGGAGATGTCTTGATCTTAGCATCTTGAAAATTAAACCTCTTGATCATATCTTGGGTATACTTGGCTTGAGAAATGAAAGTCCCATGGGCCAATTGCTTGATCTCAAAGCCAAGGAAGAATTTAAGCTCACCCATCATAGACATCTCGAACCTATCAGTCATAAGCTTAGAGAACTCATTATTGAAAGCTTGGTTAGTTGAGCCAAAGATGATATCGTCCATATATAGTTGGCATATGAAAAGCTCTCCTTTTACTCTCTTGGTGAAGAGAGTGGGGTCAATCTTCCCAACTTCGAAACCACGATCATCTAACAACTCCCTAAGGTGCTCATACCAAGCACGAGGTGCTTGTTTGAGACCATAGAGAGCCTTGTCAAGTTTGTAAACGTGGTTAGGAAAGTTGAGATTCTCGAACCCCAGAGGTTGCTTAACATATACCTCCTCTTTTAGTGGACCATTCAAGAAAGCACTTTTCACATCCATTTGTTGCAATTTTAAATTATGAGAGGATGCATAAGCAAGGAGGATACGGATGGACTCAAGGCGAGCCACGGGTGCGTAGGTTTCATCAAAGTCAATGCCTTCAACTTGGGTGTAACCTTGAGAAACCAATCTTGCCTTGTTCCTAATGACAATGCCATGCTCATCTTGCTTGTTCTTGAAAATCCACTTAGTGCCAATAACATTGTGGCAATCTTTGGGCTTCTCAACCAATCTCCAAACTTTGTTGCGCTCAAAGTTATTGAGCTCATCATGCATAGCTTCAACCCAATCAGAGTCCTCAAGAGCTTCATACGCTTTCTTAGGCTCCATCATAGAGATATGAGCTTGATGCTCACAAAAATGAGCCAATTGCCTTCTTGTAGATCTTCTAGTTTGAACATCCTCCAAGACCTTGTCGTCTTGGGCATCAATTTGCTTCAAAGCTCTTCTTATCCTTTTGATGCGACGGGCTTTGATCTCCTCATTATTGCGAGGAGGAATCACTTGATCATCTTGATCATTTGGGTCCCCATCTTGACCAACTTGGCCTTGATCATCAACATCATCATCAATAATATCTTCAACACTAGCTTCAACTTGAGGAGAGGATGAAGAGGATGGTTGATCTTGGCCTTAATCTTGACTCGCATTAGTGAGAGGAGTGGGTACGACTTGCGGAGTCACTTGATCAATGAGAGGAGGGTCTTGAACATGTTCTTGGTTAGGTGTAAGAGTTGGCTCATTGGCTTGATCTTCTATTGTAGAGGAGGGCTCCACTTGAGTAGAGCATAGTCCTTCTTGAGTCGCCATAAGGTGTCCCTCGATGGGGCGGAAAATCCCACACCATCCTTCCTATGGCTTCTTGAGGCATTTCAACATATACATTAGAAACATGGAATTGCGCCACTTGGGAGCCATCATTTTCCTCGAAAACCACACTACAAGATTCTATGACAATCCGTGAGGCTTTGTCATAGACTCTATAAGTGTGGGATTCAGCACCGTGACCAACAAAAATACCCTCAATAGTTTTGGATTGAAATTTAGACAACCTAATACCCTTGATCAAATAGAAGCACTTACAACCGAATACATGGAAGTAGGAGACATTGGGCTTGTTGCCGGTGAGGATCTCATATGGGGTCTTGTCCAAGCCTTTGCAGATGTAGAGGCGGTTGGTGGAGTGGCATGCGGTGGATATGGCCTCGGCCCATAAATATTGGGGAGAAGAGTACTCCGCCAACATGGTCCTTGCCATATCCAAGAGAGTCCGATTCATCCTTTCGGCAACACCATTTTGTTGAGGAGTGTAAGTGGCGGAGTATTGGTGACGAATGCCTTCTTCACTAAGAAATTCATTCAATGTGTAGTTCTTGAACTCCGAGCCATTATCACGCCTAATAGCCATGATTTGCACATTGTGTTGACGTTTCACTTCGTTGGAGAAGACGATAATGGTTTGTTGAGTTTCACTCTTGCACTTGAAGAAATAAACCCAAGTGTATCTTGAATAATAATCGACAATCACCAAGCAATACTTCTTGCCACCAAGACTTGCCTCGGGCACGGCACCAAAGAGATCAACATGGAGAAGCTCCACGATCCTCTTTGATGAGATAATAGTCTTGGCCTTGTGCACGATGTCATGCATCTTCCCTTCAACACACGTCCTACAAACGCGATCCTTTGCAAAGGAAATATTTTCTTTTTGTCCAACAATAAGGCCACCTTTGTGAAGACTTTGCAAAGTTCTCATGTTGACATGGGATAGGCGGCGATACCACCAACATCCCAAGTCCTCCTTCCCGAAAAGACACATTGCTTGAGAGTTGGTTGACTTCGAAAAGTCCACCACGAACAACTCATTTTCAACATGTCCCACGTGAGCGACGTCAAGAGTCTTGCTCCTCAAAACGACCACAATATCACCATCGAAAAAGACGGAAAAACCCATCTTTCCAAGAGAGCGGACGGAAAGTAAATTGTAACCAAGGGATTCGACAAGCATGATGTTCACGATAGTTATATCGGGAGCCACCACAACCTTGCCGAACCCGGATACCTTAGACTTGGATGAGTCCCCATAAGTGACGGTTGCTTGGATGTCATTTGGTCGCAACTCCATCACTAGTTCTTTGCTTCCGGTCATATGATTAGTGCATCCACTATCAAGAATCCATTTAGTCCCACCGGAAGCATAGTCCTGCAAGAGATCATTGACTAGAGTTAGGACCCGAGATGGGTCCCTTCATGTTAGCAACAAGGGTCTTTGGAACCCAAATAGTGTAGTCAATGAAACCCTCAATAGGACCAACATATTTAGCTTGCACAACACCATAATAATCAAAATATAAGAAATGGTGTGGATTGTTAGTTCCCGCGGAGGTGCTACGAGTAAGGGTGTCCCTCATGACACTACTACTCGAGGCAACATTTTTTGCTTGTGCGGGTGTGCTACGAGTAGTGTTGTCCCTAATGACAATGCTACCCGAAGCACCATTTTGGTTCTTCTTCTTGTTCTTCTTCTTCTTGTTCTTCTTCTTGGCTACATAGCCAAGACCTTGCTTACCCACTTGTTGCCTTGGAGCACTCAATTGTGGTCTTGCAATGACCGCATTAGAGCTAGGGGCAACCACTTGTGGGGTAGATATCACCACCTTCTCAACTTGAGGGCCTTTTCCCTTGAGCCTTGCTAGCTCATCCTTCAACCTAGCATTTTCCTCAATAATAGTTGCATGATCACAAGAAGAAGTAGAGGTGCTAGGATTGTTAGGTTGAGTAAGTTGAGTTTGAAGTTGTTCATGCAACTCTTTGAGGGATGAGTGTTGGCTTTCCAAAGCTTTGTGAGCATTGGTTAGCTTTTCAAATTCCTCGGTTAGTTTACCATGACCAACCCCAAACTCGACTTTATCCTTTTTATCCTTTTTATATTTAGCAATGGCAAGATCACGTTCCTTAATGATTTTAGAGACAAGTTCATTATGAGTAGATTCAATAGATTGAAGTTCATCCTCTAGAGAAATTCTACCATCATGCTCTTCTTCAAGAGCCATTGAGAGGGATGCAATTTCATCCGCATTCCTTCTCTCAACCTCACCTTTCTTATCAAGGGCCTCTTGGGCCTCTCCCAATTGCCTCGTGAGATGCTCAAAGTACTTCTTGGTCTCCCCTTGCATGTTAGACATAAAACGGTCCAAAGAGACCCTTTCATCTTCTTCTCTAAGACTAGCAATATGTTCTAGTTCACTAGGGGTCTTAGAGTTAGGAGAAGATGATACCTCCGTGGCCTTAGCCATTAAGCACTTGGCATTGCGTTGGGGAAGATTTTCATTGGGGGATTCAAAGAGGGATGAATATGATGGAGTGGAAGTAATAGCTAGAGCGGCCACTTCACTTGTGGTTTCTTCTTCTTCATCACTCCCGGAATCATACTCCTCTTGAGTCAAGAGCACAAACTTGGTGGGGGATTTCTTGTTGAATGGTTTTTTCTTGAAATGAGGTTTCTTGTATTCAACCTTGGAATTGTACTTGCAAATGAGCTTGCCACTATGGTGCTCTCTATTCTCGTAGGGGCACTCCGCAATGAAATTATGCTTGTCTTGGAAAATGAAACAAGACCTAACTTTTTGAGCCCCATCATTTCCATAAAGAGACTTGGTCTTCTCCTCAACAAATTTCTTGCCCTTGGGGGAATTGTTCCAAAACTTTTGCACGGTGAGAGCAATGAGATCCTTTAGAACGGGGTCATAGTCTTGTACCTTCAGAGGAGGCAATGCCTCTTCTCCATCTTCTTCATTCTCAACCTATCTTGACAAAGCCTTGGCCTTCAAAGCAACGGATGCTACTTGATGCATTCCAATGGCCCTAGAACGGTTGTCAAGAGCATTATTGGTTTGCACTTTGTAGGAGCATAATTCTTGCATCACTTGAGTTGAGGTCATGGAGGAGAAATCATGTCTTCCTTGAATGCTCTTCAAGTCCGTGCCCTCAAAAGGCATCACGGCAATCATGTACTTTCTCTTGATCCAAGCATCGTCAATATACGTTGCACCCGCACTAGAGAAGGCGGTGGCAAAAGTTTTGAGTCTTCGATACATGTCAACATGATCTTCTCCATCACGCATGAAAAATCCTTCGACCTCATTGGTCAAGGTGTCATAGCGATTTCTTTGCATGCTCCCATTCCCAACAAGCATGATGACTAGTGCATCCCATGTTTCTTTGGCGGTGGAGAAATGTTGAAGATGTGGCATGTCGTTTGGACCCACGGCTTGTTGAAGGATGGACAATGCGGTGTAGTTTAGTTGGCAATCTACGGCTTCTCTTCTTGTGAGATTCTTGGGGTCAAATGGTCTGTATCCGTCACGAGTGACCCTCCAAAGATCTATACAAGAAGAATTCATGTGAGTCTCCATATAGTATTTCCATTCACGAAAAGAAAAAGCATCAATTTTAGGTGGATCTCCCCTAGGAATTATGTGAGGATGAGGGACGGGGGGATCGGGAGAATATCGGCCATCAACGGCATTATATCTTTCCTCTCCACCCGCACCTTTCTTAGCGGATTGTTCGGTGGAAGAATTTTTACATGGATCACCGTCTACCCCATTCTTGGCACCCTCCGGTTCTTCCGAAAGGGATGATTCGACAACCTCCGGTGTTTTGCCTTTGAGGAGTTGCGCCATGAGTTGACGCAACTCATCAAATTTTGTGTCTATGGATGAGGTCAATGAATTTCTCAAAGCATTGAGATCATCCATGGTCACATTGTTAACGGACGGAGCGTCGACCAAATCATCTCCCATACTTAAACTCTTAGGCGGTTAAGCCCGATAGAAGAGCCGAGGCTCTGATACCAATTGAAAGTAAAGTATGGGCACCTAGAGGGGGGTGAATAGGTGCTACGACCAATTTTAATTTTTCTTAAAGTTTAGGCTTGACAAGAAGGTAAATTCTCTATATAGTGCAACTAGTGGTGAATTTACCTATATGACAAGGCAAGCAATTAATGCAACTAGTATGAGTAAGTAAAGAGAGATAGAGAGAACGAGGTAACCGATGGAAGCACATGGAGACACGATGTATTCCCAAGTTCCTCCTTGTTAAGGGAGTACGTCTCGTTGGAGGGGTGTGAGCTCGCCACGAAGGCCTACGCAACGCCACAAAGGCCTCACCCTATTCTCCGATGAACTCCGCCACAAAGGCCTAGTTCACCTTCCACTATTGAACCCCTTTGAGGCGGGGATCGAATCCTTTACAAACAACTTGGGGCACACACCCACAACTAAATTGGGGGCTCCCAACTCTTCTTGAATCAACAACAAGTATCAAGATGCCTAGGTTCTCCACAAGAGGAAACCCTAGGCAAGATCCCTCAAGCTAGAGAGGGTTAAATGAAGAACGACTCGGTGAAGATGTAGATCGGGGCCTTCTCATTCAATCCTCCAAAGATCTTCAAGATTGGGTGGAGGGATTGGGAGTTATGAGGGATTTGGTGAGTTCTTAAATGCTCAAAAATGCTAAGGGGAAGAACAAGATCTTGTGGAAGAAGAGGAGGGGTATTTATAGCCCCTCCTCACAACTAGTCGTTATGCAGGAAAAAGGGGACCGGAATATCCGGTCTGCTTTCTCCACGAAAATCCTGCTGTCCCGAACCGGATTATCCGGTTGCCCCGGAATAATCCGGTTCAAATAATCCGGCTCGGTGCTGTGAGGTGCAGGCAGCTGTACCGGATATTCCGGCTCCTCCGGAATAATCCGGTACAAATAATTCGGCTCACTGTTGTGAGCAAATCTTCAAGTCCTTAGCCATTTTCTCGCAACTTCATCATCAACCGGAATATCCGACTCGATATGAAACATCCGGATCAAATAATCCGGCTCATCTCTGTGAGGAAACTGGTCCAGATTTTTCCGGACCGGAATATCCGGCTCCTCCGAATAATACGGTTCCAAATAATCCGGCTCATCTCTGTGAGCAAACTGGACCAGAATTCCCCAAACCGGAATATCCGGCTCCCCCGAATAATCCGGTTCCGAATAATCCGGATGGGTTCTGTCCCAAAACTCTCAGGCCAAACTTCACCGACTTTTCGGTGATCGATGCTGATGTTAAGTATAACACCTGCACGCTTAACACCTTGATAAATATTGTACTTAGTATTGTTAACTAACACACAAAACAATGGGAAAACGAAATGCACTTTCAGAATGGATCACAACAAGAGTGATCATTATGGCCTCCACATCTTTCTTCTTGATTCATCTATACCTCTGTTCTTGGCATTGGTTCTACAAATGAGTATTACCCTGTGCAATCAACGTGATCCTAGGATCACCCCTCAGCATGATTCTACCCTTCCAGATGCTCTCAAATATCCGTCCGTTGTTTTGAAACCAAGTTGCTTATGTGTGTTGGATTCTTCCAATACATTTGCTCTTGTGTTTCGTCAGAACGTTCCACCATGGATTGTCAGGAGAAACAAACTCCAATACCTCGTTCATCTCTAGGACCAGGTCAAAGTTTTGTAATTCGCAGATTAAAGAAGTTTCATCAATTTCCAATCTGTTCCTTGTTCGAGTATCACATTCTTGCATTTCAAGAGGTCGTGTTGAGTTTCATGGTCTTATTGATGATGTGATGCTCTTACACATCCTTACCCACCTTTCCTCCAAGCCTTAGTGCTAGAGATGGTTGGGTGTGCATTGATGTGTGTATCAGATATTATTAGAAATTCCTATTGTTTTAAAAAAATCTAAGAAACATATGTATCCTTCTTAGCACTACTGGTTACCTAACCTCTGTTTGAAGTTGACTGTGTTACCAAATCCGTTCATGTCGGTGCACATTCTTGGTTAGAGAGTTATGTTCGTAACAAAGCTCTCAAGACCATATCATTTTGCCTTAAGAAGCAACCGTCCTTTCAGACTCCCGAGACATATCGGTAGGTTGTGATATTCTGATTGTCTTTCTAGAAGTATCACCAGGTTGTTACCTGACCATGGTGTCTAAACCAGGAGTAAATTTGAACTACTCCTTTCTCCAAGAACTCCGCTAGATACCCTGGACTAGTTGGTTGAGCTTAAAGAACAACTTGGAGAGTTGAAAAACACAAATTCTTCCCAACTCGTTCCTTTGTTAAGGGATGTCTAGTTCCTTTGCGCTGAAGCATGATAGTATCTCCGTGGTGGACATGCTACCATCCTACCCTTGATTTGATTTGGGCTATCTTAAAATCGAGAAAAGATACAAGGACTATCTTGATGGTGTTTCACTCATGGTGTTTTCCCGAGTACACCTTCATGTCCTTTAATCCGACCAATATTTTTTTCCTCGTTCATATATCATATGAGTCCCTTTTCCTGGAGAGTCTTAATAAGCGTGTTGTTGAGCCCATCAATGACATTCTTATATCTCCAAGTCGCAAGAGGTTCATGTTGAACACTTGGCACTAATGTTGGAAACTCTCGAGAACCATCTTTGTGTCCTCACGAAGTTGGGTTCTAGATGTTCGAAGTAACCTACTCTGGTTCATGTGCTTATGGTGAAAGTTGTCGCCGTGGATCCGAGTAGAGTTTTCTTGTTCCCTTGGGAACAATCCCTAGTCGGTCGTGCATGTGTGAACTATCCTGAGATGGTGGGTTGTTACCTCCACTTCTGGAAGAAGTTTGTATCCACACCAAGCCACTGACTGATTGTTCGTGAAAGGGAAGAAGTCCAAGAACTTACTTACCTTCACAATCATCTTCCCAACCAAGGACTCTGATGTGTTTTGTTGCAAGTTCAACCATTAAGGTGCAACCGTTTTTCGCAAGTTTCTAATACATGGGTGTTGCAACCTTTCTCATCTTCTTGAGTGTGACATTGTAGTCCATATCTTGAGAATCTAGTAGATGTATCTCGTTGGTAACCGGTGCAACCTTTTCGATCAAATATGTCGAGTCTGAGTTATCTACCCACTAACCAGAGTTGAATCTCAAGCATCAATGATGGTTGGTGTTTTCTCAAGAGTATTGAATTAGGTCTTTTCAAAGTCCAGCATGGTTGATGTTGTGGTTGACACAAATAGCCGGAAGGCCTAACTTTGTAATTCTTTGAATCCGTAAGAACAGCCACTCTCCGTGAGAATTCTTGTGTGGCTTGTTTTCAACAAGTTTTCCTCACTGTTCTTCCAAACCGGAGTTCTAGATTCACTTGATGGCCTATAGGAGGTTTGTTAAGAGCCTGCTGTCGGTATCTAAAACATCAAGGATAACCTGGACGTTGATTCTTCCAATGTCTCTTTCTCGATCCTCAAAACCTTTGTTCTGGTGGAAACAAGTTCATCATGAGAACATCTCTTGGTATTTTGTAACCGACCTTGATCAGTTCCCTTTCTCAAGTTGTTTGTACTTGAAATTCTGTTCAACTCACACATTGTGTGAATTTGTCAGTTACTTAAGCCCTGGAGTCTTAACCATGTGGTAAACGTATTGCTACGTCAAACCACAATAGGAAAAAGATTCCTCATTCCTTTCGGTATTCCAATCCCCGTTGGTTACTCATATTCATGGTGTGACCAAGAATTCTTTCTTTGCTACGGTGTTCTAACACCTTTGGTTACTCATATTCTGTCATGAAGTAACATCCTGATTCCAAACAAGGGTTTCCAGAAAACTGTTATGGAATGGCTGAAAGTTTCGTTATCTTCCATGTCCGCTCCGAAGAGTGAACATGATTCTGTATCAAATTTCCTCTGACGCACGAATACAGTGTTTTCTCGTGTTTCCCTCGTCTACGGATATTATGTTTTAGTATCCAAGACAATCCTTTCCATCTTGGTATTCTGTTTTGAGGAAACCTCGATGTCAAAAGTTGTTCAACCTTTCTTTTTAAAAGGATTTAAAGTCTTGTTCAAAGCTCATATTCTAAATCCTTTCAAGAACATTCATCCACAAACTTGAAACCTTCTCTTATTCCCTCCGCTACCTTGATGTGTTTCATGCCTGTTAACTCAAAAGTTCTTAACGAACATTCTTGTCCTGAGTTAGCCATGAGATACTCGATCTTCGTAAAGATCAATTCCTTAGAGTCTTCCCTCTCACCTAAGGTGCAACCGCTGGATATATTCACAAGTACTACGGATCAACCTCTACAAGAAGAAAACCGCAAGGTTCGAGAAGATCGTTCAAAACCGGTGTTCCTTCTTTCTTTCTCCTTCGAGAATCTCGGGACGAGATTCTTGTAAGGGGGGTAGATTTGTAACATCCCAAATGTGCTAAATTAGGGTGTGTGGTGTTGTGTTCATATCATACATGCATGGAAACAAAAATTTAAACCATGTTCGAAACAATTTAAATTGTGAATTTAAATGGTTTGAGAAAATATCACAAATAGTTCTGAAAATGGATTCCAAAATTTTGAACTGAAAAATAATTCAATTTCACCAAAGCAAAACATGGCAAGGTTGGAAATTTTATGAGGTTTCGAAAAACTATTTTTGCCAAATTTTCTGTTTGCAAAAAGGGCCTCAAAACAAGGGTTTCTCTCTGTTTTTTAGCCCAAGAAGGACCTCTCGGTGATTTTCAAAACATGCAGGGGGTTTTCTAGAAAAATGTTTTCTTTTTTCCTTTCTCCTCCATCTCCGGCCAGAAGGACAGGAGAGTGACGGTGAGGTGGCCTCTGCCACCTCCTGCTTCCAGCTCACGAGGGGGTGACGACCCAGCAGACGTCTGGATCGAGCGCTCACCCGCAGAACCCCCCCACTCGCACGCCTCCTTCCTCCCTTTGTCTCTTTGCGCACCCAAAACCCTACCGGCCGTCCGCCGCTCGTCGTGGACACTCCGACCGCTCTCGTGACTCTTCGAGCACGTCTTCGGCTTCGCCTCGCCTCCCTCCTCCTACTTGATGAAGGAATCGACCCGGGATGGCCTAATTCGGCCGAGCCGCCATCATCTCCTCCACAGCCGGTAGACGGCCGCGGCGCTCGATGCCGCCATCACCGACCTCCTCCGTCTTCCGCAGAAACATCTCCAGCACCAAGGTGGGCTCGCCGTCCTCCTTGGACCCTCTGTTTCGTCTTTCGTGCACCGTAGCTCCTTGTCCCCGTTCGCCATGTCCGACCGCCGTCGGACCTCGCCACCAGCGAACTTTCCGGCGACCATTTGGTCACTAGTTGGCACCCCTCAACTCCCCTCGAGCTCCTCTTCGTTGTTGTATATTTTGTTTCATCCAATTTGCAACCAATTCGTCGAATTCGAACTCACCCGTGATGATCAGAGCAAAGTGATGTCACAGTGACATCATGGTGATTTATAATTTCCCTCTTTTTAGTAATTCCATTAAATTCCAGAAAAGAATTAAAGTTGTTATTTTAATAACATCTGTTTTATAAATCAGAAAAATAAAATGAAAGTATCAAAATGTTCAGAAAAATATAATCTACCTGTTTATATCATTTTCATATATGTTTAACAAAGTTCAAAAATGAGCATTTATTTAAATATTATTTAAATCATTTAAAATAAAGAAAATAAGTTTTTATTCACTAAAATTAGAAAATTTAAAGTTATATAGCAAATTGCTCAAAATGAAAAATGCAACCTGTTTATGATGTTTTCAAACCCATTTGAGCAATTAAAACTTGACTCACTTTCAGAATTACCGAAGTGCCCCTCTAGGGTCTATTTCGGGCTAATCTCAATAAAATTGCATGATCGACATACGAACCCTAGCAACCCATTGAACATGTTTAGGGATTTATTTCAGTGCATTAACTTGCTCATGCATACATATTGTGCATTGCATCGATGTCATGTGTTGATTGTTGTTCTTCTTCTTTTCGATGTTTGTTCCTCCTTGGTAGAACGCAACTCCGAAGAGAAGGCCAACAACTCCAATGGCGAATACTTGTTCCTAACCGACAAGTCAAGCACTTATTCCTGAAGTCTTTATCTGGTTTTCTTATAACCAAGGCAAGCATAACCTCTTATCTGCTCATATATGTTTTCGACCAACATTTGATTCTCGTACTTTGCATTCGATTCCCAAGTATTTGAGGCTAGTAGATATAGTTGACCTATATACTGCATTGCCTCAATATCCTGATCCACAGCTCCTAGCCGCCATAGATTTGCTTGTGCGCATCGCCAGAGCCTCATATCTGCTTCGCTTAGCTTTACATGTTTATTTACCTCTGCTCCATCCGGTTGTTGAATCGGAGCTACGAGAACCTAGCATTATGATATGATGACGTGGTGAGATGAGCATTGGGTGGTTAATTTGACTAAGGCTTGGATAGGAGGCCACTTGGGAAGTGGTTGTTTGTCCTATACTTGCCAACCCTAGGATTAAGATCTCGCCGCGGAAACCAGGACTGAGCGTGCAACCACACGCGCGAGCCAATGAACCTCGCTCGACTAACTAACTTGTTTGGACACATCCATGAGTCACGTAGTTTGCTATTTCCATCTGCGTGTGAGTCTAGAAAACGATTTGGAGAAAAACTAGGGCGTGACCGGGACAAGTGATGGACGTACACGGATCTTGATCCCGACTCACAGAACAGGTGCCGTCAGGAGGTGGCCAACTCCCTGTTGACGGGGTGGCCCTGTTTGGGTTGACTCATGGATAGGGTCGAGCAAGGTAAAGGTCGGAGCCATCCACCCTCTGCCGTGCTCCATGGAAGAGCATACATGTGGCGCTAAGAGTCGGAGGGTACCTATGGGTAAAGTGTACCACCTTGCAGGGATAAATCTTTCGGAAAGCCGTGTCCACGGTTAAGAATGACTTGGTGGAAGACACGAGGTCATAGATAACTTGAACGAGGCGAAAAATATGTTGACAATGATTGAAGGGTGCCCCCTCGGAGATGCCGAGAGGAGTGATCGTTGTAACATGATATGCTGGGAAATGACATTGGTGGAATGAAAAGATGATGATTTCAGTAGTTGAGTAGCTTTCTCATCTGTTTTAAAAACACTCCTTGAGACGTGCTGTTCTTCCTCGATTTGGAAAACAAAGATGGCTTTACGCAAAATAACCTTCATAAAACTCTTTCTGAAGATAGCTGATATATAATAGGTTAACTAAGTATTGTTGAGTACCTCCCGTACTCATGTTTGCTTCAACTTGGTTCAGGTGGAGTTCCTCAGTTCGGTGGTGTTTTGACGTGGAGAACGACGAGTAGTTTGGGGTTCCCAGGTAGCAGTCTGGAATCTATGGGCTGGGACGTCGCTTTATATTGCGGCCTATTAGGCCTTTTTGGTTCTTGTTGCTTAGCAACATAATTTGTCTTCCGTTGTCTGATGTAATGTTGGGTCATGTGACCTCTGTTTGTAAGCTATACTCTAGTAACACCTGTTTAATACAGCTTCCATGTCTATAGTGCTGCTTTGATCGTTTGTTGGTTTCGAGCCCATTGTTGTATACTTTTGGCTATTCCTGCATAGTTGTCGCAGTCGAGGGGTTGTGGAGCCGATGATCCATGTCTGAGCCCGCATTCCGATGTGATTCAGCCTAGGGAGAGGTAACCCCAGTAACCCTCGATTGTTGTTGCACTTTCTGGACACATAGCAGCTCTGTATAACTTTGGTCCCATTCCTTCAGTTTCATCCGACTCGTGGACGCTTGGGTATGCATAATTGGTTATGACTAGCATGGATACAAGGAGTAGTAGACCGGGGATCCGGACTACGTGCCAATGAATCCGGTCTGCCTGCCGCTGTTTGTTGCGGCCGGGGCTGGTAACCGTGAAGACCTTGTGAGAGTCCATGGCTAGGAGGACATAACATTATGTATACCTCTGGGTCCGGGGTCTGACAGCTACCAGTAGTATCTGAGACTATTTAGGGCACACTAAGGACCCGATTGAGTCCCTATTTCAGATTGATCGAGTTATGGACAGAGACCCCGAGCGCCGCCGCCTCCCCCGCCGTCCGGATCGACTTTCATGTGTCCGCCTTGCTAATCGCATTCTCTAGCTATGTTCCATAGACAAGAAACCTTCCAGGAGGGGCAAAGCAAAGCGATAAAAAAAAGGGGAGAGGCGATGCGACGGGGCCAATACTATAGAAAAGGTTATAGGAGGCACATTTTTTTGTATGCGAGACGCATATAGAATGCGCCTCCAGCGCCAAGCCTCGCGTATATGGGTTATGCGAGGCGCATCTAATATGCGCCTCCTATACATGCATATAGGAGGCGCATTTCAAAATATAGATATACAGGTATATAGATACACAAATACAGTACAACAGTTCAGAATTTCCAGAAACTAGAATCACCATGAATACCATCAACTTGAATCAATCGCGACATACATATATGCAAGTTCATTTATACGAAGTATATCACACAACACAAGTGTTTGTGTCTCCGATCGAGTACAAGTTCACAATCACGTTACAACTGCGACGACGGATCGAGCTCTAGCTAGCTTAGGTGAGAGTAAAGCACATAGACTACGATGGATAGCAACGAGGCGATGATGATCACGATGAAGTTGCTCCACTTCTTCCTTCCGTGCCTCCACTTTTCTTCCGCCACCTCCTCCACTTCCTCCACTTCTCTTCCGCCACATCTCTACTCGTATAGCCTTGGTAGAGTTTGCCCGAGAAGGTGCTCACTTGCTTCGCGCAGTCTTCCCACTCCTCGTACACGCCTGGAACCCGACCGATGTACACAACATAGCACTCACTAGTAGGAAACTGCCTTTCTATGGAAGGCTTTCTGTGGCGCAGCAGAGAGTGGTGCGCCATAGAAATTTAATTTTGTGGCGCACCCCAAAATATGAGCCATAGAAATATTGGATTATGTGGCGCACGAGGGAAGGGTGCGCCACAGAACATGGATGGGGGGCGCCTCAACCATTGCAGGCGAGCATTTCTGTGGCGCACGTAATATGGTGCGCCACAGAAATGTGGTATTCTATGGCGCACGGGCATTGGTGCGCCACAGAATCCAACATTTCTGTGGCGCACCAACCACACTTGGAGCCACAGATTTTTATTTTCTCTCCACCCCCCCCCCCCCCCGGGAACGCCTTTTCTAGTTTTTGAGGGAAGAGTTGCCGGTCTACAAAGCATCAAAAAATAAATCCCTTGTAGATGCACGGAGAGTTTAAGGTCTACTTTTTTATCAAATTTTTAAATATGAATTTCGACTTTCTGAGTAAAAGTTCGTTTAAAAAAGTAAAATGGTCATAACTTTTGCATACGATGTCGAAAAATAATGATCAAGATATCAAAAAAAAAACTAGAGAGAAAAAGGAACTCAACCTCACTTGCCTTCGGCCTGTGAACTCTTTTTAGAATCGCCAAATTCCAAAAGGAACAAAAGTTATGGCCGTTTGTAGATTTTTGACTAGAAAATAAAAAAATTGGAAACAAAATTCTGCGGCGCACACCTACTTGGTGCGCCATAGAATTGTTGGTTTCTGTGGCGCACCCCTATTTGGTGCGCCATACAATTGTTGGGCAGGATTCAAAATTTAAATCCTGCCCACCAACCCTTCTTTTCTCCTTCTTCTTTCTCCTTCTCTCCTTTCTCTCATTTCACTTCTCCTCCACTTCTCCTCCTCCTCTCATCTCCCCTTCTGTCCCAACTTCACTCCTCCACCTACTACCACCACCACCTCTCCTTCTCCTCCTCCTCCACCACCACCTCTCCTCCACCACCACCACATCTCCTTCTCCTCCTCCTCCTCCCTCCTCCACCACCACCTCTCCTCATCCTCCTCCTCCACCAACACTCCTCTTATCCTCCTCCTCCTCCTCTTCCACCTCCGGCGAGCTCCTCCTCCTCCACCACCACCTCCATCGAGCTTCTCCTCCTCCACCAACTCCGGTGACCTCCCCCCCACCTCCGGCGAGCTCCTCCTCCTCCTCCACCACCACCTCCGGTGAGCTTCTCCTCCTCCACCAACTCCGATGACCCCCATCCTCCACCCACCACCGACCAAGCCACCTGAATCCACGGTCACAACGAAATCCGACGAGCTCCGGCGAAATTTCGCTGAAATTCCGGCGGCCAGATCTAGATCTAGATCTGGCCGGGTTTTTTTTAAAAAAAAAAAATTCTGTGGCGCACCCCCTTGGTGCGCCACAGAATTGCAAATTTCTGTGGCGCACGGCTGAGGTGCGCCACAAAATTGACATTTCTGTGGCGCACGGCCACGGTGCTCCACAGAAAAAAAAATTCTATGGCGTGAATTCTGTGGCGCACCCCTCTGGCCCCTAGGTGCACCACAGAATTGAAAAATTGTGCGCCACAGATAAGGCTTTCTGTACTAGTGACTTCTTCGTCATCTTGTACACACACAAAGAAATATGATATTAGTTACATGTCAGTGCAAATAAATAGCTAAAATAGCTAGTAGTTGACAATATATACAGAGTCATGCATATATATGGGGTGCAACAAGATGATCACGGGCACTACGAAGAAAGACCAAAAGAATGCAAACCAAGAATGACTTGGATTCGTGCCTCATACTTAGGTTGGGCACTGAAAATGACGATGTCGTTGTTTGATCTTGTGCGGCAAATAGAATATATGCCTAAATTACTAGTCTACTTGGCACACGAATCAAACAACGACATTGTCATCACACATAACGCCACAACATGTTCTAATCATCGGCATTTCGAAGAAAAAAAAAGCAAACCACAAGAAATAGATCGGCAAGAACGAATGAAAAGCAACAGAGCACTTAGGATAGTTCATAACATAAATAAATTACTAGTGTCGCTCACAATCAAGTTTACAACATAGTGATAAAGAGTTTACAACACGAGTTCCGAACTAACAGCTAGCTACCTAGCTAATGGAAGCATCAAGACTTATTCGCCTGTTTTAGAGACGTCGTCGGCTTGTCGGGCCGGCATGGAGAAAGCCCTTCTTATTGGCCGCCAACATTATCATGGACCTGTCGTCACCCTGCATCGCCAAGCGTTCGTCTATGACTCTATTGGGTGGTTGATTGCCAGCATAGAACATGCCCCCGGATCTGACGACTCTGTTATGCACGAGAGTCGCGATATCCTCCTGGATCTCGAAGAAGACCTGGCTGAGAGCGGGAGTTGGCGTGGTTGCAAGCCTTTCACCCCACTTGGCGGCGTCATTTGGCAGCGTTAGCAGCTCCATCTCATGGATGTACTGCTTCATGTGGTAAAGGGCATAGATGGTATCCTTCTTGCTGTTTGCCGGCTGCTTGGCGCAGAGGAACTTCATCAGGTGCTTGAAGACGTGCGCGCCGAACCTTACATGAGGTGTTTCCGGTGGCGTGCCTCCCTGAGCAACGTAGGCGGCGAGAGCACCATCAAACACGGTCTTGATCATTGTGTAGTCCTTCGGGATCGCGGACGAGGAAATCGCCATCCGCTGAGACCTATGTGCCATTTTCTTCCTATTCGTCATCAGGAGGAAAGATTCAGCTCACCAAGCCGGTGCGGCTAGGCTGGCGGGTCCTATTCCTCGCCCTAGTGTCTCTCCGCCGGCCATTTTGGGCCAATTTTTCTCTCCGTCTGCGTTGGTGGAGGTTGATGATGCTTCGCCGGCGACGCAACTGCTGGATCGGCCGGCCAAACTGGATCTTGCTCCTGTTTGAAACTCTCCTGGTGGGGATAGTTCGCAGGTGGACCTGGTTCGCTCCTCTCCGTGGGCGTATCTGGTCCACATGTTCAAGGGACTGTGGCGTAATCCAGGGGTGCATGCAGTTAGGGATCTGCGTCTCCGGCCTTCGATAGTCACGCCGCCATCACCAGGGGCTGCTGCCTCGAGACCTACGCGGTGTCCCGCGACTACGCCGTCGACCGTCTTGTCCCCGCATATCCTTGACTCAGTTCACTGCTCCGTCTTGGCCTCTTCCACTCGGACCGATGTGAAGGCGCTCTCTTCTCCACCTCCCTCAATGGCGGCTCCTCGACTGACAGGGTTCGTGAGTCTGCTGCAGCATCAGGTTACCTCTCAGATCAGTCCCAGATGACGACTCCATTGCTTTTTGGTAGAGGTGTCGGGCCTGCTTCCGGTATGCAATCCGCGGCGTGCGTGTTGTGACGCCGTCCCCCCCGCCTCGGCTCAATCTATAGTCCTCTAAGTTTGTGTGGTCACGCTCGGGTCGACGGCGGCAAAGAATAAGAATAAGAGGAAGGAGAAGAAACCGGTGGTGCATCCATTTGTGGCTGGCGTTGTTGCAGTTGCGCCGGCTAATAATGTTGGTACCGATCTTTCTACAGTGGCGCATGTTTCGGCTGAGGTGGTACTGCCGGAGGTGGCCAGCTCAAAGAAGAAGCATTATGCCTATTGCAGGGTCCATTCTCATGAGACCAAAGATTGTCCGGTGGAGCATTATAGCTATATCTGTGATAAGATGTTTCATCCTACTACTAGGTGTATGACGCTCGTCTGCAGAAGCCATATGCTGGGTTGGCTAGAATTGGGAGTGAGCAGACTATGTTTAGTCACCTCACTCATAGTATTTTTCGGCCGTAGGTTGCTTCAATTCTTCTGTTATAGCCATTGTGAAGGTGAAGGGTGCTCCTATGTCGGCGGAGATTGTTCAGACTATGGTTGCTTGTATCTGTCCACTACAGTTAGCGTGGAAGTGGGAAGCCATACCGCATGGGGAGAATTCTTTCCTGGTCAACTTTCCTTCGATGCAGGATTTGGTCATAGTGGACGCCTTTCACATGGGGTACCTAATCAGGAATCCCGCATTGCTATCGGGGTTTGGAAGGAGGAGGAAATCATGCCTACGGAGGAGCTCACGCCTACTTGGGTTCATGTTTTTGTAGTATCACACACTGTTCGTCATTTTCTGGGTCTATGGGGGGTGGGCAATCTCATTGGCAAGAGAATGGATATTGATTTGCTATCTCCTCGACCCCACAATGTTGTCAGAATTTTGGTTGCTATGCGGGATCCGTCGATGTTTAACTCAAAGGTTGTTAAAGTTGACGCGTTTGTTATTCTGAAGGGGTATTCATTCTGCTTTTATAAGGAGACAACTGATTATGTCCCCGACACGGATTTTATTCCTTTCATTTGGAAGCGTCATGAAAAAGAGGATGATGAGAATGGCATGGACGACAATTCGCGTGATGAGTCAGTGGAGCAGGATGCCTCCAAGGCTGTGGATGGGGACACGCCGGTGCATCAGGTGCAACAGGTTACGGGTCCGGCAACTTCTGCGTCTGGACTGTTTGGGATGGATTTTGCTCTCCATGGATCTACGGTAATCCTAACCCGCAGACACCAAGGGAGGAAGAAATTGTGGCTCAGTTACGTGCTTCTTTGTCTTTGTTGCATGTTCTGCTTGCGGAGACGCAATCCTCGCCGTCGTTTCCGGTGCAAAATGCATCCGGTCTTGCTTCTCTGCATGGTATGGAGGTGGATGAACCGAAGGGTTCCCCTATGTAGTGCTTATAGCACTACGTATTAGGGATCACCCATGTCCTACGCGTTATGGGCCGGCCCATTTACCTTTTTTTTCTTTTTCTTGAAAATTGTTCAAATACGAAATTTGTTAAAATTCGAAATTTGTTCAAATTGGAAATTTGTTCAAATTCGAAAATTGTTCAAATTGAAAATTTGTTCAAATTCGAAAATTGTTCAAATTCAAAAAAAATTCAGATTCGAAATTTGTTCACATTCGAAATTTGTTCAAATTCAAATTTTTGTTTGAACATATTTCAAAACGAAAAATTTCCGAATAGAAAGGAAAAGAAAACAGAAAAGAAATAAATAAAACGAAAATAAAAAACAGAAATGGTAAAAGAAAAAATGGAAAAAGCGAACTATAAAAACCTAAAAAAGCTAACTATACACAAGCCGCGGCGTGGTCTAGTGGCTTCGCCACGTCGGGCGCAAGGAGACGGCGCGGGTTCGAGCCCCCTCCCCCGCACCCTACACCTCTATTTTCGCGGATTAAATCCGTTTAATGGGCCGGCCCATGTAAGAAAATTGCATGGGCGTGCTGTATTACGTAGTGCATTAGGCACTATATAGTGTTTCCGTGAACCGAAGAAACCGGCTGCTTCTGCTCTGGAATCAGCTCCTGCCGAGTTGGGTTCGGCCCAGCATCTCGTGGCCCACTTATATAGGCCTCTTCCTGGTGCGATGGTTCAGGTGGCTGCTGATGGGCCGCTGTCCTCGAAACGCGTTGCCATGCTTATTCACATCAAAGGATATACCACGGTTCCGTATCAAGCTTGCAATCGATAACTTGTTCAACGACTACAACCTAGAACACGATGCCAAACTTCTCATCGCAAGTTTCAAACTCAAGGTTTTTCTACAGCCACCTGCAATTATGAATTTTTTATTTTTGTTTCATACAAACCTGATGGGGGATTTTAATTTTTGATCTTTATTTTTTTGCATCATGTTTTTTATTTTAGGAATACAAGGCATATGCAATGACAACAACTGGAGGTGAACAGGGGGGAGATGTGTACTCTGGCTACTAGATAGGCGACTGCTTGTCTACTCATACATTTGTTTTGCAGATATTTTCTTTTTTGTTTTACAAGCACATGGAATTATGAACCTTACAAGTTTGTACATCGCTCTGTCCCTTTTTTTTGTGCTTTCTCTGTTAGCTAACGACCAGACAGTGAAAGATTTTCATAAGAGTTGTCAATTATATTTTTGGACAAACAACTGCTAGATGAATTATATGTTTTCTGAATATTCTTATGTCAATTATATCTTTTTTGTTTTTATTTTTGAGCAAAGTCTTTTTCTCTGTTCTCTTTCTCGGGGGAAATGCGGGTCAAAACTGGGTAACTCCACCTATCTGGACATTACTAGGTGTATTTTTTATCTTAGGTTGGATAGCCGGTTCCAAGCCCGGATAAAGGAGGAGGCACTAGTATATCTTTTTGATCATTTTCATATTAACTTTTTTTTTTGATCCTTGAACAAATACAAATTTTCCCGCCAATCTTGTGTTGTCAGTTTCTTATTCCCTCGGGGGTTATTAACAATTTTGCTGACTGATTTTTGGCCTCTTTCCGTGAGTTTATTATCCCTTTTATGTTTATCAGTTTAATTTTTTGTCAATAGAGAAATACACTGTAGTATGTGTTAATTCAGGTTTTTGCTTCTTTGGCCCTCAGTACTAGATTGGTGGATTGAGTTGGAGCTGTAATGTCAAGAAGTGTAGTAGCTTTGTGGCTTGTCTAAAGTGTGGTTCTGTCTGATGGTGGTGAAGGCTTTGGATATCCTGTCACCGAGTTTGAGTGATTGTGCAATGATAGTCCACATCAAGAATAGGTACATGTTATTTTTTATGATGCTGGCTGCAATCAATTCTCTGCTAGCCTGTGTTAACACCAGCAGGGAGGAATTTCGCCACTTTTTTATTTAAGTTTAGTTTTAAACATCATCTTTATCTTATGAATTGTTATCGGAGCGCTGCTACTCTAGTCTAGTATACCAGTTCTGCACTCTCTGTTGTCAGCTATTTTACTGATGTTTCTGTCGGTCGCATGTGCTGCTGCTGCTTTTTCCCTGTAAAATGGTTATGATGCTGCTGCAGAAGCGACACGACGGTGGCCGGCGCGGTGGAGGACCGGAGGCGGTGGCCTCGCAGGTGCACATGTATTTTGCTCTCCGCCTTCAATACAATGCACTTCTCTCCCTGCTACTCCACCCGCTTATTTTAGCTAAAGCAATCTGCTGCATTATCGTGACTTTCCTCTTTTGTTCTGGATACTATGCTGCTGGTAGCCTTTGCTGCCATCTCGCTCTTTTATCCTAGCCGGTTGTCGACGAGTCTATTATCCCTTTTATGTTTATCAGTTTAAATTTTTTGTCAATAGAGAAATACACTCTAGTATGTGTTAATTCAGGTTTTTGCTTTTTTGGCCCTCGGTACTAGATTGGTCGATTGAGTTGGAGCTATAGTGTCAAGTAGTGTAGTAGCTTGTTGCTTGTCTAAAGTGTGCTTCTGTCAGATGGTGGTGAAGGGTTTGGATATCTGTCACCGAGTTTGAGTGATTGTGCAATGATAGTCCACATCAAGAATAGGTACATGTTTTTTTGATGATGCTGGCTGCAATCAACTCTCTGCTAGCCTATGTTAACACCAGCAGGGAGGAATTTCGCCACTTTTTTATTTAAGTTTAGTTTAAAATCATCATCTTTATCTTATGAATTGCTCTCGGAGCGCTGCTACTAGTCTAGTATACCCAGTTCTGCACTCTCTGCTGTCAGCTATTTTACTGATTTTTTCTGTCGGTCGCATGTGCTGCTGCTTCCCCTGTCTGAACCCGGTTATCATGCTGCTGCAGGAGCGACGCGACGGTGGCCGGTGCGGTGGAGGACCCGGAGGCGGTGGCCTCGCAGGTGCACTCCACCCGCTTTATTAGCTAAAGCAATATGCTGCATTATCGTGACTTTTCCTCTTTTTTGTTCTGGATACTATGCTGCTGGTAGCCTTTGCTGCCATCTCGCTCTTTTATCCTAGCCGGTTGTCGACGAGTGCAGTCCAACTTGAAAAAATTTAGAAATGCTTATGTGTGGTGGGGTCGGGGTGGGGGCAGGCGGGGGGGGAGAGACGTGCACCTGATGTGTGTGTTTTCTGTTGCGTATTTCTAATTGTTTTTTATTTTTCAGCAGGCAACTCCGCCTACCATTGTTTTATGTGTATGGTAGCCGGTCCCAAGCCCGGATAAAGGAGGAGGGGTTTTCATTTTCTTATTTTCAATCTCATTACCATTTTTCATGAGGTTTTTGAATGTCAGTCTCTTGATTTTTGCGTTTGGTTTGTGTTAGTCTCTGTTGACTTTTTTATTTTTCAGTTATAAATTTTCATCCCCTTACAATTACTCTGTTTTTCCCTCCACGAAAACAGCTAAATTTTTTTAAAGTCTGTAATGCATGCATCAAGGTACCCCCACAGGGGGGGACCCAAAACGATGGCTTGTGATTCAGCATTTTATATCATTTTGGTGACAATGTATCAGCAATATCAGTCAGAAAGGTTTTTTTCGACTCGCAGATGTGGCAGCTGTCACCTACCCCCATAGGTATATCAGATGCTTTTGATTTCTTTTCTATCAAGCTCTTCAGTACAAAGAGATGCTTACATTTTTCGTGTGTTCTTGTAGTTTTCTTGTGCCATCAGACACGACGCGCACTATTTTTTTTCGTGTGAATCAAGTGCCTACCAGGCGGGTGGTTTCCCCGAATTATGTGTAAGTTAACGAATTTTTACGTACACTTTTTGATCACTACCTGTCTTTTTTTTTGCAAGCAGATAATGCATTTACCTTGTAAATTTATCCTCAGCTTTTTTCAAGGGAACAAAATTGCAAGTTTTTTTATAGAAGCGTGTACAAAATGTGTCAGGGGGTGAGGAAGAACAAAGATAACTAAACAATAGTACATACATTTCATTACACAAAGCTTTGAAAATTGCTCGGTTGCAATAATTAAGCAATTTATTTTGATGTCTATGATAGCCAACGCCCGCTGCAATTTACATTATATGTAGAACATTTTTCTTTTGTTCATGCTAATAATGTGTATGGAAAATCGTTGTTGTCCGTTTGTCTTCTTAGCGACTGCATCAGAACAGACCAGAGTTCTAGCCAGTGCGATATGGCCATGTCACCATTTCGTGTTCAGTTACCGGCTGTTTTTGACTTGACTTTTCTTTTCCTGATGTTTCTTCATAGTTTCGTTAGAACCTGAAGCCCCTGCAATTTGTAAAAAGTGCATCAATACAGAGAGAAAGCATCAAGTCACTGTTCTTTTTTGTCAAACTTTTTTGTTGTTAGCCAACTCAAAAAAGAATGATAATATGCACCTTTTTTCTTTGTTACTTTCTTCTTCTTCTGAAAAATGGATTCATCAAGATGTAAATTTCCGCACGTTGCTTTGTTGTGTTCATGTGAACCACAGTGGCTACAAGTTATCTTCTGTTTTGAAAAGATTTGTTCCACAATAGTTTTCTGTCTACCACCAATACTTGGACGACCTTTTGAAGGAACACAGTCCGGATCCACTAGCTGATCAGCATATCCATCAACTTTTTCCTTTGGTGGCAGTGAAGTACCAGACTTTCTATTCTCAGCTTCTGCATCTTCTTCCATTTTTGACATTTCATCAAGCTTCTCTTCTATTTTCTTGCACTTGTTCACTACAAACAAATACCTCTCATTTGTTTTCGAACCATCTGCATCCATGTCAATTAGACGTTTTGACAAAATGTTGAATCTTAGGTGCGAGTTTAAAGCTGTGAGCTCAATAGGCATATTGAATTGTTTGTCCCGAAGATATTTCTTTTCTTTTGGCCTCCACCTATCAATATAGTATTTCTCTGGCAGCTCTGACTTGTTGAGATGCACAAGCACACGAAGCACATGGCTACAGAGCATACCATCCTTTTGAAACTTGCCACAAATGCAACTATAATCCTCTCCTTCAAGGTTAACCAAAACTGAGTACCGGCGGGGCCTAAAATCTTTCTCAGCTATCAATCTTGTCTTGTATACTTCGAATCTCACATTCCTCTCGATCTCATCAACATGGAGCTTTGTAGTGAATTTAATTTGATTTTGGAATTTGTAGAATACTTGCCTGTTGTACAGACGGGCAGCTTGCACCTCCAGGTCACTGTGAACCCAGTAACTTGGTTCAGTTGTTCTTGTAATTGTGTCTTGCTCCTTTTCTTTCTCCTGCATGTTCTCTGAGATTCTCTGGTACTCCGCAAGCAAACTAATGACACTAAATGTGGATCCAACATTATCTTTGAAGACAGCATTTGTGCCCTCACTTCTTGCTGTTGAGTGGATAAACGGGAAGAAGTCTGTCTTGAAATACACAGGCACAAATCTTGTTCTTGTGTCCCACATAGTTTTGAAATATTTGATGTGTCCAACTTCATATCGTTGTATCATATCTGTCCAGAGATGCTCAAACTCTGCTTCAGTCAATGAATTTCTTAAGACATCGTTGAATTCGATATGAAGTTCTGGTTTTTTTGCAAAACACCGACCACACTTTTCCTCGGCTTTTTTCTTGATGTGAAAGAAGCAATTTCTGTGCCTTGACTGTGGGAACACAGCTGGAACTGCTGATTTCATTGCAACATCTTGGTCTGTTATGACTGTCAATGGAGCCTTGCCACCCATGCAATGAAGGAATGTTTCAAACAGCCATGTAAAAGTTGCAATTGTTTCGTCTGGTAGTATAGCACAAGCAAATAGGCAGTTATTTCCGTGTCATGTGATACCCACAAATGGAGCAAAGGGCATATTGTACTTTTTTGTTTTGTATGTGGTGTCGAAACTCAGGCAGTCCCCGTAGAGATCATACATCCTCCTCGCATTTCCGTCTGACCAGAATATGCTTAGGACTTTGTTGTTCTTTCCCAGTTTAAATGCATAGTAAAACCTTGGATCCTTAGCCTGTCTTTTTCTGAAGTAATCAAGAACCTGGGTCATATCATTTTTGTTGCTCTCTGATCTAAGAGCATTCCTTACATTGCTTACATACTTCTTTGTGTATGGCACAGCACCAACACCACCCCTTAAGTATGATAGTATTGCCATGATCTTGTGCGTTGGTAATTTGACAGAATTGAATGTACGAATAAGAAGCTTCTCCTCATCCGTCATACGCTTGTGCAACCTTAAGTATTTTGACTCTTCGGGTGGGCAGAGATCATGGTTGTGCTCTAAGTCAATAGCTGTAACAACCCACTTGCCGTCTTTCAGTGTCACCACCATCTTAGCTTTACAGTTAGTAATTTCAATCACATTCCTCTTCCTTTTCCTTTTGTTTTCTTGGGGTGGTATTCCTGTCTTTTCTTGTTGCCTCGGTTGCTTTTTCCTTCTCCTTTCTTCAAGAACTTCTTGATCCAATATCCTGCCAGACCGATTGCATGTATAGGTGTACCTTGTAGCTGAGCTAGAACCAGCTTTTCTCCCATGGTAGTTCCGAGCCTTATTGCTAGCAAACCCACAAATTGAGGCATATTCGTTGTAAAATCTGTAAGCAGCATCCTCTGAATTAAAAACCTGGTTCACATGTGGAACATGACGGCTGCGGATCTCTTGACTGCAACTCTGCGCAGCAGTGACACTGTCATTTTCAAGAAAAATAAGGATATCTTCTTGTGTGAGCTGCTCAGTACCATTTTCCATATTGTTGTCTCCTTCTATGTGTACTGGTTCCTCCTCGTCATCACCAAACAGATCAGGCAGTTTTTCTGTTATATCAACATCTTCATCTGATTGGTCAGCAGAGTTTTCTTGTGGAGGCTGCTCGAAATCATTGCCTGGTGTCATGTTTGCATCTTCGTTGTCAAAAGTTGTCCCTTCCATTTCAGCAGTTTGACCTTTGTCATTTTGAATGCAATCACTCTCGGAGACATCCCCCGCAACTGTGGCGCCTTGTGCATAGCTTTCCTCATATTCATTTTGACTGTTACTTGAGTATCGCCCTGTTATCATAAACATTTTGTTCTACACATCGCATTGTTACAGAGATTAAAACAACAAAAAGAGGAAACATACAAGTAGTTTTTTCCCTGGAAACTAGAAATTTTCACTGTACCTCAGAACCTAGCATATCTTGGTTCAGGTTTCCATAACCTCCGAATATCTCCTGCATAATTACATGTATTTCAATTTTCTTAGTTTTTGTTTTTTTTGCGCGGAAAATGAGATGCATATTTATTTGCTTGTCACACAAACCTCCAGCTCAGTAGAGTTGTCACCAGCTAACAACAAGTCCGTGAAGGACATTGTCGATAACTTGGACGAACCAACCTGCAATTTTAAATCAAAAGTTATCAGTACAATGCAATCTATTTTTTTGGTTTGTTTTAGTTGATTTGATTACTTATTTTTTTGGTTTTTTACCTTTGGATCAGGTGAACTCACGGTTGATGTAAAATAGCCGGAATTGTTCTCGAAGAGAGGAGCATTGTGAACCTATACACAAACAAGCAGAGTTTTGCATCAGTGAGACAACAAGTTTTCACAGTTAAGTAAACAACACATTTTTTGAGTTTCGTGCATACCAGACTTTGAGTTGTATGATTTGTCACAATGTTGCTGTTATCCAGTTGAGCACTTTTAGTCTGCTGAAAGTGTAAGAGTTCAGTATTATGGTTACAGACACCAGAGTCATTGTCTGAACGAGCTGGGTACTGCCAGTGAGTGCTTGGAACCTGTTTTTGGATTACAACACACCAACTTAGAATGCAAGTTGTTGACCTATGAAATACTCTACTTTTTTCCGACTTTTTTGTTTTTCAACACAAACCTGAGTGCAAATGAATGAATCACTTCCTTGACTGTCAGGAACACCACCACCCTCTTCATGGATACCTGCATAAGATTTTATTTTTTTGTTATCTAAATGACAGTTTACAAATTCAGAAAACAAGTGCAAGTGCAAAACGGTTTTTGCTATGTGCATTCTACAGTTCTAAATGAGCACCTGATCAACATGCAATGTGCAATCTGACAGTGAAACCGCAGGACCTTTTTATATAGAGGAAAAAAAATGCAGCATTAAGAGATCTTGGTGTCATTAAAATTTTCTTGCTGTGCAGAACAGAGACATGCCGGCGACGATGTCGTGTATGATTTCAACATATGCGAAAAATTCAGATGGCTGGCCCATCGGATCCACATCTACATCACATTCACATTGGTTTTTATTTGCTGGAAGGGCATGAAAGTGCCAGGAAGCTTTACTACAACTAGCACAACAAGAGAACCATGTAAGTACCTGATGGCCTATCCATATGGAAGATTTTTTTGCTGTTTTGTTTTCTGTTTCTAGTTCTTGAAACAATTTTTGGTGTCCACTATGCTGCTGATTTCTCTCCCCCCCCCCACACACACCCAAACACACACCCCACACCTGTGACAACTTATTTTTTCTCCCAGCAGAGGCTTGTCAGAACTCTGTTCGCAGGATCATGGCTGCAACTAGTAGGGGAAGGAGGGAGATGGCTGCTGTTCTTCAGAGGGGGGACAATTCAGTGCTCCATCGATGGCGAAGGGAGGGGAACGGAGGGGAGGGGTGGTGGTGTGGTGGGGTGGGGGGGGGGTTTGTGCGTGGGGAGAGGGGGGACGGGAGGCGGCGGCTCGATCTGTGCTCGCTCGACTGGAGCTTGCGAGGAAGAAGGGGTTTTCTGTTCCCGAATCTCTGCGCTTGTGTGTTTATGGGCCAGAAATAAATGTGTCTGAATTCTACTCAACTGGCTTTTATTTCGCAGGGGCATGACTGGGGGAGACCATGATGGCGTGACGCAGTCCATTAAATGAAGCCCAAGTGTTGGCTGGAGCGCAAACAAGACAGAACAATAAATGGGCTTGTAGGAGAAAAAGAAACGGGCTGACAAAAACAAGTCAAGACAAAACGACTGAGATTTAACGTGCGGCGCGTCGCGCGCGCGGGCTGCAAAACCGTGACATCACGTGGTCGACTGAGATTTAACAAAATCTCAGTCAACTGAGCTATAGTCCGTACCTTTTTTTACGGGTTCGCCAATTGCGTACCATATTTTTATAGAAGGCGGAAATTTAGTATAGGCAAACTATCACTCCTTGTGAACAAAGAGTGTAGCACAGATTCCACACCGTGGCTAATCTGAAGACAACCACCATAAGCAGTAGTACAACTACAACGCAAAGTGTGTGTCCTAATGAGCATCAAAGACGCGTTTCGACCAACGCTGGACACCTCCAAAGATGTCGCATCTTCTCCTTGACTTCCCTTGTCGACGCACCATTTGTCCTGGATGCCTAAAAGAAATGGCAGGTACATGGCGGGACTTGGAAGGCCTCGAGAAGGCATCTTCTTAGAGTTGTCGGTAACGACGTGTGTAGTGCCATTGAGGATGCACCATAGAAAGCGGCGAACACCGAAGTAGCGCAACATAGAACCTCCGAGCCGTGTCTCCAAACGCGATGCTCCCAACAGAGTGACAATGTCGAGGATGCTGCCATAGCGCCAATCCCACTCCAAATTTAGACTTTTGTCCGGAGACATCAACCGGCACGGGGGAGTGGGAGAAGTGTCGGCACACCTCGGCGACGCCTCCAAGAAGGGGAATGACACCCACGGGGGCCACCGTCGCCAGTACCGACCGAAGGCATCCAAGACTCTCGTCGGTATTGCTGCACACCTCTCTCGCTACACACAGGACTTGGGCAGCCGTTCATCTTCTTCACTCCGCCGCCACCGCAGCTTTTCACCATTGTAGTCGTAGTTTCGTGCTCCACCCACGACCTCCACCGACGAGGGTACTCCTGCATCTCGCAACCCTGCCTTTCTCCCACATCCCGTGAGGTCGAAGACCCGTCGTAACACAGCTATCAACTCCTGACAGCACGTGCACGGCAGCAGGCCTCAGACCCAAATATAGCCCGCGCCACCAGCAGCCGAGCCGCCCTTACTGGCACCTCCGCGACCTCTGTCACCGCCAGGAGTCCAGCACAGGGCCTGCCGCCGCGCCACCAGCATGCCTCCCCATGGCTTGGAAGACACGCACCGCCGCTAGCGACTCGCGCCGCCGCCAGTAGAGTGTCGTCGCCTCGTGCCCCTGCGCCGCACGCAGTCTTCTCCGTAGCTACTCCCGACCAAGCTCTTGCACTCCTTCTCGCCGCGCCGTCGCCGACTCTGCTCCGCAGCGCCACCCAACATGTCGTCCACCACCGCGCGAGGAAGGCACGACGGGGCTCGCAGAAACCTGCCCGCTGCCTTAACGGATGTGCACCGCCACCAACGCCGGCGTCGGCAGCGGCAGCGGCAAGGGGAGCCCGGGGCGGATGGTCGTTGGCGGCTAGGGTTTGGCCCTCGAGGGTCGCTCGCGCTTGCGACCCGGGAGGGGACGGGAAAAAATGAAGCCCGTGGCCGTGGGGCAGTATAGAAAGACTACTTTAGTTTGTTTCGAAGGTGCATCACAAGTATCATATGGCATAGAAATAGAGGCATTGTGACATTTGATCTACGAGCTTCAAATATGGTTACAAGTGTCAACTCCCAAGGAACTGAGCCAGATCTGAGCGTTGCCATGGTCGAGAAGGGATTTTTGTATTCCATTAGCGTTTAGTGATTCACTTCAAGGTTACCATTTTGTAACTAGCACAATCATCGGAGAACAAATGAGATTTCATGACGTAGATCTGGCCAGGAGATCGAGCATTCTCTTCCATTATAGAACGTATTCTAACACGGCCGGTGTTTGTTTGTTGATAAACAATGAAATCCCCATGTGGTTACAAATTTCTGAATATCAAGCACAAACCAATAGCAAAATCTCATCGTGGGCGCCCTATCTTTGTATCACTTCTTCAGTTTCTGAATAGGGCAAATAAACGAGAACTTGAAAAATTATTTCGTTCTAGAAAAAAAAATCTTGAGGACACACTCTTTTCCCCCGATAATATGGTGATGAGGCACTGGTTTGGAACTTGGAAGCTTGCCAGATGTGTCTCCAACCAGGCCACCACTATGCATTCAAGAATTTAGGTTATCACCTACAAGGAGAGTGGCTGAATTAAACCTCTAATGCAAGTCTAGCTTGTTCGTGTCTGGTCGTCGGCAGTTTGTTCACCAGATGCTTGCATGGAAACATATTCATATGCCAAAAGCTGAATTTAGAGACAACAAATTCACATGATCATGATGTAATTTTAGTTGTATTAATGATCTTTGTTGTTCTTCCTTTTCTCCATTCGGTAGATATAATATAAGTTGTTTCCATTGTGCATAAATTCGGATAGTTCTCCTGTGCGCGCGGTGACCTCTACACGTACGGTAGGCGCAATGTGTGGCAGTGTGATCTACTGCATGTCTCGTGGACCCGACACTTTTTTTTGATAAAGTGAAGTATATTAATATCTAGTGGACCTGACACTTGAAGTCATCCTGATTGAAACAGACGAGGTATCTCGCTTTATAAAAATTGATGTCATCAACTTCGACATGCATTAATGAAAAGAACATATAAGTAACAAATCATAGTAGGTAATGTAGTGCAGTACTATTCTTTATCATCGATGTACTATTTGACAAAAGATGGAGTATATATTTGATCGATTACAAGCTGACTTGTATGGATCTCACACACTGTGCATAGTATATTTTTCTTGAGGCCAATCATTCGTTCATTTCATGCATTCCCTCCCGGGTGAGTAGTAAGAGGTATTGGAAGAATTGCCTTTTTCTAAGATCTACATGAACGAGGACGTGAGATTCTTGTAGCGCTGCATGATATCTATACAAATTAATGCATATGAATGGGCGGTATCAGAATACCGTAAGTTTGTACGGGATGAAAAATTGGCACAGCCATTTCGAGTGCTACAGCGGGGGTAAAGGTTCACCATATCCTAGATAGTCCATCCAGCTTTAGAGCAAGGACTGGCTGAGTGCAGCCATTTACTGTGGCACGGTACAGGGTTCAAATTCGTATATGAGCAGAAATCAGCGTCGCAGGACCAGATTCTGGAAAATATCATGGATGACCTTCGGCTCCTTGGACTTAAGAAGGGTGAGGGGATACTGGATGATCATCAAGAAATTGAGCCAGGTCCCTGCCCGGCACCATGCTGTTGTCCAGTAATCAGCTTCCGTCTTTTTCTGTTCCAAAAGTTCCTCTTTTGACCCGTTCCAGTTCCTCTCTTTTCACTAGTTGTATCAAACTTTGTTAACTGTATTGGCAGAATAGTTGTCATTTTTCCTGAAAATCTGCTCTCTCTCTCTCCAAATAAAACGGTGCATAATCAGCTCACCATATCGTCCGGCGGTCAAAACAGTTCTCCAGCCGAGTTCAGAATAGTAGACCCTTGCATGCTTCATATACAGAACTCTACTTGCTAACTCACGGCTTAATTTTTTTGTGAAGTGCTTTTCTTCCGCCTAGTTTAAAATAAAATAACGTAGGGAAGGAAAAAATGAACGTATATGTTCTGAATTATGTAGTACGAGCGAAATACCCGCGTTATAGAAGAAATAAATCAGTCAGCCTTATATGTCGTTATACACAAAACAATTTTTTTAAAACCATTGATATATTACAAGTTAGCATCATTTTTTTTATTTTGCTACTCCGTACATTTTATACTCAAGAAAAAAATCAATTTAATTTCATTTGGCCATGTACACAAGAATGGCATTATCGTCAGCTCCGATGGCCGGGCGGGTACCACAGCCCCTTAGTGGCGTGGCCGGCACCGATAGCCTCCACCTCGAACCGCGGCGCCCGTCGTTGCTGCCGGTGGTGAGCACGGCACGCTCCTCTCGCCTCCCATTGTCCGGCTCGATCTACTCGAGAGTCTCCACGACCTCCTTCATCGAGGGAATGGGGGAGGCGGTGCGCGACCCCCTTGCGGCCGCGGCCGCCGCCACCGCCGCAGGCCTGCACCGGCTGCTACCGCCGCCTACATAAACGCCCCCTCACCTCCGCTTGCTGTCAGACTCTTGGCAACCCAAATCCCCCCTGCAAATTAGCTGAATACCGCACTGGGTTCACAATTGTTTATGAAAGTTGAATACCGCACTGGGTTCAGCTTCTATATGGAGGCTGAAAGTGGTGTCAGGCTCGAATGGATCCGGATGGCATGGGAGGAGAGGAAAAATAATTAGAGATGTCATGTTTTGTAATTTGCTTTGAACCAATTGTTGTGTAATTTGCTTTGAACCTATTTCTATTGTCTTTGAACCTATCAGTTTGTATTTGTTAAGAACCTATCAATTTGTTTTGAACCTATTTGTATTGTCTTTGAACCTATCAGTTTGTATTGTCTTCATTATTTTATCGCAATTGTTTATATGTTGTTTGTCATTGAATGTGTTGTTTATGTGCCAGATGGATATCCCAGGTGGTGAAAATGATGATGAATATGATATGCTCATGGTTGCGGTTGCCGCGTATGCCTCACTATCTACTGAGAAGTTGCCGTATGCACCACGAAGAATTCCAATGATAACGGGGCTTCAATGGGTGGAACAAAAAGAGACGCATGCACATGTTTTCTATTCTCTGTTTAGGATGAGAATGTCATTGTTCTACCCATTGCTTGATCTATTGGTTGGCACCTATGGTCTCACATCAACTTGCAACATGTCTGCAAAAGAAGCATTGGCACTCTTTTATTGGGAATACTATTCCTATTTTAACTAGAAATAATTCCTACTATTATTGTAATATTTAGAAATTTATGTTGTTCGAAATATTATTTTGTGATCACATATGCAAAAACATCATGAAATATCTAAATTTTTGTTAGTTAGAACACAAATTTATTCTAAGCGCGTTACAGACTTTTCATCATTCAACTCTGACAATAAGCCAGGACAGGAGAAGCCGAAAAGACCTAGACTGCAGTTTCTCTGTGGCTTATTTCCGCTGCAGTCTCTCTGGGCAGCTCAAGGCAGAATGGCTTATGCACAAACCTAAGCCGAAAAGAACTGGGCCTAAACCTTTAATGCTAGTCTAGCTTGTTCGTGTCTGGTCCTCGGCAGTTTGTTCACCAGATGCTTGCATGGAAATGCCAAAATCTGAATTTAGTGACAACAAATTCACATACTCATGATGTAATTTTAGTTGTATTAATGATCTTTGTTGTTCTTCCTTTTCTCTATTCGGTAGATATAATATAAGCTGTTTCGATTGTGCATAAATTCGGAGAGTTCTCCTATGCGGGCGGTGACCTCTACACGGTAGACACAATGTGTGGCAGCCCGTTGCATGTGATCTATTGCATGTCTCGTGGACCCAACACTGGAAGTCATCCCGATTGAAACAGACGAGGTACCACATATACAAATCTCGACATGCATTAAAGAACATATAAGTAACAAATCATAGTAGGTACTCCCTCCGTTCACAAATAGATAACTTTCATTTGTCCAAAAGGGGATGTATCTAGACACTAAAACATGTCTACATACTTTCACTTTAGGATAAATGGAAGTCATCTATTTATGAATGGAGGGAGTAATGTAGTGCAGTACTTTTCTTTATCGTCGATGTACTATCTGCCAAAAGATGGAGTATATATTTGATCGATTACAAGCTGACTTGTATGGATCTCACACACTGTGCCTAGTATATTTTTCTCGAGGCCAATCATTCGTTCATTTCATACATTCCCTCCCGAGTGAGTAGTAAGAGGTATTGGAAGAACTGCCTTTTTCTAAGAACTAGGTTAATGCCCGTGCGTTGCCACGGAATAAAATGCTAAAAAGTGAAACATAATTAGAATCTAACTTTGTGTTTTGGGGATTATATATAATTTTAACTTTGTGTTTTGGGGATTATATAAAATTTTAACTTTGTGTTTTGGGGATTATATATAATTTTCACCATTCTTAGTGCCAACGTTCACCCTCTCAAGTGACGACCCATTTTACTTATGCAGAGTTTTATTTGACACACTTTAAAAATATGATTATCTATTTGTGCATAAGTAATTCTTCCTATTTGATATCCATTTTATATTTCTTCTTATTTGATACTCTAGTTTATTTTCAGCACTAATGGTGTTAATCAGGGATATGAAAATATGGATTATGTGACCAAAATTTTGTACAAGACGAAAGAAACAGTATCATGACATTTGTAGGACAAGGTTAAATGACCAAACGCGTAATGGAACCAACTTTGATTAAAAAACTTGGGTTGAACCTCCCCTGTAATTTGACGCGATCTCAACATATAGCTTTCATATCAAATGACCTTTAAATAAAACCTGAATAACGATGTGGTTCTCAACTTTGTAAATAGAGAGTTGAAAAGACTGTTCCATCCTCAAATATGTATGTAACGCTTCTTCAATTACATAACTACATGTTCCCTATACAAAGCCTTGATCAGGTAAAAAATTATTCCTTGGTCTTCCTGGTTATTTGATCTTCTATGAAAACATGCTCAGAAAATAACATGCAAACAATCTATCGGTCTAATTTCGTAATTATCTAACAAAAAGAATAGTGTTCTTTGTTATACAAGTTTAAAAGCCTATGGAAAATAAGAACATAAGAAACCAGGGTGAAAAAGGAAGCTCACGTCTGCTCCTTTTGTACACGTGAGCTAACAACTGACAAGCATACTCATTATGAAAAGAAACTAATGGTGAAAAAATGGAGATATAAACTAATGGTGAAAATGGAGATATAACGGTTAACAACTCCCTTCTACTTAGTCATGATGTTGTGAAGAGCTTCCTGCCTACAGCATGATCATCGACAACCTGATATCTTGCACAAGTATCCTATGTCTCTATGCCCTCACCAAGCTCATCAATGGTCGATGCTTGCTCATCTGGTTCACACACCATGACGCCAACCACAACAATTCATTTGTGCCTGTTGAAGTAAAGCCACTGGTCATTCTACTATCTGCTACTGTAGAGATATTACTTGATTCTTGGAAGTCCTTTATCTGCATATCAGTAGATACAAAGTACTCAAACTGAGAATTTTGTATAGACATGATAAATAAATCGATAGAATTTTACCCATTCAATAATTATTTTATCAAACACAACTCCCCTTCCACTAACCAACTACACAAGGAACACATCCAAACTGTATAAAATCACTTTGTATGTAGAAAATTCTCCGTTGAAATCAAACACTGGATGTCGATAAATTTTTCCTATTGCAAGAAACACATTGAAAGCAGATAGTTTGTATTGTTGACTAATGAAATCAAAGGATGCAAGCACTTCTAATACGCCAAAAAAATCTTGCCATTACCTAGGATGAAGGAATAGATAGTTAAGACGGGTTAGCACAGCCTAATCAATCATGTACACCTCGGATTTCAGCATCACGTCTTTTGTCCAACTTCACAAAAAAGGGACCATTGTTCCTACCCTAAGGCCTTTTGCAGATGATTACATGGATCTTATCGGGTAGCTCAACCGAGAGGCAATTTTGCATCTTCACGGGATAATGTACACACCACAGCAAGCCGGCTGATCACTTCTCAAAGCTGCGTTTCTGGTGTCGTCCTAACGATGGAATCACCAAATCAGTCCCAATATTGCAACAACTTGCCACGGTGCTGAGCACCCAAATACAAAAATTCACCTATATGGAAATAAAGCAAACGACTATCCCTACAACTACCGATGTGTAGAGCATCCAATACAACTACAAATAAGAAAATAAACCCATCCACACAGCTATGAGGATTCAGTACTTCATAATCTACAATCTTCAATATAGCTAGCCAAGAATAAGTGATTGCTTGATAGCTACTATTAATTACAGCAAAGGTCCTGAAATAGAGCATATGCCAGTACTTGGAACTATCACAATAAATAAATGGAAAGGCACAAATATGGACACAGGATTCTTTTACACCGGTAAATCCAGATTTGTTTTATCTTGGTGCTCCAAGGATCCTATTGTTCAAAACTGCAGTTTTGTAGTGATCACCTTTAAAAAAAACCTTTGCACTATTAGCAGGTGAACTAACATGGATGCTAACGAATTTTCGCAAGAGAACATTATAGACTTGATAACCCTAACCTATTAGCAAATGTACATGTGATGGAAGCTAGAACAAATTGTTATCAGTGGTAGTTTCACATCATTCTGACCGGAAGAGGTCACACGTTCCTGCCCAACCTAGACCTACAATTCTGAATATCGATTCATGAAACGAAATATTAAGATCACGGCACGAACCAGATAGCACAGCCCTCTGATTTAGACCCTGGAAACGAAACAAATCGCACCTGGTGGCGCCCAATCGCATGCACCTAAGCCTGCGTCTCTGCCGTCGCCAGCGCCCTCGTCGGATGGCAACACCCGCCGCCGCGCATCAGAGGCGTCACGAGGGAGACTCGGGGCGCCATAGAGATTCTGGGGGTACCGGCGGTGTAGGCTCGCGCTTGCTGGTATGTCTGACCTCGTCCGCGACGAGCGTGGGCCGTGGGGTCGTTGTGGGCGGGGAGCACCGCAGCGAGCGTCCCAAACTTTTCGGCTGGCCACGAGCGTCCTAAGCGCCGCCATGCTCGTACCCACCACCTGCCTTATTATCGAGGGTTGGGTTGGTCGCTGCCTGCTACTCCCGCTGAATCGGGGCGATTGATTAGCCGTGTAATTAATGCTGATTAAGCGATTGATTAGGCGTGTAATTAATATAAAATAAAAGAAATGTGGTGACGAAATGGAAGACATGACGTGTGGGTGGTTGGTTGAAGGAACCAAATTCTTTTTTAAGATAGTAGGGACTACATGAACGAGGACGTGAGATTTCTTGTAGCGCTGCATGATATTCGAATATATGCATATGAATGGGCGGCATCAGAATATCGTAAGTTTGTACCTGATGAAAAATTGGCACCGCCATTTCGAGAGCTAGAGCGGAGGTAAAGGTTCACCATACCCTAGACAGTCCATCCAGCTTTAGAGTAAGGACTGGTTGAGTGCAGCCATTTAGTGTGGCACGGTACAGGGTTCACCTTCGTATATGAGCAGATAACAGTGACGCAGGACCAGATTCTGGAAAACATCATCGATGACCTTCGGCTCCTTGGACTTAAGAAGGGTGAGGAGCATCAAATTGATGCACATGGCTGGATTTTATTAAAAACCATAAACGTCAAAAGTGTAACCTCTTACAACTTATGAGTGGCCACAAACACCAACCAAAGAAAGATTACAACGATATGCATCTATGTGTCGCTCATAAAGCCACTCACCCTGTTTGTAAATAGGCCGAACGATCGCCATTAATCAAGCACAGCTGTATCCATAAGTCCTCGTTGTTCCGCAGGTAGGGAAGACCACGTGTGAATGTAAGACACCGCCATGTTTATAACCTGCAAAAAATGAACACCTTTTTCTTGTCAAACACAACACTATTACGACAACTCCAAACAGCCCAAACAACAGCGGCGACGTCTATTCGTATACGTGTCTTTGTTTTTTTTTCAGTTCCATTCAGCCAAGAGCCAAACATATTAGCAATAGAGGTCGAAAGATAAATACTAAAAGTGAAGTGCATAAGCCGCCAGATATGACGAACAAAAGGAAAAAATATAAAAAAGATGATGAACGGTTTCATCAGTATCGCAAAAAACACACTTCTTACATCATATCCAATTGCGTCTAATTAAATTATCTTTAGTAAGGATAACTTTACGATTAAGAAACCACAGACATATTTTTATTTTTAAAGGTACCTTAAGTTTCCACAAATATTTTCGAAGGTAGCATCAAATCCGTATACATGGACTTAACAGTGAAAATGCCATTCGCAGATAGCCTCCACTGAAACAAATGTTTCTCGTCAGACAACTCAACAGTCATTAGGCGTTCCACTAAATGTAATCAAGGAGCCCGTCTTGCTCATGAAATTGTTCTTCGGAACTGAACATCTAAAGGGACGTTGGATAACACGCTTGATACCTTCACGCCTGGGTGTCTAACCACACTATAAAGGGAGGGATACTGCTGAGATAACGGCTCATCTGCTAGCCATATATCCTCCCAAAATTGCACATGTTCCCCATCCCCCAACTTAAATGATCCATGATCAAAGAATTGGCTTTTAATTTTCATAATACCTTTCCAAAAAGGAGAGTTTGTAGGTTTAGGTTCTATCTGAGATAACGGAATATCTACGATTTATTTATTTTATAGGAGCTCGTGCCAAACTCCTTCATTCAACAACTTATGAAGCCATTTGCTCAATCATGTGGTGCGTTGTTGCACTCGTTGGTAAATCTCAAGAGAAAGGTTGTGAAGAGTGCAGCGGCAAGTTTTCGCTCAGAAAAAAAAACCAATGTTGAATCGACCAGTAGGAGGAAAAGCAACTTCTGAAGGTTGATATAGTTGATGTGGTAGGGTGCACTACCGGTTCATCGGCAACGTGGAACCTACACAACACAATCAATTCACTTTGCCCCAACGAAGCAGTGAGGTTCTCAATCTCACCGGTTTTGCTGATAACAAAGAGGTTAAATGTATGGTGTGTAAACCAGTAGGAGAACAATGTGAAAAAAGTAGTAGCAGTGTGAAAGCAGTGTGAAAATAGTAATTGCAGTGGTTGTATTATAAGTATGAGTAAATGGACCATGGTCCATAGTTCACTAGTGGTGTCTCTCCATAAAAGATAGATAACATGTGTGGTGAACAAATTACAGCTGGGAAATTGATAAATATTGAAACATGCATGGCATGATGATTACTATGTGATTCATGCGGGCATTACAACAAGACTCATAAACCGTTATCCGACTGCATCTATGACTAATAATCCACCCTCAGAATCTCATCCGAACAATCTTTGGTTACTATGTTACAAGCAACAGATAATCGCACTAAGAAAAGCATGTAATGTAAACATCGTTGTTTTCTCCCTAATGGAAACCACACATCCTCCATCCGTCACGTTTTTTCACTCGAGCACATATGCAAAGGAGGCATGAACCCACTATCGAGCATAAATACTCCCTGTTGGAGTCACTAGCATGTACTTGGCCAGAGCATCTACTAACCAGAGAGAGCATGCAAGATCATAAATAACATACACACAAAGATAACATGATAGATTGATGATCAAGAGACATAGCATTCGATATTCATCGCATCCCAGCAAACACAACATGTAGCATTACAATAAGATGATCTTGATCATGGATGGCAGCTCACGAGATCTAAACATGAGGCATAAAGAGGAGAGAACAACCATCTAGCTACTACTATGAGCCCGTAGTCCAAGGATAAACTACTCACGCATCATTACGGAGGCGAGCATGGTGGTGTAGAGCAATCCGGTGATGATTTCCCCTCCCGGCAAGGTGCCGGGGAGAACTCCAGAACCCTCCCGAATTCGGGTTGACGATGACGGCGGCCTCGGATGTTTTTCGTGGAAAAGTGGGATATATCTAGGGTTTACTATCCGAGGGGATTGTTTAGGCGAAAGGGCAACGTCGGTGGGTGGCCACGGGGCAGATTTCTACGCACGCTTCTATTCTTGTAGACATTGTTGGGCCTCCAAGTGCAGAGGTTTGTAGAACAGCAGCAAGTTTCTCTTAAGTGGATCACCCAAAGTTTATCGAACTCAGGGAGGTAGAGTTCAAAGATATCCCTCTCAAGCAACCCTGCAATTAAGATACAAGAAGTCTCTTGTGTCCCCAACACACCCAATATACTTGTCAGTTATATAGGTGCACTAGTTCGGCGAAGAGATAGTGAAATGTGAGTAATATGGATGGTTATAAGTAATAATAGCAATCTTAAATAAATATGGCAGCAAGCAAAAATGTAGCAGAACAGGCGGAAAACGGTGGTTCAATGCTTGGAAACAAGGCCTAGGGATCCTACTTTTACTAGTGGACACTCTCAAGAATAATCACATAACTGAATAACTAAATATCTTCTCTTCACTATGCTACTCTTAACCCTCTCCGGTTGGATAACAAACACTAATCGTTGCGTAGGGCTGCAAAAAGCATTCGTTAAAGTAAGCATTCCCATGTCTAGTTAGCCCCACACTGTCAACTTGAGCGCCCTAGAAGGTACTAGACAAACACCACAATTCATAGAGGAGACACACACGATGTGCACACTGTTACCTTCACACCGCGGGACAAGGTGACTCCAAAGTTCATATTAATAAAACACTTGAGTAGCACAATAGATGAAGAGTAACATCTAATTATTCAACTAGATTACAAAGCTCACGGTCACATATAGATCACACCATGGGAGAGAGAGATGAACCACACAGCTACCGGTAGAGCCCTCAGTTTTGGGGGAGAACTACTTCCTCCTCCTCATAGGAGACAACAACAGCGATAGAGATGGCGGTGGAGTCGATGGAGATAGCTTCTGGGGCACTTCCCCGTCCCGCAGGGTGCCAGAACAGAGATATGTCCCCCGAAACATGGGTTGACAATGACGATGGCTGCAGAAGGTTTCATGGAATTTCACCGATTAGGTTAGGGTTTTCGGGAGGAAGGCCTTAAATAGACCGAAGAGCAACGCCGGTGGGCCACCAGGGTGGCCTCACCACCCCCAGGAGCGACCAAGGGGGGGGGTCGCGCCTGGCTATGGTGAGGGACCCCTGGTGCCTTTCTTCGACTCCTTCTTGGACTTCTGGATGCTTCCGGGGAAACTAGGAACTTCGCGATTCGTGGTGTCCAATTCCGAGAATATTTCCAGAACAATTTTTCTAAAATAAAAAACAGCAGAAAACAGGGAACTAGCACGTGGCATCTTGTCAATAGGTTAGTCCCGGAAAACATGTAAAATGCTATAAAGAAGAGAGAAAACATGTAGCAATTGGCATAATGTCAACATGGAACATCAGAAATTATAGATACGTTGGAGACGTATCAAGCATCCCCAAGCTTAGTTCCTACTCGTCCTCGAGTAGGTAAACGATAAAACAAAATAATTTCTGAGGTGACATGCTACCACAAAATCTTTATCATAATATTTAAGGTAGAGCATGTAAACTAGGATCAAATGAACTAAAGCTGTGATCTATATTTGATATCAACAAGTAATGCATAAACAAATAAGAAGAAAGAAGCAAAAAAATTAATTAATCAATACTAAAAGACTATCAACCGTGAAAATTTTATTAGAGATGATTTGAGCTTTCAAGAACAACAATATCATGCACGTCAAACGATCTTCACAACCCCTGTTAGGATCAAGTCAAACTTTCCACACGATGCAATGCTTGAATCTTAAACTATTTGCGCACTAAAAACAAGCAAGTGTTATGCGTTGGTCCCTGGCACTGGGATGTTATGGCAAAGAGAACATTATGGGGGTTTGGAAGGTCAATTGAAGAAAGGCTCACAAAAGTGAAAATGATCATTAGACAAGACAAAGTCTTATAATCGAAGCTATGCAAGGAGTAGGGATTGCCACACAACGGATGCACATAGAGCTATAAGTGTATCAAAGCTCTCCAATGGAACTAGTGGGGGTGCATCCAACTTGCTTGCTCATGAAGACCTAGAGCTCATTTGAGGAGGCTCATCATTGGAATATACAAAACAAGTTCTATAATGTAAAGTTCCCCCACATAGTTATGAATGAACGATAATATGAAAACTTTCTCCAAACTGAAGTATTGGTGCTAAACATGAAGCACAAGTGTGGTATATAAAGTGTAGTGATGCGCCCGCTCTCTCTTTATTCTCTCTTTGGCCCTTTTTTTGGGCTTTTACATTTTTTTTTATATCCTCACCGGTAGGGGCAACATCCTATATTACAATGAATCATCACACTTTTAGTACTCATACTCATAAATAAATATCTCTGATGTCTCTAACTGCATGCTCCTGCTAGTGTAGCAGTATGCATAAATAACCATGAAGCTCATCATCAAGTAACATAATGGAGGTAGACGTTGTGCAGCAATATATCTCAGAATGGCTATGGAAATGCCATGATAGGTTGGTATGGTGGCTGTTTTGAGGAAGAATATATAGGCTTATGCATAGGAGAACAAATTCCTCCCACGGGATTTGGATGCACTGGCGAAGTTTGCACCAACTCTCAATGTGAGAAAGGGCAATGCACAGTACCAAAGAGGCTAGCAAATATGGATGGTGAAAGTGCCAGGAACCTCAACATAGACTCACGAGTTAAAACATTACAGCAAGCAAATCATCTTACAAGGCACAATGCAAATCACTCCAAGAGGGTCCGTGGCACTGACAAGTCACTGTTACCTACCCCGGCCGTAGCGCGTAACAAAAGGCCGATCGGAAATGTATCACTCGTAGCAATCATATACCATTGTTTCTATCAGCTAGTAATTTAAGTTTGGCACAGCTTCAACTTTCTTAGACCAACCATTAAAATTTTCTACTTACTAGTCCTTCCCGTTTATCCATTAAGCATATTAATATCTCAAAACAACAGCAATAATTCAAGTGAAGCAGTTTAGTGATCTATTAGACCATGCAATCTTTTCCACTATACCAACTATCACAATAGCATTCCTATTTCCAAGCAAACACGCATATGAGAACCACCTAACTACAAAAGCTAACAACTCTGAACAAAGGATGCATGCAAAACAAGAGCTGGAAGCACTAAAATATCTAAGCATGAATACTCAACAAATATAAGTGAAGCACATGACTATTCTAACAAAAAAGCGGAGCGTGTATCTCTCCCAAACAAATATGCTAGGATCCAACTCTTTATTGCAGCAAAGAAAACCATACAAACTGAAAACAAAAATAAAAGACGCTCCAAGTAAAGCACATAAGATGTGACTGAATAAAAATATAGTTTCACTAGAAGTGACCTGATAAATTGTTGATGAAGAAGGGGATGCCTTGGGCATCCCCAAGCTTAGATGCTTGAGTCTTCTTGGAATTTGCTGGGATGTACCACCGGGGCATTGCCAAGCTTAGACTTTTCACTCTTCTTGATCACATCATATCATCCTCTTCTCTTGACCCTTGAAAACTTCCTTCACACCAAACTTATCACAATCTTCATTAGCAACGTTAGTGCAAATCGAAATAATAAATTCACATGGTTCAGTTTCAACACAAGCCTAACACTCATAAACACATTAGCTACTTTCAGAACTTCTTTTCAAACTGTTTTTCTCAAAAGAACACCAAAAGAAAGAGATTAAGAGGCAAATGCAATTATTAGCAGAAATCTGTCAAAACAGAACAGCAGGTAAAGATGATTTTTTTAGAAAATTCTCTGTTGCTCAGATCAAAAAGTGTTCAACTAAGAAAGTTTGCGTATATATCCCAAGATGACGCGCACAAAAACTCAGGTCATTTTGAATTTTCTGTGATTTGATACGATTTTAACAGTGGACAAAAGAAATTTGTTTCCTGCGCAGAAATCTGAAATATAGTCTCAACTTTCCACTAGAGGCTTTGTTTGGCTCAATAAAGACACAAAAGAAAATATACAGCGGGGTTGCTAAGGAAATAGAAAACACCCAGGTGCAAATAAAAAAACGACGGAAAACGGGTTGAAAACGGAGAAATAAAACGGGTTGTCTCCCGGAAGCACTTTTCTTTTAATGCCTTTCGGCTAGGCACAATGATTTTTAAAGGATGCTCACATAATAATAAGAGTTGAAGCACAATAAGAGAGCATCAAGAAGAAAATATAAAACACATTTAAGTCTAACCCACTTCCTATGAAAAAGAATCTTGTAGAAAAACAAGTCAACGAAGCACAAAGTGACTAGCATAGGAAGACAACATAAGTGCAACTTCAAAAATTTCAACATAAAGAGGGGAAACTTAATATTTTTGAGTTGCATAAAACCATGTTTCCCTCTCTCATAATAACCTTCAGTTGCATCATGAATACAATTAACATTATAGCTATCACATAAAACATTCTTATCATGAGCCACATGCATAAAAGAATTAATACTCTCCACATAAACATAGTCATTCTTATTAATAACAACGGGAGTAGGATTATCATAAAGAACTCAAACATGATAGAAAAGTTGCATATTAAAGATATGGTTTTGGGTAATCCCACCGTAATTATGGCAATTTTCACGAGGATGATTGTAATTATAACATATGTTACAACTTTCTTTATAATAATTATCAAAGACTCGAGGCTTATTGAAATCACAAATAATTTTCTCCTCAATAGTAGGTGGACTAAAAATGTCATATTCATCATTGCAATCATCATATATTGGAGGCATAGTATCATCACAGACAATAAAATAGTTTTCTTCCAAATGGCGTTCATTTGTAAACATATCATCATTTTTACTAGGAGGAGATGTATCAAGCATATAATCATTAATAGAAAAGGGATTTTCAAACACATGATCCACAAGTTTAGAGCTTTCTATATTATCATTGGAAGGAGCATGGATAGTACTAATAGTACAACAATATTAATGTCATCATATTCAGAATTGGTACCAAACATATTTTCAATATCAAAAGTAGTGTGTTTCTCCCAATCATGATCACTTACATAAATAACAGGCATAAGAAAATCATCGAGTTCAGAATCATCAGCAAAAGCTGTAATATGAGCAACATGATTAGGGAGAGATACCGTAACCTCTCTCCTTTTACTCCTCTTTTTCTTCTCTTCTTACCCTCTTTAGGAGGGAGAGGCTTAAAATGAAGCCGGTAGGTGCGGCAGGAGGCAAAGGATCAAGACCGGACTGATTTTCCACTTGCATAGAATCTTCAAGAGAATATTTGTCTTCAAAGTTGAATTGTCCCTCATCATCCACAAGGTCCATCTCCTTTAGAAGGTTAAAGCATTGTTCAACATCAGGTAGGTCTTTTGTAATTTTAACTAGTAGCTCTCCTCCTTGCCGACTCCATGTCCTCAGGGACTTTCCCCAAGAGTCATGAGGCAGGGAGGGCTGTATTAGGACAAGGATCCTCAATGTGCTCAAGGAAAGCTGCCACTTGAGCGGACTGACCATGTGGCACCAAAAGGGGCGCCCCACCCTCTAGTATGCATCATCTGCTAGATGATTATGGTCCTTCCCAGAGCTTAAGTAAAGCACGGGTCTCCTCCAGTGAATGCAAGCTACTTCGACATGCATATTCCACCTATAGCATGTTCTTTCCAAATCCCAATGCCTTCCATACCTAATGTTATATATTGAAATAAACATGGATGCATGTCTCTGTGAAAAGTAAACGGTCGTTTCGGGCCTAAAGAAACTTCTGATATGGCTATACCTCTCCTGGGACGAGAGCAACACGTGGAGAGTATATATATAACGATACACTATATTATTTATTTTCTCCCTAGATATGTGCATGTCTGCGATGAAGTTGTAGTGCTATATATAGGGGTACTGTTTTGTGCTCGGCATACCTACGGCATTACTATTAAGTAATTACCTCCGTCTACTATCACCTCAGCGTATATGCATGTACACAAGCATAAAAGCATTGAATTCACAAGATATCGTGTCATAAGACGGGGTAGTAGCACATATGGTGTCCTGCCTAATTAAAAAATTCAAAATAATAGTAAAATAACTCAAGCAATTTTGGAAAAAAAATCAGAGAAAACATGTCCAAATTTTCTACATACGTGCATTTTTTTATTAAAGAAATGACATTTCGGTGCTATGTGTAAAAAATCAATTCAATAAAAAGAAATACATTTTGAAATCCAATCTTGGTCAATGATTTTTTTCCCAGATCATAGGAAATATCATTTCTCCTCGAAAATTTGCACGCCTATAGAAAACTTGCACATGTTTGTCTCTGGTTTTTGCAGAATTTTCGAAGGGTTTTTTTCTTCAAATTTTGAACTCAAGCAGGATCATATCAGCTTGGGAGTGATATTGAATTATGTTCATAAGACCATCTGTAATAGCAAACCGGTTTTTGTAAAAGGGTGACAGCCCCTCGAACTTCCTACGTTTCACTCCCATATGGTATGGTCGATTAATATGTGGTATCGTTTATCTAAGACTACTATCGGCTTCGGGATGCCGACTGCGCAAGGCACTCGGCAAGCATGCATAAACATCCACTTTGATTGCCTAGATGTGCCCTAGATTCTAGTGGATCATTGTGAGCCTCTCGTCGTTTGTGACGAGTACGGGGGATGCATAGAGAATACTAGTGCAGTTCTCTTGATCGAACAGAAGGTCGGAAGCACAAGAAAAAGTCCAATGTCTGTGTGGAAACCCCTACCCTCACAGCTCATTGATCCACACCTTAAGAGCATCCACAGTGGGGCGCTTATTCATAGGCGCTAGGGATTAAATCCCAGCCGTTTTGCCTAAATCCCGGTGGTAAATAAGAGTATGGCGCATAAATAAGAGTCCGACGCTTTAAAAGGTAGTACAACATAGTGCTACTAAGCGGCGGGCGCTTACTGCATGGAGTAACCAACTAAATAAGCGTCAGTTTTAGCGTCACCGCATTATGGATGCTCTAATGTGCCACCACCGCCGCTACTACACCAGTTGGCGACACCGATGTCCAACTAGCTTCCACCGTGGTCACCGGTGCAAGCCCACACAACTTCTCCCCCAACTTGACTATGCAGAGAGTGCGACTCAACATAATGGACGCTCTCATTTCCGAGTGCCATGTGTTTTCATATTTTGGAGCCATAGGTGCCATGTGTTTTCGTGGGCGTCGTCTCATTTGTGAGTGCTTAATGTACTAATTAGTTATCACTCTAAAACGCAGGACTATCTACTAATTAATAAAGAATGTTGCATTCTAACATGATTTTTTTTACTGAATTCTAAATCCCGTAGGATTATCTGTCTATCTATTAATTAATAAACAACATTGCAATGATGCTTTTGACAATTAGTCCCCTTGAAAACTTCAGTTTGCGAGATAGTTGGGTTGGTACATATTTTATGTTTTCTTTTATTTTTTGGACACGCTAGTTACGACAAGGAAGAAATTTACTGTGGTGTGGCAGTGTTGATTATCGAGTCTGATAACGTGGACCGCATCTCCAGTAGTTTTTTTTTTTTGAGGCTGTCACCGGGGGGAAAGGCGCCCCACCTGAATTTTACTCAAAACCAGAATCACGTGTTACAAAGGGAGAGATGGGCGCGCCACAGATGGGCGGCCTCTCTATGTTCCGTTGTTTTAAAACGGTGTGACCACAATGTTAAGTCCTGAATAATGTTACTGATAGTAGACTTACAAGGTTGGTAAATCATCTTGAAGACCATTGTGTTCCTCGCGTCCTAGATCTTCCATAGGATGATCAAGGCCATCGACCTCCAAACGGTGTGTGGGAAGCCATTGGGCAGAGGGGCGATCCAAATCTCGTCAGCCGAGATGTGGTGTACCTGGAGGCCAATGGTGGTCCATACGAGATCCGCCTTAGGGCAGCGGAAGAACAAATGCTCCCTGTCTTCGACGGGTGCTAGGCATCTTGGGAAGCAGGAGTAGTCCAGAATATGTTTGTGTTGGAGGTTCGCTCGAGTGTTTAGCCTATCGAGCGAGAGGAGCCAACTAGAGATCTTGACCTTGCGTGGTACTCTTGACGTCCAAACGTGCTGGGTGTTCAAATTAGGCGGCAACGAAGTCATGGCAGCGTAGGCCCCTCTTGTAGAGAAGGGGGACCCATCCATGAGAGTGCGTCGGTCCATTCCATCAGAGGGTGAAGTCCTGCAACAACAAAGAGAGCGAAACTAGCTGGTCCGCAGCCGCATTGGTTAGCCTATTCCGTAGGTCCACTTCGACCCCCTTTTGCAGAACATTCTATACAAAGTCGTATTGGTTAGTATGGTGGGGGTAAAGAGTCGGAAAAGCAACGGCTAGAGGCTTAGTGAGCAGCCAATGGTCCTGCCAAAAGAAAGTGGAGGAACCGTTGTGGACCACACAAGAGGTAATCTGCGAAAGTATGGGGGTATATCTGGTGATAATGTTACGTAAGTAGGAGTGGGTGGTGGTGTGGTGGGCGAAGGGGGACTGCAGAGCAACGCACTCCTTCCAAGGTGTGGTAGAGCTATGAAGGAATTTGAAACAGATTTTCAGAAGCAAACAAACATTCTGTGCATTTAAATTTTTGACCCCAAGACCACCTCCTAACCTAGGAGTACACGCTTTATCCCAAGCAACCAGGCATTTTGCTCCAGCGCAAATGTCTTCGTCAGTCCAAAAGAAAGACCTACGTTTACTGTCGATGAGTGCAATTATTGCGGCTGGGAGAGTCAAGGAGACATAAAGTGGGTGGGAAGGCTGTCCAAGACAGCGGAGAGGAGGACAAGTTTTCCCCCTTTGGAGAGAAGGGTGGCGCGCCATCCCGCAAGATATCTATCAATGTTGTCGATGATGGGTTGGAAGGCTGAGGGTGGGATATTTTTTGTCCGAGAGAGGTAGCCCAAGGTAGGTTTGTGGGAAGGCCGACGTAGAGGTACCTAGAGCAGCGGCAATGTTAGTGATTTCATTCTCGAGGATGTGGATGGGTACGAAGGTTGTTTTATGAAAGTTGATGTGAAGGCCAGTGGCAGCGGCGAAGTCATCCAGGATTTTTCTTAGGTTGGCAGCGGTGTCAATGGACGCTTTAACAATAATAAGTGTGTCGTCGGCATATTGGAGAACAGGGCACGGGATCCCAGGACAAAGAGAGTGGGACAGTAGGCCCGCAGTGCAGGCTTGAATGATCATCTGTTGGAGGACGTCGGCAATGGTTATGGAAAGGTAGGGTGATACAGGGTCCCCTTGTCGGAGTCATGTCTTGCAGTTAATCCATGGCCCAGGTACACCATTTACCAGGACAGCCGTCATTCCTGATTCTAGGAGGATGCGTATCCACGAGATGAACCTGCTTGGGAAACCACGTTGCTGCAGGATGGTAAGGAGGGACTCCCAGTTAACGGAGTCAAAGGCTTTGCGGAAATCTAGTTTGATGACGATGGTTGGCGCTTTGCGTTTATGACAGCAGTTCAGGATGTCGGCAGCGAAAACGTAGTTTTCAGAGATTTCTTGTGCGGAGATGAAACCTGTTTGGTTGCAGTGAACAAGGGAAGGGATTATTGTTTGCATTCTGTTGGTAAGGAGCTTGCCAATAGCTTTAATGGGGCAGTTTTGGAGAGCAATGAGCCTGAAAGCGTCAGTCGTGCGTGCGCCATTGCTTTTAGGGAGCAGGACCATAAAGGATCTATTGATTCTTTGAAGGTCAATGGACAGGTCAAAGAACTTGTGGAAGAGGGTAAAAAATTTATTCTTGACAAGGAGCCATAATTTACGATAAAAAGCTGGTCCAAAGCCGTCCGGGCCCGGGATAGCATTTATGTTCATCACAAGTATAGATTGAGTAATTTCATCTTCCGTGAAAAGTAGGTCAAGGGCGGATGTTCCGGGTGTGATCGTAGGGTAAAGCGGGGATAGGCTAAAATCCCAATGGGTCTCATGGGAGCGTCCAAGGAGGGATGAGTAGTAGGAGGTTAGGACATTTGTTTTTTGGAAATGATTATCCCCGGGCAAACCATTGTGTTCGAGGGTTTCAAATTTGTTGTTGCGAAGTCGACTGGACGCACAGGCGTGGAAGTATTTGGTGCTTTCGTCCCCGTCTAGAACATATTTTAGTTTGGACCTCAAATTCCATTTAACGATGCGCGCGAGAATTGCCCTGCGAAGAGTTTTGATGACGACCGAACGTAGTTTCCTCTCACAGGGAGAGAGGGTGCGGTGCTCTTCAATGATGTCTAGCAGAGAGATGACCACTTTTGAGTTTGTTTCCATAAGGTGTGATGGGCTTAGTTTTTTTCTCCACTTTTTTAGAGCGTGGCGAACTTTCTTTAGGGTTGCTGCCACCATATGGGCAGCTTCGCCCTCATTTGGATGGTGCGCCCAAGTGTTCGACACTCCAGCAGTTGCGAGGAGCCATGGTCCTCTAGAAGAAGTGGCAGCTATCCATTCTGCTGCGCAATTCTACTACGTTGTTCGGGTCGAGCTTGTGCAATTCTGCCGCACTGACCTCAACCACCAATTGAAGATAGCAGGCGGACCGAAAAGAACCACCACGGAACATGTGTAGAGTATGCACATCCCAGATATGATTTTGTTTTTCACCACTTTGGGAATTTACCCGATATCTCCTGCTATTGATGGACACTACTTTGGCATGTACATGCCAATCATAGCACACTACTTCCATCCTTAATCCCAGTACCCTCCATGCCTAAAACTCCTATGGATGGAAACAAACGTGGATGCAAGTGCGGCTAAAACCAAAGGAAAATGCTTATATTAGGGCCCCCTAGACTTGCTTATCTTAGGTCCCTCGGCTCCCGCTCGCAGCAAGCAATCTTTTGGGCTTTTTCGGCCCAATATGTTAGGTAGGCCCAGTTTTCGCATTGGAGCGCTCTTTTCAGCAGCCCAACACAGTTGCTACGTGCAGTCATATATTGGCTAAGTGTACTCGCTATTTTTGTCTAACGTTGCGTACGTCTTAAAAATTTGTTACAATTTCGCACCTATTTTGTTGAGAAACCACAAATGAGATGTTGCAATGTTTTCTGGATGACTTCCCAGGAAATGCTTATATGTTTATTAGAATTCATTTGGAATGACATGTTTATGGGCTCCTTTACATGTTGTAAACATGTACTTTTTTTGTTGTTGTCGATTTGTCTTTTTGTTGAAATAGGTGATAATTTTTTATGTAACTAAAACAGTGACAAACTATTTTGTTGCTTACCAACTTTTTAATTGATGCAAATAAAAAAAATTGCAATAGGTTATGATTTTTGTTGAATTGTTTAAACATTTTTGTTGCAACGCAATAACATATTGTTTAACAATTATTTGTAACATTACTTATTTTACGAAAAAGATTTGGAACAATTTGTTGCAATCTATTTTTTTTGTACGCGGGGGTGATAATTTTTGTTGCGATACTAGTGAATTTGTTGCAATGGCAGTTTTGCTGTAATTACCGAGATGATCAGGGGCAACACAATATACCCCTTCGCTTAAGTGGGACAGTTGCGGAGTGCGGGTTCTATATACGAAAAACGGAGTGGCTAAAGTGTAAAAGTGTATGTGCTGATTTCTGCGCGTTAGATGGCGATCGAACGGCTCAGGAGGGGAGCTAGATTTGCCAAATCTAGGACGACCTACGCAGAGCACGTCCCAAAACCAAAATACCACTTCCAAGTTCCTATATATCTACGCCTCACCTCAGAGGGGAGAACCACACGGAGTTTATATATAAGTCAATAAAAAAAACGTTATCTTATGTTTTTCTTCGGCCATATATGTACATATGTTTCATGATGTATTTGAGATAAACTTCTTGTACCACAATGTACTATTTTCTGACCCTAATACCTACTGCAGTACTACTAAGTAATATATAACGTGCATCTATCGCAACCATAACGTTACATGCGTTGTACACAACCATTGCATTCACAAGATATTGTGCCATATAAAAGAATGTCCGCAATGGTGAGACGAGTAAAAAAAACGTGACAGGCTATGGACTATCATCCTATGTTTCACTCCAATATGGTAAGTGGCGTGGTCTTATTTATTCACAACATCTCTATCATCTTTTTCTATGTATCATGTGGTCTAACTCTGTTCCATTTTGATTTTTGAAATTTCTTGAATAGTTCAACATAAAATGACCCCGGCCTCTCATATTTTTCTAGATCTGACCCATCCACTACGGGAGGGGCGCCATACGCCAACGGCCGATTGAGATGCCGAAGGCGAACAGTCGACCACGTCGGCGTAGAAGACGGCCACGTTCTACGCGGAAATGGCCACGTCGGCGTCTACACCCTGTCGGCGTAGAAGACAGGACCCCGACGGCCACCGTCGGCGTCTTCAAGGCCCGTCAGCGTCTCCGGCGAGGCTCGGCCTATTCCGTCCGGCTGCCAAACGGTGACACGCGCGCACGTACGCATTCCCGCAGAGTGTGAGAGAGAAAACGGATCGCCGCGCCGGCGCCCCTCCGCCACCGATTCGCCGCGCCGCTCTGCCGCCGGTTAGGCCCCGTCCCGCCCCCTACTCTGCATCGGCGACGTCCTCTGCCCCTGCGCCCCCGCATCCGCGCGCCGGCGCCGCCCCGCTCTCCTTTTCTCCCTCACCCTCCCGCCGTCCTCACTTGGCCCCCGAGCCCTGCCCATGCTGCTTCCTCCTCTACCCGAGAGGAAAGCTTGAGGTGAGGGGTTTTTTTCTTTTCTGTTTATGTTAGATTAGTTAGTTGTTAGTTGTTAGTTTAGGTTAGAAAATTTTAGGTTAGAAATTATTTAATTTAGGGAGTTTTAGGTTAAATTAGTCGATGTTAATTTATTTAGGGAATTTAATTTTAAGAATTTTAGGTTAGATTTTTTTAAGTTTAGGGAAGTTTAGGTTAATTAATTTGATGTTAACTTATTTAGGGAATTTGGGTTAGAAAAATTAGTTCATTCTAATTTATTTGTTGCTATTCTTTTACGGGAGATTGGAGCCGTCACATCGTAGACACCCTACCCCGTCACGCCACGCCATCGACCCCGGCGTCGTTGTCTGAAACCGCCACGCCACGTCACGCCATCGTTCGACTACCTCCTCTACCGTCGAGGGTGAGCTTGAACTTCGTCTTCTCCCTCGCATTTTTTTATGTTGCGTCACCTAGGTGTCATTTCCCGTCCGCAAGCGTTACGAAGATAAATATGCATTAAAGGTAGGCATATTTTGAACCGTAACGCTTGCGGTATTTACGAGACAGTCGGCAGATGCGTAGTTGGGTACGTTTTTCATGATCTGCTCCGCTCTGGGTCAGGATTTCGGTAGCGCCTCCTCGTTGTTCTCCTTATGCACATCCTCTCGGCTTTTTGCCGAGACGTGTATGGGGAGAGCAGCGGGGAGGTGCTGCCGAAATTCTGTCTTGGATCGGGGTAGAGCATAGAGAACGTATTCAATCTACGGATCCGGTGGCTGCTAGGACCCTTACCTATTAGAGACGTAGGTTGATGCTTCATTTTGCACGGTAGAAAAAAATTGCTATGATGCAATTAATTTCATGCTATGTATGTTGTTTGGCTCCGAAATAAAACAGAGGATGCCTGATAATGGGTGGATATACAGTGGCCGAATTAGTACGATTGAAAGATCAGATGAGTGTGTATGGAAGACGGATTTCTTAGTGAAGGAGTTAGCGCGTGGCTCAAAGGCAGGCCTTCGTCCATTTTTCCCTTGCAGTCATTGCAGGAGGCATCAACGTAAGGGAAAAGAGGATATGAAAAAACACCTTTGGTCTTATGGGTATATGTCGGGCTTCGTCACGATGGTCGACATTGCTAAATACGAACATGACAGTGGAAGGGTGATGCCGCAGCAGATCAATGGCAAGGAGGACGATGGGTTTAGAAACTTTTTGAATGATCTCCGTGATTCCTACATGCCAGATTCGCCACCTTCACACGAGGAACCGGAGGAACAAGAGGAACCGTGAGAACCCGAGGAACCGGAGCCAAGCGCGAAGGCCTACTTTCATATGATGGAAACGGCTAAGAGACTGATGTACGAGGGTGCAACTATTTCTTAGCTCAATGCCATCTCGCAAGTACTAGCCAAATAGCTCGAGTACGGCAACACCCGTTCATAATTTCAAGCTCATCTGCAAACATATGGTAACATGTTGCCCGAAGGACATTGTCTGCCTAAAAGCATGTACGAGACGAAGAAAATCTTGCAAAAGCTCAACATGGATTATGAAAAGATAGATTGTTGTCCCAAAGATTGCTTCTTTTTTCGGCAACAGTTTGCGGATGACAAGTATTGTACCATGTGTGGAGCCTCTAGGTATCATGAGGTAAAGGGAGCGGATGATCAGAAAAAGCAGACGAAAGTCGCCGTGAAGATTCCTCGTTATCTCCCATTCATAAAAACAATCCAGCGGCTTTACATGAACAAGGAGCTTGCCACAAAGATGATGTGGCACAAGATGGGGAAGAGATACGAGGACGAGCACGTACGGGTAAAGATGGGACATCCATCTGATGGTCAGGAATGGAAGAATTTCGATGCAAAATGCCCCGAGGAGGCAAAAGAGGCTCGAAACGTCAGAATTCTGATAGCACCCAATGGATTTAATCCGTATGGTATGTCGACTGCCTCATACAGCTGCTGGCCCGTGTTTGTTATTCCTCTCAATCTCCCTCCTCGAGTCCTAATGCAAAGGAAGACCATATTCATGTCGCTTGTCATTCCAGGGCCTGAATATCCGGGGAAGATTTTGAGTATCTACATGTAGCCGCTTGTAGATGATCTGTATCACTCTTGGCACCACAGGACTATGACATACGACCGTGCATCGAAGAGAAACTTCTTGATGAAAGTTTGGTTCTACTATTCCATGCACGACATGCCCGGGTACGCCCTATTATGTGGATGGTGTATAGCTGGTAAGTGGCCATGCCCAGTGTGCAAGAACCGACTTGAGTTCCTTTGGATAAATGGGGGTAAGAAGTATTCCGCGTTCGACATGCATCGAAAGTTTCTCGAAAGAAGGCATCGGTTTAGAGAAGACAAAAAGAACTTAAAAAGGGAAGAGTTAAGCGTGAAGAGAAAGAGATACCAACTTTCGATGGTGCAGCTGTTGATACCGAGATACGTGCTCTCGTGCCTGCTTCGAGAAATGTCTCACGATATGTGGGATATGGTGAAACACACAACTGGACTCACATGGCAGGCTTGACGCGGCTCGAATATTACAAGGACCTCGAACTACCCCATAACATCGATGTGTTGCACACCAAAAACAATGTCGCAGAGTCTCTGTTTCACACGGTGCTCAACATTCCTGAGAAGTCAAAGGATAATTCAAGTCTAGAATCGATGTTAAGAAGCTCTCTGATAGGGAGACATTACACATGCAGCCTCCTAACAACCGTCGAAAAAAGGGTTCAAGTCGCATGCCGGCTTCTGCCTTAATAGTTTCCAAAAGAAGGAGGCATTCATGTGGCTCAAATACGTTGGGTTGTTCCCTGACGGTTATTGTTCGAACATAAGTACGGGAGTCAATCTTGCAACGGAAAAAGTCACCGGGCTCAAGAGTCACGACTATCATAATTGGATTGAGCGACTGGTGCCGGTGATGGTTCGAGGGTATCTCCCCGACCGTGTGTGGCGAGTGCTCGCGGAGTTGAGCCATTTATTCCGCACGCTCTACGCTAAGCACAAATGTCCCCTGATTATTCATAAGCTACATGATCTAGTGCCGGAGTTGCTATGCAACTTAGAGACGATATTTCCGCCATGCTTGTTTACTCTGATGGCACATATTGTTGTGCATCTCGCGAACGAGGCACTCTTGGGTTGACCGGTGCAGTTCCGTTGGGAGTTTTGTATTGAGAGAGAGTTTAAGTATATTCGAACCAAATGTGAAACAAAAATCATATTGAAGCATGCGTAGCTGAGGCAACTATCCTATAGGAGATGGCAGACGCTAGGCTAACGTACTTCCTCGATGATGTTCCCACTATGCATAACCAGGCCGCTCGGTACAATGTCGACGAGCCTAAGAAAGACCCCAAGCTCATCCTCTTCAAGTGTCCCAGTGGCAAGGCCGGTGGCGCAAAAAAGTATACCTTTACCAAGGAAGAGATGGAGTGTGTAATGCAGTTTGCTTGAACATGGATGCAGTTGTTCGTGACGAGGGGGAAGCGGGCAGTTTCCTCGTGTAAAATAGTGAACCGGATTACTTTGCAACTAGTAACTCGATTTCTCTCTAATACATATTTATCTTATTTTAGCCTATTCAAGGATGAAATGTGGTCGGGAACGGTGGATCCCGATGAAGCCGAGCTGGACATTTTTTCTGAAAGAGGGTGCCCCCGGAAAGAAAAAATTCACGGCTTGGTTCGGGAAAAAGGTAATTTCTAGGTTGTCCCCCTACCTTGAAATACGTGTCTTGTACTTTTTATTACACATAACTAATGCACAAAACAATTTGTATTGAACTTGTAAGGAGCTAATCCCAACGTTGTGACGTACGATGAGTTGAGATGTGTTTCCCAAGGCTATAACCATAGAGTCGAGGCGTATGAGAAGTATGATGTGGATGGGTATCGCTTCTATACAGAGTTTCACCAGAACAGTCGGCCTAATGCAAAAACTATAAATACCGGGGTCTTCAAAAAAGGAGCCGGTGAGCTTGACTACTACCGAAGGTTACAGAACATATACGAGCTGACGTACAATAATACGAACATAGAACTCAAGCTCGTTGTGTTCAAATTCCACTGGTTTGACCCAAAGCATGGACAGAAAAGTACCCCTTCCATTGGGTTAGTTGAAGTCAATCCTTCAACCACCTACAGCGGATCCGATGTCTTTATTGTGGCCCTCCAAGCCAAGCAAGTTTATTATTTTCCCTACCCATGTCAGAAAGAGGGACTCAAGGGATGGGAAGTTGTATTCCAGGTGTCGCCACATGGGAAGCTACCCATACCCTCTGACGATGATTATAACAACATTAACCCTAAAACGTATGAGGGGATTTTCTATCAAGAGAAAGAGAACTTTGTGGACTTTGACATGCAAGGTCTCGAGAATCTCAAGGACGATGCACCAACAGGGGGTGAGGTAGTGGTGAATATAAAGGACATAGACATGCTCAACAAGTTGCAATAGGAAAATGACAGCGATGATGAGCCTCCACCGTGCGAAGAGCCTCCAACTTAGTTCACCTGTGATAGTGATGTTGATAGTGACGATGAGAACCTGAGAACTAATTATGATTGTGATGATTAGTGGTGAGGGTCTTTTTATGTCTTTATTATTCTTAGTATTTATCTTTATGCTTAGTATTTATTTATGTCTTTATTATCATTGGTATTTATTGTCTAACATGCTTCTTAATTGCATTACATATTTATGCTTACTGTTTACTATTTCTCAATGCAGGTGATCCACCAATATGAGCCAAGGCAAAGAATCATCGCGCACTTTGTTGAAATCGATGCGTGAGAGGAAGCCTACCAAAAGTGGAAGGGAGCTTGTTCCGAACCCGAGATACATTACTGATGAGGGTGGGAGCAGAGGTCGTGGACGAGGGGCAGTTGTTGTTCCACTCCCTCCGAGGGGAGGACGAGGGCGAGGTGGAGGACAAGGGCGAGGTGGCGGACGAGCACTACTAGAGGGTGGTTATATACCCTCCGCTTCTGGCGACATGGCTTCACACTCCCATGAATTGGTGTCTCGAGACGAGGAGACGCAGTCTCGCGACGACGGTACGGTGTCTGGCGGCGAGGGGACGGTGTCTCGTGGCAGGGGATCCACGAAGAAGCTACGGATTCGTGGGGAAACAACTGTCCCTGATGAGTCCAAGATGCCTAAAACCGAGGAGGAGAAAGTCCTCATTGTGCCTAACGACATTGAATAGTTACTATACTAATTTTTAACACGCCATTTCATTTCTATCAAAACAATTTGACATGTACTAATGTTTGATTATTCTGTAGCAACTGAGTCTTTCCACCGGGGAGCCATGTTCTTAACACTTTGCTTGCAGCTCTGATTAGGAAGTACTTTCCGGTCTTATACACTCTGGTCCCCAACGACGAGAAGAAGCTAGCCCTCCATTGGCTTCGAGACAGCTGCTGACGTCGTGATCAGCATGTTCTGGGTAAGGCGAGGTTTTCCAATTACTTCAATAGTTGATGCCCCCACCGTGCTAACTCATTCCTCTCACAATCTTTTTATGCATGTTTACAGAGATTCTTTAGGGTGCTTCCGGAGTATCAGGCCTCAGCGAACAAGACTATGCGGGGGGGGCTTGTAAGAAGCTCACACGACAGCAGTTCTACAATATAAAGCATACCCGCATGAATCAATTCAGTTCTGAGAAGTTCGGCAAGACGGCGCCGAAGCATGAGAATGTAATTGCAAATCCTCCGATGACTTTGGAAGATTACTTTGCGGTAAGTCAAAATTGTCAATGGTATCATATATATTGCTGCTAAACTAGAATTTGTATTATCTGTTCTTCAAAATGAGTCTTGAATTTTTTCAGGTTATGCCCCAGTGGGCCGATGGTAAAGAGGACGCATGGGAGGTGATGGTGGAAATATGGCTCAGGCAGAACGAGGAGTTCAAAGCCATAAGCGAGCGGAACAACGCAAACCGTGGCCACGCGGGGACACACTGTGCGGGAGCCCGCAACCATGCTCTCTTCAAGGCAAAGATGGTATGTGCATACATCGAACAACATGCATTTATTCCCGTCATGTTTCTATCTGGTATGCATAGCATTTCTTTGGCGATCCAGGATTCCATCACGGGGAATGCCCCTCTTACGGACATGGAAGTATGGGAGAATATGAGGATCAAGTGGCCCGATCCATCGAAGCCTCAGCCCTCGCTTCCAGAGTACTTCGTCACCACCAAGGAGGACTTAGATAGGTACTCCGTGGTGTTCCGGGGTTTTCATCCGTGGGTGGATAACCCTATTCAGCAGGAGACCGACGTGAGGGCTTTGGTCGTGGGCGGGCACGGCAGGGAGCATGGCTGTCTTCGCTGCCTTGATCAGGTGACCCCGCATACTCTCGAGTTGGACATCATGTGTATCAAGGCCACCCTCACTGTCGACGGCCCCGTTGTCCCTCCTCCTCGGCGGACTTCCCGAACTCGCGCCGAAGTAAGTTTTTCTCAATCTTATTTCCTTTTTGACATTTCTTCCTTAGTGGCTAACTTGACGAGATTCAACTTACACCAAGATTCATTTTTCTTGAAATTTTAGTCTTGTTTAAGTGATGCCTACGATGCAGTTATGGCGGAGTACGCCGTTGAGTATCAGGAGTGGGCGCAGAAGAGAAGGGCCTATGACGCCCGGGAAGAACTGTGTGATGCTGTAAGTTTCACCATTTTGTTTCTGCAAATAATGACAAGTCATATTTCCCCCTACTTTGAACCTTTATTTCTGCAAAGTCTAACATCAAAAATATCTTGTAGGCGGATGAGATGTATTATGCCACTGGAGAGCGGGTTTCATTACCAATTGCACGACCACCTAAGGCCGACCTGCCGCCACCGTTTGCATCGAAGGAGGACTTCACTCGCGCAGCCTACGTGAGTACACCGGTAAGTTGTACGTCAAACTAGTTGTTACCTTTGTCATGTGCCCACCAGGTTAGAGTTTCTAACTTCTGTTAAAAAATGCATGTAGGGATCGGGAAACTCCGGGGCTACTCCCTTTGGCCGTGCTGATGGCTCGCCAAGTCGCACGATCACACTATTTCATCCTGCTCATGGTGCATCGCCCAATCCGTCGCACGAGATTGATGCCCGTGGTACTCCCTCGCAGAGTTCCGGGCATGGTTCGACGGCGGGTACCCAGCATAGAGCGTCGCCTATTCTCACTCGGTCCGAGATATGCACATCGAGCTCCCGCGAGATCTAGCTAGCTAGGATGATGTCGATCGACTTAGCTAGGATGGTCGATCTTTTGTATGCACATTTGTGTATGATATCGGAGTTTGTATGCATCGTATGTAGAGAGCTTGTATGCTATATGGATGATGTGCTATATGGATGATGTTTGAATTATGTGCATGCTTATTTGGTTCCAATTTTAAATTTTATGCAATTTAATTTGTATTTCAAATCTACAATTTGAAATCAAAACGCAGCAACGAGGGAAAAAACAGGGAAAATCATATGGTTATGTATACGCCGACGGCGTCCCCATCGGCCTTTGCGCGCAAATGGGCCAGGCGCGGCCCATAGGTAGGCGGCCTCCCGTCGGCGTCTTCGATGCGCAGCTCCCAGCGTCCGCCGCGTGGCCCGTTGGACCGACGGAGTCCCGTCGGTGTCTTTGACACCCGCGTCCCAGCGCGCGCCACATGGGCCACTGGGCCGACGGCCCGCCCCATCGGCGTCTGGTCGTCGCACGGCGCCGTAACGGACAGCTACGGGGACCACCTTCCCTTGTCGCCGACGGGCATTTCGATACCCCGACGAGGTTGTACGCCGACGGCCCCGTCGGGCTCTGAAGACCCCGACGGCAAATCCTCATCAATACAGAGACTTCGAGCGCCATGGCTAGTCCTCCAACCACAGCCTCGATGGCCTTCTCCGCCTCTGACTTCACCATGTATTTCCCTATGGTGGTAACAGAAGCAAAGCTTCGCGCCGCTCCGTGCATTGCGACCAAATCCCAACCGATCCAGCAATCTCCACGCATCGCCCATGGGAGTTCGCCGACGGAGCCTGCCGGAACCCCACATGCCGGCCAGATCAAAGAGAACATACATCGGGCAGATCTTCATCCTTGCACGTTGTGAAATGCTACAACCACCACCTTTATTCATGCCAAGCAAGCAGCCCCCTCGCCACCCGCTGGCACCCTGTTGAATCTACTGTTCCAAACCCCACCGGCCCAGGCCCGCAACGAAGAAGAAGACGACAGACAAAGGGGCGATCTCCCCTCGGAACCGGCCGAAGAACCACGCAACGAGGAGGGCATTGGATGGAGGTCATCACCTAGAACAAGATCTAGGGATCCAACCCGTCCTAGTCCCCGATCCCGCTCGCGGGTAGTCTGTGCCGCCGGTGGGAGACCTTCGCCCCTCTACCCCGGCCAGGGGAGCCGCCATGGCCGCTGCTTGACGCCATCGCAACACACTTCCCGAGCAGGTCCGTCGCCGACCTACAACAACCGCCCCCAGACCACATAAGGCGGTTGGGCCCGCCGCCACCGCGGCTAGGGCAGGCGGCAATGGCGGCTGGAGGGAACGAAGGAGGGTGGGCGGGCAGCGCGTGCGAAGGAGGCCCCCGGCAGGGCCCTAGGGAGCGCCGCGAGGGGTCGAGGTTTTTTTTCCTAAATTGATCTTCTAGGCCATAGATAAGGTATTGTGTACTAGTGGGTTACTTAACCCCCAGACTCTATACCCTGGTCCTAATCTAAGTGATAGTTTTTAGTTCACCTAGTTTTTTTTCTCTTGCAAAGCGCTTTTTACATTTTTTTTTGAAGTAATTGTGGGACAAAATAGCGCGCTATTTCGGCGCTAATAGCACGATTTACCATATCTGGAGAGTCCATGCTAAATTTTAACAATTTCGCTCGGTATTACGCTATTCACGAAATAGCATGCTATATCACGCTAAAACGGTGTAACGTTATAGTGCGCGTTATTTTTTCGGCTTATAATTCTGAATAAGTAATTTATACTGTGTTATCGCCCCATGGGATGTTGATGCTAGGATCTAACAAACTAGAGAACAATTTTATGTGGTTATACATATATTGTTCTCACATTTTTGAACTATATCATTTATTCTTGTTCAAATCCTTCAATTTTTTAGATATATTTGATAGTTTTTCAAAACGCTATTTTGATATAGCACGCTATTATCACACTATAGCGTGCATAGCATCTAGAGAAGCATGCCGCTATTTCTCACAGCATGCTATTTTTTCCTTGGAAGTAATTAGCATCAAATATTTTTTCAGATAGTGTAGGCGGCCTATACCAATTGCCGAAATCATGGGTCCGTCTCTAGCGTGACCTACAGCAGTGGACTGAATAGAGCCATGGTCGTACATTTGTACGATTATGTTTTTTTAATAAAAGGAATATGTTAATATTGTGAAGATACCAATTAAACCCAACCTCTGCCCTAATAAGAATGCACACAGCCAAAAATAAAATAAAAAAGAGAGGAAAATAAAAGTAAAGACCCCATCGCAGTGGTGAAATACTCACAACAGCAAACACTCTAACTACCACCAAAGGTAATACCTGGACACAAAAAACGAAGCCTTCAAAAAGTAAACAATGCATGAGAATTATATCATCGCCCAATCTAGGATCTTGAGGTTTTACCCTGGAGAAATACTGGATCAAAACAATGCCTTCAACAAGGCAATTACCAGGGACGACTAATAACTATCATACCTCTGGGTTTCACCAGAAAATCGTGTCTCGGTACTCTAGATGCACCAATAAGATGGTGTCCACTTGTGTTACCGTCTCCTCCTGCCACAGCCGCTGCTGCAAGTTCTCTACACCCGGCATACAGGAAAACCTATGATGCAAGTCTTCATCGCAACGAAAACCCATCTCCGTCATCAAAAGCCTCCGATTGCAGCCACACTACTGTTAATGACATGTAAATCTATTTAGACCATATTTAGCTCCGGTATATATAGTATTTTGAGCATGTTGCCGTTAAATGAATCCATTTATAATTTCCTGCTATATCCCTTATTTAGCTTTGATTTAGCCAGTTGTAGACCTAAAATTTTACATAAATAACATTTTTGCGGCTAATTCAGGATTTAACCCCCCAAACCAAAAAAAAAATCCAGAAAATAACCCTACAGCATAATGCCCGCCTATAAGGCATTATGCTCTATAGCATAATGCAAGATCATGGGGCGTTATTGACTTTGCCAGCGTGGACGATGACTCCACGTGGATGGCACCGTAACGCCTTGGACTGGGGCGTTATGCCCTTGCCCGCATAACGCCCTGGAGTGTGGCGTTATACCTGTGGACTTAGCGCAGGAGCACGGCCCCCCTCCCGAGACCCCCTCTTCTTTCCCTTTTCCTCTTTTCTTCTAGAATATGACCCTCCCCCACTGCCAAGTGCTCCTCTCCATAAAATCTCCACCCATATGGCGTAGATCGGAGGCCTATTGACTAGGATTTGCATCTCCTTTGAGTTCTCAAGGTATTCCTCTAATTTTTTGTCTACGTGTCAATTTGTGTTATTCTGTCTTCTATTGAAAATATACAACCATGTACTGTTATAGTTTTGTAGAGCCTTGATGGTTGCATGGTGGTGTTCTTTTTTGTACATATGATATCTAGTTTCCTCGCAATCGACAATGGCCAACCCCGGGCTACCCATGGGTTGCACGCCCATGGGCCACATCCTATACGACGAAAAAGAATCTATTTTCTGTAGGAATAGAGTGTGAGTTAGGATTAATAATTTCTACAACTGTAATAATTCATCGATGAAAGGTTTGTCAAGCGTTTGGGAAGAGAAGCATGGTTTCGGAATGTACACAAAATTTATTACGCCACCTGGTGTAGGTGGGCACTAGAATATGTTTCTCCCGTTGCGTCGCACGGGCATGTTTCCTAGTATCTTATATGACTGAGTGGAAGTATTTCAGGAGTGAGAAATAGAAAAAATAATTTAATTTTGGCCAAAATAAGAATAGGATGGTAATTGAACCTGAACTCAACGACCCATGAAGAAACAAAGAACTAGACGCTCCAACCAGTGGGACAGACCATATCTTATGTATAGATTGCAGCCCTTGTGCTATGTAAACGAATCAGCGAAGTTGGGCTATTCAACTTCCTCCTGGTTAACCATTTTTCGGTTTTAAACCGAATTAACCGAGGTGCATTCGGTTTGGTGTTTTGCTAACTGTAACCTAACCACTAACCATAAAAAACCAGGAATGTTATTGCAGTTAGGTTTTTTATGGTTCGGTTTTCGGGTTCGATTCGATTATGTGCGGTTATAGATGACACCCGCTTTTGATGTGGTGGTAGGTTAACCATAGTGAGAGTATATATGAACTTTCAATCCTTTTTCGCTAATGAACATGCATGCTGCTCTAGATTTATGTTAGAGTGAACTTGCTATGCTTGATTTGATGTCGTTTGATGAGTGTTTTGATGATGATATTCGTGATGTTTATGGTCGTTTGCAAATGAACTTCTATGTGGTGTACAGAGGAAGACGTCCTGGAGTGTAAGTTTATGGAGCTGACAGGAACAAGTGACTGGCAACTCAAACAAGAACCGTGAAGGGTTTTAAATTTTCGAGGAGACATGGGAGAACTACTCAAATTTCTTTAACGCCATCTATATGGTATCCGACGAGATGGTACCCGAAATGGCAAATCAGATCCAAGGTAGCAGTATAAAGAATTCATAATCAGCGTCCTGATTGTGGTGATTGTGATGCTCCTGTTTTTCTAGATAATGTATGATCGGATGTATCATCGATAGTGGTAAGCTCAACGGATTTGGTGTGGCGGCTTCAGCTGAGCCTGAAAATAAGGAAAGCGGCCTACCAAACACAATGCAGTTAAAAAATAAACACATGCAACCAACTCATGTGCATACTAACAAACTAGTAACACAATAACTAAGTTAAATTCAAAAAAAAACACAATAACTAAGTTCTCTCAAAAAACCCATTTTGAAATCCCATCTTGGTCAATGATTTATTTTTCCCAAAGCACAGGAAATATTATTTCTTCACGAAAATTTGCACACATATAGAAAACTTGCACCCGTTTGTCTGGTTTTTCCCAAAACTTTTCGAAGTATTTTTCCTTTTTTTTCGAATTTTGAATTCAAGCGTGAGCATATGAGCTCGGCAATGCTATTGGATTATGTTCGCATGACCATCCGCAACAGCAAGCATATTTTGGTAAAAGAGTTGCAGACCCTCAAAGTTTTTCTCTGCTCTGCCGGTAAAGGTGGACTCGGTTGCATTCTCCTGTTTAGATCCAGGGTCGTTTTTGCAATAGCTAGTGATTGTTTTGTAATTTCCGTGTTTGTTGGGATCCCTACTGTAACTTGTACCCACCGAAGAATTTAAATGCAGCTTCCAGGCCTTTCGGAGGCCTCTCTCGTTCGAAAAAAAATGGGTAGCAGTTTTAGTTCCCGAGCACATATGGTCTTGCTTAATTAGAAAATTGAAAAAAAAATATAACTCAAGCACTTATGGGAAAAGAAATCAGAGACAAACATGCCAAAGTTTTCTACATACAAAGAGATTTTTGTAAGGAAAACGCTAACTTCCCCCCGGGGGATCACGCAGTTTCATCCTCCGGACGCGCAGCCATCGGATGGCCTGCAATCGTGCGGGTGTCATTTCCTTTAGCCCCACCTGCGCAGCTGCGCTCCGCCGCCCATCTGATTCCTTATCCTGTCCACGCTCTGACCTTATCTTCTCCACGACTCCACTCGTTCGTCTCCGCCCACTAGTTCCTCTGCACTCCCACTAGTGGAAACAGGGGCTTTAGTCCCGGTTCGTAGGCCCCCATTTGTCCCGGTTGTGCAACCGGGACGGGGCATCCGGGACAAATACCCCTCCCCATTGGTCCCGGTTGTGGCAGGACCCGGGACAAATGGGGCTGACCACGTGGCCCGAGCGCTGGAACCTGGCCAGGGCTATTAGTCCCGGTTCTGAATACGACCCGGGATGCATGCCCCTTCTGCCGCGGCAGAAATTTACAATTTCCGTTTTTTGGTCCCCGAGACCTCCTGGCGGCCCCTCCCCGGACCTCGAGAAGAGAGGAGCCTCGGTGGACCCTCCACCGAGCCCCCGGATCGCACGAGTGAATAAGTATATAAAGCAGAATAAGAAACACTTATATTACAGAAGCAAAGTATATCGAGCATATTACATGACCGATGGAGTGTATTACAAAATCAAACTTAGTTCCAACCGGAGGCATGGTACTCTCCATCTACGTTTATGACCTCTGCATCTAAGAAGCCCGCAATTTCCTCCTGAATTGCTCATATGCGGTCCCTAGGTAGAAGACCGTCCCGAAGCCGTTCGATCTAATATAAAGAAGAGTGGTCACTAAAATATATGAAACTAAGTAACTAAAATAGATAGTAATAAGAAGAATTGACGACTAACGTACATGAAGTTGCTTTAAATTTCTGCCCTTGGGAGATGTGGTCTGACGAATGAACTCGCAAACGTAGTATCCACACAAGTTATTCCCGTCTCCTTGTTGCAAGCACTATACGAGAAGATTGATTCAATCAAAATAATAATCAATCAGGCATGATAATGGTATCGACACTAGAATCAAGGAGATGGGCGATCTAGATAGTACTTACTTGCACAACATCAAATGTAAGCTGTTTTTCCCATTCACCGGGAGACTTCTTTATGAACCTCTTCCAAACCCTACCCGAGAAAGAAAAAGAATAAAAAGAGTTAGTAATTACTTGATATCCGAAAATGAAACAAAGTAGTCGATATATTGCAATATATGAATACTGAAATTAATAAAGATTGAAATTACCGCTGGATCATTTCCTGCATGTCAGCCCACATTGAGAGGGGTTTACGTTTTGAGTCCATTACAATTACTTTTCCTTTGTCAGTTTGGAAGATTAGCAGAATATAGTGGAAGCTGCGCACGCAGAACTCATCAATTATACAATGAACATCGAGTAAGGAAAACAGAATGTTTACAACAGAGTAACACACTTACTTGAAGTTGTAAGGAAATAGTATTTCCCGTCGGTGTTGGTTAAATATTATTGCCCTCAGAATATTATTTTCTGTATCCTTGGGAGATTGACGAAGAGTCTTTTCAAAAATAATATTTGGATCAATGAACCCAATATCATAGATTCCACCTCTTTTGCATTCGAGAATCTTCATTCTGCAATTATAATATATGAGTGTACTATATATATATATATGAATATGCAATTGAATGAGGTGAGCTAGAGAAATAAGTGCTTACAGACAATAGGCACTAAGGATAGATTTGTCGAGGGCCTGCTGCTGGTATAACTGAAACAATTCCTCAAATTGAATCATAACATATCCATTTCCAGTTCCATAGTGCTCGTCCTTAACGTTGAGACATAGCCAGTCCTCAGATTCATCAGCGGCTTGCATATACCAATTATGCACTCTTCGCAATTTCGTTGGTAGATCCTTTATCTCCTCGGGTTTGACAAGAGACTTCCCGTACTGGTATTTGTACGCACATTCAGCTGCGGGGAAATAGTTCACTGTTTGCATATACTCAGCAATGGACAAACCCGCATCAGCTGCCTTGTCTGCGTACAGTGTTATAAACTCCGGATCAATATCCTCGTCAGCAATATTAGTGCTCGGCCCCACCTGGGTATTGGAAATCACTTTGAGCGGGGACGTGGATTGTTTTTTGTGCTCTCCGAGCTGAGCAACTGATTTCCCCTTTTTCCCGCTTGCGCTACTACTCTTCGTTGACCGCACCATTTCCTGGTGTGACTTCAGAATAGAGCGGTCATAGTCAGATGACAGACTCGGCTCGGGTTGATGAAGAGTCTTCACCATTTTCCAAGCTCGTTCTATCTCTTCTTCGGTCTCAGGGAAATCTGGCTTTTGCTTCTCCTTCCGCTTTGATTTCCACGCATCGTATTCGTCCTTTGCGATTTTCTGGGTTTCCTCGGGAGTATAGTCGTAAGGTAACTTGGGTACCTCTTTTGGTACCTTCGGGAGGGGTGACCGTTGACGTTTCGGTGATTTTTTACGTTTCGGCAGAAACTTAGTGGGCGGAGAGGGCTGACGCGGCGGCGTAGGCGACCGCGCTAGATACGTGCACGGCGTAGGCGACCGCGCCGGAGACGGCATGCGTTGCGAAGACGACCGCGCTGGAGACCTTTGCGCTGGAGAAAGGCAAGGATTCGATGGCTTTGCCGTCTGATTTGTGAGCACAATGCATTCCTTTAGCCATAGAACGGTCAAGTTCTTGGCTTCTCCGAGTTCAGTCAACTCTTCGTCTTCACCTTCAGGAAAATCAAGCTTTACCCGCTCGAATCCGTTGACAACTTCATCGACCCCAACAACAGCGTAGCCCCGTGGAACCGGAAGACTATGGTGAGTTGGTTCGTTGCCAATTGGTAAGGCATAGCCGGCCGCCGCCTTGATGGTTATATTGACGACCTTCATGTGGAGCTCACAGGATGTCATTTCCGTGATCTCATCCACCGGGTGAATCATCGGCGGTGCATCATCACCCGGTAGCTGCGTGGACGCAATGCTGCTTTTGCGATGAGAATGTGCGGCGTCGGGAGCCTCGACTTCAACTTCTACCATGTGTACTGTTGCGCCGGTAGACACTATCTGCTGGCTAAGTGTGTTAATTTGGTCCTGCTGCTTCTTTGCTACATCCTGTGTCAGCTTTACCATTTCTTCAAGTTGACGCCTCCAGTTTGCCTGATTCTCTGCTTCAGCTGCCTCCTTGTCCTTTTTACGTTGACGGCTTCTATCTGGGTATAACTTTTTGGTGGAGTCGAACGCAACACTCCACGGAGGAGTGCCTTTTGTGCCTCGTGTACGCACTCCGTGTTCCTTATTCCCTAGGGCTCGTGTGAGCTCGTTGTTCTCTCTATCTGGCACGAACTTCCCATCTTTAACGTCCTTTATTGCGTCTCTCAGCTTCTCTATGGGTAGAGGACGACTATTTTTATGCCTTAGGTTATATATTGCTTTTCCTTCGGCGTCCAACCTGCCCCCATGCCCGTAGAACCATGACCTTGTCCGCTCGACCCACAAGAACGGCTCGGGAGTGATCCCCTGCTGAATCAGGTTGTTCTCCCATGTCTCCCACTTGGGACTGGAACCCTTGTAGCCACCTTGCCCCATAACATGGTGATATACCTTTTTGGCGGCGTTTTTCTCATTTGTTTTCGTCCTTTCCAGTTCATTCTCTGCCAGCTTGTACTTCACGAAGTCTGCCCGTACGGGTTTTATTTTCTCATACCCTTGAGTGAAATCAGGAGTCTTGTTCTTCTTAACATAATCAAGGTTCAATCTTTTCTTCCAGTTTTTGAATTGCTCGGCCATCTTTTTCAGGGTCCACGCTTTGACCTTTTCCCGTATCTCATGTTTCATTTTAGTAACATCGGCCTCATTCACATCCGCTTCATTCTCGTCCACCTCCGGCACGGGTAAGTTGAAATTAGCCAAAATCTTTGAGAAAAGATTATCTTTGGCTATTTTGCCGACATATGAAATTCCTTGTTTCCGCGGATCTTTTGGCTCATTCCACTCATTAACAGTGATCGGGATGTGATCTCTAACTAGCACTCCGCATTGCTTCACAAATTTTTGGGCAACATCAGCGGGAAGCTCGGGTGCGCCGTCTGCTGTGATCGTGTCGATCCTGTATCTTTGTGTATCTTTCAATTTCTTTGTTGCGCCTCGTTTAGTCTTTTTCCCGGTTGATATATTTGAACCGGATGGCTAAAAATATAAAGACTGTTAATACATGTATATAGACAACGGATGCTTCATTAATTAACATATATATATATATGCACCTCGGAGCCGGTGTTTGTAATTTGTATGGTTCCACCGGAGCCGTCGGCTGCTCCCATATCGGAGCCGTCGGCTTCTCCCTCATCGGAGTCGTCTCCCTGGGTGAGCACCGGATCTCCCTCATCGGAGTCGTTCATCCACTGGCTCACATCGGGCTCTACGTCGGGCCCGCGGATTAAACCCTCGATCATATTTTCGGCATCTTCGTCTCTTGGCTCCATACTATACAAAAAGAGTAAGTATATATTTCAGATCCAATTCATTAAAATTGCTTATACATAATAATTAACTAATGATCAATTATTTTCATCAAAATTGTTTATAGATAATACACAAAAAGAGCAACATATATTCATGAAATATTTAAACGTACGATAACATTTCTAGCATTCTTAAATTTATAACACTATCTTAATTAGATTTTCTAACATTCATAATTAATAATTCTAACATTCTTCAATTTCCTATATCAATTCTAAACGTACGAATCTAAAATTGCTAAGTCTAATAACTAATAATTCTAACATTCCTAAATTTCCTATATCAATTCTAAACGTACAAATCTAAAATTGCTAAGTCTAATCTAAAATTTCTAACATTCTTAAATTTTCTATATCAATTCTAAACAAATTTAAAGTTAATAAGTCTAATCTAAAATTTCTAACATTCATAAACTAATAATTCTAACATTTGTAACACTAATAAAAAACAGTAATTAAGTAAGAAAAAAGGGAAAAAACAAAAAAGGCCCCGGGTTAGGGCGAGATGGAGGCAGGCCTTACCTCCTCTTGGGACAGCGGCGGGGCGGCGGCGCGGGGCAGCGGCGGCGCGGGGCGGTAGAGGCCGGCGCGAGGCGGGATCGAGGGGCGGCGCCGCAGAGGAGGACGCCGACGGGGGCGAGACGGGATCGAGGGGCGGCGCGTGGGGCGAGGGGCGGCCCCACAGAGGAGGACGCCGACGGGGGCGAGGGGCGGCGCGTGGGGCGAGGGGTGGCGCCGCAGAGGAGGACGCCGACGGGGGCGAGGGGCGGCGCGGGTGCGACAGGACGTAAGGACGGCGCCGCAGAGGCGAGGACGCCGACGGGGCGAGGGGCGGCGCGGGGGAACGGGAAAAATGGGCAGCCTGGCGGCGTCACTTTCGTCCCTGCGCGCGGTCTGGAACTGAGGGGGCCGGTGACGTGTATATATCCTACCACCCTTTCGTCCCGGTCGGTGGCAACAACCGGGACGAAAGGCCCTTCCGTCCCGGTTGGTAGCAACAACCGGGACGGAAGGTGCTTTCGTCCCGGTTGTTGCCACCAACCGGGACGGAAGGCCCGGCTGGTCGCGCACCGGGGCCCAAAAGTACTTTTGGGCCGGGCGCGCCAATTGTTTTAGCGCCAAAATTTGAATATATTAACTATGCACGTGAATAACTTTTATATAGTTTCAAATTAGGAAAAAATTACAACATTAAAATTAGTAACTTTTATATATTAACTATTTCACTATTTGCACTTAATTTAAATATAAATATCTTATATTGTTTTAAAATTAGTAATAATTACTTTAAACAGAAAACAGACGCGCTAGCGCGCCGCAGTGTCGCTGAAATACAAATTTCTTTTCTACCGTGCTCGGACGTCGCCAAGTCAACAATGACCCAATCGGACGGCTCACAACAGCTCGAAAAAAACACACCCGGATCCAACGACTCAAGAGCGCTTGAAAGAAACACACGATCCGTGTGACTCTATCTGATTGGTCCAAACGAAACCCTAATTCCCATTTAGTCCCGGTTGGTGTCCCCAACCGGGACTAAAGGGATGATCCGTTTTCCAATGAAACCATAACCCATTTAGTCTCGGTTGGTGTCCCCAACCGGGACTAAAAGGATGTTTTCTTCTCGCTATATATATGTATGCATTGCCACTCCATTGCCATAAACACATACAAACTCACCACTCTCTCATGGCTTCTACCGTACCCACTCTAACATTCATCCAGGCGGAGGCACTTTCCGCCTCGAACTACCCCTGCCCGTGCGGCTACAACGTTCCCGCCGGTTGGATGCTGAGCGCCGGAGGAGTGCCGGTCCCTCCTCTTCCTCAAGGTGTGGCGCGTCGGGCGGCCATCACGAACCACTACTACCACGAGCTCACGCCGGAGCAGCGGAGGAATCCCAGTTGGCATCCCGATAACCAGCATACTTGGGATGCCTTCTTCATCAATCGGCGTGAGAGGGCGCTCGCCAGGTATGAGGACGACGGTCTGCCTCCTGGGAACTATCACGAGGCCGGTCGTCGGCTATGGTGGTCCGGCCGGACTCTACAGAGCGTCATGGACTACATCGGGGCCGGCGATATCCCTCGCCTGCGCTACCCTCAGGCCCAGCCCTGGAGTCGTGATCCTCCGAGGGAGTGCAGAGCACCGTCAGACGATAGTGACGACGACGGCGGTGGCGACTACGACGACTACGAGTACATGTACTATAGGCCTAGGCAGGAGTATGACTAGTAGATCGATGCACTTTTGCCATTATGTACTGCCTTGTTTATTTAGATCTATGCTCTCCGTTTAGATTTAGATCCAATCTTGCCATTATGTGTACTGTGCCTTGTTTATGTATCGAAATGCATGTCCCCCTCTTTTTAACGTCTATCGAAATGCCATTAGATCTGAATCCAACAAATCAGGAAAAATCACACGGAAAACAGAAAACAGACGAGCTAGAGGGCCACTGTTTGCCGGAATACAACAAATTATTTTATTAAACAGCCAACAGAAAACAGACGCGCTAGCGCGCTACTCCTCGTCCTCGTCGTCGTCGGTGACCTCCTCGTCGTTGGAGGAGGTGCATGATGGTATTTCCGAGATAGGCCCCCACCTCGGATCGTCGGAGGCCCAGACTTCGCCGGCGTGGTCAGCCCGACGGAGCGCTTGCAGCGCCTTCGTCCTTGCCTCCCGGGCGGCATCTAACTCGAGGTGGCGTTCGAGGCGCCGCTCCGCCCGCTCAGCCGCGCGGGTCTGCCATAGCTCCTCGTCGGCGCTCTCCTCACCCGGATTGTTCCGGTAATACTCGCGGACCACGCGGTCGTCCCTGGCATCGACTAGGCCCTGAAACGCGCGGTGCCTGAGGTGGCGGTGGTCGGCGGCAGTGACGATCTGCGGCGTCGGCGCCCTGGCCTCCGCTTCCCAGAGGGTGTGGCAGTCGTTAAAATTCATCAACGACCGCGGGCGGCTGAGGCGCCAGGCCGCCGCGTCCCAAGCGCGGGCGGCCTCCGAGGCCGTCGCAAAGGAGCCGAGGGGGATGCGGTCGTCCCCAAAGCGGATAGTCGCGGTGAACATTTCGTTCTGCCGCGATCGGACTCCGCGGAAACCGGTAGTGTTGTTCCTCCTCGGAGGCATGGTGGTGGCACGACGGTGCGTGGAGTGGAGGTGCGGCAGTTTATAACGCGCATTCATGGCCACGCGTTACAACTCCCGCGCCACGCGGCAGGACTCCCGCGCCACGCGGCAGGACTCCCGCGCCACGAGGTACAATACACACTACCACCCACACCTCTCTCTCACTCCCCCAAGCTAAAAAAAAGGGATGGGGGCTGTGGCCGCATTTGTAGGGGAAGGGACATTGGTCCCGGTTTGGGGGATGATCCGGGACCAATGCCCATGCGCGCGCCACGTGGCCTGTGGCTAGGGATTCGTCCCGGGTCGTGCCACGAACCGGGACCATTGGATCCCCACGAACCGGGACAGATGCCCCCAGGTGGTTTCTGCTGCCTCGGGCACACGAACCGGGACCAATGCATGGCACTTGTCCCGGTTTTTGGTGCAACCGGGACAGATGCCCTCTGCCCCCCTGGACGAAAGGGGTTGTTTCCACTAGTGTCCCTCTGGCAGGGAAGCCATGGCGTCGTGATGTGCGGCTTGCCGCCGCCAGCGACCCGCGCACGTTCGAGCCCGCGTCATTCTCCAGCGAGCCTTCTCGTCGAGCGCTACCTCTTAGTACCCCTCTCCATCCGCTCCGGCCTGCTGCAAAGGACAGACAATGCCGAGCTCCGCCTCGGCCTCCTAAACGCGGACGACACCTGCGACCGGCGCGGGGAAGCACCGGCTCCGTCCGCGACTAGCTCGACGCCATGGTGGCGGAGGAAGGCGAGCGGGGCCGGGGGAAGGTCAGCGCGTGCACATCCTTCGCAGTGGATGCCCAACATCTCCCGTGACTCCGCCCACAGCTCCCGCACCGAGTGCTGCTGGTGTGGTTCCTGTAGCACGTCTGCCGCAGCCGGCCCACCGCCGCCTGCTGCTCCTCCCCGACTTCATGTGGTGTCAGAAAAGTGCTACATTCGTGTAATTTTGTTGCTATTTTTGTGTAAGTTTTTTGCTACAAGAACTCCGGCAATATCTCCGGCGAGGTAAATTGTTTGCTACAATACAAAAAAAAATTGCTATAATAATTATAAATTTTTGCTACCTTATCACGAACTTTTTGCTATAAGACCGGGGGCAGTGCTCAGCACGCGAAAATTCTGCTACAGACTCTTTTTTTTTTTTTGCTATTTTTTGTCAAATTTTTTGCTACGAGAACTCCGGCGATATCAAATTTTTGCTATAGTGGAGTAATTATTTTGCTACATTTATTCTTTTTTTTTTTGCTATAGTAATACAAATTTTATTCACAGGGAGAGTTCTCCGGTGATCGCCGGTGAAAGTCTTCCGACGATGTCTCCGACGAAATTAATTTGCTACAGTAGCACTTTTTTTTTTTTTCTACAGTAACTCCGGCGAAGTCTCCGGCGAGGTCTGATATTTTCTTTTAATTTTTTGCACAAACCGTTTTTTGCTACATAGGAGCAAAAGCGGGAGGTATTTCTGATACACAGAGCAAATACGAATTTTGGGAAAAAACTGACACGTGTCAGGAGGGGGATACGGGGGATAGAAAATTCTCATCACGGGGGACGCCCAGCACTGTCCTTTTTTGTAAAGAAACAAGTCCGAAGTCCGTGAGCAAACCTCCACTCTTCCAAAGTCCAAAGTAATTATGGTCCTGGACAAGAACTAGTCCAAAGTCCTTGTGCAAACCTCCACCCTCACATCTGGGTTATCCACACCTTTTTTTTTAGATGCGTTTGATCCACAGCTTAGAGCAAGTTCAATAGTAGAGCCAGCAGCTGGCTATAAAAAATTGGCACGTCACCTATAGCCAACTATACAGCCAACATGTACAATAGTGAGCTATAAAAATGTGTTACTTTATTTATACATGGCCCACCTCCCACTCTCATAAGGTGCCTAGGAGCACGTGCTACAGCTAGCTCTTGCATGAGAGCCCACTCCTTTTCTCTCTCCTCTTCTCTCTCTTCCATGTCACCATAAAAATATTATTCTAATCCTTATAGCCCGCTTACATGTCACCTTATTGTACTTGCTCTTAATGCGCCAGTACCGCTGCCACTACATCCGCTGGCGACACTGACGACCAACTACCTTCCACCGTGGCTGCCTGTCTATGCAGAGAGTGTGAGTCGACACATAATGGACGCGCTCATTCCTGAGTTCCATGTGTTTTCGTCTCTTGGAACGGTAGGGTGTTTTTCGCGAGCGTCGTCTCATTTCTGAGTGCTTAATCTATTTAGTTTTCTTTTTGAAGCCAAGACAAAAGCTTTGCCTTATCTATTAATTAAGAAGAAGGTGCCCGGTTTATTTACGGGAGAAACCTGGCGAAAACCATACAACGAACACCAACACCACATAAAGGAGCTCACGCAACCACAGAGAGCAACAACCACGAGCTAAATCTATCCGACCACCCATAAACTCGCCCAACCTATCACAACCACACACCGACAACACATGTCAACCCCATAAAAGCTCAACAATCAAGCAAAATCGGAAGCTTGCCTTGCGATGGCAAGCTTCTTCCTCGTCTTCCCGAAAGACTTCTCCACCTTCATGAAAACATCATCCGAAGCTGTCCCCGCTAAAACACTAGCAATGTCCTTGCCGTATCCAGGGCAAGCCACCTCCAAATCGACCAGCAAGTCACAAACTTCTTTGCCAAAGAGAGCTTCGGAGTTGGGCGCTGACACGTCGCTCAAAGGCGAGGAAGTGACAGAAGCAACCAAACATGCACTATCCAAAGAGGCAGACGACTGGTAGAGCTCAGACGGTTGTGGAGATGGCGCCATGACTGCCGTAAAATACTCAGATGAGCCCGCCAAAGATGATTCCCCACAAGGCTCTTGAAGCCCAGGCAAAATCTGCACAACCGGAGCCACAACTTCAGTGGTGACGGCACTCCCTAGGCCAGACGGCATCACATGCAGAGCATGAGGAGAAAAATCTCCAAATAAGCATTTGGCCCCCTCATCAGCAGGATCAAACCGAGACTCGGGCGATAAAGGCACAACCGTCGTATCCTGAAGCTTGGAAAGAGCGTCGTCGAGCTCAGAGCGAAGCCCCTCAACCTTCTGAATGAACTCCATGCGCAACAGGGCAACCTGGGACTCCAAAGTAGAGACCAAAATGGCGCTGGAATTGAAATCCTTGCAACACACAACATATGATCTTGGTGTCACCGACACACACAGCGACGAGCGGTCAACAAGCCAATCCAAGCACCTCCTCGGTGAAGGACAAGGCTGGACGGACGGAGAACTCCTTCGCTCGCAAGGAGCAGGAGAGACCGTAGAGAAAGCACGGACGGCTGGAGAGTGATCGCGAGGAACTGGAGAACGAGCACGACAAGACCTCTCCCGGTGACCAGGGCGACGACAGTGAATGCATCTGAAAGGCTCACGGCATGTGCTGACTTGGTGGTCACGCTCAAGGCAACGGAAACACCTTCCTCGAGCCCAACGCGAGGCAACGCTCAAGACCTTCCCTTGATGGCCCAGGGAGAGGGCCTCGACTGGGGCGGCGACCCCGACCCACATACACCCAGTCATCCTCGTCATTGATAGAGGCGGCGCTTAGACTCTGACCCGCGGGGGGCGACGACGGCAAAGAGCAAGCCACCATGGTGGCAGCATCGAGCAGACCGACCACAGTAGACGTCGTCGCCACATGCCTAGGAGGACGAGTCAAACGGCCCCCGACAGTTGGCTCAGCCTTGCGGGACGTCGGGACCACCGTGGCCAGCGCGGCAGCAGACGGACTTGGCGCGACCGGCCCGGGCTGGTCCACCTACATCCCGGCGGAGAAGAGGACAGACGGACACTGGGAGCTGCGGCCGCATCCTTGATGGTGGGCGGCTGTACCAGAGTCGTGGCAACGCGGGGCATCCCGAAGCCCCGATCCATGGAAGCGGACGACACTTCAGCTACAGAGAAGGTGTTGGCGACAACAATTGTCGACTGGAGGGCCAGCGCTACTTCGTCGTCTTCCTCATCATCAACGATAGGGGCCGGCGGAGCTGGAGCAACAGAGCGGCCCAAAGCTTGCTGTAGCAGCGGGGACAGGAGCTTTCGAGCTCGGTTGGAGGTTGCAGTGGATGGGGCCGCCCGCTTTCCTCGTGCAGGCAGCTCGAAGGACAGGACGCCGAGACGTGGGGAATCGGCACAGACGTGGGCGCGGGGGAGGCCGCCGTCGGCGCTGGAGCAGCCGGCAAGGATGCGCGCCCAGTGAACTTGCCCAGAGCGGCTTCTAGCTGTTGCACAAACAGGAGGAACATCACGGCGGGCAGAGGTGGTCGGTGCGCGCAGATGCCGGAGGCGACCGGAGCTCACTGTGGGCCACCCATGGCCCGTCGCGGTGGAGGGGCGCCCGTGTCCGGCGCAAGGGTCCCGAGGTCGGGGCGGATGCACTGCAGGGACACATCGGCCAGCGCGCCGGCGGCCTTCCCCACCAGCAGCCGGAAAGGAACGGCACCAAGCGGAGAGCGCGGCCACCGCAACACCGGGGACGACGGAGCAGGACTCCAAGATGGACGAAGGGAGGGCGACGAGAGGAGCCAGGATCTGACCTCAGAACTGGCAGGGGCGACCGGAGAAGAGAGATCGGGGCGGCGGCGTGCTCACGCGGTCAGCGTCGGCCATGGTCGCTCCTCCCCACCTGCCAAATATTGACACTCAGCATTTAGTAGTTAGAATAATAAAGAAAGTTACATTCTAACATTTGGGGGATTAGGTATTAATTACATTATTTAATTTTTACTAAATTCTCGATCCATAGGACTCTACCTGTCTATCTATTAATTAATAAATAAACAACATTGCAATGCTTTTTTTTAAAAATTTACCAAACATATATTAGGTCAGCAAGCCGCATCATTAAAAACCTCCTAGTCCCCATAGGTACCCTAGTGAGGAAAAGAGTGCGTCTGAAACTTGCCGCCTCCGAAAAACAACTAGTCGGGATTACAATCCTTTCTGATACATGCATCAAGAAAGGTAGGGGTGTAATTCACCCAAAGACAGTTCCTCCTATCCGACGAGCTATACTTGGCACATAAGTGAGCTGCCACATTATTCTCTCTAGGGGTGTATTCTAGACTAAAAGTAGCCATATTGGCCAATAATTCACTAACCTCCATCAGAATTGGAGCCACAATGGACCTCTCAAACATCGATTTCTTCCACATCTGAACAATCTCCAAAGAATCAGACTCCACCATCGCATTAGAAAAACCCTTTCCATCGCCATTTTAATACCATCACGTATCACATAGGCCTCCATAATTAATGCAGAAGCTTGATCACCATACCATAATGATTGAGCCACTAGAAGTTTGCCATCTGAATTCCTGACAACAACACCCGTGGATCCTTGCAATCCTCGATGAAGGAAGGACGCATCAACGTTCATCTTAACTGATTGCCCGTCAGGTGGCTTCCACTTCTTTGCTCTGACAGTCTCTCTCGAAGAATTAGAGCCAATATTACAAAGATCAGTAGCCGTATCACATGACCATTTAACAGATTGGCTAACTTATCTCGAAGACTCGCCGTGCTTCCGCGCATTTCTTTCTGACCAAATAGCACATGCTCCACATAAAATAGCAGCGCAGTTTTTTGTTGGAACCAATGCTTCATCTATCAGGTCCATCGGCCAACTATCCGGGTGGAGTAAGGGAACCTTTATGTTTTTCAGCTTCTTAATCTCCAACCAAAAAAGCTTAGCCCATGTACATTTGAATAAAGCATGAAAAATAGTTTCTGTTTGTCCACAAGAATCACAATTGCTAACCTTTTCAATATGCCGATCATGTAGAATATCTTTGGCGGGGATAAAACCTTTAATAACTCTCCACCAAAAATTCCTCACCTTCGGAGGGATCGGAAGTCTTCATAGTTTCTTCCACGTAATATTTCCACCGTGCGAAGAGGACCCCACCTCATCTCGCACCTCATTTTGCAAGCTCACTCTATATGCAGACCGGACAGAAAAGTATCCCAGCCTTTCGGGAGCCCATGACCAGGAATCCTCCATAAACAAACCCACTAGGATTCTCAAAATTGCTTCAGCATCCGTATGCATAAAATTGCTACGTACCTTGTCCTCAATCCATTTGTTGGAGTCAGGGTCCAAAATCTCACTAACCACAGAGATATTACTAGTTGCTTCTCTCCGAATTGGTTTATTTCCATAATTTTATGGAATCCAAGGGTCGTCCCACGCCCTAATAGAGGAGCCATCACCAACTCTTTTAATAAGCCCAAGTTTCAGAGTCTCACGACCAAACAGAATTGCTCTCCACGTGTGAGATGAATTTTTCTTCCTCGTTGCCGACATAAAGTCAGAGGAGTGAAAATATTTCCCTTTAAGAACTCTAGCACAAAGAGAGGAGGGGTTTGTCAACAGACGCCATCCTTGTTTAGCGAGCATCGCTTGATTGAATAGTTGAAGATCCCTAAACCCCATACCACCCTCTCTTTTCGGAATTGCCAATTGTTTCCATTTGCACCAATGCATCGTGCGCTTCTTATCATCGCCTCCCCACCAAAACCTTGCAATTATGCTTGTAATCTTCTTTAACAGTTTCTTTGATAGCTTAAAACAACTCATAGAATACGTAGGGATGGCTAGACAGACAGCTTTAATCAATATTTCTCTCCCAGCACTGTTCAAGTATTGCGGAACTCAGCCATTCACTAGTCTCTTAATTTTGGTTAATATTCCCTCGAATTGATCATCCGCGGAGCGTACCAGAGCTGTGGGGAGTCCCAGATATTTCTCAACCAATGCCTCTCTCGAAATACTTGTAACATTATGGACCTCTTGCTTCTTATCAATAGAAGAATTGCTACTAAAGAAAATCGCAGACTTATCTTTGAACAACATTGCAATGCTGCTTTTGACGATTAGGCAGGTTGGAAACTTCGGTTGGCGAGATAGTTGGGTTGATACATGTTTTCTATTTTCTTTTATTTTCTGGACGCACGAGTTACGACAGGGAAGCACTTGGAAGAATTTTACTGTGGTGTGGCGGTGTCGATTATTGAGTTTGAGAACCTGGAGCGCCACTCCAGCAGATGCGAGGAGGGTGAGCCTCCAGAAGAAGTCATAGCTAAGAAATCTGCTGCCTCTCCCCCCAATTCTACTACCGTGTTCGGATCGACCTTGTACAATTCTAGCGCACCGACCTCAACCACTAATAGAAGATATCAGGGGAACGAAAAGAAGCACCACGGAAGTTGGAGAGTATAAGCAGCATCCCAGAAATAATTTTGTTTTTCGCCACTATGGGAATTTACCGGAGGTCTCCATCTATTGACGGACACTACTTTGGCATGTACATGCCAATCATAGCACACTACTTCCATCCTTAATCCCAGTGCCCTCCATGCCTAAAACTCCTCTGGATCGAAACAAACGTGGATGCAACTGGCTGCTAAAAGCAAAATACCACTTCCAAGTTCCTATATGTCTATACCTCACCTTAGAGGGGAGAACCACATGGAGTCTATATATACATGGCAATAAAAAAATGTTATCTTATATTTTCCTTCGATCATATGTACATATGTTTCATGATATATTTGAGATAAACTTGTTGTACCACAATGTACTATTTTCTGACCCTAATACCTACTGCAGTACTACTAAGTAATATATAACATGCATCTACCCCAACCATAATGTTTCATGTGTTGTACACAAGCATTGCATTCACAAGATATTCTGCCATATATAAGTCTGTCCGCAATGGTGATCCGAGTCCTAAAAGAAGGTTACAGGTCATGGATTATACTATGTTTCACTCCAATATTTTCTTTTTTGGAAAGGGAACACACCCAGCCTCTGCATCGTGATGATGCACACAGTTGTTTATATTAATAAGAAAATAAAGATCTGAAGATTACAAAGAGTACAACTCAAGTGTCAGCCACGTTGGCTTCAAGAATCAATCAAAATAAAAATGCCAACATTTTATCAGACACTTTGGCTGAAGATATCTCGAACGACTGCCATCAAGCGAGTACATCTGGTATCCATATGAGCTCGCTGGTCCCGTGGTACAAGAAGGACCACATATGTATTGACTAGGTTGTTTGATTGACAACCTGCAAAAAATGAGCACCTCCGGACTTGTTAAACACAACATTGTTCCTGCAATTTCAAATAGCCCACACAAAAGCACAAGTACCAATTTATATGCGTCTTTTGGCCTTCTTATCAATCCCATCAAGTCAATGCCCAAACATACTAGTCACACACTAGTAGGAAAATATTTATAGGGGAAACGTCACTAGGAGCGTTCTTATGTGATGACACGCTTCTCCAAATTAATTGCAGCGTTTGAATTATTCATATGCTTCCGGTAAATCTTAGCGGAAGCGTGTGCAGGCTGATGAACGCTGCAAGTAATACTTACCGGGTCATGTTGGTGAAGGAAACTATATTAGAAGCGTGCTCCTGTGTAAACTCGCTACCACTAGTCTTCATATTAGAAGTGGTTAGGCGTACTCACACGCTGCCAGTAGTATCCGAGACTATTTAGGGCACACTAAGGACCCAATTGAGTCCTTATTTCTGATTGATCGAGTTCTGGACAGAGACCCCGAGCGCCGCTGTTGCCCCCGCCGTCCAGATCGACTTCTCTGTGTATGCCTTGCTAATCGCATTCTCCAGCTACGTTCCATAGAAAAGAAATCTTCCAGGAGGAGCAAAGCAAAGCGATAAAATAAAGGGAAGAGGCGATGCGACGGGGCCGTCGCCTGACCCTGCCTCCACACGGCCTTTCACCGCCAGTGGACGTTGGGAGTACGTCGAGCTCTTTCACTGCTAGGTCGAGATTCTCGGAACCGCAGAAGAGGAATCGACAGGGACGAGTGCTCCTCGCCGGTTCCGTTTCATGTTGCACTGGATGCACGCGACGGAGAGGAGGCACAGATGGTTCAGTCGCCGGAGGAAGACGGATGGTCTGTCGTCGTTTCGCGGACGAGGAAATCGCCATACGTTGAGTCCTCTGTGCCAGTTTCTTCCTCTTCGCCGTCAGGAGGAAAGATTCAGCTCACCAAGTCAGTGCGGCTAGGCTGGCGGGGTCCTATTCCTCGCCCGCGACGCCCCTTCTGGATCGGCAGGCCAATCTGGATCCTGCTCCTGTTCGAAATTTGCCTGGTGGGGCTAGTTCGCAGGTGGACCTTCTCCTCTCCTCTCCGTGGGCGTATGTGGGCCACAAGTTCAAGGGACTGTGGCGTAATCCAGGGGTGCATGCAGTTAGGGATCTGCGTCTCCAGCCTTCGATAGTCACACCGCCATCGCCAGGGCAGCTGCCTCGGGACCTGCTCGGTGTCCCGCGACTACGCCGTCGACCGTCTTGTCCCCGCATATCCTTGACTCGTTAACTGCTCCGTCTCGGCCTCTGCCACTCGGACCTATGCGAAGGCGCTCTCTTCTCCACCTCCCTCAATGGCGGCTCCTCGACCGACGGGGTTCGCGGGTCTGCTGCAGCATCAGGGTACCTCTTAGATCAGTCCCAGATGATGGCTCCATTGCTGTTTGGTAGAGGTGTCGGGCATGCTGCCCGTATGCAATCGGGAGAGGGGTGCGTGCTGTGACGCCGTACGCCCTGCCTCAGCTCAATCTGTAGTCCTCTATGTCTGTGTCGGTCACGCTCGGGCCGACGGCGGCAAAGAATAGGAATAAGAGGAAGGAGAAGAAACCAGTGGTGCATCCATCTGCGGCCTGCGTTGTTGAAGTTGCGCCGGCTAATAATATTGCTACCGATCTTTCTACGGTGGCGCATGTTTTGGCTGAGGTGGTACTACCGGAGGTGGCCAGGTCAAAGAATAAGCATTATGCTTATTGCAGGGTCCATTCTCATGAGACCAAAGATTGTCTAGTGGAGCATTACAGCTATATCTGCGATAAGATGTTTCATCCTACTGCTAGGTGTATGACGCTCGTCTCTTGAAGCCGTATGCTGGGTTGGCCGGAATTGAGAGTGAGCAGACTATGTTTAGTGACCTCACTCACAATAGTTTGCGGCTGTAGGTTGCTTCAAGTTCTTCTCTTATAGCCATTGTGAAGGTGAAGGGTGCACCTATCACTAGTGTCCAGGGGGCCAGGGGCACCTGTCCCGGTTGCAACCAGATCCGGGACCTATGCCACGCATTGGTCCCGGTTTGTGTGCGCGGGGCAGCAGAAATCGCCTGGAGCATTGGTCCCGGTTCGTTGGGAGATATTGGTCCCGGTTCGTGCCAGGGACCGGGACCAATACCTAGCCACAGGCCACATGGCACGCGAATGAGAATTTGTCCCGGTTCAGGCCACGAACCGGGACCAATGTCCCCCTTCCCCTATATATACTTCCCCAGCCCCCCCCCCCTTCCATCTTTTTTTTTTGCTTGGAGGTGTGAGGGAGGTGGGTGTTTGTGTGTGTTATTTTACTATGCACACGAGGTGTTCGACGAAATTCCCGAGCCACACATAAACTCACTAAAAATGGTATCTTCGACCGAGGTTAACAAACTTATCTTTTTCATCTGTAACTGGTACATAAAAAAGTAGTATTTGTCGATGTACTGTGGTCATTTCTGTATTAATATGTTATTGTAATGTATTTTGATAAACTTAATTATACGATGCAGATGGATGCACGGCAGCGATGGATGTACGGTGACCGACGCACTTCCGAGTATATGGCAGGCCTGAATGCATTTCTTGCTGTAGCTCAGGCGAACAAAGATAATGGCTTCATGTGTTTCCCATGTGTTGATTGTCGGAACGTCAGAGAGCACTCTTCCGAAAGAATCCTTCACGGCCATCTACTTCGGAGAGGTTTCATGCCCAGCTATAATTGCTGGACCAAGCATGGAGAAAGAGGGGTTGTGATGGAAGACGATGAAGAAGAAGAAGAAGATCCTTTGTTCCCTGAATACGACGATACTTCAATGGAAGAGAATGGAGAAGAAGGAGGTGATCAAGAACAGGCATCAGAAGAGCCCGATGATGATCTTGGCCGAGTTATTGCTGATGCAAGGGAAGACTGTGAAAATAAATTGGAGAGGTTGAAGCTGGACAACATGTTACAGGATCACAAAAAATTGTTGTACCCAAATTGCGAAGATGGTAGCACAAAGCTCGGTACCACACTGGAGTTGCTGAAATGGAAGGCACAGAACGGTGTGACCGACAAGGCATTTGAGAGTTTACTTCAACTAATGAAGCCAAAACTTCCAAATGATAACGAATTGCCTGAGAGTACGTACGAAGCAAAGAAAGCTCTCTGCCCTCTAGGATTAGATGTGCAGAAGATACATGCATAGATTAATGACTGCATACTCTTCCGCGGTGAGAAGTACGAGAATTTGGATGAATGTCCGATATGCACTGCACTGCGGTATAAGATCAGAGCAGATGACCCTGGTGATATTGACGGCGAGCCCCCCCCCCCCCCCCCGTAAGAGGGTTCCTGCTAAGGTGATGTGGTATGCTCCTATAATACCACGGCTGAAACGTCTGTTTAGAAACAAAGAGCATGCTAGGTTGTTGCGATGGCACAAAGAAGACCGTAAGAAAGACGGAAAGTTGAGGCACCCCGCCGATGGATCGCAGTGGAGAAAGATCGAGAGAGACTTTCCAGACTTTGCAGGAGAGGCGAGAAACTTATGGTTTGGTCTAAGTACAGATGGCTTTAATCCTTTTGGGGAGCAGAGCTCCAGTCATAGCACTTGGCCTGTAACTCTATGTATGTACAATATTCCTCCTTGGTTGTGCATGAAGCGCAAGTTCATTATGATGCCAGTTCTCATCCAAGGCCCGAGGCAACCTGGCAACGACATTGATGTGTATCTAAGGCCATTAGTGGAAGAACTCCTACAATTGTGGGGCAAACCAGGTGTACGTGTGTGGGATGAGAACGAACAAAAGCCATTTGACCTACGGGCGTTGCTTTTCGTAACCATCAATGATTGGCCTGCTCTTAGTAACATTTCCGGACATACAAACAAGGGATACAATGCATGCACACTTTGTTTAGATAAGACTGACAGTGTTTCTTTGGATAAATGTAAAAAGGTTGTATACCTGGGGCATCGTAGATTTCTTCCGATCAAGCATCCCGTAAGAAAGAAAGGAGGGAAGCATTTCAGAGGTGAGGCAGATAACCGGAAGAAGCCTGAGCTCCGTAGTGGTAATGATATATTAGATATGGTCAAGGACCTAGAAGTAATCTTTGGTAAGGCTGCTAGCAGCCAACCAGTTCCGTACGGCCCTGATAAGCGCGCACCCATGTGGAAGAAGAAATCTATATTTTGGGAGCTACCCTATTGGATAGTTTTAGAGGTCCGGTCTTCGATCGACGTGATGCACGTGACAAAGAATCTCTGTGTCAAACTGCTATGCTTCCTGGGCGTGTATGGGAAGTCCAAAGATACGCCAGAAGCACGGGAGGACCAGCAACGTATGAAAGACCCAAGCAACAAGCACACAGATACAGGGCGCTATTACTTAAGCAGCTACGCTCTTACTAAAGCAGAGAAGGAAATATTCTTTGAAGTCCTTTATAGTATCAAGGTTCCGTCTGGCTTCTCGTCGAATATAAAGGGGATAATAAACATGGCAGAGAAAAAATTCCAAAACCTGAAGTCTCATGACTGCCACGTGATTATGACGCAGTTGCTTCCGATTGCATTGAGGGGGCTTCTACCGGAAAATGTTCGAGTACCCATTGTGAAGCTATGTGCATTCATGAACGCAATATCTCAGCAGGTAATCGATCCAGAAATTCTGACAAGATTACAGAGGGATGTGGTCCAGTGTCTTGTTAGTTTTGAGTTGGTGTTCCCACCATCCTTCTTCAACATTATGACTCATCTCCTGGTTCACCTATGTGAAGAGATTCATATTCTTGGTCCGGTATTTCTACACAATATGTTCCCCTTTGACAGGTTCATGGGAGTCTTGAAGAAATATGTTCATAACCATGCTAGGCCAGAAGGAAGCATCTCGAAGGGCTATGGAACAGAGGAGGTCATTGGGTTCTGTGTTGACTTTATTCCTGACCTTAAGACAATTGGTGTTCCTGAATCGCGGCATGAGGGGAGACTGAGGGGAAAAGGAACGCTGGGAAAGAAAACAATGATACCTAGGGACGGGCATTCTTTCACCAAAGCACACTACACAGTTCTACAAAATTCTATGTTCATGGCTACGTATCTTGAGGAACACAAGAATATTGTACGGTCTGCAAACCCGGGGAAGGATGACTCATGGATTAAACGCAAACACATGGAGACTTTCGGAAGTTGGTTGCAAACACATCTTATAAATGACACCAATGTTGAAGATCAGCTGTACATGTTGGCAGGGTCACCATCTTCGACTATTGGGAGTTTTCAAGGGTACGAGATAAATGGGAATACATTTTACACGATCTCCCAAGATAAGAAGAGCACCAACCAAAACAGTGGTGTCCTCTTTGATACAACAAACGAGAATGGAAAAAATGAAACATACTATGGTTACATAGAGGAGATATGGGAACTTGACTATGGACCTTCTTTTAAGGTCCCTTTGTTCAAGTGCAAATGGGTCAACCTGAATGGAGAAGGGGTAAAGGTAGACCCGCTTTATGGAATGACAACAGTGGATCTCAACAATATTGGTTACAATGACGAACCATTTGTCCTAGCCAATGATGTGGCTCAGGTCTTCTATGTGAAGGACATGTCTTCCAGACCTAAAAAAGAAAAAATAAGGAAACAAATTCATCATACGATGAGCCGAAGCGTCACATAGTTCTCTCAGGGAAAAGAAACATCGTGGGAATCGAGGACACGACAGACATGTCAGAAGATTATAATAAGTTTGTTGAAATTCCACCCTTCACAGTGAAAGCTGACCCCACCATCCCGTTAAATAATGAAGATGCTCCATGGTTACGGCCGAAGCGATCATAAGCAAGGGACAAGGGTTCATGGACCATCGCTACACGAAGAAATTTCAGAAGACTAACAGGGATGTTGTTGGTGATGTGTAATAGTAAACGTGGAATACATGATCATAGTTCTGTTGAAAAAGTGTTCAAAAATATTCTGTAATAATAAACGAGATTTTGTTAGCCAAAATGATATTTATACCTATTCTGTGATTATGAACGGAGTAGGTGCAAGTTTGACCAATAATTTGTATTGACCGGTCAAAAGCTGGCAAGCATTGAGTGCTTGACAACTATGACCAGCCTGACTTCATTATCATCTCAACCAGCGGCCACCCACGCACTTTTCTGTTTCTCTCTCCTCCGTATCGTCCATTGAGATGTGCTTTGCACACAGGGCCGCTGTAACCAACCCTGTGTCAGCCATATGGGCTTTGCCTTATGGGCGTCATATATTCTGCGCAGATATTGCAGGCACACTTCGAAGTGATAGTACCGATACCATCCTGGAGAAAGTTGATTATTTTGCAAGCAAAGCTGCATGACAAATCTTCCTTGAGCACTTTCTGGTTCAGAGTAAACCTTCGAAGGAAAACTATGGTTTTTCTGTTGTAGACGAAGATCTCAAATTCACCGTGTCAATAAGGTACAACTCGCTTTGTCGAACTTTATATAAATCACCCGGATGCCTTGTATGCTCTGGACTGAATCGGAAGATCACAAGAGAAAACAAAAATTATAAGATATTTATATTCAAATTATATGCAAATAGTAAAGTAATTAATAGTTTCAATAGTTAGAATAATTATTTAGTTAAAAAAATGGATTTGAATTAGTTATGCAAATTCTAGCACTTTTCACGTTGGAATTTTTGTCAAATTCTAAAGTATGTAGAAGTTATTAATGTGCAAACTTAAACAATTTTCAAATTTTGGCGCTAAAAAATTTGGACGCGCAGGGGGCACCAAATTTCGAAAAATGTTTTGGTCCCGGGCCGTGCTACCAACCGGGACCAAAGGGGGGTACCTCTAGTCCCGGTTGGTGGCACGGGCCGGGACTAGAGGCCCAGTTGTATAAATATCACGGCCCTCTCCCAGGCCGAGCCACCACCCAGGACAGCGGACTAGCCTTGGCGAAGCCCTGCCGGCAACGGGAGTGGATAGGAAGATCCCGCCGGTGCTGGTTCCGCCGGCGGGGTTGAACTAGACACGGGGGGACGAGTTTTGGGACGGGAATGCGTAGATATATTAAAAAAAAAGGCCGAAGGCCGGGATTACATGGGGGGCGCGGCGCGGCCACAGACGGCCGGCCGTGTTTCTTGTCGGCGACGGCCCTATTGGCCGTCCTTCTACGTGCTACGGGGGCGGCGGCGCGGCCACAGGAGGCCGGCCGTTTCTTGGGGGGGTAGCCTAGTCCTCCTCATCGGAGGAGATGCAGTGGTAGTCCGGTGTCTTCCACAGGTGGGCAGGCAGCTGAGGGGGCCCCGCCGGGTGCGGCGGGAGGAAGTGCTGAGGGGGCCCCGCCGGGGGCATCGGGGGTGGCGCTGGCGGCGGCAGCATCTCCTCTTCCGGCCGCTCCGGCGACCATTGGCCACCGATCCAGGCCCAGCTCATGCCGTACTCGAGGCCTGGGGGCAGCGGCTGCGGGTCGGGCATGTCCTCCCGCGCCTCCATCTCGGCGGCCATGCCCTGCAGGAGATCTCCCGCTGGAGGGAGCGGCATCGCGGCGGCGTCGGCGGCCGCGTTGGCCAGGACCTGGTGCCACCGCTTGATCTCGTCCTCGACGAGGGTGCGGCGGGACTCCTCGTAGGCGGCCTCCAGCCCGGCCTGGAGCTCGGGGTCGTCGTCGTCGGCCTGGGGCTCGGGGATGTCCTCCTCGAGCCACAGCTCCGGCTCCCTGCCGGGCGCTGGCGCGGGGTAGTCGTGGACGTCCTGCTCCGGGGCCGTGGGGATGAAGGAACGGCGGCGCTGGTCGTGCTCCTGCTGGACCAGACGGCCCAGTAGGGGGAGCTGCGCGCGTACGCGCGGTCTCTGAGGAGGTGGGCCGGCAGGAGCGCGCGCCGGCGGTCGATCTCCTCGCGCATGGCCTCATTTGTCGGCGGCGGCGGCACCGGGATGCGCTGCGGGTTAAGGTGCCAGCCGTCCGGGAGATGGACGTCCGGCCAGAAAACCGGCGTGGCCCGCTCCCAGTGCCATTCGGCCTCCTCCTTCCGGACATAGCGGCGGAACCGCTTGCCCGGCGCTGCGAGAGGCGGCGGGCGCGCTGCCTGAGGTGGTGCGTGGACGCGCGGCTGCCCCCCGATCCGGATGCCTCCCGGACCGAAGCCGAACGCCTCCGGAGGCGGTGGGGGGACGGCGGGGCGTCTCTGGCCAGCGCCGCTGGAGGACCCGGCCTCATGCTCGTTCTTGGCGCGCTTGAACCAGCGGCGGGGCGACATGGCGGCTAGGGTTGGGTGAGCTTGGACGCGGCCTGGGTGAGTGAGGGGTACAGGCGGCGGGGGCCCTTTAAAAAGGACGAGGGAGGGGCTGGCATGCCAACCGGCGGTCGGAACGTGGCGGCGGTTGCAGGCGGCCATGAATGCGCGGGGGAGCCGAGGCGTGCCGTTCGTGGCCACGCGCGCGCGGGGAAGTGGAGGCGCGGGAAGACGAGGCGGCCCTTTGACCGCGCGTGACTATAGTCCTACTTTAAAGGACCGGGCAAGCCACCCCCTAGGTCGCTGGCCAGTGGCCCCTTTGACCCCGCGTGGCCTGTGGCCCTCTGACCGCGCGTGACTATAGTCTTACTTTAAAGGACCGGGCAAGCCACACCCTAGGTCGCTGGCCAGTGGCCCCTTTGACCCCGCGTGGCCTATGGCCCTTTGACCGAATGTAGCCAGTGGGCTTAATAAAAGACGCGGGCCACTGGGCTTAATTAAATACGTGGGCCGGTGGACGCAGTTCGGGGAAAACTAAGGAAATGGGCCTTACCAACCGTGGGCCAGTGGGCCAAATACAGTTTTTCCAGAGGAGACATTCATCCCGGTTCCTAACACGAACAGGGACGAAGTTCATGTCCAGGTTCGCCACGTGGGCCATACCTAACCATCCCGGGTCCTGGCACAACCGGGACCATTGGGGGAGGGCCATTTGTCCCGGCCGGCCCATCCCGGTTGCACAACCAGGACAAATGGGCCTTACCAACCGGGACTAATGCCCCCGTTTCCACTAGTGTATGTCGGTGGAGATTGTTCAGACTATGGTTGCTCGTATCAGTTACTACAGTTAGCGTGGAAGTGGGAAGCCATACCGCATGGGGAGAATTCTTTCCTGGTCAACTTTCCTTCGATGCAGGATTTGGTCATAGTGGACGACTTTGACATGGGGTACCTAATCAGGAGTCCCGCATTGCTATCGGGGTATGGAAGGAGGAGGAAATCATGCCTACGGAGGATCTTACGCCTACTTGGGTTCATGTTTCTGTAGTATCGCACACTGTTCGTCATTTTATGGGTCTATGGGGGTGGGAAATCTCATTGGCAAGACAATGGATGTTGATTTGCTAGCTATTCGGCGCCACAATGTTGTCAGAATTTTGGTTGCTATGTGGAATCCATCGCTGTTTATATCAAAGGTTGTTAAACGTTTGTTATTCGGAAGGGGTATTCGTTCTGGTTTTATAGGGAGATAGCTGATTATGTCCCCGACACGGATTTTATTCCTTCCATTTGGAAGCGTCATGAAAAAGAGGATGATGGGAAGGGCATGGATGGAAATTCCCGTGATGAGTCTACGGAGCAGAATGCCTCCAAGGCCGTGGATGGGGACACGTCGATGCCTCGGGTGCAACAGGTTACGGGTACGGCAACTTCTGCGTCTGGACTGTTTGGGGTGGATTTTGCTCTCCATGGATCTACGGTGATCCTAACCTGCAGACACCAATGGGGAAAAGAAATTGTCTGCTCGCGGAGACGCAATCCTTGCCGTCGTCTCACTGCGAAATGCATCGGGTCCTGCTTCTCTGCATGGTCTGGAGGTGGATGAACTGAAGAAACCGGCTGCTTCTGCTCTGGAATCAGCTCCTGCCGAGTTGGGTTCGGCCCAGCATCTCGTGGCCCACTTGGATAGGACTATGCCTGGTGCGATGGTTGAGGTGGCTGCTGATGGGTTGCTGTCCCGTGCCAGCAGCCCGATGGGCTCCCCTTCGGGTACGGTGATGCTGCAGCCTAGGGAAACAGGGGAGGCTGAGTTGGCTGCTGGGCCAATTCCAGGAGATGTTTCATTGCTGGCCCAAGATGCTATGGAATTTATTCCTGAGCCTATGGCCTGTACAGATGCATCGATGGCTAATGCTGCTGTTGGCTGTGTTGTGGAACAACATCTTCTGCTGCAGCAGGCCGTGGTGTCCGGCGTCGGCACGCAGGTCGTGACCGAAGTGGTTAACGAGTATTTTGTTGGGGCTGGATAGTTAGCTGATGGAGGTCCAAACCTAGAGGTGAAGATGTCTGGGATGGTGCCACTGGACACTGTGGATGGGCCATTGGCGCCCCAGTGGGCATCGGCCTCGACAGATGAGGGGTCTCGGTGGGGGGTCGAGTCTACAGCGACACTTCTACCCCCAACTAAGGCACCTTTGTGCGGGAGGACGAGGCACGCGATTGCAGCAGATGAATCGTCTTGCACGGATGAGGACTCAATGGCAAGGGCAATGCTTCACAAGGCCGAGCAAAACACCATCGACAACTATGTATGAAAAATAATCGTATTATTGATTCTTCAAAGTCTTTTCTATCTTTTTTACAATTCTAATATTTCTTCTAAGTTGAGTAAGGTAGAAATTTCTTTGGGTACTAGTGATACACATATTACTTTATCGAATAAAACACTAAGGCATTTGGAGTATGACCGGTTAACAGTCATTCCAAAAGCCATGTGTAATTCGGTTTTGCCCGGTGAAGATGAGGAGGAACAACATCACACAATTGATGTCCAGCTCCTCTCACATATGAGGCGATGCTCGGTTCATTATATGACCTGAAAGCGTGTGACCGGAGGTCTAAAACACACTCTTAAAAAAAATCAAAATCATCGTGCAAAAATAACATGTGTGGTGAATAAATTACAGTTGGGCAATTGATAGATATTGAAACATTCATGAAATGATGGTTACTATGTGATTCATGCGGGCATTACAACAAGAATCATAGACCGTTATCCAACCGCATCTATGACTAGTAATTCACCCTCAGAATATCATCCAAACATTTTTTGGGCATTAATTCTCAAGCAACAGATAATCGTATTAAGAAAAGTGTGTAATATAAACAATGTAAACATCGTTGTTTTTCCCTAATGGCGACAACACATGCTCCATCTGTCATGTTTCTGTCACTCGAGCACAGATGCAAACGAGGCATAAACCCACTATCGATCATAAATACTCCCTCTTGGAGTCACTAGCATCTACTTGGCCAGAGCATCTACTAACAACGGAGAGCATGCAAGATCTTGAATAATATACACATGAAGATAACATGATAGATTGATAATCAAGAGACATATCATTCAATATTCATCGGATTCCAGCAAACACAACATGTAGCATTATAATAAGATGATCTCAATCATGTAGGGCAGCTCACGAGATCTGAACATGAGGAATAAATAGAAGAGAACAAACATCTAGCTATTTCTATGTATCAGTAGTCCAAGGATGAACTAATCACGCATCATTATCGAGGTGGGCATGGTGGTGTAGAGCCCTCCGGTGATGATTTTCCCTCCCGGCAGGGTGCCGTGGAGAACTCCAGAACCCTCCGAACTCGGGTTGACGATGACGGCGGCATCGGGTGTTTTTCGTGGAAAAGTGGGATATATCTAGGGTTTAGTATCCGACGGGATTGTGTAGGCGAAAGGGAAACGTCGGTGGGCGTCCAGGGGGACCACACCACCCCATGGCGCGGCCAAGGTGCGTGCCTCCCTATGGTGCGGGGCCCCTATGGCCCCCCACCGGGCCTCCTCTGGACTCCGTGTGCGCGACAACTTTCGAAGACTTATGGTTTTCCAATTTTCCAATTCCGAGAATATTTGCATAACGACTTTTCTGAAACCAAAAACAGAAAACATGAACTGGCTCTATGGCATCTTGTCAATAGGTTAGTCCCAGAAAATCGATAAAATAGCATAAAGTGTATAGCAAACATGTAGCAAGTAACATGAAAACAACATGGAACATCAGAAATTATTGATACGTTTATGACGTATCACTCAACAAACAAGTATTCTTAATATCTAGCACCACAATACCCAATCCCCCCGATCTTTTGGCCAACAGACTATATTCCATTTAGTTAACTGATGTTTAAGTCTCTTAGTATCACATTGCCAAAAGAAACGAGACCGGTAGAAATCCACCCTTTTTGTAACCCCGGTAGGTATCTCGAAAAAGGACAAAAGGAACATAGGTAGGCAGGTGAGAACCGAGTTTATCAAAATGAGACGGTCCCCATATGACAACAACTTTTCAACCCATGAACTTAATTTTTTCTCGAATCGATCCTCCACCACTTTCCAATCTTTGTTCGACAACGTTCTATAATGAATGGGAATGCCTAGATACTTAAAAGGTAAGTGACCGATATCACAACCGAAAATGTGACGGTATTCCTCCAGTGAGTTCAACGCATCTCCAAAAAAGTAATCTCGCTCTTATGAAAATTGATCTTTAATCCCGACAATTCTTCGAACATTGCTAGGATAAGTTTCATATTAATAGCCTTCTCGATATCATGCTCTAAAAATAATATGGTATCATCAACATATTGTATAATTGAGAGCCCTCCTTTGACCAGATGTGGTATTAGCCCACCGATTTGACCATCCTCCTTTGCACGAGCAATTAGAATGTCCAACATGTCAGCTACCAAAGTAAACAAAATAGGAGACAGAAGATCTCCTTGTCTTAAGCCTTTGAGTGTTTGAAAATAATGACTAATGTCATCATTAACTTTTGTTCCAACACTCCCGCCTTGAACAAAACAAGCTACCAATTCACACACGAAGGTGGGAATCCTTTCATTCTTAAGACTTGTTGCAAAAAAGACCAATTCACCTTGTCATATGCTTTTTAAAAATAGATTTTGAAAAGCACACCATTCATTTTCTTTCTCTTGATCTCATGGATTATTTCATCTGAAATTATTATCCCCTCTAAAATATTTCTTCCCGGAAGAAAAGCAAACTGAGTTGGTCTAATAACTCGGCTGGCGATGGACGTAACTCTATTCATACCCACTTTTGTAAACACCTTGAAACTCACGTTTAAGAGACATATAGGTCTGTATTGCTCAATGCGATGTGCATCTTCTTTTTTGGGCAGCAAAGTAATCACTCCAAAATTGAGCCTATAAAGTTGTAAGTCACCTATATGGAGCTGGGAAAACATATCCATAATATCGCTTGTGATAATGTCCCAACAATGTTGACAAAATTCAACAGGGAACCGTCTGGTCCCGGTGCTTTATTATGCTCCATTTGAAAAATCGCATCCTTCACCTCCTTTTTTGTAAAAGGAGAAGTGAGTATCAAATTTTGTTCGGGTGAGACTTGGGGAATATCATGGGTCGTATCTTCTATCAAAGAAACAAAACTCGGGTCCGCAGCACCAAATAGTTTTTTTTATAATAATCAGATATGAAATGTTTCAAGTTCTCCTCTCCAACAATCGTGCCCTCGTCTTGTTCTAATTGGAAAATTCGTTTTTTTTATGTTTACCAATCGCTAGGATATGAAAGTATTTCGTATTACTACCCCCTCCTCAATGTGTTTGAACTTAGCCCTCTGCGCCCATTTTGATTCCTCATAACGCATTTAGCTAGACCCTCCTCAACCTCCTTCTTAGCAGCCCGCTCGGCATCACTTAAAGGATTATTCCCCCTTTATATTGAGCTGGTCTATCAATGGAATAAGCTTTTGTTTCAACATTTTATGCTTTCCACTAAGATTCTTCGGCCATCCCCTAAGGAATTGACGCAAGTGACGTATTTTATTCTTTCACCGTTCAATCCGAGACGTACCCGATGTTACGGAGATCCACTCTCGTCGAATCATCTCATAAAACCATGCATGGCGTAACCAAGATAGTTCAAAAGAGAAAGGCCTCTTGTTACCTAAATACGATTGCTCCCCCGAGTCCAATAAAAGTGGCGTATGATCAAACCCCATCCTAGCCAACGCATGAACAAAAAAGAGCTGATATTTTTTTCCCCACTGAATACTCGTTAGAAAACGATCCAACTTCTCGTACGTTGGTATCGGTCTTCTACTAATCCACGTGTATTGCCGACTCGAAAGTTGTAATCCTTAAAATCTAGGCTCTCTATTAATTATGACATTAAAAATAAAGGGCTAATGTGCGTTAAAATTATCGTTATTCTTCTCCTCCTGGCTCCTAATAATATTAAAGTCCCCCACAACCAGCAACGGGAGATCCTTATTCTCACAAATTCTCACTAGTTCCGATAAAAACTCAGGTTTTTTGAGTCTTGGTTGCCCCGTAGACTACAACCAGACCCCACAAAAACCTATCCACTTTTGTTTTTACATGAAATTTAGCACAGAACGTCCCAGACACAACGGTTTCTGCTGAGAGTGTTGCGTTATTAAAACCAATCAGCATGCCACCTGAACATGCACTAGGTGGTAAACAAAACCACGTAAAGTCTCTACCTGCGGCTAAAATTCGAAGGAAATGAGTAGAAAACGAATCAGTACTCGTTTCCAACAAGGCTATAAAAACTAGATTATGATCTTTTACAAATACATGAACCGAAAGATGTTTAGCATGATCTCCAAAACCGTCACTATTCCAAATCAAACCTCTCATTGTTACTTATTAAGTTTTCTTATCTGTACGTGCACTTCTCCTAGCTTTTGTAAATGCAGTTGTTGTTGTCTTAAGGTTAGGTTTAACCAAAGAAACATGTGGCATTAGATCCTTTTGATCCTTCTCCACGTCATCATCAACATTATTCAAGTCCTCACTTAAATTTGATGGTGTTTTCAAAACTAGATTATTACTCGAATCGTCAACCGAGTGATTAAAATTATTCTAAAGATAAATAATTGATCTTGCTTTTTCCTTATCCATTAACCCCGAAATCGATAACCTTTGTTTTTCCTAGAGAAATTCCTAGCCTATCCGCCCTAGACAAAATATCAGAAGCAGAAAACTAACGAAAAGATAATTTTGCGTATGAACCGGTACCTTTAGAAAAAGTCGCCTCCTTGCGCTCCACCAAAACCTTCGTTCGCTCTGGTTATGGAAGATTTGCGTCCAACTTAGCACATAGTCGTGGAGTAGAGGGCACCTCCCCGTAGTCTCCAATGCCACCAAATGCGAACACCTCCGACTCCGTAGGCCTCGTCCGGGTAAGCATAGTTCCTCTCGACCTCAGCCCGTCTGGCTTAGGGGAGAGGAGTTCCTCCTTGGCAACGAAAAAATCCAAACACACAGTAACATCCAACCTGTCTGGTTGGGGTGTTGGCATCACCTCCATGTTCAGTTCTTGAGCAAATCCCCTTGGTGTCATAGCTAGGAACCGAAACCCCAGAGCACATGGTGTTGCGGCCTTCTCATGACTCTCTTGGTGTGCCACGCCCGAGGAACCAAGACGTTCCATGTAGCGCGCCGGTGCAGATGCATAAACCAGGCGCAACCCGGCAGTAGCGTTAGCGTCCACCCGTTGGTGGTCTTCCGCGGCACGGAAAAGCTGCCCGATAGCAGCTTCCACTCACTGGTTGATATCCACGGTAGATGAATTCTGCCTGGCAGAAGGTAACGATGCCACGGGCGTAACCACGTGTGCCCTATGCTCCTCGTGCTCAATGCCTTCAACAAGAGCACTCGTGGGTGAAACCCCTGATATCAATCCCATATCATCTGTTTCATCATTTACAGGGGCACACGCAACACTTCCATAAGCAAGATCAACAAACTCCTTACGGGATAATTTAAAAGAAGAGGCCACCAAAGGAGATAAGACAACGCCAGATGTAAACGTATTTTGGTGCCCCCTACCAAACCACCCCAAGAAGATAAGCTCGGGGAAACCAGACTTCTCGGTCTCCTTACTCATAGTACCCCCATCCTTCTGATACTCCTTTTCCTTAAGATCATCATTTCCATTGTCTTTGTGATCTTGATCATTTTTCTTGTCCACAGCCATCTCATCATCCATATCCCTATTTGTATTCTCAACAAAGAATTTCAACTCATAGAATCCATCCTTGATAAAGACTGCCCACTTGTCTGGAACCAACGAATAGTCCACACAACCCACCAAAATTCTCAAAACCCCATGCCTTCTTGTGTATTTGATGTCCACTTTCAAAGTTTTCCCAAAAAGAGAGCCTAAGATCCAAAGGATCAAAAAATCCCCTCTATAGATAGGAGGCATATCACAACACCAATCGAAATCTCCGGAAGCAACCAAAGGGGTTTCATCTCAACAGCCCACGACTCCACAATAATGACACAATTACGGTTAGGCACGTGGCAAGCACCAAAAACTTTCATCCTCTCTAACTCGGTCTTTGATGGAAAGGAAACTTTGAAGACGTTTTCTCCAACCTACAACACTTCCCACCTAAACCCTTTCGATTGTACCAACCGTTGAAGTTGTGAAGTAATTTGTTCCATAGATAACTCACCATCCGAGACAGATAATTTAGCAAGACGAGCTGAATCAATTTTTGGCCTATATGCTGCTGTCGGAATAGCCACATAAAAAGTGAGGCCCTCGTGAATGAAACCATGTGTGACCACCTGCTGCTTGACCACAGAAAGTAGCGGGCACTGATACGTCCATTTTGCATCACTATTTTATATCATAATTTTCTGTTATTCATCGATATATTTCATGTTATGATGCATCTCTTATGTTATTTCTTCTTATTTTGCATGTTTTATAATTTTGGGAGAATAAACATCGGGACCAGAATTTTGATGGAAAAAGCACCGTCGAGATATCATATTTCAGAAGATCAGAAGAAGAAGGGAGACATTCGGGGGTTCCTAAAAGTCCAGAGGAAGAACATAGCCAGAAGGGGAGCCAGAGGGGGGCACCAGGGGCCCACACCTAGGGCTGACGCGCCCTCCCCCTGGCCGCGCCACCTAGGGGTGTGGCCACCCTGGCCTACCTCTGGGGGTCATCTTTGGCGTGCTTGACCCCCTGGGAACCCTAAGCCTCATTCCATCCCCGAAGAATTATTCCACCGCCGCCTCGGGGCGGAAAACACCAGTGAGAGAAAAGCTCTCTGGCAGGGAGAAATCTGCCGGGGAAATTCCTCTCCGGAGAGGGGAAATCACCGCCATCGTCACTGACATCACTCCGGGCATCATCAAGATCGTCATCATCATCATCAACACCAGCACCATCACCCTAATCATCCACCTTCATCCCGTTGTAACAATTAGGGGTCTCTATCGTTGTTTCGCATTAGATCTCTCTCCCGGTGTAGATTACTTGTTAGTAGTTGATGCTTGTGAGATTTATCGGTGTTTACACTTTATGACCAGATTGTTATCATCCATTATATCACCTCTTATCATGGTCCATATGATATGTTGTGAGTAGTTCGTGTTGTTCTTGAGGACATGGGAGAAGTCAAGTTGTTAGTAGTGAAGTAATGTTGAATAATAATTCATGTTTGATATTTAAGTTGTGGTGTTATTCTCCTAGTGGTGTCACGTGAACGTCGACTACATGACACTTCACCATTTATGGGCCTAAGGGAATGCATCGTGTATTTGGCTACTAATTGTGGGGTTGCCAGAGTGACAAAAACCTAAACCCCCCTTTAGGAAACCATTACACGAGGGAGCGTAGGATACCGGAGTTTAAAGCTGTGGTTAGATTTATTTCTTAATTACTTTCTTGTAGTTAAGGATGCTTGCAAGGAGTATAATCACAAGTATGTATTAGTCTTGGATGGAACGGTACATTAGCATAGGTTCACCCACACAACACTTATCAAAACATCTAACATTATTCAGCTGCATGGAACAAAAGCACTTGACAGAAACCTCCCGTGTATCCTCGAGAACGTTTGTTAATCATGAGTAAACTCACTGGCTTGTCCTTTGATGAAGAAAGGATTGGGCCACTTGCTGCAATTATTATTACTGCATTTTATTTACTCGCACTTTATTTATCTGCAATATCAAAAAATCCTACAAATCTATTTTCCAGTATTTACAGTTATTCCTTCATCAAAACCGCTTGTCAACACCTTCTGCTCTTCGTTGGGTTCGACACTCTTATTTATCGAAAGTACTATGATACACCCCCTATACTTGCGGGTCATCATGCACTCCTCAGGAACATGGCTCGAACCCTCACAGTATTCGCACACCTCGATAGGACAATCCGCGCTTAGATGTCCTGGTGCGCCACACCAGTAACATTTAGATTTTTTTTGCTTTCTTTGCCCCTTCGTCAAAACCCTCAGAAACCAAAGCCTCCTTTAGGATCCATAGCCACAGACTGCACTTTGGCACATAAACAGGACCTGGGGTAGAACGGCTAGGTGCCGCAGCTCAATTGCTCTGCCCCGCAGCAATTTGGGCCGAAGCTGCCTGCTCGGCAGCCAAAAAACGCACGCCGCTGCCGGCCTGATCTTGCACCGCCAGAGGCCGCGAAGTCTTCCCCGTCGTCACTTGTGCATGCAACACTTAGGTGACTTGGCGAAGTACTGCTGCCACCATCTCCTCCTGCACCCTCGGTGTCCCGTTGCTCACCGACGGGTTGTTGGCGCGGCCTCCGCCACGGCCGCGATAAGAACACGAGTAAGATCGGCCATTGTTGTACCCACGGGCTCCATATGGGCGACATTATCCTCCTCCGTTGTTCCCATACCCATCATTGTTACCAAAACCAGATCTAGCGTTGAAGTTACCGAACCCACCTCCATTGTTACCATTCAAACCATTGTTCCTCTGCTGAAAATCACCCTGATTCAACGCACCGCTTGGTCCTCCATGGTGATAACCCCGTAGCCACGCCCCGCGAGTGAAATCTCATGATCCCTCTAATGATTTTGGTGATGATGATAACACGGGTATCATCTATCTAACAGTGTTGTTTTAGTCTGTGCAGCTATTATCTCAGATGCTTATTGTTATATTCTTTACGGAAAATCAAAGAGAAGGCCTACATTCTGGTTTCTATGCCACCGGATTTTTCACCGAATTTTTCAGTATGCACACCGGAATTTCCGGTGCCTATGGGGCGGAATATCCGGCCCCAGCACCGGAATATTCCGGCCCTCTCTTGGCGTCCCCAGAAACGACTAAGTGTTTTCACTGCCCGCGGAAAGAAGCCAGGGAGGAAATTTGCCCCGGAAATTTCCGGTGCAAAAATCCGGCCCTCTGGGACTTAGCGAAAAATGGAGTTCTCCCAAGTGCCCGCGCACAGAAGGTGGGGCGGAAATTTGCCCCGGAAATTTCCGGTGCAAATATCCGGCCCCTGGTCCTTAGCAGTTTTTCGTCAACGAGCTGGTGCCCGCGCGCAGAGAGGGGGGCGGAGTATTGGGGCAGAAATTTCCGCCCCCGGATATTTCAAATATCCGCCCCCCGGACTATTCAAAAATCCGGCCCAAGCTGACCGGAAATTTCCGCTGCTAGCACCGGAATATTCCGGCCCTGGAGGACTGCAACGGTCAGAAATTGGAGGAGCCTATAAATAGTTGTCTTCTTCCTCTAGATAGGTAGCTCGTCCATTCCTCTCTCTCCTCCATTGTTGTAGAGCTCAAAACGCCCCGATCTCCCTCCTCCTCCAACCAAACTCGATGCCCTTCAAGGATCTCATGGAGGAGGACTAGATCTACCTTTCTACCAAGCCAAAACGTGTGTACCCACACCAAAACTCTTGGGATCTTGTAATCTCTTGGTTGCTTTGTCATCCAAGCGAAACCCTAGTGCTTGTAGCTTCCACCATGTAGCAAGAAGCTTCGATTGTTGAGAGCCTCCATCTCACTTGTGGAGTAGCCTCAACCCCTTGTAAAGGTTTGGTCAACACCTTCAAGTCGACCTCATAGTGGAAACGAGAATCTCCCTCACCGGAGAAGCTCAAGGAGAACAAGGTGTGCACATCCGTGCTATTGAGGAGCGCCTAGGTGGCTCCCCACCTCTGCAACGTAGACGTACTTCTTTTAAGAAGGAACTACGGGAAACATATCCTTGTCTCCGTGTTTTTCACTTGTTGTTATCTTGTACCGTTCCTTTATTTCCGCTGCTACTTGTTCCGTACCACCTAGGGTATTCACTTAGTTGCACATTTAGGTAATCAAGCATTTACTTTCTTAAAGCCCCCATTAAAAGTGAAAAAGAAGTAAAATTTGTAGGTCACCTATTCACCCCTCCCCCCCCCCCTCTAGTTGACCATATTGCACTTTCAATTGGTATCAGAGCCTCGGCTCTTTTATCGGGCTTAACTGCCTAAGAGTAATCATGGTCAACGGAGATGATCCCGAATCTTCTAAGGAGGAGCTCTCCAAAATGGCCGACACTATAGCCAACCTAGAGACAACGGTTTGTACCATTCAAACCCAATTGTCCAAGGTTAGCTCTAGTGTGGGCTCGGAGGTTTCCTCCATCAAGAAGATGTTGGAGAACATGATGGGTAGAACCAAGGGGCCTTCTCACTCTCCCCATGTCACCGATGAGGATAGTTCGGATGAGGAAACAAATCCGGATATTTACGAAATCGAAGAGAACATTGCCAAAGCTAAGGCTAAAGCCGCACAAAAGGCTAAAGCCAAAGCTAAGGAGAGTGACGGTGGCTCCAAGTCTCAAACGGCTAATGGTTTGGGGTCCAATTCAAAAGTTCCACCACCACAAAACTATGATTCTATCCACCCAATCGTTTCCATGCCACACATCCTTAATGTTGGAGTTCCACCCATCCTTAACACTAACGAATTTTCCTCTTGGAAGTTTGAAATGGAATCTCACATTTCAGGATCGTGTACCGCATTGTGGAGAAGTGTGATCCATGGATTTCATACTCATGACCCAAGCAACTTGACTCCAAGGGAGGATGTTGAATCTCAACTCAACAAAACTGCTCTCGTTATTATCCAGAAGGCTCTCCCAAGGGAGCATCTCACTCACATCCGCGGTTGCAAGACCGCCAAGGAAGCTTGGGACAAACTTGACACCTTGTTTCAAGGAAATGCTAGCATTCAGTCTTCCAAGTATGATGTGGCCATTGACAACTCCGAGAACTTCGTTATGCAAGAGGATGAGACTCCTGAAGAGCTCTATAGAAGAGTTGTCACTCTCGCCAATCAACTGGGAGACTTTGGCAAGGAAGAAATCACCGATGAGTGGATAAAGAGGAAATTTGTCAAGGCTATCACACCCTTCGAGAAGAATCTCGCCACTAGTATCCGGACAAGAGCGGACTACAACACTCTCAACTCCATTGGTGTTCTTAGTGAGTTCATCGCAATCTCTCTCTCACACAAGAGTGCGGATGATGCTCTAGCTCGCTCTAGAGGGATGGGAAAGTCTCCCAACCTTGCATTGAAGTAAAAGGCAATGGCCCGGGTTGATGAAAGTGAAGAAGATGATGATGATGAGGAAGACTATGAAGACACTTACACGGGAGCTCACAAGTGCACTGCCCTTGCTATGCATGGATATTGGAAGAGATGGGAAGCTCACAAGGCCGGATCTCCAAGGCCTCCACGAAACAAGAACTACAAGAAGAAGGGGGAGCGACCAAGGACATGCTACAATTGTGGTAGCGCTAACCACTTCGTGAAGGAGTGCCCCTTTGAGCCAAGAGAAGAAAACGAAGGCAAGCTTGTTCGCAAGAACAAGACCAAGCCTCCTCAAAACAAGAACTTCGCAAGGAAGGTGGCAAGGGCTCTCTACGTGCAAGAAGGGGTGGTTCTTGAGACTTACATCTCCGGAGATGAAGGAGAAGATGAGGTAGTTGGAGTTGCTCACATCGCCAAGGCCACCGCATCCTCACCTTCGATCTCTCTATTCGAATCCCCCAATGAGAATGTGGCTACCCGACCTACATGTGTTATGGCAAAAGCCACTTCGGTATGCTCTCCCAACTCCAAGACCATTGTCACTAACCCTCCTTCGTTATTGGATTGTGTTGAAAATGCTTGTGAGGAGGATAGTGAGTCTAATGAGTTAAGCATATGGCTATCTAGCCTTAAAGGTGAGACCAAGGAAAAGGTGAACTCCCTTTTGAGGCAACTTGATGAGGCTAACTCTCTTGTTGATGAAAAGGAGGAGATCATCATGACCTTAGAAAGCCATGGAGGTCACACTTGCAATGAGCAAGAGCTTGAAAAAGCACTTGATAATGAGCGTTCCATTTGTGCCTCACTTGAGGAGAAATTGTCTTGCCTTGAAGAAAACTTTGCCATAAGTGTCTCTAAGCTTAGGAAGGAGAATGCTCAATCTCTTGATTTAATTAAAAATCTTGAACATGAAGAATTGAAGCTAGGAATTGCTCACGAGGAACTTGGCACTCGCCATGAAAAACTTGAAAAGGAGTTCATGTCTCATAAGGAAATTCATGACAAATTAACCAAATCTCGTGACAATCTTCTAGCCCAACTATCAAACAAGCAAGTTGTATCCACTTCACTTTATAGCTTGAATGTCTTGCCTAGCAATGCTTGTAGTACAACTAATCTTGTAGGAAATGAGAAGAATCCCCATGAGATTGCTTCTCAACGTGCCAACAATGGAAAGGAGGGACTTGGCTATATAGCCAAGTCAAAGAAGAAGTACAAGAAGAAGAGAGTCACCTCCCCCTCACAAGAAGTAAGATTTGTGAAAGAGGGAGAGGTGACCAAAAGGAAGGAGACCAACACCATTGTGGGTGGTGAGACCTCTAGGGGGAGCACCACTCACAATAACTTTGCCGGGAAATATAATCCATCTTATGTTCTTATGAAGTCTAGAGATGGTAATGTATATGCTAAATATATTGGTACTTCTTATGGTGACGATTATCATTGGAGTATTTGGGTTCCTAAGACCCTTGTCGCTAACATGAGAGGACCCATTCAAAGATGGGTCCCTAAATCAAGAAACTAATCTATTGTAGGGAAGTGCTTCCGGTTCGAGCAAATGGACGGTGGATAGTGGTGCATCCCAACATATGACCGGAAGCAATGACGCAATGAGTGATATTCATCCTCCATTACCTCATCTCAATTGCGTTACTATTGGTGACAACTCCGAACTAAAGGTATTGGGACGAGGCAAGGTAGCAATCTCAAATGACTTGTCAATTGAGAATGTTCTTCTTGTTGAGTCCCTTGGCTACAATCTCATCTCGGTTATTCAACTTGCTAAAAGTGGTTTTACCTCTTTCTTTAATAAGGAGAATGTGATTGTCACTTGGGAAACGACTCTTAAAGTAGCCTTTGTTGGGCATGTCGAGAACGGCATGTATGTAGTGGACTTCTCCAAAGGAGACACGTGTGTCGCGACATGCCTAATGGCTAAAGTTGATGTGGGTTGGCTATGGCATCGCCGGTTAGCCCACACCAATATGAGGACGTTGCATGACCTTCAAAGTGGCAATCACGTTCTAGGACTAACAAATGCTAAGTTTGCCAAAGATCGTGTGTGTAGCTCTTGCGTTCTAGGAAAGCAACATGGAGAAGCACATCCCACCAAGACGAACATCACCACGTCAAGAATCCTTGAGCTCATTCACTTGGACCTCTTTGGTCCTCTATCATATGATAGTCTTGGAGGCAAGAAGTATTGCTTGGTGATTGTGGATGATTATTCACGATATTGTTGGGTGTACTTCTTCAAGAGAAAGAGTGAGAATCAAAAGCGGGTCATCGAGTTCATCACTTTGGTGGAAAGACAACATAATACAAGCATCATGGCTATCCGAAGTGATAATGGCTCCGAGTTCAAGAACTACACCGTAGAGGGATTTCTTAGTGAGGAAGGCATTGCTCATCAATATTCCACTCCCTACACTCCTCAACAAAATGGTGTGGCGGAGAGAAAGAATCGGACTCTTATGGATGCGGCTCGAACCATGATTGCGGAGTTCTCTTCTCCTTATAATTTTTGGGCCGAGGCCGTCTCCACCGCTTGTCACGCTAGCAACCGATTATATCTCCGCAAGATATTGAACAAGACCCCTTATGAGATTCTCACGGGCAAGAAGCCGGACGTTTCATACTTCAAGGTCTTTGGATGCAAATGCTTCATTCGCAAGAGAGGGAAATGCTTGTCAAAGTTCGAGACTAAATCCTATGAGGGTATCTTTGTTGGCTATGCCTCAAACGCTCATGCTTATAGAGTCTATAACAAGTCCACCGGACAAGTTGAAGAAGCTATAGACGTGGTATTTGATGAGGATAATGGGTCCCAAGGGGGCCGTATAAAGCATGGTATTGTAGGAGATGCAATTCCTCCCATCGTCATAAGAAGAATGGGGATTGGTGAAATAATCCCCATTGAGGGTTACCGGATGACGGAGGGAGAAGGACTATGCCCCACTCAAGTGGAGCCATTGACTACATCCATTGATAACCAAGCTACCCAACAAGATGCACCAAGCCCTCATGCTTCACCACAGGGCCAAGCTAACAATCAAGGCCAAGCTCATGATGAAGGCCAAGCTCACAATGAAGAACAAGATACACATGGTGATGATACAATTCATCACATAGGGGATCCACCTCCCGTCAATGATCAAGATCAAGGTGGACATGTCTCCGATGATGAAGGTGATGATCAAGCGTTATCCAAGGAAACTTTGGAGGAGATGCTAGCTCGAAGGGCAAAGAGAAGACTAGATAATCTTTCTCGTGCCGGTCACACGGAGGACATGATTCTTGGACAAGTTCGTGGAAGGGTCGTCACAAGGAGGCAACTAGCGGATTTTAGCAAAGCACATGCATTCGTCTCTCACATTGAGCCAAAGAAGGTCTATGAAGCTCTTGAAGATCAAGATTGGCTTGAAGCTATGCATGATGAACTCAACAATTTCGAGCGCAACAAGGTGTGGAAATTGGTACCAAGGCCCAAAGATTGCAAGAACGTCATCGGCACTAAGTGGATCTTCAAGAACAAACAAGACAAGGACGGCATCGTCATCCGCAACAAGGCTAGATTGGTTGCTCAAGGCTTCTCTCAAGTCGAAGGTGTCGATTTCGGTGAAACATTCGCTCTCGTTGCTCGTCTTGAATCTATTCGCATCTTACTTGCATACGCCTCTCATCACAACTTTAAATTGCAACAAATGGATGTTAAAAGTGCATTTTTGAATGGTCCCATCCATGAGTTGGTTTATGTCAAGCAACCTCCGGGTTTCGAAGATCCCAACCACCCCGATCATGTCTACAAACTCGATAAGGCGCTATATGGGCTTAAACAAGCTCCACGTGCGTGGTACGAGCACCTTAAAGAGTTTTTGGTAGATCGTGGGTTCAATGTTAGTTTAATCGATCCCACCCTTTTCACCAAAAAGGTTGGAGGTGACTTGTTCATATTGCCAACTCTATGTGGATGATATCATCTTTGGTTCTACTAACGTTGCATTCAATGATGAGTTTTGCAAGCTTATGACGGATAAATTCGAGATGTCAATGATGGGAGAATTAGAGTATTTTCTTGGCTTTGAGATCAAGCAACATCCCGAAGGCACATTCATCAAGCAAGCCAAGTATACTCAAGACATGCTCAAGCGCTTCAACATGCACGATGCCAAACCTATGAAGACTCCCATGTCCACGACTATTGACTTGAAACCCGACCCGAATGGTAAAGAGGTAGATCAAAAGGTATACCGCTCCATGATTGGCTCTTTGCTCTACCTTTGTGCATCTAGACCCGATATTATGTATAGCGTTGGTAAATGTGCAAGGTTTCAAGCCTCCCCGAGACAAAGTCATTTTGAAGCGGTTAAGCGTATCTTTCGATATTTAGTTCATACCCCAAACTTTGGTCTTTGGTATCCCAAGGGTTCAAGCTTTCAGCTCATTGGGTATTCGAATGCGGACTATGCGGGAGAGAAGACGGATAGGAAATCTACATCCGGAAGTTGTCAATTTCTTGGCCGCTCATTGGTATGTTGGTCTTCCAAGAAGCAAAACTGCATTGCACTCTCCACCACTGAGGCCGAATACATCTCCGCGGCGAGTTGTTGTGCTCAATTACTTTGGATGCGGCAAACATTGAGAGATTATGGCATCATCTTCGACAACGTTCCTCTCTTGTGTGACAATGAGAGTGCCATCAAGATCGCATACAATCCCGTTCTTCACTCCAAGACGAAGCACATTGAGATACGACATCACTTTATTCGGGATCATGTTGAGAAGGGTGATATTGACCTCTCCTATGTTGCGACCAAGGATCAACTCGCGGATATCTTCACGAAGGCCCTTGATGAACCAAGATTTCGGGGTTTGAGGAATGAACTAAATGTGATCGATGCGTCTAACTTCTCTTGAACCCTTGCATGAGTACCTTCACTATATGTGCTATCTAGTCTAGATGTACGCATGGACATAGGGGGAGCGTAGTTCAACTCATGAACTAACACTCCACCTATCATGCGTAAAACAATCAAAACGTCATGCATATCTAGTCAATTTGTGACTTATTGTGCTTAAAACGTGAGTTATACTTTTGAGTCCAAGATACATCTTCGCGGCTCCTTGGTATCACTCAAACACGGTGGCTTCGGCCACCAACTTTTTCCTTTGAATTTGTATTTTGATGTTTTCCTCGTGTTCGTGCATTTGTTTGTGTTTTTCGTTTTTAGAGGCTCACGACTTGTTCCATCTTCCACAAAAACTCGGATGGCGTGGGAACACCGGAAATTCCGGCCTAGGGCCCGGAATATTCCGGCCCTCAGACATTTGTCCCAGAAATTTCGCCCATTTCCGATGTGCCCGCTCGCAGAAGGCACACCGGAAATTGGAGCGGAAATTTTCGGGGTAAATTTCCGGGGACCCGGAATATTCCGTGCCTTAAGCCCCGGAAATTTCCGGGGTTCGAAAATGGACTCGAATAATCCCCCAAATATCCCGCGTGCTCGCTCGCAGAGGGCACACCGGATATTTGGGCGGAATATTCCGGCCCAAATTTCTGGGCCCCGGAATATCCGGCCTTAATACCGGAAATTTCCGGTGTGGTTAGTCTGGGGCTATATAAGGGCGACGGGAGGGAGCAGTTCCAGGTTGCTTCCCCCCTTCGCCTCCACTCCGCCTCCAGATGCCGCCGCCGCCTTCGAGACCTCTGGGAGGCCCCTTTGCCTCCCCTCCTTGTCCTCTAATCACCTTTTGCGGATCAAGAGACCGCACAACCGTTCCTACCTCATGGATCCCGGTATGTGTTCCGTTTTCTCCGTAATCTATGGTTGATTAGATGGTTCGATCTCATGTCTAGTGTTGTTCATGATATTGTACTGTCATATTTTCACACAACTATCACATCTACTCTAGTTCTTCATCTCTGTATTTCAATCCATCGTTCTAGATTCGTTCCAGGCCCAGATTCAGATCTGGATTCGAAAATTTCGCAGGCCGGAAATTTCCGCCCCAGGACCGTAATTTCCGCCCCCCCCCCCCCCCGGAAATTTCCCTGAGACCGGAATTTCCGCCCTGCGGAATTTCCGCACCCACGACCGGAATTTCCGTCCTGTACTGAATCTCGAACAGACATCTCCTTTCTTCATTCCCTCAAGTCGTGAGCCCCCGTTTTTTATTCTTGTTTGGTTTTCTTTGCATCTTTTCTGCTTTCCTCGCAGATGGTTCAAGCTCTAGGCCCGGCAAGCTGCTCAGTACCCGCAAGCGCCTCCGTCACCTGACAGAAAATGAAGAGGGGACTTATGTTGAGGATAATGAGACTCGCCGGCGTGCGAGGGATGCTGAGAGAGAGTATGAGCGTCAACGTGATGTTGAAAGGGCTGCCCGCAAGGCCGGCAGACAGCAAGGCAAGGCCGCTCTCAACGTGGCCACCATGTCCATTCTGGAGTTTAAGGCATGGAGGGCCAAGGCATGGTACACAGAGGGTCCTCAGGACCCCACCATTGATTCGTGCTTTTGGCATGTTGAGCAGGAGACCCTATTCAAGCAGGTGTACACTGTGATGAGCAAGCCCGTGTGCCCCATGAAGGTGATCAACTTTGCTCATCTGGCTGCCAACCCCTCCTACTTCAACAACTATGTTCAGCTAGCTGAGGTACTTGGTCTGCGTCCGCTTATGGAGACTAGATGCTCTTACAACACCACATTCATCCAGCAGTTCTTCGCCACTCTGGTTATTGATGATTCTAAGGAGATTGGATTGTCTTGGATGTCTGGCCCCCATTTTCTCACTGCCAACTTCCATGACTTTGCTACTGCGCTTGGGTACCCCTTTGCTGGCCTCAACACTCCCCAGGGTCACCGCATGCATATTCACGGGGTTGAGTATGAGAAGAACAGGCTGGCTGAGTTGTATGGCTCCACAGGTGTGATTGGCTCGGCCAAAGGGATGTATCCTATATATGACATCCTGCTGCGTATGTTCCGGGAGTCTATTGCCCCAAGTGGTGGCAATAATGATGCTATTCATGGTGGCCTGGTCAACCTCATGTACCACGCCTACCTGACCTTCACTGAGGGTGACCTGGATGACATGGAGGCCCACAAGGTCGATGTGATGGATTTCATCTTCAATGAGATCCACTATGCTCTCTTCCACCGCAAAGTGCCCCCATATGCCCCGTACATCATGAAGCTCATCAAAGCTCGCTATCCTGAGGCACTCTGTGAGGACTTGGAGCTTGACTGTGAGGACCACAAGGATGTTACTCTGTACAAGAAGGCAGCTCACACACAGCAGGCTGCACATGATGTGGGCGCCACAGGTCAAGGCCACCGTGATCCTCGCATGCGTCCTCCTCCCCTGGCAAGAAGAAGCGCTCATGGCTTGTTCGCGCAATTGAGAAGGTGTTGTGCATGAATGTGTGCCTCCACAAGGAGAACTACATCGCCTATGTGGAGCGCCGCAGCATCCTCGAGAACCAGCATCACATCATGACTGCTCTTGGTGCTCCCAATGTGCCACCACTTCCTCCTCCCAGGATTGCCTACAAGAACTGGAACAACCGCGACGTTGACTGGGATATTGGTGTGGATGATGATGAGGACATGGAGGATGTCACCGAGAATGAAGCAGAAGAGGAAGAAGAGGACACCCAGGCCTAGAGTTTGCTCCATGGGACGTAGCTCTCTCTTTTCTCTTTTTGGTATCCTGATGCCAAAGGGGGAGAAGATCTAGATGATCGCTGGGATTTGCTTGGGAGGGTTTCGTTCTTTATTTGCCTTTTTCTTATCATTTCGTGCGTCTTTTCAAACTTCGTTCTATCGTACTCGTTATTCGTTGGTGAACTATTATTATTAGGAGGCATGTCTCCTATATATGCTATCTGTGATGTTTTCATATCGTGCTGTCGAGACATCGTAGTAGTTTTCATAGACGGGGGTGCCATGAAACTACGGTAGAGACGTGGGGTAACGGGATAGCGTAGTAACACAGAACACGGGATTTTACCCAGGTTCAGTACGTCGCGACAGTACGGCGTACCTACTCCTGCACTTCTCACTAATTGGGACTAAAGCCCGTTTAACAGGGTTACAATGTGAGGATGTAGATCTAGCTACTCGGCGAGGATGAGCTTCTCGGCGAGTTGCGTAGAGCTTCTCTGTTGTGCGGTAAAGAACTTGAATCTAACTTTTCTATCTCCCGTCCGGCTTTATATAATAGCCGGATTAGGGCTTACAGAATAAGAAACCTAAAAGACTACGTTTAACTTGTAACTTGGAAAACAAGGAATCCGTCTTCTCCTCCAAGCCAGATCACGCGGGCCGTGATCCGGGTTCTTCTAGAATCCGGCTTCTGCGCGTCGGACTACTGGGCCGCCCAATGGACCTGAGCCCATTACCTGTAGGCCACCCTGGTAGTCCAGCTCTTTATCTACCATCTTCTATACCCCTATTCAGTATATATCCGACAGTAGCCCCCAGGAAGGATCAAAACTCTGATTCTCCGTCTTTCATCAAATACATTTTGTCCGGGAAATCTTGATTCAGCAGTCTTGATTCTTTCTACTTTCCTTTTGAAGGAGATGGTAACATAAAACTCGGAACCATGAAAATCCGGCTTTTCTTCTCGCGATCCTTCGCGGAAAAGGAACTTCTAACGTCAGCGTCTTAATCATGCTGACGCAAGCGACGCTCGGTTTCACGCGGGAAACCCCTCAGCGTATCTCTGACAGATTCTCACGGGAAACGAGGAGATAGCCATCATTCCTCTGTCGTTTCATTTCCCGGATTTTCCGGCGAGCGACACGCGTCGAACATCCAACGGTCGAAAGAGCCGTTGGCGCGTATCTAAACGGCTTTCCGGCTATAAATAGCCATCCTCGTCCTCATCGGAAACTTTCCTCACTCCCCCACTGCCTACGCCATTGCTGCGAACGCGAGCTCGAGAGCAAAGCACTTGTCCCAGGCGCTCACCGCATCCAAGCACACCGAAACGCAACGCCACAAGATGGCCTCCTCGCCGTCATAGCCGACCCGCGCCGCCATCAACGAGCTGATCAGCGATCTGGATCCACAACCGGGATCGCCCAAGCTCACCGGCGACGTGCCGGAGAATACCACGGCCTCCGCGGCGGGCAGATAAAACACTTCCGCCGCCGCGGACATAGCGACATCGAGTGCCGCGACAACCCCGCCGTTTGCACCTGAAACGGCGGAGGAAAAGATCGAGCTCCTCGGCGGCGAACTCGCCGCCGCGGAGGCCGCCGCCGCCGGAGCAGACGAGGAAGCGGAATCTGCAGGCAACTGGAGTGCCTGCAGTATTCCCCCGGCTCTTCTTCCAAACTTGGAAAAGGAGGGCCTGGTGCTTAAGAAGAAATGGCGGCTTCCGGAAGAAGAGACCGAGCCTACGCCAAAAAATGGCGAAAGGGTCCTTCTCTGTTCCCACCTTTTGCGAGGTATGGGGCTTCCGCCTTCTTCCTTCTTCCTCCAAGTTCTTTCTCATTACAACATCCAGCCACACAACCTTCCCCCCAATTCCATCATCTACATGGCCGGCTTCCAGGCTTTGTTTGAGGGCTACTTAGGGCTAGAACCTAGGTTAGATTTCTGGACCTACTGCTTTGGGGTTAAGCGGAACTCTTCGGAGGGCGCACTCCCGACTTGCGGGACCATATCTTTCACTCTTCGGAGATTCCGAGAAGATTGGTTCCCCAAGATAAAAACTTCGGAATCCGTCAAATTTTGGACGGGTTCCTTTTTTTATCACCCCGACGTGCCTTTCCCTAAGGAAGCTGTCGGGGTTCCACCTTTCGTGAACTCTGCCGCAGTTCCCCAGGATAACTGGGGAACGGAAGCCGTCCAGGTTCTGCCGCCAGATCTACTAAAGATCAAGCGGCGCATCGCCAAGCTCACCTCCATGGATCCGCCTCTAACCGGCATGGACACGGTTCTATGCTGGCTGATTAGGCGAATCCAGCCACTAGCCAACCACAGCGGCCGTCTCCTGTGCGAATACACGGGAGTCAAGGATCCGATGCGGACAACCACCAAGGATTGGCCCGCAAAGGAGCTTCGCCGGCGCATCAACCAATTGGTCGCATCACGCGACCAATACGAGGCGAGTCGGCCAATGTACACGGCCGAAAATCCGGTTCCCAAGGTAATTTTTCAGTCATTTGGGTACAGTTTTATTTTTTCTCGGATTTCCTAGCTTCTGATTTTGATCTTGCTTGTCCGACAGTTCGCGGATCTTTCAGATTCGGACTTGGTATCCGAGGCTGAGCTGGACGCGCTGCGCACCGCCGCTACAGGTGGACGCAAGCGCAAGAAGATAACTTCCTCGGAAGAAATTATCGATCTTGACGGAATCCCCGTCGCCACTTCCAGGTTCTTTCTTCTGGGTTTTGTTTTCTTTTATGGGAACTTTTCATCCATCTTCAGTTTTTTGACTTTTCCGGGTTTTTTGTTTTTAGCCTGCAGCCTTCCACCCTGAAGCCGAAGAAGCTGAAGAAACACAAGGTTTCTTCCAGCCGAGGCAGCCAACCTTCTCCCGCCGTCGCCCCGGACACGCCACGCACAATGGCGGAAGAGCCTACTGCAGCCCCCACCACCAAGCCCCCGGAGCCTAGCCAGCCCGTTGTGTCCGACACGGACACGAGGGAAAGGGCGGCCCCAGAGGTGGGAAAATTTTCTCGGACTTTCGACGAGGAAATTCCCACCTTTGACAAGGATTTCAAAGCTATCAACGACGGCCTGGACGCAGCCGGGAATCTCTTCGCGGAATACGCGAAAGAGTTTAAAGAAAACTTGGCAGGTTTGCAGCGCATGAGCCAGGTATATAACTCTAGCCCCCAAGCATTAAACAAAATGCGTGCTTTTTGCTTTGATGTTTTTTGTACTCATTCTTCTCCTTGCTAGTTTCAGCAAACCTCCGAAGCCATCAACATGGAAGTTTTCAAGAAACTCACCATCAAGAATAAAGAAGTTAGAAGTCTTCTTTCTATTCTTGAAGAAAGGGAGGCAGAGCTGGAATCATCTAAGCTCGCACTGTCGGAAACACAAGGTAAGCATTTTCCTTCTGAATTTTCCGATTCAATCATTTGCCTAAGTTTTTTCTGAGGAGCTGGCTAACCCGGATTTTTTTTCTTGCTTTTCAGCTGCATTAGCTCAGGCTAAACAAGCAGCGGAAGATTCTGGCAATGCCGAAATTCTCCGCAAGGAGAATGTTGAGCTTCACAAGAACCTTGTGAAAGCACAACAAGACCTGGAAGCCAGCAACATGGCCCTTGGAATTTCCAATTCCAAGGCTTCCGAACAGGCGGAGAAGGACAAATCCACCATTCAGGATTTGACTGACGCTCTGAACCTTCGCCTGGAGGAAGTTTCCGAGATCGACAATGTAACATCCCAAGTCTGAAAAATAGCCTTTAGAATGTTTGCTCCCTGTTATTTTATGTTTTGCATCATGGCATCATGTTGATTGCATTTTGTTTTGTTTGTTTTCCATTTGTTTTTCTCTGTTTTCATTTGTTTTCCTTTGTTTTCTATTTGAATTTCAAACCAAAATTCAAACCCTTTGTTTCATCCTTGTGATGTTACAATTTCTAAAATGATATTTCAAAATAAAACAATTATTTGTCTCCATTAAAGTGTGCCTCAAAACTATTGTTTTATTTCTATAAAAATGCATCCAATAATCAAACCCTTTTCAAATTCAATTTGTTTTCCATTTGAAATTCCAAACCAACATCCAAATAGTTGTTTCCAAATAAAAACATTAATTGTTTCTATTTATCCCATAATGTTCCACTAATAACATGGTGCTTTTATTTCAATCAACTAATCCAATCAAATAATTCCTAAATCATTTTTCAAGTCAAACCAATTCTCAAAATCAGTACCTCTTTTTAATCCATGAATCTCAACACACATTGGTACTCTTTAAATCAATTTCAAAACTTAGGGGTTACCCTATTTAATTAATGGTTTTATTAATGTTTATTAAAATTAACCATTTCACTCAAATTTGGTGCTAATTTCAAAAAAACAACCCAATGTTAAAATTTTGAATAATAAAATTTGCCAAATGGTTGCTTTTGGCCTAAGGAACTCATCCTAACTATTTCAACTTTTTCTCTAATCTAAACCCTAAGGTTTTCTCCCTAAAGCTTATGCTACAAAAAAAAAATGAAATAGAAAAATAAAATTGCAAAGAGAGGGAGCACAGCAGCCCAATTCTCTTCCTACCCCCCCACTACTCCCTACTGTCACCATCCGTTTCACCACCGCAGTGGCAGTAGCTACCGCGCAGCACCCAGGGGGTGTGGGTTCGAATCCCACCCCCGGGATTAAACCCAACCTTTTCCATTTTTATTTTTTTCCTGGCCAACACAACCTTCTATTCACACACAGGTCCTTGCTAATCTTTTCTAGATCCCCGTTGATTAATTCTAAGTCCCTGCTATTAATTTCTAATCCCTGGATATTAATTAAAATGGCAGATTTGCACCCAATTTTGGAAATTGCATAAGTAATTCATCCCAACTTCAAATTCAACATTTTTAATATGTTTTCAATACCAAATTAAATGTTCTTTCCAAATATAAAATTTGTTTACTGTTTTGAATATTTTAAATTGGTGCAAAATTTGAAAACTTGTCAAATTCACTTAAATTTGCAAAATTCATAACTTGCTCATAAAAATTCCAAATTTCACAAACCAAATATGTTTTCCAATCAATTTTTCATGTACTTTCCAAATATAAATTTTGTTTGCTGTTTTGAATATTTTAAATTGCTGAAAACAACTGTTTCTTAATTATTGCATTTAAAATTGCCAAAATGATAACTTGCTCATTTTAAATCCAATTTCCACAAATGAAATATGTTTTCCATGCAAAATTAAACCCTCTTTCCAAATATAAATTTTGTTTCTTGTTTGAATAATTTAAATTGCCTAAACAATTTAAAACTTGTTTAATTCAATTAAAACTTGTTTAATATTGTTTAATTCATAATTGAATAATCCTAAGTCCAATTTCAAATTGTGAAACATGTAATCCAACCAAAATTTGATGATCTATTCAAATATCAACTTTGTTATTTGTTTTGAACATTTTAACTTGATGAAAACAACAAATACTTGTGTGACATGTCTAAGTAACCAAAACTTTCCAAAATTAACAAATCATTTCCAAACTTGTTTTATTCCTTTTCCTTTGCATCTATCATTGTTATTTTTGTTGTTATCTTGTCATCATCATCATGCAAGCATCATGTTTAACCACTTACACTTGTTAATCAAATGTAGATCATTGCTTCCACCTTAACCATTTGCATCCATATGCAATTCACATTGCATAAGGGTCCAATTAAATTGTGTTATCTTGTCAACTAGTTTATTTTGATGCATCTATTAACATGACATGCATCATCCCATGTTTGTGCACTATGCCATGATAATGATTGTTTTCTTTCTGCAATGGTTGTTTGCTTCTTCCCGGATATACGACGACGTTGAGACCGACGATACTTACGACATCCCTTCTAAGGATTTAGCTCAGTACCAGGCTACTGGGTTTTGCAGGCAAGTTATCACTCACATGAACCACTGTGTTCCTTTCAACATTGATTACCGATACTTTCCGTTGTTCTTTTCTGCTAGCCTTAGTAGTAGTTGTTTCTGTTGCGAACCCATCACATGAATCCCTTAACCTTGATATTGCCTCACCTCCATACCTATAACCATTGTTTGAGCCCGTGTCTTACTAGCATGCTTAGGTTGTTTTGCTCGAGTCTGTTATCCGTTACTTTCTGTTACTATCTCTATTACGTTGTGGGGGCTCGATGTTTAATCAATCAATCATGCTAATGTTGTTAAATAATAATTTGATGATAAGGCACCGGCAGGAGGCCCATGAGAGGTTTTGAAGCCTGCTAGTGTCGACCCTAATAGGAAAAGGGTCTTGTCTACTGATCCATGATGAGCGCACTACCCGCATTTGGGAAGCGAGTATGGGCGCCCCCCTCAACTTGACCTGATTCGCATCTCGTCCAAATCGCCTCATTTAGTTCGTGTTTTCCATTTGCCGCATGCATGTTTTTGCGAGCCCAGGCCAGGGTGGAACTTTTGTAGTCGGCATATAGGGGGACACGGTCTTAGAGTGCTATGATGGTCCATTTTCTTCTGGGCTTGATTAGCCGTGCGCCCAAGGTTCTTTGGGCTTGATGCGAAGAATGGTTGGTTGTGTTGAGTACCCCGCTTGGTGGGATCGCTTCCCATCTGGCGGGATATTCATGAGTGTACGGCCAAATTGGTGCAACCCTGCAGGGATAATCTTCTCGAGAAGCCGTGTTTTCCGCGGTTGTGGATTACTTGGTGAAAGTACTGGCTAACAAGTACTCAGGACAACTTAAACATAATGATCAAACCTGTTACACCCCATGATTAATAACTTGACTAGTAATAGGCTTATTGACACAATAATTTGAACCATCATTATTACAACTGTGTGAGTTATCCTCGGATCGCTTCTTTGGATAAGGGGCGAGATTCAGGATGGGTTTGTTTGAAGTTATCTTTCAGTTGGTTACAATCCTCGATCTCATCTCCTTTCTGTTAGCCGGAAGTAGTATAATCTCTGTAGTTGGTTAGCGCAGACAGTTGCAGCATCTTTTATATCCCCTCTCTTCCGTTGAACCCAAGGCATCTGTGCTTGGTGTTGACGGGTTACACTTTGGTGAACTGTGAGTCTTGCTTGCCAGTACGTTTATGTACTGACCCCTTTGGGGCTGTGGTTTACGCAGACGACGATTCCGAGGATCTACATGGTGGCAACTACGTGGAGTATGACGAGACTGCTGACGAGTAGATAGCGGACCCGGGCAGGATCCGAGACTTCGTGGATGGGCTCCGTCTGTTTGTTTCCGGCCTCTTAGGCCTATTTGGTTCTTGTCTGTACTCAGACATGTTGAATGCTTCCGCTGTATTGTAATGATGTAATGTTGGGACATGTGTCCTCTGAATGATTGTATTTGCTATCTCTGCTCTAATGAGAGCCATTTGCAACTTATTTCAATCTTTTGTGTCGTAGAGATCTGTTGTGATATCACTTGTTAAACGCCGTTGACGTACCATGTGTGTATGGTTTGAAGTACGTCGACGGAAGTGCCTTTGATCTCTAGTGGATAGTTTACATCGACGATGGAATAGCAGGGCTTGTGTTGTCGCGCATAAGCGCAGGCCTACCAGGAAGCTGGGACGTGGGAGCAGTTATGCCCCATAATCCAAGCATCTGCTATCCAGTTCGTACGGTGAGTATCCCCTAGAAATCAGGGTGCGACAAATGGTATCAGAGCCTGTCTGCCTGTAGGATCCCTTTTTACTGGTCGCAGTTGAGTCTAGAAACTATTTTGTAGCTATATAGGAAAAATGAAACGTGAGAGTAGGAATTCTGTTCTTTTTCTTCTTTCCCCACCCACCCTCCCTTTTTCTGGTAAGGAAGTGTAACGTTGTTTTCCCTTCTCATCTGAACTTTCAAGTTAGGATTTCACGAATTCTGGTTTCTCTAGGATGGTTATATCTACTAGACCATAGGAATGGAGGTGGTTGTGACATGATTTATCATGTTGCCTACTCATGATTGAGAACGGAGGCGTGTAAGCCCTGGAAGCAGATCCTCTATTCCTTAAGCAGTAGATATTGATCCTTTAGAAGCCCGGATGGGTTTTTCCGTAGTACCTCAGGAGTCTTGTTCTCGTTTTCCCGGTGTTGCTTCGTTATCCTGTTCTTCTTAACATCCTTTACGTCCGTTGAAATCTTGTTGTTGTTTTCCATTTCAGTTATTCTACCGGCGTCTAATCAAAACTTTCTCGTAAACTCTTATCCAGTTAAAGTGTTATTTGATACCGGAGCATCACATTCCTTTGTGTCAACAATCTTTTCCACAACATACAATCTATTTCTGGTTCCACTAAGCAATCAAATCACCGTTCACTCCTCGGGATCTCAAATGTTGACTTCCAAGATAAGTAAAACAATCCAATTCTAATGAGAGGCCACATATTCCTCGTTACTCTCATGTTGCTGATTCTGACATTGATATCATCCTTGGTGTTCCATTGATGTCAATAATTCTGTTCCACCATTCTAACCAGATAATCTATTCTCCAAATGAATCAAGTTCTATCCAGCTATACATCCTTGCTGCAAAACCTCTCCCTTTACTTGAAATGTTCCGGTGGTTTGCAAATTCCCTGACGTCTATCCAAGGTGCACGATGTGTTTCACGTGTCACAGCTCAAGAGGATCTTCCCAAGAAGTTTCCGGACCTTTTCTTTTCTCAGTAGGAATCTCGGGGCGCGATTCCTTCAAGGGGGGGCGTTTTGTAACATCCCAAGTCTGAAAAATAGCCTTTAGAATGTTTGCTCCCTGTTATTTTATGTTTTGCATCATGGCATCATGTTGATTGCATTTTGTTTTGTTTGTTTTCCATTTGTTTTTCTCTGTTTTCATTTGTTTTCCTTTGTTTTCTATTTGAATTTCAAACCAAAATTCAAACCCTTTGTTTCATCCTTGTGATGTTACAATTTCTAAAATGATATTTCAAAATAAAACAATTATTTGTCTCCATTAAAGTGTGCCTCAAAACTATTGTTTTATTTCTATAAAAATGCATCCAATAATCAAACCCTTTTCAAATTCAATTTGTTTTCCATTTGAAATTCCAAACCAACATCCAAATAGTTGTTTCCAAATAAAAACATTAATTGTTTCTATTTATCCCATAATGTTCCACTAATAACATGGTGCTTTTATTTCAATCAACTAATCCAATCAAATAATTCCTAAATCATTTTTCAAGTCAAACCAATTCTCAAAATCAGTACCTCTTTTTAATCCATGAATCTCAACACACATTGGTACTCTTTAAATCAATTTCAAAACTTAGGGGTTACCCTATTTAATTAATGGTTTTATTAATGTTTATTAAAATTAACCATTTCACTCAAATTTGGTGCTAATTTCAAAAAAACAACCCAATGTTAAAATTTTGAATAATAAAATTTGCCAAATGGTTGCTTTTGGCCTAAGGAACTCATCCTAACTATTTCAACTTTTTCTCTAATCTAAACCCTAAGGTTTTCTCCCTAAAGCTTATGCTACAAAAAAAAAATGAAATAGAAAAATAAAATTGCAAAGAGAGGGAGCACAGCAGCCCAATTCTCTTCCTACCCCCCCACTACTCCCTACTGTCACCATCCGTTTCACCACCGCAGTGGCAGTAGCTACCGCGCAGCACCCAGGGGGTGTGGGTTCGAATCCCACCCCCGGGATTAAACCCAACCTTTTCCATTTTTATTTTTTTCCTGGCCAACACAACCTTCTATTCACACACAGGTCCTTGCTAATCTTTTCTAGATCCCCGTTGATTAATTCTAAGTCCCTGCTATTAATTTCTAATCCCTGGATATTAATTAAAATGGCAGATTTGCACCCAATTTTGGAAATTGCATAAGTAATTCATCCCAACTTCAAATTCAACATTTTTAATATGTTTTCAATACCAAATTAAATGTTCTTTCCAAATATAAAATTTGTTTACTGTTTTGAATATTTTAAATTGGTGCAAAATTTGAAAACTTGTCAAATTCACTTAAATTTGCAAAATTCATAACTTGCTCATAAAAATTCCAAATTTCACAAACCAAATATGTTTTCCAATCAATTTTTCATGTACTTTCCAAATATAAATTTTGTTTGCTGTTTTGAATATTTTAAATTGCTGAAAACAACTGTTTCTTAATTATTGCATTTAAAATTGCCAAAATGATAACTTGCTCATTTTAAATCCAATTTCCACAAATGAAATATGTTTTCCATGCAAAATTAAACCCTCTTTCCAAATATAAATTTTGTTTCTTGTTTGAATAATTTAAATTGCCTAAACAATTTAAAACTTGTTTAATTCAATTAAAACTTGTTTAATATTGTTTAATTCATAATTGAATAATCCTAAGTCCAATTTCAAATTGTGAAACATGTAATCCAACCAAAATTTGATGATCTATTCAAATATCAACTTTGTTATTTGTTTTGAACATTTTAACTTGATGAAAACAACAAATACTTGTGTGACATGTCTAAGTAACCAAAACTTTCCAAAATTAACAAATCATTTCCAAACTTGTTTTATTCCTTTTCCTTTGCATCTATCATTGTTATTTTTGTTGTTATCTTGTCATCATCATCATGCAAGCATCATGTTTAACCACTTACACTTGTTAATCAAATGTAGATCATTGCTTCCACCTTAACCATTTGCATCCATATGCAATTCACATTGCATAAGGGTCCAATTAAATTGTGTTATCTTGTCAACTAGTTTATTTTGATGCATCTATTAACATGACATGCATCATCCCATGTTTGTGCACTATGCCATGATAATGATTGTTTTCTTTCTGCAATGGTTGTTTGCTTCTTCCCGGATATACGACGACGTTGAGACCGACGATACTTACGACATCCCTTCTAAGGATTTAGCTCAGTACCAGGCTACTGGGTTTTGCAGGCAAGTTATCACTCACATGAACCACTGTGTTCCTTTCAACATTGATTACCGATACTTTCCGTTGTTCTTTTCTGCTAGCCTTAGTAGTAGTTGTTTCTGTTGCGAACCCATCACATGAATCCCTTAACCTTGATATTGCCTCACCTCCATACCTATAACCATTGTTTGAGCCCGTGTCTTACTAGCATGCTTAGGTTGTTTTGCTCGAGTCTGTTATCCGTTACTTTCTGTTACTATCTCTATTACGTTGTGGGGGCTCGATGTTTAATCAATCAATCATGCTAATGTTGTTAAATAATAATTTGATGATAAGGCACCGGCAGGAGGCCCATGAGAGGTTTTGAAGCCTGCTAGTGTCGACCCTAATAGGAAAAGGGTCTTGTCTACTGATCCATGATGAGCGCACTACCCGCATTTGGGAAGCGAGTATGGGCGCCCCCCTCAACTTGACCTGATTCGCATCTCGTCCAAATCGCCTCATTTAGTTCGTGTTTTCCATTTGCCGCATGCATGTTTTTGCGAGCCCAGGCCAGGGTGGAACTTTTGTAGTCGGCATATAGGGGGACACGGTCTTAGAGTGCTATGATGGTCCATTTTCTTCTGGGCTTGATTAGCCGTGCGCCCAAGGTTCTTTGGGCTTGATGCGAAGAATGGTTGGTTGTGTTGAGTACCCCGCTTGGTGGGATCGCTTCCCATCTGGCGGGATATTCATGAGTGTACGGCCAAATTGGTGCAACCCTGCAGGGATAATCTTCTCGAGAAGCCGTGTTTTCCGCGGTTATGGATTACTTGGTGAAAGTACTGGCTAACAAGTACTCAGGACAACTTAAACATAATGATCAAACCTGTTACACCCCATGATTAATAACTTGACTAGTAATAGGCTTATTGACACAATAATTTGAACCATCATTATTACAACTGTGTGAGTTATCCTCGGATCGCTTCTTTGGATAAGGGGCGAGATTCAGGATGGGTTTGTTTGAAGTTATCTTTCAGTTGGTTACAATCCTCGATCTCATCTCCTTTCTGTTAGCCGGAAGTAGTATAATCTCTGTAGTTGGTTAGCGCAGACAGTTGCAGCATCTTTTATATCCCCTCTCTTCCGTTGAACCCAAGGCATCTGTGCTTGGTGTTGACGGGTTACACTTTGGTGAACTGTGAGTCTTGCTTGCCAGTACGTTTATGTACTGACCCCTTTGGGGCTGTGGTTTACGCAGACGACGATTCCGAGGATCTACATGGTGGCAACTACGTGGAGTATGACGAGACTGCTGACGAGTAGATAGCGGACCCGGGCAGGATCCGAGACTTCGTGGATGGGCTCCGTCTGTTTGTTTCCGGCCTCTTAGGCCTATTTGGTTCTTGTCTGTACTCAGACATGTTGAATGCTTCCGCTGTATTGTAATGATGTAATGTTGGGACATGTGTCCTCTGAATGATTGTATTTGCTATCTCTGCTCTAATGAGAGCCATTTGCAACTTATTTCAATCTTTTGTGTCGTAGAGATCTGTTGTGATATCACTTGTTAAACGCCGTTGACGTACCATGTGTGTATGGTTTGAAGTACGTCGACGGAAGTGCCTTTGATCTCTAGTGGATAGTTTACATCGACGATGGAATAGCAGGGCTTGTGTTGTCGCGCATAAGCGCAGGCCTACCAGGAAGCTGGGACGTGGGAGCAGTTATGCCCCATAATCCAAGCATCTGCTATCCAGTTCGTACGGTGAGTATCCCCTAGAAATCAGGGTGCGACAGACAAGCTCATCGGTAAATCTCTGACTCATTTATCATCTGTCCATGTTTTGCTTTCTCTGTTTTTCCGTCTAACCCTTTTAGGTGTTTTATTGGAAAAAACAGGAGATACCCCAGATGGCACTCGGGTTGCAGGCATCCGAGCTTTCGGGGAGACATGGACTTTGCTCAAGGCTGCTGCCACGCAGCTGGTAGACAAATTTCTTCCCGAAAAATCTGGGGAATGCTCGGAGGTTGAAAAACTTCCGGGTGCCATCATGGAGGTGGCGGAGTCCAAGGAGTCACTTCTTCGCTCCGCTGCACGGGGTGGTGCGCGCATGGCTCTCGGCCTTATGCGCATGCACTACCCCTCTGCCAAATCCTGGCGCGTGGCGTCCGGTGTCCCTCAAGGATACACGGATATTCAGCGAAACACCATCTTTGGTGAAGTCAAAGGCCACGCCACCCAGATTGCCTCCATGGTGAATATCTCCGTCAACTATCCAGAAGAGGAGATCCCTCCGATCCCCGAAGACGAAAGCAGCGAGGAGGAGTCAGATGCTTGAAGGGTTATCTTGAACCTGGATAGCAAAAGTAGACAATAGGAGCATTACCATTCTTTCAATGTAATCCAAAATGTAATGCTTCTTTTTGTATGAATGAAACTTCCGTCTTTTGCAGTTTAAATTATGAAATTCTTTGCAAGTTTTTTGGATTTTATCATTCCTTTATCTTCTAAGTTCTCTGGTGTATATGCTTTAACTGTCCTTAGTGTTTGAAATGGCTCAAATAGCAATATGGATCTTCATGCCGAGTAACTGGGGACGAACCAAGCAGTTTTGAAACTCGGAAACATGGACCATGCTAAAGGCATTTTTACTAACTAGTTCCAGTAACCCAACACACACACAATCAGATAAGACTTAGAGAAAACAAGGAAAGTTTTAAGTGAAACTTGGGCACGCAGGCAATTCAAGTTTCCCTTAGCCGTTATCAGGCTGAAAAATCATTCAGTTTTGTAACGCCGAGTACGCAAGCACAATTCGGGTTAACGTTGAGAAATTTGTAAGATCATTAGGAAATAGATGAGGCGGAAACGCTTTAAACTTATAAAGAATATGGATGACCGCATTCCGACAACTTTATTTCATGATCTCAAAAGATGTTTACATAGAATTGAACTAAGTACAAAAAGGTACATAACTTGCTAGACGTTCCCAGGCTTCCGCAATCCTCTTGGCTTTGTCGAATTTTTCAGCAGCTTGTAGAGTGGTAAGGTTTTAGCCCCCAGCCAACTAATAAATCTGCTGACGGCTGCAGCGGAAACCGTCAATCTTTGGACATCTTTTACACATGTAGGTTTTGAGATGTTCCAGATTGTCTTGATCTTTTCCGGTTTAACTTCTATTCCTCTGTGGGAAACAATGAAACCCAGAAGTTTTCCTGAGGGAACCCCGAATACGCACTTAGATGGATTCAACTTCATCTTGTAAGTGCGTAAGTTCTTGAAGGTTTCTCGCAAATCCTCAAGGAGTGTATCTTTTTCCTTGGTTACGACGGCGATATCGTCCACGTAAACATGGACGTTTCTGCCAATCTGACTATGCAAGCAGCGTTGCATGCAACGCTGATAGGTTGCACCTGCGTTCTTCAGGCCAAAAGGCATGGTTATGTAATAGTACGTCCCATACGGGGTTATAAAAGAAGTCTTGATTTGATCTTCCTTTTTCATGCGTATTTGGTGGTACCCGGAGTATGCATCCAAAAAGCATAAAAGCTCGGAGCCTGCAGTGGCATCTATTATTTGATCGATTCGCGGTAATGCGAACCTATCTTTCGGACACAACTTGTTCAATCCTGTGTAATCTATACACATTCTAAGAGCAGTGGTGTCTTTCTTCGGTACTAGGACCGGATTTGCGGACCAATCAGTATGGATTACTTCCTTGATGAAATCCGCTGCTAAAAGCCGGATAATTTCCTTGCCAATAGCCTTCCGTCTTCTTCCGTCAAATCGACGGAGACCTTGTTTGACGGGTTTTGATCCGGGAATAACCTTGAGTTGGTGCTCAGCAAGTTCCCTGGGTACGCCTGGCATGTCAGCTGGACACCAGGCAAAAATATCCCAGTTCTCACGGAGGAACTTGATGAGCTCGCCTTCCTATTTGTCGGTCATCCCAGTCCCTACGATGACAAATTTTGTCGGATCTTTGGGATCTAGGATTACCTGTCTTGTATTCTCGGACGCCTTGAAGCTATCTGTTGGCTTCCGAGTTTCTTTTCCTGCCGGCATTTCTTTCGGCGATACCTCCTTGGCTAATTCCTTCAGTTCCTCCTTTGCTATAACTCTTTGAGCGCAAAGGGCGTTTTCTTTCTCCAACTCGTTTGCCAGCTTGAAATCACCGGCTATGGTGATTACTCCTCCTTTGGGTCCTGGCATTTTCAGCTTGTTGTAGATATAACAGGATCTTGCCATGAATTTGGCGAAAGCTGGGCGTCCGAGTATTGCGTGATACACGCTTTCGAACGGCACTACTTCGAAGGATACTTTTTCCTGCCGGAAATGATCTTTATCTCCGAAGGTGACATCTAGGGAAATTTCTCCTAGGGATCGTGCTTGCCTGCCAGGAACAATGCCATGGAAGCGTATATTGCTGTAGTTGAGCTGGGACTCGGAGATCTTCAAGTGCTTCAGTGTAGCCAGGTACATTATATTAATGCTGGATCCTCCGTCCATCAGCACTCTTCTTAGCCTAGTGTTTTGAACAATAGGGCTGACAACAAGAGCTTGTGTGCCGGGTTCAGGGATATTTCCGGGATGATCAGACTGATCCCAGACTATTGGCGTGTTGGAGTACTTCAAGTATTTCGGGGTCGCAGGAATAACCTCGTTTATTTCCCGAAGTGTTCTTTTGGCCACCTTTGCTGACGGGGTTGCTAAGAAAGTTAGCATTGCTTCTCCGTCAACTCTCGGAAATTTGGGTTCGCCCTTTCGCTGTTGTTCCTGGATTTTGTCATCAGTGTCCGATTCACTGTCTTCCTTTTCATCTTCTGGCTTTTGTTTGGCAGGTTTCCTTTTGGAACCCTTCCCTTTATTTCCGGATCCTGCATTGCCTTTCATGTGCTTGTTTAGCCGGCATTGCGCATTTGTGTGGGTTGGTTTCCCAAATTGCGAGTGGTGGACGCAGGGTTCCGACTTAATTCTCTCCCATTCTTCGGGAGTGTAATTGATTGGATCTGGGCTGCGACCTTTCCACTTATTCCCCTTATCTCCTCCAAAGGCTATGTTGACCTCCTTGGGCTTTGTCGTTGACTCCGGAGTTCCTTTTTTGTCAGAACGAGGGGTTTTCTTGGCGAGTATTAGTGACTCAATATTGCCTCCTCTTGCTCTGATATCATCTTCGGCTGCAGCGTGCTCATTAGCGGTTGTAAGCATAGATCCGAGATCTTTGTGCTGTTTAGAACCAACCATGAACGGTACGAGTCCGGGTTTTAGGCCATTGACGAAAGCATGCATTGCTTGTACGTCAGTTACTCCAGAACAACTATTCTTCATTGCAGTCCATCTGGAGATGAAATCCACATATGGTTCGTCCTCAAATTGGGTGCAACGGTTCAGCTGGTTGATGCTATTTGGGCGTTTGTATGTTCCCCGAAAATGCTGAGTGAATACTCTAGCCATATCATCCCAGCTGTCGACAGTTCTTGATGGTAAACCATTGATCCAATCTCTGGCTCCGTCTAGCAACATTAGGGGAAGAAACTTGACAGCTTCCAGGTCTGTCCCATTGTTGATTTGGACGGCTGTATAATAATCTGAGAGCCAGGTATCCGGGTTTGTACTGCCGGTATATTTTTGGTAGGTTGGACCAACTTTGGCGAAGCCAGAATGCAGGGTTATCCTTCGGATCCTGTCAGTAAAACACTTAGGACCAAAGTATAGATCATCCTTTTCTGCTCTATCAATGTGTGCAGAATATCTTCCGGCTGAATGGACAGAAGGGGATCTGCTCCTTTCTTTTCCATTGTTGCGCGGACGCGCTTTTCCGAGGTTATCTCTATCTCTTCCGTGTTCACGTCCTTTTGGGTTAGGCGGAGTTCTGCTTCTGTGCCTTTCCTTATCCTTAGGAGGTGTCCGGGATCTTTCACGTCTGTGAGGTATATCATATCTTCCAGCTTTTTCAGCTGGGTTTCTCGGAGGTGGCATTATTTTGCCGTCATTCCGGTGTTTGTCTTCCCGATCATGTGGTTTATATCCATCTTTCGGGAGATGAGGTCCGGTTCTAGACGCTGCGTCCCGGTTATCTGGGTTTTTCCTGTCTTTTCTCGGATCCTCTTTTTTATCCGAGTCTCCGGGTTCTTCCGGTCCAGGTGCTCCAGCAGCGCAAGTAGCTGTTTTGCAGAGGGCGGAATTATCATGCAGCCTCCCTGATCGTTCTTGGCCTCGCTGTTGCTGCTGTAATGCTTTTCCTAGGAAAGCATACACCCCTTGGAGTTTTTCCCCGTTGGAGTACAGATCGTTGTTTAGGATGGCGAACGCTGCTTCCGCGTTTTCCGCTGCGGTTTTGTATATTGGTTCTCCCTTGGCATCTTTGCCGTTTAACTGCTTTTGCCAAGATGGGTTATAGAACCTTTCTTTTGGCGGCAATTCTTCCGGTCTTGCGATTCCGGGTAACCTAGTAGGTTTTAATGCAGATCTATTCTTTCTCTCGTACTCCTCTATTTCCTCCTTCATGATTTTGATATCATGCTGGGTTTGTTGGAGATGTTGCCGAGATCGGAGTAAATGTTGTTGTTGCCGTTGGAAAGCCTGTCTCCTGGCTTCGAGCATCTCAGGGGGTTCATCTGGTCCCACTGGTGTTTGTAATAGCTTTTGCTCTTCCTGTTCCGTCATTGGCGGAGCAGTGATTTCCTTAGATTTCTTCTCCGCGGGCTTTTCTCTGCTTGCTTTTCCTATTTCCGGGTTTTCTTCAGCTGTATAAGCTAGTTTTTTCTTCCAGAGTTTTTTAGCAGACTTGTGCCTTTTCTTGGAAGAGGGAGGGTTTTTGGCAGGCTCATCTTCTGTCATCTCCTTGACATTAGGGAATATCGGAGAAGTTTCTCCGTCTTCTCTCTCTTCCTCTGGCGGAGGGGTTTTAGGGCTTTCCTGGCTGCCGGCGCCCGTTGTATCAGCTGGTTTTGCCATTAGCACTTCATGGAATCCCTCTTGAAAGGACTTAACCTTTCTTACGAAGGCATCCTCGTCTTCGTCTTCGGAGTCGAAGTTATCCGATCCGGTTTCCGACTCCAACCTCGCCTCAATGGCGGCAAGCACGGACTCTGCTTTCGAGTTCATCGTCTGGTTGACGGATGTCGGATCTTCCGCCTCTGTGACGGGTATTTGTTCTTCCGTCTCTATGACGGGTAGGTTGTTATCTGCCTCTTGCACGGGATTTCCGTCATCCGTGTTTTCAGCGATTTCGGATTGCACCATGCCGATAAAGTGTGTATCACCTTTTTGTCGGCGATCTGAGCAGAATCCGGCATCATAGTCGTTTTCGACTGGGTATAGGGCGGGTGGGATAAATTTGCTTCCACCGCAAAACCCCATTGCCTCTGCAGTTAGTCCGATAAAGATGTTAGCAGATCCGATCGGTAACACGCAGGCACTTACCAGGTGGTTTTGCGCCGGTATGTAGGATCCGTTGTCGAGGAAGCGCCCGACGTCGTCGTCGAACTCCAGGCTTCCGACAGTGATCGATCTTCCAATTCCGCCGAGTATCCCAGATCGGAATTTCACGCCTAACGTCGTTTGCCCCACGGTGGGCGCCAACTGTCGAGACATCGTAGTAGTTTTCATAGACGGGGGTGCCATGAAACTACGGTAGAGACGTGGGGTAACGGGATAGCGTAGTAACACAGAACACGAGATTTTACCCAGGTTCGGTACGTCGCGACAGTACGGCGTACCTACTCCTGCACTTCTCACTAATTGGGACTAAAGCCCGTTTAACAGGGTTACAATGTGAGGGTGTAGATCTAGCTACTCGGCGAGGATGAGCTTCTCGGCGAGTTGCGTAGAGCTTCTCTGTTGTGCGGTAAAGAACTTGAATCTAACTTTTCTATCTCCCGTCCGGCTTTATATAATAGCCGGATTAGGGCTTACAGAATAAGAAACCTAGAAGACTACGTTTAACTTGTAACTTGGAAAACAAGGAATCCGTCTTCTCCTCCAAGCCAGATCACGCGGGCCGTGATCCGGGTTCTTCTAGAATCCGGCTTCTGCGCGTCAGACTACTGGGCCGCCCAATGGACCTGAGCCCATTACCTGTAGGCCACCCTGGTAGTCCAGCTCTTTATCTACCATCTTCTATACCCCTATTCAGTATATATCCGACACGTGCACTGTTAGTTTATTTCCCTGCAAATACCCGTGTTGTCATCATTCACCAAAAAGGGGGAGATTGAAAGCTCATGATCCCTCTAATGATTTTGGTGATGATGATAACACGGGTATCATCTATCTAACAGTGTTGTTTTAGTCTGTGCAGCTATTATCTCAGATGCATATTGTTATATTCTTGACGGAAGATCAAAGAGAAGGCCTACATTCTGGTTTCTATGCCACCGGATTTTTCAGTATGCACACCGGAATTTCCGTTGCCTATGGGGAGGAATATCCGGCCCTCTCTTGGCGTCCCCAGAAACGACTAAGTGTTTTCACTGCCCGCGGACAGAAGCCAGGGCGGAAATTTGCCCCGGAAATTTCCGGTGCAAAAATCCGGCCCTCTGGGACTTAGCGAAAAATGGAGTTCTCCCAAGTGCCCGCGCACAGAATGTGGGGCGGAAATTTGCCCCGGAAATTTCCGGTGCAAATATCCGGCCCCTGGTCCTTAGCAGTTTTTCGTCAACGAGCTGGTGCCCGCACGCAGAGAGGGGGGCGGAGTATTGGGGCGGAAATTTCCGCCCCCGGATATTTCAAATATCCGCCCCCCGGACTATTAAAAAATCCGGCCCAAGCTGACCGGAAATTTCCGGTGCTAGCACCGGAATATTCCGGCCCTGGAGGACTGCAACGGTCAGAAATTGGAGGAGCCTATAAATAGCTGTCTTCTTCCTCTAGATAGGTATCTCGTCCATTCCTCTCTCTCCTCCATTGTTGTAGAGCTCAAAACGCCCCGATCTCCCTCCTCCTCCAACCAAACTCGATGCCCTTCAAGGATCTCATGGAGGAGGACTAGATCTACCTTTCTACCAAGCCAAAACGTGTGTACCCACACCACAACTCTTGGGATCTTGTAATCTCTTGGTTGCTTTGTCATCCAAGGGAAACCCTAGTGCTTGTAGCTTCCACCTTGTAGCAAGAAGCTTCGATTGTTGAGAGCCTCCATCTCACTTGTGGAGTAGCCTCAACCCCTTGTAAAGGTTTGGTCAACGCCTTCAAGTCGACCTCATAGTGGAAACGAGAATCTCCCTCACCGGAGAAGCTCAAGGAGAACAAGGTGTGCACATCCGTGCTATTGAGGAGCGCCTAGGTGGCTCCCCACCTCTCCAACGTAGACGTACTTCTTTTAAGAAGTAACTACGGGAAACATATCCTTGTCTCCGTGTTTTTCACTTGTTGTTATCTTGTACCGTTCCTTTATTTCCGCTGCTACTTGTTCCGTACCACCTAGGGTATTCACTTAGTTGCACATTTAGGTAATCAAGCATTTACTTTCTTAAAGCCCCCACTAAAGTGAAAAATAAGTAAAATTTGTAGGTCACCTATTCACCCCCCCTCTAGTTGACCATATTGCACTTTCAGCGAGTCCGCCTCGGAATGGGACAACACGGTAATCATGGCCATCTCCTTGTCCCCGTCCTCCTCCATTGTTCGCCATGGAGGATGGATAGACGATCGGTGCCGCGACCCAACAACGAATCAATGGAAACCCTAACCCCCTGTGGTTACGGCGTACGTAACCAGTAAGAGATCGAACTAGAGGACCTGCATGGCCCATGGATTTTGCATTAGAAACTTTGTAAGTCAAAAAGTCTATTCCTTTTAGTTGGCCCATTTGGCCCTTAGACCTGACAACGTTCGAATTTGAAATCTGGATCACGTTTGATCTGTGAAACTTGTTGGTCGTCTTCTCCAACGCCGGTGCAACATCGGACACCCACCGGCCGCACCGAAAGCCACAAAGGCTACGTGTATGTCGGCGTCGTCTTTGCACAAGGATCCACTCATCTGGATCATAATTTTCCAACAAAAATGTGGACGGAGACAATAGGGTCGAACACCTTACCTCTGCCTCATTTTGCACCATATCTTCAGCGATCTGCGCGTAGGAAGCCAGCGATCTCCCACCACCGGAAACAGGAGGGGAACAAACCTCCTTACCTACGCAAATCGCCATAGCTTCAGATCCCATCTTCTTGCGTCTCCTCTTCTCTTCTGTGAACGACACTGGGAGATCCCGATCGAAGGTAGGCTTCGGAGTTCGACAAAGATACTCCAGAGGATCCGTCGGAGAAGCTCCGCCGCCGTCTGCATCTTCCCCGTCGGTGTCTTCTAGGTGTCTTCTAGTGCCAGGCACCAAAATAGCTCGTTGGGTCCTCCGCAAAAGGGGTGGCATATCTCCTCGTTGTGAATTATGTAGTACGAGCGAAATACCCGCATTATAGAAGAAATAAATCAGTCAGCCTTATATGTCGCTATACACAAAAAAAAACTTTTTAAAACCATTGATATATTACAAGTTATCATTTTTTTTATTTTGCTACTCCGTACATTTTATACTCGCGACAAAAATCAATTTAATTTAATTTGGCCATGTATAGAGGAATGGCATTATCGTCAGCTCCGACGGCCGGGCGGGGACCACAGCCCCTCAGTGGCGTGGCCGCCGCCGATAGCCTCCACCTCGAACGGCGGAGCCAGTCGTTGCTGCCGGTGGTGAGCACGGCGCGCTCATCTCGACTCCCATTGTTCGGCTCGATCTGCTCGAGAGTCTGACCTCCTTCATCGAGGGAATGGGGGAGGCGGTGCGCGTTCATCTGCCCCCTTGCGGCCGCGGCCGCTGCCACAGCCACAGGCCTGCACCGCCCCCGGGCGCTGCCGCCGCCGCCGCCTCGTCACTGCCCTACATAAACGCCCCCTCACCTCTGCTTGCTGTCAGACTCTTGGCAACCCAAATCCCCCCTGCAAATTAGCAGGTAAACTGATTCCCCACTTCTACCCAATTCCTCTTTCTTCCTCGGTTAAATTCCCTCTTTCTTGATGTTTGATGTTTCAGTTCAGAGGTCAAAGTTAGAGTGGCTTGCAAAAATTTCTGTCACTGTCAGACCAAGATTAGCCCAGAAAAAAAAAAGCCTAGGGGGACAAACACGGCAAGGAATGTGAAGATATCTAAGGCAATATGTATTCTTGCTTCTCAATTTTACTCTGTATGCACTACTCGACCTTGGACGTGGTCATGCTACTCTAAAAATGAGACTCACAACCTCCGCCACCAAATTCTCGACATGTGCAGTTGATGGATGGTAACAGAATTCACTAAAATTCAGATAACAGAATTCACCTTTGCATGACTTGGAGTTATTTTTCTCGAACACTTGCTTGACTTAGAAATTAGATAGGTGGGCTGCCATCAAATGGAATCCTATTATGCTCAAAACCAAATACAGTACTTTTTTTGTCCAAAATCCTACATGATTATTCAGCTTCTTCCTGGGTTATTGTCTACGCAATCGTACATCTGACATTCTTCCAAGTTTATTTTGTTTGCTGCCAACATGGGTGCATATAATAGAATTTTTTCTCTGTGTACACTCTGTTCCTTAGTACGTTGTTGTTGTTTGGTTTCTGGAACTTTCTATGTTAGACATTCATTGTTATTTCAAACAAAACTGTAATTTTATCATGAGATATCTTGGTTCTTACTGAACTAGCAAACCGTATTTGGATACATTGATACAGTCAGAATAGACAACTTCTGTAGGTACATACTAAACAACAGTAATTTCACTACAATACTCTCATTGAAGCTGAGAGTGGTAATAAAGTAATAAACTCCACTTCACAGTTTTTCTGCTGAAGGGTTCAGCATATCCATACGGCGAGTCTTAAATGTCTCTATTCACAGGTGGCACCAGTTTTAGCATTGACCAGCTAACAGATAGATCTGATGAACAATTCATACCTGCATAGTGCATGCCCTGACGATATATACCTGATTAAACGATGGTGCAGCTCATCTTCTGGTGTTGGTCACATGCGTGCCCATGTCGTGAGCACATCTGACTTCCTGACCGATCTGACGCTACTAACCAGTTTAGAAGATTAGATCTAGGATCTGGAAGGGGGCTAGCTGCAGGCTTCTTAATATTACAGGTGGCATCGATCGGTTGTACAGTTGACCAGCTAGGTTGATCAGACAGATAATTCATACCTGCGTGGTGCATGCCCCTGATGATTTACACTTGATTAAAGCTAGAGCATCTTATCTTCTGTTATTTCTTATATACATCTGCTGATGATAAAGCTACATTTGAACTAACACAACGTGCGTCCACGCTCCTGAACCTTGCTGAAGAGATTAAATGACAAACCTTCCGTTTGCTGATGGGGTACAGAAAAAAGCCATATAAGGTAGACTTGATTCGAGTGAATCCTGAAGACTTCATCAAGTAACAAAACTATACTTCACAGGTTTTCTGGCGAAGGCTTCAACTTCCCTACGTACAGGTAATAAATATTCATCTCCTCTATATTTTTTTGAGTGATATACATATATACCAACTGGCTGGTGACTGCTTCTTCTTAATTAATACTATATAGTAGAGGTGTCATCAGTTGTAGCATTGACCAGCTAAACTGCCAGCTAACAGATCGATCTGATGAATAATTCATGCCTGCGTGGTGCGTGCCCTGATGATAGATGGAATAAAGTACTTGATTAAAACTAGTGCAGCTTATCTTCTGTTGCTATGTCGCTGTCGACCACATCTGAATTAACGCATCCGCATCTACGCGTCCTGCGCACAAGATGCTAGTTACTATTTAATCAGTTAAGATTAGAGTAGCGTTATCTGTGGAAATAACATGTGGATGAATCGGTTCATGATGTGCCAGTTAGTATAATTATAGGGACTAAGCCAGACTCCACCATATTTATTATAGTACTATCTTCCATTTGGCTTATATATACATCGCCATGTCCCTTGTTGTCCATTCACCCAGTAGAGGTTGCACCAGAGCAGGACCCAGCATCCATCAATCTTGGAGGTAATTTTGGTCCCTCTGTTTAACTTGTTTTTCTATCGATTTAGGTAGCTTAAGCATGCCATTTTTTGTTATTTCTCATGCTTATTAATCGTTCCTCATGTAATCATGCTATCATTCTAGTGCTTCCCTTAACTTTTAGTCTGGTGTTCAACCTTTAGCTATAATGTGTTGGAGATGATATTTTGGTTTTTCTTTTTTGTTACAGCAAAACACAGCAAAAATGGCGATGGTCCTGGATGCTTTTGCATCCTATGTGCAAAACATGCTGACGGAGATGGCGAGCGAAGAGCTGCACCTGCTGCTTGGCGTCAGAGACGAGATCGACAAGATGGATGTCAAGCTTGGGGACCTCAAGAACTTCCTCGCCGATGCTGATAGGAGAAATATCACTGACAAGAGCGTGCAAGAGTGGGTGGGGCAGCTCAAGCGTGCCATGTATGAAGCTACCGACATCCTTGACCTCTGCCAGCTCAAGGCCCTGGAGCAAGGTCCATCGACGGTAAATGTGGGATGCTTCAACCCCTTGCTCTTTTGCATGAGGAATCCCCTTCATGCCCATGTAATCGGTAGCCGCATCAAGGCACTCAACCAGAGGCTCGACATCATCAAGGAGCGGAGCACTCCGTTCAGCTTTATCAATCTTGGTTCCTATGAGGACCGTAGCAGGACTGTGCATGTCTCTCGCGCTGGTAATCCCAGTCGTGAGACATCAGGGGAGTTCGACCGGTCGGGTGTAGTCGGGGATAAGATCATAGAAGACACAAGAGCATTGGCTGAGGTCATGCTGACTGAAAAAGAGGGCGACAAAAACATCATGGTAGTTGCCATTGTTGGCATTGGCGGGATCGGTAAGACCACTCTTGCACAGAAGATCTTCAATGATGAAACAATGAATGCCAAGTTTGAGAAGACGATATGGTTGAGCATCAACAAGGACTTCGACAAGGTTGATATTCTCAGGACAATCATCAAGCTCGCGGGGGCAGAACATGGTGGTGAAAAGGCGTTGGCTGTGCTTCAGCCAATCCTTACTACTGCCTTGAGAGGGAAGAAGCTACTGCTGGTGCTAGATGATGTGTGGGGCCAGGGAGCATGGAGCGATGTGCTTGAAATACCCTTGGCTAATGGTGTGGCTCAAGGTAGCCGAGTCCTCATCACTACTAGAGATGAAAGAGTGGCCCGAGGCATGAAAGCTGTGCTTCCCTACCACCACGTCGACAAATTAGAGGAGGAGGATGCCTGGTCACTGCTCAAGAAACAGGTACATAACTTAACTCCATGCATCTTCAGAAATTTATACTCCCTTTGTTCCAAATTAATTGATGCAGATTACTTTGTACTAAATCTGCGTCAGTTAGTTTTGAACAGAGGTAGTAGCTTCCTGAGTAAGAGTAGAGAGAATAATAGTTGGGCACCCTCTTTTATATATGTACTTCTCTTCGAGATTCTAAGATGAATCCATGCGTATGGATTATATACACATGCTAGCATGCACACACTACATGTGTACTCTAGGACTATGAATTTCCTATACAATTCTAGACATGAATTTTGGGTTGATGAGAGTGGATAACTTTCCTGACACAGTGCTATATCTCATAATCGCATTTTCTCTCATGTATCCCCTGTATAATTAGGAGCATGAGTAAAATGCCGATAGTATCCACAGAGGCGTTAAATTACCTAGTTCCTTCTGAAAACAAGACACAAAACATAAGAGGATTTAAATAGCTAGTTCAGCGATGACATTGACAAAGGGAAAACTAGGAATACAGCGGCTAAAATTGCATTGGAAGTGTAGAAAGACATCTTTTTTGTAACAAAGAGAGTATTTGGGAGTAACTAATTGATAAATCTGGGCTAGTGTCTCTTGTAGAAATATTTTATTTCCTTTTAGAAAGTTAAGTTTTTTGAAATATATATAATCGTTGAAATGTAATTTTTTTTTTGTTAATGGGGATATGGTATAAATGCAAGAAACTGGCCATGCTGCATGTTTCTTCCATCACATATGCACACATTATTATGGACTAAAACTGGTCTTTTGTTATTTTCTTTTCTTCACAAGCTTGTTATTGACTAAAACTGAATTGATACTAGCTGCTATTGAGCAATTATTTTTCTGTTAATGCAAACCGCTTCTTATGGACTATTGGTTTAAACTGTTTGCAGATAGTCTCAAGTGAGATAGATGGGCGTGAAATTGATATGCTCAAGGATATTGGATTGCAAATTGTACAGAAATGTGATGGTTTGCCTCTTGCTGTCAAAGTAATGGGTGGACTCTTGTGTAAAAAAGACAAGAGACGCCGTGAGTGGGAGATGGTTCTTGAAGATTCTATATGGTCAATATCTGAAATGCCAGAGGAGCTAAACCATGTGGTATATTTAAGCTATGAAGATTTGCCGCCTTGCATCAAACCATGCTTTCTATGTTACTCCCTTCTCCCTAAAAGTACATATTTTACTAGTGATGACATCATTGGCATGTGGATTTCTGAAGGATTTCTTCACGGAACCTCACATGACTTAGAAGAACTCGGAAGCAAGTACTATAAGGACTTGATACTGAGGAATCTTATAGATCCAGATACATCGTATGTTGATCAAAGTGTCTGCAACATGCATGATGTTGTACGGTCATTTGCTCAATTTGTGGCAAGAGACGAGGCACTAGCAGCTTACACGGGAGAAACTAAAATTAATAGTAAACTTAGTACACAAATGTTTCTCCGGTTATCTGTAGAAAGCAAAGCATCAGAATCACATGGGTTAGACTGGAGTTCTTTAAAATCACAGAAGACATTAAGAACACTAATATCAGTTGGACATATAAATATGAAGGCGGGTGATTCGTTGGTACATTTTCCATGTTTGCGAATTTTACATATAAATTCTGCAAATGTTGTAGCATTGGTTGAATGTTTGCATGAATTCAAGCACCTGAGGTACTTGTCCTTGCTTAACTCTGATATATCTAGTCTGCCAGATAGCATTGGGAAGATAAAATTGCTGCAACACATAAGCCTTAGTGGATGCCAACAATTTTTTAGACTCCCAGATAGCATTCTGAAGTTAGGACAGCTAAGGTGTCTTGACTTAAACGGGACAAGTATAAATGGAATACCTCGGGGGTTCAGTGTTCTAACAAATTTGAGGAAAGTCCGTGGGTTTCCAGCGGTGGTAGATAATGATTGGTGTAGTTTGGAAGAGTTGGGCCCTCTTTATTTGCTCAAGGATCTTGGACTGCAAGGATTGGAGAATGTATCTGCATCCTCGTCTGCAGCAAAGGCAAAGCTTAGTGAGAAGGTGCATCTTACCAAGCTATACTTAACCTGCAGTAGTAGATTGGGGGCTAATGTGCTGATTGAAGAAGAAGATATCGTTGTCTCTAAGGAAGAGCAACAAAATATCGAGAAGGTATTTGATGAGCTCTGTCCTCCGCGGAGCTTGGGTCATCTTTCCATGCACGGATATTTTGGCCGACGGCTCCCAAGGTGGATGATGGCATCATCAGCTGTGACCCTCGAGAGCTTGAGGATTCTGATGATTGATGACCTGTGTTGCTGCGTGGAACTCCCTGATGGCTTGTGTCGGCTCCCCTATTTGGAGTTCATTCAGATCAACAATGCTCCAGCCATCAAGCGTGTTGGATCTGAATTCCTGCAGTCCTACCATGGCGACAGTCCTTGTCCTTCCCAGGTGGTGGCTGCGTTTCCGAGATTAGAAAGTATGAGCTTGATCGGAGTGATGGAGTGGGAGGAGTGGGAATGGGAAGAGCAAACGCAAGCCTTTCATGTCTTGCGGGATCTTAAGCTACAGGGATGCAAATTGAGGCGCCTTCCCCGTGGCCTTGCCTCCCAGGCAAGGGCTTTGAAACTATTGTGCCTACACAACGTCCAGGGTCTCCTCTCTTTGGAGAACTTCATTTATTTGGTGGAGCTGCAACTGAATGAAAACCTTGACCTGGAGAGGATCACTAATCTCCCCAGACTACAGAAACTAACAGTAGCCGACTGCCCAAAGTTGAGAGTGTTGGAGGGTGTTCTTGCACTCCAGAGACTCGTGATCTTGGATGTAAATATTAAGGCACTCCCAGAATACATCATCGGTATAAACCTAAGGCATTTGGAGCTGTACTGCAGCCTAGCGGTGCTCACTTCCATTGCCGCTGGACAGTCTGGCCTCGAGTGGGACAAGTTCAGCCATGTTGAGAGTTTGGAGGCATATACACCAGAAGGAGATAATATGAAGAAATGGTTTGTTTTGTACACAACTACCCCCCACAAGTTGGAGACAAATGTCAGCCGTACTTTTATGTCAAGAGGTAATTTTAGCATTGCTCATTCTGTCATTCATCTTGTTTCTCTGTTTAGTTGGTTCGTTCTCTTTGTTTTCTAGTATCTTTCATTTGTAATTTATTTTGAATATATTCCTTACATTCTCATTCCCCTTGTATGAGACCTTTCAAAGTAGGACAACGAAAACATGGTAGTAGTGTCACCATAGGTGTGAGCCATATGACTAGCTTGATCATGTCTGTCGCTCGCAAGATTTGAAAGGAGCGTAATTACAGAATCTTATACAAAAAGGTCGCTTCCCTTCAATCTATTGTCCACCGCAGCTTCGAAGTAATTCAACACTGGCATTGGGCTGGCAATAAGAGTCACCACACTAGCTAATCCCTGGTAGTTGGTCGTAGTTGTGTTGTCTATGTCATCACGCATTTTCCTAAACCTCTATTTTCTTCTCTATATGATACATGCAGCCCTCCTGCATGGTTCGAAAAAAGAAGAAGATATGACTAGCCTTTGTTCTAAAGAAAATGGATGAATGACTTTTTATTATTTTGTATTGCCTATTTCCTTATCTCTTGACAAATGCTGCTTCCTAATTTTCTGCACTCACTCATATTGCTAAAAGTGTTTTGTTGTCATTTTTAGTAAAAATATAGAGTAAAATCTATAATAATTAAAGCTCGTATGTGGTTTCTGTATCTCATTTTTTGTAACACTGTCACAATTAAGCTGTTGCCTTGAAAGTTATGGATTGTGTAATCAATTTACGTTTTCTTTTCATGAAGGATTTTCTGATGATGCTCAAATATTCGAGTCTGTCATCAAAATGACAAGAAAAACCTTTAACTACATCTGTCACTTGGTGTTTGTCCCGTCAATGGAAGATATGAATGACCACACTTTCATTGATGGGAGGGTACTGTGTTTAGAGGACCGAGTGTCCCTTGCTCTAATAAGGTTGTACTCTTGTGAGCCACCGGAAACCATAGGATCTTCTCTTGGTATTAGCGAGTCCACCGTCTCATTGGTAACGGAGAGGTTCGTCGATGCTGTGTGCAGTCAAGCAAACCAACACTTGAGGTGGCCAGACTGCACTAAAATGGATAAGATCAAGTCCATGTTTGACAACATCCACAGCATGCACAACTGCTGTGGTGTTATATTTACAACACAGATCCCATTTGGACCAGACTATGACCATGAGAATGATTGCAGCCTTGTAATGCAAGTTGCCGTTGATTCAGAGATGAGGTTCATGAGCTTTATTCTGTTGACGTTGGAGAGTAACATGGACCGGTCAAGCATTTTGCACGAGTCTAACCTCTTCGAGGATGCCGAGAAGGGTGCTTTGCTGAATGGCAGCAAGCTGAAGGTAGCATCAGATGGATCAGAAGTTGGGGAATACATAATTGGTGATGCGGGATACCCTCTTCTCCCCTGGCTACTCACACCTTACCAGGAAGAAGACCTCTCCGACTCCCAGGCGGAGTTCAATAAGAGACACTCTGCAGCCGCATCTTGCGCGCAAAAGGCAATGGCTAGGTTCAGAGACACATGGAAGTACCTGCGGGGAGAGGCGCGGTGTCTGATCAATCCTGACACCCTAGATGAGACAACCTATGCCTGCTGCATGTTGCATAACATAGTCATAGATATTGAGGATGACGCAGCAATGCGGAGCGTCGAGGAGCCAAATTACTGCCAGGAAGCGCGCCAGTTAGAAAATGAGGACGCTGTTAGGGCAAGGGATATGCTATCGCATTACTTCTGGGCTAGCAGGTCATAGGGATCAGGAGGTGAGAATTAACGGAACTTTTCCTACATCTTAAATTGTTCGTTCTCTTGTTCTGTCCATTAATTTGTCACATTTGTTTTACTCATGTTGTTTACATCCTTGATCGGTGGCAGTTGATCTGGAGAAGGAGCATGAAGTAGTTTCACCAGGCTCAGGGTATGAAGTCAAGGAGCAAGAAGTGCAGACCAGGTGATCAAGTACTCCCTCCGATCCATATTAATAGGTGCTGAAGTGGATGTATCTAGCAATAAAACATGTCTAAATACATTCACTTCAGCACCTATTAATATAGATCGGAGGGAGTACATTCTTTCTTTATGCATGGAAATGAAAAATCCCGTCGCATGGTTGTATGGTCGTATATCTGATATAACTGTATCCCTAGATCAGATGAATCTGAAAGGGACGCCAACATCCTGCCGGTCGGAGCTTTTGAGCACATCCATCGGGGGGGGGGGGGGGGGGCGAATGCCTCGAAGGCTCAAGGCAGACCTGATTCCATCGGTGGCAAATCTAAATATCTACTCTCTTCTTTCGGAATTTGATGACTTGTGTTTATCTAAATACAGATATATCAATATACTATAAACGCGTATACGTTTATGTCATCACTGCGTGAGACGCTCGCGTGGTGTCCGTGTAGGAGCTAGCTAGCTTGGTTCGAACTGAACCGGTTCATAGAATGCGCACATAAGCAGGCGCTGGTCGAGCAGCAAGCTTTGGCAAAATCTTACTCTTTTGATTTGATTTTTCCTGACTCAGTTTAAGTAGGAACCGAACCGAGGTCACGTTGCTCCCTGACCTCATGTCGTGGCCGACGCCGTTCACCCTCTTCCAGCCCAACAAGCTCCGCCACAGCGGGCTCAACTTGGGTCCTATCCCCCGCGCCGTCCTTCTCCATCTCCGTCGCCGGCTTGAGGGCTCTTTTCGACTTCCACCATCGGATCAGAGTAGACCTCGTCTGGTTGACTCGAGGCATGGGGAGCTCCATTACCGAAACAGTTAGGGCATCTTTAACAGTTTATTGGTTAACTTGTTGGTAAAATTGGACATGTCATCAACCAACAACACATTTTACAACCACTCCAATGGTTGTATGTAGTTTGACCAATAGGAGGTGAGAGAATGTACAATACCTCTCTCTATTCTACCTTGGAGCTTGTGCAAGGGTTGTTAGTTAATCTACATACAATCTCACTCTCTCACCTCATTTATTTTATGCCACGTCATAAAAAATCCTATGTGGCAAAATCTACCAATATCTATCTTACGTCTATTAGAGATGCCCTTAGGACTACAGTTGTTTCGCGTTCTTGGGCCAAGGCCCATCTATAGGAATTTTTTTGTGGTGTTAAACGATTTTGACTAGTACGAATCGTACTGGACACCCTTTTACCACTAGTATAAAATGCTATCAGCCGTTAGATGTATAAAAATGAATGGTTGTTATTTATTTGGGAGGTAATATTTAGACAAACACAAGTCATCTAATTTCAAACGGACGGAGTAATGACTAAATCAGGGGCATCTGACTCTATTGCTTCAGGCGTAGACTAGACCTCGTTTGGTTTATAATTTCATATCACAAAAAAGAAGGAAATGCAATCAGAGAAATAAGTTGATATGGCGATGTGTCTTGGTTTCAAGTATCCCACAATAAGGAGCTTGCCCTAGTACAAAACCTAACATCCATGACAGGACAAAACCTAGCATCCTAATCGTGGTACAAAACCTAGCATCCTAGTCGGTTAAATAATAATTAAAAAACAGCCGACTGGTAGATCGTTTTTCGTCTCTACTATTATCATAGTCGGTGTATTCCTTGCTGTCTCTAAAAAACTTTAATTTCAGCCGATCAGGAAGAGTGACCGTCTCTAAAAATATTTTTGACAACTCTTACTACTCCCTCCGTCCTGGTGTATAGGGCATAATTGACTAATATCTGGGCCCAAGGTAGCTTGTGATTGAGGCCAAAATTCTCTCTCAATACCATAATTATCCCAGGTAGTCGAACAGAATTGTGGCTAATAAACTCAGATTTTTGTGTTTGGTAACCTCAGCAGCCAGTCAATTGCTCCTTAAATTAATGCATGCATGCATCGGTGGATTATGCGACCAATCAGATTATGCATGCATCGGGTGCCCAAGAAAATTAATGCATGCATACGAGAGAAAATTAGGAGAGAGAGAATTATGCGGCCTAATTAAGAGCGACTTAATGCAATTTGTGCCTAGAAGGAGTTTGTATACGGGACAACCTGGTTTTCGAATTATGCCCTATACACCAGGACGGAGGGAGTACAACTTTTCACCATGCACATTTATTTCTATGCTTTTGGAAGTGGAAGCCAATCCATCAATTCCCGCGTTGTGCTTTGGAAGTTGAACCACGATCATAATATTGCCGACGCATTTCCTGAACGTGTTCATTCTAATCAACTTCCAACACGGCGCGTGTGGTCAGACTAATTAATCAATGATAGATCGATCAAACTATATATAGAGAGTGCTCTCTATCTCTCGATCTCGTCCCCTCCTTTACTCTCCCTTCACGATCAGCTCGCACCACGATTCCATTGGCCCGATACGTCGACGGCCAACATCTACGCAGAAGGCATTTTGTCGGGGCCATCGGCGTAGGCGCATGGTAGGCCAGCCCGACGCCATGGCCGCCGGCGTAGTTTCACCGTCGGTGTAGACACGCCTGTGCCGACGACCACCGTCGGTGTAACACATCTACGCCAACGGCTAACCCGTCGGCACATGCATTTTTTCTTTATTATTATGTTTGTTTCTACTCTTAGTTTTTTATGTTATGTACTTATTTATTACTCTTAATTAGTTTAGTATGGTTATATTTCGTATTATTTGGTCAGCCCTAATAATAATTGAAGTCTCGAACCTTTGTGGTTAGGTGATCGAGCATGTCTGGGAAGCGGTCATACTGTGGAACTAGTTTTTTGATCTTTTAACATTCCACCGCACTTGTATACGTATGCTAGGGTCACATGCAACGTCTGGTAGTATTTTGATGCAAGGTTTTGAGGTTTTCAAACTTATAGGTGGAAACTCCCACTTCAGACGAACCGAAGGGAATCTTTGCAGAAGTTGTGGCATAACTTTGTTTTTGGTGTTCCTGCGGGTTACCCTAACCCAACCAAGCACTTAGTCACGGTGCTTCTCCTCCTCCTGGTGCTGGTTCTTCGAACGTGCCGTGTGGTCGGTCGCCTGATCTCTGGATGGGAGACCTAGGCTTCACACCGTCTCCTCCGTAGATGTGGCTAGGGATGTATTTAGACCGATAAAACCATGTATGACATGTAACGATATATGTATGCATGTTTTGGTGGTTAATAGTGATGATGTTATGCTCATACGCGTTTCTTTTATTGTCAATTATAAATTGTGCATTTTCTATGAATTTTGGAAGCAAAACAACATTAAAAAATCTAGTAGAGGCTACGCCGACGACATTGCCTCCAAACAGGTCCTGGGCTGACCAAATGGTCAGGTCTGTGCCGGCGTCATTGCAGTTGGCATAGCCTCTACCACCAAATCCAGCCGGTTGCAGCCCTCCGCGTGTCAAGACCTAGGCCGACGGCATTGCCGTTGGCATAGGCGCTTCCTGAGGGGCGCCACGTCGGCGTAAACGGTGGCACGTGTCAGAGCTAGGTCGGGCCAACCCAGCACATACGCTGACGGGGATACCCTATGCCGATGGTGTTTTGGTCTATGCCAATGGGGTCGTACGCCGACAGCTGATGTCGGCACAGCTTGTGCTGACGTGGATAGGGCCTATGCCGACGGCTTTATCCCGTCGGCGTAGCAGTGGATTCCTGTAATGTCGTACGCCAGTGTTATTTAAAAATCCCCTTTTTGTCAACTAGAGGTTAGGGTTGCTAGCGAGGTCCTCGGTGTGTTATCGCTGAGGGCAGCTGCAATGTGCAAAAAAGAAAAAGCACACCTTAAGTCCTATGTGGCATCTTTTTAGTTGACCTTATATAGTGTGGAGAAAAATGAACCTAAGGTGCATCTCCCAAAGCAATAAAAAGTCATTTCACTCTCTTCTCTCTCACACATATGTGTATACCAATAGTATATGTGGGTCCTGCTTTTATCGCTAAAACCCACCTTATACACCATGAGAAAGTACATAAGGCAAGTGGGCCCCGCTTATGACAAAACTATACCGTATACATTACGGGTTGCCCTGAAAGCTGCTCTATAGTTCTTGCCCAAGGTTTTGACGGAGATGTCGGGGCCGTGCTCGTGCTGGGAGACGAGGATGGAAGAGCGGACGTGCAGGTGAGAAAGGGGCAACTTGCTTGTCGTTGCTGAATCCCACAGGTGATGCTCGTCTCCGTAGATGGAAGCGCACGGGTGCTGCTCGTTACTGTAGATGGTGCCAGCACTCGGTGGCTGGTTGGAGGCCTTGTGGAGGCAGCATTCTGGGGGGTGTTGCTCGTCGCCACTGAGAGTTTCTCGTCTCCGTGTATGGCACTAGTGGAGAGGGGACCTTTTGTCCCGGCCCGTGAAGGCCATAAGTCCCGGTTTGCCAACCGGGACTGATCAGGCGGGACTAAATGCCCAACCTTTATTCTCAGACCTGCTACAGGCCGAGACCAATGGACCTCCACGTGGCTGCCGCATATCGCGTTGAGGGCACACCCTTTAGTCCCGGCCCGTATAACGGACTGGAACTAATTCTCCCCCGCGGCAGAAAATTGGCCACTTTCTGTGCCACGGCAGAGAATTCATTTTTTGTTCTTTTATTTGTTTCTATCTTCGTTTCTCTATGCTCCTAAATATATATCATACATAATTACCAGGATTAGAGCCCGTCTATTCGATTGAGCATATAAGATCACTCGTATTATGATTGAGCATACACATATATACAATTTTGATATAGTTACATGGAGATCACACAATTACCGGGACTAGTGCACGTCTACTCGATTACACGGGGATCATCGGTAGGAGCGACTATTTACATTAAATATCCAAGCGTCGTCTACCATATCTGTCGTCATAAAACCCGTCAGCTCCTCTGCAATTCCTATTAGGCGCTGCTCTGGTAGTATACTATCCCGCATGGTCGCGAACTATATAAGAAAAGGATATCAATATGAATGTCAATCATGATAACAAAAAGTGACAATCAAAAAATAAAGTTGTGAATGTATTGCTTACGTTGACTCTATAATCTTTCTGCTCTAAGGTAAACGTGCGAATGAACTCGCAAATGTACGTAGTATCCACATAGTTGCGTCTCTGATGGCTGATGTGTGCACTTTACGAGAATATAATTCAATCAACATAATAATCTATCATCATATTTGTATTGAAAAACTGTAAGTAGAGATATGCACGGCCCTATCTCCTACTACTTACCGAGGCCCTCTTAAACGTCAGCTCCTTGTGAGAGATATACTTAGTTACACTCCTGAACTGATTCCAAACCCTGTCCGGCAAGGAAAATGAATGACTGAGTTATTCATTACTTGATATCTCAGGAAATCATCGGAAGAGATCGATATAAAGCGAGAATGTTTGAAATTACCTATAGAGCATGCCCTGCATGTTGCGGAACTGTGGCATGTTTCTCGTTAATGGGTCGTAAACTTCAATTGTTCCCTTATCAATTTGGATGTCTAGCAGAATCAAGTGGAAGCTGCACCCATTTATATATACGTAAGTATATCATCAATTACACTTAATATCGAGTGAGAGAAAAAGTGAATGGACACACAACAGAGTATGACCTTCACCTGAAGTTGTAAGGAAACAATATATGCTCACAGAAATATTGCTCCGTTAGAAACCTTAAAATATTTTCCGCCGTCTTGCCGGGAAACCTCGTTAGCGTCCTTATATGTACTTTATCTGGGTCAATGAACCTAACATTAAAAATCTTCCTACTTTTACTGACATCGATCTTTATTCTGCATAATATAGTAAAAAGGGATATAATGAGTATAATTACATGCAATGAACTGAACAATTTAAATAATTGAACAACTTATATGTAGACAGTGAATCCAGCAACTTACAAACAATAGAAACTCATGAGAGATTTGTCGAGGGCTTCAAAATTGTACATCTGAAAGAGTTCTTCAAATTCGACATGGATCTCTTCAGGTCGAAAGTAGTACTCCAGTGGGACTTTTGCCACGATCATTTTTCTGTCCCCGGCTCTCAAGTACCATTCATGCAAATTACGCATATGTGTTGGCAGTTGTTGCAACTTCTCTTTGCTGACCAAAGGCTGCCCTGGGACATATGTAGGCTTAGGGGCTAGAACAGCCTTGGGTAACTTGTTGTATTGGTAACCTAGCAAGTTAGCAACACTCACACCCATATCGGCTGCCCACGGCTTGGCTTCTTCTGCACACTCTTATCCGATAACACCAAGAGGGGTGAGATCAATTTTTTGGCCTGTTGTCCGAGCTGTGAAACGTCTGATCTTTTCCCGATTGCATTTTTAGTTGATTTGCTCCCACTCGCACTTCCACTTGCTTTGCTCTTCCTCACTTCCTTCTTAAAAGTGCATAGATAGTCATATGTCTTATGGGGCGAGTAATATCCAGATTTAGTGCTCAGAAAATCAACTCCATATTTTTTCTGATTCTCGGTGTATACCGGGCGGGGCTCGGGTTTCTTCTTTTGCAACAGCGCATCTTTATGGGCCTTTGCGATCAGAGCGTTTTTCTTGTCAGTTAGATCGTAAGGTCTTATTGGAAGATTCAGATGAGGTACCTTTGCGAGGGGTGAAAGTTTTCTATTTTGGCTCCGCCGGGTAGAACTCATCGACGGAGTGTTTTCGGCACGCTTCCGCTTAGTTTTCTTACTTGGTGGAGGCGGCGGCGAAGACCACGACCCAAGTCTGGAAGCGGAGATCGATATGGACTCGCGTTGTGGTAAGAGTAGTCATGGGGCGAGCTTCTTTGACGTGATAGGGGTGTAGGTGACCTTCGACGACTCGGAGGCGGTGTTGTCCTTGGCACCGAGCCTGGAAGCTTTATGTAGTCCGTGTACCATAGAATGATGCCAGGCAGTACTTCTCTGAGTGTGCTCTCATCTTCAGGCCCAGGGATGTCAAGCTCCAGATCATGAAACCCCGTTACAATTTCATCCGCCCCGACTTTAGCATAGCCATCTCGAATCTCACGGCCATGCCAGCGTGCGTCACGTGGAGAAGGTAAATCATATCCGACAGCCACCTTCATGGATAGGTTCTTCAATTTCTGATGGAGCTCACAAGACAATACATTGTTGATTCCATCCACGGGGTAGCCGGGACCGCCCTCTATCCTCCGTGCATCGTGAGCCGAGACCTCCGAGTGAGCCACTCTACTTTTCCGCCGAGATGGGTCGGCGGTAATATCGAGTGCAGGATCTTGCATGCGCACTGCTCCGTTAAGTTCATCTATCTGCTGCTGGTGGTTAAGTCTGAACCGGCTGGTTCAACTTATCTCCCACCTCCTCTTTTTGTCTCTCCTTTGCTCTCGCTCGGCTTCTATAAGTTTCTATGTCTTTTGCAAACGCAAGCCACCACAGAGTGTTGCCAAAGCCTCGTGCTCGTCCTCCGTGTTCGTCATTCCCGAGGACCAATGTCAGCAAGTCTTTCTGTCTATCGGGGCGGAACTTTAACTAATCCTCTTTAATTTCTTGCACCATCTTGATCCAATTTTTCCTGTGTACCCTAATCCCGTCGCTGCAAACAAGGTCCCGTGTTGTTTCGTCGTATGAACCCCCATGCGCAAGGAAGCAATTTCTTGCCCTCAATTCCCATTCTTCACGCATCGGTTCAAGGGTGATCCCTTTATCAAGCGGCTCTTGCTCTTTTCTATCCCACTTTGGCATGGATATCTGGTAGCGCCTAGCCCCAAATTGTGGTGATATTTCTTCTTATCAGCATTTATCTTGTTCTTTACGGACCAGGTCTTGGCATTTTCTGACTCCTTGTACTTCTTAAATGCATCCTAGTGATTCATCTGCTTCGCTACATAGCCTTCGAATACTGGAGCAGTCTTTTCTTCTCATAGTCCTGCCATAATCTTTTTCCACACCGGGAATAGTTCGGCGATCTTCTTGAGAGCCAACTGCTTGGCTTTCTCCCTAATTTTGCGGTGTCGGCAGGATCCTCACATTCTGGTAGGGTGAAATATGACATGAGGTCGTTCCAAAGACCCTCTTTGTAACTCTCGGCGACAGTCACTATGGTTTGCCCCTTTGCGCTTATTCCACTCTCGAATGGTGATCGTGACGTTATCCCTAAGCACAACTCTGCATTGTTTATTGAATACATTGGCAGCCTTCTTTGGTTCCTTTGGTTCGCCCGTAGGGGCTATGACCTCAAATGTATAATGCGTAGATGCGGCCAACTTTTTGCTCGGGCCTCGTTTGGAAGATTTGCTAGATGTGGAGGCCTAAGAGAAGAAATATTCGTCAAATTATATATATATATATTAATTTACCTATATATATATATATATATACATATATATATATATATATATATATATATATATATATATATATATATATATATATATATATATATATATAGACACACAGAGAGAACTAAAGTGTAATGCATCTTCTGATCGGCAAACTTCATATATATACCTCGTCGGACTTCGTTAAGGTTCCACCGGCTTCTCCATCATCGGAGCGATCGCATTCTTCATCATCGGAGCCGTCGACTCCATCCTCTCGCTCGACCTCCATTCCATCCCCGAAGGGGTTCAGATACGATGAAGGAGATTCAGCTGGAGCAGCATCTAGGGCGTCGTGGATAATATCCTCGAGAATTTATTCCTATGCTTGGTCTCTATGGATTGGACTAGGTGGATCCATAGTTTCTGCAAAATGCACACACAATATTAGAGTCATATCTTTTATCCTTGATTTTCAAAATATGAAAATACTAATATCAACCTAAACAATATGATAACTCTACTACTACTGATATAAAAATATCACCCTAAACAAATATGATAACTCTAATACATCGATAGGATCCATTTTTATTCGACCACTAGAATAATCCAGTTACATGTAGCTAGGGTCCATTTTTCACTAGAACCCTAATACATCACGAATTATAACACCGATACATCTCACATGCATGCACAAAACTCTCAACCTAACAACGACCGGGTCCTGAGCCGCGAGGTGCCGAGCTGCCGGCGCTGCGCACCCAAAGATAAGGAACCCTCACAGGGTCGTAGCTGACGTGATACGGAACCCTCCGAACAAACGACCATGTATTGCTAGGCTGGGTATCTAGCAAATACATGTAGCACCGGACGTGCTCGTCCTCCTCTCTGATACGTCCACGTACCACCTCCTCAGCCGCCGACAACCTCTGCACTTAGCGTGGCCCACGCGACTGGCACCAAAGAAGATCCGGGTTGACGACGTCACCCGGATTCTTCACCAAGCTGCGTCTACCAGATGCTATCAACTCCTAGTGCCAGCCAGGTGGAGCCCAGTCCCGGACATCGCCCGTGGGGTCCAGTAGGAACATCGTAGCCGAGAAAAACAAACTAGAAACACAATTATAATTAAAGCTAATTCTCTAAAAATGTTACAAAAACACTAAGTATAAATCCAACACTAACACTAACGATACTAAAATTAGACAAGTACCCAAATTTTTAGAATAAAATATCAATACTATAATATCAAATGATATAATACGAAAGCATATTACATATATTACCCTAAGGTAATAAATTAAACTAGTACTAAAATCTAATGATACTAAATTTAAACTAGTACTAAATATAATGTAATATAATACTAAATTTAAAGTAATACTACTACTAAAATTAAACTAATACTAATACCAAGTATTATTTTATCTAAATTAAACTAATACTAATACTAAATACACTCAAATACTAAACAATATAATATTAGTATATATTATCTTATCTAAACTAAAGTAAACAATATAATAGTAAATACACTAAACTACTAAGCTAATACTAACACTAAAATACTAAAATATTACTACAAAATACAATTAAAAGAAGAAAATAAAATGACACGGATGACGTCAGCATGACGTCATGCTGAAGTGATCCGAGAAGAGGCCACGTTCTCCCGGCGAGAGCACTCACCCTCCGCGATGGGCGCTCGTGGAAGACTGAGCGCGCGGGGCGAGCGCGTCCCGCATTTGTGCGGCACTCCGGCGTGGTGGCAGCACTCGTGCGGTGGCACCGGCGTCTGTGCAGTGGTGGCGGCGTCCGTGCGGTATTGGTAGCATCGTACGGTGGTTACGGCATTCGTGCGCGTCCTAGCATCCGGCGTGGTGGCGGCGTCCGTTCGCGTCTCTGCCCGGCTCTGATCGCCTCTGCGTCCTGCTCCTCCGTTCTTGCGTCTGAAACTGCTAAGGATGGGGGCAGGGCAGAGGCGATTGATATTACCCCTACCCCTTAGTACTGGCCCATGGAACGGGCCGCGACTAAAGTGGGTTTGTAGTCACGACTCGTGGCACGGGGCGAGACTAAAGGGTGGCCTTTAGTACCGCCTCGTGCCACGGGCCGGGACTAAAGGGTCAAATATTTGCGCGCCAAATGTCCAGACCAATCAAACCGCACCGTTAGCCATGCCACAGATCATTCTATTTTCTGTTTTATTTTTAACTAAAACAAAATAGATCTAAAATTTAAAAAATTCATAAATTATGTTCTGTAATTTCAAATTATATGATCTTCGACTTTCTGAAATCAGCATAATGTGTAGATTAATCTACGCCAATAATACTTTTCATTTTGTAACGTGCTCTCACATGTTATTTATGGATCTATTTAAATCACTCTTTCGGGCATATCTATGTAATGTTAATTTAAAAATGCTTTTAGTGTGAATCCAATTTCTATGGTTTTGTTTTGATGTCCCATATCCATTAGACCCAAAAGAAATTCATCAAAAAAAAATTCTCAACAATAATAATAGATCTACACTTATAGCCCATTTTTTATACTCGGAAAATGAAAAATGGTTTTTTATTCAATGAAAAATTTCCTCGATCAATATTGTCCGTGCTTCCAAGATGCATATTTGTTTGGAATATGGGCTCATTTAAACAAACTATGACACGGATTTGGCCGTAACACCCGTCATTTGACCCGAAACCCTAGAATGTTCGGATGAGATATCTCATTTATGTGAACACATGTTCAACACAACTGTCGTATTCTAAATTTATTATTTTTGGGTGGATACTAGGACATATATAATGACACCACGCGAAGGTCTTGCATAATTTTGGGTTTTTTATGAATTTTCTGGAATTTTCTAAACCAGTTTCAGTGAAAGTCAAGACGGTGTGTATGACCGTTTGTAGCTAGGGGTTGAAATATTGAGAAACTCTTGGCGTATCTCTGATGAAATAGGTAGTTGTGTACCTAAACATTATTTTTGCCAAAATCATGAGCATACTACGAGGCACATGTAGTTCAAATTCGGCCAGTTTCCAGCTGAATCGGCAGAAACTTGTGTTTTTCAAAGGAGCGGATGGAAACCTTTTCATGGGAAACATTGACGACGTCACCCGGATTCTTCACCAAGCTGCGTCTACCAGATGCTATCAACTCCTAGTGCCAGCCAGGTGGAGCCCAGTCCCGGACATCGCCCGTGGGGTCCAGTAGGAACATCGTAGCCGAGAAAAACAAACTAGAAACACAATTATAATTAAAACTAATTCTCTAAAAATGTTACAAAAACACTAAGTATAAATCCAACACTAACACTAACGATACTAAAATTAGACAAGTACCCAAATTTTTAGAATAAAATATCAATACTATAATATCAAATGATATAATACGAAAGCATATTACATATATTACCCTAAGGTAATAAATTAAACTAGTACTAAAATCTAATGATACTAAATTTAAACTAGTACTAAATATAATGTAATATAATACTAAATTTAAAGTAATACTACTACTAAAATTAAACTAATACTAATACCAAGTATTATTTTATCTAAATTAAACTAATACTAATACTAAATACACTCAAATACTAAACAATATAATATTAGTATATATTATCTTATCTAAACTAAAGTAAACAATATAATAGTAAATACACTAAACTACTAAGCTAATACTAACACTAAAATACTAAAATATTACTACAAAATACAATTAAAAGAAGAAAATAAAATGACACGGATGACGTCAGCATGACGTCATGCTGAAGTGATCCGAGAAGAGGCCACGTTCTCCCGGCGAGAGCACTCACCCTCCGCGATGGGCGCTCGTGGAAGACTGAGCGCGCGGGGCGAGCGCGTCCCGCATTTGTGCGGCACTCCGGCGTGGTGGCAGCACTCGTGCGGTGGCACCGGCGTCTGTGCAGTGGTGGCGGCGTCCGTGCGGTATTGGTAGCATCGTACGGTGGTTACGGCATTCGTGCGCGTCCTAGCATCCGGCGTGGTGGCGGCGTCCGTTCGCGTCTCTGCCCGGCTCTGATCGCCTCTGCGTCCTGCTCCTCCGTTCTTGCGTCTGAAACTGCTAAGGATGGGGGCAGGGCAGAGGCGATTGATATTACCCCTACCCCTTAGTACTGGCCCATGGAACGGGCCGCGACTAAAGTGGGTTTGTAGTCACGACTCGTGGCACGGGGCGAGACTAAAGGGTGGCCTTTAGTACCGCCTCGTGCCACGGGCCGGGACTAAAGGGTCAAATATTTGCGCGCCAAATGTCCAGACCAATCAAACCGCACCGTTAGCCATGCCACAGATCATTCTATTTTCTGTTTTATTTTTAACTAAAACAAAATAGATCTAAAATTTAAAAAATTCATAAATTATGTTCTGTAATTTCAAATTATATGATCTTCGACTTTCTGAAATCAGCATAATGTGTAGATTAATCTACGCCAATAATACTTTTCATTTTGTAACGTGCTCTCACATGTTATTTATGGATCTATTTAAATCACTCTTTCGGGCATATCTATGTAATGTTAATTTAAAAATGCTTTTAGTGTGAATCCAATTTCTATGGTTTTGTTTTGATGTCCCATATCCATTAGACCCAAAAGAAATTCATCAAAAAAAAATTCTCAACAATAATAATAGATCTACACTTATAGCCCATTTTTTATACTCGGAAAATGAAAAATGGTTTTTTATTCAATGAAAAATTTCCTCGATCAATATTGTCCGTGCTTCCAAGATGCATATTTGTTTGGAATATGGGCTCATTTAAACAAACTATGACACGGATTTGGCCGTAACACCCGTCATTTGACCCGAAACCCTAGAATGTTCGGATGAGATATCTCATTTATGTGAACACATGTTCAACACAACTGTCGTATTCTAAATTTATTATTTTTGGGTGGATACTAGGACATATATAATGACACCACGCGAAGGTCTTGCATAATTTTGGGTTTTTTTATGAATTTTCTGGAATTTTCTAAACCAGTTTCAGTGAAAAGTCAAGACGGTGTGTATGACCGTTTGTAGCTAGGGGTTGAATATTGAGAAACTCTTGGCGTATCTCTGATGAAATAGGTAGTTGTGTACCTAAACATTATTTTTGCCAAAAATCATGAGCATACTACGAGGCACATGTAGTTCAAATTCGGCCAGTTTCCAGCTGAATCGGCAGAAACTTGTGTTTTTCAAAGGAGGCGGATGGAAACCTTTTCATGGGAAACAAATTGGTTATTTGTGCATCTAACATGGTCTAGTATTTTTTTCAAATTCCAAGTTTAATACATTATTACACATCACCAACATCCCTATCTATTAATTCTTATTTATTCTGCGCCATAGCCATGGAGAGTCCTCATCATTTATCATAATGCTTGGATCAATTCTCACTTTGAAGGGAGGAATTTCATGAAACTCATTATAATCTACCGACATGTCTGTCTTCTCATCTACTCCCACGATGATTCTTTTTCCTGAAAGAACAATGTGGCGCTTTGGCTCATCGGACGATGTAGTATTTTTCTAATTTCTTTTTCTCAGTTTGCTAGATATGTCCTTCACATAGAAAATTGGAGCCACATCGTTGACTAGGACGAATGGTTCGTCCATGTACGCAAGATTGTTTAGATCCACTCTTGGCATGTCGTATTTTTGGTCTACATCTGCCCCGCCTCCTATCAGTTTGACCCATTTGCACCGAAACAAAAGGACCTTAAAAGTAGTTCCACAATTAAGTTCTCATATCTCCTCTGTGTACCCATAAAATGTGTCCTTCTTCCCATTTTGTCTGTTGCATTAAAGCTGACACCACTATTTTGGTTGGTGCTCTTTTTATCTTAGGCGATCATGTAAAATGTATTCCCATTTATCTCGTACCCTTGGAAAGTGCATATAGTCGAAGATGGTGACCTGGCCAACAAGTACAGACGATCTCCAACAGTGGTGTTATTCATGAGATGTGTCTGCAACCAACTGTCGAAAGTCGCTGATGGTGTAGATCTTGCACTTGTTGGGAGACCCCAAGAGGAAGGTATGATGATCACATCGGCAATTTTCCCTCAGAAAGAAACCAAGGTTAAATCGACCAGTAGGAGGAAGGAGTAACTTCAGAAGGTTGATGCAGCTGAGATGGCAGGGCGCACTACTGGTTCAACAACAATGTGGAATCTACACAACACAATCAAATCACTTTGCCCCCAACAAATTAGTGAGGATGTCAATCTCACCGTTTTGCTGAACACAAAGAGGTTAAACGTATGGTGTGGAAAACAGTAGCAGCAGTATGAGAGCAGTGGAAATAGTGGTTGTATTATCAGTACGAGGAAAGGGACCGGGGTCCACAGTTCATTAGTGGTGTCTCTCCGTGAAATATAAATAACATGTGTGGTGAACAAATTACAGCTGGGCAATTGACAGAAATTAAGGCTGCACCATAGTGCGTATGCAATACATAAACATTACTATGTGATTCATGCGGGCATTACAACAATATACATAGACCGTCATCCAACTGCATCTATGACTAATAATCTACCCTCTGAATATCATCCGAACAAACATTGGGTATTAAGTTGCAAGCAACAGATAATCGCAGTAAGCATGTGCTGGGGAGAGCTCACGAACCCTCTCGATCTCGGGATGACGATGACGGCAGCTTCGGATGTTTCTCGGGAAAGAGTGGTATATTTCTACGGTTGAAATGTCGGGGGTGGGGGGATTATATAGCCGAAAGAGCGATAACAAAAGGCACATGGGGGGCCCAGACCACCCCTAGGCGCGGCTAGGGGGCGCCGCCCATATGGTGTGCCCCCCTGTGGCCCCTCTCCGGGTCTCTTTGGGACTCCATGGAACCTTTGGGAATTCTAAGACTTCCGGACTTCGAATTTTCCAATTCCGAGAATATTTCAAGAACAATTTTTCTGAAACTAAAAACAGCAGAAAACTGGGAACTGGCTCTGTGGCATCTTGTAAATAGGTTAGTCCCGGAAATCGATAAAAATGACATAAAGTGTGTAGCAAACATGTGGGAAATAACATGAAAACAACATGGAACATCATAAATTAAGGATACATTTATGACGTATCAACATCCCCAAGCTTAGTTTCTACTCGTCCTCGAGTAGGTAAACGAAAAAAACACATAATTTATGAGGTGACATGCTAACAACATGAACTTGATCATCAATAATGTAAAAGCATATGTAAGCTGAGATCATAAAACTTCAACAGAAGCATGATAAATAAAACTTTAATAATAAAGCATAGCAATCACCTTGCATCATGAGAAGTAACACAAATAAAAGATCATGAATAACAATGCATCAAAAGTTATACATTTGTTTTAAGTATATAGAAAGCATGGCAAAGTGATTTTTTGTTAGTCCTTAAGAGCGGGGCAAAACATAAATGCTAGGACACCTTCAAAGTTTATGAGGAAGACTAAAACAAATAATTTGAGAGCAACCAATACCACACCATGAATCAATTAATAATGTTTCTAGGACAAATGCACATTAAACTCAGAATGGCAAATATTCTCTCTCAATTGTGCATAAAGTTGGAAGACGGAGACTCAACATAAAAGTAAAAGAAAGGCCCTTCACAGAGGGAAGCATGGATCACTCATGTGCTAGAGCTTTTATTTTATGAAACATAGGTATAAAATGTTTGACACTCCTCCCATCCATCATCTTACACAAACCATGGCTAACCGAATCCTCGGGTGCCTGCCAACATTAACATACCATGGAGGAGTGTCTATTCTTAGGGAGGTGTATGCCTCAACGAATGGTAAACAGAAAATACAGTATGTCACATCCCACTTCACAAGAAAGGCTCCCATATAAAGGACGCAACTGGTGTAGAAGGTCATCCCTCTTTCTCTTTTGTTTACACAATAATTCTTTGACTGATAAATCACGGGCAAAAATAGTGAAGAGAATTTGTTTGTATTAATTTGGGGCTGGGCACCCCGCTGCGAGCTCTTCTATCAATTGGATAAGCGGATAAAGCCACTACTCCAGGGTAGGAAATCCAATCAACAACTGAGATAAAGATTCTCTATTTACGTCCTCATGAGCAAAAACAGGAACACAAAAGAGGAGTAATTTTGATAGTTTTAAAGGTAACACATGAGCAATTTACTTGGAGTGGCAGTTAAATACCACATGTAGGTAGGCATGGTGGACACATTTGGCATACTTTGGTTTTTGGGAGATGGATTGCACGAGTAGAGCTCATACTCAGTACAGGTGGAGGCTAGCAAAAGATTGGGAGCGACAAATCAAGAGAGCAATAATGGCCATAATCATGCATAGCGACATAAACATCATTAATCAAAGCATAAATGGTACCAAAAGTTCAAAAACTAAATTATCATGGAGGCTATTAGTGACTCTTTCATAGTCATAAACATGGTGTGAGCATGCGCCAAGTCAACCAAATAAAACATTCAAAGGAGAATACCACAAGTTTATGCTCCAATATGACAAGAACAACTCATGATTCTTTCAATGGAACATTAAACACTATCATCTATTTGAGACAAATTATGCTAATCAATAACCACTTGGCTTTAGAATTAAAATAACATCTAGCATGATATTAAAAAGTCTAGCCACAGTCCATACAAGTTTCTATTTGCATCGTTTATATTTTTTTACCAAATGTAGCAGTTTCTTTTCCCAACAAGAACCATACAAAATATGTTTTAACAAAAACTCTATAAATGATATAACAAGCAAGAATGAGAGTACTCACATAATACTACTAAAACTAACAGCTCTGCATAAGAGATGCAATGAAAACAAGAGCTAAACAAGAATTTTCGCAGCAACTAGAAAAAAAACTAAGAATACGAGCATAACGAGTATTCAAACGAAAAAGCGGAGCGTGTCTCTCACCCAAACAAGGATGATAGGTTCCAATCATATTATTTCATCAAGGAAAACAAAACGAAAAATAACAGACGCTCCAAGTAAATTTCATATGATGTGACCGAATAAAAATATAGTTTCACTAGAAGTGACCTGATAAATGGTTGATGAAGAAAGGGATGCCTTGGGCATCCCAAGCTTAGATTCTTGAGTCTTCTTAATTTTATGGGATGAACCACCGGGGCATCCCCAAGCTTTGACCTTGCACTCTTCTTGATCAAATATATCACCCTCTTCTCTTGACCCTTGAAAACTTCCTTCACAGCACACTCAAAGAGTAATTCGCATTAGAGGGTTAGTGCAACAATAAAAAATCCATAGGTTCTGTATGGGCACAAGTTGTATTAATACTTTTAAACATTAGCTACAGCCATTGATGTTTCGTGAAGCAAAAAAATCCACTTGACATCGTAAAAGAGCAAATGCAAAAAACAAATGGCAGAATCTACCAAAACCAGAACAGTATGTAAAGACGAATTTTTTCAGGGCATTTACACTGCTCAAATCAAAAAAATTAAAGTACAAAAAGGTTGTGTAATTAGCTGAGAAATAAGTACAAAAATTTTTAGGTCATTCTGATCTTTCTGGATTTTTCACGATTATTTACGGTGGACAGCAGAAATGTGTTTCCTGCGCAGAAATCCCAAAACCAACACCAACTTTCGTTAGAAACTTTACTTGGCACAACTAATACATGAATAGAAAGATACAAAGGAGTTTCTACAGAAGTATACAACCCCTTGACTCAAAGAAAACATAGAAAAACAAAACAAAAATAAAACCATGGGTTATCTCCCAAGAAGTGCTTTTCTTTAACGTCTTTTAGCTAGGACCAGAAAAGTGGATTCAAGTATTTTTCAAGTGAAGAATATGCTCACATAAGAAATATCCATTAATAAAAAGAGATCATCAAGAAGAAAGTATAAAAAAAAATTAAATCTAACCCACTTCCTATGCATTGGAATCCTGTAAAGAATTAAATTAAAGAAGCTCAAACTAGAAATCATGGGAAAGTAGAACAAGAGCAACTTCAAAACTTTCAAAAAAAAGGTGTTTTAGTAACATGAAGATTCCTACAACCATATTTTCTTCTCTCATAATAATTTCCAGTAGCATCATGAACAAACTGAACAACATAATTATCACATAAAGCATGTTTGTCATGGTCTAAATAGTGGGATCAAAATTTAAAATCAGCTCCTTATTTTCCCCCACTTTTAGCAATAACAAAACAAGATGATTGATCACTCTTTAAAGGTATAGGACACATTATAGCAATCCTATTTTCAGTAGCATTATAATTTATAACATCAAGTAACATAGGACCATCATCAAGAGCATTATCATATAGATTTTCTAAACGAACTTCCTCATTATCATGCATACCAATAGTTGGAATAAATATAGGATTATCATAGGATTTGTCAAAGTAGCATGGATTATCACAAATAACAGTAGCATATCATTCTCACAAGTTTCATTCATAGTAGTATCAAGGCCATAAGTACAACAAGTATAAACTTCATCAAAAGGGGATATTTCAAAAGAATCAATAGGATCATCACAATTATGAGTTAAAGAGTTACTCTCATTTGGAGGTAGACATGGGCGGCTCCATTCTTCCTCCTCTTGATCATCACTCTCCTCCTCTTTTTCATCCAATGAGCTTCCAGATTCAGTTCCATAGGCTCCTGCAAAGGATTAGTCTCTTCCTTAGATTAAGAGAATTTATTGAGATATTCCATTATGTAGTAATTACAATCCTTGTAATTATCAAAGAAATATTCAAGTATAGCATAAATCTTGCATTTATAAGGTGCATCATCAATACTTTCAAGCAAATAGGCAATTTCGAATGCACCCTTCCAAGCAATAAAATTTTCAATTTGTTCCACATCATAAAATTCATAATTTCCCTTAACATAAGAAGATATGGTAACATTATCATTATACTCACATTGAAAAGGGAGGTGTTTATACCTCCTACAGCAACGAGATTTATCAAAGCCATAAGTAACATTATAAGTAGAGCACAAGTTTCTAGCATAGTCATGCAATTTATTAATTTTCTCCCATAAGTGTATTCCTTTTTGTGACAAGCGGCGTTCCTTACAATATTTGTGTTGTTCTTCCATGAACCCCTCTTTCCTATAAGAACTAGTTTCAAAGATATCACACATTGATAGCAAGCATCATAAAGCAAGTAACAAGCAAAACAATAACAAAGTAAAAATGATTGGAAGTGAGATACTCCCCTTGCAGAATTTCTCTTCCTCCCCGACAACGGCGCCAGTAAATAGCCTTGATGTTGCAGATCTTGCACTCGTTGGGAGACCCCAAGAGGAAGGTATGACGAGCACATCGGCAGTTTTCCCTCAGAATGAAACTAAGGTTTAATCGACCAGTAGGAGGAAGGAGTAACTTCAGAAGATTGATGCAGCTGAGATGGTAGGACGCACTACCGGTTCAGAAGTAACGTGGAACCTACACAACAAAATCAAATCGATTTTCCCCAACGAATCAGTGAGGTTTTCAATCTCACCGGTTTTGCTGAACACAAAGAGGTTAAACGTATGGAGTGGAAAACAGTATGAAAAAAGTAGCAGCAGTATGAGAGCAGTGGAAACAATGGTTGTATTATCAGTAAGAGGAAATAGACCGGGGTCCACAGTTCACTAGTGGTGTCTCTCTGTGAAAGATAAATAACATGTGTGGTGAACAAATTACAGCTGGGCAATTGACAGAAATGCTGCACCGTAGTGCATATGCAAGACATAAAGTTTACTATGTGATTCATGCGGGAATTACAACAAGATACATAGAACATCATCCAACTGCATCTATGCCTAATAATCCACCCTCCGAATATCATCCGAACAAACGTTGGGTATTAAGTTGCAATCAACAGATAATCGCAGTAAGCAAAGTGTGTAATGTAAATAATGACATCATCCTTAGACAAAGCATTGTTGTTTTCTCCCTAATGGCAACAACACATCCTCCATCCGTCACGTTTCTGTCGCTCGAGCACAGATGCAAAGGAGGCGTGAACCCACTATTGAGCATAAATACTCCCTCTTGGAGTTACTACCATGTACTTGGCTAGAGAATCTAATAATAACGGAGAGCATTCAAGATCATAAATAACATTTACGTGAGGATAACATGATAGATTGATAATCAGAAGACATAACATTCAACTTTCATCGGATCCCAGCAAACACAACATGTAGAATTACATAAAGATGATCTCGATCATGTGAGGCAACTCACGAGATCTAAACATGAGGCATAAAGTGGAAGAGACAACCATCTAGCTACTGCTATGGACCCGTAGTCCAGGGATGAACTACTCACGCATCACTACGGAGGAGGGCATGGTGGTGTAGACCCGTCCGGTGATGAATTCCCCTCCCAGCAGGGTGCCGGGGAGAGCTCCAGAACCCTCCTGATATCGGGATGACGATGACGGAGACCTTGGGTGTTTCTATGGTTGATATGTAGGGGAATTATATGAGCGCAAGAGAGATGGCAGAGGGCACCTGGGGGGGCCCAGACCACCCCCAAGCGCGGCCGGGGGTGTGGCCCCTCTCCGGGTCTCTTCGGGAATTCTAAGACTTCCGGGCTTCGAATTTTCGAATTTCGAGAATATTTCCAGAACAACTTTTCTGAAACTAAAAACAGCAGAAAACAAGGAACTGGCTCTGTGGCATCTTGTTAATAGGTCCCGGAAATCGATAAAAATAACATAAAGTGTATAGCAAACATGTGGGAAATAACATGAAAACAACATGGAACATCAGAAATTAAGGATACATTTATCACGTATCAGTCGCCTCGTGTTTCCCTTTAATCCAGGAGTCAGCCTTCCCCGGGTTTTCGGAGCATAGAATATTCTTGTGTTTCGATATATGGAACACCACAGTGGAATTGTGTAGAACTATGTAGTGTGCTTGAGTGAAAGAATGCTCGTCCCTACATACCGTTGATTTCCTTCCTAGTGTGCCTTTTCCAGCCAGCCTCCCCTCATACCGAGATTCAGGAACACCAATCGGCTTAAGGTGAGGAAGAAAGTCAACACAAAAATCAATGACCTCTTATGTTCCATAGCCCTTGGAGATGCTTCATTCTGGCCGAGAACGGTTACGAACATATTTCTGTAAGACTCCCATGAACCTCTCGAAGCGGAACATATTGTGTAGAAACACACGACCGAGAATTCTAATCTCTTCGACTAGGTGAAGTAGGAGGTGCGTCATAATATTAAAGAAGGATGGCGGGAACAACAACTCGAAGGACACCAGACATTGGACCACATGAATCTGTAACCGTGATAGACTTTATTGATCGATTACCTTCTCAGAAATTGCATTGAGGAATGCACATATCTTCACAATGGCCAGTCGAACATTTTCCGGTAAAATCCCCCTCAATGTAACTGGAAGCAATTGCATCATAAGCACGTGGCAGTCATGAGACTTTAGGTTTCGCAATTTTTTCTCTTTCATATTTACTATTCCCTTTATATTCGACGAAAAGCCAGACGAGACCTTGATACTGAAAGGACTTCAAAAGATTTCCTTCTCTTCCTTGTTAAGAGTGTAGCTGGTAGGCCCTTGAAATTGCCATGGATGCATGCTGTCTCGTCTTTTATGACGTTCCTGGTCCTCCCGTGCTTCCGGTGTATCTTTTGACTTCCCATACAACCCTAGAAAGCCTAGAATATTCATGCAGAGATTCTTCGTCACGTATTGCATTGCATACCGAGAATTTATCCATATTGTCGTACTTCTCACCGCGGGAGAGTATGCAGTCATTAGGGCATGCATGTATCTTCTTCACGTCCAATCCTAGAGGGAAGACAACCTTCTTTGTTTCGTACGTGCTGGTGGGCAATTAGTTCTTTCTTGGAAGCATGTTCTTTAGTAGTACGAGCAACTTTCCAAATGACGAGTCAGTCACACCGGTATTTTCCTTCCACTTCAGCTATTCCAGTGTGCTACCCAGTTTCTTCTAGCCATCTTCACAAGTTGGATACAACAATTTGTTGTGGTCCTTCAGCATCTGATTAAACTGCAACCTCTCCTTTTCTGTGTCGCAGCCTCGCATCTCAAATGACCCGATAAAGATCATCAGCGGGCTCATCTAGTGCCCGTTCTGTGCCCCCTTCTTCTTCATTGTTTTCCATTGCGATATCGGTGTATTCAGGAAGCATAGATCGGTAGTTATAATCATCGTTCTATTCTTCATCATCGTCTTCCATCATAACCCTTCTTTCTCCGTGCTTGGTCCAAACATTATAGACGGACATGAAACTGGACCAAAGCAGGTGGCTCTGAATGACTCTTGAGGAAGTGTGATCCTTCTCATTCCGACAGTCAACACATGGACAAATCATAAAGCCATCCCGCCGCTTGTTTGCCTCGGTTACAAGGCGAAAAGAACGCATGCCTTCTCTGTAAGCGGTAGAGTGTCGGTCACCGTACATCCATGGATGGCTCATCTGCATCACATAACAATATATCAAACGCAACCATGATGCTAAAATTAGTACCGCACGGTCTAAACAAGAAAATAGTTACTAACCTTTTAGGACACATGGAAATAAAGAGGAGGAAGCTTAAGTGTGGCTCGGGCACCTCAAATCATGTTTGTCTTGTGTGAAAATAAGTGGTATCACTCTAACAGGCATTTCACCGAACACCTTTAGTGCATATGAAGAAAAAAACTAGCACAAACCACACCACCTCCCACCAGAAAAAAAACAAGAGAGAGGGGAGGGGCTGCCATATATAGGTATGGCCCAATAGTCCCAGTTTGAGATACAAACCGGGACTAGTGGACAGAGGCCGCAACGGGCCTCATACCCCTTTAGTCCCGGTTTGTATCTCAAACCGGGACTAAAGAGACCTAACGAGCCGGGACAAAAGGCTGCCGTGGGCTGCGCCATTTTCGGGGCGACGTGTCTAGACCTTTAGTCCCGGCCCGGGCCGCGGCCAGGACTAATGGTCCGGACGAAAGGGCCCTTTTCCACTAGTGTGGTGTCAGCGCCTAGGGTTGGCCTTTTTTAGTCAGGCACCATGTGTGTATGGAACAATGTATTTTCTGTGTTTGTCATATTATTATAATTGGTAGATACCAAGATTGTGTCATTTTGCTTAATTACTATTATAGTTTCATAAAAAAAAATACTTTGTAACATCCCAGGTTTTCAAAATTCAAAATAGAATCATGCATACATAAGCATCATGGAATCATTGCATGTTTTCACCTTGTTTCTATCTGTAACAAAACCTTAAACATATTATACCCATAATAAGGATTAAAAGGGCATTTTGAAATCACCATGTTACCCCATGTGAAACTATTTTATTTTTGGAAAATAACAGTACCAAAAGACTCCTTACCTCTTTAGCTTTTCAAAACATATTTTTGTTAATTTGTATGATAAAAATTGAGTGGTTTATGATTTATTTCGTTAATCCTTTGAATAATAATCAAAAGAGAAAAACAGAGGAGAAAAAAAACCTAATCTACCGCGCGCGCAGTAGCCCAGCCCAGCTAGCCTAACGAGCCAGCCACGTTGCACAACGCACAGACAGCCCAATGGGCCAGCTCAAAGAAAACCCACGCGCCCCCGCTCTCTCTGCCCTCTCTCTCTGCCGGTGGCCCCGCGGCCCCACTCGTTAGACGACAAAACAATTGTCTTCAACCAAGCGTTTCCCCACGCGTTCATAAAAGGAAGCGGCCGATTGAAGTCCGGTGTCAATCCGACGATTAAATTCCGTCGTTTCTCCTCTATCCTGGCTCTACTTAAGCCACTCTTCCTCCTCTTGTTTTTTCATCACACCACGAAGACGGGGAGCCCCTAGGCTGTTCGTACGAGACATTCTATACCGCTTCTGCCGTCGGTAATACTCCACGATTCCGGTGAGCTTGATGCTCCTCGCACCCTCTCTTTGCCTCCAATCCCTTTATCTCAGTGCCGCACATCTTTCTGACACGATTTGCTTCTTTGAGGTGCACTAGAACGACGGCGCCATCCACGGTCGAAGGACACCGCCGCCAGACGCGCCTCCGACGAGGAATTACGGGAGCAGAAGATCGTCCCCGTGCCCGCTGCTTCGCCATCGACCTCCCCTTTCTCGGTAGAGCCCCGTGGTGAGTTTCGTTTAGCTTCTAGGCACGTAGGTAGACCGCGTCGTGCGCGTCCAGTATGCCGCAACCGCGTGCCATTGTTTCCGGCGCTTTTTTCGGCAGAGCGCCGCCCGTTCGCGCGAGTTGAATATCAGCCGTAGATCCAAATCCTAGCGCTAGGATTAAAACTGCTAACCGAATCGGTATTTTAAATCCTGGCCACCCATCCCACTTTAGATCCAGCGGCCCACTTTAAAACAGAAATAAACATAATTACGCACAAACTTATAAAATCCATAACTTTTGCTCTGTAAATCCAAATTCAATAATTTTGTACTTTTTAAAATCAGCAAGATTAGTAGAACACAATGGAGCTATATAATTTTATTTTTGACACATGCACAAATTTGTTATTCCTAGATCTTTATATTCCCTATTTTGCTCATAACTTTAATTATATAATTCCTTTTTGAGTAAATCCAATTGACATAGTTTTATTTAGATGTACTCTATCCAGAGAGTAGAAAATAACAACATATGGAGGAGTGTGGAAAGGGTTCTGTTGCGCAGCAGGGAGGGAACCTGGGAAGGGATGGTGTTGCTGCTGTCAATGCAGCGATGGCAGGGGGTACGGTCATGTCACAGTCCGTTTCCAAGTACGAGGTGATTGCATCAAGTGCTGCTGCTGCTGCGCTTGCTTCCAATGTACCTGCGGAAGTGCTAAAAATCGTTGATGAGGACTCGGTCTAGTTGGGCGAGGGACCGGTGGCTGCTGTTGTGTCCTTTGCGCCACTTGTGCACAACAATGATGAAGGCCGGGCGATTGGCCAGCAGGAGCCGAGCGCTCAGTTTGCTGTACCGAAACATCTTGGACATGCTGCGCCAGTGTGCATTGTAGCAGGCGGAGGGAGGCAGTCCTCCATGCAGGTGGTGGCTGGTGGTCCTTCTGAGACGCGACGAGGCGTCGCGGCTGCTGTTGCATCTTCCCCTCTACTCACTCCTAGGTCAGGTGGACCGGGGACGTTCGAGTGGGAGGGGGATGGCTGTTGCGTCCATGGTGGGCCACACGCTGGCTAGTCCAGCCACGGTAACGTCAGGAGGACGTATGAGTCGGCTAGATGGACGGGCTTCTCCGTTCACTCCGGTCGTTTCTAGGGAGGAGATTGTCGCATAAGGTGGTATTGCATCTCCGGGGGCTACAGGTCTGCGCTCCAGTGTGCGCATGCGGGCTAACCCAGACGGGGACGTTACTGTGCTGGAGAAGGCCAAGCGGCTTGCTGCGCGTCGTGACGAGAAACTTGCAGGTATCTCACCGGAAACCAAACTCTCATTTTCTTCACTTTCTAATAAAACTATTGTGGAGAGAGCTACTGCGATGTGTATTTCTTTGGGTAATTCACCGTCTAGAGTAGAGGCTGCGGTTACTACTTTAAAAATATAGATTGTGCGCGACAATTAAATTTTGTTTCTAATAATCTACGTAGTATGGTAGATATAGAATCGACCAGCTTAGTTGTGCGTAAGGCCTCTAATTTGTGTGAGGATTACGATGATGAAAGGGAGGAGGGTCTGGTGGATGTCATTGACTCATCTAGCCAGGGTGTTGCGGTAACACTCCCTCGTAGAGGTAAAACGATTGTTAACTCAAGTTCTAAAAGGAGAAGTGATAGGATAAAATCGATTAAGATAAATAATAAACAATGAAAGGGATGTTTTGGAATAGTGACGGGTTTGGGGATCTGGCTAAGCATAGAGCGATTAATGAGGCAGTACGTGAGTGTGAGCTTGATTTTGTGGCTATTATGGAAACAGGAAGGTCCAATTTCCATATTAATTTACTTAATCATTTGGCTAGTGGATTTGACTTTTGTTAGTATTGTCTTCCACCTCATGGTCGTTCGGGGGGAATTCTGGTTGGTTTTAACTCGGCTACGATAACTGTGCGGACAGTTGTAGCGGGTGACTTTTCTGTTAAGTTTCATCTGCGCACTAAGAATGATGGTTTTCTTTGGGCATTGGTAGTTGTCTATGGGGCAGCTCAGGATGATAAAAAAACAGAGTTCCTTTCGGAGTTAGTTAGGATTTGTGAGGGGGAGCCTCTGCCTATCATTGTTGGAGAGGATTTTAACATTATTAGGAGGCAAGAAGAGAAAAGCAATGATAATTTTAATCCCCGATGGCCGTTTATCTTTAATGCTATAATTCAGAGCCTCGACTTGAAAGAGTTAGAGATGTCAGGGAGACAGTTTACGTGGACTAGTAGACGGGACATTCCAACTCATGAAAAGTTGGATAGGGTTCTGGCTAGCGTATCTTGGGAACATAAGTATCCTCTTGCTATGGTTCATGCAATGGTACGCACTGAATCAGACCATGTACCCCTTCTTATTGATTCAGGAACGTCGACTCATTCTGGAAATAGATCGCTATTTTCTTTTGAGTTGTCCTGGATGCGTCAAGAAGGTTTTTATGAGATGGTCAAGGAGCAATGGAACTCCATGTTGACAGTGTAGACTCCGATTGAGAGGTGGCAAAATAAAATTAGACATCTCCGTAGCTTCTTACGAGGGTGGGCTAGAAATTTAAGTCGCGAGTATAAGAGGCTGAAGGAGAAAATGATTCTTCTAATTCATGAGCTGGACTTGAAATCAGAATGCGGCCCTCTTTCAGATGATGAAATGAGGGCTAAGAGGGAGGCCGACTCCTATCTTTCCAACCTTAGACGTGATGAAGAGTCCAAGTGGGCTCAACCAGCTAAGGTTAGACACGTTCAGGAAGGTGGGAATAATACGAGATATTTTCATCTAGTTGCTAATGGGAAGCGACGTAAGAAAATGATCTTTCAATTAGAGCAAGATGAGGGAACGATCATTGGTTAGGAAAACCTTAAAGTCTTCATATCAGAGTATTAGAAAAGATTGTTTGGGGCACCTGTTCCAAATTTGGTATGGATGGATGAATCGAGGGTGGACGATATTGCTCAAGTATCTGAGATTGCGATTAGTATTCTAACATTATCTTTTACTGAAGAGGAAGTATTAGAAGCTATCTCTCAGATGGAATTAAATAAAGCGCCGGGGCCACATGGGTTCCCGGCTGAATTCTATCAGAAATTTTGGGAGGTGATTAAAGGAGATTTAATGGCATTATTCTATCAGTTGTATGTTGGGGATTTTGAATTTGTTCAAATTGAATTTTGGTGTCATTAATTTTCTACCGAAGAAGGAGGATGCTAGTCGTATTGAGCAATATAGACCGATATGTTTGCTTAACGTAAGTTTTAATATTTTTACGAAAGTTGGGACAAACAGGGTGACTTCTATTGCGCAGAGGGTGATTAGACCGTCGCAATCGGCTTTCCTCCCAGGAAGGAATATTATGGAGGGAGTTGTGGTGCTTCATGAAACGATTTATGAGCTAAATCGAAAAAAATGGATGGGGTTTACTCAAAATAGATTTCGAGAAAACTTATGATAAGGTCAATTGGGCGCTTCTTCAACAAACTCTCCGTATGAAAGGATTCACACCACAGTGGTGTGAGTGGATTGCCAGGTTTGTTCAGGGGGGGAGTGTGGGTATCAAGGTTAACGATGACATATGTCATTTCTTTCAAACTTTGAAGGGATTGCGTCAGGGCGATCCGTTGTCCCCTATTCTTTTTAATATGGTAGCTGATATGTTAGCGGTCCTGATTGCTAGGGCTAAGAATGAGGTTTATGTGGGTGGTTTGGTTCCACATCTTGTTGAAGGGGGCGTGTCGATCTTCTAATATGCGGATGATACCATTTTATTTCTTGAGCATGATCCGGAAAAGGCTGTTAATATGAAGCTTTTGTTAGCTTTGTTCGAACAGCTTTCGGGGCTTAAGATTAATTTCCACAAGAGCGAGCTATTTTGTTTTGGCAAAGCGGTAGAATCTCAGGAAGATTATAGAAACATTTTTGGATGTTATGTTGGGAGTCTCCCGTTTAGGTATTTGGGTATACCGATTCACCACCGAAAGCTGCTTAATAAGGAATGGAAACCGATTGAGGATCGGTTTGATTTAAAGCTAAGTTCCTGGATAGGTAAATTATTATCCTATGGGGACCGTTTAGTACTTATTAATTCGGTTCTGTCAAGTTTGCCCATGTTTTTTCTATCCTTCTTTGAGATACCTGTGGGGGTAAGAAGGAGGTTAGATTTTTATAGATCTCGCTTCTTTTGGCAATGTGACAAGCTTAAGAAGAAGTATAGGCTAACTAAGTGAAATATTGTTTGTCGACCAAAAGATCAAGGTGGTCTTGGGAATGAGGTCCTTGCAGTTAAAAACAGATGTCTACTTAGCAAATAGATTTTTAAATTGTTAACAGAACAAGGTGTGTGGCATGAGTTGCTACACAACAAATATTTACAGCGCAAAACCCTCTCTCAGGTTGAAGCTAAGCCTACAGATTCACCTTTTTGGAAAGGTGTAATGAAGGTGAAGGCAGATTTTTCCCACATGTCACCTGTCTGATTGGTGGTGGGAAAAATATCAGGTTTTGGGAGGACGTTTGGTTAGGAAAGACCACACTTGCAGTTCAGTATCCGTCGCTTTATACTATCGTAAGACATCGGAATATCTTAGTTACGGATTTTCTTACTGAGGATCATCCCAATATAACTTTTAGAAGGTCTCTCTTAGGGGATAAATGGGAAGCTTGGTTGAATCTTGTGGAAAGATTAATGAGTGTTAACTTAATAGACCAGGCTGATTCATTCCGTTGGAACCTAACACAATCGGGTGTGTTTTTGTTTAAGTCCCTATATGAGGATCTAATGAATGGTAACACGAGGTTTTTGCGTAAATATTTATGGAGACTGAAGGTTCCTTTGAAGATTAAGATTTTCATGTGGTTTCTGTACCGCAGAGAGTTGCTTACTAAAGATAATCTTAAAAAGTGACGGTGGTTAGGCTGTTCTAAGTGTGTTTTCTGTGGGGATTTTCAAGGGGTGGATAAAGAAACTAAATCTAGCATACGCGTTGATGTATGTGCTTTTTTACGCCATTTGAAATTGTCGTAATGATGTGATTTTTAACAATTTCAAGGCTGATAATTTTTTGCAAGTCGTTCATCGTGCGGTTCATTTGATTCACATGTGGTCCTTCCTGCTACCAGAAGGTCAACGAGAACGTTTGGATTCTGGATGCACCAGGTTGATGGCGGTAGTGCGGGCTATCTTCAATCAGGGTGGCTGGTTGCACGCTAGAAGGATTCAGAATGTCTAACTGCCATTTGTCGATGATTTTTCGCTGGATGGTTTTTGTTGCCACGCTTCATTGTCGGTGATGTAGTTTCGATTGTGTGTGTAAGATGCAGACTTTTGCGATTTTATTAATATCATGGTGCAATTCTCAGGTAAGACGAAGAATAAGAAAAGCAGTAGTAGTGTCTTGGCTGCCAAGGCATACATTAATCTTGCGGCAAGATGGTGTGTCCAAAACTGGTGGCCTAGGTCCTTTTCGAAAGCCAAACATATCAACAAGTTAGCTACGAATGCATCCAACCAATCACGTTCTGGAGATTAATTGTTGGAGGTCGCAGCCCCCATATATAAGTTGAGGCACCTTACACACACACACACAGCTTATCTAGGTACGCACGGACGCAAACTCTGTTATCAATTAAATTCATTTGCTACATCGTTCTAACCCCTTTCTCCCTCTCCACATTGCATTGTTTCTAATTATTCCATAGATAACATTCGTATTACCCTTCCTGGCACTTGGGCTGGACGATGGAGGCACATTTTTGCCAGTTGTGCGGGATTGTGAGATGTCAGGAGTACAAACATGTCAAGATAGGGACAGTGGATGCCAAATTTGCATTTAAAAATCCACTGCTAGCTTAGGTTGCTTATCAGCTCAAAAGTGGGCTCATGGATGACGCGGTTGACGTCTAGCATAGACAAAACATATAGCGGGGGCTAGACAACTAGCCATTCCTATCGTTGTTTCCTCGAATATTTGTCAACTAGTCTCCTCAGTTCAGCGCCACTTTCACGTTGTTGGCGCTCCACGCAGGCTACTCGGATGACCTGTGCGTGACCAACCCACATTTCTGTAATGCATGCGAAATTGGCTATACTAGACGCTGTTACTATTCGTCGGGCAGGAGGACCAGATAGAGTTGACGGTCACGCTAGGCGGGCTTGGCACCGTGGCGACCAGGGGTGGAGTTACTTATAGCTTTATTTGGTGCAGGGTCACTAGGGTCGCAAAAATGATTTAGAGGCTATTCTGTGCACCTTCAATTCTAGCAATGGCTTCAATTCTCTTTAGACTTGACCTTGGTGTTGTTTTGATGGTCCACACTTTATGCCTTGGCCCTTGGGAAGAAGCCAATTGAAGGTCATGTTGTGACGTGCATCTACGTTTCATTAGAGGCAGACTCAATCACGACTAATAGCATATCCACCGGCACCCAAATTTAGAGGACACGAGCTCATGGATTTGGGCAACTCCGATTGCAGGAGAGCTGCAAGGTGGACTTTTAAAACATGTCGTCGGGGTGCGGACACACATTAGAATTACATGTTGTGCACCGGGGCACCAAATTAAAATATCTGGACTTAGCATGTTTGCTCGACTTTGGTGTTAAGGTAGCCATGTCGACAGCTGGGAAGGAGTTCAGGCGAGCCAAAGCTTGCCGGATCATGATCTTCCTCTTCCTGGCCGGTCTCGAGCCCACGGCCTATGCTCGTTCGATCGATGGTTGTGGCCTTGTGGGTAGGTCAGGTATATATTGGGGCTTTCATCGTGGTGGATCTCAGTCTACTCGACAAAACAGACGGATGTGTAATACTTTTGATGAACAATAGGCTAAACTTCTTTCGGGTTGGTTGCTTTTTTGAGAGATTGATATACCGGTCTTTGTAGCGATCTCACCGTCAAAGATATCGGCGGAGTATACTGCTGTAAAAGAAACAGGACGATGTAACCTGGTCCAATTAATTATGTCTCCAGGCGACTCTCCAGGCGACTCTCCAGGCGATCCGCCCGCACTACCGCACGCCGCTCCGGTGTGTGGAAACCACCGTGCCGGGATCGGTCTCTCTGGAGATGAGGGGCGCTCTCCTTCGACGGGGGGGCGTTTCTGGGCACTGGATTCGGGAGGTGAGGAATCGGAAGAGGATGGCTGTACTGAGGAGCACGGTGGCGAGGTAAGTTCTCCTTCGGGTTCTGCTGATCTGGGGGCATGGTGCCATACACCAGTGTCTTCTCAGTCTCGGGACCTGGTCGACAAGAAGAGTCGCCGGCGGGAATCGAAGCGCCTGCGGCAGCGTGAGGCGGCGTTGTTGTTGCGCGCTGAAGATCCCGAGTCTGCGGGCAAGGTAAGTTCGCCACTACTGGGGAGGGCTCGACGGCAAAGTCATCGTGGAGTTATGCGTCTGATTCTGGACGCGAACACGCATGGATTGTCGTCGCCGGAGCTGGAGGAGGGCGGTTGGACGGTGGTCATTGGACGCCGGCAGAAAAAAATTCAAAAGCGAATGCTGTTGCACTCGGATCCGGTGGGAATGCGCGGAATTAACAGGAATAATTGGAAGAAATTGATTCCTCCAATATTGCCCAAAGGAAAGGGGCCGATGGGCCTACCGAGGGAGAATAAATCCTTGATTGACAAGGTAATCCATATTGGCGATCATATTCCTTCGGTTTTCCTTGCATACATCACATCGGGTGTCTGTCTCTCCTCCAGACGCCGCCGCCTAGGGTTTGCCTGGTTTCCTTCCCGTGTGGATTCCATGGCAGGTCGGGGTGGTGGTTACTACGGAGGTGATCGAGGTGGATACGGCGGTGCGGATCGTGGAGGTACTGGACGCGGCGGTGGCCGTGGCAACTTTAACAGCTTCAACAATGGTGGGTCGAGTGGCAATGGGAACAGGGAAGATCAACAAGGCTCGCAGAGATTTAATGCTTTCGGCCCTAATCTTAACCGTGAGGGTTTCAATGGGGATCAGGCCTTTGGTGGCTACAATGGCAACCGGGGGGCTGGTCTTAACGGCGGTGACGGAGGTAATGGTCAAGGAGGTTTTAACAACAATAGGGGAGGTGGGAATTATGGAGCTTCTGGTGGTAATGGTGGCAGTGGCCAGTTTCGCTATGGTGTGGCGAGTGGCAGCAATCAGAACAATCGTGGAGGGTTTAATGGTGATGGTGGCCGTAATTTTGATCCACCGAATGGGGGTTTCAATGCTGGTTCAGGTTTTAACAATGATGGTAATCGATTTAATAGCAGACCCCCAGCTCGATTTAACAGCAAGGGTGGACTTGGCAGAGGGCGTGGTAGAGGAACAGGTAGAAATTTTGTTGGTCCTTCTACTGTTGCAAATCCTTTGGCTACCCAAAAATTGGCGGGGGATGAGGGGATAACTAGGGCTGCCGAGGCATTGATCCCAGTGGCTCAAGATCTGATTGCTCAAGTTAAATCTGTTGGCTCGGTTGACAGTGCTGAAGAGGGCAAGAAATTTAAGAAACCAGAAACAAAGTGTTATCGTTGTGGGTTTACTGGTCATGTGCTTGCGGATTGCGATGTGTCTCTCTGTGATTGCTGTGAGAAAGTGGGTCATCTTGCTGAGGAATGTCCACTGCTTGATGCTCCAAAACCACAGGTTATGATTTATGGTCACTACCACGATGATTTAACCTTTTTTGGTATGGTCTTGACTGATTCTTATAGACCAAAAACGGAAAACACTAGACTTGCTATGGTAACAGTTACTGGAGGGAAATTATCTATACCTCAGATTGCGAGGAATTTGCAGAGGGTTGTCCCTGTTATTGATTATAATTGGGATGTGCTTCAGGTTGGGCAGAATGTTTATAAGGTGATGTTCCCTTCTAAGGTTGAACTAGATAGGTTGAAATTATTTGGTGGTTTCAGAGTGCCTAACAGCGTGTGTGAGCTGAAGGTGGATGATTGGTATGGAGGTACTGAGCCAATGTGGAGACTACCACATGTTTGGGTACGAATGGAAGGAATTCCAGAACGTCATACAGGGGATTTTCTTGCTTTGTGGGGACTAGGTACTCTTTTTGGGAAAACAGCTAAAGTGGACATGGCATATACAAGAAAGAATAAAGTCTTACGCATTCTTATTGGGTGTGTTGATCACACTAAAATTCCAAAGGATTTACCTCTTTGGATAAAGGATGGTTTTTATCAAATTAAATTTGTGGTAGAACCTTCTATTGTGGAGGATGAAGGAGCTATGGAGGTAGACTCTAGTGATGATCATGATGAGGATAAAAATGATGAGAACGATGAAGCCAACAAGGAGAAGGAAAGGGAGGGCAATTTGGCAGATGGTTTGGTACCGAAACAGAATACTGTGAGTAAAAAAGATAATGCCTCTCATGACACTAATAATTCCAAGAACACAGGTACTAAATCTGTTGGGGTAGTCCTTGATCCACAGTTGGTGCATTCTTTTAGTAAGATACCTGCTTCTCCTACTGTTTTCGGGTCTTTTGACTTTCGGAATGAAGCAAATATTCAGAGTAGAGGTGTGGATAACATTTTGAGAGAAGAAAGTAAATTATTGCGGATGGATACTAAGCTCAATTCCACTGGTCCTTCGCTCACTTCGAGGTACAAAATGTCAGATACTAATGAGTGTTTGAAGACCTCGAGCTCTGATCATGTGGGTGTGGACGGTTTCAGTTTGGATATCAAACAGAGGAAACCTGATGTGGTTTCGGTTTTTAATACTGAGGTAATTCGGTTTGGTAGTGTTGGATTTCTACCATCTATGGGGGTGTTGTTTAGCTCATCAGTTTTATTTGATAAAACGAGGATGGAGTCTGAACCATTGAATTTTTTCTTGCAGGAATTGTGTGTGTCTCCTTTGGGTGTAAAGTCTGATGTAGTGCCTATTTCAGAGAAGGTTTTTGGTTCTTTGCAACTAAATGGAGTTGGTACTCGTAATGCATTGGGTAAGGCAGCTGTGTCGCTGTCAGATAGTTCCCTGGTATCTCACGCGAATGATAAGTCTCTGTCTTTGGGTTCTTCTGCGGGTGTTGCTGCCGCGGCAGCAGCGGCAGAGATTTCTGCCCGCGGTACGCTTGTTTCGGCTGCCTTTGAGCCGTTTTCTCTGCCGGCTGGTGCTGCTCCTGCCGTGGACTCCACTGCTGGGTGTTCTGTACCTGCTAGGTTACCTGTTGGTCTTTATCTCTCTGATCCAGCTGCGGATATGAGGCATGCGTGCGCTGATCTTATATCTGAACCAGTAACTCGAGTGGAAACTGTTCCACCGATGGTTGTGGAGTCACAAGAGTTCGAGTCTGTTCCTTTAAAAGAACCAACTGCTGTTACGCTGTCAGATACCTTTGAGGTACAAAGTCCAAGTCTCTCTGTAAATTTTAGCTGCTCCTATCTGTTTAATAATAATTTGGATACGTTATCGTCTCCGAGGGAGTTGACTCCTTTCTCTTTTGAGATGAAGTTACATGATGAGGTGATTGTGCAGGACAAAGAGGTGATTGAGTTTGGTGGTATTGCGTCACCGATGTCCGCGGGTATTCGTTCAAGTGATCGCATCCGTGCTCAGCCCCTCGCGGATATACCGGCATTGGATCGTGCTATGATGATGGCACAGCGCCGGGATGACAACCAAGCCTCAGGTTCGTCTATATGTCTTTCTAATTCTTTTGTAGATCTTAAAGATGATATTATTTTAGAGAGGGCTGCACGGTTGGGAATTTCGTTAGGTATGTCATCTGTTGACAAGGTGAAAGCTGTCTCCATAATTAAGGATATAGAAAGAAATCGAACTATTACTTTCTTGAAGAAAAATTTGTTTGAGTCTGAGAGAGATGATCAGTGTTCGGATATTATCAACACAGCGTCTAATTTATCAGAGGATTTAGTAGAGGAGAAGGAGGATAGTGTTCATCCGGATAATATGATCCAGGTACCTCATTTGCTTGACACTAAATCCAAAAGGAAGAGTAATAAGAGTGTTGGCCTTTCGGTAAAGAGAAAAAGTGCTAGATTAGAAAAACTCAAGAATAATTTGAAATGATAGGGATGATTTGGAATAGTGATGGGTTTGGTGATCCTGCGAAACATCTGTTTGTTAAAGAGACTATTATTGAAAAAAAATTAGAGTTCGTGGCTATAATTGAAACGGGACGATCTGATTTTGCTTCTCATTTTTTAGCTCATATTGCAAGTGGGCTAGATTTCCTTTGGTATTGTTTACCTCCTCAAGGGAGATCGGGGGGGATTTTGGTTGGTTTCAATAGTCAGAAAATTTTGGTACAAGATCTCGTTTGTGGAGAGTTTTGTATCAAGTTTAGACTTAAGTGGCGTTTAGATGGTTTTATTTGGTCTTTTGTTGTTGCTTATGGGGCTGCTCAAGAGGCTAAGAAACCATCCTTTTTGGCCGAATTAGTTCGGGTTTGTGAGAAAGTGGATACCCCTTTATTGATCGGAGGGGATTTTAATATAATTCGACGACAAGGAGAAAAAAATAATGATAACTTCAACGCCCGTTGGCCCTTCATCTTTAATGCTATTATTGAGAGCTTAGATCTTAAAGAATTAGAGTTGTCTGGAAGACAATTTACGTGGGTAGGTAGGAGACCTATTCCAACTCTTGAAAAGTTGGATCGTTTTTTGGCGAGTGTTGATTGGGAACAGAAATTCCCACTAGTTTCGGTGCATGCCTTGTCTAGATCAGGGTCTGATCATACTCCTCTTCTCATTGATTCAGGAGATAGTGCACATGTTGGAAATGTTTCTAGATTTTCATTTGAATTAGCTTGGTTGAAAAGGGATGGGTTCGTGGATATGGTCACTAAAGAATGGAATAAGACTATGGGAGGGGCATCACCTATTGATAGGTGGCAATTTAAAATTCGCCATTTGAGACAGTTCTTGAGAGGTTGGGCGAAGAATATTAGTGGGGAATATAAAGTGTTAAAAGAGAAATTGGTGTTATTGATTGAGGAGCTAGACATTAAAGCAGAATCTACGTTGTTATCTCCGGAGGAGAGAAAAGCTAAGAGGGATGCTGATGAGTATCTCGCTAAGCTACGTCGAGAGGAAGAATCTAAGTGGGCGCAACGGGCAAAGGTTAAATACGTTCAGGAAGGGGGGAATAACTCGAAATACTTTTATTTAATAGCTAATGGTAAACATAGGAAGAAGAGAATTTTCCAGCTAGAACAGGACGAGGGAACGATTGTCGGGGAGAATAATTTGAAAACATTCATCTCTGAGTATTACAAAAAGTTATTTGGTCCACCTGAAATCAATTCGTTTAAAATGGTGGAAACTTTTAATGAGGATATGACTCAAGTTTCTTTACAAGAGAATACAGCCCTCACCACAAGTTTTTCTGAGAAAGAGGTGTACGATGCGGTTGTCGAGATGGAGCGTAATAAGGCCCCAGGACCTGATGGTTTCCCTGCGGAGTTCTATCAGACATTCTGGGAGGTCATCAAGATTGACTTGATGGCTATGTTCACGCAGTTACATCGAGGGGATTTACCTCTTTTTAAGCTGAATTTTGGTGTCATTACTCTTTTACCTAAGAAAGAGGATGCGAGTAGAATCGAACAGTATAGGCCTATTTGTTTACTTAATGTGAGCTTTAAGATTTTCACCAAAGTGGGGGCGAATCGTGTTTCGTCTATTGCTCACAATGTTGTTAGACCATCACAATCGGCGTTTATTCCAGGTCGAAATATTCTTGAAGGGGTTGTTATCCTTCATGAAACTATTCATGAGCTGAAAACTAAGAAGTTAGATGGTGTTATCTTCAAAATTGATTTTGAAAAGGCATATGACAAAGTGAAATGGGATTTTCTACAACAGGCTCTTCGGATGAAGGGATATCATTCGATTTGGTGTGAATGGGTTCGAAATTTTGTTCAGGGAGGGAGTGTAGGGGTTCGAGTGAATGATGACATTGGTCATTATTTTCAGACACTTAAGGGACTTAGGCAAGGGGATCCGCTATCACCTATTCTTTTTAACATTGTGGCTGATATGTTAGCTATAATTATTGATAGAGCTAGAGAGGACGGTCAAATAGGATCTTTGATACCTCATTTGGTGGAAGGGGGATCTCGATTTTACAATATGCAGACGACACGATCCTTTTCTTAGAAGATGATTTAGACAAGGCAGTCAATATGAAATTAATTTTAGCCCTATTTGAGCAATTGTCGGGGTTGAAAATTAATTTTCATAAGAGTGAATTGTACTGTTTTGGTAGAGCTGCGGCGAGGGAGGATGAATATAGGTCTTTATTCGGTTGTGAGATTGGATCTTTACCGTTTAAATACCTTGGTATACCGATACATTATCGGAAGTTGCTTAATAAGGAGTGGAAACCGGTGGAAGATCGATTCAAAAATAAGTTAGGATCTTGGGCTGGAAAGATTCTTTCTTATGGTGATAGATTGGTGTTGATTAACTCTGTCCTTACTAGTCTACCCATGTTCCTTTTATCTTTCTTTCCTATACCTGTTGGGGTACGGAAACGGTTAGATTTTTTCCGGAGTCGATTCTTTTGGCAGAGTGATTCTCATAAGAGGAAGTATCGTTTAACCAAGTGGAATATTGTGTGTAGGCCTAAGGACCAAGGGGGGTTAGGAATTGAGGTCCTTGAAGTCAAGAATAAAAGTTTATTGTCTAAATGGCTTTTTAAATTGCTACATGAGAAAGGTGTATGGCAGGAGCTACTTTGTAACAAATATTTGTTTGACAAATCTTTGTCTCAGGTGGAAACTAAACCTACAGACTCTCCCTTCTGGAAAGGGATTATGTCAGTAAAAAGAGATTTTTTCCAAAGAGGTTTGTTTACGATAGGTAATGGCTTATCAACTCGTTTTTGGGAAGATACGTGGTTAGGTAATACCACTTTAGCAGCGAAATATCCGGGGCTTTATAATATTGTGAGGAATAAAAATGTGTTGGTATCAGATGTGTTATCACATACTCCGCTCAATATTCAATTCCGTAGAAACTTGGTTGGAGAGAGGTGGGAAGCGTGGTTAAATTTAGTGCGCAGTGTGATGGGTATTAGGTTGAATGATGATCCTGATGTTTTTGTCTGGAGTCTTTCCGTGTCTGGTTCATTTACGGTTAAGTCCATGTATTTGGATTATATGCATGGTAATACACCGTATTTACATAAGGATTTGTGGAAATTGAAAGTTCCATTAAAAATCAAGGTTTTTATGTGGTTCTTGCAACGCAAAGTTATTCTAACTAAAGATAATTTGATTAAGAGAAACTGGGTTGGATCTAAAAAATGTGTATTTTGTGATAGTGATGAGTCAGTGGATCACTTGTTTATACATTGTGCTTTTGCTAAACATATTTGGAGGTTGCTTCATTTTACTTTTAGCATAGCCCAACCAGTTAGCATTGACCATATGTTTGGAGACTGGCTTAATGGAATTGATAGAAGAACTAAAGCACGAATTCAAATTGGAGTTTGTGCTTTTGTGTGGGCAATTTGGAATTGTAGGAACGATATTGTTTTTGACAAATCTAGGGGTGCTCATTTTTTGCAGGTTACTCATCAGGCCACATATTGGATCCACATGTGGTCCTTCCTTCTTCCGTTGGAGCAACGGGGTCTTATGGATTCTGGATGTATTCGCTTGATGGCGGTCGTTCAGGCTATCTACAGCCAGGGTGGTTGGCTGCTCACTAGAAGGATCCAATGAGCTCTCTTTTGATTTTGTTACAATTTCTGTGGTTGATCTTGTTGTCGAATTTGGACGATGCGTGAGTTGTAATCTCGTGGTTGATACATTTTATTTTTTAATATAAAAGCAACAGCTGTGTGCATCATCACGATGCAGAGGCTGGGGCATATTCCCATTTCAAAAAAAAAAAAGTGAACCGCTAAGAAGCCGACGGCCTGGACCCGTCGGCACAGGGTAGATAACCGTCGGCACAGTCTGTACCGACAGCCACCGTCGGCACACTGCCGTCGGCGTATTGCCGAGGGCCATCGTCGGGCCGTGCTCACCTACGCCGACGGCCTTCTCTATGCCGACGGTCTCTTCGGCGGGCTGGCCTCTAAGCCACGTACGTCGACAACCCCGACATTTTGTCGTCGGCGTACGGTTTGGCCGTCGGCAGATTTCGCCATTCCTGTAGTGTCTGATCTAATTGACGTACCAAAGAAAGGGCGATATGCCGCCGCCGGCATCACACGGTGGCGGTGGCGGCCCCCCTGGCCGTCAAAGATGGTACGGGAGGAGGGCGCGCCTCGGCCTGCCGATGTCGCGCGGCAGAGGGTGTCTCCGGGCGGCGCACGGCGGAGCACGAAGGCACGACGAGGACTCGAGGAGGAGCGACGGCGACCGGTCCGGCAGCACGGAGTGAGGAGGTGGTGCACCGGCGCGTGCATTCCCAACGTGTGGCGAAAATCGAGGAGACAACCCCGGCCGCCTTTCTCGCCACTTCCCCCACTTCTTCTATGCGGTCTTTTAAATCCCCTCTCAACCCTACTACTTCCGCTTCTTCCAAATCTCACGTGGCCATGGCGAGAGCTCTGACGGACATACATGCCAAAGCCCTCAAATAGTGAAAACACCACAACTAGCACAAATGATAGATGAAAAAATGAGACCTTTTGCACTGGGATCAGCCATCGCCCACTAACTTACTAATTCCAAATATAGTGCCTTGCACATACTCTCTAGAATTTATCTCTACACTCTTCCGCCAAACCCTCTCTAGCGTGTAGATCGAAGTTAAGACTTTCGGCAAACCAGCCACCAACTTCTTCATGACGCTAGATATCACAACCACCCTACGCGATTTTATTATCACGCAGCCATTGCCAAGCCTCCACTTTGCTACTTTGCTGACACTTACCATCGTCGATGTGGTAGATGCGACAGTGTACCACCAAAGAACCATGCCCTGGCCCTCAGGCTGATGCGCACCTCCAAAGCTGGTGAACCCAAGGGGAACAACACAAGAGCATCGCCATCATCCGATCCATCTATATAGGGCTTCCCACGTAGGTAGCGGAGTAGGACAGGAGTTTCACCTCAGCGAGGTCATAAAGAAGGGGATGTCTCATAAAGTGTATCCATCACGGACTTCGGCCACGGGCCAAAGATAAGCATTGCACCAGGTTCACTCCACGAATCTCGATCATTTTCTTACACATGTACCCGACCGCTTCCTGTAGATCGATTCTTTACCGTCCAACAACATCCAGGCCGATGGCCGTAGGTGATCTAGTAGTCACCCCCACGACTAAGGTAGCTAACCACCACGATGACAATCCGACTCTTGGAATGCACCACCGTCTGAAACTGCCGGCAGTAGAAACGATGATCTCCACCAATACGTCGCCTCCATGGGAACCGAGATTTTTTTAGAAAAGGGAGCGGTTGCCCCAGCCTCTGCATCGGATTGATGCACACGGCTTTTTATTTAAACAAAAGGGTAGTCAAAGTATTACAACTCGCACTTCTCCGAAATTACAAGAAAAAGGAAACAACGCAACACTTAGAACTGACTTCCACTATGAAGCACAAATCCTACTATCATGCTGCCACCCGTTGGAGAACAGAATGGCCCAAACTATAGCCAATAACTGGTTGCATCCAGCCTCCATAAAATGGCGTTGGTCCTGCGGCAGGAGGAAAGACCACGAAGTAATCCAATAGGTAGCCTTGTGAACAACTTGCAAGAAATGTATATTTTGGATCCTGTTAAAAATCCCATCATTGCGACAATTCCAAACCGCCCATAGAAAGGCACACACACCAATTTGCATACGGTGTTTATCATGTTTAGGAGTTCCATGAAGCCACCCACAAAACATATGATCCAAACTCATAGGAGGTGAGACATTAAAAGTAAAATGGAGCAGTCTCCATATTTTAATAACAAAGGGACAGCTGATGAATAAGTGTTCAATAGATTCATCATGATTGCAGAAAGCACACTTTTTACAACCTTGACAATTTCATTTGATAAGATTATCTTTTGTAAGAATTACTCGTCTATTAAGTAACCACAAAAAATCTTAATCTTAAGGGGGATTTTCATCTTCCATAGATATTTATGTTCAAAAGGAGGGTGGTCATTCATGTAATCAATATACATAGACTTAACAGAAAAATTCCCGTTTGTATTTAGATGGCAAGAGAATGAATCTTCCTCTTCATAAATAGAGACAGACATAATCTGTTGTACAAGCTACAACCAGGCTATCCAACTATTCCCTTGTAAGTTTTGTCTAAACTGAATGTTAATGGGAGGCGCATTCGATAACACATCTGCCACAAGCACATTCTTGTTTCTAGCAATGTGATACAGCCCAGGATATTGGGAATCCAAAGCTTGGTCTCCAAACCACACATCTTCCAAAAAGCGAGTTTGTTTTCCGTTGCCCACCATGAAAAAACCCCGAGAAAAGAAATCCTTCTTCACCGACAAAAGTCCCCGCCAAAAGGGCGAATCTGTTGGTTTCGGTTTAAGTTGGGATAATGTTTTTTCTCCCAAGTATTTGTTCGTCAGTAGCTCCTTCCAAACCCCCTCCTCCTTCAGAATTTTGAAGAGCCATTTGCTCAACAAACATTTATTCTTAATATCTAATATTTCGATTCCTAATCCCCCTTGATCTTTTGGCCTACAGATAACACTCAATTTCGTCAATATATATTTTTTCTTCTGCTGGTCACTTTGCCAGAAGAACTTACTATGGAAAAAATCCAACCTCTTTTGAACTCCCACCGGAATTTGAAAAAAGGATAAAAGAAACATAGGTAAACTAGTAAGAACCGAATTAATGAGCACTAATCTGTCACCATAGGACAAAAGTTTCCCAGCCCAAGAGGCTAATTTCTTTTCGAAACGATCTTCAATTATTTTCAACTCCTTTAGAAGAAGTTTTCTATAGTGAATCGGGATACCAAGGTATTTAAAGGGGAAAGTCCCCACCTCACAACAAAAAGTATTCCTATATTCCTCCGTATCTCTTGAGCTTTCCCAAAACAGAATATTTCACTCTTATGAATATTAATCTTAAGGCCAGAAAGTTGTTCGACTAACGATAAAATAAGCTTCATATTCACTGCCTTATCGAGGTCATTTTCAAGGAATAAAATTGTGTCATCAGCATATTGCAAAATGGAAACACCTCCCTCTACCAAATGAGGTACTAAGCTCCCAACTTGTCCATCCTCCTTGGCTCTATCAATAATGATGGCTAACATATCAGCCACCAGGTTGAATAGAACTGGAGATAGTGGGTCACCTTGTCTTAGCCCTTTTAAGGTCTGAAAATAATGACCAATGTCATCATTAACACGAATGCCCACACTACCACCCTGAATAAAATTTGACACCCACTCACACCATTTATTATTAAACCCCTTCATCCACAACACATGTTGAAGAAAAGGCCATTTCACTTTATAGTAGGCTTTTTCAAAATCAATTTTGAGAAGCACTCCATCAAGCTTTCTAGAATGTAGTTCATGAATAGTTTCATGCAAAATTACCACACCCTCAAGAATATTCCTACCAGGCAAAAAAGCAGACTGAGTCGGCCTAATAACAGACTGTGCAATCGAAGTCACTCGATTAGTTCCAACCTTCGTGAAGATTTTGAAACTCACATTGAGTAAATAAATGGGTCTATACTGCTCTATCCTTCTCGCGTCCTCTTTCTTTGGTAACAACGTGATAACACCAAAGTTGAGACGGAAAAGAGGTAAGTCTCCTAAGTGGAAATGGTGAAACATGGCCATTAAATCATATTTAATAACCGGCCAACATAGTTGGCAAAACTCCGCAGGGAACCCATCCGGTCCAGGGGATGCGTTTCTTTTCATTTGAGAAATGGCTTCCGAAACCTCATAGTCAGTGAATGGGGCTGTTAAGATTTCATTTTCCTCATCAGAGACATGAGCAATATCGTTATTGTTTCCTTCATCCAAAGTGAAGAAATTTGGTTCAGGAGGGCCAAATTGTTTTTTCTTACCACGGATGATTCCTCGTGGACGCGGTCAAATAAATTTTGTTCATTTCATGTAGCCTAGGGTAGTAGGTAGCGGCACAGACTGGACATTAATCAGCCGCATATATTTTCCTGGCACCTTCCATTCCTACACCCACGCTTGCGTTACTTAACAAGTTGCCTAGAGAATGCCAGTGATGTGCAGCTCATGTATGAACTGAAAAGCTAGGCAAGTAACACAAGTGCACATTGAGATCAATGGGTAGTGCTTCCATCAATTAATTCATGCACTCCTAAGGTTGGCATGTTGTGATGCCATCTTGTTCAGTGACAGGGTGTGTGCATCTATGGTACTATATATATGTGCCGAGAACATAGGGCATGTTTGGTAGCCTGTATGTATTTCTTGGCTCCGTGGGGCTTTCTCTCCCTAGCTTGGCCCAACTGAGCCACCCATGAAACCATGTTGTGCATCTTGTCAGGTAGTCTGCATCGCATCAGTGACACTACTTTGTACACTGCGTTTGGTATCACGAGGAGACTAGTTCAGAATAGGAAGTGTCATGCAAGCGTTTGGTATCCCCGGTTTGGTATCACAAGGAGACTAGTCACTAGTAATAGATTACTATTGACATGCAAGCTTATGTCACTAGTTATCTATTCACGAGTGACTGCCCTTTTTTTTTATTGTCATAGTTAGTTTTCACAGATGACGCTTTTACCTTATTAGACGATCTTAGAAGCGACAAATCCTTTTCTAATTGATAGTTAGCATGTCACAATTATATATTTTAGAAATAAAAAAATCAAATTCAAATATATTGCATTTGCACATTGATAATATGATCACTGACACTCATCGGTAACAAAAGTATGATCATAAGAACTACAACTTTGAATTAACATCTCTAGCACAATATCGAAAACAATTTGCTATTGTTTGAAAACAAGCAACACATAAACTATAAATGTCCAACTCTTGTGAAACATCAAAGATTCCATCATGTGATGCCTAGTACTCATCTGCTCCATCCTACTCACATTCGTAGTCTGGAATACAAACCAAAGGTGCTTCAAGAAAACATGCCATATGGCTTATATGTTAAATAAAAAAATCAAGAGATGTATAGTTCAGTTGCTTATATTATAATTCCCTTTGAAGTTCAAAATGTATAGCTTGCGTAGACATAAATAATAGTATGCCTCATACTATAAAGAAGGTTTCCAAGAAGGTAGGTTTGCAAGGAGTCAAGATAACGCATAGATTACCCTCCAAAAGTGCAATATGAGAGAGGCTCCCCATCATTTCTATTTACATCTTACACCGCCGCATTTTCCGAGTCATTAGCTTTGTCGGGGTCATCAAGAAAACCTCTTCCAAACAACTACCGCATATTTCAGTTAGATTTGTTAGCATCTACTAGGCCATTAATATGAGCATTAACTGACAGGTTGTACTTAACAAAAAGTCTAAAGCTTTTTGACACATAAGTTTACCACACAACTGCAAACCGATAGTAAACTTTTTGAATCATTAATTAGGAGATCTTATACCTCTAGTCTAGAAGAGCCAATCAACCCAAATATTTCAAGATCCCAAAATTTTATAGTCTTGCCAGCTGAACCTGCAAAGGTTTTTGGAACGAATAGCAATTAAAAATGTAAACAATTCCATATATGACACATTAAAAGGAGCAGAATTTTAGAGGAAAAATGTAATCCGGAAATATATATTATATTACTATACATGTTTTACAATATAGAATCAACCATCTAACTTGTAGCTAGTAAGAACTCATGAGGGTGAAAATATAGATAGTTAACTGGAACAGCAAACTATACCTCGTTATGTCAAAAAAATTATATAGCCTACTGGTCACATACACACAATCAGTTTTTTGATATCCTTTTGCCAAAAAGAGCACACATGTAGCTTCTCACATCATATACCATAAAAACAACAGAAGCTAGCCTTAGTGCGATGGTACATCACCTTTGGGGGTACTCCGTTTGAACTACATAGTATAAAAGAATCACACACGGTAATACATAATAGAACCCTTTACCATGGCGGATGTATTTGCCATTTCCCATATCCTACTCGAACCCTCTTCATAGTATACTTCCGAACGCATTAAGCTACAGAAAGAAACACCATGGTAAGTCATACTTCTAAATAATCAATATGATGTAACAAAGAAAAATTGTAATGAACTAACTTGTTTCAGGAGTCTGTTCATACATGTAAAAAGAAAACAAATCGGCATTTCTATAGTTAGGCAAAGTAATGAAAAAAAAATCGGTAAAATTAACAGCAGAACCTAGAAAAAAAAACTCTGAAAGATTCATCCATTATGTGTACAGGTATCTAGTTGAGTCCATGCAATAGTGGAATAGCAGTATGTGTCTTTGCTTTGATTTGCGTCATGGACAGCTTTGTAATCGGCACCATTTTTTATGTATAATCCTACACTAAGATGGAAACGCCGGGTCGTTCATGTATAAGTTAACATGTTCAGATGCAGGTAGAAATCACAAGTTGAACCAATTAACAAAGAACCGTCACGACTATTTATTTTGGATGAGAGCTAGTCAGGATTTAGCCAACTAAACCTAGTTGCTTTGTATATGAACGTCCCAGCGAAGACCAGCGAGGACGTTTGGATTCTAGATGCACCCGGCTCGTGGCGGTTGTCCGGGCTATCTTCAACCAGGGTGGCTGGTCGCACACTAGGAGATTACAACATGTGTAATCTACATGTGTGGAGGCTTTTTCATTGGCTTGTGTATTCAGCCACGCTTCGTTACCGTTAAATTTGTATCTTGAGATTATTGCTACGCTGAATATTTCCGCTTTAATAAAATAAGCCGTGTGCATCGACTAGATGCAGAGGCTGGGCTTTTCCGTTTTAAAAAAATGCACGTCCCAGCGGATAACAATCAAGCATTTTTTTTTACCACAGATCCTTCCTTCCTCGAGGAGGCAGTCAAGTAAATGATGTTCGGTTGTTCTAGCCTAGGTAGTACGTAGCGGCACGGACTGGACATCAATCTTCCACGTATATTTTCCTGGCAGCTTCCATTCCCACTGCCACGCACGCGTTACTTAACAAGTTGGCTAGAGAATGCGAGTGTTATGCGGATTATGTACGAATTGAAGCTACGCAAATAAAACAAGTGCATGTTGAAATCAAGGGGTAGTACTTCTATCAATTCATGGACTCCTAAGGTTGACATGTTGTGATGCGGTGTTGTTCACTGATCGGTTGTGTACATCTACGGTAGTATATATATGCCGATGGCATAGTGAAGGCCCTGACACGATCGTGAAAGATTTGCAATTTGATGCACCTAAATTTCCTACCTACATTTTGTAAGCCTATTGTCTCTGTTACATATATATCCAGACGTTATAATAGTAGCACTATGTAAGATGAGCCAACACCGTCCCTCAAAAAAATAGACAGGCCAATGCCGTAGAACACATTATTTTTCCATGCGGCGTCCAAATATGTGACAGAGATAACGAAGCACACATATCAACAACCAAGTATATCTAGGTTTTAGCACCGTAGAACTCTTGTGTTGTCTTTTACTTCATCAAGTTTTTTGGTGTTACTAGTCGGTAGTGACGACTGACGACAACCTTGTTTTGTTAACTTAGAAGGCATCACCTTGTTTTTTTGGGAGAATTAATTTAGTTAAAACAATGAAATACATAGATATCTTATCATAAAAAACAATACAGCTACCACTCGCTTTCCCTTCTTTTTCATGACTACCAGGGCACTGGAGGTATAATTACATTATTAATAGAGGTAGTAAACCCATGTAAAATTTAAAGATACCGTCATGATCGGCGGCTGTAGGCACCGGTGAACACGTTCCTAAAAATCCCACTCACTGCTTCCATAAAGGACAAATTCCACATTGCTCCACCGGTTGCAGGTTTGTTCTACATGTCATTGGTAGTAAAAGCCATGAGGGGCCACCCAAACACTCAGCCCATGGGCTTTTTTGGAAGAAAGGCCGTATAAATATGACACTGCCCACTCCTCTTCGGTCATGGCACAAGACGCGACGTCAAGTCTGGAGGACGGTATTGGGATCTAGGACCGAGCTGCTCCTGCCAATCTAAAAGGGCGCAGACATGTGGAGGCACACAAAGGACTCCATAGAGTAACTACCACACAACAAAAGTGCGTGCGTTTCTAACACGTTCCGTTCTTATGTGAACTTGTCCCATTTAAATGAATTTGTGAACTTAGTGACCTCCCTAAGTTTTCTATTGGATTACCCAGCATGTTGCTCTCTACTTTCTTACTAGATAGGATGGGGTGGGAAGACGTGTGTCATATTATGGGGGCTGGATCTCCAACAGTACTATGCTTGATCGACAAGTTATACGTTACCATAATAAAGTAGCTGGAGATTTAAATATTCCACAAATGGCAGCGAGGGGTTGAGGTAGCGAACAAGAGGCTGCATCGTCCAACATTGATGGCTTAGGTCCTTTTTGTAAGGCAGATACTCCATTAACAATCAACTTACTAGATATGAATGCATCCAAACCCAACATGATTAGTAGATCAATTATTTTCTTGCAATGGGGCTACCACAAGTTAAGAGTCCTCGGACACACATACATCATATATATATACACGCACACAAACTCAGTTATCAACTAGTTTCAGTTACTGTTCCGGACACCTACCTTACTCCCAATATTTCAACGTTGCTCCTTGTTTCATACAAAATATTCACTCTACCCCGGATGGCACCTGTGCCGGGAAAGATGAATGAGAAGTTAACGAGACACACATCGTAGAGGTGAATGGTGAAGGCACACATTGGCCACCACCGCGGGCTTGTGAGGTGTCAGGAGTAAATGCATACCAACACATATATAGTTGTTGCCTAAGCAACAAGTTAAAGTTCTTTCGTGGCTGAGGTCACGGGTCAACCCTTCAGTGATTTCTAGCTGGATGTGTACAATAGGCAGGGGCTTGGCACAATAGGTGGAGACATCAAGATAATTCTCCTATTACCCCCACCAAGATTTTAATTTGATTACCACATCATCATGTAACTATGTTCCTATACAATTTTGCCCATGAGTGTAGCATTATTTCCCTACACTAGCTACGCACTTGGTAGATGGATGCTCAAACTATGTACTATTTAAATTGCACTTCTCCATCAAGGGTATTTCAGCCTTCACATGAACATTTCGTGAAAAAAAAACGACCAAAAAGTATAATTTCTTGGAACTCCCACAACATCTAGAAGGCCATGTAGTACATTCTGCCGTATCTATCCACCTTCATGTTTTGGGAAGAAATGCACTGAGGGAACGTTGTCGTGTCTTCGACTCTTTTAAGTGTGTCCTAGGGTGTGGAACAAGGCAAAGCAAGAATTTTCTGTGTAGGAAACATAAAATACTCAGTAAAGAAACAACAGACATAAACGACCGCGGAAAACAAATTACAAGTTGCGGAACATGGAAAATATAACTACACGAAAAAGGGTAGTTCCTTTGACGTGTGTGTTTCTTGGCACATAGTGAACCCGATGAAACTTTGCAATGTGTTTTGTGACAAGACACGGTAAAAATTTGATTGCCGACAACTCTGTGCCGTCGTCAAGTCCTTTACTATGCTGAGTCACGTGAAAAAAGGCACGACAAAGACCTTTGTCGTTTCCAGGCACAAAACAAACGGCAAATCCAGTTTGCCATCACTTTCTATTTTGTGTGTGGTTCACATACACAACCTACAATTTCCATGTTCCGAGGAGCCTTTGCTGTGTCTTTTTGGCACACGTCGAAGAAAACTATCCCGTAGAGATGACATCATTTATCATTTTTTCACATGCGATTCGTAGATGTAAATATGGTTTTGACCGGTGAACTATATTTTTTACTTGAGATCTTTATTAAAAAGTTGAACGTCCCACTTCAAGACAAAATGAAGGATTCCCTTGCACATAAGAATAACCAGAATGGTATCTTCTTAATGGTATCAAGATATTTTTCAAAAGTAAAATTTGAATGCCACCACTTTCCTGTTGGACTACTAACATTGGTAAAAATATTCAAAACACCATGCTAAACAATCCTATATAGTTCTTTACTCTGTAAAACCATATTGGTTAGGATAAACGCATTGTGTGATTTCTGTTAGGATCATATTGAAAATCAGCTTTCTCAGGAAATTATTCTAAAATCATTAAAAAAATATATGACAATACTTCGTGTGAACCAAAATTATATATGAACCATTTATTTTCTAAAGAGAGGATTTTACAATGTTGGCAATCGTAATAGAATCCAGTGAAGTCTTGCTTAATAATATGTCACCATATCTTGATGAACTGACTTGGGATACCATCATGTCGAGGGCTTTAGATATTTAATGACGCTCTTAGTCTCCTCCATAGTAAAAGGATTTGTCAAACATCAGATTTTATCAATTGGAGTTGAGAAATACGTCTAGTTTATCAACTTACCAACTGGAGGTTTAACCACACCTTTAATCTCCTCATCTTTAGATATAGACATCTTGTTCACTTCTCTTTGGAGCATCGGTTAGGAGTTCGATCCTTTAGTGTGCTCAAGATAGTCCATTAAATTTTGATTATTTAATGACTGCAGATTCTCTCCCGTGAAGATTTATGAAGACATTCCTTTCGGTGAATGGAAGTTTGACATTTTCAGCAATCAAAGGGGCTATCATTTCCACCCTTTCGTTTTATCTCCACATATCCTCCGCTTGAGAGTCCTTTCCTCGCTCCCAAGCCAAAACAAACCATCCCTAGAGGAATTGTTGCTCGAAAATTTTGGAGGGGAGCAACTGATCGCTGCAACCTGTATTGTAAGCTTTGTCTTGGTCTTTATCTGGCGTTTTGTAGTAGGTCGATTGACCCCGTCGGTCAGATCGGGCACGTTCTTGGATTAGTTTCTTGAAAACCATGTACAAAGTTGATCACCAATTTTTGGGTTAGGAACTACTTGTGGTACCAAGAGATATATGTGTTGATTCTTTATGTGGATGGGTACATACGGCAATGACGAGATGATGGGGAGCTACGAGATGCAGGTTGTAAGTGGACAATCCATTGGACGATGTGGACATGTCCACTTCAACCACGTAGCAGTTTGGTGTTTTTTGTGGCATCCACTTAGTATCATTGGCGATTTTATGCGGCTATATGGTGCCGCAACTTCCACATAGCATGCTGTAGTCACTTATGCTTGCTGCTGGCGACGACGGCAGCTAGCACATTGCAGGCTTGCAGCTAGCACGTCCAAGCAGCCAGCTCGTTGTAGGCTTGCAGCTAGCACTTCTGGTGGTTATTTCTACACTGACACGTTTAGTACCAAAAAATCCAGTTAATTCGGGAAACACTTCAAAATTAGAACTGGTACTGTATGCGACTTAACCCGCAACCAGGAATTACGTTCATAATCTTGTATGAACATTGCAAGAATTAAGCATATCAACACAATCATACATGACTGAATTTCATACCATAGGAGAACATAAAAACTAGATGAACTTACGAGTAGCAACAAGGACATAAATGGTTTCTATACATTAGTAAAATCTCAATCTTAACCTGGTCACATGACCAAAATAGGAGGTTACAAGTATCGCCTAAGTCGACAAACTTATGACCCAAATAGCAGGTTACACGCGTCGCCTAGTTATAGATGACCGACAATGAAGATTGTGCTTCCCTATAGTTTGGTGCTTTTGATCTGATCATGCTGAAAACTTCATGACTTCCGTGGCTGATAAGATGCAACATATAGAAAAGAAAAGATTTTTTTTGATGAATTGCACATTTAATGTTCACATAATTTTCTTGCATTAGGCATTATGTAAGACTATTAGTGTCTGTAACTACACTAGTGGAAAACGGGGCATTAGCCCCGGTTGGTAAGGGGCATTAGCCCCGGCTGCCCAACCGGGATCCCCCAACCCGGGCTAAAGGGCCCCCTTATGGCCCGGTTGGGTTACCAACCGGGGTAAAAGGCGTGCCCCACGTGGGCTCTGCACCGCGAGTAGGCACCCACCTTTTACCCCGGTTGGTAAAACCAACCGGGGCAAAAGGTGTCCTGCCGCGGCAGAGTTTTTGGTTGTTTCTCTGCCGCGGCAGAGCTTTGGCATGTTTCTTTTTGGGCTGTTTTTTTCGGTGAGGCTGTTAATAACATATTTTTTGCACATCGATAGTTATCATCATAAAAATCATTGCATGCATTGATGTCATCAAAATATAATTACACTGATCTCAATTAGATCATTACATCCGAATAGAGTTATACACATTGAGAGATCATTACATGCAGATCATTGTTTATACTTAAGGATGCAATCTTCCATTTTCAGATACGACCTCCTTCAGCAGAAAACCCGCCCATTCCTCTTGAAGTGCTTGTAAGGAGTCTTCCGGTAGGAGCTTCCTCTGGAGATCGTAGAGCCTTATATTTAATCTTCTCCCTAACCGCCCATTCACGATTATCCTTATGTTCTCAATGACATAGAAGCCACATAAATTTGTTCCCTGTGGATACTGAGGGCACTTTACGAGAAATATAATTGAGTCAAATAATGCTCAAGGAATTAAAGAGAGATGTGTGAATGTAGCAAGTACTACTTACGACGAGTTTGTCAAATCTCATTTTCATCTCCGCTAAACCGGCTTGTTCCTTCTTAAACCAGTTCCAAGCCCTGTCCGGAAAAAAAATTATGGGTCATTGTACGATAATGATTGAACAAAAGGGGACGGTGTAGTGCGACAACGATTGAACTTACTTTGTGAGCATTGACATAATGGGCTAGTACTCCTCTTTCTCTTTATCCATAGAGTCCATGAGATCAACTATTCCGGTGTCAACATGAATGTCGAAAAGAATCCAGTGCAATCTGCACAGGCGATTAACTCATCAATTACACTTAATTAACACCGACTTAGTGAAATAGAAATCTAAAGGATTATGCATAAGACAATAAACACTCACGTTTGTCTGTATGGAAATAGTATTTCACTACAGTGAGATTGATTCCTCAAAAACATAACTAGGTTATCCTCCGTATCTTTAGCGTGTAACTTTAAAACGACATCATTGACGACATATGGGTCAATGAACCCAAGGCCACCGTTTCCATTACATTCCAAAATCTTCTTCCTGCATAATATATATCGTGCAGTGAGGATATAATATATATAACAAGCAATGATCGAACTAGCTGAGGTAGATACTTACAGACAGTAGGTGTTGATGATCGATTTGTCGAAGACGTCTAGATTATATAAGAAATAAAGATCTTCAAAATCAATATACATCAAGACATTGCAGAAAGTAATCCTGTTGTCTAATTTTCACCTCAACTTTCTCTATCCCATCTCCTGCGCTTTGGATATACCACGTAGGCAGTTGGCGCTTCAATGTTGTCATAGAGCCCAGCTGCTCAGGTTTGACGAGAGACTTCCCCCGCTTATATTGCCATGCCAATTCAGTCTTTTCGAAGTTGTCGGATTGACCTAGGAGTTGCTCAACTATTATACAAGCGTCTCTGGCAAACCTCTCAGCCATATCAATTTGAGCCTCTGCAGTGTCTGACACCTTGAGTGGGGGGACCGATTGTTTTGATTGGTTCCCGAGCTGGGGAATTGTTCTCCCCGCCTTCTTGGCTATGTTATAACTCATCTTTACTCCGCATTCATAGTCAGTTGGAAGACTCTTCTTAAGTTGGGACGACATCTCCAGCATATTCTTGAAGTGCTTCTTCACAGTCAGTTGGTATCTTTGGCGGCTCCGGGGTTCTCTTTCTCCATGAAGCCATCTGACGTTTCGTCTCCGCAGTCACCCATTCGTCGGTCTCCTCGTCATTCATTTCGTAAGGCAACTGGAAGCTTCTTGGCTTTATTCTTCGTAGGACGTTTCTTCTTCGGGGAAGACTTAGAGGCAGCAGCCTTCCGCTTAGAGGACTTAGTGGGCGGCGGAGTCGGCTCAAGCATAGGAGATCGAGCCGGACTCGGGCTGCTGACGTCCATGGCGTCGACGTGTGTTGGCGATGATCGAGCTGGGCTGTGTCTCAGAGAAGTAGGTGGCGGTGATGTCGGCGGTGGACTGCGTCTCGGAGAAGGTGGTGGTGGTGGCGGCGGTGAACTGCGTCTCAGAGAAGTAGCTGCTTGTGTTGGCGGTGGACTGCGTCTAGGAGAAGGTGGCGGTGTTGGCGGCGGTGGACTGCGTGGGGGAAACACTATGCCACTCTTTTTCCATTGAATGATGGAATTGACGGCCTCTCCAAGTGTCTCTACCCCGTCAGCTCCGGGGATGTCAAGCCGCAATATCCTCCAATCCGGCTGAACATCATCGACACCGACACGAGCATAGCCAGGTCTAACCGGAAGGCCATGCGAGGTCGCTCCCTCTACACAAGGTAAAGCGAAGCCGTCCGCCACCTTGATGGATATGTTAGAGACCGACACGTATAGCGCACAGCTTGTCTTCTCCTTGATTGCATCCACGGCCTCCGTCTGTGGAGGGGTATCAACAAGCAGAACTGCAGCCGAAGCCGGTACCTCCGTTGAAGCCACGCTGCTCCGGCGTTGAGATGGTGCTGTTTCCTCGAATGTACTAGTGTCTTGCATCTGGGAGGGCCGGCTAGTAAGCTCATCAAGCCGTAGTTGCTGCTTCATCACTACGGCTTCCAAGGCACCCATCCGTTCTACGAGCGCTGCATCCTTCTTCATTTGTCCTCTCGCTCGGCTTCTATATCGAAAGAGACAATCTTCCGACTTGAAGCCAACGCAATACGGATATCGTCCTTTGCCTCGTGTCCAGCCGCCATGTTCTGCATTCCCGAGGGCCTTTGTAAGCTCGTCATTCTCTCGATCTGGCTTGAACTCTCCCTCTCTAAACTCCTTGAACACTTTCTCAAGTGCCGCAAAGGGGACCTTTATTTTTTCGGTCATAATAAGGTGCCCTTGTTCGTCAAATGTCGCCCCATGCCCAATCAACCAATTCCTTGACCTCCGGGGAAAATTCTGAGTACCTAGAATGATCCCCTTCTCTCGCAGCTCTGCCTCGAGTGCGTCAAACTTAGGCACTCCAACTATGTAGCCACCTGAACCCATCTTATGGTGATATTTCTTCCTCTTGGCATTTGCCGCATTCTTTGCTGACCTCAGCTTCCCCTTTTCTGATTCCTTGTACGCCAGAAATGCTGGCCAGTGTACCTGCTGCTCCTCAAGCGGCCCCTCAAATTTTGGGACTTCTTTTTTCTTCTTATATTCTTTCCATAATCTTTTCTTGTAAGCATTGAAAGCCTCAGCCATCTTCTTCAGAGCCCAGTGCTTCACTGCGTCTCGTAGTTCCTCCTGTGCCGTCTCGTTCTCCTCTTCATCATCATTCTCACATCGTGGAAGCTTGAAATGGCTCATCAGCTTCTCGAACAAGAGTTGTTTGGACCGGTCTGTGACAAAAGAAACTGCCATTCGTCCAGGATCGTCTCCGTCCTTTGCTGGCGCATTCCATACTTCAATACTTATAGGGATCATGTCCCTAACAATAACTCCACATTGGCTTGTAAACTTTGTTGCTGTCTTGGCGGGCCAAGCAGGTTGGCCGGTTTGATAGACTTGGTCGATTACCAGTTTCTCTTTCGAGCTCATCTCTTGGGCCGGGCCTCGTTTTGACCTCTTGCTAGACGATGTCGATGCAGCCTTCGCTAAGGCTTGTTCGTCGTTTGTTTTCTCTGGTTCCGCATGATCTTTTCCTTGCAATTGCTCGTCTTCCTCCATTCCCTGATCTGATTCATTCAGGTACTGTAAGCCATCGTCTTCATCACCTCCCCCGTCGTCATTGGGTCCACCGGGGAGTGTACCTTCTTCTATGACCGCGAACACCTGTTCTTCACCCTCTCTGCCGTCCATAGCTCAACTAATACAAATGGAAGATAAAATACTTTAGTAAGTTATAAATTCTCCTAAAAAAAATACTCCCTCCGTATCGAAATATAAGATGTTTTAGCTAGCATTTCCTAGACAATATATACCTAGATATGTTTTAGTGTAAGATGCATATGAATCTACACATTAAAACATGTCTAGATACATTATATCTACAAAATGCTAAAACATCTTATATTTTGATACGGAGGGAGTATTATACTAAAAATTCCTAAGTATACTAAAAATTCCTAAGTATACTAAAAATTCATAAGTATACTAAAAATTCCTAAAAATTCCTAAGTATACTAAAAATTCCTAAGTAATCTAAAAATTCCTAAGTTTCTAAACAAAGTTTCTAAGTACTAATTCACTAAGTAATTAATATTCCTGAGTACAAATTCCCTAAGTAATATTCCTAAGTACAAATTCACTAATACTAATATTCCTAACTACAAATTCACTAATACTAATATTACTAAGTACTAATAACAACTAACAACTATTAACAATTAAATAACAACTAATAAACACTAATAGTAAAAAAATTACACTAAAAAAACATTAACACACAAAAAATCCGGCGAGGTGAGCACACTACGGCGGTGGAGCTCTCTCCGGCGAGCACTACGGCGAGAAGTACCTCGAGAAAATGGCGGCGAGAGCAAGGCGCGGGCTCGGGGGCGCGGGGCTCGGGGGCGGCCGTGCGCGGTGGCGAGCTAGGCGGAGAGCTTAACGGCGAGGCGCGGCGCGGTGCGATGGAGCTCTCTCCGGCGGCGGTCAATTTTGGCAGCCTAACGGCGTCGGAGAAGAAATCGGCGCCGGGGACTTAGCGGGTTCTGCGAGAAGTGAGGGTTTGCCCCGGGCGGTTGCTCCGCCCGGGGTTATATACTAGGAGGCCTTTTGCCCCAGTTGGTAACACCAACTGGGGCAAAAGGGTGTCTTTTGCCCCGGTTAGTGTTACCAACCGGGGAAAAAGGGTGGGAGGGTGGGCCCTCGCTTGCCGCTCACCTCCCCCCTTTTGTCCCGGTTGGTAGCACGAACCGGGACAAAAGCCCCAAATTTTCGATTTTTGGCTTCCTGCCGCCATTTTTTCCCCTGCCCCGTTTAAATACGTTTTCAAAATGTTTTTTTGATTACATTTCAAATGATTTCGAATTAGGAGAAAGTTTCAATATGAAATGTGTTTAAAATTGGACAAAGATTTCAAACACATTTTCTGTTTAAAAAAAATAATTATTCCAACTATTTAAACTAGTAACAATTTTTGAAATCTCAGACATTTTTAAAAACCTAGTTTACGAATGTTTTGAATTTGAAGAAACTTTCAATATGAAAAGTGTTTAAAATTGCGTAAAGATTCCAAATACAAATTCTGTTCTAAAAAAATAATTATGAAAACTGAGGCACGGGAGTTGTGCCTCGTGGCGCGGGAGTCATGCCGCGTGGCGCGGGAGTTGTGACACGTGGCGTGTTAGTTGTGACGCGTGGCCACGAGCGCGCGGTATAAACTGCCGCGCCTCGAGCGTCTTCTCCTCTCCACGCACCGTCGCGCCGCCACCATGCCTCCGAGGAGGAATAACACCACCGGCTTCCGCGGCGTCCGAACAAGGCAGAACGGAATGTTCACCGCGCATATTCGCTGCGGGGACGACTGCATCCCCCTCAGCTCCTTTGCAACGGCGGCGGAGGCCGCCCGCGCCTGGGACGCGGCGGCCTGGCGCCTCAACCGCCCGCGGTCGCTGATGAACTTCAACGACTGCCACACCCTCTGGGAAGCGGAGGTCAGGGCGCCGACGATGCAGATCGTCACTGCCGCCGAACACCGCCACCTCAGGCACCGCGCGTTTCAGGGCCTAGTCGACGCCAGGGACGACCGCGTGGTCCGCGTGTATTACCGGAACAGTCCGGGGGAGGAGAGCGCCGACGAGGAGCTTTGGCAGACCCGCGCGGCTGAGCGGGCGGAGCGGCGCCTCGAACGCCACCTCGCGTTAGATGCCGCTCGGGAGGCGAGAACGAAGGGGCTGCAAGAGCTCCATCGGGCCGACCACGCCGGCGAAGTCTGGGCCTCCGACGATCCGAGGTGGGGGCCTATCTCGGACATACCATCATGCACCTCCGACGACGACGAGGAGGTCACCGACGAGTTTACCGACGACGACGACCAGGAGGAGGTCACCGACGAGGGCCCCGACGACAACGAGGAGTAGTGTTCGTCTGTTTACTGTTTTTAATAAAAGAATTTGTTGTATTTCGAGAAACTGCGGCGCGCTAGCGCGTCTGTTTTCTGTTTTCCGTGTGATTCTTCCTGATTTGTGGGATTCAGACGCCAGAAAGAAACACACCCCTCATCCAACGACTCACGTTAGGGAGGGGGGACATTTCGATAGATAAACAAGGCACAGTACACATAATGGCAAGATTGGATCTAAACCTAAACGGAGAGCATAGATCTAAACCTAAACGGAGAGCATAGACCTAAACATAAAGGCAGTACATAATGGCAAGAGTGCATCGATCTACTAGTCATACTCCTGCCTAGGCATATAATACTCCGACTCGTAGTCGTTATAGTCGCCGTCGTGGTCGTCACTATCGTCGGACGGTGCTCTGTACTCCCTCAGAGGATCACGACCCCAGGACTGCGCGTGAGTGTAGCGTAGGCGGGGGTTATCGCCGGCCCTGATGTAGTTCATTACGCTCTGAAGAGTCCTTCCGCCGCCCCACCACAGCTGACGACCGGCCTCGTTGAAGTTCGAAGGAGGCGGGCCGTTCTCCTCGTACCTGGCGAGCGCACTCTCACGCCGATTAATAAAGAAGGCGTCCCAAGTAGGGCGGTAGTTGGGATTCCAACTGGGATTCCTCCACTGTTCCGGCGTGAGCTCGTGGTAGTAGTGGTTCGTGATGGCCGTTTGACGCACCACACCTTGAGGAACAGGAGGGACCGGCACTCCTCCGGTGCTCAGCATCCAGCCGACGGGGACGCTGTAGCCGGGCGGGCAGGGGTAGTTCGAGGCGGAAAGTGCCTCCGCCTGTATGAAGGTTAGAGTGGGTACGGTAGAAGCCATGGGAGAGTGGGGAGTTTATATGTGTTTTATGCCAATGGTGGGAATGCATGCATACATATATATAGTGAGAAGAAACAGACCCCTTTAGTCCCGGCCCGTTTACCAACCGGGGCTAAAGGGTTAAGGTTTCGTTGGGACCAATCACAAAGAATCACACGGATCGTGTGCTTCTTTCAAGCGCTTGTGAATTGTTGGATCAGAGGTGTGTTTCTTTCGAGCAGTTGTGAGCCGTTGGATCAGGGGTGTTTTTTAACTGTTGGATCAAAACCCTAGCACAACACTTTGTGAGCCAGAGGACCCTATATATAGCCCACCTTCATACACCAGTCAGTTCATCGACCAAATACAAATCATCCGGATTCGCCAACATACGTCCTGCCGTGCATTTGGTATGCATATATGCACTCAGTAGCCACGACAGGGATGTATGCTAGCGATACCGATTGTTTTGTTCTACATCCCCCTTTAAGGTTTGATACATCATTCAGTTCATCGACCAAATACAAATCATCCGGATTCGCCATCATACATCCTGTCGTGCATTTGGTATGCATATATGCAATCAATAACCACGGTCGGGCTGTATGATGGCGATACCGATTGTTTTGTTCTAAATCCGCCCTTGATAGAAGGTTCGTCGACCGAATACAAATCACCCGGATGCCAAAAATAAGTGAGCACACCATACCAAAAAGGTGAGTGGCATGAGGAGTGGAGAACGCTGGCATGTAGTGTTTATAAAAATAGAAAAAACATTGGATTTGAAGAAAAAAAGAATTGTGAGAAGAAACAGACCCCTTTTGTCCTGGACCGTTTTACCAACCGGGGCTAAAGGGTTACGGTTTCGTTGGGACCAATCACAAAGAATCACACGGATCGTGTGCTTCTTTCAAGCGCTTGTGAGTCGCTGGATCAGAGGTGTGTTTCTTTCGAGCGGTTGTGAGCCGTTGGATCAGGGGTGTTTCTTAACCGTTGGATCAGGGGTGTTTCTTAACCTTTGGATCAAAACCCTAGCACAACACTTTGTGAGCCAGAGGACCCTATATATAGCCCACCTTCATACACCAGTCAGTTCATCGATCAAATACAAATCATCCGGATTCGCCAGCATACGTCCTGCCGTGCATTTGGTATGCATATATGCACTCAGTAGCCACGACAGGGCTGTATGATGGCGATACCGATTGTTTTGTTCTACATCCCCCTTTAAGGTTTGATACATCATTCAGTTCATCGACCAGATACAAATCATCCGGATTCGCCATCATACGTCCTGCCGTACATTTGGTATTCATATATGCACTCAGTAACCACGGCAGGGCTGTATGATGGCGATACCGATTGTTTTGTTCTACATCCCCCTTTAAGTTTTGATACATCATTCAGTTCATCGACCAAATACAAATCATCCGGATTCGCCATCATACGTCCTGTCGTGCATTTGGTATGCATATATGCACTCAGTAGCCACGGTAGGGTTGTATGATGGCGATACCGATTGTTTTGTTCTACATCCCCCCTTTAAGGTTTGATACATCATTCAGTTCATCGACCAAATACAAATCCTCCGGATTCGCCATAATACGCCCGACCATTCTTTTGATATGCATATATGCACCCAATAGCCACGGTCGGGTTGTATGATGGCGATACCGATTGTTTTGTTCTACATCCCCCTTGAAGGTTCATCGACCGAATACAAATCACCCGGATGTCAAAAATAGATGAGCACGCCATACCAAAAAGGTGAGTGGCATGAGGAGTGGAGAATGCTGGCATGTAGTGTTTATAAAAAAAGAAATTTTTTGGATTTGAAGAAAAAAAGAATTCTATTAAACGGCAATATAGAAATAAAGAAACCACAATTCATCTAGGTGGGGCTCATTTGACCCGGTTGGAGCCACCAACCGGGGAAAAAGACCCACCAACGACGCGCCCTCCATCGCCCTGTTTGCCGAGGGCCTTTAGCCCCGGTTGGAGCCACCAAACGGGGCAAATAAGCCCAACACCACGCGCCCTGCTCGCCCCAACCCCACCTCTGCAGTCTTTTGCACCGGGTGGTGGCTGATCCGGGGCGAAAGGGGTGGTCGCGGGTGGGTAAAAGCCCCGTTTTCCACTAGTGCTAGATACCACCACACTCATACATCAACATATATGTAGCTGAGGTGTGATGTTATTATTGTGACTGTAAAACTGAAACATATAATTGTGAAATTCTCGATTCATTACTTTTTTTTAAAAGTAAGTATATAGACCGACCCGATTCATATGATGTGTGATGAGAGGGGCAGACGAGGATGGTGTGGGCGACTCCGTGGGCGGATCGGAGATAGGTTCGGGGGACGACGGACGTCGCGAATTCACATGTGCTGATGCTCCAGCGTCTATGGGAGGGCGATTCTCGGCGCTCGTCTCCTCCGATGAGGATGATGCGAGTGAGGATGACTTCCTGGTGGAGGCGGGGATGGCAGTCAGGTACGTGGAATCGTTCGATAGGATGTGCAGGTCTCCGTCACGGGTGACGTCCCGTTCCATTAAATTGAATGCAACGAAGATGGACAAGATGGTGCTAAGAGGATGCGACGTCGACGGGATCAGAGGTATGCTTCACTAGCCTTGTCTCCGTCGATGGACAGTAAGTTTGAGCGCTCGGGTTCAACCTCGTCGGAGGTGGTTCCTGTGCGGCGAATCTTGAAGTTATCGCCGTTCGAACCCACCGTGTTAGTCGAGGACGGATGTGCTTCATCACCATGGACGGTGGTGACACACCGGCGTAATTCCCCGTCGGTTGACGAGATCAGAGGCGCGATTGGTGGATCTCGATGTTTTTCAAATCCACGTGATCGTAGGGCGGTGGCCTCGTGAGCAGCGCTCGATTCAGCTAGTCAGGGGATGCCAGGTTTGGTGGGTCCAGTGATGACGGATTGCTGTCAGGGACGGGACCGAATCTGCGCCTCTGCGACTAAGTGGCCTAAGGGACTTGGCACCGTTCGATTGTTAGGGTCCTTCCGCCGCAAGGTACTGTCTCGTACGATCTGCGTTCCTGCCGCCGTCATGGCGCAGCGTGGAAGCGGCCAGGGAACCGATCCCAGGGCGCAAGGCAACCAGGGACGCGGGGGCCAGCCGGCGCCCGGGTTTGGTTCCAACTTTGATCATGGCGGAACCAGTGGTGTGGCTGGGCTGCCGGATGGCTAGGGACGTGCGGCGGTGCCACCGTTTGCGTTCCATGCAGGGGCCGGCTTCAACCAAGGTGGTAACCGCAATGGTCAAGGTGGATTTCGTGGGAGACAGCGGTATGATCACGGACGTGGACGATTCGGAGGGGGTGGACGTGGTGGACATGTTAATAATGTCTACCTCCCCAATGGGCATCGTTTTGCCAATTGCCGGGTTCGATATATTCCGGTGGCGGTGCAGCCGGTGGTGCAGCATGCGCAGGCGCCGGAGGGTTCTGCGGTGGTGGCTAAGAATACAGTGGTTACATCGGCGGTACCTCCGCAGCCACAGGTGGCTACAACACTCACCTCGCAGCAGGTTACAACGGGGGTTGCTCCGGTGTCCAGGCCAGGCGAGAAGAGGGTTTCTGCGGATCAGTTGGCCGTAGTTGTGGCTGGTGCGGTGCAAAAGAAGAGTAAAAAAGCCGGCAAAAACAAGTGTTCTCGTTGTGGAGCTGCGGGGCACTTCCTAGCAGATTGCCCAGCTCTGGTGTGTGAATTTTGTCAGGGTTCTGTGCATAAGAGCGGTCCTTGTCATCTACTATCTGCTCCCAAACCTCACCCGGTTATGTATGGCTACGCCCACGAGGAGCTCATGATCTTTGGTATTCCACTCACGGAGAGTTTTAGGCCTAAGGTGGTGGAATGCTCGTTGGGCCTCTGTGGTGGTTAATAAGGGGGAGATGTCGATTCCTCAAGTGACAGGGTAGCTGCAGCGGTTGGTACCAACTGAAGGGCACATCTGGGATGTCAGTCAGGTGGGTCACAACGTTTTCAAGGCTCTCTTTCCAACCAAATTATAGCTAGATCGTTCGAAAGTTTTTGGGCCATGCATGGTCCCTAATTCCCGTTGTGTGATGACGGTTGATAGCTGGGGTCAGAGGATTGAGAGACTGGATACTCTACCAAACTTCTGGGTTAGGGTGTCTGGAATTCCTGAGGAGCACACTCGTGAATTCCTAGCTATGTGGGCTGTTGGGTACATGATTGAGGTTACTAGGAAGATTGACATGATCTACACTCGTCAGCATGGTGTCTTCAGGATTCTTGTGGGATGCATTGATTACACTAAAATCCCTCAGACTGTTCCTATGCTTATAAAGGAGGAGTTCTATGCACTCTCTTTTATTGTTGAGGGCGAGGATAATCCTGAACATGTTGATGATATGGTCATGGACAAGGAGCAGGAGGAGGATGAGGGTGATGATAGTGAGATGGGGTCAGATTTCCGTGATGCGCTCGCAAAAACCTCGCTGGAGGATACTGCGGCTAATGGGGAGCCTGCACAAAATACGGTTTCTGAAACAACACATAATGTGCATGGTGGTGCCGCGTGGCTTGGCAACAATGCTATGGAGCTTAAGAAGGTGGGGGTTGTTTTTTCGCCAATGCTACAGGAACAATTTCGTAGGCTGGATAATATGGTGTCTGCTGGTGCTAAGACCTATGCCGGACATGATACGAGTGGAAAATCGCTGCTAGGCAGCGTTCGGAGCCAAAAACACTTCCTGCTGCTGCCGTGCTGTCGACTAATGGTACAAACATCTCTGCAGGGCAGGGAAAGGGCGGAAAACTGCTGCAGTGCAACGTTTCGGCGCAGAAAACTGCACTGTCCGCTGCCGTGTTGATGGACCACTTTAGTATCAGAAGTTTAATTTTTGGTTTATAGGCCTATATAAAGACACTAAAAATGTTATAAATATAATTTTGTACCTATATTGTTTTCCTAAGTTATTAAACATGTTATGAAACCAGAGAACAATATTTTATACTACATTCATAACCATTATGGTGTTTGTGCATATTTTATCATTGCTTATCATGCATACATGTCTATGTAATGTTTCCTTTTACTATTTGTTTATGTGTTGTTATTTTGATTGTTTAGATAGTGAGGAGGAGCAATTCTACAATTGTGGTTGTTGTTCCTACTCTTCCTATTGCCAATAGAAGTGACACCCCATAATCTACATATATTTTCAGTATGCATTAGTGGTTTTGAGTAGTGTGCATGATATGATCTTTTTATAAACTATTATGCTATGCTATATCATAGTGTGTAGCCACCCTTTTGAACCTTGTTATTTTGTAGCCATCAAGTTTAGTTTATGCTTAGCCATGTTTATGTATTTGTGTTTTACTAAGTTGTTGATGAAAAACTTAATATAACCTCAGTGAACCATCTGAATGGTGTTGGTAGTGCAAGGCTGTTGATAGTTGAGTGTTCACTTAAGTAATGCCACCCAGGAACAAAGTGATTAAGATATTCCCGAGTTCAATTTGCTTCTAGTGCAGCCTTTTGACATATGGACTCTGTCTTGATCAACTAAGTTGTGAGAGTTCAGTCTGGAGTTGACAAACAGATGTAGCATAATTATAGGTGGAATTGGTCTTGCCATTGGGTTGGGTTCTTAATTCTGAAAGATCTCGTCTCAATTCTCTCCTTTCTATGATGCACTCCGGGTGTATGCGATGTTTGGGTTGGTTGAAGACAAAAGGTAAAAGTGCACAAACTCTGCATAGTAAACAAATTAAGATCTTGGCTGTGTCCCCGGTTATGGACAATTTCGATCAGCTAGACAAGGATGGACGGAAGAATCACATCACACTTTTCAATAAGTAAAATTTTGACTAAGTGAACGGTGTTGTTGTGCTTGGATTTTATTTTAATGTTGCCACCCCTTTAAAAAAATGACTTTACAAAAGTGTTCAGAGAAAATTGGTTTTTTGCAAATAGCCTTAAACTCCACCTAGCTAAAACATTCATATAGTACTAGACTTGCCATTTTATATCCACCACATGCGTTATTTGCCGGTACATCAAATTGTAATGACCTCTTTCAGGGGCTGCATATTCCAACGTGCGGAATTTTCTAACGAGGAGTGAAGATATTTTTGGACTCGAGTCTACACCCAACATGTCTGCTGTGGCGCATGCTTGAAGATGGAGGCTCATTGCTGCTTTAATTCTGTTGTTTGATCTCTGAGTTATAGATAGCTTATAACCACCCTGCAATAAGTTATACTTGGCTACTCTGGATTTCGATATTAATGATTTTGACTCTTATACAATGATACCTTAAGTTTTGTACTGTGGTGCTAGTTTTTATCCGGCGACTAGCACATAACACATGTTTCTGCGTTTTGCTAAAAGTGAGATGCTACACTTAACAGGAATATATCTTGTGACATTACACGTGCATTGCAATTGCTAGTCGGATCAAAACAGGCTAATCCGTATAAAAAAGGCTAATCATGCCCAACCGTGCCGTGATCCCTAACCGGTCCGTCTGAATTGCCGCCGGGCCGTGTGCCTATCCAGGCCGAGACACGTGGACCGGCACGCAACGGACCGTTTGTGCCAATGGGCCGTGCTTTTTTTTCTTGAAAAAAGATCAACTTAATTTTAATTGGCCGCATGTCCGGAGATGGACCCTCTGAAAATTGGCCGCATCCTTGCAACGAGGATGTTGCTCTCGTCCTCGGAGTCGTCGGAGGAGGAAGACAAGTACATGGGGACGTTGTTGAAGAAGAACTCGTCCCCGCTGTCGGCCATTTTCCGCCGGAACGGTGTTGTACTCGGTCTCGACAAATGGACGAGCACCTTGCGTGCGGCCGCTCGGTTGCACTCGGCGGCGCAGTCCGTCCAGCAGCGAGGGCGGCCAAGCGCGTGCAGGACTAGGGGTGGCCGGCATCAGGGGCAGAGTGCGCTGTATTTTGAGCCGGTGGGATGGGCGAACGGCGGCCGAGGGTGGCCAAATTGGCCGACGGCAGCATGGAGGCGGGACGAGGTTGGGGAAACGGGGGGAAGGGATACGCTGGGGCAGGCCCGACACGTCCAGGAGAGGAGAAATCAGGACACGAGCGCTGTCCCGACGTGTTCGGACGGTGCTTAAATCTGGATTAAATTTGATCCGGATATAGCGACCCGGAAAAAAAAGGACTGTGGTCGGCAGCGCTATAGGGTTTAATTTTCGGCCCGGCTGCTTAAATCGGGCCGGTCCATCCTAACCGTGCCGTGGTCCCTAACCGGTCCGTCCGAATTGCCGCCGGGCCGTGTGCCTATCCAGGCCGACACACGTGGACGGGCACGCCACGCGCCGTTAACTAACTGTGCCAATGGGCCGTGCTTTTTTCTTGAAAAATATCAATTTAATTTAATTGGCCACAGAAGAATGGTAAATCTCAAAAAAAAAAAAGTACAGAAGAATGGCGTTATCGTCAGCTCCGACAGCCGGTCGGGGACCACACTCCCTCAGTGGCGTGGCCGCCGCTGATAGCCTCCACCTCGAACGGCGGCGCCCGTCGTTGCTGCCGGTGGTGAGCACGGCGCGCTCCTCTCGCCTCCCGTTATACGGCTCGTGCTCGAGAGTCTCCAGGACCTCCTTCATCGAGGAAAGGAGGTGGCGGCGCGTGTTCGTCTGTCCCCTTGCGGCCGCCGCTACCGCCGCAGGCCTGCGCCGCCCCCACGAGCTGCCGCCGCCGCCGCCGACTCATTACTGCCCTACATAAACGCCCCCTCACCTCTGCTTGCTCCCAAATCCCTCTACAAATAAGCAGGTAAACTAATTCCCTACTTCTACCCCTTTTAGAAATTCCTCTTTCGTCCTCAGTTAAATTTCATCTCCTTTGATGTTTGATGTGTGTTATTTCAGCAGTCAAAGTTCGGTGGCTTGCAAAACCTTCTGTTAGACCAAGATTTTCCCAGGAAAACAAATGCCTACAGACAAACACGGCAAGGAATGTGTAGATATGTAAGACAAGATGTATTCTTGCTTCTCAATTTTACTCTGTATGATACTCTAAAAATGAGACTCACAACCTCCAACACCAAGTTCTCGACATGTGCAGTTGATGGTAACGGAATTCACTAAAATTCAGATAACAGAGTTCACCTTTGCACGACTTGGAGTGTTATTTTTCTCGAACACTTTGCTTGGCTCAGAAATTAGGTAGGTTGGTTGCCACCAAATAGAATCCTCTGATGCTCAAAAGCAAATAGCTCTTTTCTCTCTCTCTTTTTAAGGTCCAAAATCGTATATGACAGTTATTCCTGAGATGTTCTTCATGCAATCATCCATCTGACATTGCTCCGAGTTTCCTTTTATTTGCTTCCGACATGGACGCACGTAAGGTATTTTATTTCTCTGTGTAGACTGTGTTCCTCTGAACATTATCGTTGTTTGGTTCCTGGAACTTTCCCTGGCATACGTTCATTGTTATTTCAAACAAAACTGTCATTTTATCATGGGATATTTCCTGGTTCTTACTAAACTAGTAATTCATATATTTGGATACATTGTTTCAGTCAAAATAGACAACGTCTGTAGGTACATTCTGAACAACAGTAATTTTACTACAATGGTCTTATTGAAGCTAAGAGTACTAATAAACTTCACTTCACAGTTTTTCTGCTTAAGGGTTCAGCATATCCATATGGCCAGGTATTAAATGTTTCTATGCAGAGGTGGCACCAGCTGTAGCATTGGCCAGCTAACAGATAGATCTGATGAACAATTCATACCTCCATGGTGCATGCCCTGACGATATATACTTATAAAAGCTGGTGCAGCTCATCTTCTGGCGTCGGTGACATGCATGCCCATGTCGTGAGCACATATGAATTTCTGACCGATCTGACGCTACTAACAGGTTTATTATATTAGATCTAGGATCTGGATATGGTGGCTGCTGGCTTCATAGTATTACAGTTGGCATCAATCAGTTGTACAGTTGACCAGCTAGGTTGATCTGATGAATAATTCATGCCTGTGTGGTGCATGCCCCTGATGATTTACACTTGATTAAAGCTAGAGCATCTTATCTTCTGCTGTTATTTCTCATATACATCTGCTGATGGTAAGGCTACATCAGAACTAACACATAGTGCGTCCACGCGTCCTGAACCTTCCTGAAGAGTTTAAATGACAAACCTTCCCTTTGCTGAAAGGGTAGGAAAAAAAACTATATAAGCTAGACTTGATTCGAGGGAATCCTGAAGACTTCATCAAGTAACAACCTACATTTCAGAGTTTTTCTGGTGAAGGATTTAACTTCCCTATGTGAAGGTTGTTATGAATAGGCAACTTGTCTCTATTGATAGCCCATGGGGCATATATATATTACATATGACTTGGGATAGAAGTAATCTAGACTAATACGGACTGGACTCCTATACCTATACTAATATTCATTAACAAAGGTAATAAATATGCCTCTCCTCTATTTTTTTAAATGATATACATATATACCAACTGGCTCGTGACTGCTTCTTCTTGATTAATAGTAGAGGTAGCATCACTTGTAGCATTGACCAGCTAAACTTCCAGCTAACAGATCGATCTGATGAATAGTTCATGCCCGCGTGGTGCATGCCCTGATGATATATGGAGTAAAGTACGGAGTACTTGATTAAAACTAGTGCAGCTTATCTTCTGATGCTATGTCGCTGTCGATCACGTCTGAATCAACACGTCCTGCATCCACGCGTCCTGAGCACAAGGTGTGCTGGTTACTATATAATCAGCTAAGATTAGAATAGTGTTATCTGTGGAAATAGCATGTGGTTGGATCAGTTCATGATCTGCCAGTTAGTATAATTATAGAGGCTAGGCCAGACTAGCCACCATATTTATTATAGAACTAATTTCCGTTTGGCTTATATATACAGCGCCATGTCCCTTGTTGGCCCTTCACCAATAGAGGTTGTACCAGAGCAGGACCCAGCATCCATAAATCTTGGAGGTAATCTCGGTCCCTCTGTTTAGCTTTTTGTTTTTCTTGCATTCTATCGATTTAGGTAGCTTAAGAGTGCCAATTTTTTGTTATTTCTCATGCTAATTAATCGTTCCTCATGTAATCATGCTAGCATTCTATTCTAGTGCTTCCTTTTTCTTTTTCTTTGGTGATCAACCTTTAGCTGTAATGTGCTGGAGATGATATTTTGGTTCTTTTTTGTTACAGCAAAAATGGCAATGGTCCTGGATGCTTTTGCATCCTATGTGCAAAACATGCTGACGGAGATGGCGAGCGAAGAGCTGCACCTGCTGCTTGGCGTAAGAGACGAGATCGACAAGATGGATGTCAAGCTTGGGGACCTCAAGAACTTCCTCGCTGATGCTGATAGGAGAAACATCACTGACAAGAGCGTGCAAGAGTGGGTGGGGCAGCTCAAGCGCGCCATGTACGAAGCTACCGACATCCTTGACCTCTGCCAGCTCAAGGCCATGGAGCAAGGTCCATCGACTGTAGATGTGGGATGCTTCAACCCCTTGCTCTTTTGCATGAGGAATCCCCTTCATGCCCATGTAATCGGTAGCCGCATCAAGGCACTCAACCAGAGGCTCGACATCATCAAGGAGCGGAGCACTCCGTTCAGCTTTATCAATCTTGGTTCCTATGAGGACCGTAGCAGGACTGTGCATGTCTCTCGCGCTGGTAATCCCAGTCGGGTGTAGTCGGGGATAAGATCATAGAAGACACAAGAGCATTGGTTGAGGTCATGCTGACTGAAAAAGAGGGCGACAAAAACATCATGGTGGTTGCCATTGTTGGCGTTGGTGGGATCGGTAAGACCACTCTTGCACAGAAGATCTTCAATGATGAGACCATGAATGGAAAGTTTGAGAAGACGATATGGTTGAGCATCAATAAGGACTTTGACAAGGTTGATATTCTCAGGACAATCATCAAGCTCGCGGGGGCAGAACATGGTGGTGAAAAGGCGTTGGCTGTACTTCAGCCAATTCTTACAACTGCCTTGAGAGGGAAGAAGCTACTGCTGGTGCTAGATGATGTGTGGAGCCAGGGAGCATGGAGCGATGTGCTTGAAATACCCTTGGCTAATGGTGTGGCTCGAGGTAGCCGAGTCCTCGTCACTACTAGAGATGAAAGAGTTGCCCGAGGCATGAAAGCTGTGCTTCCCTACCACCACGTCGACAAATTAGAGGAGGAGGATGCCTGGTCATTGCTCAAGAAGCAGGTACATAACTTAACTCCATGCATCTTCAATAATTGTGAGCTTCCTATAATTAAGAGTAGAGATAATAATAGTTGGGCACAATCTTTTCTGTACTTATCTTCGAATTACAAGATGAATCCATTTGTATGGATACTATACACATGCTACTCGAATGGAAGAGTTATTAACGGAATCACCTGAGTCGGGTTTACCTGTGGAATCTATTGCATTAGGGACAGAATCCCAAGACGACGTTGGCGCAGAAGCTGACACAGAAGCAATCTCTGGGTCTCTACCTTTAGATTACCTGGCCATAGCATGCACACACTAAGCTAGACATGAATTTTCGGGTGATGAAAGTGGATAACATCCCTCCCACAACGCTATATCTCATGATCATATTTTGTTTCAAGTATTCCCTGTATAGTTGGACAAAAGAATTAGGTGCATGAGTAAAATGCCCAGATTTGCCTAGTTTCCTTCTGAAAACAAGGCACAAAACAAAGGCATTAAATTACCTAGTTTCCTTCTGAAAAAAAGCCACAAAACACAAGAGGATTTAACTAGTCAGCTCTTTTTATCGATGACATTGACAAAGGGAAAGCTAGGAATCGTGTGACTAAAATTGTATCAGACGTGTAGAAGGACAAGTCTTTTGAGAATAAAATGAGCAGTGTAGAAGGACATCTAGTTTGTAACGAAGGGAGTATCTTTTCTTTTCAATAAAGACTAAGCAACTATCTAGGAGTAACTCATTGACAAATCAGGGCCCAAAGAAATTCCTTTTAGTAAAAGTTTGAATATATAATCTTGGAAATGTAAGTCAATTATTTTTTGTTAGTTAAGGATATCGTATAAATACAAAGAAACTGGCCATGTGGTATTGTTGTTGCATCACATGTGCACAAATCCTTATGGACTAAAACTGGTATTTCGGTAGTTTCATTTCTTCACGAGCTTATTATTGACTAAAAATGAATTGACACTAGCTGCTATCGATCAATTATTTTTCTGTTAACGCAAACCACTTCTTATGTACTATTGGTTTGAACTGTGCAGATTGTCTCAAGTGAGATAGATGGGCGTGATGTTGATCTGCTCAAGGATATTGGATTGCAAATTGTAGAAAAATGTGATGGTTTGCCTCTTGCTGTCAAAGTAATGGGAGGACTCTTGTGTAAGAAAGACAAGAGGCGCCGTGAGTGGGAGATGGTTCTCGAAGATTCTATATGGTCAATGTCTGAAATGCCAGAGGAGCTCAACCATGCAGTATATTTAAGCTATGAAGATTTGCCTTCTTGCATCAAACCATGCCTTCTATGCTACTCCCTTCTCCCGAAAAGTTCATCTTTTGGCAGAGCTGACATCATTGGCATGTGGATTGGTGAAGGATTTCTTCATGGAACCTCACATGACTTAGAAGAACTCGGAAACACATACTACAAGGACTTGATACTGAGGAACCTTATAGAGCCAGATACATTGTATGTTGATCAAAATGTCTGCAACATGCATGACGTTGTCCGGTCATTTGCTCAATTTGTGGCTAGAGATGAGGTACTAGCAGCTTACAGTGAAGAAACTAAAATTGTTAGTAAACTTAGTACACATGAGTTTCTTCGGCTATCTGTAGAAAGCAAAGCATCAGATTCATATGGGTTAGACTGGAGTTTTTTGCAATCACAAAAGTCGTTGAGAACACTAATATCAGTTGGACATATAAATATGAAGCCGGGTGATTCTTTGGTACATTTTCCATATCTACGAATTTTGCATATAGAATGTGCAAATGTTGTAGCATTGGTTGAATCATTGCATGAATTCAAGCACCTGAGGTACTTGTCCTTACAAGACTCTGATATATCTAGTCTGCCAGATAGCATTGGGAAGATAAAATTGTTGCAGCATATTAGCCTAAGTGGGTGCCAACAATTTGTGAGACTACCAGATAGCATTCTGAAGTTAGGGCAGCTGAGGTATCTTGACTTTGATGGGACAAGCATAAATGGAATACCTAGGGGGTTCTGTGTTCTAACAAATTTGAGGATAGTCCGTGGGTTTCCAGCGGTGGTAGATAATGATTGGTGTAGTTTGGAAGAGTTGGGCCCTCTTTGTTGGCTCAAGGATCTTGGATTACAAGGATTGGAGAATGTATCTGCATCCTCGTCTGCAGCAAAGGCAAAGCTTAGTGAGAAGGTGCATCTTATCAAGCTATACTTAAACTGCAGCAGTAGATTGGGGGATGATGGGCTGATTGGAGAGGAAGGTATCGTTGTCTCTAAGGAAGAGCAACAATTGATCGAGAAGGTATTTGATGAGCTCTGTCCTCCACGGAACTTAGGTCATCTTTCCATGGAAGGATATTTTGGCCAACGGCTCCCAAGGTGGATGATGGCATCATCAGCTATGCCCCTCGAGAGCTTGAGGATTCTGATGATTGAAGACATGTGTTGCTGCATTGAACTTCCTGATGGCCTGTGTCGGCTCCCCTACTTGGAGTTCATTCAGATCAACAATGCTCCGGCTATCAAGCGTGTTGGATCTGAATTCCTGCAGCCCTACCATGGCGACAGTCCTTGTCGTTCCCAGGTGGTGGCTGGGTTTCCGAGATTAGAAAAGATGAGCTTGGTCGGAATGATTGAGTGGGAGGAGTGGGAGTGGGAGGAGCAAACACAAGCCTTTCATGTCTTGCGGGATCTTAAGCTACAGGGATGCAAATTGAGATGCCTTCCTCGTGGCCTTGCCTCCCAGGCAAGGGCTTTGAACTTATTGTGCCTACACAACGTCCAGGGTCTCCTCTCTCTGGAGAACTTCATTTATTTGGTGGAGCTGCAACTGAATGAAAACTTTGACCTGGAGAGGATCATTAATCTCCCCAGACTACAGAAGCTTAAAATTGCAGAATGCCCAAAGTTGAGGGTGTTGGAGGGTGTTCCTTCACTCCAGAGGCTCGTGATCCTGGACGTAAAGATTAAGGCACTCCCAGAATACATCGTTGGTATAAACCTAAGGCATTTGGACCTATACTGCAGCCTAGCGGTGCTCACTTCCATAGCTGCGGGACAGTCTGGCCTTGAGTGGGAAAAGTTCAGCCATGTCGAGCATTTGAAGGCATATACACCAGAAGGAGATAATATGAAGAAATGGTATGTTCTGTACACAAGTACCCCTCACAAGTTGGAGACAAATGTCAGCCGCACATTTATGTCCAGAGGTAAATTAGCATTGCTCCTTCATCTCGTTTCTCTGTTTATTTGATTTGTTCTCATTGTTTTCTACCTTTCATTTGTATATTTGATTCGTTCTCATTGTTTTCTACCTTTCATTTGTATATTTGATTCGTTCTCATTGTTTCTACCTTTCATTTGTATATTTTATTTTGATTATATTCCTTACATTCTCATTTCTCTTGTATAAGGCCGTCAAGAAATGGTATGTTTTTGCTGTTAAGGAAATAAATGAATGGCCTTTTTATTGTTTTTATATTGCGTATTTGGTAATCTGTTGACAAATGCCACTCTGTAATTTTCTGCACTCCCTCATATTGCTAAAAATATTTTGTTCTCATTGGTAATATGTTAAGTAAAAATGTAGAGTAAAATCAGTCATAATTAAAGCTCGTATGTGGTTTCTGGATCTCATTGTTTGAACACTGTCACAGTTAAGCTGTCCCCTTGAAAGTTATGGATTGTGTAACCAATTTACGTTTTCTTCTCATGCAGGAACGCTATCTTTTATTGAGGACGCCCAAAGATTTGAATCTGCCTTCAAAATGACAAGAAAAACCTTTAACTACATCTGTCGCTTGGTGAGTGTGCCATCAATGGAAGATATGAACGACTACACCTTTATTGATGGGAGGGCACTGTGTTTAGAAGATCGAGTGTCCCTTGCTCTAATAAGGTTGTACTCTTGTGAGCCACCGGAAACCATAGGATCCTATCTTGGTATTAGCGAGTCAATTGTCTCGTTGGTAACCGAGAGGTTCGTTGATGCTGTGTGCAAGCGAGCACGGCACCACTTGAGCTGGCCAGACTGCAGTAAAATGGATAAGATAAAGTCCATGTTTGACAAGATCCACAGTATGCATAACTGTTGTGGTGTTATATGTACAGCGCTCGTCCCATTTGGACCAGACTACGAGTACGAGAATGATTGCAGCCTTGTAATGCAAGTCTCCGTTGATCCAGAGATGAGGTTCACGAGCTTTGTTCTCTTGACGTTGGAAAGCGGCATGGACCGGTCAAGCATTTTGCACGAGTCTAGCCTCTTCAAGGATGCCGAGAAGGGTGCTTTGCTGAATGGCAGCAAGCTGAAGGTATCATCAGATGGATCAGAAGTTAGCGAGTACATCATTGGTGATGCAGGATACCCTCTTCTCCCCTGGCTACTCACACCTTACCAGGAAGAAGACCTCTCTGAATCCAAGGCGGAGTTCAATAGGAGACACGCTGCAGCCACATCATGCGAGCACAAGGCACTGGCGAGGTTCAGAGACACATGGAAGTACCTGCGCGGAGAGGCACGGTGTCTGATCAATACTGACACTTTAGGTGAGACAGCCTTTGCCTGCTGCATGTTGCATAACATAGTCATAGATATGGAGGATGACGAAGCAATGCGGAGTGTCGATTACCCAAATTACTGCCAGAAAGTGCGCCAGTTAGCAGATGAGGATGCTGTCAGGGCGAGGGATATGCTGTCGCAGTACTTCTTGACCAGCAGGTCATCTGAACCAGGAGGTGAATTAACGCAACTTCTCGTCGTACAGCTTAATTAGTTTATTTCTTTGCTTCTGATAACCGATTTACCATATATTTACTCCTGTTGATTCCATCCTTGGTCTGTTGTGTCGTCCCAGTGGCAGTGGATGCAGAGGAGGACCCTGAAGTAGTTTCATCGGGCTCAGGGGATTAATACAAGGAACATGAAGAGCAGACAACAGCAGCAGGGGAAGAGACCCAAGGGACCATTATCTACGAGTACTTCGTTCGGCCACAGCTGCCATCTTCGCTCAAGGTACGACGCAAGTTCATGTTATTCTCTCCATCCAGCAATGTCACAGTTTTCTTCTGCTTGGTTTGTTCTTTTAACATGGCAATGATGTCAGTGAGAACCTTTAACTGATTAACTCCCTTGGTTACTAGTGTCAGTGAAAACATCTGTATTTACTAATATTCTGCATGCTGGAAATTTATTTATTTCATTTTTAGTTCATGGCATGCGTTATTTGGACAGAAATGGTCGTATATCTGATACAACTTAATTTTTTTATTTGGTCAGGGGAAAGGGAAGCCTACGTCATGTTAGTTGGAGCCTTTGTGCATCCTGCTGGTTGAAGCCTTTTGTGTGCATGAATCCAGAGCAACTCAGACGAAGAGAAGCAACTACAAGTTCATTAATTTTGGTCATATATTTGGCAAAGACAAGTGTATGTACTTTATGTGGTGACAAGCTTCTATGTGTTGAAAAAACAACAAACGTAGCTTAGATGCATGGAGACTATCCATCCATCAGTTGACGCAAACCGAACACTTTGGAAGCGTAATTAAAGGGGACCAACTATGTTATGACAGGTGTATGTTTGGGCCTGTAATCTTACTCGATGCAAGGACTTCGGATGAATCCCTTAATGCAAAAAAAAAAAATCAACTTGTTTGTGCATTGTTTTTATGTGTGCATTATTTTTTCCAAGCTCAAACTTCAAAGGCATTGAAGCCCGTTTGACAGTATTTACCACTAAGAATTACTTACATGATATGAGTAAATGTTGAGAAAATTGCCTTGATCTTAATAGAACCAACCAAGACTGGTATCTTGAGTCAATTCCTCACAAGATCAGGCAGTGGTCGGCTTGTTGGTTGGTTGGTTGGAGACAGGAGGAGAACAGAGACTTGTTGCGCCTTTGCTTTTGACTTCACAAGTTCAAAGTTGCCGGCCAACTTCTGATAGGGTTCACAACAGGATGCCATGTCACATCGTTCACACTGATTTCTTCTTGTTGTATCTTCAGCTACTACAACTTGGAACAAGTCACCAAACCATGGTCAATCAAGCCAAAGACTAGCACCAATGTCGTTCCACATTCAGTCGCCATTCTAGACAAAAATATCATCGTCAATGACAAACAGGTTCTGTACCCTGAATTCACTTGGCCAATCCTAGACTGAATATGACTATATACTGACCACAGATTCTCAAGCAAATAAGCTACTAACAATGAACCTCCAATGAAAAGGGAAAATTGCGTCACCAGATCATGGTACCTACTCCCTCCGTCGATAATATAAGATATTATTACAACCAATATACTCGTATATTGATCGTAATAACAGGTGGCCGAGAGAGTATTACCCAGCAGAACGCAAAAATAAATCAACAAGTGGCACAGGAATAAGGAAGGAATTATTGCCTCCTATTTCTAGATGTTCACAATATACAGTTACAAGATATCTTTGGATATCTTTTCCCCCCCTTTTGCTAAATCTTACACACAAACGTGGTGGTCCGACAAGCTCAACCCCAACATCAGACAAAAATAAATGTAATTAGGCCATGTACAGGAAGAATGTCTTCATCAACTCGGGTCACCGTGCCTTTGTGGCATGGCCGTTGGTGGGCCTCGAACCACGGCGCCCGTCACTGCCGCCGCCGCGTGGTGACGACCGCTGGTGCACCGCGGAGCGGCCATGGGCGCGGTCCCGTGACGACGGCCCGCTCCCTCCTCTGGCCTCCCTTGTCCGGTTCTTCATCGCGGCGATCTGCTCCAGCGTCTCGAGGACCTCCTTCATTGAGGGCCTGCTCCTGGGCTCACCAGCCAGGCAGTTCAGTGTCAGCTGCGCCGACTGGTGAGCTTGCTTGGAGTTGTACTGGCCCTCGAACCGGGGGTCCATGAGACGCGCCATCTTCCTCCGGTCAGACAAGTAGGGCTTCGCCCAGTCGACGAGGCTGAGCTGGCCGTTGGGACGGTTGGGGTCCAACGCTCGCTGGCCGGATAGCATCTCCAGCATCACAACTCCGAAACCATAGACGTCGCTCTTGACATATAAATGGCCTGGACAATGGTTCAGAGCATGTGGTTAGAATAGCCATCAACAGCTAAGAAAGCAACTACAATTAGCAAACTTTTGAACTTTGCAAGGGTGAATTTGTGACATTTCTAAGGACACATACCAGTGGCCACATATTCGGGAGCCGCATATCCATAGGTGCCCATGACCCTGGTCGTGATATGTGAGTTGCTACCAGTTGGTCCAAGCTTAGCAAGCCCAAAATCAGAGAGCTTCGCATTATAGTTCTGCCAAAAAGAAAATGCAGTTAGTGTTTGCCCTTGAAAAATAGCTAAGTGATACAGTACATCCTAGGGCAGAAAGCTTACTGCGTCTAGAAGAATATTGGAGGCCTTGAAATCACGGTAGATAATTTGCTTCTCTGATGCATGCAAGAATGCAAGTCCTCGAGCTGCGCCAATGGCTATCTTCAGCCTCAGTTCCCATGTTAGCGGAGCACATCCTCCTACATAAATGCAACAGGTTCCGTATCAGTATTTTTAAGTCAACTGGTTTCCTCGAGAATTGTAGTCGCTTCTAATAATTGCAGAGAAAAAACAACATAGTGAGTGTGAGCAAGGTCATGAATCTATTGTGTAACTACAATAGATAGAAGAAAGAATGATAAAAATTATCGGCAGTAATATCTCACTTCTGAAAAGATGGTTTTCCAAGCTCCCTTTGGCCATGAACTCATATACGAGCAACAATTCCTTGTCTTCCCAGCAGTAGCCCAATAGCTTGACAAGGTTTGGGTGCGAGAGCCTTCCCAAGAAGTTTATCTCTGACTGCAAGTTGACAATCAGAAATGATCATAAGATACGGCAGTTACAGCAACCTTTAGAAGTGATGGTTCTGTTAAACTAAAATAGGAGCACCGAGTCATCCTCATAGTAATATTATGTATATGACAGAGCTGACCAAACAAAGAGAAGCTACTACATTGTGATAAACATGTGGATTATTGGGAATTTCGGGTCAGCGGTTGCGAACAACAACCAATGGGTCCTGGTCAGCATTGGCCAAATGGCACTGCCAGATAACGCAGCCCCATTACTATTAAATAAAACTGACAGACAGGTCATCAGAAGTTGCACAAAGCATAGACAACCATAACTCCATAAGCAGGTGAGGCGACTAACAGGAAAACCTTAAAAAAATGTGATTTTTTAAAACCTGACCAGTGATCAACATTATGACAGAAGGCGGACTGTACCCTCAGCTAACGACACAAAAACTATCCTTGTATCAGTTCTTCAACATGTGCTGAACAAAGAAAGTCAAACCCCTAAAGCTTGTCAAGATTTCCATGCTCGTACTCATACTCATCAAGTTGGAATTCTAAAATTAAAAGACTTATCAAAAATGAAAAAGGACCAGGCTTTCTTTACCTGCCATTCCTCGTACCCCTGCAAGCTCTCCGAGTTGAGCTTCTTGACAGCAACGACCATGCCGGTGCCACTCTTGGCCGGGTTCATTGTCTTCTCGTCCACCCACCCTTTGTACACCCTCCCAAACCCTCCCTCCCCGAGGACGCTGTCCGGCCTGAAGTTCTTGGTAGCCGTGCGGAGCTCGAGGAACGTGAACGTCCGCAGATTAGGCGCTTCCAGGATCTGACCCTGGAGGAACCCGCCATCATCGAATCCACTACCGTGTGTGGCGCCGCCACTGCCGGCAGAGGAGGATAAGAAGGTGCTGCTCCCAGAGGAGAGCTTCCCTGTGTTGCTGTTGCTGGTGGTGATGCTGCCGCTTGTTGCACCGTTCGTCGTCCCTGTTAGACGATTAGCACACGTTAGCATACTGAATTTGATCGGTCGCGAAAATAAACATACCGAATGAATTTGATTGTTAGACAGTTCAACTAAAGTTGGTGCAATCCTTTTCCCCCTTCCTAGGAAACAGTTAGGACTGCATCAGTAGTCTATGAAATGGGAAAACTGCTCTCTTTTTCTCTCCTGGCAGAGTACTTGTAAACTAAAAATTCCGTAGATGTTAGCATGAAAGAAAACTACTACAGTAATAAGCTTAGAAAAATGGATGGCTCTGTGATATGATACTGATCCTGTGAATTCCCATCCCTGCACTCTCTCTCTCGCCACTGCTAGTACTAAGAACAGAGAAATCTGAAGCTAGGAAATCAAACAACGTGTCCTGATTCCTTAAAATTGGACAGACGACCGACTGACAGACACCGACTAAACAACAACATAATCCTCGACTGAGAGAACGCCTAACTCAGGGGCGCAAAATCAACTAAACCAAATCAGATTCTTCGGAGACAACTAGGGTGTCTCTGCACGTCGAGGACAGAACAAACGCATCCGACCAGGAATCCTCCGGGTAGGAGAGCCCGCAGACTGCTCGCTGGATCCAGGGATCGGAAAGCACACATGGAAAAGCTAGGGGAGAAAGGAATGAACCAAGAATCGTTCTTGGAGACCGGATTCCTCACCTGGGCTGGACGGCCTGTAATCCGCCACCACGTGCGCCCGCCCGGAGCCGCCGCAGATGTTCCCCATCTCCCGCTCCCCTCTCCGTTCTCTCCCTCTGAGTCAAGTAGGAGCAAAAGAAGAGGGTGGCTTGCGGAGGAGGAGACAAGAGGAAGAGGGGAGGAGGAGGAGGAGGAGGAAGAAGACGAGCAGGGGAGGAGGGGAAGTCAAGGGGGAGGCTTGATAAGTAAGCAGAGACTGGAGGGAGTGCAGGGTGGGGGGAGGGAAGGGGACGAGAGAAACTGCCAACTGAAGAAAGTCTCCGGTTTTGGCTTGGTTCTGCATGTGCCTGCCCCGGGCTGCACTGCACCTCAACTTTCCTTTTCCTTGAAACTCAAACTGCGTGCGCTACTTTCCGATTAATATTACCAGAAAAAGATTGTTGCTTAGGGCATCTCCAGCCGTCCCCTAGAGCCCCCGGAGCCTTTTTCGCGGCGGAAAAGGCGAATAGCGTCGTTTCTTCACCACTCGTCCCACAGAGGCCCAAATAGCGCCGTTTCGGCGCTATTTCGCGCCGCGACACACAGGCTAAACCCAGCCCGCTGGGTTCGGCCTGGGGGGCGAAACTGCGCGGCCACGCGCGCGGGCCAGCTCTGTCAGTGACCCGACGAAAAAGCGCGCGAACAGAATCGCCCGTGATCGTCTTCTCGGCTGGCGCGCGGTCAAAAAGCTGTCGGCGTTTATGGCGTGGCGGCCGCCCAGTGCATGCGCCCGTTCAAAGGCTGCCGGCGTAATGGCGTGGCGGGCGGCAGCGAGGGGACGCGCACGCAGTAAATGCCCGACCGCCTATAAAATCCCCCCGCCGCTCGCCGCGCTCGCCATTCTTCTTCCTCTCGGCGCTCTCCTCTCTTCTCCTCTCCCCACGTTCTCCACGCAATGGCCAGCTACAAGGACGGCGCAGCGGCCAACGGTTTCCCCCCCCCCCCCACAACCTTCGCCGGAGCGAGGCGATGGCGCTGTACCGCACGGGCTACCCGTGCCCGCTGGACGTGCGCCTCCCGAGCTCCGGCGCTGGGCAGAGCCGCTGGGCGCTCAACAGCGGCGGGGTGCCCGTGCCTCCCCTCCCCAACACGGACGCCGAGTTCCGGCGCGCCATCCGCGAGGCGCGCGACGCCATGGCGGAGCCCGCCCGCTTCCCGGAGACGGGCGTCGACGAGTTCTGGTGGCACCATCTCACCAGCCGCCGCGACAGGGAGCTTGCCTCCCTCAACGACAACGGGCCCCGTCGACGGCCGCTTCAACGCCAACGGGCGCCGCCGCTGGTGGAGTGTCCCCAACAGGACCATCGAGGGGGTCCTCGACCACATCCACGCCGGCGACGAGCCGCGCCTGGAGATGCCGCCCTGGCAGACCCAGCCGTGGGAAGCGCGCCGGACGGGAGCCTCCTCCTCGTCGGCGACGTCGAGCTCCTCCGGCGCCCAGTCCCTCTCTACTTCCCCCCCCCCCTTTTCTGAACGCCGGGGCGCCTGCCCGCAGGCGTAGCGGCGGCGCCCTCCGCATCGGCAAGCCACGCTTCGAACGCGTGGTTCGCCCGAAGACCGAGGACGCCGGCGACGACGAGGAAGAGTGGCCCGACCAGAAGGTCGCGGAGCAACTCTCCTTGAACACGCTCCAGCCGCTCGACGCCGACGCCGCCGCGACTTGGAGCCTGCGGGATAGCACCGCGGCGGAGCTGGAGCTCCAGCGCCGCCTGCTCGCGGAGGCCGAGAAGGTCAAGGCGGCGCGCGAAAAGAAGGCCGCCGCAGCCGCGGCCCGCCGCCGCGTCCCTCCCCCGCCGCCGACGCAGGAGGCCCCCTACATCGTCCTCGACCCCGACACCGACGAGGACGACGAGATCCAGCAAGCCCTCGCGGCGAGCAGGTGGGACGGCTGCGGCGACGCCGGACAGGGGCCGAGCAAGCGCCCCGGCGACGGCCCCGACGACGGCGACGACGGCGACTACAGTCAGGCCATCGTCGCCAGCCTCGGACTTCATTAGTTTAGTTTAGTTTAAATTTCAGTTCTAATTTTTTAAATTCGCGCCGAATATGTGCGCACTTCGCCTTAAATTCAATAAAAATCGCCTATTTTCAAATTGCGTTTGTTTGGGCCGAATCATGGGCTCGGGGAGCGACTGGGAAGCCTGCCCCCCCAGGTTCCAGAATAGCGCCGTTTAGCGCCGCGGCGGCCCCAAAACGGCGGCGTTTTGGGCCCTGGGGGGGCGCAACGACTGGAGATGCCCTTAGCTATAAGTGGAGTACAACTTCTTGCAGATGATGTGTACGTACTGCCAGCCCTCTCTTCTGAAACAGATTGTATTGCCGAAATTTTCATGTCTCGTACTGGATGATGTGGTGCTATTATGGTCTTTTTTATTCGCACACTCGCAAGTTTAGTCTGTTGGAGGTGCTCATATGGGTAGTGTCCGCCCGTGCGTTCATAAGAATGGGTGTGAGCGTGCATATGTAAGCCTCTTCTGCGTTTTTATTGTGTTTCTCAATAAAAACTATCAAAACAAAGGAATATAAAAAAATGATTTTCTCCGACCCATATTAATTGTCGCAGATTTAGCACAAATTTATACGAAATCTATGACAAATAATTGGAGGGAGTAGCAGAATTAGAGTGGCATTTTCTCTTTGATTCTAAAAGACCCACGAGACCATACAAATTTAGATCAAAGTCGGTCTGGCACAACAAGAAAAAACAAAGAAATTTTAGCAAGAGATTTGAGTGGACATGGGAATTTTCCTCCAAAACATAGTGCAAACACATCCTTAGAAAAATGTTCAATACAAAATACTCTTCTAAGGATCCGCACCCTAGGGAATTCATTTGAATCGAAGGAAAACCTCGATTTGTTAGACAGACAATATAGTACCGTTAGATCCAATTTCCATGATAAATAGTTTGGTGATATAAAATTTTGTACCTTTGGGTCGATCTCAAGGAGGATTTTCCTTTCGGACTATTTGAATGTCGCTTTGTTTAGAAGTATCGGATGGTTCATTGTCTGACCTAAAAAATGATGATCAATTCAACTTTGCGCTTCAAATAATAATAAAAAATATCACAGTTAAACATATAAATATACGGCCGGATACTTAAAATGGCAAAGACCAGAAAGCTAGCTGACAAAAAGATCAAGATTGCTGATGCCACTTGCGCATAAATTATTTACAAAATACCTACTCCAGATGGTGAATGTGGTTCGACAGGAATAAAAACTGCATCAAATTTCATGTTAAAATAAAAAGATGTGTTTGTACAGAAGCACTATTAAAAATTGTTAATTGACCTGGTTTTTTGTTGGTTTTTGCTAGAATTGGTCCAAAGAGTGACACCATATTACACCGTGGTTAATCAGTTTGTTTGACCAGGCAAGTTGCCTAGCTAGGGTTTCCTCCTAATTCTATTTCGAGAATTGGTTTCCTCCTACTTAGCAAACAAAAGATATGAATATAGCTAGTTTGTTGTCCTTTTCCATCTTTTCTTGTTGTGAAAGCAGAAAGGGAAGTGGCAAGCAGAGAATACGAGGCGCGTGCGATCTTGGGAGGTTGACAATAGCAGCACAACAGTTATTGTTGACGTTGCTAGGTGGAATGTGTCAAAGACTTCGTGTTTTAACTAGCGTGGTGGTCTCTCTCAAGTGTCAAACTTCGCCACTGTGCTTCCTTTTGGTCTTTGCCTCTTTTGGTCTAGTTTAGGACCAATCTAAACCCATGTTCACGTCTTAACCAGGTAACATGACTTATTTCTCCTAGATGTGTTCACATGGGATCGATATATGCTATAAAAGAAGCTATAGCTGTGGTGGTTGTGAAGAACTTCTGCTTACATGAGCAACATATTTTGACTTGACTGATTAAGCATCCTTGTCTTGTAGGATATATATGAGATTATGAGATGACAGCAACATATATTTCGCTTCAAGCACTTGGAATATATATACATCATTTAAAAAAAAAAATTCGAGCTGTCTTAATTCTGTTCAATTGAACGCCACACTTCGACGATTTGGTGAGATAGCTATCTTCTCTATCTTATGAATTTTTATGCATTGTTTTCAGTTAAATTCAAGAGCAGCCCCCAAAGTGCCAAAAGACTAATTATGCATCTTTCTTTAAAAGGGATAAAAGGGAAATGGCGGATGAGACATCGACATTTCAATAATAAGAACCCATATTTTTTTTCCATGGAGACTTGAACCTGGTGGCTCGGTTGTATATCCACTAGTCGTAGGGAATCATTTTAAGGTATGTAACTTAAGATAATTCAACACCATAGCAACATATATACTCACTCCGTCTCATATTAATTGTCAAAGTTGGACAAAAATGAATGTATCTAACACTAAAATATGTCTAGACACGTCCACTTTTGTCCAACTTTATGATAATTAATATGAGACGGAGGGAGCACATATAAAAGACCTACGAGAGCATCGTCCTTACCTTTACTCTTGCCTCAAGCACTTGAATTTATACATATAATACATCAAGTTATACTGCCCACGAAAAGGAGGGAATATATATCCCGGGCCTCCACAACAACGCGATAGATACACGCACCATGCGTCACATCAAGTTCTATCGCCTTAACTTAACCATGTCAAGTTTTGAACTGAGCACGCGCTATATATGGCCAGATAGCTAGCTCCATCACCTTGTGACTTTGTATAGGCATCGCCATCAGTTGAACACAAGACAAAGCCGGCCGGAGTGCTAGAATATGAATGCGTGATGGTGCACACGCATTCAAATCTCAGACGTACGTGTACACACATACACAAAGTCAAAGCCAAGCCACCCTGGAAAGACCATATTAAATTATTGTTTTCCGATAATTCGTTTGGTCAATTTCGCATGGTTTAATTTAAATAGTACTAGTGCAGTACGCAAGTGGCACGGCACGTACGTCGATCCGTCCGAATTAATGTTGTCTGCAGCACAAAAGTAGCAGCCAAGAAAGCTTGAAATTTTGGTTGAATATTTGTGGCAAAAACGAGCTATTGATTCTTGGCTATCGATCGTCAAGTTCAACGGCCTGCTCAACGCGGAGTTTGAAAACCTGTCCACCTTCGCCATGCACGTCAGCTACACAAGTGCTCCTGATCTAGCTTGCTTCATTTGCAAGTATATACTATGTTTTTTACAAAAAAAAAATATGATTAAGCCGGTCGTTTCTGTTTCGGCTCCAGTCCTTGATACTTAACATCGTGCATATGCATATCTATCTATATGTGTGTACCTAGCTAGCACAAGACCATATGCAATATATATCTACAAGTGGACAGTTAATCTGCAAACTGCCTAGTTCACATGACTATGATTTTGATATGATGCATGTGGCCACTAGCAAAGTGTAAAGCAAGCACGCATTACATATATATATTGAGCACATGGTAAGTGTGATGGCCTAAGCAATGCCATGTTAGGCTAGCTAGCTATTGCTATATACTCCTGTACATATCCGTGTAGTTGAATATAAACCTGAAAACAACGACCATCCATCTGCTGGCAGCTTTGCTATACAATCAGCTAGATCATAATGCATTAATTACAAATAAATATATGCCAGCTAGTGGTACTAAGAAAATGTCAAGTTCTCACTTTTCCTCTTTTTGCGCTTTTGCTATTCCCATTGGCCAATTAAGAAACCTATTGAGATCATGAATTGGAAGATTTGATATATTCTCCCGAAGAAAGTCAGGAAAGTGGTCATGCTAAAAGAAAAATGATGTGCCTTTTCTAAACTTCTTTGTTGCTTCATCTAGCATTGGAAATAAGTTTGGGAAAAACGATGTTGTATGTGCTTTAACACCGTAATGCTTCTATCGATAGGGATGGAAATTTCACGGTGAAGAGGCACAATTTGTAGTTGTCCCAGGGTTAAGACGCCAAACATGAAGCGGACAAAATAATATGAAGACTAATATAGATCAAATGATGAGGTCACCAAGACACATGAAAATAATATGGCCAAAATGGAGCATAAAGATCACCTCTCAGCGCATGTGGTGGAATAATATGGTGATGAAAGAGAGCCAGTTGCAATCCTAAGCGTACACGCATGTCATTTATGCTCGACCTTCTAAATATGAAGGCAACTCACAACAGAAAAAATGCAATTTTAAGGCAGATGTTGGCTAACTTTGCAAAAAAAAATCCTATCACAAAATTAAACTTTTGGTTAGATCAAGTTCCGGTCAACGTCTTAGACCAACCGTGCGGGTGTTTCATACATGGAAAACCTGTTATGGATACGAACTGAGGGCTAAAGAAGTGATCGTTGTGGCTCTCTAAACCATATGCTTCCGAGATAAGAAATTTCGTAAAATATTTCCTTAAAAGATCTGATTTTTTTTTACATCATAGATGTTTGTTTCTTTTACATGGCTGTAAAGTTTAATGAAGAAATGACATATTTGTCCTTAAAAAATGGTATCAAAACCGTTTTTGTAAGCACGAGTTTAATGTGCCGATTTGTCCTGAAATTTTATTTCGGAATACAGGACATGTGTTTAAATTTTAGAATTTTTACATTTAAATTTCCAGCCTCTCTTTTTTTTTACCGCTGGAGGAAGGATCTCCTCCTCGTACTATTTTTATATAAGAAGTTATTAATTTGTAAGTGTATGAAAATCTTAATTCATTTTCTATGATCAAGGTCAAGCGCACCTTCACTGTGACTATGGCCAGCTCATAGGAACAATTTGGCAAAGTAAATCTGCTCGTTGGCTGCACTTTTGTCTTTTCTGGTTATGATATGAAATGACCACTAGCTATCAGGCAAAACAATACATTATTAATCACATGTTTAGTGGACAAATGTGATGTCCTACCAAAAGGGCGTGCTAGCTAGTTATTGCTAATATACATCCGGTGTCTGAGTTGACAAAACCTGAAAATAACGAGCCTTACATGTTATCTGCTGCCTGCTAGCAGGTCCAACAACAGTCTGCTGCCGCGTATAACGCATTACAGAGATAAGCATATGCTAGTGCTAAGAAAATGCCAACTATTCCCTTTCTCTCCAGCTTCCTTTTTCTGTTCTCCTTTAGCACTTTTTGCTATTTCGATTGACTATAATGGGATCATGCGTTGGAAGATACGATGTCTAGCAAGAAACGATGGTTTCTGAAGAAAGAAAGTCAGAAAAGCGACCGTGCACGCTAAAGGAAAACTAAGGTAGTTGTGCCTTTTACTGAACTTGCTTAGTTGCTTCATCACCCACTGAAATCAGAGTCTACTACTGTCTCTCTCTCTCTCTCTCTCTCTCTCTCTCTAGACTTTTTGTTTCCTTATGGTTAAGTTAAGCTGAAGCTACTAGGAAATTTGCAACTTTGGAAATTAAGTTAAGATAATGATGGACAAATCGGTCGAGAGATGTTGCTGCTGCTGCTGCTGCATGGGGCGACCCGTTGCGTCAGTAAATAAGAGACCAAATCGATTTAAACAGTAGGCGGGCGGCAAACTTGGAAGACTGGCCATACCTGAAGAATGCATACATGACGGAAGGAGGCCTGCAAATTTCAGAGAACACGAGACGAAACTGCAGGAAACTTAGCTAGTAAAGGATATCCGAGAGCGACATACCTACAACCTATTAATAATTTCAGTGTGCTTTGTTGACCACGGTATTATATATCCAAGGCCGGCCGATGAATGTACGCTATTGCACCGATTTATATTTGATGAAATGGGTACAAAACTGCGTATTTCCTTGAAATCTGGGGATCATAATATTCAAGGTGTCTAATCCGAGTTCTTTCTCGCCTCCTTTCACACATGCGCATATACTACTCATCGACCGTTATCTAGAAAAATCATTATATGACTAAGATAGAATTGTGAGATCGTATGGTAGTGGCTAGTGAACTAATTTTGATGGGCATACAGGAACTGATGCTGCTGCAACAAGACAAATACTTGCTAATCGATTTGGATTTTTGCTGCATGCTTAAACTAATCGTGTTTGTATGTACACATATGGTAGCACTTGGTCAAACATACAACTATGATAGAGCTCCTCGATATATTTGTTAATCATCATAGGCTTAGAAAAAAAAAACTTATTCCACTTGCTATTCTTGACCTAGGGGTAGTTTTTATTCGAGCAAAAAAAGTATTGCGACATTTTACTTTTTAGTTATGATCCTGGCTTTTAGCTCTTATTATTATTATTCCCAAACTAACAAGGCGGATCCACATGCATCTGTCGGGTCCACCTACAATGTGCTTTTGTCACCATGGGATTCCTGTTTTATCTCATAGTGAGTATTTCTCGCTTACACCAAGTTGGACAGATAGGCTTGGGGGGGGGGGGGGGGGGGGGGGGATTTGGTACCTTCCAATTGTTATGCCGTTATATAGCATTGGAAAAGCCATGCAACATTTACTAATTAGTGTGACTTTTTGACAATCTTTTACTTATTTAATTACTTTCCCTGAACTAAAATGTTGTATTCACATGCATATCATATATGATACCGGCATGACATGTCGGCCGACTCCGTGAAGAAAATGGATGCGCAATCTTGGGAAATATCTGAATTGTCGGCCGGGTTGCACCGTGGTGCACTTTAGTTTAGCTTATACATGTTTACATTTTGTATCAGATTGTTAGATTAAATCACATTCTACCATATTTTACCATAAAATTTTACCACATTCTGTCAAATTCTCAATCCGAAGTGTTAATTTACCATAATTTTATCAAATTTGACTGGTTGTGAGAGAATTGATGAGTAGAAGTTAACATAATTTGATGTTTTGGTACATTTATTAAAAACAATTAAGTATATGAAGTAGAAGTTTTCACAAATACTACAACGTACATCAAGAGGCAAGATGTGTTTCACCTCCCGACCTCTTTTGGTAAGCCAGACTTATTTCCATCACTGCTCTACCACACTATCGTTGTCCGTCTTAACGGCACCCCGACATTGTCGAGTGCCACTACATCCAGAGCCCGACATCGCGCCACTGAGCAGTGCTACCTATGGAATTCCCCACCGCAGAGAGCCTGCCACCACATGGCATCGGTCAAAGATAGAGGGAGGGGGTCCCATAAAACATAATAAAATGAGGGCTACGAAACAGAGACTATTGCTTAATATCGAGGTTATTATGACTAAAAAGGAAGGGGAGAGAGGAAGTCACAATGAAGCTCGAACTACACATAGCTCTGTGTTATTTAAAGTTAAAAAAAATCACATTTTGAAGTTCAAAAAAAATCATGGATGTAGATGATGTTGCGTTCTACCGAGGGACCAAATCTCGAAACAAGATTTCTCCCCGCTTGCTTTATAAATAAAGCCAAACGTCAGACCTGATACATATTGACGGGGGAAACCTGTTGCAAAGCAGATAAAAATAGAAAGAAAATAACAAGAAAGAGCCGAGCTTACCACCTGAGGTTTCGAAGTGAGGCCAAGGGATACCGAAGCTCCACAACGGCGCCCCCAAGAGCGTAACGACATATTCACTGCTAGGGAAAAGCTTACCCGTGACGCACCAAGTTTCTTATCCGTGACGCACCTGGGCGCGTCACGGCTATCACGCCGCGTCTATGGATTTATCCGTGACGCACCCAGCTGGTGCGCCGCGCCTACTTATACCCGTGACGCACGGGGATGGTGCGCCGCGGCTACTGCTAGGTGCGTCACGCCTAATCTCCCAGGTGCGTCACGGGTACTCGTTTTGGTGCGTCACAGCTATACTATGCTGTATTTTTTAAAAAACAACAATACCGTATTTATACAGGTATATACAGCTCAAATACAGAAGAATGTCAGTAGACAAAATACAGAAGAATATCAGTAGCTCAAATACAGGTATGCAATTGACAGCAAAATGACAGAATAAATTTTCATAGCAGAAATATTACATAGTCTTGAAAACAACCATATATACTACTAATAAATCCAGGAGTTAGTCTCGAAAACAACCATATTACATAGTCTCCATCATCACCACATAGTTCATCTATCTAGCGGGCGCTGATATAGTCGATGACCATCATCATGTCCAAGTTGGGGATGTCACTATTCCTCATGGTGATCAGAATAGCTCGGCCAGCCTCCATACCAACTCTTGCGGAATGGAACTGCCTCCATGGTTGAGAGTTGAGGATGACGCGACCATCAGCATTATCCCTGGTGATCGGAACTGCGGTGACATTTCCTGATTCTCCACGGCGTACTCCAATGGTACCTTGCTCCATGCCAGCACTGTCCGCTACCGCCATAGGTATTTTCTAGAACACACAATTCCAAGAAAGAATAAAAGCACAATGTCACATACCGGCCACATTATAACATAAGCAACTATAGGAATAAGAAAGTGTTAAGAAACATACCATGACATGTCCATTGGAGATATTAGTGTTGGTGATGCGATGCACGAAAGGGACCCCGATGTAGGTATCTATCTCAGCTAGTTTCTGAAGGACACGGTACTTCTCAACCTCGCTGAGATTGGCTCTTTGAGCAACCACCACATGTTTCCATGGGTCCTCCTCGTCCATATAATGCTCCTCACTTTCCTCCTCACTCCCGCCATCCACCTCCATACTCTCGCTATCCTCGCTCGCAATCTCGCCCATATACATAAGTACGATACGAGGTTGCGGTCCTGCCATAGAGAAGTGAAAGAGATCACCTCCGCTTAAATTATGGGTGGCGATGATAGACACCAATTGTTCCCCGTAGAAGTAGGTCTTGTTTCTTTCTTTCTTCACTCGAATTTTGTAAGTGGTCCCGTGAACATCGAAATCCACGATATTGCCTACTAACTCGTTGAACTCTTTCCCGAATATTGCATGGTACAATCTAAAAAAGAAATATAAAAGAATCTTTTGTTAAGAAACATACCAATCTAAGCTGGATAGTAAAACGAAAGAACACAAGTTGCAAGTTAACATAAAAAGAATCGTTTGTTAATTACCAAAGAATCAAGGTGACCGTCTTTCAGCTCAATCATAAAAGACGACCCGGTGAATTGTCCTTGGGCACATAGGGACCGACATACATTGCAAGCCATGTTCTATTAAATTAAGAAAGTAGACATAGAGGTTAGAGCGATACAAAAGACAAGCTATCTGCTAACCAACACAGTGAACTATGCCTTACAGAAAATAATAAGTAGACAAGCTATCTGCTAACCAACACAGTAACTTCAAAATCTTGAATGCCTACAGATATGCTTATAGAAACACAAACTTGCATGCCTACAGATACCATTTAAGAGAACATTGTATGTAACTATGTCGGCCCTCAAAGCGGTGTGTGGGGGGGGGGGGGGGTTTGGGGGGGGAGTACTAGTAGGCAGTAACTATGTCGGCCCTTTTTGTTTACAAAGGGGAAGGCACACCGGCGTGATTATTCTCCTCTTGTTTGCTAGAGTACTTTTGGGGTTTAGCCTTTTTTTAATTTCAAAGAACATAGGATCCGGATTCCCTCTTTGTGGATTATTAGTGAAATGGTTAAACTGCTGCAAGCCGTATAGATTGGTTTATTGCGGCAAAATATTTGTTGTTAAAATTCTTGTAGAAATTCTTTTTTTGTGTGTGAGATGAATACACTACCAAAAATTAGTTGTTAGCGGACAAACTCCTCTTCGTAAAAAAAAAGGGCTTTTAAGAGTTCAAGTAGCGTCACTGTAAACCCGCTCAGCTTAGGATTCGAAATGTACTATGTAAGGGTAGAGTTCATAAAGCTTAGTATCAGCCTCCCTCCCTCGCCAGCCGTCTGCCATCATGTACTCATAAAACCAATCTATACTTTGGAATGAAAGCCACAGCAGCGAGAACCGACCACTAAGGGAGGAGGCCGTCCAAGCATAGCTACAGGCATGTCATCTTCAGTTTTGTCATAGCAATCTCTCTCATAGAGAAGGAGAAGCATAAGCTGCCATGGACCGACTCAATGATCATTAGACACTCCAAACTTTGGAATGGAACCAACTCCTTAAATAACCTCATTTTTTAAATTCTTCCTGCCAGCTTAACTGAAGCTTAATTGTTGTCGACATCAATCACATAACGATAGAGGAACATGTATGCAAAAAATAAATTGGTCTTACTTAGGAACAACTTTATATGAGTTGAATCACAAATAAAAACAACAAACACTCATCTAGCCCAAACCAAATCCTACAGGTGCAACCAGCAACATTATAGCATCGGTTGCTGCCTGCTATACATGTCTCTTCACGCCTAAACACACATCATTACCGTCCTACTCGTGGCACCAGCTCAAAATAAGACCTCGATTGCTGCCTGCTATACATGGCAATGCCATCACTTCACCTTGAGCACCACGGAACAGAGCTGAATAGAAGCAGAAATCGTGGCAGCATGGAGACGAAGAAGAAACCGGCCGCATCAAACTACCTGTGCCTTGCGCCAATCTTCGCCGCCTGCGTGCCCTCCGTTAAGCAGCAGTCTGGCGCCGATGACGCTGCCAGGAACCGCCTAAGCTTCTATTTCACAGACAAGAAGCACGCCGTCGGTAAAGATGACAGGCACGAGCAGCCGGAGGAGCATCACTTCTCCGAGAGCATCATCGACCCAGCCGCCTCGATCGTGGCAACGAAAGACGGCCGGCAGCACTGCGCCATCATCGTGGGAACCATCTTCGGGAGACGCGGTGGCCGCGTCACCTTCTACGTGCAGCGCGACCCCGCCATGCCACCGCTGTTCCTCTTCGAGCTCTCCGTGCCGATGCAATCCATCGCTGCCGAGATGGGATCCGGCCTTCTCCGCATCGCGCTCGAGTGCCACCGGTCAAACGCTGCGGGCGGCAGGTCCAAGAGCGCGTGGACGGCGTCCTGCAACGGGCGGGACGTGGGACACGCCATTCGGCGGCCAAAATGGCGAGCCGCATCGGCAGGCCGCAACGATGGCTCCAGCACTAACGACGAGTACGGCGGCCAGTCCGTGTCGACGGTAGCGACGAAACCGGCAAGGAGGCGGGCGCGGCTGTCGGCGAGGCGGCGGGAGAGCATCAGGCTCCTGGACGTGCTGCCGGACCAGGGCGGCGCGGCGGACGGCATCGGCTCCTGACACTACCGCGCGCGAGGATGAGGTACCGCGCGCGAGGGAGAAGAGGGGGCTTACCCTTCAAGGCAGACGGCCGGTGTCGATGCAGAAGGGCGGCGCTCCTCCTCCTCCTCCCCCGCGGCTCCTCCTAGTCGATGCAGAAGGGCGGCGGCGCGTCGATCTGTACGTGTGTTGGTGTGGTGTGGAGAGAAGGAAGGAGAGGGGAACGGCTTATCTGTACCTGTACTCCCCGTAGCCGTGGCGCACCACCCGTTGGTGCGTCACGCCTATCTAATCCGTGACGCCCCGCCGGCACGTGCGCCGCGCCTTATACCACATAGCCGTGACGCACCAGTGGCACGGTGCGTCGCGGGTATGCCTCGGAGGCTCGCTACCCTGGCCCCACACATAGGCGCGACGCGTCTTCTGTCTGGTGCGCCGCGGGTAACTCTATAGGCGCGACGCAGCGATTCGCGGTGCGCCACCGCTATTAGGCGTGACGCGCCATTTTCCTGGTGCGTCACGGGTATCATCACTCCTATAGCTGTTTTCCTGGTAGTGATTGCGTCGTCTTCGAGACCATGATGGTTAATTAATGGTTTTCACTCGGAACCAGAACAGGGAAAGGTAGCCAAAATAGGTCCCCCAAGAGGGTAACGACACCCGCAGGCATCGCCGGAGCGCTGAGATTTCAGTCGAAAAAACCTTCACACCACGCCCGGTATGTCGGAACGCCCATTATCCCTGAACCTGGCCTCCATAACATGATTTGGGAGCTGTATTTACCGAAGCGCCGCCAACTCCAGGACCCCCGACGCCCTCTCCTCGCCATCCACACAGCCAAAGAGCAAGACCATCACCACCGCCACGTCGCTCGCTGGAGACGGCCGTGTAGTCCACTTTATAAAGCCGCCGCCCCGGAGTCCACGAACTCGAGCCCCGATAGTGACAATAATGCATCGCGAGGCCAACAAATCAATAGAGTAAGGGCGGCAGTATAAGCAAACCCACATGGGCGGCAAAAATGCAGGAGGAAAGTGACTGACTGCCACCCGCCGGTTGCACTCCGGCCGCAGCCGCGCAACGGCCAATAGAAGGATATTTTTCCTTTATTGCCAAAGACGGCCACCGACCAGACGTAGCGGCAGGGCCTGTCAGGCCCAGATCTTCTAGATTAGCCCTAGGAGACTCTGCCAAGATCAAGCCCGACTAGCCCTGCCGCAACGCTGCAGTGCCATGGCCGCCGCCGCCACCCGCCCACAGAGCTTTTGTCACCTCCATTGTTGGCATCTCGTCGGGCACACACCGACATGTTCGGTCACTAGCCGGCCTGGGCTCGAGCCCACCTCTCAGCCCGAGGAAACAGAGGAGGCAGGGAAGGCACAAGCGTCACTTGGCCACCGATGAAACCAGCAGAGGCGCATGTCCCGACCAGGGCCCGCTCGGCCCAGATGGAGCCCAGACGGGCCTAGATCTGGCGAGCACAACTCACAGCCATGGGAATCCTTCTCACGGATCTTGCGCCACTGTCCACCACGTCTAGCACCGCCGCCCCCACCGCTGCACAGGACCGACACCGCCGTGCCGAGAGGACCGCAGCACCATCGCACCGCCGCCGGCCGAGCCGCGCCGGAGAATGTTATTTTTCCATTTTTACGCAACTTAAAATACAACATATTTGCCGTTGAGATTTTACACGTCGGTATAGTACAGGATCGTCTAATCTATAGTCATGATTTTTTTTCTGATTCTCTTGAAACTCTAAAATACGATCTTCGAATTTTTCAAACTAAAGACTCTGGGAATACAAACGGCTACAACCGGGGGTTTAGGGCATCTCCAGTCGCCCCCCAGAGCCCCCAGGCGGGCTTTTTCGCGCCGGAAGCGGCGAATAGCGCCGTTTCCTCACCAGTCGGCCCCCCAGAAGCCCAAAAAGCGCCGTTTCGGCACTATTTCGCGCCACGGCACCCAGCCCAAACCCAGCCCGCTGGGTTCGGCCTGGGGGGCGAAACTGCGCGGCAGCACGCGCGGGCCAGCTCTGTCAGTGTGACGCGACGAAAAAGCGCGGGAATAGAACCGCCCCGTGATCATCTTCTCGGCTCGCGCGTTGGTCAAAGGCTGCCGGCGTTTATGGCGTGGCGGCCGCCCACTGCATGCGCCCGTTCAAAAGCTGCCGGCGTAATGGCGTGGCGGGCGGCAGCGAGGGGACGCGCCGCAGTAAATGCCCGGCAGGCTATAAAATCCCCCGCCGCTCGCCGCGCTCGCCATTCTTCCACCTCGCTCCTCTCTCCTTCCTCGTCGCTCTCCTCTCCCCCGTGCTCTCATCCTCCACGCAGAAATGGCGGGCTACAACAACGACGCCGCAGCCAACGGCTGGAACCGCCGCCACCTCCGCCGGGACGAGGCAATGGCGCTGTACCGCGCGGGCTAGTGCCCGCCGGACAGCCGCCTCCCGAGCTCTGCCGCCGGGCAGCCGCGCTGCGCCCTGAGCGCGGGTGGGGTGCCCGTGCCTACGCTCCCGTCGACGGACGCGGAGTTATGGCGGGCTATCCGCGAGGTGCGCGACACCATGGAGATGGCCGAACGCCTACCGGCGGACGGCTACGACGAGTTCTGGTGGCAGGAGATCACGCGGCGCCGCGACAGGGAGCTCGCCTCCTTGGGCGACAACGGCCCCGTCGAGGGCCGCGCCAATGGCCAAGGTCGCCGCCGCTGGTGGCGAGGCCACAACCGCACACTCGGGTGGGTTGTGGACTACATCCACGCCGGCAACACGCCGCGCCTGGAGATGCCACCCCGGCAGAACCCAGCGTGGGATGCGCGCCGGACGGGCGCCGGCTCCTCGTCGGCCACCTCGAGCTCCTCCGACGCCCATTCTCTCTCTGTCACCCCCCCTTCTGAACTCCGGCGCGCCAGCCCGCAGGCGCAGCAGCGGCGCCCTGCGCATTGGCGAGTCACGCTTCGAGCGCGCGGTCCACCCGAAGACGGAGCCGACCGAGGGCGAGGACGACGAGTGGCCAGACCTGAAGGCCGCCGAGGAGCTCTCCCTCAACACGGTCCAGCCCCTCGCCGACGACCTCGCCGCGGACTGGAGCCTGCGGGAGAGCACCGCCGAGGAGCTCGAGCTCCAGCGCCGCCTGCTCGCTGAGGCCGAGCAGCGCAAGGCGGCGCGCGTCCAGGAGGCTGCCGCCAACGCGGCCCGCCGCCGCGTCCCTCCCCCGCCGCCGACGAAGGACCCAGTCTACGTCGTGCTCGACCCCGACTCTGACGAGGAGGACGAGATCCAGCGAGCCCTCGCGGCGAGCAGGTGGGCAACTTCGGCTGCGGCGACGCCGGACAGGGGACGAGCAAGCGCCCCGGCACTGGCCCCGACGACGACGACGACGACGGCGACGACGTCGACTACAACCAGGCCATCGCTGCGCGCCTAGGCCTTCAGTAGTTTAGGTTAAATTTAGTTTAAATTTGCGCTTTAGTTTAAATTTGCGTCGAACTTGTACGTACTTTGCTGAATTCAATAAAATGCGCCGAGTTTTTCAAATCGAGTTTTTTTAGACCGAAACTTGGGCTCGGGGAACGACTGGGAAGCCTGCCCCCCCAGTTTCAGATTAGCGCCGTTTGGCGCCGCGGCGGCCCCAAAACGACGGCGTTTTGGGCCTTGCGGAGCGGCTAGAGATGCCCTTAATCTAGTTGGATATTTGACATTAAAAATTGCACACATGCATACCGTCACCATTCACCACGGTCGATTATTACGACAAGTACGGAGTGCCAATCCTCTATGGTCAGAGCCGGCGACAACAGCTGTCGACTGTAAGAAGAAAAAGACTGTGCGTGTACAGTAGTATTTGCTACGAGTGTCAAAAGCACGGGCGCGTGACAGCGTACGTGAGTGATATACCAATATTAAATTCTGCTACACGTTTTGGTCGAGTTGACTTGCACTCTGCGTCGTCCAGGCCCAGCCTGGCCGAGAAAGCGAAAGGCAAGCCCGCGCTGAACTTGTCGTACGTGTACTGTGGAGAAGCAAATGGGCAGGCCACGGTGAAGCTTGATCGATGGATCGATCAGACTAAATACACACCACAGGAATCGCGCTATATGCCGACGGTATAGGGCAGAAAACCCGACGGCCACCGTCGACACACTGCCGTCGGCGTACTGCCTCGTCAGCACAGGTCCGAAGGCCGTCGGCACAATAAAAACCGTCGGCGTATCGCTATGCCGACGGCAAAGCCGCCGGCATATAATTTTAAAATAATAAAAAAACAATAAAAGAAAAATCAAAATTTTTAACTTTTTTGAATTCTATTCTGAAATTTTGCACTTAGCCACATATTTAATCTCTAATCTCAAATTACACAATTAATCTAGTCAACATACTTAACTTAGTCAAACTTTCCATTCGGTCACCCATCCTGAAATTCCTCCAGCCCGAGCACGCTTAACCTTTGAGTTCCTTCCAAACTAGATTTCAAATGGGATGTTAGAACTTACCGACATTACTATCATATTAATCATATTAACCTATGGGGAAAGATGTTAAACTTTTCTATTGTTTAAATTTAAAAACATATTTGAATGAATAACAAGGATTATATAATTACCATTATTAAATATATAACAATATAACGTTAGAAATTACTTTATTTTTTAAATAAATAATTTAATATGGAATAATTCATATCTTTAAATCCGTAAATCAAAATTTGACAAATAAAATATCTAAATCGATTAGAAAAATTAGAGAAATTCAAATATGACATCTATATCATAGAAACATCGATAAGTTTAAAAAATTTGAACACTTTTGATGAATAGTCATGATAGCCATCTTGACAGTTTCTGCCGATTCGGCTGGAAACGAGTCAAATTTGAACTACAAGTGTCTCCTAGTTTTCTCATGATTTTTTGAAAAAATCATTTTAAGGTACACAACTACCTATTTAATCAGAGATACACTAAGAGTTTCTCAATATTCAAGCCCTAGCTACGAACGGTAATGCCCATCGTCTTGACTTTTGGGCCAAATGACGGGTGTTATGGGCAAATCCATGGATAGTTTGTTTAAATGTTTCCATATTCCACACAAACATGCATATTGGAAGCACGGACAATGTTCACGGAGAAAGTTTTCCTTTCCATTGAATAAAAAAACCATTTTTCATTTTCCGAGTGTGAAAAATGGCTTTTTGGTGAAGCACCCACCATAAATATCTTGCAAAACTTGGGAGATGCATTTTTTAAAAATACTAGACCATGTTATATGCACAAATAACCAAATTGTTTCCTCTGAAAAGGCTTCCATCCACCTCTTTTGCAAAACACAAGTTTCTGCCGATTCAGCTGGAAACATGTCAAATTTGAACTATAAGTGTCTCCTAATTTGCTCATGATTTTTTCAAAAAATCATTTTTAGGTACACAACTACCTATTTCATCAGAGATACACTAAGAGTTTCTCAATATTCAAGCCATATCTACGAACGGCCATGCCCGTCGTCTTGACTTTTTGATGAAACGGGCTTAGAAACTTCCAGAAAATTTTAAAAAACCTAAAATGATGCAAGACCTTCGCGTGGTGTCATTATATATGTCCTAGTATCCACCAAAAATAATAAACATGGATTACGACAGTTATGTTGAAAATATGTTCACATAAATGAGATATCTCCGACGAACATTCTAGGGTTTGGGGCCAAATGACGGGTGTTATGGGCAAATCCATGGCATAGTTTGTTTAAATGTTCCCAAATTCCACACAAACAAGCATATTGGAAGCACGGACAATGTTCACGAAGAAAGTTTTCCTTTTCATTGAATAAAAAAACCATTTTCCATTTTCTGAGTGTGAAAAAATGGCTTTTTTTATTGAAGCACCAACCGCAAATATGTTGCAAAACTTGGGAGATGCATTTTTTGAAAATACTAGACCATGTTATATGCACAAATAACCAATTTTTTTTCCTCTGAAAAGGTTTTCATCCACCTCTTTTAAAAAACACAAGTTTCTACCGATTCAGATTGAAACGTGTCAAATTTGAACTACAGGTGTCTCCTAATTTGCTCATGATTTTTTGAAAAAATCATTTTTAGGTACACAACTACCTATTTCATTAGAGATATACCAAGAGTTTCTCAATATTCAAGCCCTAGCTACGAACGGTCATGCCCGTCGTCTTGACTTTTTCATGAAACGGGCTTAGAAAATTCCAGAAAAATTAAAAAAATCTAAAATGATGCAAGACCTTCGCGTGGTGTCATTATATATGTCCTAGTATCCACCAAAAACAATAAACTTGGATTACGACAGTTGTGTTGAAAATATGTTCACATAAATAAGCTATCTCCTACGAACATTCTATGGTTTCGGGCCTAATGACGGGTGTAATGGCCAAATCCATGGCATAGTTTGTTTAAATGTGCCCATATTCCACACAAACATGCAAATTGGAAGCACGGACAATGTTCACGAAGAAATTTTTCCTTTTCATTGAATAAAGAAACCATTTTCCATTTTTCGTGTGTGAAAAATGGCATTTTTTTGTGAAGCACCAACCACAAATATGTTGCAAAACCTGAGAGCTGCATTTTTTGAAAATACTAGACCATGTTATATGCAAAAATAACAAATTTTTTCCTCTGAAAAGGTTTTCATCCACCTCTTTTGAAAAACACAAGTTTCTGCCGATTCAGCTGGAAACGGGTCAAATTTGAACTACAGGTGCCTCGTAGTTTGCTCATGATTTTTGGAAAAAATCATTTTTAGGTACACAACTACCTATTTCATCAGAGATAAACCAAGAGTTTCTCAATATTCAAGCCCTAACTACGAACGGTCATGCCCGCCGTCTTGACTTATTCATGAAACCGACTTAGGTAATTCCAGAAAATTAAAAAAAACCCAAAATGATGCAAGACCTTCGCGTGGTGTAATTATATATGTCCTAGTATCCACCAAAAAATAATAAACTTGGAATACGACAGTTGTGTTGAAAATATGTTCCACGTAAATGAGCTATCTCCTACGAACATTCTAGGGTTTCGGGCCATATGACGGGTGTAATGGCCAAATCCATGGCATAGTTTGTTTAAATGTGCCCATATTCCACACAAAAATGCATATTGGAAGCACAGACAATGTTCACGAAGAAAGTTTTCCTTTTCATTGAATAAAAAAACCATTTTTCATTTTCCGTGTGTGATAAATGACTTTTTTTGTGAAGCACCAACAAAAAATATGTTGCAAAACCTGAGAGCTGAATTTTTTGAAAATACTAGACCATGTTATATGCACAAATAACCAATTTTTTCCTATGAAAAGGATTTCATCCACCTCTTTTGAAAAACACATGTTTCTGCCGATTCAGCTGGAAACGGGTCAAATTTGAACTACAGGTGCCTCGTAGTTTGCTCATGATTTTTGGAAAAAATCATTTTAGGTACACAACTACCTATTTCATCAGAGATACACCAAGAGTTTCTCAATATTCAAGCCCTATCTCCGAACGGTCATGCCTGCCGTCTTGACTTATTCATGAAACCGACTTAGGAAATTTCAGAAAATTAAAAAAACCCAAAATGATGCAAGACCTTCGCGTGGTGTCATTATATATGTCCTAATATCCACCAAAAATAATAAACTTGGAATACGACAGTTGTGTTGAAAATATGTTCACATAAATGAGCTATCTCCTACGAACATTCTAGGGTTTCGGGCCAAATGACGGGTGTAATGGCCAAATCCATGGCATAGTTTGTTTAAATGTGCCCATATTGCACACAAACATGCATATTGGAAGCACGGACAATGTTCACGAAGAAAGTTTTACTTTTCATTGAATAAAAAACCATTTTCCATTTTTCGTGTGTGATAAATGACTTTTTTTGTGTAGCACCAACCACAAATATGTTGCAAAACCTGAGAGCTGCATTTTTTGAAAATACTAGACCATGTTATATGCACAAATAACCAATTTTTTTCCTATGAAAAGGATTTCATCCACCTCTTTTGAAAAACACATGTTTCCGCTGATTCAGCTGGAAACGGGTCAAATTTGAACTACAGGTGCCTCGTAGTTTTCTCAAGATTTTTTCAAAAAATAATTTTTAGGTACACAACTACCTATTTCATCAGAGATACACCAAGAGTTTCTCAATATTCAAGCCCTAGCTCCGAACGGTCATGCCCGCCGTCTTGACTTATTCATGAAACCGACTTAGGAAATTCCAGAAAATTAAAAAAACCCAAAATGATCCAAGACCTTCGCGTGGTGTCAATATATATGTCCTAGTATCCACCAAAAATAATAAAATTGGAATACGACAGTTGTGTTGAAAATATGTTCACATAAATGAGCTATCTCCTACGAACATTCCAGGGTTTCGGGCCAAATGATGGGTGTAATGGCCAAATCCATGGCATAGTTTGTTTAAATGTGCCTATATTCCACACAAACATGCATATTGGAAGCACGGACAATATTCACGAAGAAAATTTTCCTTTTCATTGAATAAAAAACCATTTTCCATTTTCCGTGTGTGAAAAATGGCTTTTTTTGTGAAGCACCAACCATAAATATGTTGCAAAACCTGAGAGCTGCATTTTTTGAAAATACTAGACCATGTTATATGCACAAATAACCAATTTTTTTTCCTCTGAAAAGGTTTTCATCCACCTCTTTTGCGAAACATAAGTTTCTGCCGATTCAGCTGTAAACGGGTCAAATTTGAACTACAGGTGTCTCCTAGTTTGCTCATGATTTTTTCAAAAAATAATTTTTAGGTACACAACTACCTATTTCTCATGATTTTTAGGTCCATCTAGATTTTGGTTGGATTCAGACGCCCCACAACCCTCTCAGACGAAACTGTTAACCCATTACTGTTAGTTGCGTTCTTTCTCATGATTTTTTTCTAAGAATTTAGCTTTAATAATATGCATGATAATTTAGATACGTTTCTCCTCTTCGAAACGAGTTAAAGAACATCAAAATCCGACTTCGAATGCAAAAGTTATGATCAAAACGGTGATTAAGTAAAAAAAAAAAACTGAGCCTGGTTAGGCCGACGGCTTTGCCGTCGGCATAGCTCAATTTTTTTTTCGCACTTTAGGATTTACTCTTAGGGTCAATGCCGACGGCATCCGTCGGCGTAGCTCAAAAAAAATAATAGTAGTAGGCCGACGGCTTTGCCGTCGGCATAGCTAATTTTTTTTCGCAATTTGAGATTTCCTCATTGGGCTATGCCGACGGCCCCAACAAATTGCCGTCGGCATAGAATTTGGCCGTCGGCACATCAGCCCATTCCTGTAGTATACACATGCATGCATGGACTAATCACTTGCTCGCTGGGCTTCTAGAAAGTGCTTACTTGCTCGCTCCATAATTCCGATCGAGCAGAAACCAGTACGGGAGAAAACCCCGTTGCCGTGTGCCGAAAGCACACAACAAAGGCTAGAAAACGCACGACAAAACCTTTGCCGTGTGCTTTTCGTCGTGGCACACGACAAAGAGTACACGGCAGCGAATTGCACGACAAGATCGTGTGTTTTTCTTTACCGTGTGCGACACACGGCAAAGAGAATCAATGTCGTGTGCCCGATTAAGTGCACACGGCAAAGATTCTAGCACACGGTAAAGATATGCTCTCCCGTAGTTAACTAACTTTACATAATCTCCAGCTGCACAAGGCCATATTATGCAATGTCTACATGTTGACACGTAATCTGCAAAGTGCTCATATGATGCATGTGGGCAAGGTACTCCCTCCCTTCCTATGGGTAAATATATACACTAATCAGAGAACGAGGTTGGGGTTGCATTGGCGCGCCCCAGCGACCAGGGGTTCGAGTACCCAATTCTGGAATTCTCACGCGGTAGCGATTCTTCTCTTAATAAAATGCCAACCTAGCTAGCTATGTAGCACTAGTGGTGGATGGATCGATTGATCGTATTCTACATACGGAGCTAACTTGCTAGCTATGTAGTGCTATGCGTCTTCACAACCGGACCTGCTTGCGGCGGCAGCTACTAGTAGTCTAGTGGTGCCTCGACGACTAGTAGTCTGTCCATTGCGACGACTCCCTCTGTTCCATATTTACTCTCAACTAGATGGAACGGAGAGAGTAGCAGTGGATTTGGACACCGAGATGGATGATTTGACGAAGGGATAAGAAAATATATATACAGTGTTGTTGTGAGAAAAAAAAGACTACAAGGAATATTCTGTTTTACTGGTCTAATTTACGGGTACTACTACAGAAGGGCAGTTTCTAAACTGTAAAACGTGTTTACGTTTCCTCCGGACAGGGTTCTGCTAAGAGGTTGTTACATGTTATCTGCCGGCAGGTCCAACAGCAGTCTGCTGCGTAACGCATTACAGAGATAAACATATGCTAGTGCTAAGAAAAGGCCACACGCAGAAATCAGCACATCGCACTTTTGCATTTTAGCTCCTCTGTCTTTCGGTTATAGAATCTGCACTCCATAGCAGCCCCACTTAAGTGAATGGGTATATTGTGTTGCTCATGGTCATCTCGGTAATTACAGTAAAATTGTCATTGCAACAAATTCACTGGCATCGCAACAAAAATTATCGCTCCGTGTACAAAAAAAAAAGTATTGCAATAAATATTTCCAATTTTTTTTCGAAAAAATAAGTAATGTTACAAATAATAGTTAAACAATATGTTATTGCGTTGCAACAAAAAGGTTTAAATAATTCAACAAAAATCACAACCTATTACAACAAAAAAATTTATTTGGATCAATTAAAAAGTTGGTAAACAATAAAAGAATTTGTCATTGTTTAGTTGTAACAAAAATCCTCACCTGTTTCAACAAAAAGGTAAATCGATAACATTATTTTTTTTACAGGTTTACAACATGTGAATGAACGCATAAACATACCATTCCAAAATGGATTCTAAATACACATGCATGTCAAAAAAAAAAAACATGCAGAAAAAATATTGCGACATCTCGTTTGTGTTTTCTCAACAAAATATGGGCACAAATGTTACAAATTTTTAATACGTACGCAACATTGGCCGAACGTGGTTAAAACACTTAACATATATGTGGTTGCTCTTATTTACCGTGGTGGGATGTTTGCACACAAAACTGGGCTAAATAAATGAAATTGGTCCTAATTGGGCTAGCTACCTACGCGCAGAAGGCCGAAAGTGCGCCTTGTAGCGTAGCGACCTACGCTTGCTTCCTCTAAATCCCCCTAACAAAGCCTTCCCCTAAGAAAATGCCAACTTTTCCCTTTCTCTCCAGCTTCCTTTCGTACGATGTCCGGCAAGAAACGATGGTTTCTCAAAAAAGAACGTCAGAAAAGCGACCGTGCATGCTAAAGGAAAATTATGGTCGTGCCTTTTACTGAACTTACTTAGTTGCTTCATCACCCACTGAAATCAGATGAAATCAGAGTCTACTACTGTCTCTCTCTCAAGACTTTTTGTTTCCTTATGGGAAAATTAAGCTGAAGGCTGAAGCTGCTAGGAAATTAAGCTAAGATGCCGGCCGGCACAATGATGGATGGATCGATGATCGACGTCATGAAATCGGGAGAGAGATACGCGCTAGCTGCATGCGGCGACCTGCTGTACTAGTCAATAAGACACCGAAGTACAGACTAACATAAAATAGGCTGCCGGCAAACTTGCAAGACCGGCCATGCCCGAGGACTGTACTATACATGACGAAACAAAGCCTGCAAATTTCAGAGAACAGAAGACGAAACTTCATGAAACTTAACCAGTACAGGATATCCGAGAGCGACATACGAACAAACTTTCAGTAATTTCAGTGTGTTTAATTGACCCTGGTAGTATATGTCCAAGGCCGGCCGATCGAATGAGTCGTACAGTATTGCGTCGATTTATATTTGATGAAATGGGTGAAGCTACATGTCTCCTTGGATATCCGATGGATCAATAGTATACAATGGTTTTTTTTTTTCATCTTATTTCTTTCTCGCCTCCTTTCACACAAGCGCATATACTACTCATCGACCGTATCTAGACAAATCATTATATATATATTTTTTTCAGGGAAAGACAAATCATTAAATGAGTAAGATAGAATTGTGTTGAACTAGCTTTGATGGGGCATACCGCATACCAGACCTGATGCAGCTGCAGCAAGACAAATACTAATTTTGTTCCCTATCTTTCTTATTAGTTGGCACATCATTTTTTACCAAGTTGCATGATACTATCTATGTACCACTGTTGTTTTGGTGCGATCCAAATTGAGTTATAAAAATAAAGGCCGAACTTGTAACCAGCAGAGCGTAGCGACGTGGATTGCCTCCAGCATGCAGTCGCGCGCCGGTGGAAGTCGACCAGGGCTCAAGCACCCGTGGCAGGACCTTGCCGTGTGATGGAGTCTCCATCAATATGTGTGTGTTGGTGTCTCGAGGTTTCTCCAGTCGGGATCTTGTGGCCAATGTGGAGGAAGTTGTACCATTCTTCTCCCTTCTTGCTAGCGTGGTGTTGGAGGTGAGGACTAGGAGTGGGCCACTGTTTCGGTTTGCACGTCATGCTCGTCTTCCCGGTGTTCACAATCGGGGGATATGCGACGACGGTCTTTCACATGCTACCTCTGGTCAATTGGCGAACCTCATCGACCATGAGTTGTTAGCTGCTCCTCCTGTTGGGCGTCGCTCCGAGGTTGCGGACCAATTGGTCGGTCCCCGACCGACAACGTGGCCTCCTCTGGAGCTTGTCAATTCTCCGTAGGTAGTGGAGAAGGATATCAAGGAGTTGATCACGTTTTTCATCTTATTTGTGTGGTGCTTGTTGTAAAATTGAAGGTCATGTTTGTAGTAGTTTCCTTTTTTTCTCTTTGGACCTGTTTGTAAACTCTAACCCAACCGTTGAAATATGCATGAGCAATTACCTGATCCAAAAGGAAAAATTGCACCCATGTATACCGTCACCACAAATTGGCGGATGAGGGCCACTCCCTACGGTCAGAGCCGGCGACAACAGCTGTGGACGAATGCGTGAAGAAAACGACCGTGCGCGCAGTATCTGCTACGAGTGTCAAAAGCACGTGATAGCGAGTGTGGTTGACTTGCACCGTCGGTCGGGATCCAGCTCCAGCTCCAGCCTGGCACAGACTTGTCGTACCTGCATGTGTCTGGAGAAGCAAAATGAATGGCTAGGTCACGGTCAAGACTGATGGACGTACCCATCACTCATATGAACATTCGCGTCGCGATTTGCAAACGTTGCTACGTGGCTTCTAGAACGTGCTTACGCGTTCGCTCTCCCGCCATGCATTCATCATGGGGCAGTCATAATTCAGATACACCATATATATATATACTAAACAAACTTATCGACCCGACAGGCCGGGTTTGGATTCAGTCAGAGGCTAGCTTTCATCTCATGTCGTCATGGCCAATTTGATCTCGAGCTAGTAGGTGGACAGATTTTTACTGAAAGAATGGAATGCCAATTTGCGTCCATACGTATCTCAGTCTGTCCGTAAGTGTTTGGCTAAGATTGGTCCGTAGGCATTTTGTGTCCTAGACAAACACCGAAAACAATGAGCCATGTATACGCGTCTGCTGGCGGGTACGTCCAACTACAATCTGCTGATTCAAGACGCATTACAGAGATCAACTACTACCTCCGATCCATATTAATGGACTCAACTTTATCTAGATACGGATGTATCTAGTTAAGTGTTTAGACTAGATGCATCCGTATCTAGACAATGTTGAGACCATTAATATGGATCGGAGGGAGTAATATATATAGTGCGGTTCTACTTAAGAAAATGCCAACTTTCACCTTTTTGCTAGCTTCCTTTTCTCCACTCCTTTGGCACTTTTTGATATTTCGATAGACCAGGAAATTATTGAAGAGATCACGCGTCGGAAGATACGATGTGTCAAGGTGTGCCAAGAAATGATTGTTACTGGAGAAAGAAAGTCAGAAAAGCGCTATGCGTGCTAAAGGAAAGTTAAGTTTCTGCCTTTCACTCAACTTGCTTAGTTGCTTCATCACCCACTGAGATTAGAGCTTACTACTCTCACTCTCTCTCTAGAAATTTTGGTTTCTTATGGGGAAATTAAGCTGAAGCTTCTAGGAAACTTCCACGGTTGGAATCTTTACATTATCTAATCCGGCAGGAATTCCTGCCCTCTCCTTGCTCCTCACACTAATCCAATTGGACAGTGACACCTCAGCCATGCTCTTTACTATTTTTTTGACATTTCTTCTCTCTCACTTAGCCTAACTAGAATTGAGATTGTGTTACGTTTTTGGAGTCTTTTTATTTTCTATTTGTTGCCTCTTGACTAGACGGATGGTATTGGATAAAATGGATGCTAAAAATATAATTTTTATCATACAAACTGATTAGCGGGTCAGACTTGAAAAATATGTGTACTGTATATCTAAGAAGCTACTCCGTCCTATCCGTTTTAAGTGTCGCTTAGACACAACTAGCACAACACAAACTACTATACAACTCACGACATTAAATACGTATCGGAGGGAGTACATATTTTGCCGCGAGAATTTTTTGTATGTTATGTTTTATGTATATGTATAAAATGAGATCAATTCATTCTGTCACTTTTTGGGGCATCTAGAAGTTCCAGAGTATGTGTATTAACTTGATATTAAAACTATAAGAACAATTGTAAACTTGTCCGTTAGCACTAATCATCAATTAAATATAAACTTTAATAATCTATTTAAATATACAATTATATATTTATATATTGTTAGTTATAAAAGATAATTAACTGAATCCTATATAGTTCTTTCGAAGTAGATTAATTTTTTCTTTGCCTCGTCTCATTAGTTAAGAAGAGCAATTTGTTCGTTAGCACTAAAAATATACGCATTAATAGTATTTAAACGTAATATTGTTATTACAATTATTATTATATGTGAATTTAGTTACAAATTTTGATGAAACAAATACTATATAGTTTTTTTAAGCGGAGGAAAAAAAAATCGCATCTCATTAGTTAAGAATAGTTGTCAAGAAAAAAGTGGACGGTCATGTTTAGAAAATCGGATAAAAATCGTCATAACACGACCGCCACATAGGCACACCCAACCAACCTGCTAGCTACACAAGCCACTCACACCACTGAAACGAGGGTCGCGATCGAGTTTTCTCATCGATATCCTCAACGGCATCACTCCTCCATGAGTCACTGACTTGGACTTCATCGAGGAACATCCACGTGAGAAGTACTTGCGGCAACGGACTCATCAAGCCCATGTTGGCCCATGCTAAATAGTCGCCCTTTCGCGCAAAAAACAAGTACCTACGATTCGGATAGAGCTTCAAAGAGGAGATATGCAGGACCCGCACCGATGAACACCTTCACGAATGGACCACTCCACACATGTCATCATCACTTATCGGAACACAAGGAAACAAGAACCAACAAACAAGATCTTAGCATAACCACACCGTCGTCATTTTCTACGCTAGCCAGCACGCGAAACCCTAACCCCCCCCCCCCCCACACACACAACTGAAGAAAACCAGTAGCCCCTCCGGCCCATGCATATCTCGATGATACCCCAAAAGAGGAATAACACAAGAAAGCCTATATCCTACGATGCAAGAATCTAGGGTTTCCCTTGGAGGTAGCAGAAGGAAGTGAGAAAACTTCGTATCAGTGTTGCCTTCAAGAAGGAGACGGTACCCAGGGCTCCACCATCGCCATCTCTGGCTGCTAGCCGAAGACACGTTTTCACCAGGATCATCTCCCTCAGACCTACATCATACGTGTCGGAGGAGACACCGTCGAAGTTGTGGGCAACAGAAAAACCCGACCTATGGCGTGATGGTAGGGCTCAACATCTGGTCACATTTGTTCCGGCCGTCGATATGTCTTTGTTTCTATATCTTGGTCGGACCAAGGACAACACGAGGGAGGAGCTCCCAATCCCCCGCGCGACCTGATGACGATGGCCAGAAAGAATCCGGCGGTTGCGTTGTGCAGCATGCCGCCCAACGTCTCATCTAGACGAGCATGCACCATGAGTAGTCGCGACGACACCTCACCGCAAGAGTCATCGTGTATATCATTAAGGCGAACGCCGAACCACTCGGCCGTAGGGGTGTACCACACATGCTGCTATCGAGGCGCCTTGCCACGCCAATATAGAGAATACCCGCCACCGCCACACCGTGTGCGCTTTGATTGCGACACATGTTGGTGGCAGCGAGGAGCGAGATGAAACTTAAATGCTATATAGTTTTGTAGTAGTTTTATGTCTCATACGACAATGAAAATGCAGAGTACCGATATGCACAGTTTAAACTTCTGTATATCTTCTCATCTCTCGAAAGGTTGGCGAAATAGGAATGCCACTATTCGACAAATTCATGATCAGCCCTTTGGCACAGGTGACATATTGCACATTTTTTCACCCTTCTTCATGACAAACAGTTCATGTAAGGGTATACAATTGCACTGCATGACAACATTTTTTTTATTTCTACTTTCTAATCACCTATGATTGATCAGATATACATAAGCGGACGCAGCAACGCGCGTCTTTTCCTTCTAGTTTAAGCTAAGATGTCGGCCGGCAAAATGATGGATCCATCAAATCGGTCGAGAGATGCTGCTGCATGCGGCGACCCTGCTGCATTTAGTCAATAAGAGACCAAATTACTTGGAAGACTGGCCATACCTGAAGAAAGTATATATGCAGAAGGACACGAAGCATGTAACTTTAAGAGGACAAAAGACGAAATTACAGCAAACTTAACTAGGAGAGGGGGGCCGACAACGACAAATCAAAAAACCATTAAAAATTCAGTGTGTTTTGTAGAACAAGGTCGAATGAGTCGCACAATATTGCACCGATTAATATCGCCCAACGTCAAATTACGTATTTCCTTGAAATTAATCTGACAGACCAAATGTACAATGGGTTTTATCCGATTTCTTTCTCGCCTTCTTTGACACATGCGCATATACTACTCATGCATCGTCCAGTATCTCAAAATAAGCCATGAGACCATCCACACCGTGGTGCCGGTTCAACCAAAAAGATGGCAGAGTTACGAATCGGCATGGTTGATCTACAGTGTGTGAAGTCGCTTTTTTTTGTGTGTCCGATGGCTGTGTCAGTCATGCAATCATATTCTATTAGCATCCTTCCACCTCAGCTAGTCTTTTTTGCACGGCATGCACTCAATCCAAATCTTGTAGGTCCCTTGAGCAACGCATGCTGCAACTAGGAATCGATTCAAGAAACTGAATCGCTTTTCTTGTCGGAAGTCTTGAACCGATGCCCTGCACCGTGTGGAATCGGTTCAAAGAGCCCTTCGAACCGCTTTTCTACCACGGTGTGGCTGGTCTGAGTATAGATCTGATTATATATAGATGACTTAAGCAACACGTCCTACAACAAGACAAATCGTGATATTACTATAATAATAGAGTCGAGTTGATTTGTAAGGTAGGTAGCCACTAGCCAGTGAACTGATTTTGATGGGCATACAAGACCTGATGCAGTTGCAACAAGACAAATAACTAGGCTAATCGATTTGGACTTTGCAGTGCTGCATGCCTGCATGCTTTTATTAATCGTGTTTGTATGTACACATGTGGCACGGTGGTAGTACTTCGTCAAACATACCACTAAGACGGAGTATATACGTTCTTCGTAGGCTAAGATATTAATCCTTTGCACATCCGAAGTGTCGTTCGAGTAGGGGGGTGGTGCCCTAGTTTAGCTTATACATGTTCACATTTTGTATCAGATTACTTATTATATCACATTCTACGAAATTCAACCATTTAGTTTTGCCACATTGTGTCAAATTATGACTCCAAACTGTTTATTTAACATAATTTTACCAAATTTGACTAGGTTGCGAGAGAATTTAGCATACGAGAGAATAGAAGTTACCATAATTTGACGATTTGGTACACCCGGTTAAGAAGTGAGTAGATGAAGTAGAAGTTGTCACAAATATTACACCTGACCTCCTTTGTTGAGCCACGCTTCCTTTCATCACCGCTCTACTGCATTGCCTTTGTCCATCTCGACGGCACACCAACATTGTCGCGCGCCGTTGTCCATAGCATTGAGCAAATGGTACGTATGGAGCGGTGAACCGAGGCTTAGCCTGGGTTGATGCGTGCTGGCCCGCCCAAGTTCGAATCTCCGCACTCGCACGTCGTGTCGTGCACACCTTTCTTCTTAATGACAATACCACTGGGCTCTTCCCTGTTTGTCCTAGGTACGTATGGAGCTCCCTACCGCACCGAGCTTGTCGGGCGCGGTGGAGGCTGGAGCAGGTATACAATGGTTTTTCAAATTCTTCAATAAATTAGTGCTACAATGGAGTTTTACCGAAAGATGTTACCATAAAAATAGAGATGAACCCAATGGAGTTGTGCTCTAGCTTCGACCCCGGGGTGGAGGGGGCGTGATAAAACATATAATATAAACTCTCCCTGCATCACTACTAGAGAAAAGCCTATAGGAGGAAATAAGGGCTCGAGGCGCATATTGGTAAAATGCGCCTCCTATATATTATGCGAGGCGCACTGCCAAGATGTGCCTTCTATAATGCATATATAGGAGGCGTATTTCCAAAATATGCGCCTCGCATACTTCATGTAGGGACCACAGCCTCCTGGCCCCAGGTTATGCGAGGCGTATGCGGTCTTATGCGCCTCCTATAATGTATGTATAGGAGGTGCACTTCTATAATATGCGCCTCGTATAGTTTGTGTGGGTCCGGGTGGCGTCGGTAACAACATAGGCGAGGCGCATCTCTCACCGTGCGCCTTGTGTAGCTAGAGGTATAGGAGGCGCGTATTCATCTAAACTAGAGGCTGGGGCGCCCCTTGGGGCGCCTCCTTGCCAGTCATCTGCGCTCCAAATCCGGTAACATGTTTTTTCATTGTTACTTTTATGGTGTTGTTCACTGTTTCTTTCATGGCTTCTTTTACAACACGTGAAATAAACATATTGTCTCTATACTATATATGAGGAGAATGCAACGTGGAATAATATATTAACAGATTTACACAATGCAAAGAAGTATAACATTGAGCTGAGCTCACCTTTTTTGCTTTTGTTCTGAGATAGGTGAAAATTACATTTGAGTATAGCCAAAGCAAATGGCATCACGAAGGCACATTCTAATATAAGCTAGCAGCACTAAAACACCAAATCCAAATAGACACCGTTAATTCTACAGCCTAATTTCTCATGGTTTACCGTGACACTGGCACACCATCGAAAAGCAACGACAACAAACATTGGAGCTTGTCACTATTTAGAGCACGCCATCAGATGAGTAGCAGCACACACCGTAATCAACCTTCACTTTATTCTTTTGTTATGTTCTTGATTTCCAACGACTTCAGATGGAATTTGTAAGGCAGCAGCAGTACCGGGATCAACTCGAGAAAAGTTGTTGTATACACTATCGATAAAGTCCAATGAGGTGAGTGATGGACTGTTGCAGAGTACTTTAGTGATTCATGAAAAATTTCATGGAAACAGTTCAGATCAAATGAATATGACAAGTATCAAAATGCTTAAATCGAACAGGCATGTATGAAAGTTAATGATCATAGCTTGCGAGACGATTGGGCTTTCATATTGAACTTATACACCCCTTGGGTACTATAGCAAGCAAAATAAGATTATAGTTGAATCATATGCCAAGAGCATGCAAGGCTATCCTAGGTAAAGACGTAGAAATAGCCAACCTAACTCCCACTTAACGAACCTGCATTTTTGTACCCATAATGCCATAACCAAACATGATAAGCGGAAGCTGAATTATCAAATATGCATGGTAAATGGACTCCTAAAAAATCCACGCAACCAACCTAGGCTCGGGTAAATTATGTTAGAACAAAATACAAGGTGCAAAAGCGAAGCCATCTTTCACTATACTCCGGTAAACTGAAGAAATAACACCATACCATTTGAAAAATCATGCACGTTAGTTCCTGCAGCTCAGAATTCCCTGCCAATCCATGTTAAACCCGCTAAAACCGAACAGCTCGGAGGGAATAACTCTAGCAATAGCTGCTGCCATTCCACTGGTGTTCACCTCTCTAAGGGGTGAACACCAGTGAATTGGCAGCAGCTATTGCTAGAGTTACTGACATATTGTTACGGAAGTTTTGGCTATGGAATGTCGTGGAGATAATGCGGAGGATGTACGGTCTTGAAATCACTGGAGGCAAAAAGATCCGCATCAACCACGGCTTCTCATACATATTGTTTGTCAGTTTTCGGGATTTTAGTGGACATCATAACCTAGGACACACATTTTAAAACGGTCAAGTCCATATGAAAAATGACAAGAGGATACATGCTATAAAATATATTTTACAAAGATGAAATCTAAAAATATTTCATAACTTCTCTGCTAAAAGAAATGTTGAACAAAATCCAACATCAGATTGTGCAGTTAGACTATTGTTAGACCAAACTTCCTTGTTCTCGAGAACAAAGATCCGGTTGGCACTACAACCAATTAAAGTTAAGGAACTGGAAAGCCTCCTAAACCACCTGAACCAAGAGGAGCTGAAAAGGTTCCAAGAGTCAGCAAACTCAACTGCCCACTTGCTCAAATTTTTCTTTGTATTTTTCTTAGATAGGTCATAAACAAACATGACACTTGATGAATAATCACGGGGGAGGTAAATACAGGACCAGTATCTATTCTTCTAAGGGGGTATTTACTTGCTAAGGAAACACATGGTACATAACTAAAATCAATCAGGCACAGACAGAATAGAGTGCATGGATTTTGTCAACATGAAAAACGGAAAAGTCACAGTAAAAGAAGTTGATCTCTAAACCTTTCCATGGCTGAGAATTAATTAAAGGAAGGCGCATAATCTCAGGAAGTTCTACGCTCATGAGGTTAATAATGGTAGCAAAATGGAAAATTTATTCAATGCAATTTTTTGCAAGAAAATTTTCTTATTAGTAATAGTTGAGAAGCAAATGATATCCGCCTAGTCAAAATGAATATCATGTCATACGAATTACCGAACTGATTAGTTAGAAAGGCAAGTGCAAAATAGTATATCGGTAAAGAGAAAGGTGTACCATTAATTTGTGAATAAAAAGTGAACGGATATTGGTAGCGATTATGCCATGAAACATCCCAAAGTTCAATAAAGAAGTTCCTTTCGGCATCACCCTTGATGATATTATGGTACAGAGAATATCTGCACCAGCCAGAGCACGTGCGAGATGAGATTTACTAAATGGTTACAGGAGTTGGAGATTCGAAATGAAATGGTTTTTTGAAATTAAGGTTGAAAATCCAAACTTGGGTAAAATCAAAGGTACTAAAAATATACTTTCTCTGATCTAAAATTGAGATTATTTTTTTACTCCACACATGCAAAGGCAGTCATAGAGTTCAGTGAGAAAGATTTAGCTAATGAAATGCTCATTCTCCGGTGAGAGATAACATATAATTATTTATATGAATATATCCTCTACTATTTAGTTCAATCTAAGCTCTAAAGGGCCCATTCTCTCCGAAATACCGAACAGATTCAAAACTGAAGTGTATGAGCGAACACGCATTCAAAATATCAGAGGCATGAATTAACTACCTGTCAATTGTAGTCGTAGGGACTGCTGTGGAAGAAGTCAAAGCCATTAGCGACAAGCACAACATCCATGCTACTGAGATCAGAATGAGCCTCAGGTCAATGTTAGTGTCTTGAACAAGTTCATAGTACTCTAGCAGAAAACAAATGCTTATCTGCACTCTAAATTTGAATTAGCTTCAAGATATGCTTACTGCTTAAGGGGGAACACAAGTCTTCATGGCCGCAACTCGCGGAAACTGCAACTATGAGATTGTATGAATTAACCATATGCAACAGAGAAAATAGAGTTAGTGCCGTACTAAACTGATGGATAAGGTTTGCTTCCATTTTCTGTGTAGCGATGATCCTCAAGGTTTTCTTGACAATAACAGGATTCACGTTGGTAAATGGTAAACGAAGTATGGCTTACTCATTGAGATGATAAATGATTCACTTTAACAGATCCACAACTCATCCCTTTGCAAGCTCGCTCCAGGTACTGATCATATCAAAATGTGGAGTCGGATAAACTTTGGAAAACGCAAGTGATGCAATAAAGAAAAAATTAGCAGATGAAAAACTGGAAAGTGGTAAAGAGCTTACCGGTTCGATTCTTCCAGTAGGAACACCCTCATCCACGGCGACACTACTCTAAAGCAGCAAATAGTTCCATGTCGCTATTACTTATGCCTAGAACCATTTCAAGACCCAGGAACAACTTAGTTTCATCATAGATCTGGGTCAAATCTACAGACTAATCAAACATTTGATCAAAATAAAGGGCATTCCTGAATACATCTAGCAACAAAAAAACAAGGGTAGCATTGCGCTAATATTTCCCACATAAACCCGATTAAGCCATACCATCGCTGCTATTGTACTTGGCATCTGCAATGCAGAGTGTCACTAAATTCAGATGCAACGAACATCCAGATGTGTTAGTTATCCCACAATTCTTGTATTAATACTCATCACTGTAAGTTGAAATTAGCCAATGACATAAGGATTGTCTACCGTAGGATGTATGATAGATGCAGGTAGCTATTTGACATGCTGATGTTAGCCATGTGGCCGTGCATCATATGACAAGCAAAACACATGACCGTAGTATGCTAGAGCCTAATTTTTACAAGGAAACCAATAGATTACCGACTCTGTCAGGGCCGAAAGGGTTTGTATTAGTCACCTCCTAGTGGCTTTAAAGCCTGCCTATTGCAACATGTATAGAGTATAGACAAAAGTTGAGTCCAAAGGAAGCATTTATATGATCAAAGTTAGCACTGTTATCTTTTTTATGTACATGGTTAAGACGAGGGCATATGAGAGCACAATTAAATTCTGCAAAAGAAGGAATATCATTCTTGTGAATAGAAAGCATGTGAGGAGACACAATATATTCGACAAGAGATCTTCACAGAATAGAAGCATTTGAATTTTTTTCATTGGAAGGGAGATAGAAATAATTGAAATGTCATCAGGAACATAATCTCAAATACCGAGAGGTGTGATGACATCACGAGATATCCTACAACATCATAAGATAGGGAGGTTTATAGCTATTGGCGCATTCCACCATTCTTCTTAAAAATTGCAACCATTTGGACAATACCAAGAGAAGTGAATACCTGAAAGATTTTCAATCTCCTCTAATGTATTACTTGTCACACCAAGAGCGAAGAAACAACATCAATATAAATAGCATAACCTGATATTGAAAAATGTAGCCCTTAATTTGCTGCTAGAGATTCTACAACTTGAGGAAAGCAACCTAAGTCTTTCCCTTTTTGATCTATTATTAAATTGGTAATTGCAGTTGGCAATTGCATCTTGATATCCCGTCTTTGGGAAATTGTTTTGTATGGATGCACACATGTTGGTTCTTCGATAATACGATGTCGTGGTCTCTTAAATTTCTCTACTTGAAACTCTGTTGAAAGGAAGGTTCTTTTTGTATTGAAGGCTGATGAGTCTAGGCCACCGTGCTTTTTGCTAACTATCTGTTTCTGCACTGAATTTGGCGTTCTGTAACACACAATAGTCAGAAATTTCGATCAAAACCAACCATGTTAAACAAGCATAAACATCATTGGGGATTCACATATTACTACCTGTTTGGCTCAAATATCAACATAACAGGTTCTACAGAATTCAAAAAAAAAACTCAGTTCAAGATGTCAAGTCTTAGGATTCAATCAGTCAGCAGGCCCTATTACTGTATTACATGTCATGTATGCAGATTAATCACCCCGAGTTTCATATAATAAATACATGGTTTACAACTTGATTCATTTATCGATTACAATAGAGAAAAGAGACAAAAATACAACGAGAAAGAAATGGAGCATCACATACCTTGCTAGAAGGATGGATGGAGAGGAGCGGCCCTCCTCAACCCTTCAGGAAGGTCACACCCTACATGATGGATGGGGTTAGGGGTGGGTGAGACGAGGAAAAAGAAGGAAAATCACATGAGAGCACCGGTCTGCCCGGAGGAAGAAGAAAAGGACCACTCGTAGGCCTCGAACGGTTAATGCCGGCGCCACGTCCTCCCAGTCCATCTGCTCCAAGGTAGCCCGTGGACCAGGGTGAAGCGGACATGGTAGAGCCGGTGCATCTACCAACGACACCTCGTCCCCTGCCCGTCATCCTCTGGGTGGGCTGCTTGGACATACGAGGCGGGAGGCGGCGGCGATTGGAGATTTGGATGTCAGGGAAGAGAAAGGGCAGAGACGCTTGAGGGGATTGCAAGATTGGGCATCACAACGTTTTTTACCACGAGCATTACCCACCGCCCCCGCCACGCTGGGACTCCCATCCCCCGCAGATCCTTCCGGCCAGATCCCTCTCCTCACGAATTGCCAACTCCATCGGGGTGACCAATGAGTAGAGGAGGTTGAGCTCAGCCAGCCGTCTCGCATGACGAAGAGGGGCCGGGGATGGAGGCGACCCTACTCGGGTGGAGGAGGTGGAGACTGAAGAGGCGGAGCTCGTGAGCGCGGGGGCGGGGAGGGTCGAACGACAGGAAGAAGAGATTTCTGTAGGTTGCTTGTGCAGAGAGGAAGTCAGAGAGGGGGAGAAGAACGTGGGTGCGGGGCTCAATGTACTGCCTGCCCTCTTTGCCTCTCCAGTCCGATGCATCACGTTTCTTTTTCTTTCCAAGCATCCCACGACAAGACAAAAAAAGCAAAACGAGCGAGCGCTAACGAGAAAACCACCCCAGGCCCGCCACGTGGATAGCGCCATTAGCCTCCCAGGTCCTTCACGATTACATGTTGTAATGCGCCTGGTATAATAGTTGCGCTTCCGGAATTTTGGAGCCCCAAGCCACCGACAACTCCGCTCCCATCTCATTCTTTCTTCCTTCCCCGATCCAAAATCGTCGCCGACGCCTTCCTGCGCCCCCTCCGCCGCTGCATCCTCCTTCCCTAGTCCCGGCGACGCCTCCCTTTCTCCACCCCCAGGCGCTCCCGTTCGCCCCCGTAGCAGACCGATGCCGTCGTGGTTGCCTTCGCCGGCGACGGCCATGGCTGCCCTGTCCCGGACTTCAACTTGACTGCCAGCCTCTCCCTCTTCCCGTTCAACATCACTCCCCCGCCGTCGCGCCAGCCAGCGCCATCGCCGCCGCTTTCCAGAACCACTCGCTCTATCCGGCGATCGCCAATGGCAGCGGCGGCGGCTCCTTCGCCTTGGGCATCGCAACAGAGTACGAGCAGTCATTCGCCTTCTTCCCACTCCTCCCCGCCTCAATCACTGGTAGAAAATAGGCCTACAGTCCCGGTTCACCAGGACTATTAATCCCGTCCGGGCAACCGGGACTAGCTATGCGCGACTAAATGCCCCCCCCTATAGTCCCGCCACTTACGGACCGGGACTAAAAGCCCGTCCACGTGGGCGCTAGGGGTCCGTTGCGGCGGAAGACCTTTAGTCCCGGGTCTTGTGGTTAACCGGGACTGAAAACCTGCGCAGGTTTAGGGTTTTAGGCCCCCTAAACCTGTTTCCTTTTTAATTTGTTTTGTTTTAATTTCAGTACACATATTCATGCATATATATATATATGAAATATCAAACGAGGAGAATTCAATAGGAATATATAATATATATTCAATATCGGGTGACCATATATACAACCTCGAACAAGTTTCCATATTACACAATTAAGATGGACGAGCATACACAAATTCGCACAAGTTTCAAAGTACTTAGGGCTTATACATGCTTATAAAAGTCATCGTCGGTGGACGCATGGAACTCTCCTTTCTTCTGGATGACATGCCTAAGGAAAAATCCTGCTATTTCCTCTTGAATTGGTCGGAAGCGAGCTTCTGGAGTAAGCGCCCTCCGCAAGTTATTGAGACCGTTCCGCGTTTTCTCGTCCTTCTTCCTCTCAGATATTTCTTTCCGTATGTTCTCACAGACATAGTATCCACATAGACCGGTCCCCGGTGGCTGCTTATCCACACCTTTGAGCACATTTTTAAATTTTAGCTCATCTTTGAATTCACCGACATGTTGATGTGAGAGCCGTCTCCAAACTCTACAATGCAAATAAAATTAAATGAACAAGGGAGTTATTAGCTTAGAAAATGAACAAAAGAGACCGATCGATATAGAGCGCAAATGATTGAAAAATAATTACTTTTGCATCATTTTTCTCATGTCGACCCAAAGATTTGTATTTGAATTCATAGAGTCAAGGATGAAAACTATGGCCTGGTGAAGATCAATTTTTAGCAGAATCCAGTGGTACCTGCGGACACATTAGATGCAGAGTCATGCATAATTTATCGATTGGACATACCATGCATGGAGTAAACAAAAGAGAATGGGAACATGAGAGAAACACTCACCCAAAATGGTAAGGAAATAGAATATATCTTTTGGATTCATGCTTTTTAAAAAAATTGTACAAGTCTTTCTCCACGTCTATGGGGTGACGTTCTAACATAGTTCCATTAATGATTTGTGGGTCAATGAACCCAATATCATGGATGAGTCTTACTTTGCATTCCCAAATCTTCAATCTGCATAATAGCGTACGGAACAATATAGTTAGGACAATATATATATATATATATAGTGTAGGCAAATGAAGAACGAGATGAGGTAGAAATAAATCACTTACAGAACGTAGCAACTCAGGATAGATTTGTCGAGCTCACGCATATTGAACAGTTGGAACAATTCACTCAACTCAACTGTTACAGAGTACTTTTTGGTGTGATGCTCCTCTGTATAATCCACATACACATATTCTTTGTCGGTAAAAGTTATGAAATCTTTGTACCAACGTAGAAGACTTTGCATTAGTGGTGGTAGATCCTTTTCCTTCGCAGGCTCGACGAGAGGCCCTTTCTTCACATATTTTAATGCTACATCAGCCACTGGCATATCGTCCATGTCTAAAAAGGCACGGAGAGACATACCGGCCTCGGACGCATTTTGCATGGCAGTAGCTACAGTCAATCCCATTGCTGTCACAGCATTTATGACCTCGGGGTCATGTTCCGGAGCGGCTTTCACTATGAGGGGGGATATCGATTGTTTACTCTGCATCCCGAGCTGGGCAACTTGTTTCCCGCTTTGTATCATTTTTGCTTTTTTTTTCTCCTCCTCCAATATTCCTGCTTGCTTACGAAGTTCAATATCATAGTCTTTAGGCAAATTCTTCACGGATTGGGACACTGTCGATAAAAAATCCGTAGCCCAATAGTCTACAATCGGAGGGAATACTTCCTTGGGCTCAGGCTCCTTTAGCGCCTTCAGTTTGCCCTTCCATTTCTCAACGTCAGCCTTCACGACCAATTTGGTTTCAGCATCACTAAGTTCCCAAGGCCTTGGGGTGAGAGGCTTCAGTGATGGCTCCGGTACCCGTGTGGTCTTAGGTACATAAGGGTCCGGGTTAATAGACCAAGAGCGTGTTCCCTTGCTGCCCGCCTGCTTCTGTTTCTTCGCTGGAGGAGGAATGGGGGGCGACGTCTGCTTATCCTCCGGAGGAGGAATGGGGGGCGACGTCCGCTTATCCTCCGGAGGAGGAATGGGGGGCGACGACGTCTGCTTTTCCTCCGGAGGAGGAATAGTGGGAGACGTCTGCTTTTCCTCCGGAGGAGGAATCGTGGGCGACGGCTGCTTAACCACCGGAGGAGGAAGATCGGGGGACGGCGTCGAATGGCGTGAAGGAGGCGTAGGTGAACCAGCACTAGCACCACCACCACCACCAGCACCTGCACCATCGTAGGGGGGTGGACTTGTTAGCCTTGGCGTCTCGCCTGGAAACACTATGTACTTCTTTTTCCATAGAATGAACTGGCGCTTGACATCTCCAAGTCTTCTCTCCCCTTCGGGTGTAGCTATGTCAATCTCCAGGTCCTCAAACGCTTGGACTATGTCTTCCACCGTGACACGAGCATAGCCATATGGAATGGGGTTGTTGTGATGGAGTGCTCCAGGTGTATAGGGTAAAGCACTGCCGGTAGCCACCTTCATGGAAATGTTCCCCACGGGATAATGCAGATCACATTCTTTCATCTCCTTTACGTCATCCACGGGGTAGTGAGGCTCCGGTGCACGACTCTCGATCATCGGTGCATTAGCACCTGCAGTCGGGGCCTCCGTGGAAGCCACGCTGCTTCTCCGCTGCTGGCTTCCGAGATCCGTTGCATGTTCTTGATGCGGCCCTGCAGCCGACGCTTTTTCTTTCTCAAGTATTCCCGCCACGACCTTCTTCAGGTCAGAAACTTCCATTGCAAGATTCGCCAGTTCATCTGCAGCCCGGTCCGTACCTCTCCTACGGCTTCTGTAACAGTACGGGTCACCCTCCTGGGAAAACCCTACTTTCCACGGCATTCTGCCTTTGCCTCGTATATGTCCTCCGTGTTCAGGATTTCCGAGGGCAACTGTCAGTTGGTCTCTCTCTCTGTTGAACGTGATCTTGCCCTGTTGAGCTCTGGTCATTGCGTCAACAAGATCTTTTGTGGGAGCAAACTTTTTCTGCCGGTGAACACACTCCCCTGTCTCCGGGTCTAGCGATCCCCCATGCCCGTACCACCACATTTTGGCTCTTTCGTCCCATCCCTCTGTACCTAGACGGATTCCTCTTGCCCTTAGGCCGTCCTCCATTGCCTGCCACTTAGGCGCCGAAACGCGGTATCCTCCTGGCCCCATAACATGATGGTACTGTTTCTTTTCCGCATTAGCCTTATTTTTTGCCGACATTACCTTGAAATGCTCCGATTTATGTTGCGTCACAAATTCTGTCCAATCATCTCTCAGTTTCTCATATTGTCCAGTGAAATTCGGAGTCTTGCCCTGGCTGACATATTCACGGAACAATTTTTTCTTGAAGTTCCGGAATGCTTCGGCCATCTTCTGAAGAGCGAACTCTTTGACTATCCTCCTCCTCTCACGTCCACCCGGAACGTCCTGACCGAATTCATCTTTTTTGTTGTATTCCGGAGGTAGAATGAAATGTGCAATAAGCTTTCTAAACATAATCTTTTTCGTTCTCTTGTCGACATAAGTGAAACCAACACGTGCTTTCTTTGGCTCCTTCCATTCCTGGACGGTGATCGGGACGACGTCTCTAACAATGACTCCGCATTGGTTGATAAACTTTGTGGTGTGCTGTAGGGGCTTGCCGATTTGACTGACTGATTCGATGGTATATATTTCGGAATCTTTCATCTCCTTGGATTTGCCACGCTTTGTCATACTAGATCCGACCGAGGGCTAAAATAAGAAAGAGAGTCGCGCGCGTTAGTCTTTGCAATTGGACCGAGGGCTAAAATAAGACCGAGGGCTAAAATATATACCTCGCCGGAGGTGGTTGTTCTTTGCAATTGGAGATCGTCGTTTGTCGACGGTTGACCTCCGTCATCAATGTCCATTCCTTCACCTCCTTGATCATCGACAATGTCTGTTCCTTCTTCACCTCCTTGATCATCGACAATGTCTGTTCCTCCTTCACCTTCTTGATCCTCAAGGTTCAGATAAGAAGAGATTACATCATCGTCAATGTCTGTTCCTCCTCCGGCTATGATATCTAATATATAACCTTCAGCCTCCTGTTCCGCCGTCAGGTCTCTATTGTCTGCCATATGTCACTCCTGCAGACATGCATGTAGTAAAAATTAATTAAGTATATAGGAGACTTAGCAAATATTGTCGTAGAAAGAGGGAAAACAGATTGGTAGGGTCTCTCAAATGACTTGGAGAACCCCAAAGCTAGGTTGCATTTGCTTTTCTGGTCATTTTGGTATATTATACTTAATATTCTGAATTTATTGAATTAAAACTTACTTTCATTATTTTAATGAATTTAACTCAAATTCAAATATGGTCTCATTTTAAACTTTGTCAAACATGAATGATAATGATATAAACAGATAGCTTACATTTTTGTGAACATTTTGCATATTTTTCCATATTTTTTGGAATTATAAATTAAAAGTTATTTAATTTAGAAGATTTAATTATGTTCTGTAATTCCATATACAGTGGGCCCCACGTGTCATGATGACGTCATTAAAAAAACTCGTCAACACGTGGCCAGGTGACGTCATGATGACGTCACCCCTGGCGTCACAAGGTGGCCGGCGGTGGCAGTTCAGGCTCTCGGGTCTCCGGCGATTCCGACGATTCCGGCCACGGGGGAGGGAACGGAGATGGGGAGGAGGCCACTGTGGTGCTCGCCACGGGGGAGGGGACGGAGATGGGGACGAGGCCACACGGCCACTGTTGTCTCGCCGGCGGCGAATCTGGCCGCGGTAGCGAGCGCGAGGGCGGCGCGTTCTCAGTTCGTGGTCGCCGTTCGAGGGCGGCGCGTTCGCGCGTGATTCGTGTTCTCGATCCGTTCGATGGCGTTCGCGCGTTGGATCTAGGGCGACGGCGACGGCCCGCGGGGAACCTACCGGAGAGACGGCGACGGGACGGGGGCGGAGCAGGGTGGAGGCGGTGGAGAGAAGGGCTCGACGACGGCGACGGCGACGGCGATGGAGACGGCGCGGTCCTCTGCGCGGGCGACGGCGACGGGGCAGAAAGACGAGCAGGCGCCGGCGCGAGGGAAGAAGAGGGTTTGTGACTTAGAAAATTTTGGGGCAGGAAGGCATCCACATATATAGTTCCAGCCTTTAGTCCCGGGTGGTGTCACGAACCGGGACTAAAGGTCCCCTGGGGTACCCTCCGCGGGCCTTTAGTCCCGGGTGGTGTCACGAACCGGGACTAATGGTGAAAATTTTCGCGGCTTTCTCGTTCCCGCGCAGAACGAGCCTTTAGTCCCGGTTCGTGACACGAACGGCGACTAAAGGTGGTTATTCGAATAGAAATAATAGATGCGTGCAACCTTAAAAATACAAATAATATATCAGAAAATTCAGAAAAATAAAACTAATTCTTTTTCCAATCTTAAAAATACAAATAATATATCAGAAAATTCAGAAAAATAGAACTAATTCTTTTTCCAATCTTAAAAATTCCCATAGATAAAAAAGGCAGTACATAATGGCAAGAGTGGATCTAAACCTAAACGGAGAGCATAGATGCATGCATGATCTGATATCTGCTGCTAGTCATACTCCTGCCTAGGCCTACGACATGAGAAAATTCAGAGCCCAGGACTGGGCCTGAGGGTAGCGCAGGCGGGGGTTATCGCCGGCCCTGATGTAGTCCATGACGCTCTGTAGAGTCCGGCCGGACCACCATAGCCGACGACCGGCCTCGTGAAAGTTCCCAGGAGGCAGGCCGTCCTCCTCATACCTGGCGAGCGCCCTCTCACGCCGATTGATGAAGAAGGCATCCCAAGTATGTTGGTTATCGGGATGCCAGCTGGGATCTCTCCGCTGCTCCGGCGTGAGCTCGTTGTAGTAATGGTTCGTGATGGCCGCCCGACGTGCCACACCTTGAGGAAGAGGAGGGACCGGCACTCCTCCGGCGCTCAGCATCCAACCGGCGGGAACACTGTAGCCGGGCGGGCAGGGGTAGTTCGAGGCGGAAAGTTTTCTGTTTTTAGTAAAAGTTTGGTACAATAAATTAATTAGAGATAATATAATTCAAAATGATCCATTAAACATGATCCATTCAACAAAGTTTGGTACAATAAATTATTACACATCAATTCTTTCCTTGTGTCCCCGCTTTCTTACGATTTGGACGTATCCATGGAGCATCCTCATCATTTAACTTAATGCTTGGGTCAGAGTTCACTTTGAAGGGCGGAATTTCACCAAACATATTATAATCTTCTGACATGTCTGTCTTGTCCTCCACTCCCACGATGTTTCTTTTCCCTGAAAGAACAATGTGACGCTTTGGATCATCGCATGATGCACTGATCGTTTTCTTATCTTTCCGTTTCCTCGGTTTGCTACTCATGTCCTTCAAATAGAAAACCTGAGCGACATCTTTGGCTAGGACGAATGGTTCGTCAAGGTAACCAAGATTGTCGAAATCCACCATTGTCATTCCGTATTGCTCGTCCACCTTTACCCCACCTCCTGTTAGCTTGAACCATTTGCACCGGAACAAAGGGACCTTAAAATAGGGTCCGTAGTCAAGTTCCCATATCTCCTCTATGTAACCATAATATGTGACCTTTTGCCCAATCTCGGTTGCTGCATCAAAGCGGACACCACTGTTTTGGTTGGTGCTCTTTTTATCTTGGGAGATCGTGTAAAATGTATTCCCATTAATCTCGTACCCTTGGAAAGTCGTGATAGTCGAAGATGGTGTCTTGGCCAACATGTACAGCTGATCTTCAACATCATTGTCATTCATTAAATGTTTTCGCAACCAACTGCCGAAAGTCTCCATGTGGGCCTTTCTAATCCATGATTCAGGCTTCCCCGGGTTGTTCGAGCGTAAAATATTCTTGTGTTGCTCGAAGTACGGAGCCACCAAGCTCGAATTTTGCAGAACTGTGTAGTGTGCTTCAGTCATAGAATGACCGTCCATACATATCGTTGATTTCCTTCCGACCGTGCCTCTTCCACTTAGTCTCCCCTCGTGCCGCGATTGAGGAATACCAATCGGCTTAAGGTCAGGAACATAGTCAATACAGAACTCAATTACCTCCTCATTTCCATAGCCCTTTACGATGCTTCCTTCTGGCCTAGCACGATTACGAACATATTTCTTTAATACTCCCATAAACCTCTCGAAGGGGAACATATTGTGTAGAAATACAGGACCGAGAATGGAAATCTCTTCGACTAGGTGGACCAGGAGGTGCGTCATAATATCGAAGAAGGATGGTGGAAACAGCAACTCAAAACTGACAAGACATTGGACCACATCGTTCTGTAACCGTGGTAGATCTTCTGGACTGATTACCTTCTGAGAGATTGCATTGAGGAATGCACACAGCTTCACAATGGCTACTCGAACATTTTCCTGTAGGAGGCCCCTCAAAGCAATCGGAAGCAATTGCGTCATAATCACGTGGCAGTCGTGAGACTTCAGGTTTTGGAACTTTTTCTCCGCCATGTTTATTATTCCCTTTATATTCGACGAGAAGCCAGACGGGACCTTCATACTGCTCAGGCATTCAAAAAAAATGACCTTCTCTTCTTTCGTAAGAGCGTAGCTGGCACGACCTTGAAACCATTCCGGATGCCGGTCATCTGGGTCTTTCAAAAGTTGTTGATCCCGCCGTGCTTCCTTTGTATCCTTTGTCTTCCCATACACGCCCAAGAAGCTTAGCAGGTTCACGCAAACATTCTTCGTAACATGCATCACGTCGATTGCAGAGCGGACATCTAGGACTTTCCAATACTGTAGCTCCCAAAATATCGATTTCTTTTTCCACATGGGTACGTGCCCGTCAACTCCCTGCGGAACTGATTGTCCGCCAGGACCCTTTCCAAAGATGACATTCAAATCCTTGACCATATCAAATATCTCATCTCCAGTACGTTCCGCAGGCTTCGGCCGGTGATCTGCCTTGCCGTTGAAATGCTTGCCTTTCTTTCTTACGTTATGATTTCGGGGAAGAAATCGACGATGACCCAGGTACACGTTCTTCCTACAGTTATCCAAAAATACACTTTCAGTCTCATGTAAGCAGTGCGTGCATGCTTTGTATCCCTTATTTGACTGTCCAGAAAGGTTACTGAGAGCAGGCCAATCGTTGATGGTTACAAAAAGCAACGCTCGTAGGTTAAATTCCTCTTCTTTGTGCTCATCCCACACAGGTACACCAGGTTTGCCCCACAATTGTAAAAGTTCATCAACTAATGGCCTTAGGTACACATCGATGTCGTTGCCGGGTTGCTTCGGACCTTGGATGAGCACTGGCATCATAATGAACTTCCGCTTCATGCACAACCAAGGAGGAAGGTTGTAGATGCATAGAGTCACGGGCCAGGTGCTATGGCTGGAGCTCTGCTCGCCAAAAGGATTCATGCCATCAGTACTTAGACCAAATCTTATGTTCCTTGCGTCAGCTGCAAAATCTTTGAACTCTCTGTCGATCTTTCTCCATTGCGTTCCATCAGCGGGGTGTCTCAACTCCCCGTCGGACTTACGGTCCTCTTTGTGCCATCGCAACAACTTGGCATGATCTTTGTTCCTGAACAGGCGTTTCAACCGAGGTATTATAGGAGCATACCACATCACCTTGGCGGGAACCCTCTTCCTGGGTTTCTCGCCCTCAACATCGTCACCAGGGTCATCCCCTCTGATCTTATAACGCAATGCAGTGCATACAGGGCATTCATTCAAATCCTCGTATGCACCGCGGTAGAGGACGCAGTCGTTAATGCATGCATGTATCTTCAGAATCTCTAAACCTAGAGGGCACACAACCTTCTTTGCTTCGTACGTACTGGTGGGCAACTCGTTATTCTTCGGAAGCATATTCTTCAAAATTTTCAGCAAATTTTCAAATGATGAGTCAGCTACACCTTCCCGTGCCTTCCATTTCAGCAAATCCAGTATGGAGCCCAGCTTTTTCAGACTATTGTCGCATCCTGGGTACAGTGACTTCGTGTGATCCTCTAACATGCGATCCAAATGCTCCCTCTCCTTGTCAGTTTCGCAGCGTCTCCGTGCATCAGCAATGGTCCGACCAAGATCATCAGCGGGCTCATCATGTGCCTCTTCTTCACCTTCACCAAACCCTTCCCCACCTTCAGCATCATCCTCCATGAAAGTATCACCGAAAAGGTCATGATAGTTGAAATCGATATCATCCTCTTCTTCATCTTCTTCCATTCTAACCCCTCTTTCTCCATGCTTGGTCCAACAATTATAGCTTGGCATGAAACCGTGCCGAAGCAGGTGCATGTGAACGACTCTTGAGGAGGAGTGACCCTTCTCATTCTTACATTCAGCACATGGACACATAATAAAACCTCGCTGTTTGTTCGCATTTGCCACTACGAGGAAATCTTTCAAACCCGTAGTGAACTCACCGGAGAGTCGGTTACCGTACATCCATTGCCGATTCATCTGCATTATTATTATATAAAGTATATAATTAACCATCATGCATCTGTTAAACTAACTAGCTAGCTGGAAATAATACAAATCATGAAAGGTTCAAGTTGCTAACCGCGATCACGGAGGTAAAATAAATGAAAACGCTCAAGTGTGTTTCATGCTATGGGGCATTTCATCGAACACCTTGTGTGCATAGTAGGAACCAAAAGCATACCCACCACCCCCTTGTGAATATTGTGAGCAAATGTGGCCAAGTGCAGCGAGGTGAGTCCTATATATAGGGATGGGCCTTTAGTCCCGGTTCACCTGGACAACCGCGGCTAAAGGCCGTGGGGCCGGCCCGAGGACCTATTAGTCCCCGTTGGTCTGGCCAACCGGGACTAAATCCCCTCCCCTCCGCCAGCTGTGGGCCGAGCGCGCTGGGCCCAGACTATTGGTCGCGGGTCTCGTCCCGAACCGTGACTAAAGACCCCTATGGTCGCGGGTCCATTATTTTGGGGACTAATGGGGGCGTACCGAAGGCCTATTTTCTACCAGTGAATGGCTCTCCTCTCCCGAACCCGTAAGTCACCCTCCTATCATCCTCTTTTCTTGAGGTGCCTGATTGATCTGATCTGGTGTTGCGTGTGTCTGCCTTGCCTTCCTCTGCAGTCTTCGCGCCGCTGGTGCCGATGCTGGGGTACAGGGACGTGCTCGTGATCTCCGGGCATGTTCTGAACAATGTGGCGTTCGTTGCCGCCGCGGCCTACTTCTACAGGTGACTGACGCTCTTCAGCAACGCACGTTTGGTTTCAATTGATTTCAGTGTAATTTAGTATTTCCAAATTTAAGTCCGTCATTTTATAGCCTTTAAGTTCTGTTTTAGGTGCTTCGTACAGTCCGACTCTGTTTGACAGTTAGGAAGAATACAGGTCAAGGGTGCACCCAAAAAAAAATCTATGCTGTGTCTCATTCATTTTATCGGACCTGTGCCCGTAGTTAGAGCGTATATGTGTTGTTTGTTCAATGCGCATAATGGTCTAGTAATGTTGGTGGATTTGGGCATCGAGATGCTTGGTGTTTCAGACTGCTTGGTATCCACCACAGTGACTGGGTGTCACTGTTTATATTGCTGGAGTAGCTACAATGGAAAATCTGCCCTCAATTTCTAGTCGCAGTGCACTCATTTCAAGTTCAGGGCGACCTTTGCCCTTTGCACAACCACTACCGAATTTTCTACAAAAATATAGACTCACTCTGTGTAGCGTTTCCAATAAGGTTAATGTGATCGTGTGTTCTTCTTCTTGCATATTGTATGTGCTGATCTTGAAGGACTCAGGAGCGGCCTACCGGGCGTCTGTTCTTTTTTGCTTCAACCCTACTTCTGTGTTCTACTCATCACTGTAATTTTCTTTCTGTCGAGACATCGTAGTAGTTTTCATAGACGGGGGTGTCATGAGACTACGGTAGAGACGTGGGGTAACGGGATCGTGTGGTAGACAGTAAACACAGGATTTACCCAGGTTCGGTACGTCGCGACAGTACGACGTGACTACTCCTGCACTTCTCACTAATCAGGGCTAAATACTGAAAACAGGATTACAATGTGAGGTTTTGGATCTAGCTACTCGCAGAGGATCAACTTCTCGGCGAGTTGGCCTATATCTTCCCTGTTATTCGTTGGTTTGTTTATCTCCCGTCCGGCTTTATATAATAGCCGGATTAGGGCTTAAAGAATAGGAAACCTAGAAGACTACGGTAGCTATAACTTGGAAAGTAATAAATCCGTCTTCTCCTCCAAGCCAGATCACACGGACCGTGATCCGGGTTCTTCTAGAATCCGGCTTTTGTGCGTCAAGTTACTGGGCCGCCCAATGGACCATAGCTCACTACCACTTGGGCCATCCTGGTAACCAGGCACTTTGATTACCATCTTATATACCCCTATACGGTATATATCCGACAGTAGCCCCCAAGAAGGATTAAAACTCTGATTTGCCGTCTTTCGCCAAATGTGCTTTGTCCGAGAAATTTTAATCAGCAGTCTTGATTCTTCTTATTCTTCTTCTGAAAGAGATGGTAACATGAAACTCGGAATCCTGAAAATCCGGCTTTTCTCTCACGATCCTTCGTGGAGAAGGAACTTCTTACGTCAGCGCACTTAATCGTGCTGACGTAAGGGACGTTTGGGTTTTACGCGGGAAACCCAGTAACAGATTCTCACGGGAAACGAGGAGATAACCATCATTACCCTGTCGTTTCATTTCCTGGATTTTCCGGCGAGTGACACGCGTTGATCATCCAACGGTCAAAATAGCCGTTGGGAGAACGGGGCAGAGGCCCAGTGGTTGGAGTGCGGCTGAGCGCACTCAACAGCCTGAGTTCGATCCCCGTCGGGGACGAATTCCTGGTTTCTCACAAAGGTGCTATTCCTCTATAAAAATATGCCACTGGGGCTAGTCCCGGTTGGTCGCGTTTTTTTTAAAAAAAATAGCCGTTGGCACGTATCTTGACGGATTTCTGGCTATAAATAGCCATCTTCGTCCTCGTCAAAAACCTTCCGCACTCTCATTGTCCACGCCATTGCCGCGCACAAGCTCCCGAGCGAAGAACCGTCCCGAGCGCACGAACGCACCCAGAGCACCAGCGCAACGCGCCGCCACCAAATGGCATCCTCGCCGTCGTCCCCCGCTCGCTCCGCCGCGCTCACCATCGACGACATCATCAACGATCTGGATCCGCAGCTCGGATCCCCAAAGCACGCCGGCGACGAGCCGGAAAAGACCGCGGCCTCTGCGGCGGGCGGAGAGGATCTTTCCGCCGCCGCGAACGCTGCGGGCTCGAGCTCCGCACCCTCCCCGCCGTTTGCTCCCGAAACGGCGGAGGAGAAGATCTTATCCCGTGACGATGAGCACTCCGCTACCGGAGCCAACGAAGAAACAGAGTTTGTCGGCAACTGGAGTCCGAGTAATACTCCTCTCGTCCTTCTTCGGCGGATGTCAAGGGAGGGATTAATAGTTAAAGGCAAATGGCGGAACTCGGAAGGTGAACCCGAGCCCAAGCCAAAAGACGGAGAACGTGTCCTCCTTACCTCTCATATCGCGAGAGGTATGGGTTTCCCTCCTTCCGCCTTTTTCCTAGACGTCCTTAACTTTTATGGCGTTCAACCACATAACATCTCTCCGAATTTCATCCTCTATTTAGCCAGTTTCCAAGCCCTTTTCGAAGGATATCTCGGGATAACCCCTAATCTAGATTTCTGGCAATATTGCTTTGAGGTAAAACATAACATCACAGATGGTATTTCGCCTATCTGTGGAACTATATCTTTCACCCTTCGGAAGTTTAGAGAGGATTGGTACCCAAAGATAAAAATGCCGGAACCTGCCCAATCTTGGCTGAGTTCTTTCTTTTACCATCAGGACATTCCATTCCCAGGCAAAGAAACCGGGGGTTCCTCCATTTGTTAATTCTGCCGCTACTCCTCGTGAGAGGTTGACAGTTGCAGCAGCAGAAATATTGCCGGAAAACCTGATGAAGATAAAGCGGCGCATCGCCAAGCTTACTTCCTCTCAGCCTTCTTTGACTGGGAAGGATACAGTTTTATGCTGGTTCGGACGTCGTATCCAACCTCTCTCCTTTCGTTCCCGGCTCCTTTGCGAATACAAAGGACCAGAAGATATCATGAGAGGAATGGATAAGGCTTATACCAAAAATGATTTTATAAAACGACTTCACCAACTGGTCGCCACCAGCGGTCAGATTGAAGAAAATCTGGCAATTTATCACGTGGAGAATTTGGCCCCTAAGGTATTTATACTTTCCTTGCTTCCAGTTTTCTTCAGATTAGCTTCTTTTTCTGACCTTCGACATAACGTGAGTTCTTTCCTAGTTCAATGAACTTGATGGAGCTGATCTTGCTTCCGACATCGAGCTTAGCGAATTACATGCTAGCTTTTATAATGATCGGAAACGTAAAAAACAGGCGACTTTCGGCAATACGGTGACTGTTGATGGAATTCCCATCGCCACATCCAGGTATTTTACTGGAGCCTCCCTAATCGTCATTCTCCTTTGGTTCTTCGAGATTTTTAACTCTCAGATATTCTTCTTTCAGTCTTGCCCCAACTCCTCTGAAGACAAAGAAGTTGAAGAAACATAAGACTACTATCAAAGAAGAGTCTTCTTCTGCGACCATGGGCCTGAGGGGGAGAACGGAAACACAGACGGGTGGAAATCTCCGGTCATCTGTTGGAAACGAACCCATCTCCAATTTGGATAGTAACATCCGGATAAAGGAAGAACCGTTCGACGACCTTGGATATATTCGTCCGGAGGCTAAAAAATTCTTCGCTCATGCCCCTCTAATTCGCCCTTGGCCACAAGGCGGATTAGTTGTTCGCAATGATATCATATTGCCCCCTCGCCAGGTCATACAAGATGGCCTTCATCACGTTGGGATTCTTTTCTCGGAATATGCCAAAGAATTCAACGAGACCTTGGCCGACTTGCGAGAAATGAGCCAGGTGATACTTCTAACCCCCAAGCATTAAGTTGAAAACCTGAATTCTTCTTAATGTTTCTTTGTATGCTTGTTCATACTTAAGCATTTGGCTTTCATTTCCGTGTTTCAGCATTCCGCAGATGCCATAAACTTGGAAGTTTTTAAGAAGCTTAATCTCAAGAATAGAGAAGTTAAAACCCTTCAATCTATTATTGAGTTAAAAAGCAACGAGCTGGAGTCATCTCAGCTACAATTATCGGAAACAACGGGTATTTATTCTCTGCAGTTTTTATCCAGATAAATTTTGCTCGAATTTTTATAAACTCGAAATGTTTTTCGTGCCCTCTAGCTGCTTTAGCTAAAGCCAAAGAATTAGCGGAGGACGCCATCAATGCATCTCGGCTCCGTGCCGAAAACTCGAGCCTTCGCAATGAGCTTATGAAGGTTCAAGAAGACCTGGAAGCCAGTAATCTGGCCCTTGGGATTGCTCAATCCAAGGCTTCTTTGCAAGCGGCGGAAGATAAATCTATTATCCATGATTTGGAAAGTATGCTATTCCCGCGCATGAAAGAAGGCACCGAAATTGACAAGGTTCTTGGTAAGTTAGTTCCTTTTACCAATTTCTCCATGTCTTATTTTCCGTGTTTTGTCGCCTAACCTTTTTTGGTTGCTTTTGTCATCAAAACAGGGAATATTCCAGGAATTTCTCGGATTGAGAAAATCCGAGCTGTTGGGGAGGTATGGAATGCAATCAGAAATGCAGGAATGCAATTGATTAACAAATTCCTTCCCACAAGTACTATAGAATTCTCGGAAGTTTACAAACTTCCGGGTGCCATCATGGAGGTTGCGGGATCGAAGGAATCCATCCTACGCTCCGCCGCACGAGGTGGTGCGCGCATGGCCCTAGGCCTTATGCGTCTACGTTATCCTGATGCGAAATCTTGGCGCGTGGCATCTGGTGTCCCTCAAGGGTATACGGAAAATCAGCGAACCGCCATCTTTGATGAAGTCAAAGGTCACGCCACCAAGATTGCTTCCATGGTTAACATTTCTATCACTTATCCAGAAGAAGAGGTTCCCGCAGCCCCCGAGGATGAAAGCAGCGAGGAAGACTCGGATGTTTGAAGGACTGCACTTGACCTGGATGGTGGATTTGTATAATAGGAGCACTATATTTACAATGTAATTCATATTGTAACGCTTCTATTTCGTTTGTCAAAACAAGAACTCCGCCTTTTGCAGGTTTGAATTATGAAATTCCTTGCAAGATTGTCGGGTTTAATTATTCCTTTATCTTCTAAATTCTCTGGCATATGTGTTTTAACTGTCTTTAGCGTTTTGAAAAAATGGCTCAGTAGTATTATGAAGCATCATGCTGAGTAACTGGATATAACTAATCAGTTCAAACTCAGAAACATGGATCATACTAAAGAATTTTTTTTACAAACTAGCTTCAGTGACCCAACACACATTCGATCAGATAATGCTTAGAGAATTTTAAGGAACTTTTTTGAAACTTGGGCACGCATGCACAATCCGAGTTTCCTTTAGCCATTAGCAGGCTGAAATCATTCAGTTTTTTAACGCCGAGCACGCAGGCACAATTCGGGTTAACATTGAGTATTTTGTAAGATCATTGGGAAATAGATAAGGTGGAATCATGCTTTGTACTATAGTGAACTTGTAAAAACATGGATATCAGAATTCCGACGACTTTATTTCATGATCTCAAAAGATGTTTACATAGACATTGAACTAAGTATAGAAGGGACGTAACTGCTGGATGCTCCAAGGCCTCTTTGTCTCTCCTAGCTCATCATCTATCTTTCTCTTTCTTTTGCGATTCGGCTTCTCGGGATCATCTTCCGTATCTCGAATGTCGACAAGATAGTACGATCCATTCTTCATGGCTTTACTTATGACAAATGGTCCTTCCCATACTGGGCTAATTTATGCTTCCTTTGCTGCACCAGCCTCAGCACTAGGTCACCTTCTTTAAAAGAACGATGCCTGATTTTTCGACTATGGTAACGTCGCAAACCTTGCTGGTAAATGGCGGATCTTTGAAGCACAAGCTCTCGTTCCTCTTCTAGGAGATCAACGGCATCCTGTCGTGATTCTTCGGCATCTGATTCGTCGAAATCTTGCACTCTTGGACTATCATGGATCATGTCTGTTGGGAGAATAGCTTCCGCGCCGTAAACTAGGAAGAACGGAGTTTGCCCAGTCGACCTATTTGGCGTCGTTAGAATACTCCAAATCACGGAAGGTAGCTCTTCTACCCATGCTCCGGCCGCTCTGTGAAGAGGAGTTTCGAGTCTTGGGCGTATTCCTTGCAGGATTGAGCTATTCATTCGCTCAACCTGTCCATTGGATTGCGGGTGTGCCACAGATGCTAGATCTAGGCGAATTCCCGTTTGTCGGCAATATCTTACCAACTCTCCGATGGAGAAATTTGTCCCGTTGTCGGTTATTATGCTGTGTGGAACACCGTATCTCATCACCAAGTCGATGATGAAATTTCTAGCGGTTGTACCATCCAGCTTTTTGATGGGTTTGGCCTCCACCCATTTGGTGTACTTATCCACTGCTACTAGCAAATGAGTAAGTCTGCCTCTTGCAGTTTTGAACGGTCCCATCATATCTAGCCCCCAGACCGCAAACGGCCACGTAATGGGGATAGTTTTAAGCGCTTGGGCCGGCAAATTAGTCTGTTTGGCGTAGTATTGACACCCTGCACATGTATTAACTATGTGCTCAGCGTCTGTCTTGGCTGTTAGCCAGAAAAACCCCGCTCGGAATGCTTTCTTAACTATGCTTTTTGATTGAGCATGATGTCCGCAATCTCCGGCATGGATTTCTTCCAGTATTTCTCTTCCTTCTTCTGGTGAGATACATCGCAGAAAGATTCCGGAAGTACTGCGTTTATACAGGCAGTTATCAATTACCGTGTATCCTTTGCATCGACGCTGTATTTGTCTTTTCAAGACTTCATCTGCTTCTTCCGGGTACTTCTGATTAACTAAGAAGTTTAAATATGGAATCGTCCAATCTGGTTTAACGAGCATAATTTCAATGGATTCGGAAGCCAGAGGATAATCAACATCTCCACCTTTTATGGATGGCTCATGCAAGTGCTGAACAAATACCCCTGGTGGTAGAGTTTTTACCCTTTCTGATCCCATGCGGGCTAATGCATCCGCGTTCCATTTTTCCTCCCTTTTGATGTGGAGTACCTCGAACCCAAAGAAACAAATGGCGAATTCGTCCACTGTTCTTCTGTATTCGGCCATTATAGGGCTTTTTGCGTCCCAAGTTTGGTTAACCTGATGCTGTACCAAATCCGAGTCTCCATAGCACAAGATGCGCTTTACTCCTATTTCCTTTGCAATATGCAAGCCATAAAGCAGAGCTTCGTATTCTGCCACGTTATTACTGGTGTTGAAGTGTATTTGCAATACGTATTCCATTGTATCGCCTTTTGGGGATTTTAAGACTTCCTTTTTTGTCAGAACGAGGGGTTTTCTTAGCAAGTATCAGTGATTCGATATTACCTCCTTTTGCTCTGATGTCGTCTTCGGCTGCAGCATGTTCGTTGGCGGTTGTAAGCATAGATCTGAGATCTTTGTGCTGTTTGGAACCAACCATGAACGGTACAAGTCCGGGTTTTAGGCCATTGACGAAAGCATGCATTGCTTGTACGTCAGTTACTCCAGAACAACTATTCTTCATTGCCGTCCATCTGGAGATGAAATCCACGTATGGTTCATCCTTGAATTCGGTGCAACGGTTAAGCTGGTTGATGCTGTTCGGGCGCTTGTATGTTCCCCGGAAATGCTGAGTAAATACTCTAGCCATATCATCCCAGCTGTCGACAGTTCTTGATGGTAATCCATTGATCCAATCTCTGGCTCCGTCCAGTAACATTAGGGGAAGAAACTTGACAGCTTCCAGGTCTGTCCCATTGTTGATCTGGACGGCTGTATAGTAGTCTGAGAGCCAGGTGTCCGGGTTTGTGCTGCCGGTATATTTTTGGTAGGTTGGACCAACTTTGGCGAAGTCAGAATGCAGGGTTATTCTTCGGATCCTGTCGGTGAAACACTTAGGACCAAAGTATAGGTCATCCTTTTCCGCTCTATCAATATGTGCGGAATATCTTCCGGCTGAATGGACAGAAGCGGATCTACTCCTTTCTTTTCCATTGTTGCGCGGACGCGCTTTTCCGGGATTGTACCTATCTCTTCCATGATCACGTCCTTTTGGATTAGGCGGGGTCCTGTTCCTGTGCCTTTCTTTATCCTTAGGGGGTGTCCGGGATCTCTCACTCCTGTGAGGTATATCGTATCTTCCGGCTTTCTCAGCTGGGTTTCTCGGAGGTGGCATTGTTTTGCCGTCATTCCGGTATTTTTCTTCCCGATCGTGGGGTTTAAGTCCACCTTTCGGGGGATGGGATCCGGTTCGGGACGCTTCATCCCTATTGTCGGGGTTTTTCTTGTCTTTTCTCGGATCCTCTTTTTTATCCTTTGAATTGTCTGAATCTCCAGGTTCCTCTGGTCCAGGTGCTCCAGCGGCGCAAGTAGCTGTTTTGCATAGGGCGGAGTTATCATGCAGTCTTCCTGATCGCTCTTGGGCCCGCTGTTGTTGTTGCAATGCTTTTCCTAGGAAAGCATACACCCCTTGAAGTTTTTCACCGTTGGAGTACAGATCATTGTTCAGGATGGCGAACGCTGCTTCCGCGTTTTCTGCTGCGGTTTTATAAATTGGTTCGCCTCTGGCATCTTTACCGTTTACCTGCTTTTGCCAAGATGGGTTGTGAAACCTTTCTTTTGGTGGCAGTACTTCCGGTCTTACGATTCCGGGTAACCTTGTAGGTTTAATGCCAGATCTATTCTTTCTCTCGTACTCCTCTATTTCTTTCTTCATGAGCTTAATGTCATCCTGGGTTTTTTGGAGGTGTTGCCGAGATCTGAGTAGATGTTGTTGTTGCCTTTGGAAAGCTTGCCTCCTGGCTTCCATCATCTCAGGGGGTTCATTTGCTCCCACTGGCGTTTGCAACAGCTCTTGCTCTTCCTGTTCCGTCATTGGCGGAACAAGGATTTCTTTGATTTTGTTCTCCGCAGTCTTTGTTCCGCTAGCATCTCCTACTTCCATGTTTTCATCAGCTTGATCAGCTGATTTTTTCTTCCGGATTTTGTATTGGAGTTTCTTAGCAGCACGATGCTTTTTCTTGGAAGAGGGAGGCTTTTTGGCAGGCTCATCCTCTGTCAATTCCTTAACATTGGGAAATACCGGAGAAGTTTCTCCGTCTTCTCTCTCTTCCTCTAGCGGAGGGGTTTTAGGGCTTTCCTGGCTGCCGGCATCCGTGGTATCAGCCGGGTTCGCCATTAGCACTTCATGGAATCCCTCTTGAAAAGATGTAACTTTCCTTTCGAAGGCGTCCGCGTCTTCGTCTTCGGAATCAAAATCCTATGATCTGGTTTCCGACTCTAATCTTGCCTCAATGGCTGCTAGTACGGATTCTGCTTCCGAGTTCATCGTCTCGTTGACGGATGTCGGACCTTCCGCCAGTATGACGGGTGCCGGATCTTCCGTCTCTGTGACGGGTGTGTTTTTGTCTGCCTCTTGCACGGGATTTACGTCATCCGTGTTTTCGGCGACTTCGGACTGCACCATGCCGATAAAGTGCGTGTCACTTTTTTGTCGGCGATCTGAGCAGAATCCGGTATCATAGTCATCCTCGACTGGGTATAGGGCGGGTGGGATAAATTTGCTTCCACCGCAAAACCCCATTGCTTCTGCAGTTAGTCCGATAAAGATGTTAGCAGATCCTATCGGTAACACGCAGGCACTTACCAGGTGGTTTTGCGCCGGTATGTAGGATCCGTTGTCGAGGAAGCGTCCGACATCATCGTTGAATTCCAAGCTTCCGACAGTGATTGATCTTCCGATTCCGCCAAGTATCCCAGATCGGAATTTCACGCCTGACGTCGTTTGCCCCACGGTGGGCGCCAACTGTCGAGACATCGTAGTAGTTTTCATAGACGGGGGTGCCATGAAACTACGGTAGAGACGTGGGGTAACGGGATCGCGTGGTAGACAGTAAACACAAGATTTACCCAGGTTCGGTACGTCGCGACAGACGACGTGCCTACTCCTGCACTTCTCACTAATCAGGGCTAAAGCATGGAAACAGGATTACAATGTGAGGTTTTGGATCTAGCTACTCGCAGAGGATCAACTTCTCGGCGAGTTGGCCTATATCTTCCCTGTTATTCGTTGGTTTGTTTATCTCCCGTCCGGCTTTATATAATAGCCGGATTAGGGCTTACAGAATAGGAAACCTAGAAGACTACGGTAGCTATAACTTGGAAAGTAAGGAATCCGTCTTCTCCTCCAAGCCAGATCACACGGGCCGTGATCCGGGTTCTTCTAGAATCCGGCTTCTGTGCGTCAAGTTACTGGGCCGCCCAATGGACCATAGCCCACTACCACTTGGGCCACCCTGGTAACCAGGCACTTTGATTACCATCTTATATACCCCTATACGGTATATATCCGACACTTTCCCTTGGGCGTTGCTGATCTTGAAGGCAATCTCGTTAGTCGTCAGGGCACTCTGCTCCAACATAATCCGGCAATGATGGCTCCTAAGATTGCAGGGTGTTGTATTGAGGTGAACTTTGAACCATTTATTTATAATTGTAGGATGTCCACTTGCTTGAATTGTGGAATCTTGCAGTTTCACGATGTCAAGTGGTTTCTTGACGGTCTTTGGTTATTAGATATAGGTTCTTACACTAAAGAAAGATATTTCATTTATCATGTGTTCCCCTGCAGCCAATGGAAATTTATGTTGATGATGAGGCGAAGTTGACCCTTCATGGTCTTGTACAGGTACCTTTTCTGGCTGTACCCTGTCTGTTGTCCAATTATTTTGTCAGTTCTTTCCCTGTGCTATTTGTGATTATATTATTTCTTTCCAGCACTACATAAAGTTGACCGAGGCAGAGAAGAACCGGAAATTAAACAATCTCTTGGATGCTCTTGATTTCAACCAAGTTGTGATATTTGTGAAGAGCGTTAGCAGGGCAGCATAGCTGAACAAGTTGCTATGTGAATGCAACTTCCCCGCTATCTGCATCCATTCTGGCATGACCGAGGAAGAAAGGTATCTGGCATCCATTCTGGCATTCACTTTATCCATTACCAGTTGCTGCATAACAGTAGTCCGGTTCTAGCTCAAATCATGTGTATTTTATCTTGGACTTGACGATTTTGTTAGTCTTGCTGTGCTCTGTTCTATGTTTTTTGTTGTATGTTGTATGTGACACTTTCTCTAGTTATATGTTCTATACTTATATTGGGGTTAATAGCATGTCCACTGTACTAGTTAGTTAGCATTTGACTGCACCAATGTTGTAAACATTTCCATGCTTGAAGGTATCTGAAAATAGTTATCCTTCTTTTTTTGGTGCTGTGTATGTTGGACACATGTTTCGTGAATCATTTCCATCTTAGATGATAATAAACCTGGTGCAGTGTTGTCTTCTGAGTTCTTTCAGTTGCTGTATGTCCATATTTTACCCTGTAGATGTTGTTCATCTGTTGTGATTAATAAAGTTTGTATTTCTGGCCTCCACCTCAACTGAACTATGTGGCATTTGGTTGGACCAATTGTTTGAACATTTTCATACTTTATTTGTGTATCTTTCTCCGTGCCCAGTAAAAACACCTGACCTTTTTGTGTTGTGGACTGCTATTATTATTTGCATATAACACATGGTGCTATTGCAGTCTGACCCGATACAAGAACTTCAAGGAAGGACACAAGAGCATCCTAGTGGCCACGGACCTGGTGGGCAGAGGAATTGACATTGAGCGTGTCAACATTGTCATAAATAACGACATGCCTGATTCAGCGGATACGTACCTGCATAGGGTAATCATACCATTCTACTGGAAACGCGTGTTGACCTGCTGCTTGTTGTGATGTGTAGTGACTAATAGCTGGCTGGTCAATTCAGGTTGGAAGGGCTGGGCGTTTTGGCACCAAGGGGCTTGCAATCACCTTTGTTTCCTCGGCCTCGGACTCTGACGTCCTTAACCAGGTATGTGTTACTTTTCATATCCTAGTTTCTGGTTTTTTTTTGTTTGATTTGTGACGAAGAGTGGTTTGCCGAAACAACTGTGCTCATGTTTTGTGTATGTCTTAAGGTGCAAGAGAGGTTCGAGGTGGACATCAAGGGGCTGCCAGAGCAGATCGACACTTAGACATACAGTGAGTTTTTTTTTCTCGTTAATCTTTTGCAAGTGTTTGTAACCTGTAAATTCTATGGACTGTGGTATAAATCCATCAGTACAATACATGTGTTGTGCCTGGAAAGGAATCAGATGACTGAAGAGTTTCTTTCTTGATATCTATTTGAGTAGGATTTTTTGATGTTTACAGTTGTTTGTACTCCTGATTGCAGCTTGAGAAGAATGCGCCTTGATTCCAATGATGCTGTAGCTCTTTAGAAGATGAACTATAACGAGAAGACTGTTTCATGGTTGGTCGTGCAGGTGGATCCCTGATGGATCCCAAATCTCTTCTTTGCTTGCACCTCTTACTGTGATATTAGGCTACACTCTTCAAGCTTGCTTATTCTAAGATGCAGTAATCCTCCCGAGAAGGAGTATAATTTTTCCGAGTATAATTCCTACAATATTTTCTTGAAATTTTCTCAACTTCTATTCCTGGAATATTCCTATTCCTGAGAAATCTTGTAGTGCTCGTACTCTAATGTAGTACTCATGGAGTATATTCCTTGCAATGTATTCTTCCCTATCTCTCTCTCTTTGTCGAAGAAAGAAATTTACTTATTGTTTATTTCTTGCTTGTTGTAGCAAAAATGTGACTAATTGTTTGGTTGCTGCTCTAGTGTCTCTTGTGTTGTTGGAGTATCTTTTTTCTTGCTCCAGGAGATGTTGGCCAAGATCGGGTGAGAACTGTTGTTGTTGCTGAAATTTAGTCTGGGTGATCTTGTGCATGACCGAGTGATCTTCTAAACTGAGTGATACTTCTGGAACTGTGCAGGGTCTGACAGAGGCGACATCGGATTTATGACTACCTTGTGCTATCTGGGACAGGAGTGATGGGGAAGATCGGAGACAGCACCAAGATCTGGACAAGGCAGCACAAGGACAAGGATCTCTACCATCGCGAGTACTGGGCTGACACCACGAGGATCTGGGCTTGGGAGATCTAGGCGATTTCTAGGTAGGTGCAGTCCTTGAAGATTGTTGTAGGCGTTCATGATGATGGAGGTGGTGCCATGATCGCCGCCTGAACCCCACAGCGAGATCACTTGAAGATGTCCATGGCAATCAAATGGCTGAGATCGCCGCCGCCGGATCACTTGAAGATCTTGGCGATCTGGCCTGCGCGAGGCGAGGAAGTCTTTGGCGATCTGGCCTGAGCGAGGCAAGGCGATGGTGCTGGGTGAGGCGAGGAAGAAGATCGAGATTTCAATTTTTTTCCCCCGCGTTTTGCTGTACGACTGCCGGATGGCATCAGTTGTAAATGAAACGTTCAGGTGGGGGCAAACATGTCAAATTAGCGATTTGGAGGGGTTGTCGGAATTCTGTTAAACGTCTTACTTTTCGGTACAGAGGGAGTACTTCGTATAAATGAATTTGCATATATGTATGTCGCGATTTGATTCAAGTTGATGGTATTCATGGTGATGCTAGTTTCTGGAAATTCTGGACTGTCGTACGGTATTTGTGTATCTATATACCTGTATATGTGTATTCTGAAATGTGCAGTAATTGTGCAAAATTTAAAATTCGAAAATGTTATAGGAGGCGCATTTTGATGCATATGCGAGGCGTATTTCAAAATGCGCCTCCTATATGTTATAGGAGGCGCATTTCAGAATGCGCCTCATATACCTGCATATAGGAGGCGCATTTGAAATGCGCCTCCTATATGCAGGTATAGGAGGCGCATTTTGAAATGCGCCTCCTATAACCCAAATACGCGAGGCTTGGCGCTGGAGGCGCATTCCATATGCGCCTCGCATAACAAAAAAATGCGCCTCCTATAATCTTTTCTGTAGTAGTGAATCCATAGGTTATTAGGGAAAGGTTAGTTTTTTTTTCCAGCCTCTCTCCAGGCGCGACGACGCCCTGGTCGCGGCGGCGGCCATGGTGGCGGGCTGGCCGCGATCGGCGTGTCCCGGACCTTGCCGGCGCGACCGTGCTCGGTGGAGGCTGGACTTGCGGCACCCCTACCTCCTCTCCCTTGGGTGCAAGTGGGGGCTTCCCCTTCGGATCCCGGATTTGAGGTCGGTGGCGGCGTTCTGGTCGATGGATTGGTGGCGGCGGTCGTCTTCTTCGTCGAAGATGGGTTGCGTTCGGCGGACCTCCGGATGCATCTCCGGGGGAAACCTCAGATCCCATCGGGGTCGAGCGATGGCGGCGTCCCAGCGTCGTTTCCCCTCTTGCGGGCATCGCTTTGGAGTCTTCACCGGATGGAGGGACCAGCGGGGCCGAGGTCGTGGCAGCCTCGATTTTCAGGGTCATCGGACCTATGGATCGGGATCGGCAACGGCTTGCGGCGGGGAGGAGGTCGCTGTCGGCAGCTGATGCTGCGTGGCAGCGTGGTTGCTTGCAGTTGGTCTAGAGGCGGCGCGCTGGCCGCAAATTGCTCGCTGCGGTGTCGTCGACACCGCAGGAGTTTGGAGATGGGGCGGCGGCCCGGCTTCTTCGACGGTGGTGGTATTCGTGGTCATGTGGATGACGCGAGGGCTGATCTTTGATATGGTGATAGTCTCTGGCTTCGTATGTCACAGTCGATGGCGGTATGGGATGTTCTCTTCTGTGGTTGCAGAGTTCTGAGGCTGGCGGCGGTATGGAACGCCCCCTCCATTTCGAGACAGGGTTCTATTCGATGCAGCAGGTGCTACGCACGACGACTTCAGAGGATCTGTCAAGTCATGCCTGGCCAGCGGTGGCAATATGCCTGATCCTGGCAGGTGCTATGCACGACGTTTCTCCGCGGTGTCAAGTCATGCCTGCTGTTGTTCGATAGAAGGTGGTGTGACAACAGCTAGAGGCTGAGCGGTATGGGACGTCATCAGCCTCAAGTTTCTCCTCCAGGGGTATCTGGCTATTCGTTGGCCGGAGAGATGGTGATGGTAGAAGATTTGGTGTCGAGTTTACACACTTCGGTGGAAACATCTCGGGCGAAGTTGACACGCGCTTGCGTCGTTACCTTGCTGAAGGTGATGGTTCGAAGCTTGACTTTAGGGATGAAAATCCCGAGTTCGGTCTTTGATCGAACCCGCCATCATCGGCGCACGCGTGGCTTTTCCTTCTTGAAGGCTTCGTCTAGAAGTTGTGTATGTCTTTACTTTTATCTTTTGCCATTAGTTTAGAGGTAGTCTGGTGGAGGTGTTGTTGCGAGGCATGCGGCCTCAAGTTTGTTTACTTTGTACTTCTTTATATTAATGAAAAACCGGTTGTGTGCATCAATTTGATGCAGAGGCCGGGACAGTGTTCCCGTTTCAAAAAAAAGGGAAAGGTTAGGTGAGGGGCTGTTTTTTGTGGCTATGATGTTTTAAGTTGTATAGTTTACATTAAAATTGGAGACATGCATGTCGTCACCAGAAATCAATTATTACGTCACGGCAGTGCAATCCGACGGGGTCAGAGTCGGTGACAACAACTGTCGAAGGCAAGAGGAACACGATTGTGCGTATTGTATTTGCTACGAGTGATGGTGAAGTAATAGTATACTACTTCTTTAAATTCTGCAACACGCTTTGATGTCGTTGACTTGCGCCATCGGTCGGGGTCTATATGTGTTGTCTACATCCAGCCTGGCCGAGAAAGTTGTAGCTAGGGGCGTGTCTGGAGAGTATTTAGCATAAAACCACCACTTTGGTGCAGAAATTTCGAAAAAACACCACTTTAGTGTGGGATTGCAAAAAACCACCACTTCAGTGTAAACATGTTTCAAATAGCACTAAATCCCGATTGAAACTGAACTAACACCGTTTCCGACAGTTGGGGCCCACCTTTTTTATGACGTGGCCTCGCTCGAACATGTCTGTTAGTTGCCTGTTACGGTAGTGCGTTAGACCAAGCGGGCGTGCGGGCTGGTGGTCGACTCATCTCACTCTCCCCCCACTCTCCGACCTGGAGCTCGACTCCGTTGTCGCCGTTCCGCCGCCACCGAGACATCACCGGGACCGAGCGCCGCCGCAATGCCAAGCTGGGACGACGACTTGGTGCCCCCATTTGTGCTAGCGGTGAGTTCCCCGTTTCTAGGGTTAGGGTTTGGAGTTGGGATTTTTTGGAACCCGTCGATTTGGTCTGTAATTTGCGAGATGTTTTGAAATTGTTGTTTGGATAGAACGTGGTGGACATGGATTTTGCCCCCGCAATATGTGATGATCCAGAATTCCACGGTTTGGTTGTGGACTCATCTCTTCTCTGCCGCTTGCACAATTTGAAGCCGTAGAAGTGCGTGGCATTTGGTGGGACTGACACTGGCAGGCGTTTCTACATGTGCTCAGTGCGTAATGTGAGTGCTTAGTGTTCATAGCTATATTTTTTAATTAATTTCTATTCACTGTTGTGAGTTTACACTTAAGATGTATAGCACTGCAATGTACTTATTTTTATGTCGATAGTTCATAGAAAAATAACAGCAGTGGATAGTTGGACAGCTGTTTGCAGAAGCTGTTTGTAATAGTTATATTAATTTCTGTTACCTGTTGTGAATTTACAGTTAAGACATAAATCACTGCAGTTATTTTTTATGTAGATAGTTAGTTCATAGAAAAATAACAGCAATGTGGATAGTGAACTTATATTAATTGTATATTAGTTGTTTGTAGTAGCATCATATAGTTGCAGTTGTTGCTTTATTTAGATAGTTGCTTGTAGTAGCTGTTTCATTTGGTTTTTTGTTGCTATGTTTTTTGACTATTTATTTTTGCTGATTTGAAAAGATAGTTGCACTATATGCTTTATTCTAGATAGTTAAGTAGGTGCTTCATTTACATATTTTTAATCATAGATGTGTTTTCTGAATATATTGTTGCACTAGCAGTAGTTGTTTGCTTTGTTTTCTCAATATATGTGTAATTTTTCTTAGTTACCTTGGTGTTGTAGGAAGTGGAAAATTGTGGGTTTGTTGCTTGGTTAGATGGAGAGGAGTGGCCACTAGCTTTGAAGAATGCTCTTGCTAAAGTATGTGGCATGTATGATGATGCCAACAGTGCTAGGATAGATGAGAAGATCTTGCATGGGCAGATGATTGGGAAACTATCTGATGAGAAGAAAAGGGTTGAAAAGGACTACAATTCTCTCTGTGTTGATGTGAAGAAGTTCATGATTGATACAGAGAATAGGATGCTTCAGGACAACTACAAGAAAATAATGGAAAATAATGGGGAGTCTTTGGAGGAGTTGAAAAAGGAAGTGGAAGTGCTGAAGAAAGAAATTCTTCAGTTGAAGAATATTCAGAGAAGTCAAGCATGTGTGATGAAGGGAAAGGAGAAGACTTGGGGTGAAGAAAAAGATGCTCTAAAGGAAGAGAAGAAAAAAGGCTGGAGTACATGCTTTTTGACCTTCCAAAAGTGAGTGAGAGTAACAAGGACAAGTTGAAGAGAATCAAGGCAATATGTGAGAAGTGATGTTTTAGAAATTAGCTGGATGGTACCGTGTACTCTAGTGATATTTAAGAAATCATGTGAACTTGTTAGTTGAACTATTGGTGTTTCTGTAATGTTTGAACCCATGTTTCTGTTAGGGTCATTTGAACTATGTTTCTAAACTGCATATTTGAACCCATGTTTCTATCATCCAGCTTTAACTAAGTAATTTGAACTATGTTTCTGTCATTGTCATTGTTGTTTGAACTATGTTTGTGTAATGCTTGTATATAATTTTAATTTTTTTGAGGTCCTGTATAAATTTCTAATATTTTTTTGAGAGTTGTATAAGTGAACCATTAGGATTAAAGAACTTATAAGTGAACCATTAGGATTTTTGAGGTCTTGCATGAATTTGTAAGTGAACCCTAAATGGTGAGTAAAAGGGTTAGAAAATGGTTGTCGAGAACCCCGATGATCCTCGACAACCCTAAATGGTAGAGTAAAAGGGTTAGAAAATTGTTGTCAAGGACCCCGATGATCCTCGACAACCCTAAATGGTAGAGTAAAAGGGTTATGAAATTGTTGTCGAGGACCCCGATGATCCTCGGCAACCCTAAATGGTAGAGTAAAAGGGTTAGAAAATTGTTGTCGAGGACCCCGATGATCCTCGACAACCCTAAATGGTTGAATAAAAGTTAGAAAATGGTTGAATATAAGTTAGAAAATGGATCATATATAGATGATCAGACATGATAGATGATCATATGGCCAAATAAACTAAGCAACCATAGATTTACAAACAGAGACTCAAACATATTGCTGAATTTGTTTACAAACATAGTCTCAAAACATACGAACCACTAGCTAATGAACCATGTTGACCAAAGCATCATTTATTCTGGAGTTTATTACAGGTTCCATCACAGAAATCACAGAAACCATACAAACCACATCTTTATACTGTCTTGCTCAAAATATAACAGGTTTCATCACAGAAATCACAAGCAAATGAACCACATCCTGCTCATGGTTGTGTTCCTGCCTTTTTGTATGAGGTTGCCTTGCCCGTACTTAGGTAACTCTGCTTTCTGCCGGTTTTTTTGCTGGTCCTGGAGCTTACTCTCCTAATTGCAGACCCAGTAGCACCAGCATTAGAAGCAGCTGCACTTCTAGGTGCAGTAAATGGTCTTGTCACTACTGGTTTTGGAGCTGGAGAATGCACTTTTTCCTGTAGAAGCAGTTGGGGAAGATGATGGAACAGGAGGTGCACTCCTAGAAGCAGTTGGAGCAGATGATGGAACCGGAGTTGGAGCTGGAGGTGGCTTAGGTATAGAAGCAGTAGTAGGTGTTCTGGGCAACCCTTCGGCATCACTTTGAGCTATAGGTGCATTTTCTGTAGAAGTGTTGTGCGCAAACCTTGGCTGTTAACAACAATAGTACAGAGTTAGTCAAACCTATGGACTACTTGCAACATGTGACTATATCTAGAAGATATTCATACAATTACTTGGTGCTTGTCTTTCCTAAGCTGCAGTTCTGGCCTCAGTCTTTCATGACAGTAGTCAAACCTACGGCCTACTTGCTTGCAGTTACCACAAGTGATGCTGGCCATCCTAAAACTATCCCTAGGTTTAGGAGGCTCAAATTCCCCTCTTCTTCTAACAGTTTGTTTTCTGCCAGCTGCAATTTTGAAGACAGGTGGATCAATATTAGCAGTATGTATTTTAGGCAAATCATCAGGACCAGGGACAAGGTAGATGACATTTTTGAAAGCCTCTTTGTACATCGGTTTTTTTTTAAAAGGCATGGACATAGTCCTCAGCCTGCTGCTTTATCTTGCTTACAGAGATAACATGATTGCAAGGTATGTCTGTTACATCCCACACCCTGCATCCACATGTTCTAGCTCTCAAATCCACTGCATGTTTGTCAGGCCCATTGGTGCTAACTTGCCACAACCCCAAATCAGCATTCTTTGCCTTGCATGATCTAGCATATTTTTTTGCCTCTTCCAATTCTCAGAGTAAAAGGGTGTGATTTCTCATCTTGTGTACTCTGCTTTCTATCTTGTTCCACTCTATTTTACCATTAGCTTATCTTTTATACCATAAATCATTGTCTAGATGGGCTTGTTCCTGACATCTAGAATCAGTTTGTTGAACACTTCACTGAGGTTGTTCACAACAAGATCTGTCTTGCAATTAGTGTCAAAGGCATGTCTAGCACAGGCTTCTACTGGAATTTGCATCATCCAGTTGTATGAGGCCTCACAGTCAACTCTGAGAGCTTCCATTGTTTTATCAAAACCACTCTTAGTGTAGGCATAACTTGCACCAAACACATGCTTCTTGAGTTCTTCTCCTTTAAAACCATCCTTCTGGAAATTAGCATATATATGCCTCACACAGTATCTACTTGGAGAGTTGGGGAACACCTTAGCTATGGCTTTCAACAAACCCTACACCAATATTTGTAGCATAAGTCACTAATGGCTTGCAAAGTAAGTTAAACTAGACATTAATAAGTTGTAGAATTCATCACTAACCTTTTGCCTATCTGATATAATGGTGTAATTACCAAATTTGCCAGACTAACCAATGCAATATCTCAGCTGGGTTAGAAACCACATCGAGCTAGATGTGTCCTCATGATCAACTGCTCCAAAAGCTATGGGAAAAATGTTATTATTCCCATCTCTTCTAGTTGCAGCAAGGATTTGTTGTCTAGTAGCTAATTTTATGAAGCAACCATCCACACCTACAACATTTAATATATAATAAATAAAACCCTTATAGCCTACAAAGCAATCTATAACAAATAAAACCCTTATAGCCTACAAATCAAAACTATAATAAATAAAACCCTTAAGTAATCTATAATAAATAAAACCCTTATAGCCAAAGCAACATTATTTATACTTACCTATAAATGGTCTGCATCCATTAAAAAATCCTTCTTTAGAAGACTTTAGACAAATAAAAAGCCCATGGAATCTTGGATTAGTACTTGGATGAGTTAACACCTCCTTGGTAGTAACAACACATCTACTGCCTCGATTTGGGTCCAATACTGCTTGCAAATAATTTCTTAGCCTTTTGTACTGTTTCTGGTGATCACCAATGACGGCCTGAAATACCTTTTTCCTAGCTCTGTAAGCCTTGGTCCTAGGCACCTCAATTCCAAACTTTTGCTTGGCATTGTCAATCAATGTGTCCACTATGGTCTTGGGATTTGCTCTCAGGGATTGCTTAGACTGAAAAGCCAACCATTCAATACTCACCTTGGTGTTCTCTCCAAGGGGAATGCAAGTGTGCATGCCTTCCATTTTTTTGATGCAAAATGTTTTCTCATGTGCACTTTTGGAGGCAGCCATGAAAATGGATATTTAGGTTTACTACATTGCACAATTATCCTGTCACTACAGTTTCTATGGTACTGAAAACCCCTTAGTTGAGCAATGTGGTAATTCCTAAGAGCCACTCTAAATTGATAAACATTTTTAAAACACATCTTTCTGCACAACTGCTGCTCTACATGTGCCCTACTAGGATCATACCATTGTCTCTTCTTGGTAGGAAACAACCTCCTCTCCTATCAAGTAGGCAAAACAAATGGTTCTACAAATCCATCATCATCACTGGCACACACCTCATCTGCAATAAAATCATCTTCCCACACCTTCTCATCCTCTGACTCCTCCTCTTCTGAATATATTTCTTCCACATCAGTGTCCCCTTCAATGCGGAGGCCAGGATCTGCTTTTTGCTTCTTCAGTTCCCTGAGTTTCTCCTTAATGTCTTCATCTTCAGAACATAATTTCCTCTTCCCCTTGATTTTATTAGCCAATGCAATCTCCTCTGGAACAATGGTGTCCTCCTCACCAGGTATGTTGGGCAGAAATGGAGCATCATCACGATAACATTCTACAACATCTACAGCAGTAACATCAATGGGTTGGCCAGAACTGACATTCTCCCTGGAATTAACATTGGAACTTTGGTGTGTTCCATAACATATGGACTCTGAGTAGTCAACAGCAACAGGAAATAGTCCTATGTCCTCACCAATATACATGAATTCTTCTTCTTGATCCTTGTTCAAACCTGGAGGTAATGATGATTTATATTTCATGACTGTCAATGTCACCATCTTCTGTTCCTCATATAAATCTAACATCTTTTCCAAGCTTGACAAGCTATAAAGAGCCTCCATTCCTTCTAACCCCTTTCCTATTTCTGACACAAAATATAATGTATCCAGATAATCATACCCATGGCCTTAAATTTGAGAGATCAGGTTTTGTATAGTGATATCAGATTTGCACAAACTGACATCCAAACTCTCTCCACTAGGAAAACTAAAATAGATGTGCCACATTTCATCATCCAAGCTGTAAAATAAATTAAGCTTTCTATTAATTCGGCTGAAACTGAAGCAACATATGTGCAGGTATTATTCAGTTATAGTAAATTGCTTGTAACTACAAATCTTTCACAAATATAGCAGTACAAAATGGAGAACAGAGGGAGATTACTAAATATAAACTAAATTGGAATAATCCTATACCTAAATCCAATTATACATAACAAGATCAGGACAAAAATTAATTGAAGAACACAAAAGAAGATCCAAGGCGTCGGAGCTTACTTCATGGCAGCATATGGAGATGTAGCCTATGATGGAATAAGCGTCATCGACGGCGCCGCCGCCGCCACCGCCGCTGAATGCCCAAGCAACAGCGCCCCTACGCGTCGGCCCTGCTTGCTGCTCCCTCGAGTGTGGTACAGAAAGATCGACGCCGCCGTATGGAGATGTGGCCTGTGATGGAATCACGGCCATCGACGGCGTCGCCACCTCCGCCACTGAATGACCTGGCGCCGCCCTGTTGGGACTCCCTCCATGCGGGCCACGTAGCTCTCCGCCGCAACCTGGGTCACCGCCGGCTGGGGTACCAGCCGCCATTGCTACACAGGGGTAGAGTAGCGAGCGAGTGGTGGGGAGGGAATGGAAAACCTAGACGGGCGAGGCGCACTGCCGTAACGGGCAACGAACGGACATGTCCGAGCGAGGACACGTCATAAAAAAGGTGGGCCCCAACTGTCGGAATCGGTGTTAATTCAGTTTCAATCGGGATTTGGTGCTATTTGAAACAGATTAGCACTCAAGTGGTGGTTTTTTGCAATCCCACACTAAAGTGGTGGTTTTTCGAAATTTCTGCATCAAAGTGGTGGTTTTATGCTAAATACTCCGTGACTGGAGAAGCAAACGAATGGCTAGATCACGGTCAAAGCTTGATGGATGGATCGATCATGCATGGACTCGTCACTCAAGGGCATTATACCTGGCATCTAAAACGTGCTTATTTTATAATCGTACTAGCATGTTTTTTTTTAATGTTAGTCGGAGAATTGCTAAATTCATTTATTAGAAAGGAGAGTAACACGAGAGAACCAAAAAAGAAAGCGAGAAAACGTCACCGGCGACGGCGAGACACACCTCAACCGGGATCAAAAGGGGATGGAGGCACCAGCCATGTTCCAAAGTGTGGCCTCACCACTAATTCTAACTACAAGTGTCGTCTTAAAAAATTCTCCATTACGCTCCTTCAAAATCTCCCAATAAGCGAGCGGCAGTGCGGGAGATACGAGTGGGTGCCTTTGCGATTGTGCGGTACTATGTTAGACATGCAATTTTGGATCCAATCCCGCACAGATGTGACCGAAGAGGTGTCTCCACGTTGCGCCGACATAGTGGGCAAAAATAATCATTCTCCCGTCCCGTTCGTAATAGGGGTCAGCTGTAAGAATCCGGTCTGCGCTTGCGCCGGAGCCCATTCTTCCCAAATGAACTGCCGAGACACCTGGACTTCTAACGAGGCCTGGTGAACGGACGGCCTACTAACAGAAACCACACTATTCGTGCCGAGAGCGGCCGAACCGCACGGCTGCACTCCAAGTGTTCGTGAAATCGACTCACCGGCGCGACGACGCGGGCTCGCCTGCGGAACGGACGTGGGAGCAGGCCCATGGAGGAGACAATAAGAGAGTCCAGCCATGAATGACTGTGGTGAGCCGGCAACCGCTCCCAGCTCTGCCCGCCGGTGTTTCCTCGGCATTGCCATCAGCATCGGTGAGGATATTTAGCGCCACGTGGTTCCGTGGCAGCGGCGAGGGTCGTGATACTCGTCGGTCAGGAGCTCGGGTCTCTTGGGCCGGTTAGTCAAATAGAGCTCATGCCAAGGAATCGCCGTACGGTGACCATCTGGCTTACGAAGACGACGCAACTGCTGAGAATGAAGGTGCCATAGGATGGAGCAAGGACGAGATTGAGGCCACCTCGGCACTGTTCGCCCGGCCGATGCACCAAAAGCCGCTGAAGCCGCCAAGCCCGGCGACGCGGCAAGCGCTCCCGCTGCCGCAACTGCACAAGACGAGGCTGCCCGCCGCCCCAGCGCCAAAGCAGCACGTTCGGCTTCCCTCGTGCACCTCGTTCAGCGACCGGGTGCGCAAGGACCCGGAGGTCCTCGTCGGGATAGCTCGGGAGATTGCCGCACCCCAGCCGGAGTCCGACGTGTCCATGGTGCTAGACCGGTGGGCTCCTTTCTTCCGGAAGGGGTCCGTGTCCATGACCATCGGGGAGCTCTGGCACATGGGACTGCCTGGGAGGGCACTCCAGACGCTGTGCTGGGCGCAGGGATAGAAGGCCATGCCGTCACTCCCCGGTGACCCGGATCCTCGCCTCGACCTGATCAGGGAAGCTAAGTCAACCGGCGTGATGTTGGACAGGAGGCTGGTTTCAAGCTTGTCTGAGATGGGAAGTCTATGCTCGTATAATAATCTGTAAGTGGTAAGTGGAATCACATAGAGTGGGGTTTCTGTTTCTACTTTGTATTCCTGTGTTGCCGAATCTGTGCTAGAAGCGTGGATTTGTGATACTTCACACTTAGAATTGGGTTGCCTAAATTGCTTTAGCCAGTGAGATTACGGATAGTTTAACTGCTAGCAGTTCCAAATGTTCATTTATTTAACTTGTGAGATTGTTGATAATTTTTCTTGCTAGCACCAAATACTAATTTATTTCTTGAACAGTTCGTTAACAAATTTATGAACATCGTGTTTGTACATCCTTCTATTCTATTGTGTTACCAAGTTTAGATCAATTTTCTGTAAGCCTAGTAGTATGTATGGAGACAAGTGGGAACTTTTTTCTGCGTATGGTCAAATTATGCCTCAGTCATGTCTAAGTTAGAACTTGGCACATTTTTCTGCTTTACTCCTTGCATGCAATTGGTTGCTTCACAAATATCAAAGATGTGATGTTTACATGGAGCATCATGATTTGTTTCGCACATTTTGAAATCCAGAACTCAGATCAGATGTGCTTGGTTTTTTGAATTCTCTTGGTATGCAAATCGGAGACAGAGCATTGATTGTGGTTAGCGGGAACTGTAAATCACATGCCGCAGTTGAAGGTGACACACTTAAGGCGAGCCACCATATTTCCCTGTTCGTTCTGGTGAGACTCCGTTCGACGGATGAATGTGCTGGAGCTTGACTCAGGATCTAACAACTTGTTTTCGCCTGATGCTGTAATGTTGATAAGGAAAACTAATGCCCGCTCTTTATGTTGCTACCGGCAGTGTATTTATATTTCTGATTTCTTTTCCTTTGAAAAATATCAGCAATGCCCATTTCTTGAGCATCAACTGAATTCGTTTTCACGTGATCTTCTCATCCTGGAAGGAGTAGTAAATCTATTATTGGGTCCTAATTAATTAGCACAAATGCCAATAAGCATCCAATCTCTGCTCTGTAGTTTGCACGTTCAGATTCCCAGCCACATCTCTGCTCTTGCTTTACGCCATTGTATGAGGTGATGTTGTTTTTCTATGGTGACATTGGCATCTCTTCAGATCAATGCACGGGTCGAAAATCTGGTGTATTTTCTTCTCTTCAGTTAACCAGTATATGCTTGCTGTTCATGCCGCACTGCACCTTTTCTGTGAGGATTCTGATGTTTTATCTTCGACCTGACATTAGTTTCTCCAAAGCAGGTAATTTTCATCTACACGTTGCTTGATTAAGTAGTGAGTTCATCTTTCAACTGTGTCAAAGGCTTTCCAGTTTCAAGAGGAAGTACCATGTGTGCTAGTACTCTGTACAGTTTCCACGTTCAGTAACCAGTTGCATCAGTTAAAGTACAATATTGCTTGACCGGACACAACAAAGCTGCTCTCTTCATCAGTTTCCATGTTCAGTAACCAGTTCCATCAACAGTTTTTTTTTTCACGTTCCAAGCAAAACTTCAAGGCGAACTCCAGCCCTTTCTGTGTCAGATGCCTTTCTAGCATTAGGAGAGAATTAACACTCCAGCTTTGCGAGGGGTAAATACTATCATGTATTATCCTGTCCATTTTTGTTTATCTTGCCCATGCATATCATTTCCTATGCTGACCATCCCTATGAATGATATATTCACATTTAGTTTCAACTGTCTTTTCAGGGTACCTGATACGTACAGGGCTGGCTGCACCTTCTGGAGGTTGCTTCCTTCAGAAGTAAAATCCGTGCAGGTGCCAACTAATCCCTTATAGTGGACTGACTGCCATTGCAAGAGTGCCCGAGTGAAAGTGAACGGGCCATGCTCTAACTAAACATGCATAAATAAATTTTCTGCTGCGGCGAAACTTTTTTTGGGCAGGTCTGCATTAGGTAGTGCCATCTCCATGCACGATTCGGTGCTTGTTTCCAAAGTGTGATGTAATGTTTTAGCCTGTAGATGTGCAACTGATGTATGATGACGGTGTTTATATTGTTTTCGGTGTATATTTTCCAAAGTATGATGTAATGTTTTAGCCTGTAGATGTGCAACTGATGTATGCCGATGGCGTTTATATTGTTTTCGGTGTATATATATTAATGTTTGGGCGGTGCTATATCTTCAAGATATACAATTAATATCTACAAATGCATCATGCTCCATATCATCATAGCTGGAAATGAGGCTATATAAACCCATCCATCCCAAACAAGTCTTGTAAGAGAAACCACACAACTCCTGTATACTGATCCATTGTAGCAACTGATAGATAGAGAAACCAACCTAGCTAGCAAAGAAGATCCAGAAACCATAGCCATGGCGAAGCTCATGTGCCTATGTTTTGTCCTACTGGCCATCTTAGTGGCCGCGTCGGGTGACGGCTGCGAGAGTGACCGGCAGGACATGATCCGCGAGTGTGGCCAGTACCAGAAATGGCCAGCGGAGCCGAAGCTTGCCCCGTCGGACGCGTGTTGCGCCGTGTGGCAGAAGGTTGACATCCCGTGCCTGTGCGCCGGCATGACCAAGGAGAAGGAGAAGATATGGTGCATGGACAAGGTCGCGTACGTTGCTGATTTCTGCAAGAAGCCATTCTCGCATGGCTACAAGTGTGGAAGTAAGTGAAATAGAGTACCAAGACGAATTGCATGCATACGGTTTGATCTCCGTTATGCATTCTATTATATGCACATACATGATTTTCTGGACTTATGTTTGGTTCAATTTGAATGTGTTTGCAGGCCATACATTTCTTCCTCTGGCGCAATGATGCAGTTTTAGTCGTAGGAGGAGAAGCGGAGGGTTTTAGTTTCTTGGTGTTTGTCCCTTACTTCAATTACGTTGTGCTCGTCCAACACTTCTGTAGGTGGGACTAATTGTGGAATGAATAAAGCCTTCTCCTCAAATTATATGACTTTGGTTTTTCACTATATCATTTTGTGGTTCTACTTTTTTTCCAGGAAACTTCAAAAAGGGCATGGCATTCCCGTGTCCCGCATAGATTTAACATAATTGACCTAGTTTATGAGAAAATTTTGTCCAAAAACCGTATTGTGCCCTGTTTATGAGGGAAACATGGACCAAAAAAGCACAAGCAATAAAGCTCCTTCGGCCACAGAAGTTAGACTAACACCACAACAAACACACATCTCCGGATTCGGGCCTACCGCCCAGACTTTCACCTCTCGGGACCAACGCCGCACATGATATGCAACACCATGCGACTCGGTTGCCTCGTAGCCTTGGCTAAACAAGACGATCGCCCGCAAACCACAAACATTGCACCGATCGCCATGCCGCTCCTCTCTTCCCGCACCTCCCACCGTAGAGTGAAAATTACCTTGATGACCACAAGTGTAGGAGATCGCAACAGTCTTCGAGAGTAAGTGTAACCATATTTATTGATTCGATACGAGGGGAGTCAAAGAACACCTATAAGTTTTAGCAGCCGAGTTGTCGATTCGGCCACACCTAAGAAACACTTAGAAATTTATTTGCTCATAAATTTTGGAAAAAAATCATTGTTAGGTACTCAACTATCTATTTCAATAGAGATCCATAATTAGTTGCTGAATATACAACCCCTATCTACGAACGGTCATGCCCTCCGTCTTGACTTTCTCCTAAAACGGGCTAAGAAAATTCCAGAAAATTCAAAAAAAAACCCTAAATAACGCGAGACCTTCGTGTGGTGTCATTACATATGTCCTAGTATCCACCAAAAATAATAAACTTGCATTATGACAGTTCTGTTGAAAAAGTGTTCACAAAAAAGAGCTATCTCGTCCTAATATTCTAGGGTTTCGGTTGAAATGACGGGTGTTATAGCCAAATACATGACATAGTTTGTTATAATGAGCCCATATGGCACACAAACATGCATCTTGGAAGAACGGACAATGTTTACGAAGGAAGTTTTTTTTAACTGAATAAAAAAAACCATTTTCCATTTTTGGAGTGTGAGAAATGGATTTTTTTGTGAAGGACCTACCACAAACATGTTGCAAAACTTGGGGGCTTAATTTTTTTAACATGCTAGGACATGTGATATAACCAAATAAACAATCTGTTTTCTAAGAAAAGATTTCCATCCACCTCTTTTGAAACTCACAAGTTTGTGCCGATTCAGCTGGAAACGGGACAAATTTGAACTACAAGTGCCTCGTAATTTGCTCATAAAATTTGGAAAAAAAACATTGTTTCGTATGCAACTATCTATTGAAATAGAGATCCATAATTAGTTGTTGAATCTACAACCCCTAGCTACGAACGGGAATGCCCTCCGTCTTGACTTTCTCCTAAAATGGCTGAGAAAATTCAGAAAAAAACAAAAAAAAACCTAAATAATGCGATACCTTCGTGTGGTGTCATTACATAGGTCCTAGTATGCACCAAAAAAAAAACTTGGATTACGACAGTTCTGTTGAAAAAGTGTTCACAAAAAAGACCTATCTCCTCCTAACATTCTAGGGTTTCGGTTGAAATGACGGGTGTTATGGCCAAATACATGACATAGTTTGTTATAATGAACCCATATTGCACCCAAACATGCATCTTGGAAGCACGGACAATGTTTACGAAGAAAGTTTTTATTTTAACTGAATTAAAAATAACCATTTTCCATTTTTCGGAGTGTGAGAAATGGTTTTTTTCAAGGAATTACCACAAACATGTTGCAAAACTCGGGGGCTTAATTTTTTTAACATGCTAGGACATGTGATATAACCAAATAAACAATATATTTTCTAAGAAAAGATTTCCATCCACCTCTTTTGAAAATCACAACTTTCTACTGATTCAGGTGGAAACGGGACAAATTTGAACTACAGGTGCATCGTAATTTGCTCATAAATTTTGGCAAAAATCATTTTAGGTACTCAACTACCTATTTTAATAGAGATCCACAATTATTTTGCTGAATATACTACCCCTAGCTACGAACGGTCATGCCCTCCGTCTTGACTTTCTCCTAAAACGGGGTGAGAAAATTCCATAAAATTAAAAAAACCCATAAATAATGCGAGACGTTCGCGTGGTGTCATTACATATGTCCTAGTATCCACCAAAAATAATAAACTTGCATTACGACAGTTCTGTTGAAAAAGTGTTTACAAAAAAGAGTTATCTCCTCCTAACATTCTAGGGTTTCGGTTGAAATGACGGGTGTTATGGCCAAATACATGGCATAGTTTGTTATAATGAGCCCCTATTGCACACAAACATGTATCTTGGAAGCACGGACAATGCTTACGAAGGAAGTTTTTTTTTAACTGAATAGAAAAACCATTTTCCATTTTTTGAGTGTCAGAAATGGTTTTTTTGTGAAGGACCTACCACAAACATGTTGCAAAACTTGGGGGCTTAATTTTTTTTAACATGCTAGAACATGTGATATAATCAAATAAACAATCTGTTTTCTAATAAAAGATTTCCATCCACCTCTTTTGAAAATCACAAGTTTCTGCCGATTCAGATGGAAACGGGACAAATTTGAACTACAGGTGTCTCGTAATTTGCTCATCAATTATGGAAAAAATCAATTTTAGGTACTCAACTACCTATTTCAATAGAGATACACAATTATTTGTTGAATATACAACCCCTAGCTACGAACGGTCATGTCCACAGTCTTGACTTTCTCCTAAAACGGGCTGAGAAAATTCCAGAAAATTCAAAAAACCCCTAAATAACGTGAGACGTTCACGTGGTGTCATTACATATGTCCTAGTATCCACCAAAAATAATAAACTTGCATTACGACAGTTCTGTTGAAAAAGTATTCACAAAAAATAGCTATCTCCTCCTAACATTCTACGGTTTCGGTTGAAATGACGAGTGTTATGGCCAAATACATGGCATCGTTTGTTATAATGAGCCCAAATTGCACACAAACATGCATCTTGGAGGCACGGACAATGTTTACGAAGGAATTTTTTTTACTAAATAAAAAACTATTTTCCATTTTTGGAGTGTGAGAGATGGGTTTTTTTGTGAAGGACCTACCATAAACATGTTGCAAAACTTGGGGGCTTAATCTTTCTAACATTCTAGGACATGTGATATAACAAAATAAACAATCTGTTTTCTAAGAAAAGATTTCCATCCACCTCTTTTGAAAATCACAAGTTTCTGCCGATTAAGCTGGAAACTGGACAAATTTGAACTACAGGTGCCTCGTAATTTGCTCATAGATTTTGGAAAAAAATCATTGTTAGATACTCAACTATCTATTTCAGTAGAGATCCATAATTAGTTGCTGAATTTACAACCCCTAGCTACAAACGGTCATGCTCTCTGTCTTGACTTTCTCCTAAAACGGGCTTAGAAAATTCCAGAAATTTCAAAAACAAAAACCTAAATAACGCGAGACCTTCGTGTGGTGTCATTAAATATGTCCTAGTATCCACCAAAAATAATAAACTTCCATTATGACAGTTCTATTGAAAAAGTGTGCACAAAAAATAGGTATCTCCTCCTAACATTTTAGGGTTTCGGTTGAAATGACGAGTGTTATGGCCAAATACATGGCATAGTTTGTTATAATGAGCCCATATTGCACACAAACATGCATCTTGGAAGCACGGACAATGTTTACGAAGGATTTTTTTAACTGAATTAAAAAATCCATTTTCCATTTTTGGAGTGTCAGAAATGAGTTTTTTTGTCAAGGACCTACCACAAACATGTTGCAAAAATCGGGGGCTTAATTTTTATAATATGCTAGGACATGTGATATAACCAAATAAACAATCTGCTTTCTAAGAAAAGATTTCAATCCACCTATTTTGAAAATCACAACTTTCTGCTGATTCAGGTGGAAACGGGACAAATTTGAACTACACGTGCCTCGTAATTTGCTCATAAATTTTGGAAAAAATTATTTTTAGGTACTCAACCACCTATTTTAATAGAGATCCACAATTAGTTTGTTGAATATACAACCCCTAGCTACGAACGGTCATGCAATCCGTCTTGACTTTCTCCTAAAACGGGCTGAGAAATTTACAGAAAATTCAAAAAACCCATAAATAACGCGAGACGTTCGCGTGGTGTCATTACATATGTCCTAGTATCCACCAAAAATAATAAACTTGCATTACGGCAGTTCTGTTGAAAAAGTGTTCATAAAAAAGAGCTATCTCCTCCTAACGTTCTAGGGTTTCGGTTGAAATGACGGGTGTTATGGCCAAATACATGGCATAGTTTGTTATAATGAGCCCATATTGCACACAAACATGCATCTTGAAAGCACGGACAATATTTACGAAGGAAGTTTTTTTTTAACTGAATAAGAAAACCATTTTCCATTTTCAGAGTGTCGGAAATGGTTTTTTTGTGAAGGACCTACCACAAACATGTTGCAAAAATTGGGGGATTAATTTTTTTTTAACATGCTAGGACATGTGATATAACCAAATAAACAATCTATTTTCTAAGAAAATATTTCCATCCACCTCTTTTGAAAATCACAAGTTTCTACCGATTCAGGTGGAAACAGGACAAATTTGAACTACAGGTGCCTTGTAACTTGCTCAAAAATTTTGGCCAAAATCATTTTTATTTACTCAACTACCTATTTCAATAGAGATCCACAGTGAGAAACTTCTCTCCAAGGAGTTTCATGACAGACACTGCACTTCGGGGTGTGACCTACTTCACCCGTATCAACTTCTCTCTAGGGAGTTTCATGACTTATAGCTTAAAAGTACTAGATCAGACAAAGAGTTAGCTTATGGATGTCTCATATTTGGATTTGTCTCATTTTTCTAATCAATTTAGACATATTATTTGTGAAATTTAAATTTACGGAATTGCATATATGAATTATTCATTATTAAATGGAGAATGACAAATAGGTTAATTATTATTTCTATATAAATAATTGTTTTGATTCATAAAATAAATGTGTGTGACATCATAGACTATGGGGTAATAGGATTGATAGCATACTATTTTTAGGTAAGTATCTCTTCTTTGTAGATAGCTCATAGGAAAGGAACTACCAATTTAAGCGTGCTAGTGCGGGAGTAGTGTGAGGATGGGTGACCTCTGCGGGAAGTGTTAGAATAAGAGAGTAAATTAGATTGAAATTTAGAATGGTGGGTGATAAATGTGAGTTTAAGTGGTTAAACAATAGAAATAAATAAAATGAAAATAAAATGGATTTTTTGGGAACAAATCGAAAAAAGAGAAAAAAAAAACCATTTGGTACCGGTTCGTAACAGGAACCGGTACCAAAGGAACATGGACCGCGGGCTCTCCTCTTGGGCCACGTGATGGCCCATTTAATACCGGTATATGAGCGACCGGTACTAAAGGCTGGAGGGCCTTTAGTGCCGATTAATTCGTACCGGTTGTCCAACCGGTACTAGAAGCCCTCTCGAACCGGTACTGTTAGCCTGTTTTCCACTAGTGTTGCCACTGCAGCTCTCCATGATGGTCGGCTCCATGGTTTCTTCCTCGTCGGCCACCGTCCCTCTGGCGGCCGTTTCCGCCAGCCACGTCCGCCTCGGGCAGACGAACTTCATGCTCTGGCGTGGGTTGGCGCTTCCGAATATTTCCGGCGCTCACCTGCACGGCTACCTCAACGGCTCCGTGCCCGCTCCGGCGAAGACCATCACGTTGAAGACCGTCTCCAACCCCGAATACACGCGGTGGTGGGGGCAAGATCAGAAGGTTCTCGGCCTTCTGTTGTCCTCCATGGAGGAGGACATCGCATGCCAACTTATTGGTTGCAAGACGGCGGCGGCGGTCTTGGCCGCTGTCCACACCATGTTCGGCGCACAGACCCGCGCGAACGTGAGACACATCCGTTGGCAGCTGCAGTCGACGCGTGCTATGTGTTGTTGGGAACCCCAAGAGGAGGGTGTGATGAGCACAGCGGTATGAGTTTTCCCCTTAGTTAAGAACCGGGGTTATCAATCCAGTAGGAGAAATAGGATCTTTGGAAGGTTGATGCCACTGACGGTGGTGCTGGTGCTTCACCGGTGTCAGCAACAACGTGGAACCAGCACACAACACAACCAAAATACTTTGCCCCAACGGTACAGTGAGGTTGTCAATCTCACCGGTCTTGCTGAAAACAAAGATTAGACGTATAGTATGGAAAACAGTGTATGCTTGCAGTAAGTAAAGAGAGCAGGAAATTCTTGTGGTTTGTTTAACAGTGTCGAAAAGGGATCGGGGTTCATAGGTTCACTAGTGGTGTCTTTCCATCAAAATTAATTGCTGGGTGAACAAACTACAGCTGGGCAATTGACAAATAAAGGTTCCACCGTAGTGCATATTATAACATGATGACTACTGTGATATTTAGTGCGGGCATTACAACAAAATACATAGACCGAAATCCATCTGCATCCATGACTAATAATCCACACTCAGGTTATCATCCGAACCCCCTTAGGTATTAAGCTGCAAGCAATAGATAATCGCATTAAGCAATGTGTGTAATGTAAGCAATGATTATATACGCGGGTAGTCTCACCGCTGTTTTCTCCCTAATGGAAACAACACATCCTCCCCCCTTCACATTTTTGTCACTCGAGCAAGGCAATGAGGAGGCATGAACCCACTATCAAGCATAAATACTCCCTCTTGGAGTCACTAGCAACTACTTGGCCAGAGCAACCATTAGCAATGGAAAGCATGCAACATCACAAATAACATATGCAATAAAGACTATAATCAACTTGGCGTAAGGTCAATATTCATCGGATCCCAGCAAACACAGCATATAGAATTACATAAGATCAATCTCGATCATGATAGGCAGCTCACGAGATCTAAACATGGAGTCATATGAGGAGGAGACAACCATCTATCTACTGCTATGGACCCGTAGTTTAGGGATGGACTAATCACGCATCACTCCGGAGGCAGGCAGGGTGATGTAAAAGCCTCCGGTGATGATTTCCTCTCCGGCAGGGTGCCGGAAAACAGCTCCAGAACCCTCCTGATCTAGGGTTGACGACGACGGCGGCTGCGGAACTTTTTCGGGATTTTTGATCAGGTGCCTAGGGTTTTCCATTCGGGGGGAATAAATAGGCGAAAGGGCAGAGGCGGTGCAGGCCAGAGGGCCCCACACCCATAGTTGGCGCGGCCAGGGGGATCCGTGCCAGCCTATGGTGTGGCACCCCTATTGCCCGTCTTTGACTACACTTCAGTGTTCTGGATGCTTCCGGGGAAAATAGGCACTTCGGGCTTTGTGGGGTCCAATTCCGATAATGTTTCCAGAACAACTTTTCTGAAACAAAAAACAATAGAAAACAGGGAACTGGCGCATGGCATCTTGTTAATAGGTTAGTCCCAAAAAAAATATAAAAATTCTATAAATAAGGGAGAAAACATGTAGAAATTAGCATAATATGATCATGGAGCATCAGAAATTACGGATACGTTTAGGACGTATCAACGCGCAAGGGAGACATGTCGGCGGCGACCTACATGCACAAGATGAAGGGCCTCGCGGACATCATGGCCACCGCTGGTGCCCCGATCACAGACGACGAACTCGTGGACTACATCATCACCGGACTCGGCCCTGCCTACAACTCCATCGCTCGTGCTCTTATCGTGAGTAACGTCTCAGTTACCTACGCTGATTTTTACTCTCATGTGCTTTCCTTCGAGGTCCTTCAGGCACAGCAGTCCAAGATCGAGGATTGGTCATCCTCGGCCAACGCGGCATACCGTCCCGGTCCGTTTGGTGGAGGCGGATTCCCTGGACAGCAGCGTGGCACGCATGCTGGCTTCATCCCCGCGCAGGCAGGTGCGGGTCGCCCGCCCCTGGCTATTCCCAAGCTGACCAAGGAGGTGGCAGTGGTGTCAACCGCCAACAGCATGGTAATGCTGGCGGCTATGGAGGCCAGCCGAACTACGGCGGGCAGAACTCCAACGGCGGCGGCTACGGTCGCCTTAACTATGGCAACACCGGCGGTGGGAATTGCCAGAATAACGGTCGCAACGGCCGTCGTCAACGCCCTGGTGCCAAATTTGCACCTGCTGGGGGCACACTGTGGTGGAATGTCGGAACCGCTACAATCCCGACTACTCACGTGTTGATAACCAGCGCTCCGGGAACGCTGCCTCCACAAGCTCTCAAGCTCCTCCTCCCTGGCTCATGAATACCGGGGCTACGGACCACCTGACGAGCGACCTCGCGCGTCTCCATATGCAAGAGCGCTATGTTGGGCATGATCAAGTCCAAGTGGCCAACGGTGCAGGTTTGTCTATTCCGCACATTGGTCATTCTTTTTTAGCCGGTTCACATCTAAAACTGAATAATATCCTTCATGTTCCGCAACTTAGTAAGAATCTCCTTTCAGTCTATCGTCTGGTTTGTAATAATGACGTGTTTGTTGAATTTTATCATCATTTTTTCCTTGTTAAGGATCAAGCCACAAGGAGAATTCTGCTTCAAGGTAGAAGTCATGGAGGACTCTACCCTATTCCGTTTAGCCGAGCGTCATCGGCTTCGTCGTCTCGTCATGTTTTTTCTGGTGTCGTCGCCACATCTTCGAAGCGGCATCAGCGTCTTGGTCATCCTACGAATAATGTAGTGCAAACTATTAGTAAGAATCATGATTTATCGTGGCTCCCATAGACACTTCTTTGATTTGTGATGCATGTCAACGTGCCAAAAGTCATCAATTGCCATATAGTTTATCTCATCGTGATTCTACTATGCCTCTTGAGCTTGTTCACTTTGATGTTTGGGGTCCCGATGTTGCTTCTTCTGGTGGTTATAAGTATTATGTTAGCTTCATTGCCGACTACTCACGGTTTTGTTGGATTTATCTCCTTAAGCACAAGTCTGATGTGGAGCAAGTTTTCTATGCTTTCCAGGCTCATGTTGAGCTTCTTTTGAACACCAAAATTAAAGCCGTCCAGTCTGCTTGTGGCGGTGAGTATCATTGGCTGCATCGGCACTTTCAGCGCACGTGCATCTCTCACCGTGCATCTTGTCCGCATACGTCCCCGCAAAATGGAGTTGCTGACAGGTCTAGCTTTGCTTGCTCACTCTTCTCTTCCCTTAAGTTTTTGGGATGAGGCTTTCTTGACTGCATGCTACTTGATTAACCGTATGCCTACTCCGGTTCTTGCTAAAGATACTCATATTCACCGTTTGTTTCAAGTTCTACCAAATTATGAGTTCCTCCCTACGTTTGGTTGCACATGTTGGCCTAGTCTTCACAAGTATAATGCACATAAGCTAGAGTTTCGTTCAAAAATGTGTGTCTTTTTTGGCTACAGTCCTATGCATAAAGGCTACAAGTGTCTAGATTGCTCCACCGGATGCATCTATATTTCCCGAGATGTTGTTTTCGACGAATCTGTTTTCCCGTATGCTGCCCCAAGTGTCACAGTAGATGTTCCTACTCTACGTCGGTCCATCACTTTTCCTGTTTCCGAACCGGCTACGAATGATCATGTGCGTACATATGACTTGTCCTACTTTTCCACCAACCCGCCTCCACCGGGTGATGATTTTCGTGTGCAGGCGGCCACCGTGATCGACGTACATGCACCTGTGTTGGCTGTGCATGCACCCATGCATGCCCCGAGCACGCTCCCCCAGGCCCATGTCGCTGGAGCTCCCGACGTGGCTCCCTCTACTTCACCCAATGAGCACGCGCTGGTCGACACGGCTGCTTCTTTGACTTCCTCGACGGCTCCCGTGCCAGGTCACGCCATGGTTACTCGGCTCCGCGATCACACTCGTCGCGAGAAAAGCTACACCGATGGCACAGTTCGGTATGATCCGCGACAACGCGCCTTTTTCGCCGCACCGGTCTCTCATCATGATGCTCTTCAAGAACCGGCTTGGCGTGCTGCTTTGTATGATGAGTTTTTGGCTCTATCTCAGACTAAAACTTCGACTCTGGTTCCTCGACCGCCTGGCACTAACATCGTCGGCAGCAAGTGGGTATTCAAAACCAAACATCGTCCTGATGGTTCTGTTGAGAAGCACAAGGCTCGTCTCGTCGCTCGTGGTTTTACTCAACAACTGGGTATTGATTATGGTGATACGTTCAGCCCTGTGGTGAAGCCTGCCACTATTCGTCTGGTGCTCTCTCTCGCTGGGTATCGTGGGTGGACTCTCCGACCGGTTGATGTTAGTAATGCCTTCCTTCATGGGTTCTTGTGTGAAGATGTTTATATGCAGCAACCCCCTGGTTTTGAGGACCGTCGGTATCCATCTCACGTTTGCAAGTTACAACGTGCCATCTATGGACTCAAGCAGTCTCCTCGAGCTTGGTATGCTCGTTTGAGTGCCCGTTTCTTTCAGATCGAGTTTGTTTAGTCAAAAGCTGATACCTCTATGTTCATCTTCAATCGGGATGGCGTCCAGGTGTTCATGTTGGTCTATGTCGATGATATAGTTATTGCCGGATCTACTCCGGTTGCGGTTGAGGGCCTTGTACGCTCTCGTTCAGACACTTTTCCTATCAAGGATCTCGGCACTCTGGAGTATTTTCTCGGACTAGAAGCGTCGTACCATTCTGGGGGCATGACACTTATGCAGCGCAAGTATGCGCTCGACCTGTTGCATCGCGTGAATATGAAGAATTGCAACCCCACTTCTACTCCGATGGTTCCTACCGAGCGGCTTGCTCGTGATACTGGTGCACTTTTAGGTACTGAGGATTCTTTCCGGTATCACAGTGTCGTTGTTAGTCTGCGGTATTTGACTCTCACACGTCCTGATATCTCATTTATGGTGAAGAAAGTGTGCCAGTTCCCCTCTCTGCCTACTGAAGTTCATTGGAAAGCAGTCAAACGTATCTTGCGGTATGTTAAAGGAACTTTGGACACCGGTTTACGCATTCGTAAATCACCGTAGCAGAATCTCAGTATATTTACTGACGCCGACTGGGCGGGATGTGTTGATGACAGACGCTCTACGAGTGGTTTTGCAATCTTTGTGGGTCCGAATCTTGTATCATGGAGTTTGAAGAAGCATCCCACCGTCTCGAGATCCAGCACCAAGCCAGAGTACAAGGCACTAGCAAACGGAGCAGTTGAAGCTATGTGGGCCAGTTCTTTTCTTACAGAACTAGGTGTTTTCCAGTGGCAGGTTCCAGTTTTATGGTGCGATAATCTAGGGGCTACTTACCTCACGGCGAATCCAGTCTTTCATGCTCAAACCAAGCATATTGAGATCGATTTTCACTTTGTGCGGGAGCAGGTTGCTGATGGCGCTTTGGTGGTGAGGTTCATCTCTTCTAATGATCAGTTTGGCTGATGTTTTAACTAAGCCAGCCACACGGCAGATGTTAGACCGATTTAGAACCAATCTAAACCTTGTATGCAGTAGTAGTTTAGATTGAGAGGGCGTGTTAAGAATCAATCTTATACGTGTATATTTGTACGTGTGTATTTGTACCCTGCCGAGTATATATATAATAGAAGATATGTGGAGGCTTTGACCCCACGAAACCCTAAACACAAGTTTTATCTTTGACAACCTACATGCTTTGCAAAAAACCATGATCTTAACGTATTTTGAAGTTGTATTAAATTTTTTTAATGGAATCTGTTTATGAATCTCTGCTTGCAGTGTCTCTAGATGACTCTGAACAAAATTATTGTAACCTGAACATTTAGCTTTGACAAACTAGAACTTCTGCATGCTTGCTGTAAACATTTGGGGTACAATTATATATTCATAAAGCTCTGCCACGCACTAGCTGATTATGTGCATTGCGAGAAATTACAGAATCTGCAACCAGGCCACATGCCACAACGACCGCTATGGCTGCTGTCATCTTCCTACGAATCGCCATTGAACTAGAGCTCTAGGCCACACGGTCACACAACCAGCAGGAACAGCTCTGGAATGTGCTGAAAAGTTTTAGGTTTACTCTAATGCACTGGTAGAAAATAGGTCTTCCATACGCCCCCATTAGTCCCCAAAATAATCGAACCGCGACCAAAGGGGTCTTTAATCGCGGTTCGGGAGGAGACCCGCGACCAAATGTCTGGGCCCAGCGCGTTCGGTCCACAGCTGGCGGATGGGAGGGGCTTTAGTCGCGGTTGGCCTGGCCAACAGGGACTAAAAGGTCCTCAGGCTGGCCCGAAGGCCTTCAGTCGCGGTTGTCCAGGCCAACCGGGACTAAAAGCCCATCCCTATATAGGACTCAGCTCGCTGCACTTAGCCATATTTTGTGTCACTTCTACTCACAATATTCACAAGGGGTGGTGTGTTTGATTTTGGTTCCTCCTATGCACACAAGGTGTTCGATGAAATGCCCGAGAGCATGAAACACACATGATATGAAGTGTCCGAGCCACACTTGAGCTTTGTCATTTATTTTTCCTCCGCGATCGTGGTTAGCAACTTGAACCTTTCATGATTTGTATTATTTCTAGCTAGTTAGTTTAACAAATGCATGATGGTTAATTATATACTTTATATAATAATAATGCAGATGAATCGGCAATGGATGTACGGTAACCGACTCTCCGGCGAGTTCACTACGGGTTTGAAAGATTTCCTCGTAGTGGCAAATGCGAACAAGCACCGAGGTTTTATTATCTGTCCATGTGCTGAATGTAAGAATCAGAAGGGTTACTCCTCCTCAAGAGTCGTTCACATGGACCTGCTTCGGCACGGTTTCATGCCAAGCTATAATTGTTGGACCAAGCATGGAGAAAGAGGGTTTAGAATGGAAGAAGATGAAGAAGAGGATGATATCGATGTCAACTATCATGAGGCTTTCGGTGATACTTTCATGGAGGATGATGCTAAAGGTGGGAAAGGGTTTGGTGAAGGTGAAGAAGAGGCACATGATGAGCCCGCTGATGATGTTGGTCGGACCATTGCTGATGCACGGAGACGCTGCGAAACTGACAAGGAGAGGGAGAATTTGGATCGCATGTTAGAGGATCACACGAAGTCGCTGTACCCAGGATGCGACAATAGTCTGAAAAAGCTGGGTTGCACACTGGATTTGCTGAAATGGAAGGCACGGGAAGGTGTAGCTGACTCATCATTTGAAAATTTGCTGAAAATGTTGAAGAATATGTTTCCGAAGAATAACGAGTTGCCCGCCAGTACGTACGAAGCAAAGAAGGTTGTCTGCCCTCTAGGTTTAGAGGTTCTGAAGATACATGCATGCATTAACGTCTGCATCCTCTGCCGCGGTGAATACAAAAATTTGAATGAATGCCCTGTATGCACTGCATTGCGTTATAAGATCAGAGGCGATGACCCTGGTGACGATGTTGAGGGCGAGAAACCCAGGAAGAGGGTTCCCGCCAAGGTGATGTGGTATGCTCCTATAATACCTCGGTTGAAACGTCTGTTCAGGAACAAAGAGCATGCCAAGTTGTTGCGATGGCACAAAGAGGACCGTAAGTCCGACGGGGAGTTGAGACACCCCGCTGATGGAACGCAATGGAGAAAGATCGACAGAGAGTTCAAAGATTTTGCAGCTGATGCCAGGAACATAAGATTTGGTCTAAGTACTGATGGCATGAATCCTTTTGGCGAGCAGAGCTCCAGCCATAGCACCTGGCCCGTGACTCTATGCATCTACAACCTTCCTCCTTGGTTGTGCATGAAGCGGAAGTTCATTATGATGCCAGTGCTCATCCATGGTCTGAAGCAACCCGGCAATGACATCGATGTGTACCTAAGGCCAATAGTTGATGAACTTTTACAGTTGTGGGGCAGACCTGGTGTACCTGTGTGGGATAAGCACAAAGGAGAGGACTTTGACCTACGAGCGTTGCTTTTTGTAACCATCAACGATTGGCCTGCTCTCAGTAACCTTTCGGGACAGTCAAATAAGGGATACAAAGCATGCACACACTGCTTACATGAGACTGAAAGTGTATTTTTGGATAATTGTAGGAAGAACGTGTACCTGGGTCATCGTCGATTTCTTCCCCGAAATCATAACGTAAGAAAGAAAGGCAAGCATTTCAACAGCAAGGCAGATCACCGGCCGAAGCCTGCGGAACGTACTGGAGCTGAGATATTTGATATGGTCAAGGATTTGAAAGTCATCTTTGGAAAGGGTCCTGGCGGACAATCAGTTCCGCTGGGAGTTGACGGGCACGTACCCATGTGGAAGAAGAAATCGATATTTTGGGAGTTACAGTATTGGAAAGTCCTAGATGTCCGCTCTGCAATCAACGTGATGCATGTTACGAAGAATATTTGCTGAACCTGCTAAGCTTCTTGGGCGTGTATGGGAAGACAAATGATACAAAGGAAGCACGGCAGGACCAGCAACTTTCGAAAGACCCAGATGACCGGCATCCGGAATGGTTTCAAGGTCGTGCCAGCTACGCTCTTACCAAAGAAGAGAAGGTCATTTTTTCTGAATGCCTGAGCAGTATGAAGGTCCCGTCTGGCTTCTCGTCGAATATAAAGGGAATAATAAACATGGCGGACAAAAAGTTCCAAAACCTGAAGTCTCACGACTGCCACGTGATTATGACGCAATTGCTTCCGATTGCTTTGAGGGGGCTCCTACCGGAAAATGTTCGAGTAGCCATTGTGAAGCTATGTGCATTCCTCAATGCAATCTCTCAGAAGGTAATCAGTCCAGAAGATCTACCACGGTTACAGAACGATGTGGTCCAATGTCTTTTCAGTTTCGAGTTGGTGTTTCCAGCATCCTTCTTCAATATTATGACGCACCTCCTGGTCCACCTAGTCGAAGAGATTTCCATTCTCGGTCCTGTATTTCTACACAATATGTTCCCCTTTGAGAGGTTTTTATGGGAGTATTAAAGAAATATGTTCGTAACCGTGCTAGGCCAGAAGGAAGCATCGTAAAGGGCTATGGAAATGAGGAGGTAATTGAGTTCTGTATTGACCATGTTCCTGAACTTAAGCCGATTGGTATTCCTCAATCGCGGACCGAGGGGAGACTAAGTGGAAAAGGCACGATCGGAAGGAAATCAATGATATGTATGGACGGTCATTCTATGACTGAAGCACACCACACAGTTCTGCAAAATTCGAGCTTGGTGGCTCCGTACTTCGAGCAACACAAGAATATTTTATGCTCGGACAACCCAGGGAAGCCCGAATCATGGATTAGAAAGGCCCACATGGAGACTTTCGGCAGTTGGTTGCGAAAACATTTGATGAATGACAATGATGTTGGAGATCAGCTGCACATGTTGGCCAAGACAACATCTTCGACTATAACGACTTTCCAAGGGTACGAGATTAATGGGAATACATTTTACACAATCTTCCAAGATAAAAAGAGCACCAACCAAAACAGTGGTGTCCGCTTTGATGCAGCAACCGATATTGGGCAAAAGGTCACATATTATGGTTACATAGAGGAGATATGGGAACTTGACTATGGACCCTCCTTTAAGGTCCCTTTGTTCTGGTGCAAATGGTTCAAGCTAACAGGAGGTGGGGTAAAGGTGGACGAGCAATACGGAATGACAATGGTGGATTTCAACAATCTTGGTTACCTTGACGAACCATTCGTCCTAGCCAAAGATGTCGCTCAGGTTTTCTATTTGAAGGACATGAGTAGCAAACCGAGGAAACGGAAAGATAAGAAAACGATTAGTACACCATGCGTTGATCCAAAGCGCCACATTGTTCTTTCAGGGAAAAGAAACATCGTGGAAGTGGAGGACAAGACAGACATGTCAGAAGATTATAATATGTTTGGTGAAATTCCGCCCTTCAAAGTAAACACTGACCCAAGCATTAAGTTAAATGATGAGGATGCTCCATGGATACGGCCAAATCGTAAGAAAGCGGGGACACAAGGGAAGAATTGATGTGTAATAATTTATTGTACCAAACTTTGTTGAATGGATCATGTGAATTATATTATCTCTAATGTGTTTAAGACTAACTCCTTTGCAAAATATTTGAGAAAACGAGTGGAAAACAGAAGGTTAATTAAATGTTTCAAAACCTTGTGAGATAAAATATCTAATTTCATAACTTTCATTAAAAACTGAAAACAGACGCGCTAGCGCGCCGCAGTGTCGCCGGAATACAAATTCTTTTATTAAAAAGAGAAAACAGACGAACACTACTCCTCGTCGTCGTCGAACTCGTCGGTGACCTCCTCGTCGTCGTCGGAGGTGCATGATGGTATGTCCGAGATAGGCCCCCACCTCGGATCGTCGGAGGCCCAGACTTCGCCGGCGTGGTCGGCCCGACGAAGCTCTTGCAGCGCCTTCGTCCTCGCCTCCCTAGACGGTTCTCAAGAGAAATTGTCGGTGAATTCAAACATCAGCTAGATTTTAGAAATTTAGTTCGTGTGGATAAGCAGCCACCGGGGACTAATCTATGTGGATACTATGTTTGTGAGAACATACGGAGAGAAACCTCTGAGAACAAGAAGTCGGATAGCGCGCGCGGAAGAATCTCAATAACTTGCGGAGGACGCTTAGTCCAGAAGCTCGCTTGCGACCAATTCAAGAGGAAATAGCAGGATTTTTCCTTGGGCATGTCATCGATCCTAAAGGAGAACACTATGCGTCCGACGAAGACCAATTCAAGACGACTTAGCAGGATTTTTCCTTATGCATCTCCTAGATGGAAAATTGTTCGAAGTTGTGTATATCCATCGTAATTGTGTATGGAAACTTGTTCGAAGTTGTATATGGTCACCCGAGATTGAATATATATTATATATTCCTATTGAATTCTTCTTGTTTGAAATTTCATATATGCATGTATATAGTAGCGTAAAATATATATGTGTACTGAAACTTCATCAAAATTAAAATAAAACACACAATAATATATAAAAGAAATAAAACAAAACAAATTAAAAAGAAACCAGGTTTAGGGGGGCTAAAACCCTAAACCTGCGGACGAGGCCTTCAGTCCCGGTTAACCACGAGAACCGGGACTAAAGACCCTCCGCCCCGACGGACTCCTGGCGCCACACGTGGACGGGCGTTTAGTCCCGGTCTGTAAGAGGCGCGACTAAAGGGGGGGGGGGCCCTTTAGTCGCGCATATTTAGTCCCGGTTGCGCGGCCGGGACTAATGGCCTTTGAAACCGGGACTAAAGGACTATTTTCTACCAGTGATGCATATAGATTTTTTTTCTTTCTCGCTTGTTCTTTCAATTTTCCTTTCCAGGTTGTAACACTGGCCGTAAATTTTTAATATTACTAATAAATAATCTAAGAAGATTTAAGGTCGAAAGTCCTCTATTGATTCCCTTCCAAAAAGAAAATCAAACTGGACGAGGTTAGTGTAGTGGGGATCTAATTTTTTGTGAAAGAATGTGATCTTATTTATTGTTTACAAATATTAGAGTGTGTAGACGTGCATTTTGTATTAAATCTTTTTGAAAAAAATAGATGAGACATATATATGTATTAACTCAAATTATGGTACTTGCATGTGGACAAATAAAAATTAAAATACACAACTTGGAATTGGGATTCAACTTAGAATTTTATAACGATCATTTGTTAAAAGTGATTTGAAGAAAACACACCGTGCGGATGCACGGGTTGACGAATAGTTAATTAAAACTCGGGACAGAGTGCACATATTTGAAACAAGGCACACTTTTCATTTAAATTGTGATGATTACATCATGACTATTTTTATTGAATGGGTAGTGGCCGAGTGGGATGCTTTTTCGAAAGGTGATATCTGATGAAAAATAGTATTATACAAATAAGAATATTTCTAAAATGATAGGCTAAAAATATAAAAGGAAAATAGTATAATGAGAAAGAAAGATTAATGAAAATAATTGACGAGTTAGGTATTAAAACTGCAAGTGTACCTCTAAGTGTAGCTGGACATGATGCATTGAGGGACACTAATGAACGTGTTTGCAAGCTTAGACGGGATGTAGAGAGCAAATGGGCTCAACGGGCCAAGGCTTGTTCAGGAGGGTGGAAATAACACAAAATATTTTCATCTCATCGCTAATGGGAAGCATAAAAAGAAAAAACTTCAACTCGAGCAAGCTGAAGGAACAATAGTGGGTGATGGAAATTTGTAGGTCTATATATCAAAGTATTAAAAAAATGTCATTCCAAACATTTTACCATGATATAGGATTTTAATCATAATAGAGTGTAGCTAACTCCACGTGAGAATGAGATTCTTACAAATGACTTCTCGGTGAAGGAAATGCCCCGAAGCTATTTCTCAAATAGAGGAATTTTATCAAAAGTTTTAGGAGGTCATTAAGTATGATTTAAAGGCAATTTTTTACCGGTTGCAATGGGGGAGTTGCCCCTATTTAATTTGAATTCGGTGTACTGACACTTATAACAAAACAATGAAAATATGGTGCAAATTAAGCAATATAGACATGTTTTCCTTATAATGTAAGTTTAGATCTTTCAAAGTTAGGCACTAATCGTGTAATGGGAGTTCCTTGCAATGTGATTGGACCTACCCGGACGACATTTATGCATGCTCGACATATGGGGTTGTCATTCTCCATGAAACTATCCATAGATCTCATATGAAGAAAATGGATGTGTCTTATTTAAAATATACTTTGAGAAGGCTTATGATAAAGTGAAGTGAACCTTCTTGCGAGAAGAAATGCGCATCAAGGTTTTGCATAAAATTTATGTGAATGATTGTGCAGTTTGTTGAGGTAATGTCGTGTAACAGTAAATGATGATATTATACATTTTTCATACTATAAAAGTTTGACGGAGGGGGTCCATAATCTCTAGTGTTTTTGATATATTTTATTGATATTTTGGCCATTCTTAATGTGGGTGTATAAGAGGATGGCCAAGTTGGAGCTCTTATTCACAACTGTGTCACGGAGGAATATCTATCTTCGGTATACAGGAGTCTGCATATTATTCACAGAGGACGATGTAGAAAATTTCTTAACATGAAATTGATTTTACGTATGTATTAGCAACTTTGTAGAGTCAAAATAAATCTAAACACGAGTAATACATTAATTTTTGGGAAAGAAATGGATGACCAACAACATTAGACGAAATTTTTGTGTTTTGAATCGTGATGTTTACCTTTTAGGTACCTCGGGTATGTATTCATTATAGAAAGCTTTGTAATTCGGAATGGTATATAGTAGAAAATTGCTTCAAAAGTTCGTTTGGATACTAGAAAGAAAAGTTCCCCTCAAATGGAGATCGGCTTATACTTATTAATTGTCTTTTAGCAAGCTTGCTCATGTTATCGTTTCCTGAAGTCCCAAATAGGTACGAAAGCATCTCAACTTTTACGAAACCCTTTTTTTATGAAAATATGTGAAACAAAACGTAAATATCAGTTGAATAAAAAGGTAACGTTATTTGTATTCTGAAAGGCCAGGTAGGGCTAGGCATTTAGGTACTTTATATTAAGAATAAGTGTTTTCTCCACAAATGGTCATTTAAATTACTAAATGTAGATGGGGTATGGAAACAACGGTTACACAATAAGTACCTCAACAATAGAATTCAGTGTAGGCTGAAGAAATCCTACTTATTTTCCATTTTTTAAAGGTATCATGCTAGTTAATAAATATTTACTAACAAGTTTTTTATCAAAATTGGAGATTGTATGAGCACTCGGTTTTGGGAGGATATTTGGTAGAGTGATACACCTTTGATGCAGCAATAATCATCATTGTAAAATAGTAAAAATTGTCCGTGTACAACGATTTATCAAGGGTCCCTTTGATATTGTGTCGAGGAGATCCGTTACGACTAATAAATAGAAATCACGGTTGAATTTATGCTGAAGGTTAATGGGGTGGGGGAGGGCGGGGGGCATCTATCGGGCGACCCTGATAAATTTGTATGGAAGATTTGTGCTACACCTATTTTATGGTTGAGTCTATGTATGAAGGACCTAATAAATGGACATATTAGATTTTTTTTGTAATTTATGGACAACGCAAATTCTGCTAATATTTTGATGTGTTCCTCGATAGAAAGGTCTTGCTAACGAAGGAAAACCTTGTTAAAATAAAGTAGCATAGTTGTGAGAAATACTCTTTATATGACTCGAAGGAGACCATTGTGCATCTATTATTTCGTATCTTTTCTGCCGTATTCTGAGGTGCAATATGTATAACACTTGTAACATCCCTCCTATAACCAATATAACTAATATGTTTGGTGATTGGTTGAATGAGATCTACAAGAAAGTTAAGGCTAGGGTTAATATAGGAGTTTTAGACTTATGTTGGTTGATACAAAATTGCATAAATAACATTTTTAGCAAGACAAGAAACTTTCAAGTCTGCACATTGGATTCAGCTATGATCGTTCTCTCTCTAGATCAGTGAGAGACTATGATTTATGGATGTACCATTCTGCGGCTAGTCATACGGGATATCGTCAGCCAGGCGTATTCGAAAGAGATGATTTGGCATATTGTATTCCACTAATATGATGTGACATTGGAAGTAGTACCAATTGCTTGGAACAAACTCATGGCCTTGTGACGAACACATTTCTTATTGCTTTGTTAAAATAACTTGAGATGTTGATTGCTCTGTAATGCAAACTCTCATATTTAATATTTTCTATAGAAAGTAAAATCTTTATTTATTTTGAAAGATAAAATATGGAAGATTAATTTTTTATTAGAAAAAAGATGGAAGTTGGGCGATTGTTGTTAGGATCCAGCTCTAAAATGAAGATCGATCCTTGTAATATATGCAACATTAGTAGGTTGATAAGCATCTTAAGAAGAATATCAATGAAAAAAGCTTTAAAAAGCCCACGTTCTCCTATTTCCAATTCATATCCACTTAGGCTCAGTCTCTGTCCTAAATCAGCTGGTGCTTAACATCACATTATATTTGTCGACTATAACTTTCACAAGCTTGAAATTTTCATGTCATCCATAGTTTTCAAATTTCAAATTTCAAAGCTTGCCCATAGTAAAGCGATTTTGAGTGATATGAAACTTACATCTCATCCACAACATCAATACATGTCTCCCATGTCATTAGTTTTCTAAAAAACGTAATTTCACAAACAATCATGTATATCTTAAAAATCAACTAAAATTTATTTTAGCTAATTTACTAAAAAATTTCCACAAGAATTAACAAATATAAAATATATCATATAATTCAAAATAAAAACCATCAGGCATAAATACAATCAAATAAAATATACAAAATTGGATGTCAATATTTTTGGGGAACTTATGACTTTTGAAATTTTGGTTATTTCTTAAAATACTAATTAATTATACCCAATGACTACCATCAAGGAAATTTGATGCATGGAAGAAACATTGTCATGGTGCAACCTGTGCATACAGATGCAACCTCGTTCAAAATTCACTCCAATGGACAAACTACTTTGACGTGTGAAAATTGCAAGGTATTTATACTCGTGGGAAGTATTTATGGGTGATCTTTGATGAAATTTCACAAGGTAAATTTATGCCAATATCAGACACATGGTGATGCTACGGCCTAAAAGTAGACACCACACCATTAGAAGAGATTAATTGCTCTAATCGAGCACCGTGAGCTGTCTAAATGCAAGTTTACTTGCCCGTACCCTATTTATCGTGGTTATCGTGTATAACCAATTTCTTGGACACCCTGATGTGTTGTAAGAAAGGAGGGTCTGAAGACATAAGTGATTCACTCACGCATCTTGTTATATATCACTTGACATAGACCCTACTTTCTTGTTGATACATACAAATTTATATGATAGCACTGTTGACATAGTAAATGCCAAAAAAAATTTATTGGATATAATACACCTTAATGCATAAGAATACTAACAACCGCCAGGACCTCCATATGAGAACTTGACCGACATAAACTCACTAACTTGATAGCATTTTTTATGGGTTATCAAAGGCCTAACACCAGGTGTTGGGAAAACACCATAAGGCGATCCTTCATTATCGACAAATTGTACATCTTGGAATGTAGCCGAGTGTTTTCCTGGCCATTGCCCATTGCCCATGGGCGGGCTAGGGGTCCCTGAAGGAGAGCCGGTATAGCCACCCCATGATACATGATTTGCATGGTTGGCTAACTTTTTGAATAGATTTCGTGGCCAATATCCGACCACCTCAAAACTGTAACCATCCATGGCAACTTCCAACCACCAATCATCATCGTATTTAGTCTGAAATGGTTCAAGTGTTCATGTTACAAGGAAATTCTCATCCACGTTATAAAACACTTGAACTAACTTATAATAAAGGATTAAAATAAAAAAGAACAAATACATCCTTATTTTCCAGGTACCACATAAGCACAACAATTCCAATGTTGAATGGTCAAAAGAATTTGGAAGCATTGTAATAAAATTGACATCCCACCTTTGATATTTTGATAGATATCTGCCTATTCCCTTTAAGAGTATCTCCTGGTGTAACCGGGGCGTCTTTAGCTGGTATAAATCCCATGCATTTTAAGTCACCACATCCAGTTGAATTGTATCCATCAGCCTGACCATCGCCATGAAAATCATTGGTTGTAAAAATGATATATTTTAAACCCTCTCTTTTGTGTTTAATGATAATGAACATAATCTCATCAAGCTAGCACATATGTGATAAAATTAATTGTGTTACGATGTATAACATGGGCCACACTACGAGCAATGTCTTCTCATGATGATCATTCTATGCTATCTTGTGCGAGATTACTTTACCTTGTTACCTTCATAAAGGTTTGCACTAGATATTCCAAAATAAAAAAAATCTGAACCAAAAGCATCAAACGGTCAAAATATGTTAAGTTGATTTCTTACCGTTCAGTATATATAGAAATGTGCTTTATTGTCACCATAGTAAGAAGGCTCAATCTACACAAATAGAAATAATATTATTGGGAAGTATTGAGAAATTCATATTTCCACCTATTATTATCTCACTAAGGAGAAACAGACTTACCATCCATCCAGCTTGTAATACATTAGCAGAATCAAGATGTCCAGCTTGGTATTTCCCTACCCATATTCCCGCACTAATTATTTGTCCCCCTTTGATATTTAGAGACTCATAAACATCTAAAGTTGTGATGCCTCCGTACAATACTGGTTCAGGATCTGGTATTGATATGTAAGCTGCAAACTACACAAAAATAACAGCATAATTAGTAGTACATTGTTAACTATTTTAAGGATTTGGATAAAATATTGACATATTTGGTTGCTTTTCTTTGCCATCGATTTAAATAAAGATATGCTAGGATAAAAGAAGATATGACTTATAGTCAGCACTTTGAATAAATTGACCCAGTTTTTTAGCAACAAAAAAGAATATATTCAAAATTTTATATGTGTCTTTAAGAAGGAAAACATAATTTCTTTTTTCTCGAGAAAGTATAGTATACTAGTGGCCAATATTCCATAATGCAGTTTCATTATGCTGGAAGTGCATCTGGTCAATGGAACCCTCAACTCCTAATACTTACACACATTATAAATCATGTCATATAACTTATGTATAACCGAACAATAATTTATTTTCAAATATTTGCATCAACGTGTGTAAAACATATGAGTAATACAACATACATAAGAAATTCTTCGACAATGTCATCCTTAACTGCTACAGTTTAACTCCTTAACTCCCGAAAGTTCCCCAACATGGTCACCAGCTATTCAGCCTCACATTAGAGTCCACGAAATTAAAGCGAGGCGTATAGTGCAACTCTTTGTGAGTGTCCACTAGTGCCAAGTACGACAACAAAAAAAACCATATTTATAAAATCACAATATGTGAATGGTAGTAACCTTTGTGACCACAAAAAGCCAGAAACTTTTTTTTTGCACCACGGGTATATATTTCATACGAATATTGCCTATACATTTTTTGTTGTTGATTTTACTTGCTTGTTCCCGATAAGTTCACACAATCTAATATTTTCACATTTGGGAGCTTACTAAAAGTAGGAGTAAGGTAAAGTAGAAAAATCTAGCCATCATAGATATGGTATATGAATATAACATCCAAAGGGATGAACTTACATGGTTAACCATTTGATCGTTCAATGGTTTAGCCTCAATGGATTGTAAGCTCCCATTGGAAGACGTCAATGTTTTGAGTTGCATCTGCATCTGGTGATATGGGTTTTGACACCATGTTCTAGAAACTTTGTCAAAGAAAAAGATAAAGAGCAGCAGGAAGATGTAGAAAAGCTTCATCATTTCTTTAAAATAAATGTGGATGATTGCACTATGATTAAACGTTCATATGATGGAAACTAATTAAACAATTTATATGGATGTAAATAGTCTCAGTGTAAAAAATATGTATGCCATTTATTGTGCTCCATGAGGTGTAAATGAAATGATATAACACATATATACTCATTAATGGAAATATATTCTTAGAGGACATTAATAGAAAATATTAATATTCTTGAGCATACACGTATAATTAATATATAATATATATACTCATTAATGGAAAGATATTTTTAGATTTGTACATTATTTATCTATCGCATAGAGTTATTGTGCTTCATGAAATGATGTAAAACATATATATACTCATTAATGGAAATATATTTTTAGATTTTGATATAAGTTATTCATAACATAGAGTTATTGTTCTTCAAGAAAAAAAAATCTTTATGTTGGGATATAACTCAGTGAGAAATGCAGAAATAAATTTTTTCAATTTTGGTGCAAGCAAATTATTATGTAACCACCTTAGTATACAAGTCAAACTCACATATATATATATCCAACCACCTACTAATTCTTGCTTTCACAACATATTCTTGCTTTCACAACATATCCTGGGTGCACTCGGTATTAAAAATCACGGTTTGACATGTCAAAAAAGTCAAAATAAAGTTCACACGTATATCTTAACATAATATGTGTGCACAAAGTCATTTCATGAAAAAACGTATGTTTGTGTCGTGTATGAAAAGACAAAAAAAATGGACTGTGAAAATGCGCATTTTAGCAAGAAATTTTGTCGTTTTTACACAAGGCACAAAAATTGGCGTTTTTTCGTGCAATAAATTTGTGAATACAAATAATGTTAAGATCCATGTGAGAAAATTGTGAATTTTTTATATTTAAAAATAAGGTTAAAATGCATTTTAAATATAGAGTGCATATGCACATCGGAGCCAAAATTCATCGCCCGTTTTAATCCGACTATTTTGGTTGCACACTTACACATAATTATGGGATTGCATAGTTATAATGCTAACGAACGATGCACAAGTACTTTTACCCCTTAATACTCTAGGATAAAAATGGATCACGGTTATCGCCTTTTCGCACGAGCTCCATTCTCGATCTGACAATATAATTCTCGCACGAGCGGACTCGAACGCAAATATATCCACACAGTCATGAAGGACTGAGATCTTGAGATCCAGTGCCTTGTTGTCGCCAATTCACATTATTCCTTGCCCCCTACCATCAACCATCGAAACTCATCTAATGGCCAACAATAGTTTACGGTCAAGCTACTAAAGTGATTCCCGTTTGATATGATTATCATGAAGGGGTCGTTGCATAGAAAACAAAAAATTTCCTACGCGAGAGACACCCGAAAGGCCAAGATCTAATCTAGGAGACGAAGTGCAACGGGCAACGAGAGGGTTAAGGAGAACACATACCCTCGAAGACTCAAATTGGTACGAGATCAAATCTCGTTGTTGGCGTAGTCGTACTCACACCGATCCCGATAGCGAGAAGATGGGCACCGCAATCCGGCGGTGCATCCGTGATCGGTCACACGTACGGTTGATGATGACCTCCGTTCCCTCGATCCAGCGGGGCGCGGAAGTAGAGGATCCCTTGGAACTCCAGCAGCACGACGGCGTGGTGGTGGTGAAGAATCCCACGGTCAGGGCTTCGCCAAGCCGGAGACCATGAAATGGAGCAGCGGGTGGAGGGAAAGGGAAGTGGCCAAGTGTTTGAAGGAGGGAGAGCTCTCACCCTCCATTTATAGGAGAGGGGGGAGGCAGCCCAAGGGGGGGTGCGGCCAGCCCATGGGTGTGCCCCCACCTCTTCCCTCATTATGTGAGTGGACACTCCACTCACCTCCACTCACTTTCCCATTATTTCCCACTTGGAAAATCCAAAGGTTTTTTTTAATAAATAAATAAAACATTTTTATTTCTTTATTTATATTTGTTAATTCCATTAACAAACATTTTCATATAGCACCTCGAATCATTTGTTAATTCTATTAACAACCATTCGACGAAAAACCCCTTGAACTATTTCAATTTTCCCCGAAACAATTTCGGTGCTGCCCAAAATATTCTTCGGTATTCCGTATCCTCTCAAACACGTCATCGAACCTTAAGAGTGTCACCCTACGGTTCGCGAATAAGATAGACATGACCGAGACTCCTCTCCGATCAATAATCAACAACGGTATCTGGAGATCCGTGGTGACTCCTATATATTCAACGATGACTCTCGTGATCGTGTGAACCAACAACGCCGTGAACTATTCCCTTTGTCTCGCGATATTTTACTTGTCCAAGATTCGATCATTGGTATCAACCATACCTTGTTCAATCTCGTTACCGACAAGTACTCTTTTCTCATTCCCGTGATATAACATCCTTGTGATCATATCACGTGCTTGCAAGCGGTTTCGATGTGATATCACCGAGAGGGCCCAGAGTATATCTCTCCGTCATTTGGATGGAAAAATTCCACTCTTGATCCATGATCCTCAACTAATACTTTCCGAATACTTAACGACATCTTTATAGTCACCCTGTTACGTGTGACGTTTGATGCCATCAAAGCACTCTTCCGGTATCAGCGATTGAAATGATCTCATGGTCTAAGGAATAAGTTACTTCGTATGTTTGATATAACAATGTAAACTAAATGACTTGATCGCATTGCTATATTCTCTTTGGATATATGTTCATCACATCATTCTTCTAATGACATGGCCCCGTTATTAATAACATCCAATGTTCATGATCAGGAAACATTGATCATCCATTAATCAACGAGCTAGTTAAAAGAGAGGCTTTACTAGGAACCATTGTTTGTTTATTAAGCACACATGTATCAACGTTTCCGGTTAATACAATTCTAGCATGAGAAATAAACATTCATCATAAACAAGGAATAAGATAATAACCATTTTATTATTGCCTCTCGGGCATATTCCCTTCAAATCATGTCACCTTGGTATCACTGGTTTCAAACAACAGAAGATTTAAAACTCACATATATGATCCAAAACACAAGTATATTCATGAAAAGATAAAAGGTTCATATCCGAAATCATAACACTCAGTCCGTAGTGAAAAACATGAATCATATCAAAGTCATAGCAACATCAATCTCAGAACATGATGGATGTGTAAGCCCTAGAATATATCCAATCACATCCATTCCATGTGTATATAGCTTATTTATTCACACCTTATGTTTTTTTTCGATAAAGGAAACTTTATTACTTAAAAGGTTTAAGCATGCAAGTACCCGGCCTCTGCATAACCAAGATGCACACAACCGCACGTCCACAACGAGTCGAACAAACTAAAAAAGGAGAATTACATATCATCATGAGAAATTGTAAATACGACTAAACTGTTGTAGGCCAATCCGGAGATTATGCTGCCAACCATGAAGGTAGAAATAGCTCTCGCCGATTCCTCCAACCGCGTACATGCCTCCATGAACTGGGAACGATGCTCCACACATTGTAAAGGCGCCCAAGAACAGATCAAAGTCGTACACCGGTAGATGACCTGCATGAGAGATACATTTTTACGGTTAAAGATCTTGTCATTTCTACATATCCATAGAGACCAAACAACGGCAATCCCTACCACCCTAATAAGCTGCTTAAACCTAGAATCAACACCATTGAGCCAATTGCCAAAAATATTAGCAACACTTCTAGATGTATATAAGTTCGAGGCTACCTGAATGGCTGACCATATAGATCTAGCAAAATTGCAATAAAATAAAAGGTGCTTAATAGTCTCGTCCTGAGGACAAAAGAGACACGATTTGTTTCCTTGCCAATTCCGCCTAGCAAGGTTGTCTCTAGTAAGAATGACTCCTAGACAAAGATACCATCCAAACACTTTAGTTTTCAGTGGAATCTTCATCTTCCAAATATGTGTCTATAGAAGAAGAGTTGGCGATGACGACTGTAACGAGTTCCCCTCTTCGGAGGTTGGATCCGTCTCCGGATTAACTCAGAGAAAAAGAATAGAGGTGGCGGCGGCTCTACAACGTCAGTGCTCTATTATGGATCAGAGAATACAAGTGTTGCACGAGCGGACGCAAAATATCCACGTAGTCATGAAGGACTGAGATCCAGTATGATGTAGTGGCCAAGTTACAATGTGCCTTGCCGCCCTACCATCCACCGTCCAAACTCGCCTGACGTTTCCATTTTTTTTTTGAATTTTCCATATTGACGAAGGAATGGATCTTAGACCCTGCGGGTAAGGACACCCCGTCTCAGGCCCGACATTAAGGCCCAAGAAGGGAAACCCTAGGAGTATTCTAGAAGGCCCAACAGAAGCCCACCCGCAAGACTTGCGGGTCAAGACAAGAACTCTTATACGTATTCTACTAGGACTCGTGTAACCCCCTCCTGGATGCATATATAAAGCCAGGAGGGAGGAGAGAAAAAGACATCCAATCTGGACAACCAATCTAGGGATCCAATCTAGAGAGAGAAAGATACAAGCCACAATTAGACTAGGCAATACACGGGATACCCCGTACGCCTCACCATGGCATCGCCATTGTAAACAGCTCGACTATTCGCCATAATACAGATCAGACAAGCAGAAGTAAGGGTTTTACCTCTACGAGGGCCCCGAAGCTGCGTAAATCTTTCTCCTTGTTAGCCGTCGAGGTCACCAGCGCGTACATCGTTCCTCTACTCGAAACCCTACTGGCTCATCCGAGGGATTTGTCGACACGACTCTTCGACAATTGGCGCCGTCTGTGGGAACGACACGCGCTGGATCTACGGTCTCGCCGGCCTCATCTACATCAAGCTTCGGGTCCTCGACCCATGGATTCGATCTACTTTCGGCTCATTCAACTTCATCGAGCACTTGCCAGCCTCGCACGCGGCCTTCATCATCTACAATCGAAAATCGACACCGTTCTTCACGCGCGGGCTGCAGCACAGCAGCAACGTACGTATTGCGGACGTCATCAACGGCGACTCGAAACTCATTTGGAAAATTCCTTCGGTGGAAAGCTGTGAAATCAAATTATCTACAGTCTCCAAAAAGAATCGGCGAATTCCGACGGTTAGATCTCCGTGGATGATCCGAACAATGAATCTCTGTCAGAATCTGACGGAACTCCGCGCGACTTCGGGAAAACAATTCTCACAGTCGACTCGAACATCAATTCGAAGATCACACCGTTGAAAAGCTGCGGAATACAATCCCGCACCACCCCGTCTTTTTTTAGCCAATTCCAACGGTTAGATCGCCGTCAGCGGCTCGCGCACTGCGACACGTTTTGGATCTCTGCGAGTTCGCGAATTGAAATCACGGATCCGGATCCTATTTCGTCAATTTGCAAGTCGACACAAAGATCAAGCAACGTCAACAAAACATGGCAACTCGCCATACTAATCCCCGGGGGCTCGACATCAACATTGCCCTCCGTGTACACACAACAAATATCGCGATTCCGCGGCGTCGACTCGGTCCGCCGCGTCGAGTTCTTCGGGCAAACATGGTCACTCCGCCGCGTCGACTCGGTCCGCCGCGTCGAATCTTTCGGGAAGCATCGCGACTCCGCTGCGTCGAGTCGGTCCGTCGTGTCGAGTTCTTCGGTCAAACATCGCGACTCCGCCGTGTCGACTCGGTCCGCTGCGCCGAGTTCTTCGGGCAAACATGGCGACTCCACCGCGTCGACTCGGTCCGCCGCGTCGAGTCCTTCGGGAAGCATCGCGACTCCGCTGCATCGAGTCGGTCCGCCGTGTCGAGTTCTTCGGTTAAACATCGCGACTCCGCCGTGTCGACTCGGTCCGCCGCGTCGAGTCCTTCGCGAAAACATCGCGACTCCGCCGCGTCGGCTCGGTCCGCCGTGTAGAGTCTTTCGGACAAACATCGCGACTCCGCCCCGTTGACTCGGTCCACCTCGTCGGGTCCTTCCGGGAAACATCGCGACTCCGTCGCACAACTCCGCTACATCGAATCGTCTCGACTAAGAGTCTCGGGGGCTGTCCTTCGCCACAGCCACACTCGTTGCTCGAGGGCTATGCTGCAAAGTAGACGCACTCGAGAATTCACCGCAGCCGCACTCGACACTCGGGGGCTGAGGCGCGAAACAGCCGCACTCGACACACGCGTCCGGTTCATCGATTCCGGCGATATCACTCGGCACCGCCTCGTCGACTACGACAGTGTCATACAAAGATAAGTTCCTCTTATACAAGTCGAAAATTTTACTTGTTCATGTCTATAATCTGTTGTGAATACACCTGACACTCGGGGGCTGCGCCCCGCAAACTAAATGAATACTCGAGACCCGTCATGCTGCGCGTTACGCTACCGCATTTACACGCTACAACCCGAGTGGCTGATATCGTCTGACGTCGACCCTTGACTCCGACCCGGTTTGTAGCAGCAACTGACAGGTCGGCAAGGAGCATAGACAATGGCTATCAGGCTAACGAAAGGGCACAACGTATGATGCAAAAGTGTCGCGTAGGGTCAAATCATTGCCTACCAACAGGCCATACTCGACTCTGCGAGTCGATAGATTGTTGGTTCACAACCAAGATTAACCCGAGCAATAATTTGTTCTGTACATTTTTCTAGACACGGAACTACTGTTACATTATTTAACCACATCCGATTATATGGCTGCAACTGCAACGCAGGAACCACAACGTCGGCTGCAACTTCGACAATTGGTCCTCCGCTCGGAGTCGACAGTTGACACAGATCCTCCGCTCGAAGTTGACACATACCCTCCTCCGGGAGTCGACGCATGTCCTTATTCGCGAGCAAACAGAAGACAAGCACACGGGGTTAGCTTCAGAACAATTTGAGCCTATGCCCGACTCTGCGAGTCGAACATAGCCTCGGGGGCTACTCCCATCGGGAGCACTGCCGTGCACCCGACAAATCGAAGAAGCAACGTTACAAGATCTTTGAGTCTATGCCCGATTACAAATAATCGCACATAGACTCGGGGGCTACTCCCATCGGGAGCGCTGGCCGCGCACCCAATGAGCGCTGGTCGTGCAACCGACGAGCGCTACGGGCGTCCTCGACGTACTACCACGTCGGAAGCATATGACACGCTGGCCGCATACCTGAGGAGCTCTGTCAGATTTCTTCGTCCAGATCCTTATTGTGGTCGTACAGACCGCATATTAACTCGGATGAAGAAAAGCAAAACATGAAACTTGTTCGCCTCGACGAGGCGCATATGACAACGCGGGCCAATTCGCGAAATCAGAACAACTTGAAGACTTTTCGGGTCCATCTTCTTTTGTGGACTCGGTGGCTGAGCGTCCGCGTCAACTGCACGACTTCCACGTCGTCCTGCGACTCCGCCACGTCCGCGTCAACTACACGACCTCCACCACGTCAACACCGTCCGCCTCGTTGACTCCATCCTCCGTGTCGAGTACATCTCCACCGCGTCGACGCCATCCGCCTCGTCGACTACATGACTTCCTCGTCGACTCCGTCCGCCGTGTCGAGTACACCTCCACCGCGTCGACGCCATCCGCCTCGGCGGCTACACGACCTCCTCGTCGACTCCGTCCGCCGTGTCGAGTACACCTCCATCGCGTCGACTCCCTCCGCCGTGTCGAGTACATCTCCACCGCGTCGACTCTCTCCGCCGTGTCGAGTACACATCTTCCGCGTAATTACTGCACGTCCTGCCGAAAAACGGGCGCACGACGGCACGCTTCCGGTCAAAAGCTGACACGATGGGCACTACGTGCCCTGCCCCACAAACGTCACGTCCCATCGGGAGCAGGCGAATGCGCGGTGACATCATTGCGCACCTCACAAACACGAAAACTCTTTCGTATGAGCATCAAGACGCGAAATTTCTTTCGCATAAGCACCCTGACACGAAATCTCTTTCGTATGGGCACATCAAGACGCGAAATTTCTTTCGCATAGTCACCCTGACACGAAATCTCTTTCGTATGGGCACATCAAGACGAAATTTCTTTCGTGTAAACTTCATAACGCGAAATCTCTTTCGCACAAGACCAAGAAGGAAGATCTCTTCACCCGAAGAATCGCAAGAACTTGACCAAGGTAAAATCGCGAGTATGCGGCTCCCGCAACTCTACCACACGATGTATTTACACATCATTATCCTGGATGGTTCGGCCGACTAGGCACATCCGGATGCCGTATTCTTTCGAGTACGAAGGTAAGACCCAAGGATCTCTCTTTTGGGCCTGGAATCGCACTCAAGCTGCGTCCTCCGGTAAACTTTCCGTGTCAACAACAAGAAGAAAAATCCTAGCGGACGCGCCGGGTACCCCTTTAGGTTAAGTTCGATTCGATAAGACCTCTACGGCCCAGTCGCAACGATCACCTCGCCAGATTCGAGTCGGAGGTTTCGAATTCGTGTAGGCCAGAACCGTTTTTGCCCTAGATGCAATTAATTGGCCCTGATCTTTCGGGAGAGCCAAGCGACTGAGCCACATCCTTCTGCGAAAACAGCCAATACCAGGCACATTTACCACTCGATACTCGAGTATGGGAAAGCGCATCGCACGCAGGGTATACACCCTCACAACCAGACGATTGAATAACCAATCGAAGATATCAAGAACGGACTTTGAGCGTCTACCCGACAGATTCTCAATCGAGTAAACGCTCGGGGGCTACTGACGAAGGAATGGATCTTAGACCCTGCGGGTAAGGACACCCCGTCTCAGGCCCGACGTTAAGGCCCAAGAAGGGAAACCCTTGGAGTATTCTAGAAGGCCCAACAGAAGCCCACCCGCAAGACTTGCGGGTCAAGACAAGAACTCCTATACGTATTCTACTAGGACTCGTGTAACCCCCTCCTGGCTGCATATATAAAGCCAGGAGGAAGGAGAGAAAAAGACATCCAATCTGGACAACCAATCTAGGGATCCAATCTAGAGAGAGGAAGATACAAGCCACAATTAGACTAGGCAATACACGGGATACCCCGTACGCCTCATCATGGCATCACCATTGTAAACAGCTCGGCTATTCGCCATAATACAGATCAGACAAGCAGGAGTAAGGGTTTTACCTCTACGAGGGCCCCGAACCTGGGTAAATCTTTCTCCTTGTTAGCCGTCGAGGTCACCAGCGCGTACATCGTTCCTCTACTCGAAACCCTACCGGCTCATCCGAGGGATTTGTCGACACGACTCTTCGACACATATATATATATAAAAGCAAGGAAGTCTCCTGATGTATACGCACGCTTCTATTCATGTAAACAGTGTTGGGCCTTCAAGTGCAGAGGTTTGTAGAACATCAGCAAGTTTCGCTTAAGTGGATCACGCAAGGTTTATCGAACTCAATCAGGTAGAGGTCAAAGATATCCCTCTCAAGCAACCATGCAATTAAGATACAAGAAGTCTCTTGTGTCCCCAACACACCCGAGCATGCCGTCGGAACCCTCCATGTCGAACAACAGATGGTCCATGAACGGGAATGGCGGCTTGAGCCTGGCCGCCTCCGTGCACGGGAATGGCCACCTCCATGCACGTGAATAGAGGTATTGAATAATGCTGGCAAATTATATAAGGTTAACCCAACCGTGCTCCCAATTTGGAAAAAAAAAGACAAACTCGAATTAATTGTGGACGTCCTGTTGGGCAACCTACACTAGTAGGAGAAAAGCTACCCGTGACGAACATAATTTTCGGCGAACATGTGTTCGCTAGCGCTAACCAACCAGTGGTATATGTTACCGCTTGGGAATCATCCAGTTCGCCAGCGCTATGTTAGTTACCTCTGGCGAACACCTTAACTCGTTCGCCAGCGGTAAGTTCCGAAATATTTAAAATTTCAAAATAATGTTTTCCCGTTATTTTTTTTTTCAAAATTTCAAAACATTTGAATTGGGGAACCTTTAATCGCATCATAGAATTTTTTCCCTTTTTTGTTCTATTTCAATTTTAATTGTCAAATTTCCGCTCGGTCACTCATCCTTCCACTACTCTAGCCCCGGCACGATTGACTTCTTAGTTTCTTCCCTATGAGCTACCTAGGAACAACTTATACTTTGTTATTAGTATAGTAGTATCAGTCCTCTTAACTATTAGACCATAGTGTTACACGCTTTCACTTTTTGAATCAAAAATATTATTTAAGTAAAAAAATGAATAAGTAGTGATAATCTTGAATTCAAATAGCAATAAAATAAATTTAAATATTTTTTGAATTTTGTCATTTAACATTGAATAATTCATATCTACAAATCCGTAATTCGGAATTCGACAAATGATATGTCTAAATTGATTAGAAAAAGAAGAGGAATCCATATCATCTTTTCTTAAATTTTTTTGAATTTTGAATTACTTTTTATTAGTTTGATTTTGTAGGGAAAAAATTTGTATCTCAAATAACTTTTTCCCTTTTTGGATTTGCCGATTCTGTGAAAAACTGACTGGGTAAAGCCTGGTGATATATTAAACGCGTTTTTTCGACATCGTATACAAAAGTTATGGTCGTTTTACGTTTTATTTTTGGATTTTACATAAAAGGTCAAAATTCATATTTCAAATTTTCTATACCAACTAGACCCTAAACCCTACCCACAAATCAAAGGATTTTATTTTTGAACATTTTATCATTTTCGTTTAGGTTTTAGAAAACTAAAAACACGGTCCACCAGGAGGGTGGGTGGGGGGGTGTAGCGAAAATATTCAAAATTACCGTGACGAACAAACCTAGTGGTTGGCCAGCTGTAACTGTAGGGCTGGCCAACCACTATGTTGGTCAGCGGTAACTGTAGCACTGTTGAACCAACCCCTACGTTCGCCAGCGCTAAGGTAGGTCGCGCTGGCGAACCAACTGGCCCGTTCGCCAGCGGTACTTGCCGCGCGCGCCTGCATGCCCACACTTACCGCTGGCGAACAAAATGGCCTGTTGGACAGCGGTAAGCTGCGTAGCTATGGCGAACCTCAATTTGTGTTGGATAGCGGTAATAACGTTGTCTAATAGAGAAACCTGTTCGCCAACGCTAACCTGGTGTCTATAAGGCTTTTCCTACTACTGCTACTAGCTGCACTGTCTATCGGTTACGTTGCAGTTCCGTTGTATGCGCGTTGCATCGCGCCAGCGTGGCTGGAATATATGGATTTAGCCGCCAAGGCCACGTATGCGTTTTTGTGTGCAGGCGGCATAATTGGCTTCGCTGGATGCCGATGCCACTTACGGTGAATCGTAAATCAGTTAAAGAGTTAAGACTTCAGTTTTGCCAGGGGTCTATCAAGCGTTATCCGGTCGTTACCGACAAAACAAGAGCTCCGACGCCAGGAAAACATAGCCGCAGCCTCCACATCTTCCTTCTCCGTAGCTGGTTTCCCTCTCCATCGGCCGGTTTTGTCGGCGTCCGGATGGGTGGGGAATCTCATCTATGAGTTGAGTTTTTGCTAAATGTAGGGCTTCATAGATTAGACTATAGTTTTTGTTAGCCGCTTTCTTCGTCAATGGAGATAGCATCGTCTAGAGTAAGTGATTTTCAACCCAATGTTCGACGACGAGATTTTCATCCGAACGTCAATGGTGATGTTGGAAGATTTAGTTTATATAGGTATAGTCCTTCAGATTTATTTCGTCGGAATGGTTTTGGATCTTTTCTCATGGTTGCCGCGAGGAGGAATGTGCTTGCAATATTTCTCTTGTATGCTACGTCCTCCACAATGAAGATCCGTAATCTCGATTTCCAACGACATTGATAAGGTTGTTCGGTTCTGTTTTCCCGCAATACTGGTGTTGGTACCCCTGCAGATGTTGGTTGATTACTTTAATGGCCGATGTGTGTTCTTGGTCTTGGCATTGCGGCTCAAAAGAAATCTGTGAGAACCCTCGTCGATGCTTACAGGTTTGTTTTATAGAAACGGGGGCAAAAGCTTTGCCCCAATCTAATAATTAAGAAGAGGTTTGCAAGAAAGCAAGTTTGAGACCAATATTACAAATGACTACTCTCGCGGCATCTAATCGCCCAAACGTTTGGCGCCCGCAAGAACCCACAACCGGCCTCGGTTAATTTTATCTATGAGAACTAAGAGAGGAGTATGCTTGTTGCGGAAGACCCTTGCATTGCGTTCGTTCCAAATCTCCCAAGTAGTGAGAAAGGTAAGGGAGGCAATGCCTTTGCGGTCCGAGGAGTGGCCTTCCGTCATCAATAACCACCATTCGTTAATTGAGAGGTTTGTCCAAGTGGACGGTTGCAGGCCTTGTAGTCCCAACCAATCCTTAATAAGAACCCATAGACGGCGAGTAAGGCGGCAACTAACAAAAAGATGAGAAACCGACTCCGTTGTTTGCTTGCAAAATGGACAAAGACCACAATTTGGCCAACCTCTTCTTTCCAAACGATTCGCCGTCCAAATCCGGTTTTGAGTTGCAAGCCACGCAAATTTTTTGGTTTTGGAGGTGCCCAAACCTTCCAAATCGTCTTCTCCATGTGCGAAGAGATGGTTCCTAAGAATTGCATTGTGTACGCCGAAGAGGTTGAGTATTGCCCGTTGTCCGAGAGTTTAATAAATCTGGGAGAACCCTCGTGGTTGCTTACATGTTTGTGATTTGGTCTCTATTTTCTATAGTTGCCTTCAGAAAAGTAAAAGATCATGTCATTGAAAAAGAAATAGTTCGAAGATCTCAAAGATATGTTAGTTTCTCTTAGAATTTATATTGTAAGTGATGTAGTCAACTCGTGTATATATACCATGTACTTTCTGCTACATTGAATATATTAAATATATCATGGTATTAATTGTAAAAAAAAACCTTACCGCGTCCTTTTTATTCATCTTGCCCGATGCATATCAATTATTTTGCTGGTATACATACCTATGATGATATATTCACATTTTAGTTTGAACTGTCTTTTCAAGGGTACCTGAAACAGAAGTGTTGTTCTCACGGAGGCTGGCTAGCTGCACCCGATGGAGTTTGCGCCCTCTATTCAGAAGTAAAACTTGTGCGGGTGCCAATTACCGGACTTCAAGAGTGCCTGATCTTCTCTGGATAAAAGTGTTCCCCCGGCACATACTTATGACACTGAATTAAGAGTGAACGCGTCCCTGTCAAAAAAAAAAGAGTGAACGCGTCATGCTCTAACTAAACATGCATAATAACTTTTCTGCTGCGATGATTTTTTTTTTTGCGGGTTTGCATTAGATAGTGCCATCTCCATGGACGATTCGGTGCTTATTTCCAAAGTATGATGTAATGTCTTAGCTTGTAGATGTACAACTGAAGTATGATGACGGTGTTTATATTGTTTTCGGTGTATATATTTTAATCGTTTGAGGCGGTGCTATATCTTGAAGATATACAACTGATATCTGCAAATGCATCATACTCCATATCATCATAGCTAGAAATGAGGCTATATAAACCCATCCACCCTAAACGAATTTTGCAAGAGAAACTACCAAACTCCTGTATTGATCCACTGTAAAATTGGATAGATATAGGGAAACCAACCTAGCTAGCAAAGCAGATCCAAAAACCATAGGCATGGCGAAGCTCATCTGCCTATGTTTTGTCCTCCTAGCTATTTTAGTGGCCGCATCAGGTGATGGCTGTGAGGGTGACCGACAGGACATGATCCGTGAGTGTGGCCCGTACCAGAAATGGCCAGCGGAGCCAAAGCTGGCCCCGTCGGACGCGTGTTGCGCCGTGTGGCAGAAGGTTGACATCCCGTGTCTGTGCGCTGGTGTGACCAAGGAGAAGGAGAAGCTATGGTGCATGGACAAGGTCGCGTACGTTGCCGATTTCTGCAAGAAGCCGTTCTCGCATGGCTACAAGTGTGGAAGTAAGTGAAATAGAGTACCAAGACGAGAATTACATGCCTATGGTTTGATCTCCGTTATGCATTCTATTATATGCACATACGTGATTTTCTGGACTTATGTTGGTTCAATATGAATGGTGTTTGCAGGCCATACATTTCTTCCTCTGGCGCAATGATGCAGTGTTAGTAGTAGGAGGAGAAGAAGCGGGTTTTAGTTTCTATATGTGTCTGGCCCTCACTTACTTCATTGATCTGTAGGAGGGATTAACTGTGAAACGAATAAAGCCTTCTCCTCAAATTATCTGACTTTGGCTTGTCTGCAAATCGTTTTCTGGTTCTACTTTTTTTTTCCCGGAAATTTCAAAAGGGCATGGCATCCCTGCACCCCACATACATATAATAGAATCAAGCTAGTTTATGAGAAACAATTGGTCCAAAAACCATATTGTGCCATGTTTATGACGAAAACAAGGTCCAGAAAACAAATAAGCAATGCAGCTGCTTCATCCACCCGATGTTAGTCTAACACCGCAACACACATCTCCGGATCTCGGGCCGCTGCCCAGACTATCACCGATCGGCAACAACGCTGCACAATTTTTTTTTGGAATGGAAACCTTAGGCCTCGGCCTCTGCATCAAAGTGATGCACACAACCAGGTTTTTATTAATAGAGATAAAAAATTTGGGGGAACCCCATACAGTCACGGATCACACAAGTTTGCAACCAAAAGCAGCCAGTAAAAAAATGTAGCCCTAAACTTTGACACGCCGATGATTAAGCCACCCATCCCGACTTTAGATAGCCCGAACGACCGCCATCATTCGAGCACATCCGGTATCCATAAGTCATCGCTGATCGGCAGGCAACAGGAAGGACCAAGTCTAGATAGGAAACACCACCTTGTTGATCACCTGAAAGAAATGAGTATTTGGTTTTTTACCAACGCTGCACATGATACGCAACACCATGTGACCAGATAGGTTGCCTCGTAGCATTGGCTAAACAAGATGATTGCCCGCAAACCACATACATTGCACGGATACCCATGTCGCCCTCTCTTCTCACACCTTCTGCTGTAGAGTGGAAATAGCTTCTAGTTCAATTGTTGTTTCGACGAAAATAGGCTGGCGACAGAACTTTTCATTGAACTTTAGAAAGAGAAAGAGTGACACACATACAGTGGAGAGACCGAACAAGAGTAAAAACAAAGTAAACAAAGGAAGAAATCAATGTGGCAGACTCCGCAAAGGCGACGCCAACTAGATCGAAAAGAAACAAATATAGTCCGGCTCACATGATCTTTGTTAATGGTATGTTCAGTTCAGCTTGATGCCACCACGAGAGCTCTTCGACGAACCTGGTGAACACCACATGCAACAAGGAAGCATGTCAATAACGAAACCCCTATTTATATCTTCCTTGCATGTTGTCCGCATGTGGGCCCCGTCACCATTGCCTAAGTTAAAGGATCCCAGTCTCGGAGCTCGAAGCTCCACGTTTTAAAGCGGGAGTTTGGATTGAGGAAGTACTACCCCCATTTTTTGAAGAGACATGGGCACAAACGACTGCACCATAGATTAGAGAAATCGCACAAAGGAGTACCATCCACCAAGCGCACCCTCGCTACGTCGAAGGACGGAAACCGACTCTCTAACAACTGGCTAATCTACATGTGTCTATGTGTCATGCTGCCTCCACCCAAGGGCCTATCGAAGTCATCCGGCTCCGTGAGCTGATGTCACGAGAGGCATGGAGGAACCTGGCAGGACCACCTTTTCACGGACGGGCACGAAGTCGTGGGACAAGCCTAAGAAGGCCGTTCTGCACTGGCGAAAGTGGGTTAACATGACGATATGGCGCCGTTTTCGGACGGGCTGAACGGTTGAATCCGTTTGGTCTATCACGCCCCAATTCCAGCCAAATCACGCGTCAACCCGACGAGCGGTGGTCATGCTGGCCATGTGTTACATCAAACCGAAGCTGAAAGAGGAGCCCGAATGCCGGGACAACCTGGATATGCTCTTAGATAGCTTCTAAGATGTACTAAAGGTCTGGATGCGCTTATTCTGCAAACACATATCGATTTCTCCTCTTTTCTGTCTCTTTGCAACGACAGTAATGTGATCCATGTGAAGGTCGTAGCCTAGTCCTTGATACCGTGTCTCTATTTCAGGAATCCAATCGTGGTTCAATTAAGTGCGAAGCCAATCAAGCTGCACACATTTGTGCCATATATGCTCTTAGCATCAACCTTGAATCTTGCTATGATGTTACTTTAAATTTACTAGGGAGCAGACACACTACATGCGATTCGAAAAAAAACAAGAATATCTTATAATACGGAACAAAGAAAGCATTCCGTTATCAATTAAGTGTAGATTTTCGTAGAATATTTACTCAAGTAAAGAGACAAGGTTGGAGAAATGTACTAGTAATAAATTGTCACACCAACACAAAGAGGACCCTAGCTCAAATTGCAAATTTAAAATGGCAACTAGATACTTGGATTGTGGCATGTTGATGGCAACACCAAGAGATAGGTATCACACATTGAAGGAGTTGTGCACAAGGTACTTATATTGTGGCATGTGGATCTTGTACGCGTTGCTATTGATGAGCTTGAGAATCTTGAAAAGGTTGTCACCTCTTGACTTGAGCTTGGAGTTGTGCTCTTGTGGGAATCGGTCTTTACGAAGATGTACCCAAACAAGGTAGCCTTCGTGAAACACCATGTGATTCTTGTTCTTGTTCTTCTTGATGGCATAGTGCTCGTAGTGCTTCTCAAGTGTAGTTCTTGTGCTCTCATGAAGTTTTTTGATGTAGTCGATGCGCATGTCGAAGTTCATGTTAACTTGCTCGCGGAGAGGCAATGGTAGGATGTCAAGCGCGGTGTTAGGGTTGAATCCATAGACGATCTCGAATGAGCTCTTCTTTATGGCTTGATGAGTTTCTCGATTGTAGACGAACTCGGCATGTTGAATGCATTCCTCCCAATTATTGTGGTTCATCTTTATCAATGCACGAAGGATTGTAGAGAGCGTGTGGTTCACCAGTTCGGTTTGTCCATCGGTTGCGGGTGGTACGCTGTGGAGAAGAGTAACTTCACTCCAGGATTTGCCATCAATGTCTTACACAAATAGGAGGTGAACTTGACGTCTCGATCCAAAGCAATTGTCTTGGAAACACCATGTAGATGAACGATTTCCCTTAAAAACAAATTTGCAACATGTGAAGAATCGTCTTCTATTGCATGGAATGAAATAAGCAATCTTAGAAAAATTATCAACCATTAGAAAGATAGAATCCATTATTGTTTTAGTGCGTGGATGTCCTAACACAAAATCCATGATAATATCACTCTAAGGAATATGTGGTGTAGGAAATGGCATGTAAAGACCATGAGAGTTTAAAGTAAATTTAGCTTGTAGGCATGTTGAACATTTTGTGACGATTCATTCCACTTGGTGCTTCATCTTAGACCAATAGTAGTGTGTGGGGGGAGAATCGCATAGGTCTTGTCTCTTCCAAAGTGTCCCATGAAGCCTCCTTCATGCGATTCCTTCAATAATAAGAAAGGAAGAGAGGTCTAGAGAATGCATAGTTTGTTAGCGCTAAACAAGAAATCTTTATAAAAGTAAATATCTTAAAAACCTCAATTTGGCAAGCACTTAGCAAAGATAGGACCAAAGAAAACATCCGAAGAATACAAGTCTTTTATCTCATGTAATCCAGTCACATTTATCTCAAGACGTGTAAGAAGACATTTTATTTACCCTTTTTGTACTTGATGACATAAGGGAAAGACTTAATAAATTCTACCCACTTAGCATGTCTTTTGTTTAGATTGGCTTTAATCTTCAAATACTTCAATGATTCATGATCATAATGAATGAAAAATTCTTTAGGCCAAAAGTAGTGTTGTCAAACTTATAAAACTCGAACCAAAGCAAAAAAGCTCTTTGTCATAGATGCGATAGTTCAATCTAGTGCTATCAAGTTCCTCACTATGATATTCTACGGGACGTCCATTTTTTATAAGAATGCCACCAATATCAATGCCACTAGAGTCACATTCAATCTCAAAAGTTTTCTCAAAGTCCGGTAAAACAAACAAAGGTGTTTTGTTCAAACATTTCTGAAGAGTATCGAAAGATTTTTGTTGAGAATTGACTCAAACAAACAATACATTCTTTTCTATAAGATAATTTAAAGAGAAATCAATTGGTGAAAAATCCTTCATAAATTGGCGATAGTAACAAACAAGACCATGAAAACATCTTAATTCACCCACGGAAGTAGGGTTAGGCCAATTTCTAATTGCCTCAACTTTATTCTCATTGACTTCAATTCCATTAGAGGAAATAAAAAAATCCAAGAAAACAAGTTTGTTGGTGCAAAAATTACATTTATCAAGATTGGCATAAAGTTTTGCTTTGCGAAGAGACAACAAGACTAAACAAGTATGTTCAAGGTGGTTTTGCAAATATTTTCTGTAGATGAGGATATCATCAAAATAGACAACAACAAAATTTCCAATAAAGACTCGCAAAACCTCATTCATAAAACGCATAAATGTTGAAGGAGTGTTCAAGAGACCAAAAGGCATGACAAGCCATTCATAAATACCAAGTTTTTTTTCAAAGCGGTTTTCTATTCATCACGAATGCTCATGCGAACTTGATGGTATCCACTTTTAACATAAATTTTGGAAAAGATAGTCACAACACATAATTAATCTAACATGTCATCAAGCCTAGGGATGGGATATCTATATCTAAAGGTGATAACACTTATAGGTCGACAATCCATGCATATACGAGAAACTATGAACTTGTTTTGGCACATGATAACCGCGATAGCACAAGGAATAAGAGACTCACGAATAAAACATTTGTTGAGGATTTATTGTATTTGCCGCTCTATTTCCTTGGTCTCTTAGGGGATGGTGCGGTAAGGAGCACAGTTTGGAAGGGGAGCACCTGGTATGAGATCGATGCGGTGCTTGATGCCTCAAAGAGGAGGTAGACCCGGTGGTAGTTTTTCGGGAAATACGTCCTCAATTTCCAGCAATATGTTTAATAAAGTCAAAGGAAATCTTTGTATGGAGTTAGTATCAATAACTTCTCCTTTGCACACAAGAACAAAGTGGATAATGATGGGTTTTATTGAAGCTCTCTCATGTCATGTTTTGTAGCAAGAAAGGAAAGGCCTTTGGAAGTACTCATCATTTTTTCACTCTTATTTGCTTTTGGATATCACTCTCTTGTAGGTGGATCTCTCTCACAACTCAGCTCACGATATTTTTGTTCTTGTTGCGCACATGAAAGTGTTTTTTGCATTGTCAGCAATAACTTGACTTGGAGTCATAGGACGAAGCACAAGGTTCTTGTTATTCCATTTGAAGGAATATTTATTGGTTCGTCCAACATGCATTGCACTCTTATCATATTTCCAAGGTCTTCAAAGGATAAGATGACACACAGTCATAGGTACTACATCACACTCGACTGTGTGTTTGTATGTGCCATTTTTGGCAAATTCCACCATCGATGATTACCTTGATGGACTTGCCATTTATTCCGGATCTTGTTTGGAAGAGATTACACCTTTGATATTACTCTTCTTGTGTATTTTTGTAGCAATCTTGTAACCAACAAGGATGGTATTTTGTCCACATCACAATAGATGCTTTCTTCTTCATGTTGTTCCTCATCCAAGGGTTTAACACCAATTTGTGCAAAGAATAGTATTCTTCTTCTCTCATTGAGTCATGTTCACCATCTTGGCTGACAATCATGATCATCTTGTTTGAGTATTAAAAAGACTTTGTGACCACTACCATCACAGTTGAAGAAAGTTATTGGGCTAGAGTTTACTTGGGGAGCACTTGTGTTGGTGGTTGTAGGAGCTTGTTGCTTGAAGCGTTGAGTAATCTTGGTTGTTGAATTTGGGGCTCATGGATTCCCTTTGGAGGCACTTGGTGTATATGCTTAAGCCCTTGGAGGAGTCGAGGTTGAAGACTTAGAGGCGAAACGGGCCTTTTGCTTTGAGTACTTGAGAACCTCAAATAGTTGGCGCTTGACATTTAGGGTTTGATGGACATGGCCAACAAGATTTTCATATGGTTGAAGCTCCAAATTTCTCTTGATAGGGTGAGTGAGGGCATTTAGGAAGCGGGCCATTGTGTGCTCTTGAGGTTCCATCACATTTGCTCTTGTCACGACGGTCTCCATTTCCTTATAGCACTCATCAACCGTTTTTAATCTTGTCTTGAGCTCTTGTAGTTTCTTGAGTAAATATCGCTTGTAGTGAGGAGGTACAAATCTTGCATGCATGACTTATCTCATCTCATTAGAAGTGTTGATAGGTGTAAAGCAGTTGTATATCCATTGGGCTTGCACTTGTTTCCACTACAAGAGGGCATAACCTTGAAATTCAGGAGAAGCCGTAGCTACCTTTTTCTCATCACTAAAGTTGTGAGTGAGGAATATGTTATCAACTTTGAGATTCCAAGAAAGGTAAACATCCGGTTCGGATTCACCATAGAACTTACGAACATTGGCTCGAGTGGTGCTCATGTTGTTGTCTTCATTGCGGCGACGATTTTTCTCATTGTTGTCTTCATCATTGATAGGTAGAGAATGAGCATATGGGTCGATATCATCATGTTCTTGATGACCTTGAGGAGGAGGATGTCTGCTCATGCCACGAGGAGCTTCTTGTCAATGATCAAAATCTTGCTTCTTGGTGTTCACTACCGTCTTGATCGTGGTGTTGAGAACGGTCTTGCTCATGATTATGGTGGTGAGGAAGGTATTGATCTTCGCGATCATTATGGTGGTGGTGCGCATTATGCCTTGGAGGCCTTCTATGTGGGCGAGCAACTACCACGAAGTCATTATGACCATTGTCATTTGCAGCGTTCGGAGGAGGTTGCGGATGATGTTGAAGAACATCCGGGCATCGAGGGTGGTGTTGAAGAGGGTCATCACGTCCTTGTTGATGTTGATGAGGTGGTGAAGGTGGCAATCTATCATCATACCATTTGTAGAGGCATGGTTGTGGTGGGGGTTCATGCTCTTTGCAGTGATGTCCAAGATCTTTCATGTGGTGATGACGATCATGGCGAAGATCTTGGTGAGGAGCATGAGGTTGTTCACGTGGTTGGCTTGATTGTGAGGAACTTTTTTTCCTCGAGAAGATGAAGATGATCGAGGGCAGTTAGCAAGATTTGATAAGTTGATGTTGACACGTGCCAATTGATCATTAAATCTTGCATCTTGTTCTCGTAGGTGACGCTCATAGCGTTCCAAGCCATCACGCAGAACGACATGGGATTGCACATGCTCACTATGTGTGACAAAGTTGTGGGTGTTGTCGATGTAGAAGGGGTTCCCATCATCATCCGAGCTTGGACTTGTGAAGTCACCTTCCCTAGCCATCTCAAAGAATAAAGTTAGATATCAAATGTGGTTAACACTTACGACCTTTTACCTTTTTTTATAGTATTGGTTCAAGTGGATTGCCGAAGGCGAAGAATTTGTAATGAGAGCGTAAGACCTTACAAGAGACCCGAAGGACAACCAACAACACACACAGTTTATGAGGAGCTCAAATGGATTAGGAAAGTAGCGAGGAAAATCAACCAAATCCAACAAAAAGTTTGTTACTAAAAGTAGAAATGAACCACGATAACAAGTTACAAAAGAACCAAATTTACAAGATGAGGAAACAAAGAAGCACACACACACACAAATGATGAATGGGGTTAGTGTGACCAATGGACGAGCGGAGACAAAAATTTCCTAACGAAGACTATGCTCAATGCCACACCAACACAAATAGGACGCTAAATAAAATTGCAAAATTGAAATGTCAACTAGATACTTGGATTATGGAATTTTTATGAGCAAGGTACTTGTATTGTGCACATCGAGGGCGACCCAGATCGTTTTCGTCGTCTCCGTGCCAAGCTGAAGCGCACAACTCGTCACTTACGCAGCTGGATCGACAAGAAAGTTGGGTGTATTAAGCTGCACATCATGGTAGCACGAGAGGTGTTCTTAAGGTTGGACACGACGATGGAATCGAGACAACTCTCACCTGACGAGAGGGCGCTCTGCACTAAACTCAAGAAAAATCGTCTAGGTCTGGCATCGCTGGAGCGCACTATGGCCCGTCAGTGTGTGAAGATCGTGTGGATCGCCAAAGTAGATGCCAATACTGCATTCTTCCACCAATACACATCCTACATGAAGAACAATAACATGATTAATAATCTGATGGTTGATGGGGTGGTGGTGTCTTAGCGTGGGGGCATTGCCCAAGCCTCCTTTAGATACTTTGAGTCCTTGCTGGGCACCACATTTGATCGGGATTTCTCGCTTGACTTGAACTTCCTAGGGATCCACCTGGGTGAGGATCTCTTAGTGTTGGAGGAGCCGTTCAAACCTGAGGAGGTGTGGGTGGTAGTGCGGCGACTTCCCCGTGGAAGGCGCCTGGCCCTGAAGGGTGCACATCAAATTTCTTAAGAGTTGCTGGGGGACCATGAAGGATGCCTTTATGGACGCTTTCAAGAAGTTCCACTCCATGGGTGGTAGAGGATTCCAGGGGTTGAATCATGCCTTGCTAATCCTACTGCCAAAGAGCCCTGATGTGGCTGCCCTCTGGGACTACATGATGATTAGCCTAATCCACATCTCCACCAAGTTGATCGCTAAAACTATATCCCTGAGTCTGGCACTACTCCTTGATGGCTTGGTGGAATCTAATCAAAGCGCCTTTATCCACAAACATTGTATCCACGATAACTGTATGCTGGTCCAGCAGACGGGGAGGCTTCTCCATAGGCTTTTGACTCGGTCTCGTGGGCCAACTGTTCGAAGTCCTACGGAAATTGGGTTTCGGCTTGAGGTTCTGCCAATGGATGGCCATACTCCTTTCCACAACGAGTACGAGGGTGTTTCTCAACGGTGAGCCGGGACCTCCTATATGGCATCGGAGGGGGTTGAGAAAGGGTGACCGTCTTTCACCTCAACTGTTCGTCCTGGTCATGAAAACTCTGAATAGGCTGTTGGGAAGGCTGCGAAACTGGGAATCCTCCGCAAGTTAGCGTGCCAGGACCTTGTTACCTTGGCTTCTTTGTACGCCGACGATGTGGACATCTTTTTCCATTACTTTGCAGGTAGCTTCAGGCGAACCACCAAATTGTTGCCCTTTTTGGGGACGCTTTGAGCATGCATACCAAATCCTTGCCACCACAATTGGGTGTGCCGAGGAGGAGGCGATCTTGGCAGCAGAAAATATTGGGTGCCAGCTAACCCAGATCCCGATTAAGTCCCTGGGATCCCTCTCGCTCTCTGGAGACCCCCGGGTGAGGCTCTGCAACCCCTCATCGACACACTGTGAGACCAACTCTCCACTTGGAAAAGCGGCGATGATTCCTAAGGCCGGGAGACTCGCGTTTATCAAAGCGGTCCTCGCGGTGACCCCCTTTACCAGCTGGTGGTGCTGAGTGTGAGTAAGAAATTCCTCAAGAAAATTGAGAAGATATTTTGGGGCTTCCTCTGGGTAAGAAGAGCGGAAGACAAGGGTGGTCATTGTCATGTGAGCTGGACAAGGGTGTGCCGCCCACTGCATGTGGGTGGCTTGGGCATTTCGGACTTGGTCGGTACTTCCATTAGATTATGATAAAATGGTTGTCGCGGAAACGTACGGATCTAGACAGACCATGGCAGGGTTTCAATATGCAATTCTCCAGAATCGAGCGCGCCATAATTAATGCCTCGACAGAAATGGGCCTTGGCAACGGAGATACGAAGCTTTTCTGGAAAGACAGATGGATTGAGGCGAGATTGTTGGCGGAGTTAGATCCATCCCTATTCGTGTTAGTTCCCAAGAGGCGCAGGAAGTGCCGGAAAGTCTGTGAGGCGCTGATGGAGCACCATTGGATCCCGGACATCTCTGGAGCGCTCATCCTGCTAGAGATATGGCAGTATGTACAAAACCTGGAGATTTATGTAAAGGGTGAAGTTGTTCGAGACGCCAGATAGGCTGCTATGGCGATGGACCGATGACGTTGCCTACTCGTCAAAGTCCTGAAACGAGGCGTTGTTCCTTGGGACAGTCGAATCAACGAGATAGAGGCTCACATGGAAAACTTGGGCGCCGTTGAAGGTGAAGTTCTTCATGTGGCTTGCCTGCCAGGATCATTGCTGGACCGGGGAAAGACTTAAGAGGCAATCTCTACCCCGTCCAGCGTGCTGCCCCCTTTGGGACCATGAACAAGAGTCCATGTCCCACATCCTCATAGGCTGCACTTTCTCCCGGACACTCTGACATGAGGTGCTATCATGGATTAGGTCAACCTTCAGGCCTCCAACCGTGGAAGACGTCTTCTAGACTAGTGGTCATAGTCTCTTCCGGCCACCCCCCGCCATTTGTGTATAGGCACCTCAACGCTGATTATGTTGACGGCCTAGTGGATTCGGAAACTATGAAATGCAATCGTCTTCGACATTGCAAACCCTTCTGTGTGTGCCTTGCTTCACGCCATCAAAGTCGAGGCTCGCGACTTGGTGAGCGTGGGGGCAAAAGGACAGGGACATCTCCTTCCCTAATAGTCTATGTTAATTATGTGAGTTGAGTTGTATTGTATGGGTGGCCTCCTTGTAGGCTTGCACATAAACCTTTCTCCTTTCTATCAATTCAATGAACCACAAAGCTTTTTTGTTTTCGCGAAAAATAAATTGTCACACCGTTTTTTTTATAGAAAAATGGTCATACAGTTTGGACATGATGGGGAAAAAAAGAAGACTGCCCAAGAGGCATGGGATTCTTCTCAAAGTCGGGACACACATGTTGTCCCACTAAGTGAAACCCAAAATCATAAGTCCGTACGAGCGACACGTCGTCGATTCCCTTCTTCTTATGTTGAAATCACCCCTCAATCCCGAAACAAAGAAAAAGCGGCGGTGCAGCCTCCCCACTCCCACCAATTGCGTCGGTAGGGGCGCAGGGTGGAGGTTCAGCTGAGCACGCGCGAGGTAGTGCACTCAAGGTACCACTCACAACGAGCTAACAGAGCTGGAGAGGACCAAGGGATCCTTTTGCTCCAAGCTAAAGAATTAGATAGGACCACTAAATTACGCGATTCCTATGTTGCCTGTAAGTGCTTCGCCACATTATTAATTTGAGGAGGAGAATTCCCAAAGGAAACTCCCAACTTGTTGGCTTGGTTAATTATGACATCATATGGAAACATAACAAAAGAAAGGGTTGGAGTAATGGAAGTACGTACACAAATTTTGTCATGTCTCTCCGCTTACAGGGAAGCACGTTCTAGAATTGGGACATCTGCATTCAGTTGAGACTTTAGTCTTCCACTCAATCTCAGCCCTCCCGACGAGGGCTCAGAAATACCACCGTAGGCCACCACCTCGTCCCTCGATCTAGTGGGTGTGACAAGAACACCGAACTGCTCTAAACCCCCTGCATAGGAATCACATAACGATGATGATGCAACACATTTATTTTGCACATTCAATTCTGTGTCAAAATTAAGACAAGTACTCACCAGAGCACCATTCATATAGTCAGAGATGAAACAAAGGACCTACGTCCCAGCTTCTTCGACAAAGATTCATCAGAACCACCAGTGTAGCATGTCCGCATCACCATGGTCGAGCAAATCAACTAGAGAACCCTTTACCGAAATCACCACATCCTTGTCAAAAGAACTGTCAAGTCTAGTCATAGCATCTGTGCCAACATCAGCCACGGAGTCCAAAGTACCTACCAGCTTCGTCGTGACCCCCTCATGCCTCACATCCAACTGACACGATCTAAGTTTTCCATCTGAATGAACGACAGCTGTGGCAGCAAAACCCTGCGTAGCAGAAACTGCCTCTCTTCTTGCTGGAATCTTCTCGGCAGAGAACCGATAAATTTCCTACCCGACAGAAAGCTCAGCAAGCCCCGAAGAACCCCACCCGGTAGTGAAATCCAAAATTTCCTGCCCGGCAGCCAATTTGTCCACAACCACTCGATCCCGCCCGATAGCACTCTCCACAACATCGCTCCGATCCACATCATTCATTAATCCATCACTCATCAACAACTTATCACGAACACCATCATTTTTCAGAGGAGAGAACACGTCCACACTCGCACCTTCCGGTAGCTCCAGATTTTTTTATCCCCTCCTTTGCCTTCTCAAAGGACCGATGAACCTGAGGAGAGAAAATAACACCCCAAACCTTTGAGTTCAAACCATTCTGCAGTTGATTCCTGGACTGACCCCCTCCTTTCCATCATTGGATCAACACCCGTGTCTAACTCTTGCCATTGCCCACAGCTTTTTTAATACCGGCCTCGTTAGCCAATGTATCCTAAAAGTCATCACGAAGCTCATCATCCTCATCTTTATCCCAAGAAGAATCAACCATCTCCACATCTGTCCCAAGATGTTTGTCTTCCCCTTCAACTTCGAATGTAACTCATATAGACCAACTTTAATAAATATAGGAAAAGAGAGATGTATCTTCGTATGATTTAAGCAGCCAACAAGAATACGAAGAACTTTATATTCCCTAGTATAAGCCATGTCAATTTTTTTGGCTTTCCCAACAGAAAACCCATTGACTAAAGCACAAGATAGTCTCCTATGTGCTCCTTTGGAATACCCGAAACTCTGACCCAAAAGTGTGTCAACGAGCCATTGGTTCAATATTTTTCCCAATTACCCACAATCATGTGACAAAAACTGTTTGGCAGACTATATGCCCCAAAGACCTGCAACCTCTCTAGATTTTTCCTTCAAGGGAACTGCACCTTGAAAATGTTCTGACCAGCTCTATGCACATCCCACCGAAACTGATCCCGAGGTGAAATTATTTTTAGCTGAGTTATAATTTGCGGGATACTCATATCTTCACCCTTGACAAGCAAGGAATCCAGCCTATGTTTAATCAACTTAGGATGGTAAGAATCAGAACATGGCATCACGAAGAAAAGCAGCTCCGCGTGAGCATATCCATACTGAATCAGCTGTGTCATGGGAGCAGAAAGAGGCGGACAAGAACCATTGACGTGGTCAGAACCTTAACAGATAACGCACAATGATGTTGTCAATTCACCCAAATGGTGCCTAGTGATGTCTACTACACATCACTTATCTTGTATACTATGTTCGGCCTCCAAGCACAGAGGTTTGTAGGACATCAACAAATTTCTCTCAAGTGAGTAACCCAAGGTTTATCAAACTTAGAGAGGTATAGATTGAATGTATCCCTCTCAAGAAACACTGCAATTAAGATACAAGAAGTCTATAACTACTAAAAAACGAGGCACTAGTCCTGGGTGGTGAGGCCCTCTAGACCTGGGTAAGCAAATGGAATTGCAGACTCGGGACTAGAGAGCTCTGCACATGGGCACTGCCTGCGCACCTGGTGGATGACCTCTAGTCCTGGGTTGTAATACGACCCGAGACTAGAGACGTCCCCACCTGGCAGCCTATGCTTATTCTTTTTTTCCACCTTATAATAAATTGTGTTAATACTATAAATTCTTGCAAAATACAAGGTTAATTAACTACAAATCAGAAGAAATATATATAGCATATCAAAATTTTCTTAAAAGAAGTATGTGTGTACTAAAAATATAATTTATTCTTTCCGAGAACCGGTACTAGAGCCCGTCTCGGTTACATTGGGATCACAACCGGGACTAGATCCCGTGTATTTGATTTCAGGGAGATCACAACCAGGACTAGAGCCCGTCTATTCAATTTCATGTGATCCTCAAAATCACATCTATACCGTGCAATTATATTTTCCCTTTTGGCTTGCTATGTGGTCCATAAAAAATCCAGCTATTTCCTCCGCAATTTCAAGGAAGCTCTACTTTGGTTGTAGCTTCCTCCACAATTCATCCAACTATGAAAGAAGGAGATCAATATGCATATGAATCATCATAACAATTACACTCAACACAACTAATTGATGGTAATAAACTAAAATTGTGAATACATTAATTTGTTCACTTACTTCTAGCCATGTCGATGGTTTCCGCTCACTAACCTCACCGTGAATCCACTCGTAAATGAAGTATCCACACAAAATGGACCCTAGTGGCTCCCTCTCGCACTAGGATGAGAATAGAATTCAATAAAAATAATAATAATCAAGCATGATATAATTAATGGTATTGCAACTAAAGAGAGGCGCAGAGCTATCTCGTATTACTAACTTTGACATGATGAAAACTAAGTTCTCTTTAAATTTACCAGGTGTCCTCTCGGTGAATTTTTTTCAAAATCCTGCATGGGGAAATAAAATGAAAAATAAGTTATTAGTTAACAACTTGCTATCTCAGAAGACCGATATAGTGCGACAATGATTGAAATTACATTTGGAGCGCGTCTAAAATGCTTTGGTACATATTTTGAGGTTTCGCCAACGAGTCGTGGATTTCAACTCTTTCGGAGTCAACTTCAACGATTAGTAGAATGTAATGGAATCTACGCACGTTTATAAACGTCAGTAACTAATCAGTTACACTTAACATCGACTAACAAAAAATTAATTTGTACAAGAAAGTAACACTCTTGCTGGAAGTTGTAAGGCAACAATATCTTCTTTCCATAATGTTGCAATTATATGAACCTTACCAAACTGTTCTCCATTTCCTTGGTTTAGTTCTCTAGCATCCGTGCATTTTGATTCGTATTGGGTCAATGAACCCAATGTCAAAGATTCCTTTTCGGGTAAATTCATCACTCTTTTTTCTGCATAATAGCGTGGTGAGCATAATTAATTACAGAAAAAACGAGCTGAGCTAGAGACTTTATTATAGAAATAAATGGATTGAATAATCTCTTACGTTAAATAGGTACTGATGAGACTGAGGTAGAGGGCATCAATCTTGTATAACATATAGAGTTCTTGAAGATAAATTTGTGCCTCGTATTTACCCGTGAAATGACCTTCTCTAACTTCCACAGGGATGACTTTTCGTTCCTTCTTTGTGACTCTCAAGTACCACTCATGCAGTCTTTGCATTTTTGTTGGTAGAAGGTCGATCTGATTAGGTGGAAGCAGAGGCTTCCTGTATTCCCATTTCCATACCGGTGCATCCAAGATGGGCGGGATACCATCCATAGCTTGAGAAATAGTAATACCACCTTGTGTAGCAAATTACGCTGCTAAGGTCATAATAGCTTGATTAGTGGGTAACACCTTGAGGGGGAAGATCGCTGTTTTATCTGTTTTCCGAGCTGGGCAACGCCCCTTTTCCCAGTGGCACTACTACTTGCAGTCGTGGGAGCTAGCTGATCTCCACAAAATCCGTGAATAGTCATCTAGCAAATTCATCTGAATTTGTGATGGTTGCTCAATAAAGGCCTTAGCCTAGCTTATGGTTCAGATCAAATGTTTGCTTTTCCTCGGGCTTTATCGGTGCAAGCTGTTTTTTTCATGCCAGCCTTCATGACCAAGGTGGTTTCCTCATCAGTCTCGTTGTGAGCTCTAATGGAAGGAGTCGACGGTACTCTTGGGAGGGGCTCCTGTCGGGGTCCGCGTTGACTACCCTTCGAGGAAAAGGTGCGGGCCTTATTGGGCGGAGGCGGTCGAGTCGCCTGACGTGGCAACCGAGATCAAGATGGACTTTTATAGTGATGTTCGTTCCTCTCGTCATCATGTGGAGATGGAGCTGGTGAAATTGGAATCGAAGGAGGCGATGGTCGCCTTGGCATCGAGCCGGGAAACACAGTGTATTGTTTGCGCCATAGAATGATACCACCCCCAACCTCTCCCATATCCTCTAATCTTTAGGTTCAGGGATGTCAAGGTCTAGTGATTCATATCCTGGAACAAGCTGATCTACGCCGATATGACCATATCCATCTGGAATCGTCTTGCAATGTCACCGTGCTAAAGTTTCACTAGCTAAAGAAAATGTTTCACAACCTTTAAAGATAACTTCCTCGCTCCCACATGTATCTCACAAGTTGTCTTCTCCATGATATCATCCACGGGGTAGCGATCCATCGGTGCCTCATCATCACCGACCCCGTGGAAGCCACGCCGCTTCTCCGTTGAGATGGGGTGTCGCTTGCCCATTTTGTTGCGGATGATGAGTTGACCCTTGTTCGCGAACTTATTATGTTTTCTACTGATGGCTCCTTAAGAGAACAAGTAATTCTTCGTGGTCCCTTTCTATCTTGTTCAACAGGTCTTCCTCCTCCTTCTCCTTCCTCTTATTTTCCTTCTCTCGACTTCTATAAGTTTCAACGTCCTCGGGAAACCCAACCTTCCACGTCGTATCCGCTCCGAGGCGTCGTGTTCATCCTGTCTTTTCAGGATCCCCGAGGGCCAGTGTCAGCTCGTCGTTCTCTCTGTCGTGAATAAACTTCCCTTTTGGACGTTGTTGATTGCTTGAATAATTGTTTTCTTTTCTACAGAAATTGCTTTCTTTTCATCAACTTGTATCTCCCATGTTTCCATGTCATACTTTGCTCCATGGCCAGGTGTCCAATTTCTTACCCTACGGGGCTAGGCTTCTATTACTGGAGTGACCCTTTTCTTGCGCATGGCAGCGTCCGCTTGATCCCACTTAGGCTCCGCAGTTCTGTAGCCACCTGGACCCATACTATGATGATATATCTTTTTCTTTGCATTTACCATATTCTTTGACGACCTTCCCTTAGCTATTTCCGAATCCTTGTACTCCATAAATGCGTCCCAGTGAGGCCGTTGCCTCTCTAGTGTTCCAGTGAAATATGGAGTTTTTTTATCTTTGAGATAGTCACGGTATAATTTGTTCCTTAAGAGAGAAATGATTAACTTTCAACCTCATCTTTGTTGTCTTTTTATAGAATCCAAGACCGGTAGGGCGAAATGTGCAATGACCTTTGGCCCAAAGGTCATTTTTCGTTTCCTCCGAGATATAAGTAACTCCCTCCGGGTTTGCTGGCTTATACCATAAGGATATGCTTATTGGGATGTTGTCCTAACAACAATTCCGCATTGATGCACAAACTTTATTTCATTCTTCTTTGGAAGCAATAGTTTTCCCCATCTGTATCGACGAGCTCAATTGCGAGATGCGCATCTTCTGCCAGCCCTTTTGCATGGCCTCGTTTACTTATATATATATATATATATATATATATATATATATATATATATATATATATATATACACAAATCAATTATTGCATCTGATCACCAGATGCTTAATACACCTCGCCTGACTTCTAATTACCACCAAATTTCGAGTCTTCATCGCAATGATGCTCGTTTGCACTTCGTCTTCGCATTCTTCCTCCATTCCCGGACCTGGCTCGTTCTAAAACTATGATCCGTCTTCTTTGGGTGTCCATACAAGGGAGAACTTGTCCTCTTCATTGACGCTGCTGCTTTTGACGTGATATATAAAAAAATGTTAGCATTAGCGGAATAATTCAAAGTAGCAGAATAATTCAAAGTGGCAGAATAATTCAGAGTAACAGAATAATTCAAAGTAGTGAAATATTTGAAAGTATCACTAATACATCACGAATAATAATTCAGTTACATAGCTCGGGTCTATTTTTATTTAACCCTAATACAACAAACTAACTTCGACCGGGTCCTAAGACGCGGGGTGCTGAGTCGCCGGTGCTGCACATCCTAACAGGGTCATAGTTCACATGGTAAGGTCCTTCGGTAGAATCGTCCAACTGTTGCTATACTCCCTATCCAACAAGTAGACGTATATAGTGACAAACGTGCTCGTTCTCCTCCCTGAAACGCTGACATACCACCTCCTTGGGGGCCATCTCCCTCTACACCTACCGTGGCCCACGCGACCGCCACCAAATAAGATCCGGGTCGACGACGTTGCCCTGATTTCTGACCAAGCTATGCGTATGGGAGGTAGCACCTCCGAGTGCCAGACCGGTGGGGCCTAGTCCCGGACATCGCTCCTCTGGTCCAACAGGGACATCGTCGCCGAGAAAATAAACTAAAAACACAATATATTGAACTTAGCATTATTAATTTGATCTACAGACTTAGCAACTATTCCAAATTGGTAAAATTTCTATAATTTTCTAAACTTGCAAGTTTGAATTAAATTGGTTAAATTTCTAAAATTGCTAGACTTAGCACACACTAACACGTCCAACAATATTTTTGCAAAGTGATATTAAACTAAATACAACTAATATTGAAACTAATACCTAAATACAAGTAATATATAAACTAATAAGCAACTAATTTTCCATAAGTATCTAAACCTAAATACAACTAAATATAGCTAATCTTTAAACCTAATAAACAAATACCGTAATAAACCTAATAACCTAATTCCCTAAATAAAGCTCATAAACTAATTTTCTATATATATCTAAATTAACCTAAATACAACTAAATATAATAAACCTAATAAACTAAATACAACTAAATAAAAAATTACAAAAAAAGGAGGAGGGAGAGATCTCATCGTTGGTGCGACGGCGGCGGAGCAGGGCTCAAGGCATGGCGCGGCGGAGATGGGACCGAGTAGAAGCGGCTGAAAGCTCATGATCCCTCTAATGATTTTGGTGATGATAACAACACAGGTATCTAATCTCTAACAATGTTGTTTTAGTCTGTGCAGCTGATCTCTCAGATGATTACTGAAATACTCTTATAAAAAGATCAAAGAGGAGTTATGTATTCTTGAATTACCGGCACCGGATTTTTCAGTGACTACACCGGAAATTCCGGTGCTTAAGGGGCGGAATATCCGGCCCTGGCACCTGAATATTCCGGCCTTTCTGGCAACCTCAAAACGATCAAGTCATTCTTCATCTGCCCGCGCACAGAAGCTGGGGCGGAAATTTGCCCCGGAAATTTCCGGTGCAAATATCCGGCCCTCTGGTACTTAGCAGAAATTGGAGGTTCCTCATATGCCCGCGCACAGAGATGGGGAGGATTATTGACCGGAAAATTCCGGGCCCGGATTATTCAAAAATCCGGCCCCGGATTATTCAAAAATCCGGCCTCTGGTCCTTAGCAATTTTTCATCATGGCTGGTGCCCGCGCGCAGAGATGGGGGCGGAATGTTGGGGCGGAAATTTCCGCCCCCGGACATTTCAAAGATCCGCCCCCCCCCCCCGGACTATTCAAATTTCCGGTGCTAACACCGGAATATTCCGGCCCTGGAAGACTGCAACGGTCAGAAATTGGGGGATCCTATAAATAGTTGTCTTCTTCCTCTAGATAGGCAGCTCGTCCACTCCTCTCTCTCCTCCATTGTTGTAGAGCTCAAAACGCCCCGATCTCCCTCCTCCTCCAACCAAACTCGATGCCCTTCAAGGATCTCATGGAGGAGGACTAGATCTACCTTTCCACCAAGCCAAAAAGTGTGTTCCCACACCATAACTCTTGGGATGTTGTAATCTCTTGGTTTCCTTGTCATCCAAGTGAAACCCTAGTGCTTGTAGCTTCCACCTTGTAGCAAGAAGCTTCCGATTGTTGAGAGCCTCCATCTCACTTTTGGAGTAGCCTCAACCCCTTGTAAAGGTTTGGTCAACGCCTTCAAGTCGACCTCATAGTGGAAACGAGAATCTCCCTCACCGTAGAAGCTCACGGAGAATAAGGTGTGCACATCCGTGCTGTTGAGGAGCGCCTAGGTGGCTCCCCACCTCTCCAACGTAGACGTACTTCTTTCAAGAAGTAACTACGGGAAACATATCCTTGTCTCCGTGCTTTTCACTTGTGGTTATCTTGTGTCGTGCTTTTACTTCCGTTGCTACTCGTTGCTTGTCACTTAGGGTGTTCACTTAGTTGCACATCTAGATAACCAAGCCTTTACTTTCCCAAAGCCCCCACTAAAAGTGAAAAAGTATTAAAATTTGTAGGTCACCTATTCACCCCCCCTCTAGTTGACCTTAGTGCACTTTCAATTGGTATCAGAGCCTCGGCTCTTTTATCGGGATTAACCGCCTAAGAGTATCATGGTCAACGGAGATGATACCAAATCTTCTAAGGAGGAGCTCTCCAAAATGGCCGACACTATAGCTAACCTTGTAACATCCCTGTTTTGCTAACAATAGGGTTGTGGTGTTGAGTTCATGGCATGGCATGCATGAAAAATTTGAACTAAGTTTTACATTGAATTTAAATTAAAACTTGCTCAAAAACCACTTAAAGTGATCACCCAAAATTTGTTATAAAAACATTTTCAAATTTGGAAAGAAAACACATGGTGTGGTTGGAAATTTTACAAGGATTCCAAAATGTATTTTTGCTAATTTTTGTTCTTGCAAAAAGGACCCCAACCTTTCAAATCTAGTTGCTGCTTTGAGGCAAAAAGGGACCTTTCTGCAAATTCTTGGAAGTCCAGGGGGTTTCTGTAATTGTTCTTTTCTTTTCTCTCTTTCTTCTAGCTCCAGCCAGAAGGCATGAGCTGCGTGGCAGGGCTGCCGATGCCGTGGCCACCTCCTGCTTGGCCTCTGCCGTGGATAGAGTCGAGAGGGAGGCGTCCTAATCTTTCCTCCTCCCTCTGCCCTCGCTCACGTACCCCCTCCCTCCCTGCATCTCGTCCGAACCGGAACCCTAACCTCCTATGTCCGCCGGCCGCCGCTTGTCCTGCCGTCTCCGGCCATCCGCGGCCTCACCGAGCCATCCATCGCACTCGCCATCCTCTGCTAGCCCTCCTCGTAACCGGAATCGAGACGAGGTGGAAGAAATCGCCGGGGTTCCATCGTCGTTTTCCTCTCCGGCCGGTGGCCGCCTCCGCCGATTCCGGCTCCACCGCTGCCCCTCCGGCCTCCTCGAACCTTCCATGATGCTCCCGGTGAGCTCCTGGTCCTAATGGACCCCTCCACTACCCTCCTTGTTCTCTGTACCGCGCGGGAGCCGAACGCCGACGAGCTCCGCCGCCGTTTATGCTCGCCGGCGAGCTTCCGGTGGCACTTCTCGGGCGGCGCTGCCACCTTCCGGTTCGTCGTTGTCTCCTCTACGTCGTAGTGCCCTCCAATTTTGGAATCGCGTGGTGCATCGAGCAATTGTGAGGAGACAGTGGAGATCCGGCCATTGCTGACGTCATCTTGACGTCAGCATGGTGTCATATTTCCTTTTTTTTTTGGAAATTGAGGGAATTCCAGAAAATGATAAATTTGTTTAATTTAATGACTACTGTTTTATAATTCAGAAAAATAAAAGTGAGGTACCAAAATGTTTGGAAAAATAAACTCTACCCAATTATGTCATTTTCACACATGTTTGACAAAGTCCAAAAATGAGTATTTATTTAATGTTGTTTAATCATTTAAAAATAGAAAAATAAGTTTTTATTCAATAAAATTAGAAAATTAAAAGTTATATACCAAAATGCTCAAAATAACATATGCAATCTGTTCATGATGTTTTCAAACCCATTTGAGTAATAAAAATTGTACTCACTTCTAAGATCGCCCGAAACCCCCTCCGGGGTCTATTTCGGGATAAATTCCAGTAAAATTCCATATCTGCCATATAAACCCTAGCAACCCATCGAGCATGTTTAGGGTTTCATCGAAGTGCATTAACTTGCTCATGCATACATATTGTGCATTGCATCGTTGCCATGTTTGATTGTTGTTCTTCTTTTCGGTGTTGTTCCCCCTCGGTAGAACGCGACTCCGAAGTGAAGGCCAGCAACCCCAGTGGCGAATACTTGATCTTAACCGACAAGTCAAGCACTTATTCCTGAAGACTTTCTCTGGTTTTCTTGAAGCAAGGCAAGCATAACCTCTTATCTGCGCATATATGATTTCGAAAGACTTTCGATTCTCGTACAAATGCATTCGATTCCAATTTATCTTGAGTCAATAGATAGAGTTATCCTATTTATTTGCATAACCCAGATATCATGATTCAATGCTCCTAGCAGACATAGGATTGGTTTGTGTGTATCGCCAGAGCCTCAAATATGCCATGCTTAGTCATACATGTCTGTTGATCTCTGCTCCATCCGGTTGATGAATCAGAGCTGCGAATGAATCTAGTATGATAGTAGGTTGTGGAAAGTTAAGATAACTTGGTTAACATGACTTAAAGGTGTGGATGACGAGACCACAGAGGGTCTGTGGTGGTTGTCTCGTTCATGCCCCTAGGAGCGAGTTCTCGTCTTCGAGCCAAGACTGAGCGTGCATCCACACGGGGCTCAGATTCCCATCGGTCTCAACTTGTCTAGTTTGTTCCATGAGTTGCCTAGTTCGGGCTTTCCATTTGGATTTGCGGAGATATCAAAACACTTTCAAAACTAGGATGTGGGGATGTATCGGCGCTCTGCTGGTAGGTAACCGTCGAGCATCGCGCACAACGATAGAGACCCGGCAGGAGATGGCCACTCCCTATTGGCGGTCCATCTCTACTCGGAGCGACTCATGGAATAGGCGAAGCAAGGGAAAGATCGTGGTCAACCTCCCTCTGCCGGCACTTCCCGGACTAGTGCTACCACCGGTGGCATTAAGAGTTGGTTGATACGTGTGGTTAAAGTTGTACACCCCTGCAGGGTTAAATCTTTTCGAAAAGCCGTGTCCGCGGTTAAGGACGACTTGGTGACGGATTCTGTGATCATAGACAACTTAAATGGAATGATTAAAACTTGCTGATAACGAATGAAGGATGCCTCCTCGGAAATGCCGAGAGGGGTTACCTTGTAGCATGAGGTACCGGAACAACTGGAGGAGGTGATCTTTGAAGCACGAGGTGCTGATATGATATTGGTGGATTAAAAAGATAATGATTTCAGTAGTTGAGTAGCTTTCTCATCTGTTTTCAAAATACTCCATGAGACGTGCTATTCCTCCCTCAACTTGGAAAACAAAGATGGCTTTACGCAAAATAACCTTCATAACTCTTTCTAAAATAAGCAGATATATAATAGGTTAACTAAGTCTTGTTGAGTACCTCCCGTACTCATGTTTGCTTCAACTTGGTTCAGGTGGAGTTCCTCAGCTCGGTGGTGTTTCAACATGGACATCGACGAGTCGTTTGGGGTTCCCAGGTAGCAGCCTGGAATCTATGGGCTGGGACGTCGCCTTATGTTGCGGCCTCTTAGGCCTTTTTGGTTCTTGTTGATTAGCAACATATTTTTGCCTTCCGTTGTCTGATGAAATGTTGGGTCGTGTGACCTCTGCTTGTAAGCTATACTCTAGTAACACTTGTTCAATACAACTTCAATGTCTAGAGTGTTGCTTTGATCGGTTGTTGGTTTCGAGCTCATTGTTATACAGTTTTGGCTATGCCTGCATAGTTGTCGCAGTCGAGGGGTTGTGGAGCCGATGATCCATATCCGAGCCCGCCTGTCGATGTGATCGGCCTGGGGCGAGGTAACCCCAGTAACCCTCGATTGTTGTTGCACTTTCTGGACACATAGCATCTCTGTATAACTTTGGTCTCGTTCCTTCAGTTTCATCCGACTCGTGGACACTTGGGTATGCATAATTGGTTATGACTAGCATGGATACAAGGAGTAGTAGACCGGGGATCCGGACTACGTGCCGATGAATCCGGTCTGCCTGCCGTTGTTTGTTGCGGCCGGGGCTGGTAACCCTGAAGCCCTTGTGAGTCCATGGCTAGGAGCACATAAAAATATGTATATCTCTGGGTCCGGGGTCTGACAGAAGTTGGTATTAGAGCAGGACTGCCTGTAGGAAAACCTTACTGCTTGGTCGATGTCGAATCTAGAGTTTGTGAAAACTACTTTGAAACTCCAAAATGGATTGTGAAAAACCTTCTTAGGATTCTTTTTACTTCTTGTCTGGTATCGCTCTAACTCTGGGTCATCTTACCTGTTTTGATTTGAAAAGGTTTTGCTATCTCTTCTAGTCATTCAAAACTCAGGTGCCTTCTTTGGCAATGACGTTTTCACCCAAGTTGACCTAGTGTTAAAGTTTCTAGAGTCGTGTGTGTTCCTTACTCCGTTGTTCCTCTTAAACTGGGAGATTCTCTTCCAATCATAATCTCTCGGAGTTTTGTGAGTTCCACATACCCCTGTTCTAAAGTATCAAAATCCTGAACCTCGAGGTTTTCTTTTAATCTCGAATGTATCCGTTATCCTCTACCCAAATCCTTCCGGAGTTATGTCTGTCTTTTGAAAGATACCTCGTGATTGCTAATTGTAGTGTCCTTTGTGGCACTCATATAGTAGTTACTCCTTTCTTTTGGATTTTAATCCTTGGACTTGAACCGAAGGTCCCGGAATGTGCTGAATTGTGGTGAGTTGAGGCATGTGGTTTCTTAACCATGTGGTGCTCACTCTCTCAGTACAGGATGCTGACCTTTAACCCAAGTTCTGTTTCCTTGGATCCTGAAGAATCCGTTCTATGTCAGGATGGCTAGGTAATCTCATCTCCAATAGCCATAGGTTTTCTCTAGGAATCAAAAGGATCACGACAAGAGTGTTCTTTATGATTCTCATATCTTCGTTCTTAGTTCAGTTATACCAACTCTTTTGCATGGGTTTTGCAAATGAGTATTACCCTGTGCATGATTCTACCCTTCAGTTGCTTTCAAATCTCTATCTGTTGTTTTGAAACCAAGTTGCATATGTGTGTTGGATTCTTCCAATACATTTGCTCTGGTATTCCGTTAGAACCTTCCACCTTGGAATGTCAGGAGAAACAAACTCCAGTACCTCGTTCATCTTACGAACCAGGTCAAAGTTTTGTAATTCTCAGATTAAAGAAGTTTCATTAGCTTCTAATCTGTTCTACCTTCGAGAATCACACTCTTTCATGTCACGAGGTTGTGTTAAGTTTCATGGCCTTAATGATGAAGTGATGCTCTCACACATCTTCACCCCGCCTTCCTCCAAGCTTGAATGCTTGAGATGGATTGGTCTGTTCATTGATATGTGTATCAGCTATACCTAGCAATTCTTATTGCTTTGAAAATCTAAGAAAACATCTGTATCCTTCTTAGCACTATTGGTTACCCGGTTTCTAATTGGAATTGACCGTGGTACCAAATACATTCATTCTGGTGCACATTCCTGGTCAAAGAGTTAGGTTCACACCAAAGCTCTCAAGATCTTATCAGTTGCTTTGAAAAGCAAGATTCCTTTCTAACCCGAAGACATACTGGTAGGTTGTGGTATTCTGGTTGTCTTTCCAGAAGTATCACCAGGTTTTTCACCTGACCGTAACTTCTAAGCAAGGGGTAGTTTGAACCACTCCTTTCTCCAAGGAACCCTGCTGGATATCGTGGACTAGTTGGTTGAGCTTAAACAACAACTTGGAGAGTTGAAAGGCAAAAGCTCCGCCAACTTGTTCCTTTGGTAAGCGATATCTAGTTTTCCTCGTGTTGAAGCATGATAGTATCTCCTTTGCGGAAACGCTGTCATTCTACCTTGATTTGATTTGGGCTATCGTCAAATTGAGAAAAGATCCAAGGACTATCTTTATGGTGTTTTGCCGAGTACACCTTTATGTCCTTTGGTCTGACCAATACCTTGCCTCGTTCATGTATCATATGAAACCCCTCTTCTTGGAGTGTTTTGATAAGCGTGTTGTCGAGCCCATCGATGACATCTTTATTTTCTCCAAGTTGCACGAGGTTCATGTTGAACACTTGGCACTAATATTGGAAACTTTTGAGAACAATCTTTGTGTTATCACGAAGTTGTGCTCTCGATGTTCGAAGTGACTTACTCCGGTCCATGTGCTCCTGGTGAAAGTTGTCGCCGTGGATCCGAGTAGAGTTATCTTGTTCCTTCGGGAATAACTCCAAGTCGGTCATGCATGTGTGGAGTATTCTTGAGATGGTTGGTTTTTACCTCCATTCACTTAAAGAAGTTTGCATCCACGCTAAGCCACTGACTGACCATTCGTGACAGAGAAGAAGTCTAAGAACTCCGATATCTTTGTATCGTTTCTCCAACAAGGACTCTGATGTGTTTCATTGCAAGTAGTCCATGTAGGTGCAACTGTCTTTCGCAAGTTGCTAATACATGAGTCTTGAAATCTCGCTCATCTTCTTGAGCTTGACATCGTAGCTCATGTCTTGAGAATCTAGTAAATGTATCTCAATTGTAACCGGTGCAACCTCTTTGATCAAACATATCGAGTCTGAGTTATCAATCCACTAACCAGAGCTGAATCTCAAGCAGCAACGATGGTTGGTGTTTCCTCAAGGGTATTGAATTAGGTCCTTTCAGAATCCGGCATGGTTGATGTTGTGGTTGACACGATTAGCCGGAAGGCCTAATGTCATATCTATTTGAATCCGTTATAACAGCCACTCTCCGTGAGAATTCTTGTATGGCTCGTTCTTAACAAGTTTTCCCTCCCTGTTCTTCCAAACCGGAGTTCTACATTCACCTGATGACTTATGGAAGGCTTATCATCAGTCTGATATTGGTATCTAGAACATCCAGGATAACCTGGAAGTTGATCTTTCCAATATCTCTCCGTTGAACCTCCAAAACCTTTGTTTTAGTGGAAACAAGTTCATCATGAGAAAACTCGTGATGTTTTGTAACCACCATTGATCAGTCCCCTTCTTCAAGTTGTTGGTACCTAAAGTTCTGTTCATCTCACACCTTGTGTGAATTTGTCAGTCACTCCAGCCATGGGAACCTAACTCTGTGGTAAACGTATTGCTACGTCAAATCCACAATAGGAAAGAGATTCCCTATTCCTTCTGGTGTTTCAATCCTCGTTGGTTAACCAGCCTTATGGTGTGACCAAGAATTCCTCCTTTGCTACGGTGTTCCATCATCCTTTGGTTACTCATCCTCCGTTGTGAAGTAACATCCTAATCTTTGAAAAGGTTTTCAACAAACTTAGATGAACAAAAGTTCCGTTATCTTCCGTGTCCACTCTGAAGAGTGAACATAATCCTGTATCAACTTTTCTCCGATACATGATTCTAGTGTTTCCTCGTGTTTTGTTTTTTCTCGTCTACGGATATTACTTTGTGGTATCCAAGACCAAACTTTCCATCTTGGTTTTCTGTTTGAATAAACCTCGATGTCATAAGTTGTTCAATCTTTCTTTTCCAAAAGGATTTAAAGTCTTGTGCAAAGCTCATATTCTAAATCCTTTCAATACCAATCGTCCGCAAACTTGAAACCATCTTCTATCCACTCCGTTATCTTGATGTGTTTCATGCCCGTTAACTCAAACGTTCTTTATGAACCTTCCTGTCTTGAGTTGGCCGTGAGATACTCGATCTTCGTGAAGATCAAATCTAAAGAGTTTTTCCCTCTTACCTGAGGTGTATCCGTTCAATAATACACGATGCTACGGGTCAACCTCTTCAGAAGAGAACCGTATGGTTCGAGAAGATCGTTCAAAACCGGTGTTCCTTCTTTCTTCTCCTTCGGGAATCTCGGGACGAGATTCTTGTAAGGGGGGTAGATTTGTAACATCCCTGTTTTGCTAACAATAGGGTTGTGGTGTTGAGTTCATGGCATGGCATGCATGAAAAATTTGAACTAAGTTTTACATTGAATTTAAATTAAAACTTGCTCAAAAACCACTTAAAGTGATCACCCAAAATTTGTTATAAAAACATTTTCAAATTTGGAAAGAAAACACATGGTGTGGTTGGAAATTTTACAAGGATTCCAAAGTGTATTTTTGCTAATTTTTGTTCTTGCAAAAAGGACCCCAACCTTTCAAATCTAGTTGCTGCTTTGAGGCAAAAAGGGACCTTTCTGCAAATTCTTGGAAGTCCAGGGGGTTTCTGTAATTGTTCTTTTCTTTTCTCTCTTTCTTCTAGCTCCAGCCAGAAGGCATGAGCTGCGTGGCAGGGCTGCCGATGCCGTGGCCACCTCCTGCTTGGCCTCTGCCGTGGATAGAGTCGAGAGGGAGGCGTCCTAATCTTTCCTCCTCCCTCTGCCCTCGCTCACGTACCCCCTCCCTCCCTGCATCTCGTCCGAACCGGAACCCTAACCTCCTATGTCCGCCGGCCGCCGCTTGTCCTGCCGTCTCCGGCCATCCGCGGCCTCACCGAGCCATCCATCGCACTCGCCATCCTCTGCTAGCCCTCCTCGTAACCGGAATCGAGACGAGGTGGAAGAAATCGCCGGGGTTCCATCGTCGTTTTCCTCTCCGGCCGGTGGCCGCCTCCGCCGATTTCGGCTCCACCGCTGCCCCTCCGGCCTCCTCGAACCTTCCATGATGCTCCCGGTGAGCTCCTGGTCCTAATGGACCCCTCCACTACCCTCCTTGTTCTCTGTACCGCGCGGGAGCCGAACGCCGACGAGCTCCGCCGCCGTTTATGCTCGCCGGCGAGCTTCCGGTGGCACTTCTCGGGCGGCGCTGCCACCTTCCGGTTCGTCGTTGTCTCCTCTACGTCGTAGTGCCCTCCAATTTTGGAATCGCGTGGTGCATCGAGCAATTGTGAGGAGACAGTGGAGATCCGGCCATTGCTGACGTCATCTTGACGTCAGCATGGTGTCATATTTCCTTTTTTTTTTGGAAATTGAGGGAATTCCAGAAAATGATAAATTTGTTTAATTTAATGACTACTGTTTTATAATTCAGAAAAATAAAAGTGAGGTACCAAAATGTTTGGAAAAATAAACTCTACCCAATTATGTCATTTTCACACATGTTTGACAAAGTCCAAAAATGAGTATTTATTTAATGTTGTTTAATCATTTAAAAATAGAAAAATAAGTTTTTATTCAATAAAATTAGAAAATTAAAAGTTATATACCAAAATGCTCAAAATAACATATGCAATCTGTTCATGATGTTTTCAAACCCATTTGAGTAATAAAAATTGTACTCACTTCTAAGATCGCCCGAAACCCCCTCCGGGGTCTATTTCGGGATAAATTCCAGTAAAATTCCATATCTACCATATAAACCCTAACAACCCATCGAGCATGTTTAGGGTTTCATCGAAGTGCATTAACTTGCTCATGCATACATATTGTGCATTGCATCGTTGCCATGTTTGATTGTTGTTCTTCTTTTCGGTGTTGTTCCCCCTCGGTAGAACGCGACTCCGAAGTGAAGGCCAGCAACCCCAGTGGCGAATACTTGATCTTAACCGACAAGTCAAGCACTTATTCCTGAAGACTTTCTCTGGTTTTCTTGAAGCAAGGCAAGCATAACCTCTTATCTGCGCATATATGATTTCGAAAGACTTTCGATTCTCGTACAAATGCATTCGATTCCAATTTATCTTGAGTCAATAGATAGAGTTATCCTATTTATTTGCATAACCCAGATATCATGATTCAATGCTCCTAGCAGACATAGGATTGGTTTGTGTGTATCGCCAGAGCCTCAAATATGCCATGCTTAGTCATACATGTCTGTTGATCTCTGCTCCATCCGGTTGATGAATCAGAGCCGCGAATGAATCTAGTATGATAGTAGGTTGTGGAAAGTTAAGATAACTTGGTTAACATGACTTAAAGGTGTGGATGACGAGACCACAGAGGCTCTGTGGTGGTTGTCTCGTTCATGCCCCTAGGAGCGAGTTCTCGTCTTCGAGCCAAGACTGAGCGTGCATCCACACGGGGCTCAGATTCCCCTCGGTCTCAACTTGTCTAGTTTGTTCCATGAGTTGCCTAGTTCGGGCTTTCCATTTGGATTTGCGGGGATATCAAAACACGTTCAAAACTAGGATGTGGGGATGTATCGGTGCTCTGCGGGTAGGTAACCGTCGAGCATCGCGCACAACGATAGAGACCCGGCAGGAGATGGCCACTCCCTATTGGCGGTCCATCTCTACTCGGAGCGACTCATGGAATAGGCGAAGCAAGGGAAAGATCGTGGTCAACCTCCCTCTGCCGGCACTTCCCGGACTAGTGCTACCACCGGTGGCATTAAGAGTTGGTTGATACGTGTGGTTAAAGTTGTACACCCCTGCAGGGTTAAATCTTTTCGAAAAGCCGTGTCCGCGGTTAAGGACGACTTGGTGACGGATTCTGTGATCATAGACAACTTAAATGGAATGATTAAAACTTGCTGATAACGAATGAAGGATGCCTCCTCGGAAATGCCGAGAGGGGTTACCTTGTAGCATGAGGTACCGGAACAACTGGAGGAGGTGATCTTTGAAGCACGAGGTGCTGATATGATATTGGTGGATTAAAAAGATAATGATTTCAGTAGTTGAGTAGCTTTCTCATCTGTTTTCAAAATACTCCATGAGACGTGCTATTCCTCCCTCAACTTGGAAAACAAAGATGGCTTTACGCAAAATAACCTTCATAACTCTTTCTAAAATAAGCAGATATATAATAGGTTAACTAAGTCTTGTTGAGTACCTCCCGTACTCATGTTTGCTTCAACTTGGTTCAGGTGGAGTTCCTCAGCTCGGTGGTGTTTCAACGTGGACATCGACGAGTAGTTTGGGGTTCCCAGGTAGCAGCCTGGAATCTATGGGCTGGGACGTAGCCTTATGTTGCGGCCTCTTAGGCCTTTTTGGTTCTTGTTGATTAGCAACATATTTTTGCCTTCCGTTGTCTGATGAAATGTTGGGTCGTGTGACCTCTGCTTGTAAGCTATACTCTAGTAACACTTGTTCAATACAACTTCAATGTCTAGAGTGTTTCTTTGATCGGTTGTTGGTTTCGAGCTCATTGTTATACAGTTTTGGCTATGCCTGCATAGTTGTCGCAGTCGAGGGGTTGTGGAGCCGATGATCCATATCCGAGCCCGCCTGTCGATGTGATCGGCCTGGGGCGAGGTAACCCCAGTAACCCTCGATTGTTGTTGCACTTTCTGGACACATAGCATCTCTGTATAACTTTGGTCTCGTTCCTTCAGTTTCATCCGACTCGTGGACACTTGGGTATGCATAATTGGTTATGACTAGCATGGATACAAGGAGTAGTAGACCGGGGATCCGGACTATGTGCCGATGAATCCGGTCTGCCTGCCGTTGTTTGTTGCGGCCGGGGCTGGTAACCCTGAAGCCCTTGTGAGTCCATGGCTAGGAGCACATAACAATATGTATATCTCTGGGTCCGGGGTCTGACAGAAGTTGGTATCAGAGCAGGACTGCCTGTAGGAAAACCTTACTGCTTGGTCGATGTCGAATCTAGAGTTTGTGAAAACTACTTTGAAACTCCAAAATGGATTGTGAAAAACCTTCTTAGGATTCTTTTTACTTCTTGTCTGGTATCGCTCTAACTCTGGGTCATCTTACCTGTTTTGATTTGAAAAGGTTTTGCTATCTCTTCTAGTCATTCAAAACTCAGGTGCCTTCTTTGGCAATGACGTTTTCACCCAAGTTGACCTAGTGTTAAAGTTTCTAGAGTCGTGTGTGTTCCTTACTCCGTTGTTCCTCTTAAACTGGGAGATTCTCTTCCAATCATAATCTCTCGGAGTTTTGTGAGTTCCACATACCCCTGTTCTAAAGTATCAAAATCCTGAACCTCGAGGTTTTCTTTTAATCTCGAATGTATCCGTTATCCTCTACCCAAATCCTTCCGGAGTTATGTCTGTCTTTTGAAAGATACCTCGTGATTGCTAATTGTAGTGTCCTTTGTGGCACTCATATAGTAGTTACTCCTTTCTTTTGGATTTTAATCCTTGGACTTGAACCGAAGGTCCCGGAATGTGCTGAATTGTGGTGAGTTGAGGCATGTGGTTTCTTAACCATGTGGTGCTCACTCTCTCAGTACAGGATGCTGACCTTTAACCCAAGTTCTGTTTCCTTGGATCCTGAAGAATCCGTTCTATGTCAGGATGGCTAGGTAATCTCATCTCCAATAGCCATAGGTTTTCTCTAGGAATCAAAAGGATCACGACAAGAGTGTTCTTTATGATTCTCATATCTTCGTTCTTAGTTCAGTTATACCAACTCTTTTGCATGGGTTTTGCAAATGAGTATTACCCTGTGCATGATTCTACCCTTCAGTTGCTTTCAAATCTCTATCTGTTGTTTTGAAACCAAGTTGCATATGTGTGTTGGATTCTTCCAATACATTTGCTCTGGTATTCCGTCAGAACCTTCCACCTTGGAATGTCAGGAGAAACAAACTCCAGTACCTCGTTCATCTTACGAACCAGGTCAAAGTTTTGTAATTCTCAGATTAAAGAAGTTTCATTAGCTTCTAATCTGTTCTACCTTCGAGAATCACACTCTTTCATGTCACGAGGTTGTGTTAAGTTTCATGGCCTTAATGATGAAGTGATGCTCTCACACATCTTCACCCCGCCTTCCTCCAAGCTTGAATGCTTGAGATGGATTGGTCTGTTCATTGATATGTGTATCAGCTATACCTAGCAATTCTTATTGCTTTGAAAATCTAAGAAAACATCTGTATCCTTCTTAGCACTATAGGTTACCCGGTTTCTAATTGGAATTGACCGTGGTACCAAATACATTCATTCTGGTGCACATTCCTGGTCAAAGAGTTAGGTTCACACCAAAGCTCTCAAGATCTTCTCAGTTGCTTTGAAAAGCAAGATTCCTTTCTAACCCGAAGACATACTGGTAGCTCTCAAGATCTTATCATGTCTCTTAAGGAAATTCATGACAAGTTAACCAAATCTCGTGACAATCTTCTAGATCAACTATCAAACAAGCAAGTTGTGTCCACTTCATCTCCTAGCGTAAATGTCTTGCCCATCAATGCTTGTAGTGCGACTAATCTTGTAGGAAGTGACAAGAATCCCCATGAGATCGGTTCTCAACGAGTCAACAATGGAAAGGAGGGACTTGGCTATGTAGCCAAGTCAAAGAAGAAGTACAAGAAGAAGAACAAGAAGAAAGTCACCTCCCCCTCACAAGAAGTAAGATATGTGAAAGAGGGAGAGGTGGCCAAAGAAAAGGAGACAAACACCATTGTGGGTGGTGAGACCTCTAGGGGGAGCACCACTCATAATGACTTTGCCGGGAAATACAACCCATCTTATGTTCTTATGAAAACTAGAGATGGTCATGTATATGCTAAATATGTTGGTACTTCTTATGGTGATGATTATCATTGGAGTATTTGGGTTCCTAAGACCCTTGTCGCTAACATGAGAGGACCCATTCAAAGATGGGTACCTAAATCAAGAAACTAATCTATTGTAGGGGAGTGCTTCCGGTTCGAGCAAATGGACGGTGGATAGTGGTTCATCCCAACATATGACCGGAAGAAATGACGCAATGAGTGATCTTCATCCTCCATTAACTCATCTCAATTGCGTTACTATTGGTGATAACTCCGAACTAAAGGTATTGGGACGAGGCAAGGTAGCAATATCAAATGACTTGTCAATTTAGAATGTTCTTCTTGTTGAGTCCCTTGGCTATAATCTCATCTCGGTTCTTCAACTTGCTAAAAGTGGTTTTACCTCTTTCTTTAATAAGGAGAATTTGATTGTCACTTGGGAAACGACTCTTAAAGTAGCCTTTGTTGGGCATGTCGAGAACGACATGTATGTAGTGGACTTCTCTAAAGGAGACACGTGTGCCGCGACATGCCTAATGGCTAAAGTTGATGTGGGTTGGCTATGGCATCGCCGGTTAGCCCACACCAATATGAGGACGTTGCATGACCTTCAAAGTGGGAATCACGTTTTAGGACTAACAAATGCTAAGTTTGCCAAAGATCGTGTGTGTAGCTCTTGCGTTCTTGGAAAGCAACATGGAGAAGCACACCCCACCAAGACGAACGTCACCACCTCAAGGATCCTCGAACTCATTCACTTGGACCTATTTGGTCCCCTATCATATTATAGTCTTGGAGGCAAAAAGTATTTCTTGGTGATTGTGGATGACTACTCACGTTATTGTTGGGTGTATTTCTTCAAGAGGAAGAGTGAGATTCAAAAGCGAGTCATTGAGTTCATCACTTTGGTGGAGCGCCAACATAATACGAGCATCACGGCTATCCGGAGTGATAACGGCTCCGAGTTCAAGAACTACACCGTGGAGGGTTTTCTTAGAGAGGAAGGAATTGCTCATCAATATTCTACTCCCTACCCCCCTCAACAAAATGGTGTGGCGGAGAGAAAGAATCGGACTCTTATGGATGCGGCTCGAACCATGATTGCGGAGTTCTGTTCTCCTTATAATTTTTGGGCCGAGGCCGTCTCCACCGCTTGCCACGCTAGCAACCGATTGTACCTCCGCAAGATCGTGAACAAGACTCCTTATGAGATTCTCACGGGCAAGAAGCCGGATGTTTCATACTTCAAGGTCTTTGGATGCAAGTGCTTCATTCGCAAGAGAGGTAAACGCTTGTCAAAGTTCGAGACTAAATCTTATGAGGGTATCTTTGTTGGTTATGCCACAAACGCTCACGCCTATAGAGTCTACAACAAGTCCACCGGACAAGTTGAAGAAGCTATAGACGTGGTGTTTGATGAGGATAATGGGTCCCAAGGGGGCCGTATAGATCATCGTATTGTAGGAGATGCAATTCCTCCCATCGTCATAAGAAGAATGGGGATTGGTGAAATAATCCCCATTGAGGGACACCGGATGACAGAGGGAGAAGGACTATGCTCCACTCAAGTGGAGCCATTGACTACATCCATTGATACTCAAGCTACCCAACAAGATGCACCAAGCCCTCATGCTTCACCTCAAGGCCAAGCTAACGATCAAGATCACTCGATCAATCAAGGCCAAGCTAACAATCAAGGCCAAGCTCACAATGAAGGACAAGATACACATGGTGATGATACAACTCGACACATGAGGGATCCACCTCCTGTTGATGATCAAGATCAAGGTGGACAAGTCTCCGATGATGAAGGTGATGATCAAATACTATCCAAGGAAACTTTGGAGGAGATGCTAGCTCGTAGGGAAAAGAGAAGGCTAGATAATCTTGCTCGTGCGGGTCACACGGAGGACATGATTCTTGGACAAGTTCCTGGAAGGGTCGTCACAAGGAGGAAACTAGCGGATTTTAGCAAAGCTCATGCTTTCGTCTCTCACATTGAGCCAAAGAAGGTCTATGAAGCTCTTCAAGATCAAGATTGGCTTGAAGCTATGCACGATGGACTCAACAACTTCGAGCGCAACAAGGTGTGGAAGTTGGTGCCAAGACCGAAAGATTGCAAGAACGTCATTGGAACTAAGTGGATCTTCAAGAATAAACAAGACAAGGACGGCATCGTCATCTGCAACAAGGCTAGATTGGTAGCCCAAGGCTTCTCTAAAGTTGAAGGTGTCGATTTCAGTGAAACATTTGCTCCCGTAGCTCGTCTTGAATCTATTCGCATCTTACTTGCATATGCTTCTCATCATAACTTTAAATTGCAACAAATGGATGTTAAAAGTGCATTTTTGAATGGTCCCATCCACGAGTTGGTTTATGTCAAGCAACCTCCGGGTTTCGAGGATCCCAACCACCACGATCATGTCTACAAACTCGATAAGGCACTCTATGGACTTAAACAAGCTCCACGTGCGTGGTACGAGCACCTTAAAGAGTTTTTAGTAGATCGTGGGTTCAATGTTGGTTTAATCGATCCCACCCTTTTCACCAAAAAGGTTGGAGGTGACTTGTTCATATGCCAACTCTATGTGGATGATATCATCTTTGGTTCTACTAACATCGCATTCAATGATGAGTTTTGCAAGCTTATGACGGATAAGTTCGAGATGTTTATGATGGGAGAGTTAGAGTATTTCCTTGGCTTTGAGATCAAGCAATATCCTGAAGGCACATTCATCAAGCAAGCCAAGTATACTCAAGACATGCTCAAGCGATTCAACATGCATGATGCCAAACCTATGAAGACTCCCATGTCCATGACTATTCACTTGAAACCCGACCCGAATGGTAAAGAGGTAGATCAAAAGGTATACCGCTCCACGATTGGCTCTTTGCTCTACCTATGTGCATCTAGAACCGATATTATGTATAGCGTAGGTAAATGTGCAAGGTTTCAAGCCTCTCCGAGACAAATTCATTTTGAAGCGGTTAAGCGCATCTTTCGATATTTAGTTCATACCGCAAACTTTGGTCTTTGGTATCCCAAGGGTTCAAGATTTCAGCTCATTGGGTATTCGGATGCGGACTATGCGGGAGAGAAGACGGATAGGAAATCTACATCCGGAGGGTGTCAATTTCTTGGCCGCTCATTGGTGTGTTGGTCTTCCAAGAAGCAAAATTGCATTGCTCTGTCCACCACCGAAGCCGAATATATCTCCGCGGCGAGTTGTTGTGCTCAATTACTTTGGATGCGGCAAACATTTAGAGATTATGGCATCGACTTCGACAAAGTTCCCCTCTTATGCGACAATGAGAGTGCCATCAAGATCGCCTACAATCCCGTTCTTCACTCCAAGACGAAGCACATTGAGATACGACATCATTTCATTCAAGATCATGTTGAGAAGGGTGATATTGACCTCTCCTATGTGCCAACCAAGGATCAACGCGCGGATATCTTCACGAAGGCCCTTGACGAACCAATATTTCGGGGTTTGAGGAATGAACTAAATGTTGTCTATGCGTCCAACTTCTCTTGAACCCTTGCATAAGTACCTTCACTATATGTGCTATCAAGTTTAGATGTAGGCATGGACATAGGGGGAGCGTAGTTCAACTCATGAACCAACACTCCACCTATCATGCGCAAAACAACCAAAGCTTCATGCATATCTAGTCATTTCGTGACTTATTGTGCTTAAACGTGAGTCATACTTTTGGGCCCAAGATACATCTTCGCGGCTCCTTGGTATACACTCAAACACGGTGGCTTCAGCCACCAACATTTCCCTTTGTATTTGTGTTGTTTGATTTTTTCGTTCGTATTTGTGTGTTTGTTGCCATTTGTTCTAGTTTTGGAGGCTCACTTCTTGTTCTATCTTCCACAAATTCTCGGAAGGCATGGGAACCCCGAAAATTCTGGCCTAGGGCCCGGAAAATTCCGCCCCCCAGACGTTTGCCTCATAAATTTTCCCCATTTTCAAGGTGCCCGCTCACAGAAGGCACCCCAGAAATTTGGGCGGAAATTTCGGGTGCAAATCTTCGGGGTTCGGAATATTCCGTGCCTTAAGCTCCGGAAATTTTCGGTGTTTGAGATTGACTCGAATATTCACCCAAAATATCCAGCGTGCCCGCTCACAGAAGGCACACCGGATATTTGGGGCGGAATATTCCGGCCTAAATCTCCGCCCCCCGGAATATTCCAGCCTTAATACCGGAATAATCCGGTGTGCTTGTCTAGGGCTATATAAAGGCGACGGGAGGGGGCGGTTCCATACTGCTCTCCCTCCCTTCGCCTCCACTCCGCCTCCAGACGCCGCCGCCGCCTCCGAGACCTCCGGGAGGCTCTTTTTCCTCCCCTCCTCATCCTCTAATTGCCCTTTGAGGATCAAGAGACCGCACATCCTTTCCTCCCTCATGGATCCCGGTATGTGCCTCGTTTGCTCCGCAATCTAGGGTTATTAGTGGATTTGATCTCATGTCTTTTTTATATTCCATGTGTTTTTTAGAAGAACATCCACATACTAGTGTCATCTTTACTCTAGGGATCTTCTCATTACACTCTATTGTCGTTCTAGATTCATTGCAGGCCCCAAATTTAGATATGGTTTCGAAAATTTCAAAGGCCGGAAATTTCCGCCCCAGTACCGGAATTTCCGCCCCCCTGAAATTTCACCTGTGGCCGGAATTTCCGCCCTCCGGAATTTCCGCACCTGAGACCGGAATTTCCGGCCTGCACTAAATCTCGAACTGAGATCTATTGTTTCCATTTCTACAAGTCGTGAGCCACCGATTTTGATGTCTTTTTGTTTGTTTTTCCTTGCATTTTTCCTGCTTTCTTCGCAGATAGTTCAAGCTCTAGGCCTGCCAAGTTGCTTAGCTCACGCAAGAGGCACCGTCACCTGAGGGAAGATGCTGAGGGGACCCTAGTTGATGAGAATGAGACTCGCCGGCGTGCGAGGGATGATGAGAAAGAATATGAGCGTGAACGTGATGCTTCCAGAGCTGCTCGCAAAGCTGGCAGGCAGCAGGGGAAGACAACTCTTAACTTGGCCACCATGTCCATCACTGAGTTCAAGGCATGGAGGGCCAAGGCCTGGTACACCGAAGGTCCTGAAGACCCCACCGTCGATTCTTGCTTCTGGCACGTTGAGCAGGAGACCCTATTCAAGTAAGTTTATACTGTGATGAGCAAACAAGTTTGTCCCATGAAGTTTATCAACTTCGCTCATCTAGCTGCCAATCCTGCATATTTCAACAACTCCGTCCAGCTGGCTGAACTTCTTGGTCTGCGTCATCTCATGGAGACCAAATGCTCCTACAACGTCACTTTCATCCAGCAGTTCTTCTCCACACTAGTCTTTGATGAGTCTGAGGATATTGGGATGTCTTGGATGTATGGCCCTCACTTTCTCACCGCCAACTCTCATGACTTTGCTGTTGACCTCGGGTATCCCTTTGCTGGTCGTAACACTCCTCAGGGTCATCGCATGCATGTTCACGGAATGGAGTATGAGAAGAACAAACTGTCTGAGTTGTATGGTTCTAAAGGTGTGATTGGCTCTGCAAAAGGACTCTTCCCCATCTATGACATATTGATGCGTATGTTCAGGGAGACTATTGCCCCGAGTGCGGGCAATAATGATGCTATTCGTGGTGGCTTGGTCAACCTCATGTACCACGCCTACCTTACCTTCACTGAGGGTGACATGACTGACACGGAGGCCCACAAGATTGACGTGATGGACTTCATCTTCAATGAGATCCACTTTGCTCTCTTCCACCGCAAAGTGCCCCCGTATGCTCCTTACATGTAACATCCCAAGTATGAAAACCACCCCTAGAATGTTTGTTTCTTGCTTGATTTTTGTTTTGCATCATGGCATCTTAATCATTGCATTTGTTTTCCATTTGTTTGCATCTGTTTTCCTTTGTTTTACCAATTGAAATTCAAACAATATTCAAATGCTTTGTTTCATACTTGCTCTGTTACAATTTTTTTCCAAATAAAAAGTTCAATTAAAACATCCTTTTTGTTTCCATGAAAATGGAAAGCTCAAACTAGTGATTTATTCCTTTTAATAATTCACTTAATTAAATTTGCATTCAAATTCAAATCACATTTTCCAAACAGCAACCTTTTGGAATTAATGATAATTACAACACAATTCTAATTCTTTTGTTCCACTTAAACTATAATGTTCACCCTATTTAAATCTTGTTTTCTATAAATCACTTAATAATCAAAATTCATTCAAATTCACTCAAATTTCAAACAGCAACATGGTTCAAGTATTTTTGAAATCAAAAACTTACAATTTGTTGCTGTTACAAGAATCAAGCAATACCAATTTTTCTCCTACATTTTTCTAACATCAAAACCTTTCCTTTCTTCCTATTTCTATTTCAGCAAAAAAAAAAGAAACAAAACAAAATAAAAAGGAAAAAACGCTCCGGGGAGGGCAGGCCCAGCCCACCCAGGCTGCAGCCCGTTACCATCTCCCCCAACCTCCGTACGCTGACGACAGCAATGGAGACAGCAACGTGCTGCCCGACTGCTCCACCCCACCCCCTCATATATCTACACCTCACCCCCTCGAAAACCCTAACCCTAACCCTAGCCGCACCCGCCTCTCTCCTCTCTCCCATCTCCGCCGCCATCGAGGAGAGGCGCCGCCGTTTCTCTCTGCCATGGCCGCCGCTCGCCGGACCTCGCCGCCGACGTCTCCGCCTCCCCCCGGCCGTGCTGCGACCACCCCTGCGAAGAGGGTGAGCCGCCCTTTCCATTCCTCTAACTCCCCTCTCGTTTCCGTGCTGTTACCCCGCGAATTTCTTCCGGCCATGGATGCGTTCGTGCTCTGTTTTCCGTCAGGGAAGAAACCTGCATGCGTGCGCTTGCAGCAGTTCAGTTAACGCCGATTGGTTATGCTACAAAACCAACCCTCTCCCGTATGTTTCAAACCAGCCGCAGCAGACCAACTGGTAAGCGCTCGCTGCGCGCAACAGCAGCGCGCAGGATCGAGTCCCAGCACCCCCACCTTTTCTGCTCCTTTTTCGATTTGTTTCAGTGGACAGTTTCTGAACCTTAACCCCCCCTGCGGGTGGATCCCTGTAACAAGCCCAGCACTAGCCCAGTTTGTTGTTCCTTTGCGCAGCAAGGAGAGGGCAGGGGTTGGAATCCCCCCCTGCAACTAAAACCAATCTTTTTCATTCTTTTTTTCCTAGATCCAGATCTACTCTAAATTGCACCCAAGTCCCTGCTACATTTATCTAGGTCCCTGTTAATTTCTTTCCAAGTCCCTGTATCTTTTCTAGGTCCATAGTTATTTCTATAAACCATAAAAATGCTTAAACTTGGTAATTTAATAACTTTTGTTTGGAAACTCCAATTGCAAAACTTCAAACATGTAAACCACTCCATTTTAAATTCTCTACCCAAATATAAAATTTGTTTACTGTTTTGAATATTTTAAATTGGTGAAATATTTGAATTCTTGTTTAATTCACTTAATTTTGCAAAATTCATAACTTGAACATAAAAATTCCAAATTCAACAAATAAAATATGTTTTCCATCCCATTTTTCATGTACTTTGCAAATATAAACTTTGTTTCATGTTTTGAATAATTATAATTGGTTAAATAATTTAAACCTTGTTTAAATCATTTAAAATTGCTAAATTCATAACTTGCTCAACTTAAATTATTTTTGGACTTATTAAATATGTTTTCAAACTAGAAAAGTATAAACTTTTCAAATATGAATTTGGTTTAATGTTTTGAACAATCAAAAATTCAAATAAATTCATACTTGAATTTAATTCATTTAAATCTTGTTTAACTTGTTTAATTCATAAATAATTCATCTTAATTCCTTTCTCAATAATTGAGACATGTATTCCACCTAAAATTTTGTGCTCTTTCCAAATATGAACTTTTTTATTTGTTTTGAACAATTGAAATTGCTGAAAACAACAAATGGTTGTGTAACACCTTTAAGGAACCAAAATTCCTAAAATTCCAAACTTGGTAAACCTTATTTCAAAATTGTTTCTATTGTTGTTATTTTTCTGTTTTCCTCATCCATGCATCATACTAATCCACTTTCACCTGTTGATTAGTTGTAAAACAATTATTCCAACCTTAATTCATGGGCTTTCCATATGCAACCCCAATTGCATGTGGGTCCATTTAATCATGTTGTTACCATGTCAACTATTTTATTTTGATGCATCGGTTAAATTGACATGCATCATCCCATGATTGTGCATTATGCCATGTTATTGATTGTTTGTCTCTTTGCGTTGTTTGTTTGCTTCTTCTCGAATAGACGACGACGTTGAGACAGACGAGCTTTACGACACCCCTTCTGAGGATCTAGCCCAGTACCAGGCTACTGAGTTTGCAGGCAAGTATTCACTCACATGAACCATTGTGTTCCTTTCAACATTGGATACCGATACTTTCCGTTGTCTATTCTGCTAGCCATATGAGTAGTTGCTTCTGTTACGAACCTATCACATGTTATCCTATAACCCTGATATAGCCTCACCTCCACACCTATAACCCCATTGCTTGTTGCCCGTGTCTTACTAGCATGCTTAGGGTTGTTTTGCTCGAGTCTGCTGTCAGTTACTTTCTGTTATCATATTTGTATTATGTTCTGGGGCTCGATGTTAAACAACAACCTGTTAATTTTGAGGTAATAATAATTTGATGATAAGGCACCGGCAGGAGGCCCGGCGTGGTTTTGAGGCCTGCTAGTGTCGACCCTAATTAGGAAAAGGGTCTTGTCTACTGATCCATGATGAGCGCACTATCCGCATGTGGGAAGCGTGTATGGGCGCCCCCCTCAATTTGATTCGATTCGCATCTCGTCCAAATCGCCTCATTTAGTTCGGGTTTTCCATTTACCGCATGCATATGCAGGTGCGAACCCTTGGTACCAGGGTGGAACTTTTGTAGTCGGCATTTAGGGAGACATGTTCTTAGAGTTCTACGAGGGTCCCCTTTTCTTCGTGGGGCTTGATTAGCCATGCGCTCACTGCACGGGGTTCTTTGGGCTTGATGCGAAGAAGAGTTGAGTTGTGTTGAGTGCCCCGCTTGGTGGGAGGCATTCCATCTGGCGGGTTATTCTTACGTGTACGGCCAAATTGGTGCACCCCTGCAGGGATAAATCTTCTCGAGAAGCCGTGTTTTCCGCGGTTATGGTTGACTTGGTGAAAGTACTGGCTAACAAGTACTCAGAACAACTTACACCTAACTAATGATAACTTGACTAGTAATAGTACTATTGACACAATAACTTGAACCATCATTAATCCAACTGTGTGAGTTATCCTCGGGTTGCTTCTTTGGATAAGGGGCGAGATCCAGGATGGGTTTGTTTGGTGGTTAGTTATAGTTGGTTACGATACGCTATCTCATCTCCTTTTCTGTTAGCCGGAAGTTGTAGTATGTTCTGTAGTTGGTTAGCGCAGCCAGCTGCCGCATCTTTTGTAGCACCCGTTTCTTCCGTTGAACCCAACGCATCTGTGCTGGATGTTGACGGGTTACACTTTGGTGAATTGTGAGTCTTGCTTGCCAGTACGTCTATGTACTGAGCCCTTTGGGGCTGTGGTTTCCGCAGACTACGCTTACGAGGATCCCCGTGACGGCTACTACGTGGAGTTTGACGAGGCTGCTGACGAGTAGATAGCGGACCCGGGCAGGATCCGAGACATCGTGGATGGGCTCCGTCTTTTCGTTTCCGGCTTCTTAAGCCTATTTGGATATTGTCTGTACTCAGACATTTTGGATGCTTCCGCTGTGTTGTAATGATGATATGTTGGGACATGTGTCCTCTGGATGATTGTATTTGCTATCTCTGCTCTAGTGAGAGCTATTTGCAACTTATTTCTATTTATTTGTGTCTTAGAGATATGTTGTGCTATCATTCTGTTAAACGCCGTTGACGTACCATGTGTGTATGGTATGAAGTACGTCAATGGTAGTATCCTGATTTCTATGGGATGGTTTACGTAGACGATGAACAGTAGGGGTTGGTTGTCACACATACGTGTGTTGGCCTACTCGTAAGAGATGCGGGTGCCGGTAAGCCCCGTAATCCAATCAACTACTGTTCAACGGAACTGCGAGTATCCTCTAGATGTCCGGGTGCGACAAATGGTATCAGAGCCTGTCTGCCTGTAGGATCCCTTTTACTGGTCGCAGTTGAGTCTAGAAACTATTTTGTAGCTATATAGGAAAAATGAAACGTGAGAGTAGGAATTCTGCCATTTTATTTCTTTCCCCACCCACCCTCCCTTTTCTGGTAAGGAAGTGCAACGTTGTTTTCCCTTCTCACCTAAACTTTCAAGTTAGGATTTCACGAATCCTGGTTTCTCTAGGATAGTTATATCTACTAGACCATAGGAATGGAGGTGGTTGTGACATGATTTATCATGTTGCCTACTCATGATTGAGAACGGAGGCGTGTAAGCCCCGGAAGCAGATCCTCTATTCCTTAAGCAGTAGATATTGATCCTTTAGAAGCCCGGATGGGTTTTCCGTAGTACCTCAGGAGTTTTTGGTCTCGTGTTTCCCGATGTTGCTTCGATATCCTGTTCTTCTCAACATCCTTTTCGTCCGTTGAAACCTTGTTGTTGCTTTCCACTTCAGTTCTTCTACCGGCGTCTAATCAAAACTTCCCCGATCATCTGTAGATGGATCTCAGGTTCTACCCGCAGGTGGTTCGGATGACTCGTTGCGAGAGCACCGCCGGTTATCCGGAGATGCTGAGAGACATGGTCACTTATCTGGGGTTCCGTTGGGCACCAGAGTACCAGGTCTACGAGCACCAGCGAGAGTTTGACCAGACCTACTACCCGGCTATCGTCTACATTCTGTCAGATGATGGCATGAGCATTGTCCACCGCTACGAGGCAGTGGGTTCCGCAGTGGATATGGCCGTGCAGCAGGCAGCTTATGTGAGTCTCACCGTCCTTCGTGCTGACTACTGGGGATTTGACGATTCTATCTATCGCCACATCCCCCGTGGTTACATCACTTCGGAGGGAGCTCACTTCACTCTCTACGACAACCTGGATGTCTACGAGCATGATAACTCCAGGCTGCACACCACCACTCAGTTCGTGAGGCACAGTGACGCAGTGTCCAGCACACTATCTCAGGAGTTGGCTTCCGTCAGAGAGCAGCTCTACCTTGCTTTGACTCGTTTGGCGACGTACACCACAGACTTTGTTGGAGATGAGCGCTTTGCACGTTTTGATCAGCCAGTTGGTCGTCGTCTGCCAGATGCTGGAGGTTACGAGCCGATCAGAGGTCCACTCCTTAATGTTCGTGCTGGTTACACTGGGATTCCACGCTTTGGAGCACAGGGAGTTGACGCTATGTACTTCACCACACCTAGAGTCGCTCTCAGACCACGTCAGATCTATGTGGATCGTCGTTCTACCTACTTTCGTGGGTGTGCTCCTCACCGTACCTCTCGCCGTACTCCTAGTCGCCGTCCTGCGTGATGAGCATGGGAGTACCGATGTATCCATTCTTAGCTATGTTTAGTTATCCTTTGACATTCGAACCATTTGTGGTGTGTGGGATATTCTGATGTATTTGAACATGTGATGATGTACCTGTTGGTTATCTATTCATGCGTCGGAATAATCTCTCTTTCGGTTTCCAAGTCTATCCTTTTCTGTTGTTGTGCTAAAATGCATGTCTATTCAGGATGCCGCCAACAAGGAACACCCCGCCTGAGCCACAGCCAATCACGGAGCTGTTGACTCAGATGACGCAAGTCATGGCGCAGATGGCCCAGTTCCAGACTAACCAGCACAACAACCAGAATGCTCCATGAGTCAGTATCAAGGAGTTTCTCAGTCTGGGGCCGAGAGCTTTCGTGGCAACACGCGAGCCTCTGGATGCTGATGACTGGATCCGTTAGATAGCTAGGGCTCTGGAGATTGCTCACGTTGCTGAGGAAGACAAGGTCAAGTATGCATCCTATCTGCTGTGGGTCAGGCAGCTCCTTGGTGGGAAAACTACCAGACCATGAGAGCTGGATATCCAATCACCTGGGGTTGTTTCAAGGAAGCTTTCCTGAAGCACCACATTACATATGGTCTCATGGAAAGGATGCGTGAAGAGTTTTGCTCTCTCAAGCAGGGCAAGCTGGACGTCATTGGCTATCAGAGTGAGTTCAATTGCCTCGCTCGTTACGCTGGTGATGAGGTGTCCACTGAGGCTAAGAAGATGGCAAGGTTCCGCAGAGGTTTTAACCCGGAACTCAAGTATGCTCTCACCAACATCAAGGCCAACAACTTCGAGGAGCTCGTGAACACCGTGCTCAATGAGGAAAATGGGCGCAAGGCGTTCGAGGAGTCTCGAAAGCACTCGCGTGAGGGTGGTTCCTCCTCCAACATGACCACCCCTCCGCAGAAGCTCCGCATCTGGGTGCCAAATGGTGCTGTCACTCGGGCTCCATATGCCCAAGCTTCTCCAGGCTTCTCTCCCCGCCCACCCAACCCTGCTCAGATGCATGATCAGAGGGCTTCAATGGGGCATCCAAGGCTAGGGCCTCCTCGTGTCGTCACTTGCTACAAATGCAAGCAGACGGGGCACTACGCTGACAAGTGCACGGAGAGGCAGCTACCTCCACCACCACCTCGTCCCAACACAAACCAGGCAATGGTGCGTGCTCCCCCGGCTAAAGCCTTCAACTCCAATAACAGACCTGTCGGGAGGACCGCAAGGGTGAATCATGTCAAGATCGACAAAGCTGAGGAAGCTCCTGACGTCGTTCTCGGTATATTACCCGTAAACTCTTTTCCAGCTAAAGTGTTGTTTGATACCGGAGCATCGCATTCTTTTGTGTCAAAGATTTTTGCCACAACAAACAACTTAAGTGTGGTTCCACTAAGCAATCAAATCACTGTTCACTCACCGGGATCGCAAATGTTGACTTCCAAGATAAGTAAGGATAATCAAATCCTAATTGGAGGCCACATATTCCTTGCTTCTCTCATGTTGCTGGGAAATTCTGACATTGATATCATTCTTGGTATGGATTGGTTGAAGGCCAATAAAGCTAGAATTGACTGTGCTCAAAAGTCAATAACTCTGTTCCACCCTTCTGAACAGATAGTCTATTCTACAAATGAATCAAGTTCTGTTCAGCTGTACACCCCCGATGCAAAACCTCTACCTCTACTCGAAAATGTTCCGGTGGTTTGTGAATTCCCTGACGTCTTTCCAGAAGAGTTGCCAGGGATGCCTCCGGACAGAGCAGTTGAGTTCGTGATCGAGCTTGAACCAGGTACTGCTCCAATCTCTAAGCAACCATACAAGATAGCTCCTCCTGAACTGAAATTGTTAAAGGAGCAAATCGACATGTACATGGAAAAATGTTATACATTCAACCTAGTTCCTCGGCTTGGGGTTGCCCAACTATGTTCGTTGCGAAGAAGGATCAAACAAAGAGACTCGTTGTTGACTATCGTCCTCTTAACGAGAAAACCATCAAAAACAAGTATCCAATTCCTCGTATCGATGATCTTTTTGATCAACTTGCTGGAGCCTCAATATTCTCAAAGTTGGACTTGAGGATGGGTTACCATCAAATAAAGATCAGAAAGGAAGATATTCCAAAAACAGCTTTCACCACTCGGTACGGTCTATATGAATACACCGTCATGTCCTTTGGTCTCACCAATGCACCGGCGACATTCTCTCGACTCATGAATTCTGTTTTCCATGAATACCTCGACAAGTTCGTTGTGGTATATCTCGATGACATTCTGGTCTACTCAAAATCTGAGGAAGAGCATGGAGAACATCTTCGTCTCACTCTCATGAAACTTCGCGAGCATCGTTTATATGCCAAATTCTCCAAATGTGAGTTCTGGATTCCAGAAGTTGCTTACCTTGGTCATGTCATCTCTGCCAAGGGCATAGCCATTGATCCAGAAAAGGTTAAAGCAATTGTTGATTGGAAACCTCCTAAGACGGTGAAGCAAGTAAGAAGTTTTCTTGGCTTGGCTAGCTATTGCCGTCGTTTCGTCCAAAACTTTTCCAAGATTGCCAAACCTCTCACTGATCTCACAAAGAAGGACAAGAAGTTCGTTTGGTCTCCACAATGTGATGAAAGTTTCAATCTCCTGAAGACTAAAATCACTTCTACGCCAGTTCTGGTTGGCCCAGATACTACCAAACCTTTCCAGATATTCTGCGATGCATCTCTCCAAGGTCTAGGTGCAGTTCTTATGCAAGAACGTCAAGTTGTGGCTTATGATTCACGTCAGTTGAATGCACATGAGCAAAATTATCCCACTCATGACCTTGAACTTGCAGAAGTTGTGTTTGCCCTCAAGAAATGGAGGCAATACTTGTTGGGTAATCGCACTGAAATCTTCTCCGATCATAAGAGTCTGAAATACATCTTCACTCAACCAGATCTAAACCTCAGGCAAAGGAGATGGATTGAAAAGATTAAAGACTTTGATCTCACCATTTCTTACACTCCAGGCAAGGCTAATGTTATGGCCGATGCTCTCAGTCGCAAGTCGTATTGCAATAATCTCATGATCATGGAAAGCCAACCTCCTCTTCATGAAGAATTCCAGAAGCTCAACCTTGGTCTTGTTCCTCAAGGTTATCTTGCGAACTTAACAGCCAGTCCAACTCTCAAGGACAAGATTCGTTCTGAACAACTTCGTGATGCTGAAATCAAGAAGATGGTAGAACACATCAAAGAAGGCAAGGAGAAATTTAAGTCCTTCTCAATTGATGACAAAGGAACTGTGTTCTTCGAAGGACGCATTGCAGTTCCTCAAGTTCAAAGTCTCAAAAATGTTATTCTCAAGGAGGCTCATGAAACTCCTCTCTCCATCCACCCTGGAAGTACAAAGATGTACCAGGATCTCAAGACACTGTATTGGTGGCCTGGCATGAAACATGAAATTGCTCAATACGTTTCTGAATGCGATGTTTGTCAACGTGTTAAGGCAGTCCATCAGAAAACAGCCGGTCTACTCCAACCTCTGAAAATTCCTGAGTGGAAGTGGGACATGATTGAAATGGACTTCGTCACTGGTTTTCCAAAGTCCAAGAGGGGCAACGATGCAATCTTCGTTGTTATTGATCGTCTCACTAAAGTAGCTCACTTCTTTGGTGTCAAAGAAACAATCTCAGCTAGCCAGTTAGCAGAGCTCTACATAGCAAAGATTGTTCCTCTTCATGGTGTTCCGTTGGAAATAAGCTCAGACCGTGGAAGCATATTCACTTCTCATTTCTGGAAAAGCTTTCAAGAAGCATTGGGCACCAAACTTCTGTTCAGCACAGCTTACCATCCTCAGTCTCAGGGGCAAGTCAAAAGAGTCAATCAGATTCTCGAGGATATGCTCAGAGCATGTGGTATCTCTTTTGGCATGAAATGGGAGGAATGCCTTCCATATGCTGAATTCTCTTACAACAACAGCTTCCAGGCAAGCCTAGGCATGGCACCATTTGAAGCTCTCTATGGCCGCAGATGCAGGAGTCCAATCAATTGGTCTGGAGCTGGTGAACGTTCACTCTTAGGCCCTGACATTGTTAAGGAAGCCGAAGAGAAAGTTCGCATCATTCGTGACAATCTCAAGATTGCTCAGTCTCGTCAGAAAAGCTACTATGACAGCAAGCACAGGGATATGATCTATGCACCTGGTGACAAGGCATATCTCCGTGTAACTCCCCTCAGAGGCACTCATCGTTTCGGTGTGAAAGGAAAGCTTGCACCAAGATACATTGGTCCTTTCAACATTCTCTCAAGGCGTGCGGAAAATGTCTATCGTCTTGAACTTCCAGAAACACTATCCAAGGTGCACGATGTGTTTCACGTGTCACAGCTCAAGAGGTGTTTCAAAGATCCAGATCGTGCAGTTGATCATGATTCCATTGAACTGCAAGATGATATATCTTATGAGGAGCACCCTGTTCGTATTCTCGATGAGACCGAGCGTAAGACTCGCAACAAGAGCACCAAGTTCTTGAAAGTGCAATGGTCGCATCATTCCGATAAAGAGGCAACGTGGGAGACCGAAGAGGATCTTCGCAAGAAGTATCCGGACCTTTTCACTTCTCAGTAGGAATCTCGGGGCGCGATTCCTTCAAGGGGGGGCGTTTTGTAACATCCCAAGTATGAAAACCACCCCTAGAATGTTTGGTTCTTGCTTTATTTTTGTTTTGCATCATGGCATCTTAATCATTGCATTTGTTTTCCATTTGTTTGCATCTGTTTTCCTTTGTTTTACCAATTGAAATTCAAACAATATTCAAATGCTTTGTTTCATACTTGCTCTGTTACAATTTTTTTCCAAATAAAAAGTTCAATTAAAACATCCTTTTTGTTTCCATGAAAATGGAAAGCTCAAACTAGTGATTTATTCCTTTTAATAATTCACTTAATTAAATTTGCATTCAAATTCAAATCACATTTTCCAAACAGCAACCTTTTGGAATTAATGATAATTACAACACAATTCTAATTCTTTTGTTCCACTTAAACTATAATGTTCACCCTATTTAAATCTTGTTTTCTATAAATGACTTAATAATCAAAATTCATTCAAATTCACTCAAATTTCAAACAGCAACATGGTTCAAGTATTTTTGAAATAAAAAACTTACAATTTGTTGCTGTTACAAGAATCAAGCAATACCAATTTTTCTCCTACATTTTTCTAACATCAAAACCTTTCCTTTCTTCCTATTTCTATTTTAGCAAAAAAAAAAGAAACAAAACAAAATAAAAAGGAAAAAAACGCTCAGGGGAGGGCAGGCCCAGCCCACCCAGGCTGCAGCCCGTTACCATCTCCCCCAACCTCCGTACGCTGATGACAGCAATGGAGACAGCGACGTGCTGCCCCCACTGCTCCACCCCACCCCCCTCCTATATCTACACCTCACCCCCTCGAAAACCCTAACCCTAACCCTAGCCGCACCCGCCTCCCTCCTCTCTCCCATCTCCGCCGCCATCGAGGAGAGGCGCCGCCGTTTCTCTCTGCCACGGCCGCCGCTCGCCGGACCTCGCCGCCGACGTCTCCGCCTCCCCCCGGCCGTGCTGCGACCACCCCTGCGAAGAGGGTGAGCCGCCCTTTCCATTCCTCTAACTCCCCTCTCGTTTCCGTGCTGTTACCCCGCGAATTTCTTCCGGCCATGGATGCGTTCGTGCTCTGTTTTCCGTCAGGGAAGAAACCTGCATGCGTGCGCTTGCAGCAGTTCAGTTAACGCCGATTGGTTATGCTACAAAACGAACCCTCTCCCGTATGTTTCAAACCAGCCGCAGCAGACCAACTGGTAAGCGCTCGCTGCGCGCAACAGCAGCGCGCGGGATCGAGTCCCAGCACCCCCACCTTTTCTGCTCCTTTTTCGATTTGTTTCAGTGGACAGTTTCTGAACCTTAACCCCCCCTGCGGGTGGATCCCTGTAACAAGCCCAGCACTAGCCCAGTTGGTTGTTCCTTTGCGCAGCAAGCAGAGGGCAGAGGTTCGAATCCCCCCTGCAACTAAAACCAATCTTTTTCATTCTTTTTTTCCTAGATCCAGATCTACTCTAAATTGCACCCAAGTCCCTGCTACATTTATCTAGGTCCCTGTTAATTTCTTTCCAAGTCCCTTTATCTTTTCTAGGTCCATAGTTATTTCTATAAACCATAAAAATGCTTAAACTTGGTAATTTAATAACTTTTGTTTGGAAACTCCAATTGCAAAACTTCAAACATGTAAACCACTCCATTTTAAATTCTCTACCCAAATATAAAATTTGTTTACTGTTTTGAATATTTTAAATTGGTGAAATATTTGAATTCTTGTATAATTTACTTAATTTTGCAAAATTCATAACTTGAACATAAAAATTCCAAATTCAACAAATAAAATATGTTTTCCATCCCATTTTTCATGTACTTTGCAAATATAAACTTTGTTTCATGTTTTGAATAATTATAATTGGTTAAATAATTTAAACCTTGTTTAAATCATTTAAAATTGCTAAATTCATAACTTGCTCAACTTAAATTATTTTTGGACTTATAAAATATGTTTTCAAACTAGAAAAGTATAAACTTTTCAAATATGAATTTGGTTTAATGTTTTGAACAAATAAAAATTCAAATAAATTCATACTTGAATTTAATTCATTTAAATCTTGTTTAACTTGTTTAATTCATAAATAATTCATCTTAATTCCTTTCTCAATAATTGAGACATGTATTCCACCTAAAATTTTGTGCTCTTTCCAAATATGAACTTTTTTATTTGTTTTGAACAAATTAAATTGCTGAAAACAACAAATGGTTGTGTAACACCTTTAAGGAACCGAAATTCCTTAACTTAATAACTAAAATTCCAAACTTGGTAAACCTTATTTCAAAATTGTTTCTATTGTTGTTATTTTTCTATTTTCCTCATCCATGCATCATACTAATCCACTTTCACCTGTTGATTAGTTGTAAAACAATTATTCCAACCTTAATTCATGGGCTTTCCATATGCAACCCCAATTGCATGTGGGTCCATTTAATCATGTTGTTACCATGTCAACTATTTTATTTTGATGCATCAGTTAAATTGACATGCATCATCCCATGATTGTGCATTATGCCATGTTATTGATTGTTTGTCTCTTTGCGTTGTTTGTTTGCTTCTTCTCGAATAGACGACGACGTTGAGACAGACGAGCTTTACGACAGCCCTTCTGAGGATCTAGCCTAGTACCAGGCTACTGAGTTTGCAGGCAAGTATTCACTCACATGAACCATTGTGTTCCTTTCAACATTGGATACCGATACTTTCCGTTGTCTATTCTGCTAGCCATATGAGTAGTTGCTTCTGTTACGAACCTATCACATGTTATCCTATAACCCTGATATAGCCTCACCTCCACACCTATAACCCCATTGCTTGTTGCCCGTGTCTTACTAGCATGCTTAGGGTTGTTTTGCTCGAGTCTGCTGTCAGTTACTTTCTGTTATCATATTTTTATTATGTTCTGGGGCTCGATGTTAAACAACAACCTGTTAATTTTGAGGTAATAATAATTTGATGATAAGGCACCGACAGGAGGCCCGGCGTGGTTTTGAGGCCTGCTAGTGTCGACCCTAATTAGGAAAAGGGTCTTGTCTACTGATCCATGATGAGCGCACTATCCGCATGTGGGAAGCGTGTATGGGCGCCCCCCTCAATTTGATTCGATTCGCATCTCGTCCAAATCGCCTCATTTAGTTCGGGTTTTCCATTTGCCGCATGCATATGCAGGTGCGAACCCTTGGTACCAGGGTGGAACTTTTGTAGTGGGCATTTAGGGAGACACGTTCTTAGAGTGCTACGAGGGTCCCCTTTTCTTCGTGGGGCTTGATTAGCCGTGCGCTCACTGCACGGGGTTCTTTGGGCTTGATGCGAAGAAGAGTTGAGTTGTGTTGAGTGCCCCGCTTGGTGGGAGGCATTCCATCTGGCGGGTTATTCTTACGTGTACGGCCAAATTGGTGCACCCCTGCAGGGATAAATCTTCTCGAGAAGCCGTGTTTTCCACGGTTATGGTTGACTTGGTGAAAGTACTGGCTAACAAGTACTCAGAACAACTTACACCTAACTAATGATAACTTGACTAGTAATAGTACTATTGACACAATAACTTGAACCATCATTAATCCAACTGTGTGAGTTATCCTCGGATTGCTTCTTTGGATAAGGGGCGAGATCCAGGATGGGTTTGTTTGGTGGTTAGTTATAGTTGGTTACGATACGCTATCTCATCTCCTTTTCTGTTAGCCGGAAGTTGTAGTATGTTCTGTAGTTGGTTAGCGCAGCCAGCTGCCGCATCTTTTGTAGCACCCCTTTCTTCCGTTGAACCCAAAGCATCTGTGCTGGATGTTGACGGGTTACACTTTGGTGAATTGTGAGTCTTGCTTGCCAGTACGTCTATGTACTGACCCCTTTGGGGCTGTGGTTTCCGCAGACTACGCTTACGAGGATCCCCGTGACGGCTACTACGTGGAGTTTGACGAGGCTGCTGACGAGTAGATAGCGGACCCGGGCAGGATCCGAGACATCGTGGATGGGCTTCGTCTTTTCGTTTCCGGCTTCTTAAGCCTATTTGGATCTTGTCTGTACTCAGACATTTTGGATGCTTCCGCTGTGTTGTAATGATGATATGTTGGGACATGTGTCCTCTGGATGATTGTATTTGCTATCTCTGCTCTAGTGAGAGCTATTTGCAACTTATTTCTATTTATTTGTGTCTTAGAGATATGTTGTGCTATCATTCTGTTAAACGCCGTTGACGTACCATGTGTGTATGGTATGAAGTACGTCAATGGTAGTATCCTGATTTCTATGGGATGGTTTACGTAGACGATGAACAGTAGGGGTTGGTTGTCACACATACGTGTGTTGGCCTACTCGTAAGAGATGCGGGTGCCGGTAAGCCCCGTAATCCAATCAACTACTGTTCAACGAAACTGCGAGTATCCTCTAGAAGTCCGGGTGCGACATTACATCATGAAGCTCATCAAAGCTCGTTATCCCGCTGAACTCCGTGAGGACCTGGAGCTAGACTGTGACGAGCACAGGGATGTCACTCTGTACAAGAAGGCCGCCCATACTCAGTAGGCTGAACATGATGTTGGCGCCACAGGTCAGGGTCACCGTGATCCTCGCATGCGTCCTCCTCCCCCCCCGGCACCAAGAAGCGCTCATGGCTTGCTCGTGCCATTGAGAAGGTGATGTGCATGAATGTGTGCATCCACAAGGAGAACTACAATTCCTATGTTGAGCGCCGCAACATCTTGGAGAACCAGCATACCATCATGACTGCCCTCAAGGTTCCCAATGTGCCAGCTCCTCCTCCTGACAGGATTCCATACAAGAACTGGAACAACCGCGACGTTGATTGGGATCTGGGAGTGGATGATGATGAGGACATTGCGTCTGCTAGCGAGGAGGAATAAGAAGAAGAAGATGACACCCAGGCCTAGAGTTTGCTCTATGGGACGTAGCACTCTCTTTTCTCTTTTTGGTATCCTGATGCCAAAGGGGAAGAAGATCTAGATGATCGCGGGGATTTGCTAGGGTGGGTTTTGTTCTTTGTTGCCCCTTTTATCGTTTCGTGCGTCTTTTCGAACTTCCTCTCACCGTACTCGTTATTCGTTTCTTTGCTTGTGTGAACTATTATTATTAGGAGGCATGTCTCCTATATATGCTATCTGTGGTGTTCTACTTATCATATCATGCATTGTTAGTTTATTTCCCTGCAAATACCCGTGTTGTCATCACTCACCAAAAATGGGGAGATTGAAAGCTCATGATCCCTCTAATGATTTTGGTGATGATAACAACACGGGTATCTAATCTCTAACAATGTTGTTTTAGTCTGTGCAGCTGATCTCTCGGATGATTATTGATATACTCTTATAAAAAGATCAAAGAGGAGTTATGTATTCTTGAATTACTGCCACCAGATTTTTCAGTGACTACACCGGAAATTCCGGTGCTTAAGGGGCGGAATATCCGGCCCTGGCACCGGCATATTCCGGCCTTTCTGGCAACCTCAAAACGATCAAGTCATTCTTCATCTGCCCGCGCATAGAAGCTGGGGCAGAAATTTGCCCCGGAAATTTCCGGTGCAAATATCCGGCCCTCTGGTACTTAGCAGAAATTGGAGGTTCCTCATATGCCCGCGCACAGAGATGGGGGCGGATTATTGACCGGAAAATTCCGGGCCCGGATTATTCAAATATCTGGCCTCTGGTCCTTAGCAATTTTTCATAATGGCTAGAGCCCGCGCGCAGAGATGGGGGCGGAATGATGGGGCGGAAATTTCCGCCCCCGGATTATTCAAAGATCCGCCCCCCCGGACTACTCAAATTTTCGGCCAGGTCAGACCGGAAATTTCCGGTGCTAACACCGGAATATTCCGGCCCTGGCAGACTGCAACGGTCAGAAATTGGGGGAGCCTATAAATAGCTGTCTTGTTCCTCTAGATAGGCAGCTCGTCCATTCCTCTCTCTCCTCCATTGTTGTAGAGCTCAAAACGCCCTGATCTCCCTCCTCCTCCAACCAAACTCGATGCCCTTCAAGGATCTCATGGAGGAGGACTAGATCTACCTTTCCCCCAAGCCAAAAAGTGTGTTCCCACACCATAACTCTTGGGATCTTGTAATATCTTGGTTTCCTTGCCATCCAAGTGAAACCATAGTGCTTGTAGCTTCCACCTTGTAGCAAGAAGCTTCCAATTGTTGAGAGCCTCCATCTCACTTGTGGAGTAGCCTTAACACCTTGTAAAGGTTGGTCAACGCCTTCAAGTCGACCTCATAGTGGAAATGAGAATCTCCCGCACCGTAGAAGCTCACGGAGAATAAGGTGTGCACATCCGTGCTATTGAGGAGCGCCTAGGTGGCTCCCCAGCTCTCCAACGTAGACGTACTACTTTCAAGAAGGAACTACGGGAAACATATCCTTGTCTCCGTGCTTTTCACTTGTGGTTATCTTGTGTCGTGCTTTTACTTTCGTTGCTACTCGTTGCTTGTCGCTTAGGGTGTTCACTTAGTTGCACATCTAGATAACCAAGCCTTTACTTTCCCAAATCCCCCACTAAAAGTGAAAAAGAATTAAAATTTGTAGGTCACCTATTCACCCCCCCTCTAGTTGACCTTAGTGCACTTTCAGCGGCGCCGCAGTAGAGGAGGAGAGTTTTTGCACGGCGCGGCCTGAGAAGCAGCGCGGATGAGGAGGCAGTGCGATGCGGGCGTGGCGTCGGAGGAGGATACGGAGCGGCTGCACGGCGCGGGAGCACCTCGTCATCTTCCTGCCTCCGTCCACGCACTAAGTGCCCTCTAGTCATAGTTGGCTCCGTAGGTGTTTTGGGTGCGGTTGCAGCCGCGGGCGCGCAAATGAATCTCTAGTCAAGGTTTGTGCAGGTATATGTTTTTTTGGCGCTAAAGGCCAAATTTGTTGTGTGACAGATGTTTGAATTGAATTTAAAAAGTGTTTGAATATGAAATTGAAGAACTTCCGCATACTTTTGAATCTGACAAAAATTTCAACCTGAGAAGTGTTTGAATTTAACTAACTAGCCCAAATCCATTTTCTGTTTTCTAAAAGAAATAAACTAACTATTCCAATTATTATAAACTTTTGTTGGTTTAAAAAACAAGCCCAAACGACGGGCACGAATCTTCGTAGCTAAGGGTTGCATATTGAGAAACTCTTGATGTATCTATAATGAAATAGCTAGTTGTAGACCAATGATTTTTGCAAAAAATACGAGACACTTATAGTTCAAATTTGATCAGTTTCCAACTTAATCAGTAGAAAATTGTATTTTTCAAAAGAGGTGGTTAGAACCTTTGAGAGGCAACAAATTGGTTATTTGTGCATATAGCATGGTCTAGTATTTACAAAAAATGTAGTTCTCAAGTATTGCAACATATTTATGGTTAGTGCTTCACAAAAAACACATTTTTCACACTCGAGAAATGGAATATGGATTTTTTGTGCAATGAAAGGGAAAACTTTGTTCTGTGCTTCCAACATGCATGTTTGTGTTGAATATGGCCATATTTTAACAAACTATGCAATGGATCTGGCCATAACACCCGACAATTGGCCCGAAAGTCAAGAATCTTCATAGAAGACAACTCATTTTTGTGACCACCTTTTCAATATAACTGTCGTATTCCATGTTTATTATTTTTGGTGTATACTAGGACATACATAGTGACCCCACGCGAAGGTCTTACATCATTTTGATTTTTTAATTTTTTTTTGCCGATTTCAGAAAGAAGCCAAGACGGCAGGAACAAATTTCCATAGCTAGGGGTTGCATATTGAGAAACTCTTGGTGTATCTATATGAAATAGGTAGTTGTGTAACTAAAATGATTTTTTGCAAAATATTATGAGCAAACTACGAGAAACCTGTAGTTTGAATTTGACCCGTTTCCACCTAAATCGGCATAAAAATGTGTTTTTTCACAAGAGCTGCATGGAAATCTTTGTAGAGGCAACAAACTGGATATTTGTGCATATACAATGGTCTAATATTTAAAAAAAAAATGTAGTTCTGAAATTTTGCATAGGGCTGGGGGAGGGTGTACGCCGACGATTGAGTGGCGCGCGAACGTGGGGCTCTGTGCGTCGCCATCGGATGGGCGGTGGCAATGGATGTGGATCAGTAACTTAGTTCCCTAGAAATTTATGAGAGCTCACAAGAGAGAGTGGTAAAATTTATCTTATATGAATGCATACCGTTTGACGCTATGAACACATACAAAAGACTGAGTCGACGATACATGTATTGAATTGACGAAATCACCATAGATGTCTCTCTATCGATATGAACATCATCTCCCACATAAAAAATAGGGTTATTTATCAGGCTGCCCTCAATTGGTACCACGACCTCCGTTTTGCCCCTAGCGCCCAATGGTGCTCTGTTTTGCCCCTAGTCTGTGCGCAAGGATTCGTTCCGTGACTCTTGCAGCCTCTGTTAGGTCTGCTGACTTGTGGGACCCTTAATACAACCGTTTGACTCGTGACTTATGGACCCAGAAGACAACCGCGGCTTGTGGGGCCCATAATAGAACCGTTGGCGCGGCTTGCGGGACCCAGCTGTTGACCGTTGGCGCGATTTATGTGACCCAACTGTTGACCGGTCGCTTGCGGCAGGCGCTTTAAAAGCGTCGGAGCGCATCCCCGGGGCTCGCGGTGGTGAACAGGAAAATCAGCCGAGCAACGGAGATGGCGGCCACACGCAGAGGCGGGCGGCGACCCTTATTCATAGGAAGGAGCCGGACGCGGGCGACGGAGAGCGCGGCGTCCACGGGTAGCACCGCCGACTGGTACAGCTACATGGGCGACATCCCCTTCTTCTCCGGCGGCATGTCGTCGAGCTCCGCTTCCGTATCCCACTCTAAATGGCCGGGATTCGGTCCAGTTCAGCTGGGAAGGAACCCTGACTGTCCACGGACGGCGTCCCTGAAGCGGCTGGTCACTACGAGCGACAAGAACGGCAACCGTGGGCGCGAGTATGTGAAATGCGAGAGCAAATAACAGCTGGGGAGGTGAGATATATGTTCCCCCCTGTCAATTTTGTTTTATGTTTCCTCAATTTTCGATTTTCGGCCGATTTGGTTTTTCATCCGATTTGAGTATGCATCTGATTTGGGTTTTCGTATTTGCAGGATCTGCTTCCATGTGACCATTTGGAGTGGCTTGAGGATTACATCAAGAGGATTCAAAAGGAGGACAAATCCTTCGTGCCCAATTTTCTACCGGCGGTGGAGAAATTGGGATATGCTACTGGGGTGTAGAAGGATGAGTTGAAGAAGATGGCCAAACAGCTGGAGAAGCTTGTCGATCTAAAAAAGCAGAGCAATCTGCTGGCTGCAATTTTTTATCTATGTGCAATTGTTCTTGGAGTTGAGTATTTGCTGATCATTAGTTAGATTTGTAGTTAGCTTGACATGGTTAATTTGTGTTAGTGTTCTAGTTAGCTTGACATGGTCAATTTGTGTATGGCTAAGACATGGAATAAATGCGTCAGGAATCCAGCCCTGATTTGGTCTGCTTTAGTTCGTAAGTTCAGTTCAGATTCAGTTCACTAGAAGAAAAAAAATTGAAAACGGCTTGGAGAAAAGGCTAGACCCATGTAAAACCTAGAAATGCCCAATGTTAAAATAGGTGCTCTCAGCAAAAAAACGGACATGCACACTTTAGGTTTAGGTTTAGTTATTTCCATAGCGTGTTATTGCTGGATAAGTTTAGGCTTAAAAGTTTACTTTCCATGCATGTTTCTATTGGGATTAATAATATGAATAAGTTTTTGTTTAGAAGTTTTCATGCATGTTTCCGTATCACATGTGTTGCACATTTTCGTTTACGGTAAGTTGTGAAACCAATTTAGAAGTTAGTGGACTTTTGTTCAAAGATAGTTTAAACATAAACTTTTATATTAGCACGGACAAACATGGAGCATATATACCCAAGCACAAACATTGGCTCCACTTTACATATAGATAGAGGGGCCCGATGCACATTATATATATTAAACTAAAAAAATAAAAGTTATAGGGCCCTAACCGCCATCCGTCTGCGGGCACCCTAACCGCCCTACGTTTGCGGACGCCCTTCCGTCCTACGGCCAACCGCCGGGGGTTCCGCCGCCCTGTTCGCCATCTTCTAGTTGTCCAAGGCCCGGAGATTCTCCTCCCGCTTCTTGTCGTCCAACCTTTCAAGGGTCGTCTTGATGAGGCGCCGGAGAGCCTCCGCCTCCGCCTTCTCCTCCCTCCTCACCTCCTCCTCCTCCTCCCTCTTCTCCGCCCTCTTTTCCTTATTGAGGAGGCAGTTCTTCTTCTCGACGGAGCGGTTGGCGGCTCTGTCAACACGGACGGGGTCGGGGTGGTGGACCCAGGGGTTGTCCTCTACAGCTCCCCGCGCTTTCGCTTGGGAGATTCAATGGGAATGATGGCCAGCTCCTCCGGCATACATCCCGTCTCGTACCAGGGCCGAGCCTTCGGGTAGTTGTCCTCGTCGCTGACGGACTCATGGCTGGAAGGGATAGGGTACGTCAACATGGTAGAGGGAGGAGGAGGCAAAGGGGCTGGAGAGGGATGAGAAGATGGAGGAGGAGGCAATGGCACTATTTAAAGACCCGATGAGGTGTGAATTAATTGGGGTAGATGAAGCAGCTGTGTGAAAACGTTGAAGATGCAGTGTAGATTAAGAAGCAACGTTGGTCTCCTCTGCATAGAACAGGCGGCGCAGGGTCAAAGCGGTGCATGCATTAGGCGTAGGACAGCTAGTAGTACGTGTGTGCATTAGGCGGTCAAAGTGATGCAACGTAGCCTCCATGCGTGTATTAAAGAGGTGAAAGAGATGAAATCTAAAGTCTCACGCCAAAGTCTGCGTCGCTGCGTGCATTTTCTGAAAAAGAGGCGTGGAGAGTTGTGTCGCGCTGCAAATAGCACTGGTGCGACGCGACTCATGTTTCTGAAACGAGCCGTGTAGGGCTGCGTCGCTGCAAATAGCGCTGGTGCGACGCGACGTTGTTTACTCTAAGAAAACGAGGCGTGCAGGGCTGCGTCGAGGTCTGCATGCATCGGGCTGGTGAACGGGGCCCACTAGTCAGCGGCCGTTGTTGCATGAAGTTACATTGAGACAAAACACTCAGTCCATGCACCGCGTCATTTTCAATCGTTTGATCATAAGGAACGGTGCAGATCGAGTCCATGCATGCAAACTACGGTGGCGACGGCCTGCAGACGCTGAGACGAGCGCTTCTCTATGCGGACGAGATCCTCTGACTTTAGGTCACTCACAAATGGTGCCCATCACACACTGGACCCACGTGTCATGGGGAGAAAGTCAGAGAACGTCAGGTGGGCCAAGAGGATTTGGTTCCCTCTATTTTTAGGGCATGTACAATAGTGTAGACGGGTGATGTCTGCACTACTCGGCCATGTCATTTCTAGACAATTTTAAAGATAGTTGGTACAGTGCGGTGTCTGTAATATAGGATACCTAGGTAGTTACGACATGATTTATTTTTACCAATCGAACCATGTATTCTACGGTCGCTAGCCCACGACCTATCGGACGGGCTCGTACAATGGCAAATAGGCCATCGCCAGAATGCGAATTCTACGGGAATAGTCTGTCTTTTTCGTACACATCAACAAATTTCAAACTTGGAATGTGTTACAGACAGATGAATGTATACCACTGTACATGCCCATAGCGGCCAATCAGGTGGCGACGGTACGGTTTGATCAGATGCTGCGCTGGAGTGGAGACTTGTTAGTGCTACAATGTTAAACTTGGCATTTGTAATAATATGTTATTTGAATTCAATATTTGAAAGTTGAACCAAAATTTGTAATAATGATGTGATGCTATATGTACTAATTTGTTGTTTTAATGATGTTATGCTATTTGCAATGTTTTTACTTGTTTGTTTTAACTTGGTCATCAATCCGAGCATTTATCCCAAGTCGTGTAAAATGTGCCTCAAATGAGCCCCAAAGATTGGGTAAACGACCCCTTTTCTAAGCAAGTATATTTTGTCACCTTGCCTAAATAAGCCAAATAAATTTCCTAGACTTGTATTCGACCTATATAATGTAATTCCGAAGCCTCACTATTTATTGGATGAATCTTCGTATTATTTATTTTCTTTTGAGTAATAATGGATTTATTCAAAAATCATAAATAAAACAAGTTTAAAACATCAAAATGAAATAATAACTTTGGATCTTTCTTAGTCACTCCAAAATGAAGCTTTTGTGAGGTTTCGACACTTTACATTTTCAAAATTATAGAACCCACCTCATCTTCTTTGAAATCTCTACTACTCTATTCGAGGAATCACATTTTAGTGAAGGCTTTCGTTCTAATATTTATAAATTCTATTTATATTTTTCCTAGACTTGTATTCCACCTATATAATGTAATTCTGAAGCCTCACTATTTATTGGATGAATATTCGTATTATTTATTTTCTTTTGAATAATAATGGTTTTAATCGAAAATCGTAAATAAAAAAGTTTAAAACATCAAAATTAAAAAATAAGATTGCATCTTTCTTAGTCACTCCAAAATGAAGCTTTGGTGAGTTTTTGACTTTTTTCATTTTCAAAGTTTTAAAACCCACCTCATCTCCCTTGAAATCTCTACTACTCTGTTCGAGGTATCACATATCAGTGAAGGTTTTTTCGTTCCATTGTTTATAAGACATGTTTATATTTTGTTCTCGTTACTATATGGCATAACAATACTATGTGCGTTGGTTTTAAATTTTTTTGATTTTTTTTTAATTATGTATGCTCATTTCAAATTTGTTCAACCCTCACAAAACCATGTTGACCCTGCCGAAAAGCTTTTAGAAGGACACCCAAAGATTCGACCTGGGCTGTTGGATCTTGCATCGGACGGTTGCGCTCGACTGAGCCACAACGTTTCGCAAGACGCTCGTTCTGTGCTCTGATTTGTTGGTCCGTTGGCCACAACGATGGTTTTTATCTGTTTTACATACGATTTCTTTTCTATAAAGTATTAAACCATGTTATTCAAATAAAAAAATAGAAGAATTATTCAAAACATAATGGAACTTCAGATTTACTAGAGCGATGATTTTTATCTGTTTTACATATGATTTTATATTGAACCATGTTATTTAAAAAAAATAAAAAATTTAAGAATTATTCAAAACATAATGAAACTTCAGATTTACACTATATAGGTAGAATAGATGTCTAGGAAATTAATTTGGCCGATTTAGACAAGATGCCAAAAAAAGTTGAAGCACAAAAGGGGGTCTTTACCCTAGCTTCAGACCTCATTTGACCACATTTCTCATGAGAATAGACCGATGGTTTCAAATAAGCATAAATAATTCAAAAAAAAATTAAAATGACATGAATCCAACGCACAATGTTGTTATATGTGATATAGTTGCTCCTGCAATTTATTTGGATAATTTAGACAAGGTCAATTTTTTCATGAAATTACAAACGGGGGTGTTTACCCTAGCTTCAGACCACATTTGAAGCACATTTGCCTAAAATTATCCAAATATCATCCAACATTATTCAAACATCATCCAAACTATGTTCTAACATAGATGCATCACCAGTCAACATAAATACAACATTATTCAACAGAAATACAACATCATTTGGATCCAACTTAGTCTAAATAGCGTCGGGGCTTCTTTGTGATTCTTGGCTGTTTTGGGGGCCCTTTGCTCCTTGTGCTCATCGTGCTCACAGCTTCTTGTCTTCTCCTCTTTGTAGTCGGTACCTTAACCTTCTTCTTTGAAACTACACCAGATCTATACAAAACATAGGAACATGATAAATGAAAAATTAAAAATGGTGAGATCATGGCAGGATTTACATACCCATCTGAAAATGATACTTCGACTAGATCATCCAGTGGATCATCGACTGGAGCATCCAGGGATCATCGACTGGAGTAGCCAGCGGATGATCGGATCATCGACTGGAGCATCCAGTGGATCATTTGAAGCATCATTGAGTGGATCATCATTTGAATAATCATTTGGATCATGGACTGGATCATCATTTTCAAATGTCGCATCATCTGAATCACTTGACTGCTGACCATCATTTTCAAATGCTGCATTCGGCTGCTGACCATCATTTTCATCAGGAATACTCTCTCCAAACCCTGCATCACATGACCAAAATGACCAGTCCCACCAAACCTTGTGCACTTACGCACCGTCGCTCCAAGTCCACCTCCTTCACTGCGATGTCGGTGTCGACACTTCCTCGGTCTACCTGCAACTCTCTTCAGAAGTGGAGCACAAAGTTTGAATCCAGGGTCCACTCTATCCCTGTCGGATATATACCGTTTAGGGGTATATAAGATGGTAGTCAAAGTGCCTGGTTACCAGGGTGGCCCAAGTGGTAGTGGGCTATGGTCCATTGGGCGGCCCAGTAACTTGACGCACAGAAGCCGGATTCTAGAAGAACCCGGATCACGGCCCGTGTGATCTGGCTTGGAGGAGAAGACGGATTCCTTACTTTCCAAGTTATAGTTACCGTAGTCTTCTAGGTTTCCTATTCTGTAAGCCCTAATCCGGCTATTATATAAAGCCGGACAGGAGATAAACAAAAACAAACGAATAACAGAGAAGCTATAGGCCAACTCGCCGAGAAGTTGATCCTCTGCGAGTAGCTAGATCCAAAACCTCACATTGTAATCCTGTTTCCACGCTTTAGCCCTGATTAGTGAGAAGTGCAGGAGTAGGCACGTCGTACTGTCGCGACGTACCGAACCTGGGCAAATCCTGTGTTTACTGTCTACCACGCGATCCCGTTACCCCACGTCTCTACCGTAGTCTCATGGCACCCCCGTCTATGAAAACTACTACGATGTCTCGACAGTTGGCGCCCACCGTGGGGCAAACGACGTCAGGCGTGAAGTTCCGATCTGGGGTACTTGGCGGAATCGGAAGATCAATCACTGTCGGAAGCTTGGAATTCAACGATGATGTCGGACGCTTCCTCGACAACGGATCCTACATACTGGCGCAAAACCACCTGGTAAGTGCCTGCGTGTTACCGATAGGATCTGCTAACATCTTTATCGGACTAACTGCAGAAGCAATGGGGTTTTGCGGTGGAAGCAAATTTATCCCACCGGCCCTATACCCAGTCGAGGATGACTATGATACCGGATTCTGCTCAGATCGCCGACAAAAAAGTGACACGCACTTTATCGGCATGGTGCAGTCCGAAGTCGCCGAAAACACGGATGACGTAAATCCCGTGCAAGAGGCAGACAAAAACACACCTGTCACAGAGACGGTAGATCCGACACCCGTCATACAGGCGGAAGATCCGACATCCGTCAACGAGATGATGAATTCGGAAGCAGAATCCGTACTAGCCGCCATTGAGACAAGATTAGAATCGGAAACCGGATCAGAGGATTTTGATTCCGAAGACGAAGACGCGGACGCCTTCGAAAGGAAAGTTAAATCTTTTCAAGAGGGATTCCATGAAGTGCTAATGGCGAAACCAGCTGATACCACGGACGCCGGCAGCCAGGAAAGCCCTAAAACCCCTCCGCCAGAGGAAGAGAGAGAAGACGGAGAAACTTCTCCGGTATTTCCCAATGTCAAGGAATTGACAGAGGATGAGCCTGTCAAAAAGCCTCCCTCTTCCAAGAAAAAGCATCGTGCTGCTAAGAAACTCCAATACAAAATCCGGAAGAAAAAATCAGCTGATCAAGCTGATGAAAACCTGGAAGTAGGAGATGCTAGCGGAACAAAGACTGCGGAGAAGAAAATCAAAGAAATCCTTGTTCCGCCAATGACGGAACATGAAGAGCAAGAGCTGTTGCAAAAGCCAGTGGGAGCAAATGAACCCCCTGAGATGCTGGAAGCCAGGAGGCAAGCTTTCCAAAGGCAACAGGAACATCTACTCAGATCTCGGCAACACCTCCAAAAAACCCAGGATGACATTAAGCTCATGAAGGAAGAAATAGAGGAGTACGAGAGAAAGAATAGATCTGGCATTAAACCTACAAGGTTACCCGGAATCGTAAGACCGGAAGTACTGCCGCCAAAAGAAAGGTTTCACAACCCATCTTGGCAAAAGCAGGTAAACGGCAAAGATGCCAGAGGCGAACCAATTTATAAAACCGCAGCAGAAAACGCGGAAGCAGCGTTCGCCATCCTGAACAATGATCTGTACTCCAACGGTGAAAAACTTCAAGGGGTGTATGCTTTCCTAGGAAAAGGATTGCAACAACAACAGCGGGCCCAAGAGCGATCAGGAAGACTGCAGGATAACTCCGCCCTATGCAAAACAGCTACTTGCTCCGCTGGAGCACCTGGACCAGAGGAACCTGGAGATTCAGAAAATTCAAAGGATAAAAAAGAGGATCCGAGAAGAGACAAGAAAAACCCCGAAAATAGGGATGAAGCGTCCCGAACCGGATCCCATCCCCCGAAAGGTGGACTTAAACCCCACGATCGGGAAGAAAAATACGGGAATGATGGCAAAATAATGCCACCTCCGAGAAACCTAGCTGAGAAAGCCGGTAGATACGATACACCTCACAGACGTGAGAGATCCCGGACACCCCCTAAGGATAAAGAAAGGCATAGGAGCAGAACTCCGCCTAATCCAAAAGGCCGTGATCATGGAAGAGATAGGTACAATCCCGGAAAAGCGCGTCCGCGCAACAATGGAAAAGAAAGGAGTAGATCCCCTTCTGTCCATTCAGCCGGAAGATATTCCACACACATTGCTAGAGCGGAAAAGGATGATCTATACTTTGGTCCTAAGTGTTTCACTGACAGGATCCGAAGGATAACCCTGCATTCTGGCTTCGCCAAAGTTGGTCCAACCTACCAAAAATACACCGGCAGCACAAACCCGGACACATGGCTCTCAGACTACTATACAGCCGTCCAGATCAACAATGGGACAGACCTGGAAGCTGTCAAGTTTCTTCCCCTAATGTTGCTGGATGGAGCCAGAGATTGGATCAATGGATTACCATCAAGAACTGTCGACAGCTGGGATGATATGTCTCGAGTATTTACTCAGCATTTCCGGGGAACATACAAACGCCCGAACAGCATCAACCAGCTGAACCGTTGCACCCAATTCGAGGATGAACCATACGTGGATTTCATCTCCAGATGGACGGCAATGAAGAATAGTTGTTCTGGAGTAACTGACGTACAAGCAATGCATGCTTTCGTCAATGGCCTAAAACCCGGACTTGTACCGTTCATGGTTGGTTCCAAACAGCACAAAGATCTCGGATCTATGCTTACAACCGCCAACGAACATGCTGCAGCCGAAGACGACATCAGAGCAAGAGGGGGTAATATCGAATCACTGATACTTGCTAAGAAAACCCCTCGTTCTGACAAAAAAGGAACTCCAGAAACAACGACAAAACCCAAAGAGGTCAACATAGCCTTTGGAAGTGAAAAGGGGAATAAGTGGAAACGACACAGCCCAGATCCAATCAATTACACTCCAGAGGAGTGGGAGAGGATTAAGTCGGAACCTTGTGTCCACCATTTGGGAAACCCACCCATACAAACGCACAATGCCGGCTGAATAAGCACATGAAAGGCAGTGCAGGATCCGGAAATAAGGGGAAGGGTTCCAAAAGGAAACCCTCCAAACAAAAGTCAGAAGCTGAAAAAGAAGACAGTGAATCGGACACTGATGAAAAAATCCAGGAACAACAGCGAAAGGGCGAACCCAAATTTCCGAGAGTTGATGGAGAAGCAATGCTAACATTCCTAGCAACTCCGTCAGCAAAGGTGGCCAAAAGAACACTTCGAGAAATAAACACGGTTGTTCCGGCAACCCCGAGATTCTTGAAGTACTCCAACACACCAATTACCTGGGATCAGTCTGATCATCCCGGGAATATCCCTGAACCCGACACACAAGCTCTTGTCGTAAGCCCTATTGTCCAGAACACTAGGCTAAGAAGAGTTCTGATGGATGGAGGATCCAGCATTAACATAATGTACTTGGATACACTGAAGCATCTGAAGATTTCCGAGTCCCAGCTCAATTACAGCAACATACGCTTCCACGGCATTGTTCCTGGCCGACAAGCACGATCCCTAGGAGAAATTTCCCTAGATGTCACCTTCGGAGATAAAAATCACTTTCGGCGGGAAAAAGTATCCTTCGAAGTAGTGCCGTTCGAAAGCGTGTATCACGCAATACTCGGACGTCCAGCTTTCGCCAAATTCATGGCAAGATCCTGTTATATTTATAACAAGCTGAAGATGCCAGGACCCAAAGGAGGAGTAATCACTATAGCTGGTGATTTTAAGCTAGCAAATGAGTTGGAGAAAGAAAACGCCCTTTGCGCTCAGAGAGTCATAGCGAAGGAAGAACTGAAGGAATTGGCCAAGGAGGTATCACCGACAGAAATGCCGGCAGGAAAAGAAACCCGGAAGCCAATAGACAGCTTCAAGGCGTCCGAGAATACAAGACAGGTAATCCTAGATCCCAAAGATCCGACAAAATTCGTCGTTTTAGGGACTGGGATGACCGAGAAATAGGAAGGCGAGCTCATCAAGTTCCTCCGTGAGAACTGGGACATTTTTGCCTGGTGTCCAGAAGACATGCCAGGCGTGCCCAGGGAACTTGCTGAGCACCAACTCAAGGTAATTACAGGATCAAAACCCGTCAAACAAGGTCTCCGTCGATTTGACGGAAGAAGACGGAAGGCTATTGGCAAGGAAATTATCCGGCTTTTAGCAGCGGATTTCATCCAGGAAGTAATCCACACTGAATGGTCCGCAAATCCGGTATTAGTACCGAAGAAAGACACTACTTCTCTTAGAATGTGTATAGATTACACAGGCTTGAACAAATTGTGTCCAAAGGATAGGTTTGCGTTACCGCGAATCGATCAAATAATAGATGCCACTGCAGGCTCTGAGCTTTTGTGCTTTTTGGATGCATACTCCGGGTACCACCAAATACGCATGAAAAAGGAAGATCAAATTAAAACTTCTTTTATAACCCCGTACGGGACGTATTATTACGTAACCATGCCATTTGGCCTGAAGAACGCAGGTGCAACCTACCAGCGTTGCATGCAACGTTGTTTGCATAGTCAGATTGGCAAAAACGTCCATGTTTACGTGGACGACATTACTGTCGTAACCAAGGAAAAAGATACACTCCTTGAGGATCTGCGAGAAACTTTCGAAAACTTGCGCACTTACAAGATGAAGTTAAATCCATCTAAGTGTGTATTCGGGGTTCCCTCAGGAAAACTTCTGGGTTTTAACGTTTCTCACAGAGGAATAGAAGTTAACCCGGAGAAGATAAAAGCCATCTTAAACATCTCGAAGTCTACGTGCGTAAAAGATGTCCAAAGATTGACGGGTTCCGCTGCTGCCGTCAGTAGGTTTATTAGTAGGCTGGGGGATAAAGCCCTACCACTCTACAAGTTGCTGAAGAAATCCGACAAATTTGAATGGACAGAAGAGGCCGATGCAGCGTTAACCCAACTAAAGGAAACTTTGATGAATGCTCCGATTTTGGCATCCCCAAAAGACGAAGAACCCATGTTACTGTACCTTACGGCTACAAACCGGGTTATTAGTGCCGTAATTGTTGTGGAACGGAAGAAGGATGAACAAAGCATACCAGATCAGCATCCGGTATATTACATAAGCGAAGTTTTCTCTGAATCCAAACAAAGGTACCCGCTTATCAGAAACTGGCATATGGTGTGTTTTTCGCATCTAGAAAACTGCGCCATTACTTCCAAGGGCATTCCATAACAGTGGTATGTAAAGCACCACTAGGGGATATAATAAACAATGCGGAGGCAACTGGCCGGGTAGCCAAATGGGGTATCGAGCTAGCAGCCTTCGACATTAAGTACCAGCCAAGGACGGCAATAAAATCCCAGGTTTTGGCAGACTTTGTCGCCGACTGGACGGAAGCAATGGAGAAAACACCAATGCCGGAGTCCGAGTATTGGATCATGCATTTTGATGGATCCAAGATGAAGGAGGGCGCTGGAGCTGGTGTAGTCTTAAAATCCCCAAAAGGCGATACAATGGAATACGTATTGCAAATACACTTCAACGCCAGTAATAACGTGGCAGAATACGAAGCTCTGCTTCATGGCTTGCATATCGCAAAGGAAATAGGAGTAAAGCGCATCTTGTGCTATGGAGACTCGGATTTGGTACAGCATCAGCTTAACCAAACTTGGGACGCAAAAAACCCTATAATGGCCGAATACAGAAGAACGGTGGACGAATTCGCCATTTGTTTCTTTGGATTCGAGGTACTCCACATCAAAAGGGAGGAAAACTGGAACGCGGATGCATTAGCCCGCATGGGATCAGAAAGGGTAAAAACTCTACCACCAGGGGTATTTGTTCAGCACTTGCATGAGCCATCCATAAAAGGTGGAGATGTTGATTATCCTCTGGCTTCCGAATCCATTGAAGTTATGCTCGTTAAACCAGATTGGACGATTCCATATTTAAACTTCTTAGTTAATCAGAAGTACCCGGAAGAAGCAGATGAAGTCTTGAAAAGACAAATACAGCGTCGATGCAAAGGATACACGGTAATTGATAACTGCCTGTATAAACGCAGTACTTCCGGAATCTTTCTGCGGTGTATCTCACCAGAAGAAGGAAGAGAAATACTGGAAGAAATCCATGCCGGAGATTGCGGACATCATGCTCAATCAAAAAGCATAGTTAAGAAAGCATTCCAAGCGGGGTTTTTATGGCTAACAGCCAAGACAGACGCTGAGCACATAGTTAATACATGTGCAGGGTGTCAATACTACGCCAAACAGACTAATTTGCCGGCCCAAGCGCTTAAAACTATCCCCATTACGTGGCCGTTTGCGGTCTGGGGGCTAGATATGATGGGACCGTTCAAAACTGCAAGAGGCGGACTTACTCATTTGCTAGTAGCAGTGGATAAGTACACCAAATGGGTGGAGGCCAAACCCATCAAAAAGCTGGATGGTGCAACTACTAGAAATTTCATCATCGACTTGGTGATGAGATACGGTGTTCCACACAGCATAATAACCGACAACGGGACAAATTTCTCCATCGGAGAGTTGGCAAGATATTGCCGACAAACAGGAATTCGCCTAGATCTAGCATCTGTGGCACACCCGCAATCCAATGGACAGGTCGAGCGAATGAATAGCTCAATCCTGCAAGGAATACGCCCAAGACTCGAACCTCCTCTTCACAGAGCGGCCGGAGCATGGGTAGAAGAGCTACCTTCCGTGATTTGGAGTATTCGAACGACGCCAAATAGGTCGACTGGGCAAACCCCGTTCTTCCTAGTTTACGGCGCGGAAGCTATTCTCCCAACAGACATGATCCATGATAGTCCAAGAGTGCAAGATTTCGACGAATCAGATGCCGAAGAAGCACGACAGGATGCCGTTGATCTCCTAGAAGAGGAACGAGAGCTTGTGCTTCAAAGATCCGCCATTTACCAGCAAGGTTTGCGACGTTACCATAGTCGGAAAATCAGGCATCGTTCTTTTAAAGAAGGTGACCTAGTGCTGAGGCTGGTGCAGCAAAGGAAGCATAAATTAGCCCCAGTATGGGAAGGACCATTTGTCATAAGTAAAGCCATGAAGAATGGATCGTACTATCTTGTCGACATTCGAGATACGGAAGATGATCCCGAGAAGCCGAATCGCAAAAAAAAAGAGAAAGATAGATGATGAGCTAGGAGAGACAAATAGGCCTTGGAGAATTCAGCAGTTACGTCCCTTCTATACTTAGTTCAATATCTATGTAAAAATCTTTTGAGATCATGAAATAAAGTTGTCGAAATTCTGATATCCATGTTTTTACAAGTTCACTATAGTACAAAGCATGATTCCACCTTATCTATTTCCCAATGATCTTACAAAATACTCAATGTTAACCCGAATTGTGCCTGCGTGCTCGGCGTTAAAAAAACTGAATGATTTCAGCCTGCTAATGGCTACAGGAAACTCGGATTGTGCCTGCGTTCCCAAGTTTCAAAAAAGTTCCTTAAAATTCTCTAAGCATTATCTGATCGAATGTGTGTTGGGTCACTGAAGCTAGTTTGTAAAAAATTGTCTTTAGTATGATTCATGTTTCTGAGTTTGAACTGATTGGTTATATCCAGTTACTCAGCATGATGCTTCATAATACTACTGAGCCATTTTTTTCAAAATGCTAAAGACAGTTAAAACACATATGCCAGAGAACTTAGAAAGTAAAGGAATAATTAAACCCGACAATCTTGCAAGGAATTTCATAATTCAAAGCTGCAAAAGGCGGAGTTCTTGTTTTGACAAACGAAATAGAAGCGTTACAATATGAATTACATTGTAAATATAGCGCTCCTACTATACAAATCCACCATCCAGGTCAAGTGCAGTCCTTCAAACATCCGCGTCTTCCTCGCTGCTTTCATCCTCGGGGGCTGCGGGAACCTCTTCTTCTGGATAAGTGATAGAAATGTTAACCATGGAAGCAATCTTGGTGGCGTGACCTTTGACTTCATCAAAGATGGCGGTTCGCTGATTTTCAGTATACCCTTGAGGGACACCAGATGCCACGCGCCAAGATTTCGCATCAGGATAATGCAGACGCATAAGGCCTAGGGCCATGCGCGCACCACCTCGTGCGGCGGAGCGTAGGATGGATTCCTTCGATCCCGCAACCTCCATGATGGCACCCGGAAGTTTGTAAACTTCCGAGAATTCTATAGTACTTGTGGGAAGGAATTTGTTAATCAATTGCATTCCTGCATTTCTGATTGCATTCCATACCTCCCAAAAGCTCGGATTTTCTCAATCCGAGAAGTTCCTGGAATATTCCCTGTTTTGATGACAAAAGCAACCAGAAAAGGTTAGGCGACAAAACACGGAAAATAAGACATGGACAAATTGGTAAAAGGAACTAACTTACCAAGAACCTTGTCAATTTTGGTGCCTTCTTTCATGCGCGGGAATAGCATACTTTCCAAATCATGGATAATAGATTTATCTTCCGCCGCTTGCAAAGAAGCCTTGGATTGAGCAATCCCAAGGGCCAGATTACTGGCTTCCAGGTCTTCTTGAACTTTCGTAAGCTCCTTGCGAAGGCTCGAGTTTTCTGCACAGAGCCGAGATGCATTGATGGCGTCCTCCGCTAATTCTTTGGCTTTAGCTAAAGCAGCTAGAGGGCACGAAAAACATTTCGAGTTTATAAAAATTCGGGAAAATTTTTATCTGGATAAAAACTGCAGAGAACAAATACCTGTTGTTTCCGATAATTGTAGCTGAGATGACGCCAGCTCGTTGCTTTTTAACTCAATAATAGATTGAAGGTTTTAACTTCTCTATTCTTGAGATTAAGCTTCTTAAAAACTTCCAAGTTTATGGCATCTGCGGAATGCTGAAACACGGAAATGAAAGCCAAATGCTTAAGTATGAACAAGCATACAAAGAAACATTAAGAAGAATTCAGGTTTTCAACTTAATGCTTGGGGGCTAGAAGTATCACCTGGCTCATTTCTCGCAAGTCGGCCAAGGTCTCGTTGAATTCTTTCGCATATTCCGAGAAAAGAATCCCAACGTGATGAAGGCCATCTTGTATGACCTGGCGAGGGGAAAATATGATATCATTGCGAACAACTAATCCGCCTTGTGGCCAAGGGCGAATTAGAGGGGCAGAAGCGAAGAATTTTTTAGCCTCCGGACGAATGTATCCAAGGTCGTCGAACGGTTCTTCCTTTATCCGGATGTTACTATCCAAATTGGAGATGGGTTCGTTTCCAACAGATGACCGGAGATTTCCACCCGTCTGTGTTTCCGTTCTCCCCCTCAGGCCCATGGTCGCAGAAGAAGACTCTTCTTTGATAGTAGTCTTATGTTTCTTCAACTTCTTTGTCTTTAGAGGAGTTGGGGCAAGACAGAAAGAAGAATATCCGAGAGTTAAAAATCTCGAAGAACCAAAGGAGAATGACGATTAGGGAGGCTCCAGTAAAATACCTGGATGTGGCGATGGGAATTCCATCAACAGTCACTGTCTTGCTGAAAGTCGCCTGTTTTTTACGTTTCCGATCATTATAAAAGCTAGCATGTAATTCGCTAAGCTCGATGTCGGAAGCAAGATCAGCTCCTTCAAGTTCATTGAACTAGGAAAGAACTCACGTTATATCGAAGGTCAGAAAAAGAAGCTAATCTTAAGAAAACTGGAAGCAAGGAAAGTATAAATACCTTAGGGGCCAGATTCTCCACTTGATAAATTGCCAGATTTTCTTCAATCTGACCGCTGGTGGCGACCAGTTGGTGAAGTCGTTTTATAAAATCATTTTTGGTATAAGCCTTATCTGTTCCTCTCATGCTATCTTCTGGTCCTTTGTATTCGCAAAGGAGCCGGGAACGAAAGGAGAGAGGTTGGATACGACTGCCAAACCAGCATAAAACGGTATCCTTCCCAGTCAAAGAAGGCTGAGAGGAAGTAAGCTTGGCGATGCGCCGCTTATCTTCATCAGGTTTTCCGGCAATATTTCTACTGCTGCAACTGTCCAACTCTCACGAGGAGTGGCGGCAGAATTAACAAATGGAGGAACCCCGGTTTCTTTGCCTGGGAATGGAATGTCCTGATGGTAAAAGAAAGAACCCATCCAAGATTGGGCAGGTTCCGGCATTTTTATCTTTGGGTACCAATCCTCTCTAAACTTCCGAAGGGTGAAAGATATAGTTCCACAGATAGGCGAAATACCATCTGTGATGTTATGTTTTACCTCAAAGCAATATTGCCAGAAATCTAGATTAGGGGTTATCCCGAGATATCCTTCGAAAAGGGCTTGGAAACTGGCTAAATAGAGGATGGAATTCGGAGAGAGGTTATGTGGTTGAACGCCATAAAAGTTAAGGACGTCTAGGAAAAAGGAGGAAGGAGGGAAGCCCATACCTCTCGCGATATGAGAGGTAAGGAGGACGCGTTCTCCGTCTTTTGGCTTGGGCTCGGGTTCACCTTCCGAGTTCCGCCATTTGCCTTTAACTATTAATCCCTCCCTTGACATCCGCCGAAGAAGGACGAGAGGAGTATTACTCGGACTCCAGTTGCCAACAAACTCTGTTTCTTCGTTGGCTCTGGTAGCGCAGTGCTCATCGCCACGGGATAAGATCTTCTCCTCCGCCGTTTCGGGAGCAAACGGCGGGGAGGGTGCGGAGCTTGAGCCCGCAGCGTTCGCGGCGGCGGAAAGATCCTCTCCGCCCGCCGCAGAGGCCGCGGTCTTTTCCGGCTCGTCGCCGGCGTGCTTTGAGGATCCGAGCTGCGGATCCAGATCGTTGATGATGTCGTCGACGGTGAGCGCGGCGGAGCGAGTGGGAGACGACGGTGAGGTTGCCATTTGGTGGCGGCGCGTTGCGCTGGTGCTCTGGGTGCGTTCGTGCGCTCGGGATGGTTCCTCGCTCGGGAGCTTGTGCGTAGCAATGGCGCGGACAGTGAGAGTGCGGAAGGTTTTTGACGAGGACGAAGACGGATATTTATAGCCAGAAATCCGTCAAGATACGTGCCAACGGCTATTTTGACCGTTGGATGATCAACGCGTGTCACTCGCCGGAAAATCCGGGAAAAGAAACGACAGGGTAATGATGGTTATCTCCTCGTTTCCCGTGAGAATATGTCAGAGATATGTTTCTGGGTTTTCCGCGTAAAACCCAAACGTCCCTTACGTCAGCATGATTAAGTGCGCTGACGTAAGAAGTTCCTTCTCCACGAAGGATCGTGAGAGAAAAGCCGGATTTTCAGGATTCCGAGTTTCATGTTACCATCTCTTTCAAAAGAAGAAGAATAAGAAGAATCAAGACTGTTGATTGAAATGTCTCGGACAAAGCACATTTGGCGAAAGACGGCAAATCAGAGTTTTAATCCTTCTTGGGGGCTACTGTCGGATATATACCGTTTAGGGGTATATAAGATGGTAGTCAAAGTGCCTGGTTACCAGGGTGGCCCAAGTGGTAGTGGGCTATGGTCCATTGGGCGGCCCAGTAACTTGACGCACAGAAGCCGGATTCTAGAAGAACCCGGATCACGGCCCGTGTGATCTGGCTTGGAGGAGAAGACGGATTCCTTACTTTCCAAGTTATAGTTACCGTAGTCTTCTAGGTTTCCTATTCTGTAAGCCCTAATCCGGCTATTATATAAAGCCGGACGGGAGATAAACAAAAACAAACGAATAACAGAGAAGCTATAGGCCAACTCGCCGAGAAGTTGATCCTCTGCGAGTAGCTAGATCCAAAACCTCACATTGTAATCCTGTTTCCAGGCTTTAGCCCTGATTAGTGAGAAGTGCAGGAGTAGGCACGTCGTACTGTCGCGACGTACCGAACCTGGGTAAATCCTGTGTTTACTGTCTACCACGCGATCCCATTACCCCACGTCTCTACCGTAGTCTCATGGCACCCCCGTCTATGAATACTACTACGATGCCTCGACAATTCCATTGTTGTTTTCCCTCCAAACCAGGCAAGGCATGTGCATATGTGGCTCTCAACATTGCAACAGAGTAGTAATCATGCACATAATGTTGTATATTCCCTGCTGGACCTGAGATAGAAGTGATGAAAAACAAGGCATGAATGCATGACAACCCAGTTATCTGCCATTGCCTACAACTGAAAGTTTTATCTTCTAAATCCACTGGATATCTCCATTCTTTGTTAGATTTATCAAAGACTGATACCACTGATTCTGTATCCGAGATAAATCTCATGTTCATTATCAAGCCTTCTGTTTTTTGCTTCAATACCTTCATCACAGCCGGGATAATAACGTGGCCCATGAATTTTGCATTAGCTATTCCAAGACGAAAATGAAATTTCTCGACGTATTCTATCCTTATCCTTTCAAGCAAATCCTCCAAATAAAGATCCTTTAGTTTCCAGATCATTGAGTTGAAAGATTCTGGAAGATTATTGTGCATATAGTCAACTTTGCTCAGTTCACTGAATTGGCTTCTGGCCCATAACTTCGAGTGGTGTGTTTCCAAGTATTCCTTCACTTTCTCATTTGTGTATAACTGCCTCATGTGGTAGTTGTGCTTCCTCACACTGCAAGTCAAATATGCTCGCCATAAATTATCGGTAAAAAACTTTCCTTTGAATTTCTTCACAAAATTTGCAGCAAGCTGACGCATGTATTCCCTATGCTCTACTCATGGGAACACATCGTCCACGCCCACTTCTAAACCCTTGCATGCATCTGTGTGAATTACGAACCCATTGGGATGTGAAATAGCCCGGCGCAGATTCTGCAAAAACCATGTCCAGCTCTCCTTAGACTCTGTCTCCAGCACACCGTAGGCAACTGGAAAAACAAAATTGTGTGCATCAACTGCACAAGCTGCTACTAACTGTCCTTTAAACCTCCATGTGAGAAAAGTAGCATCAATAGCAAAATAAGGCATGCAGCCTACAAAAAAACCTATTAGACAAGCTTCAAAGCACACAAAAACCCTCCTAAAGCATTCCTTGGTTCTCGTCACTCCCTTCAATGTGTACTCCATGGAGTGGTGATCAATTTCCACAATTCAAAACTTTCATTCCAGTTACCATGGATAGGTTCCAATGCTTTCTGTTTACCATTGAACACCCTCATGTATGGTAAATCTATCTTGACCTTGTCTTTGATTTTTTCTGCAATTCCTTTGTACTCACTTGATGGCTTTCTGCCACCCATATTTTTACTTCATCCGCCACCCATCTTGACTTGGCTCTACCGATTGTTACCTTCCTAAGGGTTGATTCTTGGCATGTGTGGGGAAAGGGTTCACTTTTACCTGAATATCGGTTCTACAACGCATTTTAGATGCGTGCATCCTCCATTTACAATCACAGACTCACCGTGCACGGTGTAGCTCCTTTTATCCCTCTTGTCAACTGTAAACGCACATTCTGCCTTAATGCAGTATGTCACAAGTGCATTTCTACACTCAGCCATGGAAGCGAAAATGCAACCTTCTGCCATATGAGTGTTCTCAGGGTCCCATTCAACATGTGGCCGGTCTTCCTCCTCTTCAATGTCACTGTCAGACTCATATTGCATTTCAGCCCGAGATGCCAGTCTTAAATTCTGAAGAACACTGGAATATAGCCTCTCTTCATCATCCGCAGAAACGTAGGCATCAGACTCCACTTCAACAGGAACCCTTCTCCCAGTGCCCACACTTGTCGAGCCACCACGTCGAGTTGGTTTTGAACTGTTCTGTCTAGAGTTGGCAGTACGACGTGATGGTCCTGCCAGAGAAGATGAACCTGCCACCGTCTGTCCAACTGCCGGCACAACCACATCATTTTGCAGCTTCACATGAAAATTCTCTGCCTCCTTATGCTTAGCAAACATGGAAGCGAGCTCTTCATCATTACTAATTTTGATCCAATCTTTTCCCCCATCAAAGTATCTAAATTCCACTTCATCATGCAAACCCCAAGGATATAGGATGCAACTTATCTCCCCAAATTGTCTGAAACTCCAATTACAATCCATTTGCACCGAATAACTAAAACCTCCTTGGAATTTCTTCTTATTGTCTGCATCGACGATGTAGCGGTCCCTTCTAATGTTTAGCAAGAAAGCAAACCGCAACTCTATCATAACCCACGAAAAACAGAGACGCAGTCATCTATAAATCAATGGCATCCCATGTCGAATCGACAATTCAAAGCTCATTCCTTACCCAATGGGAACCCAATCGTGGACGCAGCACGTCTCCAGACCCAGGTCGCTGCCGCTCTCCATTTCATTTCTATCCATTTCGTCTACAGGTGGCGGGCAGAGCGGTGGAACGAGCGGCCCACCAGCGGTGTCGCAGGACGGTGGCGGTGAAGCAGGTGGCCACGCGGAACGGCCGCGGCGGTGCAGGTGGTGCTGGAGGCGGCGCAAATGGTTGTTGCTGGCTGCGACACAGGTGGTGGTGGGAAGTGGTGCTGGCTGAGGATCGGGTGTCGGTTGCGATGAATCAGGTGGCGGTGGAGTAGGTGGTGGTGGCGCCGCAGGTGGTGGTGGTTCCTCAGGTGCTCGTGGCGCCGCAGGGGATGGTGTGGCGGTGGTGGCGGCGATAGCGGCAGCGCACGACGGCGGGTCGGGAGGCTCGGGTGTGGACGATTTAGCAAAGTCAACTCACTAGGCGGTCCCACCTGTAAGCTCCGGACGACTTCAAACTCACTTCTCTAGTGGAAACAACCCCTCTCGTCCAGGGGGCCGGGGGGCAGTTGTCCCGGTTGCAACCAAATCCGGGACAAATGCCCTGCATTGGTCCCGGTTCGTGCGCCCGGGGCAACAGGAATCGCCTGGGCGCATTGGTCCCGGTTCGTGGGGGGCATATCGCTCCCGCCTCGTGCCACGGAGCGGGACCAATGCCTAGCCACAGGCCACGTGCCACGCGCATGACCTGTTGTCCCGGTTCAGTCCACGAACCGGGACCAATGCCCCCTTCCCCTATATATACTGCCCCAGCCCCCCCTCCTTCCATCTTTTTTTTTGCTTGGAGGTGTGAGAGAGTGTGGTGTTAGTGTGTTTTTTTTACTATGCACACGAGGTGTTCGACGAAATTCCCGAGACGCACACAAGCTCACTGAAAATGGTATCTTCGACCGAGGTTAACAAATTATCTTTTTCATCTGTAACTGATACATAAAAAAGTATTATTTGTCGATGTACTGTGGTCATCTCTGTATTAATATGTATTTTGATAAACTTAATTATATGATGCAGATGGATGCACGGCAGCGATGGATGTACGGTGACCGACGCACCTCCGAGTATATGGCAGGCCTGAATGCATTTCTTGCTGTAGCTCAGGTGAACAAAGATAATGGCTTCATGTGTTGCCCATGTGTTGATTGTCGGAACGTCAGAGAACATTCTTCCGAAAGAATCCTTCACGGCCATCTACTTCGGAGAGGTTTCATGCCCAGCTATAATTGCTGGACCAAGCATGGAGAAAGAGGGGTTGTGATGGAAGACGATGAAGAAGAAGAAGAAGATCCTTTGTTCCCTGAATACGACGATACTGCAATGGAAGAGAATGCAGAAGAAGGAGGTGATCAAGAACAGGCATCAGAAGAGCCCGATGATGATCTTGGCCGAGTTATTGCTGATGCAAGGGAAGACTGTGAAAATAAATTGGAGAGGTTGAAGCTGGACAACATGTTACAGGATCACAAAAAATTGTTATACCCAAATTGCGAAGATGGTAGCACAAAGCTCGGTACCACACTGAAGTTGCTGAAATGGAAGGCACAAAACGGTGTGACTGACAAGGCATTTGAGAGTTTACTTCAACTAATGAAGCCAAAACTTCCAAAGGATAACGAATTGCCTGAGAGTACGTACGAAGCAAAGAAAGCTCTCTGCCCTCTAGGATTAGATGTGCAGAAGATACATGCATGCATTAATGACTGCATTCTCTTCCGCGGTGAGAAGTACGAGAATTTGGATGAATGTCCGATATGCACTGCACTGCGGTATAAGATCAGAGCAGATGATCCTGGTGATGTTGACGGCGAGCCCCCCCATAAGAGGGTTCCTGCTAAGGTGATGTGGTATGCTCCTATAATACCACGGCTGAAACGTCTGTTTAGAAACAAAGAGCATGCTAGGTTGTTGCGATGGCACAAAGAAGACCGTAAGAAAGATGGAAAGTTGAGGCACCCCGCCGATGGATCGCAGTGGAGAAAGATCAAGAGAGACTTTCCAGACTTTGCAGGAGAGGCGAGAAACTTATGGTTTGGTCTAAGTACAGATGGCTTTAATCCTTTTGGGGAACAGAGCTCCAGTCATAGCACTTGGCCTGTAACTCTATGTATGTACAACCTTCCTCCTTGGTTGTGCATGAAGCGCAAGTTCATTATGATGCCAGTTCTCATCCAAGGCCCGAGGCAACCTGGCAACGACATTGATGTGTATCTAAGGCCATTAGTGGAAGAACTCTTAGAACTGTGGGGCAAACCAGGTGTACGTGTGTGGGATGAGAACGAACAAAAGCCATTTGACCTACGGGCGTTGCTTTTCGTGACCATCAATGATTGGCCAGCTCTTAGTAACATTTCCGGTCATACAAACAAGGGATACAATGCATGCACACACTGTTTAGATAAGACTGACAGTGTTTTTTTGGATAAATGTAAAAAGGTTGTATACCTGGGGCATCGTAGATTTCTTCCGATCAAGCATCCCTTAAGGAAAAAAGGAGGGAAGCATTTCAGAGGTGAGGCAGATAACCGAAAGAAGCCTGAGCTCCGTAGTGGTAATGATATATTCGATATGGTCAAGGACCTAGATGTAATCTTTGGTAAGGCTGCTGGCAGCCAACCAGTTCCGTACGGCCCTGATAAGCGGGCACCCATGTGGAAGAAGAAATCTATATTTTGGGAGCTACCCTATTGGAAAGTTTTAGATGTCCGGTCTTCGATCGACGTGATGCACGTGACAAAGAATCTATGTGTCAATCTGCTATGCTTCCTGGGCGTGTATGGGAAGTCAAAAGATACGCCTGAAGCACGGGAGGACCAGCAACGTATGAAAGACCCAAGCAACAAGCACACAGATACAGGGCGCCATTCCTTAAGCAGCTACGCTCTTACTAAAGCAGAGAAGGAAATATTCTTTGAAGTCCTTTACAGTATCAAGGTTCCGTCTGGCTTCTCGTCGAATATAAAGGGGATAATAAACATGGCAGAGAAAAAATTCCAAAACGTGAAGTCTCATGACTGCCACGTGATTATGACGCAATTGCTTCCGATTGCATTGAGGGGGCTTCTACCGGAAAATGTTCGAGTACCCATTGTGAAGCTATGTGCATTCATGAACGCAATATCTCAGAAGGTAATCGATCCAGAAATTCTGACAAGATTACAGAGGGATGTGGTCCAGTGTCTTGTTAGTTTTGAGTTGGTGTTCCCACCATCCTTCTTCAACATTATGACTCATCTCCTTGTTCACCTATGTGAAGAGATTCATATTCTCGGTCCGGTCTTTCTACACAATATGTTCCCCTTTGAGAGGTTCATGGGAGTCTTGAAGAAATATGTTCATAACCGTGCTAGGCCAGAAGGAAGCATCTCGAAGGGCTATGGAACAGAGGAGGTCATTGGGTTCTGTGTTGACTTTATTCCTGACCTTAAGACAATTGGTGTTCCTGAATCACGGCATGAGGGGAGACTGAGGGGAAAAGGAACGCTGGGAAAGAAAACAATGATACCTAGGGACGGGCATTCTTTGACCAAAGCACACTACACAGTTCTACAAAATTCTATGTTCATGGCTACGTATGTCGAGGAACACAAGAATATTGTACGGTCTGCAAACCCGGGGAAGGATGACTCATGGATTAAACGCGAACACATGGAGACTTTCGGAAGTTGGTTGCAAACACGTCTTATAAATGACACCACTGTTGAAGATCAGCTATACATGTTGGCAGGGTCACCATCTTCGACTATTGGGAGTTTTCAAGGGTACGAGATAAATGTGAATACATTTTACACGAGCTCCCAAGATAAGAAGAGCACCAACCAAAACAGTGGTGTCCGCTTTGATACAACAAACGAGAATGGAAAAACTGACACATACTATGGTTACATAGAGGAGATATGGGAACTTGACTATGGACCTTCTTTTAAGGTCCCTTTGTTCAAGTGCAAATGGGTCAACCTGAATGGAGAAGGGGTAAAGGTAGACCCGCTTTATGGAATGACAACAGTGGATCTCAACTGTATTGGTTACAATGACGAACCATTCGTTCTAGCCAATGATGTGGCTCAGGTCTTCTATGTGAAGGACATGTCTTCCAGACCGAAGAAAAGAAAAAATAAGGGAACAATTTCATCATACGATGAGCCGAAGCGTCACATAGTTCTCTCAGGGAAAAGAAACATCGTGGGAATCGAGGACACGACAGACATGTCAGAAGATTATAATAAGTTTGTTGAAATTCCACCCTTCACAGTGAAAGCTGACCCCACCATCCCGTTAAATAATGAAGATGCTCCATGGTTACGGCCGAAGCGATCATAAGCAAGGAACACGAAGAAAATTCAGAAGACTAGATAGGGATGTTGTTGGTGATGTGTAATAATAAACGTGGAATACATGATCATAGTTCTTATAACGTAGTATGAACGAGATTTTGTTAACCAAAATGATATTTATACATATTATGTGATTATGAATGGAGTAGGTGCAAGTTTGACCAATAATTTGTATTGATCGGTCAAAAGCTGGCAAGCATTGAGTGCTTGACAACTATGACCAGTCTGACTTCATTATTATTCCAAATGAAAATGAGGCCCTAGCTCCAAAAAGTGTATGGGTGGAAATTTCCAGAAATTTGTATGACATAGAGCCGGAGTTTGTGGATTCTAAGCACTTCTGTGCAGCTGCTCAAGAAAGAGGCTACATCCATAATTTGCCAATTGAGAATAACAAGGTTGCCCCTCTAGAGCCAGATGAGATGGAATTTTTACTCGGTCTCCCAAGAAACCACACAAGGGGAGTCGCGAAGAGAGAGAGAGGTACAAATCTCTTGGCAATTCATTCCAAATTGATACTGTGGGTTGCCACTTGTCGGTGTTGAAGAACATGTTTCCCAATGGTGTTAATGTGGTGTCCTTATTCTCCGGTATTGGAGGAGGAGAGATAGCTTTGCACAGGCTTGGCGTCCACATGAAGACAGTGATTTGAGTTGAGATAGGTGAAGTTAATAGGAGGATTTTGAGGGGTTGGTGGGATCAGACACAAACTGGCACTTTAATTGAGATTGCTGACGTGAAGTCTCTCAGTAATGATAGCGTACACGGAATGCAATTCATTCCAAATTGATACTGTGGGTTGCCACTTGTCGGTGTTGAAGAACATGTTTTCCAATGGTGTTAATGTGGTGTCCTTATTCTCCGGTATTCGAGGAGGAGAGATAGCTTTGCACAGGCTTGTCATCCACATGAAGACAGTGATTTCAGTTGAGATAGGTGAAGTTAATAGGAGGATTTTGAGGGGTTGGTGGGATCAGACACAAACTGGCACTTTAATTGAGATTGCCGACGTGAAGTCTCTCACTAATGATAGCGTACACGGAAGTTACTATGTTTTCAAGCGGGGGTCGGAATAAAGAGAAAATACGTGTGGATGCGCAGAGTAAAACTTCGAAGGAAAACTATGGTTTTTCTGTTGTAGACGAAGATCCCAAATTCACCGTGTCAATAAGGTACAACTCGCTTTGAATTAGGAAGATCACGAGAGAAATCAAAAATTGTAACATTTTTATATTCAAATTATATACAAATGAAAAAATAACTAATAGTTTCAATAGTTAGAATAATTATTTAGTAAAACGAAAAATGGATTTAAATTAGTTTTGCAAATTCTAGCATTTTTCATGTTGGAATTTTTGTCAAATTTGAAAGTATATAGAAGTTGTTAATGTGCAAACTTAACCCTTTTCAAATTTTGGCGCTAAAAAATTTTGGGCGCGCAGGGGTGCCACCGAAATTCGAAATTTGTTTTTGGTCCCGGGCCGTGGTACCAACCGGGACCAAAGGGGCTCTAGTCCCGGTTGGTGGCACGGGCCGGGACTAGAGGCCCAGGTGTATAAAAAACGCGGCCCTCTCTCCAGGCCGAACGAACACCCCAGGGACAGGTACGAGTGGACATGGCTGGGTGAAGCCCTGCCGGAGGCGCGAACGAGTCGTCAGATCCCGCCGGCGGACCGCCGGCGGGTATGGGCTAGGGACACGGTGGACTAGGGGGCACACAACTTATATTAAAAAAAAGGCCAGGGGCCTTGCTTACATAGATAGGGGGCGGCACGGCCACAGGCGGCCGGCCGTACTTGCATAAAGGGGCGGCGGCGCGGCCACAGGCGGCCGGCCGTTTCTTGGGGGGTAGCTAGGGGCCTTGCTTACGTACAATAGGGGGCGGCGGCGCGGCCACAGGCGACCGGCCGATCTACTAGTCCTCCTCGTCGGAGGAGATTTCTTGGCAGGGGGGCGGCTGCCACAGGTGGGCAGGCGGCGCCTGGGCCGGGGGTGCAGGCATCGGGGGCATCGGAGGCGCGTACGGCGGTGGCGGGAGCAGCGGCGGTGGCGGGGGCAGCACCTCCTGCGGCGGCGGCGGCGGAGGGGGCAGCTCCTCCTCCTGCTCCGGCGACCCCGGCGCCCAAAAGCCGCCGGTCCAGGCCCAGGACATGCCGTACTCCAGCCCGGGGGGGAGCGGCTGCGGCGGCGGCTGGTCCTCGGACGCCTCGTACTCGGCGTAGAGCGCGTGCCACCAGGGAGTAGGCTCGGGGGGCGGCGGCGGCGGCATGGCGGCAGCGTCGGCGCGGGCGGCGGCCATGACCCGCTCCCACCGCTTGATCTCGTCCTCGACGAGTGAGCGGCGGGAGGCCTCGCAGGCATCCTCCATGGCGGCCCGGAGCACGGGGTCCTCCTCCCCGGAGAAGTCCTCCGGGATGTCCTCGAGGAGCCACAGCTCCCTCTCCCGGCCGGGCGGTGGCGGCGGGTAGTCCTCGACGTCCACCTCCTGGGGGGCGGGGATGTAGGAGCGCCGGCGCTGCTCGTGCTCCTGCTCGAGCCAGGCGCCCCAGTAGGGGGAGCTGCGCGCGTACACGCGCTCCCTGCGGCCGTGGGCCGGCAGGAGCTCGCGCCGGCGGTCGATCTCCTCGAGCAGCGCCTGGCCGGTCGGGACCGGCGGCACAGGGATCCGCTGGGGGTTCAGGTGCCAGCCGTCCGGGAGGTGGACGTCGGCATAGAACACCGGCGTGGCGTTGTTCCAGTGCCACTCGGCCTCGTCCACCCGGACGTACCGGCGGAACCGCTTGCCCTTGGGCGCGGCGCTGGGCGGCGGGCGTGCAGCCGGAGGTGGCGCGGGGACGCGCGGCGTCCCGCCGAGGCGGACACCTCCAGGGCCGTAGCCGAAGGCCTCCGCCGGCGGTGGTGGGACGCGGCCGGCGCTGCTCGAGGAGCCGCCTTCATTCCTGGGGCGCTTGCCGGAGCCGCTGCCGAACCAGCGGGACATGGTGGCTATGGTTGGTCTGCCTTGGACGCGGCCGGGGTGAATGGGTTGTACGGACGGCGGGGGGCCTTTAAAAAGGACCCGGGGTGGGATGGCATGCCAACCGGTGGCCTGGACGTGGCGGCGGTTGCAGGCGGCCATGAATGCGGGCAGGAGCCGAGGCGTGGCGGCGGTTGCAGCCGTGGCACGCGCGCGTGGGGAAGTGGGGGCGCGGGCAGAAGCCGAGGCGGGGCGGGAAGACGAGGCGACTGGCCCTTTGACCGTCCTGTAGTCTTAATTTAAGGGACCAGGCGAGCCAGCCAACGGCCGCTGGCCAGTGGCCCCTTCAAACCATTGACTGACCACGCTGGCCAGTGGGCCCTTCGAACCGTTGACTGACCATAATGAAAGACGCGGGCCAGTGGGCCCTTTTGACAAAAAAATGTGACCAGTGGGCTTAATAAAAGACGTGGGCCTGGACGCGGTTGGGGAAGGGGAGGCCGGCTCGGGATTGGGAGACAGGAGCCCAAAAAAACGTGGGGCCTGGATGATTATATTTTTTTTGTCAAAAAAGTATCCATCCCGGTCCCTTGAACAAACCGGGACGAACTCCCTGGCCCAGGTTCGCCACGTGGCCTGTCCTTACCATCCCGGGTCCTGGCACAACCGGGACCAATGGGACGGGCCATTTGTCCCGGCCAGCCCATCCCGGTTGCACAACCGGGACAACTGGCCCTTACGACCCGGGACAAAAGGCCCTCTTTCCACTAGTGCTTGGCGGTCCCACCTGTAAGCTCTCGACCCACTTCGCTAACGCCACCAGACGGAATCGACTTGAAACTTACCGTTCCGACCTCTCCATAATGGTTGTGCACAAGGTAAGGGCAAAACTGAGCACCATTCTACGCTAGGGGTAAAACTGAGTAGTCGAAGTCCGCTGTGGACAATTCAATAAATGACCCTAAAAAATATTCCTTCTTAACACGAAACAATAGTGTCAAATCTGGAGTTTGAACTCTGTTGAGCTAGTTGTACAACTGCCCTCCTCACCATCCAACCACATGTTGGTTCTCATGCCACATACTTTGTAGCTTATACGAGGGTGGAATGCAAATGCAAAAAATCGGACTCACTCAACATTTGCACCATCTAACAAGAACAAAACCATGACGGTTCAACCATTGGAAACATGGTTTAAAATTATCTTTCGTAGCTATATACCCAAGTCATTTAGTATAGCGGTAAGTATTCCGATCTGTGACCCGGGTGAACCGGGTTTGATGGCAACAGGGAACTTTTCCTTTTTACCCTAATATAGGGGTGCCCAATTTCAACGACATACGAGGTGCTTTTGGCAGAAAAATCACGTGAAGATACCAACAATTATTTATGCACATAGGTTTTGCATTAACTTATTGTCCTATACGTACGATGTGCTTTCATGACAAATCTATGTGCGCGCCATTGCACGATTATGTTTTACAAGATGAAAGTTTCTCTAAGTCTAATAAAAATAAAATGTTGCCTAAGACATTACCCTGAAAGGGCTAGCGGTGCTACCACACACTGAAAATCTAAAGAAAATACTTAATTAGCCGAGCTAATAAAGTATCCCTGTACGGCAAATTATTGTTAGATTTGACTTAACTGCAACGCTGCCTAACTTTTTTTCGTAATGGACGTCTAGCTCTAGTCTGCATTAATTGATGCACACGGCTTCCCTTAATGCTGAGTTTAAAGGATTCAAAGGTTATAGACGGATTAGCGCGCTTCGCCGCGCCGTTTTCTTTGCGTCTTTGCATGTCGTGGTTAATAGCGTGAACATGTTTGTGCTTTGATCTGGTTATAACGTGTTGGTAGCAGATTGATGGCTTAGATTGATGGCTTAGTTAGGTGTTCTCAATGAACATCGCGATTGGCATGGTGTGACGGGATTTGTGGTGGTGCCCACCGGCGATGTTTTGGCCTTCATATGATGTAGCTGTTGTTCTTCACGTAAAATGAGGCCTCTAAGAATGGTGTCGTCACTGGAATAAACAACCTAGATTAAAGGAAAAAAAAATTAAAAATATAAGTAAGCATTACGACTCCATGAAATATACTAATTCTTGAGCACCCAAACCAGTTTTCAGGCCGAAAAATGAACCAAAAGAGAAATAATATTGCTCCGATAAAAGATGTATGTGGCCAACGATGTTTGTTGAACCATTCGTGCAAGAAATTGGTGTTCTTGTGGTTAATTTTATAATTAACAAAAACACAGTTGAAGCTGCCATATTTTCTGCTACCCACTCTAGAACCTGTGGGAAGCTCCGACAACACTTTATTCTTCTCTACTTTATGGTATATGAATCCGCTTGACACCCTTTGGTTCGCCACTTACCTAAAACAAGATGCCATTTAGAAGACCCAATTTTTTTTGCCAGACCCAATATGGAAGGCAACCCATTGAGGAGCAAATAAAAAAAAGAGGTGTTCTGTGGTACCCCCAACTAAATAACAGCCACCCATTTTCTTGCATCCGATGGTCCGTAGCAATTCATACTAGTGTGAAAAAGACCACCAGTACAATTCATACTAGTCGATAAAATCGGCACCGAACGAAAGATTTACGTAGATGGGCCCGGCCCAAGAGCCCCCGACCTCCCTGCCTATGTAACATGGTTCAGAAAAAAATCATAACCCTAAATCTTAGCTCGTCGACGTCTCCTCTCCTCCTGATGAAGCCCACCCCCGTCGCCTCCCTGTCCTCATCCACGATAGCGCGTCCATTGTCGCTTCTTCTGCGATTCCAGCTCGGCTGCGTACGTGATCCCACTACGCGGTCCTTGGCCTCGGTTCTGTCGGCGCCGCCGCGAAGAAAGATCAAGGCTTGTGACATTGGGGTGGAACTGCTGCTGATGGGGAGGAGGCCGGCGAGGGGGTGACGCAGGGAAGCGGAAGAGGTCGACGTACTTGTGGCCGGTACTTGGAGGTCGACGTGAAATGGAATGATTCCATGGGAGGGTCCCTATGGGTGTTTCGGCGATCCTCCGCGTCGCTGGCGCATCGCCTGCTCTGCATCTCCGGCTTCAGTCTTCCATGGTGCTCCTCTGTGTGGTCCTCGTCGCCAAATCGGAGTCCACGAGCTCTTGGAGCATGGGGAAGGAGATACGATGCATGGTGCTTCTAGTGCTTCTCGGGGTGGCCGCTCTAGTGATTTTGGTCGTCACGGATGGTGAGATCTCAGAAACTTGTACTGTTGCGGTGTTTGACATTGATGAGCTTGATGTTCTTCTTGTTTGTGTTAGTTTCTCTCACAGTTCACAACTAGGTTCAGGCTGAAACTCAAAATACTCTCACCATTGATGCTCTTCCAAATCATAATCATGGCTAAGTCTGTAATAACCAAATTTGAAAATCAGTCGAGCTTGCTTAACTCTTTCATGCCTAACCTTGTGGTTTTCTATGTTCTAGTACTCCTACCTGAACAAGAATACATGCTACTGCAGTATATGTGCTTCTCTGGATTAATGGACAAGGTAATCTAATTTGTGGTACGAAAGACATCAGTTTTGTTCTGAAAATAATAGGTATGCTGTCATATCTTACTATAGTAAGAGAATTTTACACAATATATGGTAAGTGAATATTTACCAACTGATGGTCAAGTATTGTTCAGCGGCTTCAAATAATAGTCTACAAGATGCATTGGCTTAATCGGTCTACCTTGTGAACGAGAAGGATCATCAAAATTTACCATTAGAGAAGAAACTTAACTCCTTATGTTCAGAACTGTTTGTTTACAGGGAGAAGCACATAGCTCATGACGTATCACACATCAAGGGAACTGAAGAAGAGAAATGAAAATAGAAGAAATACGCCACATTTTTGGTTCATGCTACTCTTGTATGGTTCTCGAATAACAATTCATATTGTGTAGAACATTTGTATCATGTTATGTTACCGATTTCTGTTGTATGCCATCACATACTGTACATTAGAAATAATAAATCTCTCGTTTGGTGTACTTACCACTCTTATGAATGTCAGAATCAATCGATCTCTCTCGTTTGCCAATTGTTCTGAATTTCAGAATTAAGACGTTGCTAGGATATGGTCCTGATGCTACAAGCATGCTTGACCTCTAAGCCAAGGTGAAAGAATGCCCTTGTGCAAACTATGTGCTTCTTTAGTTTTCTTCGAAATATAAAAGGCGGAAGCTGAAGTTATGTTGGCAACTCTTCCTAGCTAGCTATACGCATACCTACAAAGGAGATTTTGCCGCACATTGTTCTAACGGGTGAAATTGTTTGCGTTGGTAGTAAAATATCGTACTCCCTCCGATCCATATTAATAGGTGGTGAAGTGGATGTATTTAGACATGTTTTATTGCTAGATACATCCACTTCAGCACCTATTAATATGGATCGGAGGGAGTACAAAAAATGATTCAGCTACACACCTAGTAACTTACACAAACTCTCAGTGGACACCAGAACACAATGACACATTAAAGTCCCAGCACAATTCAAGATTTTCCAAGTTGAAGTTCGAAAGGAAAAACTATCTTCCGAAACACAAGTACATCGCACATATCGAATATGGATGCCATCTTGTTTTATATAGTAGGGAGATTACAAGGATTAACGGACCTCTTTCTACTAGAAAAAATAGACTCTGGGAAATTTCATGATCCCTGACGAACAGCCCAAAAGAGGTACGATAACCGGATTAAATCGCGTCGTTGCATCAACAGGTTCAACCAACAGCATGTCCGTGTAAATGATATAGAATCCACAACGATCGCGAGGATAATCACCAATTAGCATGGCGAATATTCTTGGTAACATGAGTATAAATGGGAGCAACATATATACAATGACATTATCTAAGATAAAGCAAAAGAAGTCATATTATAAACAAAGGCCTGGGTGCACATAGGCAGAAAAGCTCCAGGCAGCCACATCCTTCTATTCATCGCCGCCTCGATGAGTTCATGCGCTGATATGCTTCAAAGCCTTCACGGTCAGCGGGCTGTTCTTGATCTGCTCAATCCAAACAAAGCAGGTCATTCAATGCTCTTTATGATTGTCTGCTCAAATCTCAGATCCACAAGTAAAACCTATGAATTTCAAAAAAGCATGAAACATATATCCCTCGGGTCAGTTTAGTCATGCATATGGTGTGGCTTTTCAAAAAGGTCTACCTTGCATGAGGCGAACACTTAATGCTGCAGGAAGATTAAAAACAGAAAATGCAGCTTATTTAATCCTAGATATGCTATGCTTGATGCCAAGTCCGTGTACATACAGATGAAAAGCATGGTTTTTTTCTAGCCTGAGAATTTCTAAATCCGAAATTTATCTCATAGAAAGTCCAAGAACAACACATTCAGTAGTTGTCTAGATACAGTATGTACCTTTGGGCGTCGCAGATTGATTGCTTGTTTCATCAAATCACAAACCACCTGGAACGTAATGAAGAGGAGACAGTAAATAACACCTGGAATAAATTTTGGAAGAAAAGAATATATACAATGAAAAAAACACGTGGTGTTCATCCATGGAAGACACAAAAATTTATTCTCGTACAATTACCTTTGTCAGGGTGAACCAAGCCAGACATATGAAAAAGACTTGATACATAACCACGATGAATTCATAAATTTTCTGAAATATCAGTTGGCAAAGCTAGATATATGGTCTAAAGAGACGTATTTATTAAGTGGCAAACTTCAAACGAAGGGATATATTCAGTTGTACTATAAACTACTATGCAAAGGTAAGCCTGATGCATGAAAACAATTTTTGTCCGCCTAAAAATTTCAGTCCTTTGTCGGAACTTATATCCACATCCCATGTATCACATGCCAAAGCAATAGGTACCTTAATCACAGGCATACCTTGTTTTCATGAGAGAAAGGAACACGCAGCAAGTATTTTTAAATGTATGGCACTGTACTTTGATCTGAATAAGGTAAACACATAAATCTGTCAGTAGATGAGCTGCAAGGGCATGCTTTTAGCCCTTTAAAGCTGAAGAGGATGTCACATGTGTGTATAGTCGTAATGCAACTCATGGCTATTTAATCAAGTCAAAACATTAAGATCAAAGGACATGGTGACTCACATTTAGATAATCTCATGACATAATGCTTATCTACTACTCACAGTCAAAATCGACTGATGCATAATTTATATTGATAGAAATCTTAGGTGGTATACAGACTGATAATCTTAGGTGGTCTACAGACTGCATACATAACATAACTGAATATTCATCAGTTTATATGATAGAGGGAACACGTACCTAGTGCCTTACGCGAAATTGGGCCGGCGGTATGCAAGAAGAACGGGATGGCTTGCCGGTCTGGAAGAGAAACTGAGGCAGAGAAACGCGATGGTGTCCGCGTCCGAGATGTCGGCGGCGGCGGCGTAGAGGTATCGGCTGTATGTTCGGGCGTGTACGAGATGGAGGCCGAGACGGCGGCGGCGCGGAGGTAGCAGCGGCCTGCTCGGGCATGTAAGAGGTGGAGGTGGAGGCAGCCGCGGGTCAGGTAGACGCCGCCGTGGCGGCGGCGGCGGGAGGCGACGGTGGTGTGTCAAATCTATTGGCTGTTGTAAACATTGGCTGTGGGCTTGCGTGCTTTTTCCTGATAATTATGGCTTCGTGGGCCGGCTGGGCCTTAATCTGAGCCGTTCATATCAATTCATACTGGTGTCCTTCCACGAGTAGTAAAAGGTACCGTAGAAACCGCCAAAAAAAAGGAGGAAGTATAGAAAATTATGAATCTTGTCCTACAAATCAGTGAATAACACATAGAGTCAGAAATGCTAAAAAATGGACCTATCCTTGAATCGTGCCACAATCATTTTATTCAAGTTGCATGTGCGCAGTGTCCGTTGAGTGCGAGTACCTGTGGCGACTTGGAGCTGTAGGACGTTGCTGATCTGCGGGCCGTGTTTGAACACCTGTCCGCTGAGTCCAGCATTGGACAACGTCCCGCCCACGGTGAGGTACAAGTAGTCCGTCCAGTACATCGGCGCCAGGCCGGCCTTGAGGCACTCCTCCAGCACCTCAACCCACAGCACGCCGGCGCCCACGTCCGCGTACGCGCGCGCGGTGGCCTCGCCGCCGCCCTCGCCATCCACCACCACCACCACCGTGCGTGGCACGGAACGCGTCTCGAGCACAATGCCGCCGAGCGACTGCGCCTGGCCCTAGAGCGAGTGGCCCACGCCACGTGCGGCAACGGTTGCTCTCGGGCGCGGCGGTGTTGATGACAGCGCTCTCAGGAGGAGCACGATGTCCGCGGCGGACTCCGGGTGCAGGATCGGGAAGGGCGTGTCGGAGACGACGGCGCCGAAGTCGCTCACGGAGGACGGGGTCGGCTCGAGGAGGACCACCGGGCCGAACTCAATGGGGCATTGGGGCTCTGGATGAAGGTCTCCGCGGAGCAGGGCAGTGTACATGTAGAGCGCCCTGAGGAGGTCCATGGTTTCTTGGCTACCAAGCTCGAGGCGTGCGCTTACAGGAACAAGCTAGTGCATTCGCTTGCTACGATGAGGCCGATCGAAGCAGCAGTTGAAGCCTGGAGGTGTCAGTATGGGAGATCTTGAACGCTTCTGCCCACACCCGCACACGCAAGACGAGTCAACACGTAGACCGGCCGGGCCACCCACAACGACCGCCAGCATCCATCCAGCCGTACCGCACAGGGTAAAAAAACACACGGGCCACATGCAGTGACAAAGAGCAACGCAGGGCCACATGCAGGCGCCCACACGAACGGCAAGGCCCTCAGATCGCAGGCTTTCCATGGAACTTAAAGCTAAAGAAGATTGCAACGCAGCCTAACTATATCCATATGCATGCAAGCTATGCTCTTTCAAAATTGTGTATTGTAGTTATCTTCCATATCCATAAATATGCACGTTTCCTTGTCATTCTACTGAGAGTAACCGCAGCTAACACTCAACATACATAAGCTCCTTATCTCACTCTTGGATACAGTTCATGATGAAAATTGACTCTTGAACAGTGCTGGAATATAATCTTTGACGATATCCTGGCACATGCTTATCTGGTATTTCTTTGCTTATCCTTCTACGCAACTGCATATGCTCGCTGCTGCAAATAGAAAAATGGTAGCTATCATGTGGAGAACTATCAAAAAGAGGACGAATGCTTATGCTATTTTTGGCCAGTCATTGCTCCAATCATATCCATTCTGAGGCACCAGCCGTGGCCTCAGCATGCAGAACTAGCGATGATGTATTGTATCAGCATGTACTCTTTTTTTCCCTCTTGCATTCTCTTTCATTTTCAGGACACTTTTTATCATGGATTATGAGAGGAAGGAGAAAAAACAACAACCTATATTCTTTTTGCTTGATACTCCCTCCGTCCTCGAATAAGTGTACCTTTAGAATTGGTTTTGGTCAAACTTTTTAAATTTTGACCAACTTTATACAAAATAATATCAATATATATGATATAAAATCCACGTATTATGAAAGTATATTTCAAAACGGATCTAACAATACCAATTTAGTATCATAAATGTTGTTACGTTTTTCAATAAAGTTGGTCAAACTATAAAACAATTGACTTCCATAAAAGAAAAACGTACACTTATTTGAGAACGGATGGAGTACCGCGCTAGTAAAACACAAGTTCTTGTTTCGGTCACTTCTTTCAAATACAAATTAGACTAAACATACGGATTAAGGTTGCAAATGTGGAGAAGATGTACGTGGACTCATGCAAATATATGTTTCAAAGTTTGCTCCAAATACTACCACGTTAATAATTTTGTAGATATTTGAATCCAAATTGCAATCCAGAATGACATGGACACAAATGGTACTAGTACTTCTGTCTGTAGATCTGCTTTTCCACATGAACAATTATTGAGATGAGTTTTCAGTACGCTTGGCTTGTTATCTTTCATCCTCACATATGTATGTCTGCATAGACTTGATACTTTGAGTTGATAAGCCTTCACTTGGTTTTATGACCTGCATGTGGTACTAAGATGGGGCTGATGCATGTAATATGAAATAGGATAGACGAGCCAACAATGGTGGTGTGTTTCAAGATGAAGAAACTTGCTATATCTGACATCCGCAATCACATAGTTGTGCAATTTCGTGATTAATACTTCCTTAAATTTTATTTAATTATTGTTCGTTTATTCTCGAGGGCCCTTGTAGTTAAACTTATGTAACATTAGCTATCGATACATAGTTGTGCAAGTATATATCCAGTTTTTTTTTTTTTTGAAAGTAGCTGGGCAAAAGGCTTGCCGCTTATATTGATATATAGGAGGAGCAAACATAGTGGAACTAAGAGCATGTCTAACAGACCCCTTATGTTTTCGCCCCCTAAAACGCGTGTAGAGGGCCCTGCACACGAAATCGAGCAAATATTTTGCTCGAATGAGCTCGTCCATCTAGCAGACCCCCTAAGCCGGCCTGTATATTTGAATTTAAATTTCCCGGGAGAAAATATTTTCATTGCATCATCACAATTGTTGCTACATCAAGCTCGAGCCTAATCCTAGCTACTGCCTAGCTACTGCCTAATCGAGAAATACGACGCCGGCGGTCTCCATAGCCTTGAACGCCTCGACGTCGGCGAGGGCCTTGGCCTCCTCCTCCGCTTCCGCGCGCGCCGCTTCCTCGGCGTCCTTCTTGGAGAGCTCCACGGCGGCCAAGAACGCGGCGTCCTCGTCCGCTGTCGCCGCCACCGCCACTGCTCCGCTTCCAGTGCTGCGGCTCCGCTTGCACTGCTGCTCCAGCTCCCAATCGAGGCGCCACTTCTCGAACTGGGGGCCGCTCATCGGCCTCGGCGGCGGGTCGACCGCGTAGTACCGGCCGCCCTCCGCGAAATCAACCAGCGACGGCGGCATCGAATGGGGGAAGGCCACGTACCTCCACGCGGCGCGGCGACTCCCGGCGAACGAGTGCTTGCAGTGCACGCGCCACGCCTCCTCGAGCGTCTCCGGCTCGCGGCGCCGCTTCGATCCGGCGGAGGAGGAGCTCGATCCGCGGGGAGAACTCATCGCGGAGGAGAGGAGGCTGTGTGGGCGGAGGCGTGGAACTGCGGAGGCGTGCAAATGCGGCGGCGTGGGAGCGTAATTGCTCGCCGGAGCTAGGGCGGCGCGCGGCGGGGCTAGGGTTGCGAGTGCGGGGTTGGACCCCCACCCCCACCCTCACCCGCTACTTGTAGGGGGCGGCGGGGTCGATTTCGCAGGCCCCCTAAAAACCGCGTACGGGCCGGGCCGCATACGGGGCCTGCTAGATGGCCATTTTGGCCCGCACCCCGTATGCCGCCGGAATTATAAGGGGTGCCCGCGCTTTAGGGGGTCTGTTAGACATGCTCTAAGTCATCAAACAGAAAAAAAGTGAGCAAACCAGAGACTACCCCTGCAATAACTCAAAAGCTTCTTAGCTCCGACAAGTAAGTAGATTCATAAGACGGTAAGAATATTCTTATTCACATCCTCATCTAATTAATCGACAACCTGATTCTGAGATTATGCGGTGGAGAAGGTCACAAAACCAACACACTGGTTGTCGAGTGCAACACTCGGCAACTGGCTACTTGCCAAGTGACACATGGCCGATATCCGAAAAAATGACTATATGCTGATCGGCAAGGGTTGCCACCTGTTTAAAAAAAGATTCGACGAACAGTCGGAAGGAAGACAGCGCTCATTTTCCTAGAAACTAGTTCACAAAAAATGACTCTTTTCGAAGAATATATTTTTTCAACACATGGTCGAAATCAACGGAAACCTTATTTATAGAAAGGGCCGGAATAATTCAACACCCGCAATGGTTGTTACATAGAAACCTACTTGGACATCTTCAATACTTTTAGAATATTTAGGAGCAAACAATCAGACAGTTTTAGTTCGAATTTGATTTAGTTTCGAGAGCACTCGGAATGATTTGCCTCTATGACACCGTTCCTAACAACATACACATTTCAATTCGAAAGACAAAATGGAAAGATTTAAGAAGAACAAAAGAGCTAGTCTTCATGAAAGAAAATGCAAGTGAAAGAGAATTGTAGACTTATGTCCTAAAAGTGGTGCCAAACTCTCATTGAAATACTGATTTTTGATAAATGCATACAAGTTCTACACTCTTTGCATTGCTTTGCCTTGCTCGAATACACCACATTCACAGCACAGGCAGCTTGATAGTATATCGAGTCTCATCACACCATAAATATATGGTTCAGGCCCATGCCACTTTGCATCCATCACAAGGAGCAAAAGCACAAAGAAACATATACCGATATATACACACATACATATAGCACAAGCTAGAAGCTGACTGGGTGTGTACGTAGTGCAAAACGAAGACAGGTGGCTACAATGGCGGTGAAAGTATGGGTGGTAATAGTGGTGTTAGTGTGCCGCTTTTGTGCAGGTTTTGGAGCTGGATGCGATGAGGCGGCCGATATACTTTGTGTGGGCTCGCCGGACTATGGTGACGCGCTGAGCAAGGCCATCCTGTTCTTTGAGGGGCAGCGGTCGGGGCGGCTGCCGGCGAACCAGAGAGCCAGGTGGCGCGGGAACTCTGCGCTCACGGACGGACGACAAGAAAACGTACGTATCATCCCTCGTAACTAGGAAGCACTTCTCCAACGTATAAACACAATGCATGCTGACGTGTTGTTCATGGTGATTGATGATCGACCCCAGGTTAACCTTACTGGTGGCTACTACGACGCCGGCGATAACATAAAATTCGGGTTCCCGATGGCCTTCACGGTCACCCTCCTGAGCTGGAGCGCCATCGAGTATCGCAGCGATGTCGCTGCGGCGCGGCAGCTGGGCAACCTCCGGGCCGCGATCCAGTGGGGCGCCGATTTCCTGCTCCGTGCGCATGCAGGGCCGGCCCTGAGCAGTCTGGGCCCCGGTGCAAGAAAAAAAATGAGGCCTCTATACACACAAATTTGAACAACTTTGGGGTTATCGAGTCAAAATCCAGGCGGACAGAGGAGAACGAGCACTCGCTGGGCAGATGCTCAGATCGCTCGATGCATTTTTTTCAGCAAGAACATCTGGTTCGGTTAGTTGTTGGGCAGATTTAGCGGCTAGGCCTTCCTATATTTACGTAACTTTTACCTAGATGGGGCCCCTGACAAGTGGGGGCCCTGTGCGGCCGCACATGACGCACTTGCTCAGGGCCGGCCCTGTGCGCATGCATCTCCCACTACCTTGTATACCCAGGTACACACTTGGTAATTTGATACGGAGTATTAGTGTTTAAAAAACAAGCACATTAAACATTAAACTCAAGGTTGGCGATGGGAACGCCGACCACGAGTGCTGGGAGCGGCCGGAGGACATGGACACGCCTAGAACTCTGTACAAGATCACCGCGGATTCCCCCGGGTCGGAGGCCGCCGGGGAGGCGGCAACGGCGCTCGCGGCGGCCTACCTAGTCTTCAAGGACGACAGCAACAAGACCTTCGCCTCGCGGCTCCTGACAGCGTCCAGATCGGTACGTGCCACGGACCAACAAATTATTCACGTCCATCTCATCATCACCAGCACAACCTCTGAATCGGTCTGGTTTTTCGTGAAATGAAAAGCTTAACAGCTGTTTATTTATTTTCCACTGGGTGGTGGACGGTCCATCAGCTCTTCGATTTTGCCAACAACTACAGGGGATATTTCCAGTCGTCCTGTCCCTTCTACTGCTCCTACTCGGGCTTTCATTAGAAAACATATTGTGTCCATGCATGGAATACAATTTTGTATTCACTGATCTGATTAATTGTCGAACAAAATGTAATGTACCACAGGATGAGCTGCTGTGGGCCTCGGCATGGCTCTACCGTGCGACCAACGACGCCAAGTACCTCGACTTCCTGAATGACAACCAGGGCTCCAGCAACCCTGTGAACGAGTTCAGCTGGGACAACAAGCACGCAGGGGCGCAAATGCTCGCAACACAGGTCGGTCACATACCTGTGTTCTGATAGCAGTAGTCTTGAACATTTAAACATACCCCACTCAGAAAAGTTATAGGTTCACGTGGAACCATCGAAAGAAAGACTATATATAATAATTTTTTGTAAGGAAACACAACATATCGACCAAATTAATTAGTTATAGTTTTATATATTAACATATGTTCAGACATAGTCCAAATTCAAGTAAAGCATCAGCTCCATGGCTCTCTATCTTGATTATTCAGGAGTATTTGGGAGGAAGGCCAGAGCTAGCAAGGTACAAGACCAACTTGGACTACTTCGTGTGTGCCCTCATGCCTAACAGCGGCAATGTGCAGATACGGACAACTCCTGGTACCGATCTCTCTCGTCTCATCTGATGACCGCAGTTTCCGTTCTGAACAATTAAGCAGTTTGTTTTCGAACAATTTTGACCGGTTTTTTTCTTTTCTTTTTATTAAGCATTACATCCACACTCTACATAGTGAGGATGCACACAGCCGCAACCGCAGAGGCACGAAAATAAGGCCTTGTTTCTTTCTGACTGCAGGAGGGCTTCTATTTACACGCGATTCGGTCAATATGCAGTACACCACCACCGCGGCTCTCCTCCTGTCCATCTACTCCAATGCGCTCAAGTCCTCGGGCTCCGACGGAGTCCGCTGCAGCGCGGCAAGCTTCTCACCAGATCAGATCGCTTCATTCGCCGCCTCACAGGTACCCTAGTCCCTACAAGCACTAGAGTGAGTTATTTTGCCTCATGGCACTGTTCGACAACACATCTGGCATTGTGGCTTCAGGTCGATTACATCCTAGGGAAGAACCCCATGGGCATGGCCTACATGGTGGGGTTTGGCGACATGTTCCCCAGGCACATTCACCACCGCGGCTCGTCCATCCCTTCAATCAAGGTTCTTAGCAGGACAGTCCCCTGCAAAGAAGGCTTCTCGTCCTGGTTGACGACGAGCGACCCGAACCCGAACGTCCATGTCGGTGCGATCGTCGGAGGACCTGATGGGAATGATCAGTTCAGCGACAGCAGAGCAGATTCCTCGCACTCCGAGCCAGCGACGTACATCAACGCAGCCGACGGAGTGCCGACGGACAGCTGAGGCGGCGATCGACGGGGCGACCCACGGAGCGCCGCCGGGGGCTCCGCCCGTAGGGACTGCGACCGGCACGACGCTGGCGTCTACCTCTCTGCGTTCCTCGACGCTGCTCGGAGGCCGCTTTTGGTGCCTTTCTCCAGACGACTCCGACGAGGAGGATGGTTCTTCGAAGGGTAAAGGTAGTTCAATTGAAAAATGCGCTCGTTATCTTATGGATTGCAGGACTCCAGAACAGGATTCGGCTCGTGATCTTCGCTCGGCGGGGAGGAAATCGCAGAAACTGGCTACCCGAAGGTTGAAGACAGTGGCACAACAGGAATTCCATTCTTTTCAATTACCTGTCTCTCCAAAACGATTCAGAGTACCTAAGCTTCCAATTATGGAACCATCTTCTTTTGTGGAAGAGACGTTCATCGAGAGTGAGTGGATCACGGTGAGACGTAGACGATCGCCGGCATCTTCTGCCGCTCGTCGGAGATCCGATATTAGCGCTAGCGTAAATTCAAATTGGCAGTTACCTGAGAACTCGGGCCTTCGGAGGGCCAACGGGTTACAGGGGGCTGTCAGGCCTTTCGTGGGCCAGGGTCCACTTAATCTGCAGACTAATACTACTGGTATACGACCAAGCAACGCGTTAGGGTTGCGTCTTCTGTTGAGGGGTTTTTGGTCGAGGGCTGAACAGCAGCCGCCGTCGACCATGGCTTCCAGAGGCGACGGGCGAGGCAATGGTTACAACCAGGGTGGCTTCAACAACTGGAACAATCAAGGGAGATACAATCAAGATGGTTCTAACTCCAATTTCAATGGTGGTTTTTTCACCTATGAGGAAGGGGGCCCTAGCGGTACTGCGGCTGGTTCTTTTGATCAGGGGGCTCAATTCAACGCGGGCAATGGCTTCCCTAATCGGTACCGAGGAGGGTTCAATGCTGGTCGTGGTCGACGGCCCTTCGAGGGGCGAGGCCGTGGTGATCCCAATGCCTTCGTTGCGGGTCGGAATTCAGGGACTGCTTTCAATCAGAATCAGGGGGGCTTTCAGAACCAAGGATCTCGTTACAATGCATACGATCATAGGGGAGTCCGTGGCAGATACGGAGACAATCGATTTTCTGGCAGGGGTGGTGGAAATCCAAGTTCTAGCGGTGTTGCACCACCGTCGCTTCCGATACAGGGAGGTGGTGCGTTGCCACAGGCCGCCACGGGACCATCTGGTGCTTCTAACGCTCAGCAGTCGGTGCCCACTCCGATACCATTTGCAGCTGCAGCTCCGGTGCCCAGACCGGCTTCTAGTCCGAGTGTGGCAACGGTGGTGCCAACGGTGGTTTCTGAACCGGTGACTGCAAATCCGGTGGTACGTCCTGAGAGTGGGAATACGGCTATCTCGGCAACAACTCTTGCTAATGCACTTGCAACTGCAGCTCCTAGGAAAACAAAAAAATGTTATCGATGTGGGCTCGCAGGTCATCGATCAAAAGCATGCACTGTTGCTATGTGTCAGATGTGTGAGGGTCCAGATCACGGGGATAGACGGTGTCATTTGTTGACAGCCCCTAAACCCAAGATTTTAGTATATGGCTATGGGCATGAGGAGTTAATTATCTTTAAATTCCTTGCACGGACACATACAAGCCAAAATTGGAGAATCATCGATTGGCTTCGATAGTTGTTTCGGGGGGAGAATTAACCATTCCGGGGATTATTCGTCAGCTGCAGCAGTTGGTGCCAACAGAAAATTTTGTATGGAATGTTATTCGTATGGGCCACAATATCTTTCAAGTTGAGTTTCCAAACAGTACAGAATTGGAAAGATTGAAGATTTTTGGGAGATGCATTGTGCCTAATAGCTCTTGTGAAATCACCATTGATAGTTGGACTAAAGAACCAGAACCTGCAGATGCTCTTCCAGAGGTATGGCTGCGTGTAGAGGGTATTCCTAGTCCACATATTGGTGATTACCTAGCTCTTTGGGCAGTGGGGGACATGTTTGGTATGACTAAAGAAATTGATATGCCATTCACTAGGAAACACGGAATTTTACGCATTCGTATTGGTTGTATTAACCATCGTAAGATACCTCATCGTTTCCAGATGTTTATCAAGGATGGCTTTTATAGACTCTCTTTTGAGGTGGAGAAAAATGTACCCCTTCCTATTGATGATGTGGACATGGAGGGTGATGAGGGGGATGATGAGAGCGATGATGACTCTGATGGACTTGGTGACGACTTCCAAGATAAAGTGAATGAACTCACAGGCAAAGTAAAAGAAACTCCGTCTGATCCGAAAACCAACCATCCCTCCAATGCTGATCATGGTGGAAGTGGTAAGAAGCCTATGTCTACTGTTCAACTGGGGTTAGTTTTCTCACCTACAGTACGACAATCCTTTGATCGTGCTAGGAAGGAGGTGGCTGATTTATTCTGTTCTAGAAAAGTGGTTGATGATGAGTTAGTGGCTAAGAATGATTGTGGTAATATTGCTTGTCCTTCTGATTCGGCAATGGTGGAGGATGATGGGGTCTCGAGGCTCACGGCAGAAATTATCGCTGCGGCAGAACCTAATGCACTCGCGGCAGAGGATTCAGCTGTACCGAAGCTCACGGCAGAGTTTTTGCCAGCGGCAGCCAATAGCGCACCCGCGGCAGCATTTTCCGCTGTTTTTGCTACCGCGGCAGAGGTCTCTGCTTCTTTTCCTGCACTGTGTTGCCCTCTCGCGGTTCGGTCTTCCACGGCCTTCGTGGCTGCAGCTGGTACTACCTCACCGACGTCTTCTAAGGGGTGCGTTCGGTCAGAAGGAAAAGTAGCAGAGTTTTCTTCTGCGGGGGTTTCAGTTGATGCAATGGAGGCTCGGTATTCTATCAATACTTCTGTTGAAAACGGTTTAGTGCCATTTTCAAAGGGTATGTGCTCCTCTGTTACATCTTGTTTGGATCCCGTTGATATTAATTCTTTTGATACTTCTGTTAATCATAGCAGTACTCCTTTAGGTGGGATGCAAGGTTCGGTTTTTGTTAATGATTTTGATGCGTGTGTTTCGGTTGGAGCAGGAGGTACATGTATGCAAGCTGGGATTAGTTCCCCTCATGTTATATCTTCTTCGGCTCAACATGTGGCTGTAATCAATAGCCCGACCACTCCGTTCCCCTCATTTCCTCTGGCTGGTTTTGGTACCCCAAAGATGGATGGCTCAAGGAAGGTGATTGAGGAATTTGGAGGTATTCTTGATGCTGCTACTTCGGGTGTGCGATCAAGTGGTCGTATTCGGGCTCAACCTAATGCGGATGGCACACAATTGGAAAGGGTGATGTCGCTCGCTGCCAGGAGGGACTCGGGGGCAGGTATGAAGTCTTCGAATTCTTCTAAGATTTTTTCTATTTTGTCTTTCTCCGATTCTGAGATTATTGATAGAGCTGCTAGTCTAGGAGTTTCTTTGGGAGATTCTAGTGCATCTAAGTTGGAGTCTGCTAAGTTAATTAAAGATGGTGATCTGCATAGGACTTTGTCTTTGCTTCATAATAATTTGGATAATAATCATGACCCTCAGCCTCGTAGTTTAATTCTAAATAAGATTGCTAGTCTCACTGAAGATTTAGTGGATGATGAGTGTTTTCCTACTACAGTTTCTCCAATTGATTTAGTGGTTGATTGTGAGAAAGTTAAGAAAGGTAGGAAAAAGAAGGATTACTCCGTCTCTAACAAGCGCAGAAGTGTAAGAATTAATCGTATAAATAATAAACAGGATGCATAATTTATGTGGGATGTTTTGGAACAGCGAGGGTTTTCGTGACCCGGGTAAACATCATTTTATTCAGGAGAGTATCAGAGAGAGAAAACTTGATTTTGTGGCTTTGTCTGAGACAGGGAGATCTCATTTTGCACAATCCTTTTTATCTCACCTAGCTTCGGGCTTGGATTTTGTGTGGTTTTGTTTACCACCTAGGGGTAGATCAGGAGGTATGCTCATTGGCATTAAATCTTCATCTATTGAGGTTAGGAATGTGGATGTAGGAGATTTCTCTGTTAAACTTTATGTTAAGTCAAAGCATGATGGTTTTGAATGGATTCTAGTGTCTGTTTATGGTGCTGCCCAGGATGAATTTAAACCAAATTTCTTATCATAGTTTGTTCGTATTTGTGAAAATAAAACATTACCTTTGTTGGTGGGTGGGGATTTTAATATAATACGAAAACCTGAGGAAAAGAATAATGATAATTATAATTCCAGATAGCCTGTTATGTTTAATGCAATTATTCATAGCTTAGACTTAAAGGAGATTGAATTATCGGGTAGACAATTTACATGGGCTAGTAGGAGAGCTAATACAACCTTTGAAAAATTAGATAGAATTCTTTCTACAGTGGAGTGGGAGCAAAAATTTCCTCTAGCAACCGTTCAAGCTTTGGATAGAAATGGTTCGGATCATACTCCTTTGTTTTTGGATTTTGGTGCTCGAGCTCATGTGGGTAATAAAAGTGGTTTCTCTTTTGAGCTTTCGTGGCTTAGAATGGATGGTTTTTTCGAGTTGGTCTCTGCTGAATGGGGGGCTTTTCACAAGGGTGACTCGGCTATTGCGGTTTGGCAAAACAAAATTAGACACCTAAGACGGTTTCTGAAGGGATGGGCTAAAAATTTGAGTGGAAAATATAGAATCGAGAGGGATAAGCTGATAAGGGTTATAGAGGAGTTGGATATTAAAGCTGAGAGTGTAGCTCTCTCCTCGGGAGAGAGGGAAACTCTGCGTAATGCTAATAATCGTCTTTGTTTTTTGCGTCGAGAGTAAGAAAGCAAATGGGTACAGAGGGCTAAGGCTAAGCATGTTTTGGAGGGGGGAGATAATACTAAATATTTTCATCTTTTGGCTAATGGGAAACACCGTAGGAAGATGATTTTTCAGTTAGAACAAGAAGAGGGAACTATAGTTGGGGATGAGGACTTGAGAAGGTATATCTCTGAATATTACAAAAAATTATTTGGCCCCTCAACAGCTAATAATATCTCCTTAGTGGAGAGTAATAATCAGGATATACCCCAGTTAACTCAACAAGAAAATGATATTCTCACTACTGATTTCTTAGTGGAAGAAGTGTTTGAGGCAATATCACAGATGGAGCCTAAAAAATCTCCAGGTCCTGATGGTTTCCCAGCTGAATTTTATAAAACCTTTTGGGAGGTTATTAAAAAGGATTTGATGGCAATGTTTTTAGAGTTTAAGCAAGGTAATCTTCAGTTGTTTAAGCTGAACTTTGGGGTGATAACTTTGCTTCCTAAAAATGATAATGCGGTTAAAATCCAGCAATATAGGCCTATTTGTCTTCTTAATGTAAGTTTTAAAATTTTCACTAAAGTGGGTACTAATCGTATTACCCAGATAGTGCAGAAGGTGGTTAGACCATCTCAATCAGCTTTTATGCCTGGGAGAAACATCTTGGAGGGAGTTGTTATCCTGCATGAAACCATTCATGAACTTCATAGGAAGAAATTGGATGGGGTAATTTTTAAAATTGATTTTGAGAAGGCTTATGATAAGGTTAAGTGGCCTTTCCTTCTTCAGGCTTTACGTATGAAAGGGTTTTCTCAGAAATGGTGTGATATGATTTTACAATTTGTTCAGGGAGGGAGTGTAGGTATTAGGGTTAATGATGCAATTGGCCATTTTTTTCAAACTAAAAAAGGATTAAGGCAGGGTGATCCTCTTTCTCCGATTCTTTTTAATATAGTGGCAGATATGCTTGCTATATTAATTGCTAGGGCTAACGAAATTGGACAAATAGGAGGTCTAATTCCAGACCTAGTTGAAGGAGGTTTGTCTATCCTTCAATATGCAGATGATACGGTGCTCTTTTTAGAACATGACTTTGATAAAGATCTAAATCTTAAATTAATCTTGTGCATCTTTGAGCAATTGTCGGGTCTCAAGATTAATTTCCATAAGAGTGAAGTTTTCTGTTTTGGTAAGGCTAAAGAGGTAGAACAACAGTACAAACAAATATTTGGTTGTGAGTCTGGTTTGTTACCTTTTAAATATTTTGGAATTCCTATTCATCACAGAAAACTTACTAACTCTGAGTGGCATCCAGTGGAGAGTCGTTTTGAGGACAAACTTGGGTGCTGGAAAGGGAAACTTTTATCATATGGGGATAGATTAGTTCTTGTTAATTCTGTGTTAACAAGTTTACCCATGTTTATGTTATCCTTTTTTGAGATTCCTAAGGGCGTTCGTAAGAGACTTGATTTCTATAGATCACGTTTTTTTTGGCAGAGTGATGATACCAAGCGTAAATATAGATTAACTAAATGGAATATTATTTGTAGACCCAAGGATACGGGTGGACTAGGTGTGGAGGTGTTAGAGCTAAAGAATAAGTGTTAATTGGCAAAATGGCTGTTTAAAATACTTCACGAGGAGGGTATTTGGCAGGAATTGCTACAGAATAAATACTTACATAGCAAAACTTTAGCTCAAGTTGAGGCACAACCCACTGATTCTCCATTTTGGAAGGGTCTAATGAGAGTTAAGAGGGATTTCTTTAGTAGAGGTTCCTTTAAAATTGGTAATGGTGAAACAACTAGATTTTGGGAGGACATTTGGCTAGGCCAAACCCCTCTATCTGACCAATATCCTCATTTATATCATATTGTGCAGTCTAAAAATATATCGATTGCTGATGTATTTCAGAATGCACCACCAATTGATATTTCCTTTCGTAGGAATTTAGTAGGCATTACTTGGGACATGTGGGCTCACTTGTGCTTACGTCTTATGAATGTCTCTCTGATTTCGGATTCTGATAGGTTTATTTGGAAACTTACTCAGAACGGGAGCTTCTCCGTGAAATCTATGTATGAGGATATGATGAATGGGCATACTGTCTTTCTCAAAACTTATTTGTGGAAGTTAAAATTACCTCTTAAAATCAAAATATTCATGTGGTTTTTGGATAGTAAGGTGCTTCTGACTAAAGATAATTTAGCAAGGAAAGGGTGGAATGGTGATATGCACTGTTCCTTTTGTGGGAGCAATGAGACAGTTGATCATCTATTTATCTCTTGTCCTATGGCTAGACTCATTTGGAGAGTGGTCTTTTGTACTTTTAATATTACTCCTCCCTCCAACGTGACTAATATGTTTGGGAATTGGCTTAATGGGATTGATGTGAGAACTAAAAGAAGGATTAGGATTGGTGTTTCAGCCATTTGTTGGGCTATCTGGACATGTAGAAATAATGTTGTTTTTAACAGGAAGAAATCCTTTCATGCTTTACAGGTTATCTACTCAGCAGCTCATTGGATCCAGCTATGGGCTTTGCTCCTCACTTCAGATCAGAGGAAGCTTATGGTGGATGGCTGCACTCGGCTCCTTACGGTGGCACAGGAGTTTTTCTCCCCGCATACGTGGCAGCATCATAATAGGATCACGTAGTTTCTTTTGGTTTTGCTGTTTTGGTATAAGGAGACTATCTTGTTCTTTTGTAAGGTGACCACTTTTGTACACGTTTGGATACTATGATTTTCAATAATTAATAAAGGCTGTGTGCATCACTCGATGCAGAGGCCGGGGTTATCCCCATTTCTAAAAAACATCAACGCAGCCTTTGTGGGTGCCTGTGCTGCAGCTATGGGGCAGAAGCAGCTAGTGAAGTTGGATGATCCCGTCCAAACTTTATCATCCTACTAGACCACAAAGATATGCACTTGATATATGCAAGGAACAAAATTTGCACGTGTGAGATGAGCTTGTAACAGCTGCGTGTATTAGTACCCTATACCTGTTTGTGACCACCTTGTGTAAGTGTGCACAATATTATAAGAAATACATATAGTACCAAAATCTTCTAATCATCATATTACACATCAACATCAAGCAAAAGCATTACATCCATCCAATGGCTTCCGAGGACGATTTTATTACAAATATAACCCCCATCGAACGAAAATGCTAAAAATACCCCCCACCGAACGAAAATTCCAAATCTACCCTCGCGGAAAGCCAACTAAGCGACACATGTACATTCCGCCAACTCCTTCGGTGGAAGATGCTCTGGTCCGAAGAGACCTCCTGCCGATCCAGTTACATGTGTCGCTTAGCTGCCTTTCCGCCAGGGTAGATTTGGAATTTTCGTCCGACGGTGGTATTTTTAGTATTTTCGTTCGGCGGAGGTTATATTTGTAGTAAAATCTCTCATCACACGTGGTGGACCTTGTCGGCTGCCTCAGACGACCATGGTGCCACGAGCGCCTCCGCCAGCCCCTGGCTACACAGCTAAGCATCTCCTCCACCAGGTCTGCCATGGGGATTCATTTGGAACTCCTACCACGCTTTCCGCCAACGCCGTTGGTGTCAGTCATGGATTCAAACCGGAGGTGAGAGTGGACTGGCAAGACTGAGGAACCTCATTCGGTTCAGGAAACCGACGAACACAGGGTTTAGCGGGTTTTCTTTGCCCTTTCAAATTGGGCACTTGGGCCGCATTGTCTTTTCTATAAAAATATGGTGTGCTAGTGCATAAACCAGAAAAAAAAAGGTGCATTTGGGCCCACTAAAGCTATATGTACTTCATTGCCTGTTTTCGAATTTTTGACAAAAAAGACCACCTGTAAAAGTGCAATGTCATAAAAGACCACCTCGGAAATAATTTGTCAAAAAGGACCATCTCCTTGTGGCGGCAGGCCTCGCCAGGCAACACGTGTCACTAGTGGGAAACACTCCTAGAAACGTGAATAACCCTGTGCGCCGATATATTTTCTTGTCGGCCCCGCACTAGCTCACAGCAAAATAAGGTTTTGCCCGTGGGTTGATTTCTGGCCGACAGGAATAGAGCATTTATTCCTCTCGGTGGACAAAAAACTCACATGAATATAGATATACCTGTGAGTCCTCTGAAACCGACATGCCTAAACATTATTCCTGTGGGTGCCAGCCCACATAAATGATATTGAGCCCTTGTTTGGCATGCGTGTTTGGGTGGCCGTGGCGGCTTGTCTTGTTTGGGGTCGACTCTCCATGTTGATTGGCGGGTGCCTGGTTTGGTGTCCTCTTAGCAGTGTTGCTCCTGTTTGCCATGGGTCGGCGCCCTCGATCCTGAGCTAGAGGGGAATGGGTTCCCATATACGAAAACAGCGGCACATCTGGGTGGTGAGCAATCAAGGTTCGGAGGTCCTGCTCAGCCGCGGTGGTGTGGGGGCTTTCTTTGGCCGTATCGTCTACTTCGCGTCTTCGTCGTCAGCTTGGGTCCGGTGGTGTTTCCGTTGCCGGTCTTTAGCTTCGGCACCTCATGCTATGCGTTCCTAGTTTTTTTTTCTCTGTTTGCTTTAGGTGCCTTTGGCTTGTAAGATGTTTAATCAGCATGTTGTAAGTGCCGTTATAAGATTTGGTGAACCTCTGGCTTTGTTAATTCAAAGTCGAGCAATAAAATTGACTTTTATCAAAAAAAAAATTGAGCCCTTGGCGCCACCATTTCCCGCCATGTATTTCATTGCGCGCGCATCTGGATTGTTGGGCCCGCTACTTTTCTGTTTTCGCGTGTGAGTTTGGGCCGACAGGAGTACAACCCAAGAGAAAAGGAGAAACGAAACCTCACTCGGTCAATCTGCAGCCACTGTAGGTTGCCTATAGCATGTCGGTACTCAGACTCGCCCGCATACCATTTTGCAGACGGGCCGGCCCACTAACTCAAATTCGCTAGAAAATACTGCGGGAAATGGGGTGAGAAGGGGGATTCAAACCAGGAAGGATGTCAATGGGGGTGACAAGGGCAACCACTGGCCTAGGCTACGGCTCATGTACTGGTTCCCTTTTTTAGCTTTTTATAGTCTCGGTTTTCCATTTTCTTTTTCCTTTTCTGTTTTTTATTTCCGTTTTACTTTTTTCTTTTCTATTTTTTTCCTTTTATTCGAAATATTCGTTTTAAAATATGTTTAAAGTTTAAAATGTTTAAATTCAAAAAAAAAATTCGGAAAAGAAATGTTCAAGTTTATAATTTGTTCAAATGAAAAAATGTTTAGTTTTCAAATTTGTTCATTTAAAAAACTATATTTGAAAATCGTTCGTGTTTGAAAATTGTTCATTTTAAAGATTTGTTTATTTTTGAAAATAATTCAGATTTGAAAATCGTTCATTCTTGAAAATTATTCATTTTAAAAATTTATTTATTTTTGAAAATTGTTTAGAACTGAAAATCGTTCATATTTGAAAATTATTTATTTTAGAAATTTATTCATATTTAGAAATCATTCATATTTTTCGTATTTTTAAATAAAATCATTATTAAATAATTTTACATATAAATATTAAAAAAAAATAACACTGAACGTACCTGTATTGGGCTGACCCAATAGCACACACCGGAAGTGCGGGCGAGTCCTTGTAGGCCTCGCTAGAGGCGACGAGGCGACCTATAGGGGGACCCGGTCAATCCCCAAAATAGCTCTCACTCGGTCAATCCTCAAATCAGGTTACTAGCTCCAGTACCGCCGCCGTCGTCCACGTCGGCCAAGGTTGCATCCGCCGTCGATAAGTACATGGGTGCCGCCGCCGTCTTCAACGCCGGTCGCGGTCGCTGCAGTACACCGTCGCCGCCGTCTTCCACGCCAGACGCGGTGGCTGCAGTACACGGTCGCCGCCGTCTTGCTGCCGGCATCGCTGCAGACCTCGGTCGCCGTCTCTGCTGTCCACGGTCACTGCCGCCGTAGCTGCATTCATGATCCCTGCCGTCGTACCTGTATCCGTCTTCCAATCCCGCCCCACAACATCCGGCTGCTGCGTCCACTAGACGTCAGCGGACAAGGTCACAAGAAGGCAATTTACGGTAGAATCCCCACCCGTAGTACTAGTATAGGCTGATCTGTAGACGGTGCATACTTGTACTTGTAAGATGTTCTAACTATTGTTCATGTTATGTAGAAGTGGACTAATATGAGTGAATATATAGACTAAAGTTGTTTTGATACATGTAAACATGCATGAATGTGGTAAAGAGCTAAAACATCTTACGTTTAGGAACGGAGGGAGTAGATGGTTATCAATGCTTGCAGGCGATTTTGCTTGTTGTGCTAGAACCTCATAAATAGATGACTTTCATTTGTTTCAAAGTGGATGTAGGTAGACATGTTTTAGTGTCTAGATACATCTACTTTTGGACAAATAAAAGTCGTCTGTTTGTTAACCGAGGGAGTATATACTACTGCTGTTAGCCAAACATCCAGTTCAAATGCTGATTTACTACCAAATTGACACTTTTCCTTCTCATAAATTTGCATTCTTAGATTACGGCACGCTAAGTTATATGCTTGTTTTGCTTCCTTGCTAGCCTTACTCACAGACTTGTGTTGTAAGATTCAGGTGGCACATCTTTCTGTTAGTGAGGCATTGAGGTATTGTACATGACCATTTGGAATTATAATAAGCTAACTGCGATTATTCTGAGATAATGTAGATGAACTCGTACCTCCCAGTTTGTGTGCATGTGCCAGATTAATAACATTTTTTGTAAAATTAATCAAAGACATATCTGATGTCTTATTTAATTCTAAAATTACCATATTAGTATGATGACTAATTCTGAATTGCTATGCTTAAGTATGCCTTTTTTTTCATTTGCTAAAATAGATATTTTGTGAATAACTATTTCAGCATTGCTAATTTTTAAATGGATAACCGTGATTGGATGTACAGTAGATGGGTGTTTGGTAATGTTCCTTCTAATACATGGCTTGAAGAAACTGCCAGATTTGTTGACCGGGCCTTCTCTTCTGTTTCTCTTGCTGAAGGGGTTAAAATTAGTTGTCCATGTGCAAAGAGTCGTAATTATTTTAAGCATGAAAGACACACCATAGAGGAACATTTATATAAACACGGTTATAAACCAAATTAACGAACATGGACAGAACATGGCGAGAGCTTTGCTACTGCTGATGTATCTGACCCTTTGGTAAACTAGCAGGGCTGCGATCGAATGGATAATATGTTGCTTGACCTAGGTGGTAGCCATCCTTAACCAATTAGTGAAGAGCCAACTTCCTCTCCCAAGGCCTTTTATATGATGGCCAGTACTGCTGAAGAATTGGTACACGAGAACACAAATCATTCACTTCTTTCTGCCGTATCTCGTTTGCTAGCTATGAAGTCACAGTACAACATGTCGATTGCACATTTTGATCACACATTGCAAATAATCCATGAACTTCTGCCTCCTGGATCTAATTTGTCCAAAGACTTATACCATTCAAAGAAACTATTAGAGGGCCTTGGTATGCCATATATCAAGATTGATGTCTGTAAAAATGTTGTACTTACAAAGATAACAAGAATAAAGAGAAGTGTGACTTTTGTGGCACATCTCGTATGTGGAAGGCCAGAAAAAAATCCTACATAAATTTCTACGTTACATCCCTCTTAAAGATAGATTACAAAGGTGATACGTCATAAACGTATTCTTAATTTCTGACGTTTCATGTTTTTTTTCGTGTTATTTCTTCCATGTTTCTTATACAATTTATGTCATTTTTATCGATTTCCGGGACTAACCTATTGACAAGATGCTATAGAGTCAGTTCCCTGTTTTCTGCTGTTTTTAGTTTCAGAAAAGTTGTTCTGAAAATATTCTCGGAATTCGAAGGCCGGAAGTCTTGGAAATCCTGAAGGTTCCACGGAGTCCCGAAGAGGCCCGGAGGGGGACCACACCATAGGGCGGTGCGCCCCTCCGCTGGCCGCGCCTGGGGTGGTGTGGTCCCCTAGGACGCCCACCGTCATCGTCATTTTACCTATTTATTCCCCCCCGACATATCAACCCTAAAACAATACCACTTTTTCCCGAGAAACATCCGAGACCGCCGTCGTCGTCATTCCGAGATCGGGAGGGTTCTGGAGCTCTTCCCTGCACCCTATCGGGAGGGAAATTTATCACCAGAGGGGTCTACACCACCATGCCCTCCTCTGAAGTGATGCGTGAGTAGTTCATCTCTGGACTACGGCTCCATAGTAGTAGCTATATGGTTGTCTCTTCCACTCTATGGCTCATGTTTAGATCTCGTGAGCTGCCTCACATGATCGAGATCATCGTTATGTAATGCTACAAGTTGTGTTTGCTGGGATCCGACGAATGTTGAATGCTATGTCTTCTGATTATCAGTCTATCATGTTATCATCATAAATATGTTATTTATGATCTTGCATGCTCTCCGTTATTAGTAGATGCTCTGGCTAAGAAGATGCTAGTAACTCCAAGGGGGAGTATAAATGCTCGATAGTGGGTTCATGCCTCCTTTGCATCTGTGCTCGAGTGACAGAAATGTGACAGATGGAGGATGTGTTGTTGCAATTAGGGAAAAAACAACGGTGTTTACTTCGTTTACATTGTTTATATTACACGCTTTGCTTACTGCGATTATCTGTTGCTTGCAACTTAATACCCAACGTTTGTTCGGATTATATTCGGATGGTGGATTATTAGTCAGAGATGTAATTGGATGACGGTCTATGTATCTTGTTGTAATGCCCGCATGAATCACATAGTAATCTTTATGTCTTGCATATGCACTACGGTGCAGCCTTCATTTCTGTCAATTGCCCAGATGTAATTTGTTCACCATAGATGTTATCTATATTTCACGTTGAGACACCACTACTGAACTTTGGACCCCGGTCCATTTTCTCATACTGATAATACAGTCACTGTGATTACTGTTTTCACACTGTTGTTACTGTTTTCATAATGTTCTCATATTGTTTTCCACACCATACGTTTAATCTCTTTGTGTTCAGCAAAACCGATGAGATTGACAACCTTGCTCAGGGCCGGCCCTGTGCGCATGCATCTCCCACTACCTTGTATACCCAGGTACACACTTGGTAATTTGATACGGAGTATTAGTGTTTAAAAAACAAGCACATTAAACATTAAACTCAAGGTTGGCGATGGGAACGCCGACCACGAGTGCTGGGAGCGGCCGGAGGACATGGACACGCCTAGAACTCTGTACAAGATCACCGCGGATTCCCCCGGGTCGGAGGCCGCCGGGGAGGCGGCAACGGCGCTCGCGGCGGCCTACCTAGTCTTCAAGGACGACAGCAACAAGACCTTCGCCTCGCGGCTCCTGACAGCGTCCAGATCGGTACGTGCCACGGACCAACAAATTATTCACGTCCATCTCATCATCACCAGCACAACCTCTGAATCGGTCTGGTTTTTCGTGAAATGAAAAGCTTAACAGCTGTTTATTTATTTTCCACTGGGTGGTGGACGGTCCATCAGCTCTTCGATTTTGCCAACAACTACAGGGGATATTTCCAGTCGTCCTGTCCCTTCTACTGCTCCTACTCGGGCTTTCAGGTAGTATTAGAAAACATATTGTGTCCATGCATGGAATACAATTTTGTATTCACTGATCTGATTAATTGTCGAACAAAATGTAATGTACCACAGGATGAGCTGCTGTGGGCCTCGGCATGGCTCTACCGTGCGACCAACGACGCCAAGTACCTCGACTTCCTGAATGACAACCAGGGCTCCAGCAACCCTGTGAACGAGTTCAGCTGGGACAACAAGCACGCAGGGGCGCAAATGCTCGCAACACAGGTCGGTCACATACCTGTGTTCTGATAGCAGTAGTCTTGAACATTTAAACATACCCCACTCAGAAAAGTTATAGGTTCACGTGGAACCATCGAAAGAAAGACTATATATAATAATTTTTTGTAAGGAAACACAACATATCGACCAAATTAATTAGTTATAGTTTTATATATTAACATATGTTCAGACATAGTCCAAATTCAAGTAAAGCATCAGCTCCATGGCTCTCTATCTTGATTATTCAGGAGTATTTGGGAGGAAGGCCAGAGCTAGCAAGGTACAAGACCAACTTGGACTACTTCGTGTGTGCCCTCATGCCTAACAGCGGCAATGTGCAGATACGGACAACTCCTGGTACCGATCTCTCTCGTCTCATCTGATGACCGCAGTTTCCGTTCTGAACAATTAAGCAGTTTGTTTTCGAACAATTTTGACCGGTTTTTTTCTTTTCTTTTTATTAAGCATTACATCCACACTCTACATAGTGAGGATGCACACAGCCGCAACCGCAGAGGCACGAAAATAAGGCCTTGTTTCTTTCTGACTGCAGGAGGGCTTCTATTTACACGCGATTCGGTCAATATGCAGTACACCACCACCGCGGCTCTCCTCCTGTCCATCTACTCCAATGCGCTCAAGTCCTCGGGCTCCGACGGAGTCCGCTGCAGCGCGGCAAGCTTCTCACCAGATCAGATCGCTTCATTCGCCGCCTCACAGGTACCCTAGTCCCTACAAGCACTAGAGTGAGTTATTTTGCCTCATGGCACTGTTCGACAACACATCTGGCATTGTGGCTTCAGGTCGATTACATCCTAGGGAAGAACCCCATGGGCATGGCCTACATGGTGGGGTTTGGCGACATGTTCCCCAGGCACATTCACCACCGCGGCTCGTCCATCCCTTCAATCAAGGTTCTTAGCAGGACAGTCCCCTGCAAAGAAGGCTTCTCGTCCTGGTTGACGACGAGCGACCCGAACCCGAACGTCCATGTCGGTGCGATCGTCGGAGGACCTGATGGGAATGATCAGTTCAGCGACAGCAGAGCAGATTCCTCGCACTCCGAGCCAGCGACGTACATCAACGCAGCCGACGGAGTGCCGACGGACAGCTGAGGCGGCGATCGACGGGGCGACCCACGGAGCGCCGCCGGGGGCTCCGCCCGTAGGGACTGCGACCGGCACGACGCTGGCGTCTACCTCTCTGCGTTCCTCGACGCTGCTCGGAGGCCGCTTTTGGTGCCTTTCTCCAGACGACTCCGACGAGGAGGATGGTTCTTCGAAGGGTAAAGGTAGTTCAATTGAAAAATGCGCTCGTTATCTTATGGATTGCAGGACTCCAGAACAGGATTCGGCTCGTGATCTTCGCTCGGCGGGGAGGAAATCGCAGAAACTGGCTACCCGAAGGTTGAAGACAGTGGCACAACAGGAATTCCATTCTTTTCAATTACCTGTCTCTCCAAAACGATTCAGAGTACCTAAGCTTCCAATTATGGAACCATCTTCTTTTGTGGAAGAGACGTTCATCGAGAGTGAGTGGATCACGGTGAGACGTAGACGATCGCCGACATCTTCTGCCGCTCGTCGGAGATCCGATATTAGCGCTAGCGTAAATTCAAATTGGCAGTTACCTGAGAACTCGGGCCTTCGGAGGGCCAACGGGTTACAGGGGGCTGTCAGGCCTTTCGTGGGCCAGGGTCCACTTAATCTGCAGACTAATACTACTGGTATACGACCAAGCAACGCGTTAGGGTTGCGTCTTCTGTTGAGGGGTTTTTGGTCGAGGGCTGAACAGCAGCCGCCGTCGACCATGGCTTCCAGAGGCGACGGGCGAGGCAATGGTTACAACCAGGGTGGCTTCAACAACTGGAACAATCAAGGGAGATACAATCAAGATGGTTCTAACTCCAATTTCAATGGTGGTTTTTTCACCTATGAGGAAGGGGGCCCTAGCGGTACTGCGGCTGGTTCTTTTGATCAGGGGGCTCAATTCAACGCGGGCAATGGGTTCCCTAATCGGTACCGAGGAGGGTTCAATGCTGGTCGTGGTCGACGGCCCTTCGAGGGGCGAGGCCGTGGTGATCCCAATGCCTTCGTTGCGGGTCGGAATTCAGGGACTGCTTTCAATCAGAATCAGGGGGGCTTTCAGAACCAAGGATCTCGTTACAATGCATACGATCATAGGGGAGTCCGTGGCAGATACGGAGACAATCGATTTTCTGGCAGGGGTGGTGGAAATCCAAGTTCTAGCGGTGTTGCACCACCGTCGCTTCCGATACAGGGAGGTGGTGCGTTGCCACAGGCCGCCACGGGACCATCTGGTGCTTCTAACGCTCAGCAGTCGGTGCCCACTCCGATACCAGTTGCAGCTGCAGCTCCGGTGCCCAGACCGGCTTCTAGTCCGAGTGTGGCAACGGTGGTGCCAACGGTGGTTTCTGAACCGGTGACTGCAAATCCGGTGGTACGTCCTGAGAGTGGGAATACGGCTATCTCGGCAACAACTCTTGCTAATGCACTTGCAACTGCAGCTCCTAGGAAAACAAAAAAATGTTATCGATGTGGGCTCGCAGGTCATCGATCAAAAGCATGCACTGTTGCTATGTGTCAGATGTGTGAGGGTCCAGATCACGGGGATAGACGGTGTCATTTGTTGACAGCCCCTAAAACCAAGATTTTAGTATATGGCTATGGGCATGAGGAGTTAATTATCTTTAAATTCCTTGCACGGACACATACAAGCCAAAATTGGAGAATCATCGATTGGCTTCGATAGTTGTTTCGGGGGGAGAATTAACCATTCCGGGGATTATTCGTCAGCTGCAGCAGTTGGTGCCAACAGAAAATTTTGTATGGAATGTTATTCGTATGGGCCACAATATCTTTCAAGTTGAGTTTCCAAACAGTACAGAATTGGAAAGATTGAAGATTTTTGGGAGATGCATTGTGCCTAATAGCTCTTGTGAAATCACCATTGATAGTTGGACTAAAGAACCAGAACCTGCAGATGCTCTTCCAGAGGTATGGCTGCGTGTAGAGGGTATTCCTAGTCCACATATTGGTGATTACCTAGCTCTTTGGGCAGTGGGGGACATGTTTGGTATGACTAAAGAAATTGATATGCCATTCACTAGGAAACACGGAATTTTACGCATTCGTATTGGTTGTATTAACCATCGTAAGATACCTCATCGTTTCCAGATGTTTATCAAGGATGGCTTTTATAGACTCTCTTTTGAGGTGGAGGAAAATGTACCCCTTCCTATTGATGATGTGGACATGGAGGGTGATGAGGGGGATGATGAGAGCGATGATGACTCTGATGGACTTGGTGACGACTTCCAAGATAAAGTGAATGAACTCACAGGCAAAGTAAAAGAAACTCCATCTGATCCGAAAACCAACCATCCCTCCAATGCTGATCATGGTGGAAGTGGTAAGAAGCCTATGTCTACTGTTCAACTGGGGTTAGTTTTCTCACCTACAGTACGACAATCCTTTGATCGTGCTAGGAAGGAGGTGGCTGATTTATTCTGTTCTAGAAAAGTGGTTGATGATGAGTTAGTGGCTAAGAATGATTGTGGTAATATTGCTTGTCCTTCTGATTCGGCAATGGTGGAGGATGATGGGGTCTCGAGGCTCACGGCAGAAATTATCGCTGCGGCAGAACCTAATGCACTCGCGGCAGAGGATTCAGCTGTACCGAAGCTCACGGCAGAGTTTTTGCCAGCGGCAGCCAATAGCGCACCCGCGGCAGCATTTTCCGCTGTTTTTGCTACCGCGGCAGAGGTCTCTGCTTCTTTTCCTGCACTGTGTTGCCCTCTCGCGGTTCGGTCTTCCACGGCCTTCGTGGCTGCAGCTGGTACTACCTCACCGACGTCTTCTAAGGGGTGCGTTCGGTCAGAAGGAAAAGTAGCAGAGTTTTCTTCTGCGGGGGTTTCAGTTGATGCAATGGAGGCTCGGTATTCTATCAATACTTCTGTTGAAAACGGTTTAGTGCCATTTTCAAAGGGTATGTGCTCCTCTGTTACATCTTGTTTGGATCCCGTTGATATTAATTCTTTTGATACTTCTGTTAATCATAGCAGTACTCCTTTAGGTGGGATGCAAGGTTCGGTTTTTGTTAATGATTTTGATGCGTGTGTTTCGGTTGGAGCAGGAGGTACATGTATGCAAGCTGGGATTAGTTCCCCTCATGTTATATCTTCTTCGGCTCAACATGTGGCTGTAATCAATAGCCCGACCACTCCGTTCCCATCATTTCCTCTGGCTGGTTTTGGTACCCCAAAGATGGATGGCTCAAGGAAGGTGATTGAGGATTTTGGAGGTATTCTTGATGCTGCTACTTCGGGTGTGCGATCAAGTGGTCGTATTCGGGCTCAACCTAATGCGGATGACACACAATTGGAAAGGGTGATGTCGCTCGCTGCCAGGAGGGACTCGGGGGCAGGTATGAAGTCTTCGAATTCTTCTAAGATTTTTTCTATTTTGTCTTTCTCCGATTCTGAGATTATTGATAGAGCTGCTAGTCTAGGAGTTTCTTTGGGAGATTCTAGTGCATCTAAGTTGGAGTCTGCTAAGTTAATTAAAGATGGTGATCTGCATAGGACTTTGTCTTTGCTTCATAATAATTTGGATAATAATCATGACCCTCAGCCTCGTAGTTTAATTCTAAATAAGATTGCTAGTCTCACTGAAGATTTAGTGGATGATGAGTGTTTTCCTACTACAGTTTCTCCAATTGATTTAGTGGTTGATTGTGAGAAAGTTAAGAAAGGTAGGAAAAAGAAGGATTACTCCGTCTCTAACAAGCGCAGAAGTGTAAGAATTAATCGTATAAATAATAAACAGGATGCATAATTTATGTGGGATGTTTTGGAACAGCGAGGGTTTTCGTGACCCGGGTAAACATCATTTTATTCAGGAGAGTATCAGAGAGAGAAAACTTGATTTTGTGGCTTTGTCTGAGACAGGGAGATCTCATTTTGCACAATCCTTTTTATCTCACCTAGCTTCGGGCTTGGATTTTGTGTGGTTTTGTTTACCACCTAGGGGTAGATCAGGAGGTATGCTCATTGGCATTAAATCTTCATCTATTGAGGTTAGGAATGTGGATGTAGGAGATTTCTCTGTTAAACTTTATGTTAAGTCAAAGCATGATGGTTTTGAATGGATTCTAGTGTCTGTTTATGGTGCTGCCCAGGATGAATTTAAACCAAATTTCTTATCAGAGTTTGTTCGTATTTGTGAAAATGAAACATTACCTTTGTTGGTGGGTGGGGATTTTAATATAATACGAAAACCTGAGGAAAAGAATAATGATAATTATAATTCCAGATAGCCTGTTATGTTTAATGCAATTATTCATAGCTTAGACTTAAAGGAGATTGAATTATCAGGTAGACAATTTACATGGGCTAGTAGGAGAGCTAATACAACCTTTGAAAAATTAGATAGAATTCTTTCTACAGTGGAGTGGGAGCAAAAATTTCCTCTAGCAACCGTTCAAGCTTTGGATAGAAATGGTTCGGATCATACTCCTTTGTTTTTGGATTTTGGTGCTCGAGCTCATGTGGGTAATAAAAGTGGTTTCTCTTTTGAGCTTTCGTGGCTTAGAATGGATGGTTTTTTCGAGTTGGTCTCTGCTGAATGGGGGGCTTTTCACAAGGGTGACTCGGCTATTGCGGTTTGGCAAAACAAAATTAGACACCTAAGACGGTTTCTGAAGGGATGGGCTAAAAATTTGAGTGGAAAATATAGAATCGAGAGGGATAAGCTGATAAGGGTTATAGAGGAGTTGGATATTAAAGCTGAGAGTGTAGCTCTCTCCTCGGGAGAGAGGGAAACTCTGCGTAATGCTAATAATCGTCTTTGTTTTTTGCGTCGAGAGTAAGAAAGCAAATGGGTACAGAGGGCTAAGGCTAAGCATGTTTTGGAGGGGGGAGATAATACTAAATATTTTCATCTTTTGGCTAATGGGAAACACCGTAGGAAGATGATTTTTCAGTTAGAACAAGAAGAGGGAACTATAGTTGGGGATGAGGACTTGAGAAGGTATATCTCTGAATATTACAAAAAATTATTTGGCCCCTCAACAGCTAATAATATCTCCTTAGTGGAGAGTAATAATCAGGATATACCCCAGTTAACTCAACAAGAAAATGATATTCTCACTACTGATTTCTTAGTGGAAGAAGTGTTTGAGGCAATATCACAGATGGAGCCTAACAAATCTCCAGGTCCTGATGGTTTCCCAGCTGAATTTTATAAAACCTTTTGGGAGGTTATTAAAAAGGATTTGATGGCAATGTTTTTAGAGTTTAAGCAAGGTAATCTTCAGTTGTTTAAGCTGAACTTTGGGGTGATAACTTTGCTTCCTAAAAATGATAATGCGGTTAAAATCCAGCAATATAGGCCTATTTGTCTTCTTAATGTAAGTTTTAAAATTTTCACTAAAGTGGGTACTAATCGTATTACCCAGATAGTGCAGAAGGTGGTTAGACCATCTCAATCAGCTTTTATGCCTGGGAGAAACATCTTGGAGGGAGTTGTTATCCTGCATGAAACCATTCATGAACTTCATAGGAAGAAATTGGATGGGGTAATTTTTAAAATTGATTTTGAGAAGGCTTATGATAAGGTTAAGTGGCCTTTCCTTCTTCAGGCTTTACGTATGAAAGGGTTTTCTCAGAAATGGTGTGATATGATTTTACAATTTGTTCAGGGAGGGAGTGTAGGTATTAGGGTTAATGATGCAATTGGCCATTTTTTTCAAACTAAAAAAGGATTAAGGCAGGGTGATCCTCTTTCTCCGATTCTTTTTAATATAGTGGCAGATATGCTTGCTATATTAATTGCTAGGGCTAACAAAATTGGACAAATAGGAGGTCTAATTCCAGACCTAGTTGAAGGAGGTTTGTCTATCCTTCAATATGCAGATGATACGGTGCTCTTTTTAGAACATGACTTTGATAAAGCTCTAAATCTTAAATTAATCTTGTGCATCTTTGAGCAATTGTCGGGTCTCAAGATTAATTTCCATAAGAGTGAAGTTTTCTGTTTTGGTAAGGCTAAAGAGGTAGAACAACAGTACAAACAAATATTTGGTTGTGAGTCTGGTTTGTTACCTTTTAAATATTTTGGAATTCCTATTCATCACAGAAAACTTACTAACTCTGAGTGGCATCCAGTGGAGAGTCGTTTTGAGGACAAACTTGGGTGCTGGAAAGGGAAACTTTTATCATATGGGGATAGATTAGTTCTTGTTAATTCTGTGTTAACAAGTTTACCCATGTTTATGTTATCCTTTTTTGAGATTCCTAAGGGCGTTCGTAAGAGACTTGATTTCTATAGATCACGGTTTTTTTGGCAGAGTGATGATACCAAGCGTAAATATAGATTAACTAAATGGAATATTATTTGTAGACCCAAGGATACGGGTGGACTAGGTGTGGAGGTGTTAGAGCTAAAGAATAAGTGTTAATTGGCAAAATGGCTGTTTAAAATACTTCACGAGGAGGGTATTTGGCAGGAATTGCTACAGAATAAATACTTACATAGCAAAACTTTAGCTCAAGTTGAGGCACAACCCACTGATTCTCCATTTTGGAAGGGTCTAATGAGAGTTAAGAGGGATTTCTTTAGTAGAGGTTCCTTTAAAATTGGTAATGGTGAAACAACTAGATTTTGGGAGGACATTTGGCTAGGCCAAACCCCTCTATCTGACCAATATCCTCATTTATATCATATTGTGCAGTCTAAAAATATATCGATTGCTGATGTATTTCAGAATGCACCACCAATTGATATTTCCTTTCGTAGGAATTTAGTAGGCATTACTTGGGACATGTGGGCTCACTTGTGCTTACGTCTTATGAATGTCTCTCTGATTTCGGATTCTGATAGGTTTATTTGGAAACTTACTCAGAACGGGAGCTTCTCCGTGAAATCTATGTATGAGGATATGATGAATGGGCATACTGTCTTTCTCAAAACTTATTTGTGGAAGTTAAAATTACCTCTTAAAATCAAAATATTCATGTGGTTTTTGGATAGTAAGGTGCTTCTGACTAAAGATAATTTAGCAAGGAAAGGGTGGAATGGTGATATGCACTGTTCCTTTTGTGGGAGCAATGAGACAGTTGATCATCTATTTATCTCTTGTCCTATGGCTAGACTCATTTGGAGAGTGGTCTTTTGTACTTTTAATATTACTCCTCCCTCCAACGTGACTAATATGTTTGGGAATTGGCTTAATGGGATTGATGTGAGAACTAAAAGAAGGATTAGGATTGGTGTTTCAGCCATTTGTTGGGCTATCTGGACATGTAGAAATAATGTTGTTTTTAACAGGAAGAAATCCTTTCATGCTTTACAGGTTATCTACTCAGCAGCTCATTGGATCCAGCTATGGGCTTTGCTCCTCACTTCAGATCAGAGGAAGCTTATGGTGGATGGCTGCACTCGGCTCCTTACGGTGGCACAGGAGTTTTTCTCCCCGCATACGTGGCAGCATCATAATAGGATCACGTAGTTTCTTTTGGTTTTGCTGTTTTGGTATAAGGAGACTATCTTGTTCTTTTGTAAGGTGACCACTTTTGTACACGTTTGGATACTATGATTTTCAATAATTAATAAAGGCTGTGTGCATCACTCGATGCAGAGGCCGGGGTTATCCCCATTTCTAAAAAACATCAACGCAGCCTTTGTGGGTGCCTGTGCTGTAGCTATGGGGCAGAAGCAGCTAGTGAAGTTGGATGATCCCGTCCAAACTTTATCATCCTACTAGACCACAAAGATATGCACTTGATATATGCAAGGAACAAAATTTGCACGTGTGAGATGAGCTTGTAACAGCTGCGTGTATTAGTACCCTATACCTGTTTGTGACCACCTTGTGTAAGTGTGCACAATATTATAAGAAATACATATAGTACCAAAATCTTCTAATCATCATATTACACATCAACATCAAGCAAAAGCATTACATCCATCCAATGGCTTCCGAGGACGATTTTATTACAAATATAACCCCCATCGAACGAAAATGCTAAAAATACCCCCCACCGAACGAAAATTCCAAATCTACCCTCGCGGAAAGCCAACTAAGCGACACATGTACATTCCGCCAACTCCTTCGGTGGAAGATGCTCTGGTCCGAAGAGACCTCCTGCCGATCCAGTTACATGTGTCGCTTAGCTGCCTTTCCGCCAGGGTAGATTTGGAATTTTCGTCCGACGGTGGTATTTTTAGTATTTTCGTTCGGCGGAGGTTATATTTGTAGTAAAATCTCTCATCACACGTGGTGGACCTTGTCGGCTGCCTCAGACGACCATGGTGCCACGAGCGCCTCCGCCAGCCCCTGGCTACACAGCTAAGCATCTCCTCCACCAGGTCTGCCATGGGGATTCATTTGGAACTCCTACCACGCTTTCCGCCAACGCCGTTGGTGTCAGTCATGGATTCAAACCGGAGGTGAGAGTGGACTGGCAATACTGAGGAACCTCATTCGGTTCAGGAAACCGACGAACACAGGGTTTAGCGGGTTTTCTTTGCCCTTTCAAATTGGGCACTTGGGCCGCATTGTCTTTTCTATAAAAATATGGTGTGCTAGTGCATAAACCAGAAAAAAAAAGGTGCATTTGGGCCCACTAAAGCTATATGTACTTCATTGCCTGTTTTCGAATTTTTGACAAAAAAGACCACCTGTAAAAGTGCAATGTCATAAAAGACCACCTCGGAAATAATTTGTCAAAAAGGACCATCTCCTTGTGGCGGCAGGCCTCGCCAGGCAACACGTGTCACTAGTGGGAAACACTCCTAGAAACGTGACTAACCCTGTGCGCCGATATATTTTCTTGTCGGCCCCGCACTAGCTCACAGCAAAATAAGGTTTTGCCCGTGGGTTGATTTCTGGCCGACAGGAATAGAGCATTTATTCCTCTCGGTGGACAAAAAACTCACATGAATATAGATATACCTGTGAGTCCTCTGAAACCGACATGCCTAAACATTATTCCTGTGGGTGCCAGCCCACATAAATGATATTGAGCCCTTGTTTGGCATGCGTGTTTGGGTGGCCGTGGCGGCTTGTCTTGTTTGGGGTCGACTCTCCATGTTGATTGGCGGGTGCCTGGTTTGGTGTCCTCTTAGCAGTGTTGCTCCTGTTTGCCATGGGTCGGCGCCCTCGATCCTGAGCTAGAGGGGAATGGGTTCCCATATACGAAAACAGCGGCACATCTGGGTGGTGAGCAATCAAGGTTCGGAGGTCCTGCTCAGCCGCGGTGGTGTGGGGGCTTTCTTTGGCCGTATCGTCTACTTCGCGTCTTCGTCGTCAGCTTGGGTCCGGTGGTGTTTCCGTTGCCGGTCTTTAGCTTCGGCACCTCATGCTATGCGTTCCTAGTTTTTTTTCTCTGTTTGCTTTAGGTGCCTTTGGCTTGTAAGCTGTTTACTCAGCATGTTGTAAGTGCCGTTATAAGATTTGGTGAACCTCTGGCTTTGTTAATTCAAAGTCGAGCAATAAAATTGACTTTTATCAAAAAAAAATTGAGCCCTTGGCGCCACCATTTCCCGCCATGTATTTCATTGCGCGCGCATCTGGATTGTTGGGCCCGCTACTTTTCTGTTTTCGCGTGTGAGTTTGGGCCGACAGGAGTACAACCCAAGAGAAAAGGAGAAACGAAACCTCACTCGGTCAATCTGCAGCCACTGTAGGTTGCCTATAGCATGTCGGTACTCAGACTCGCCCGCATACCATTTTGCAGACGGGCCGGCCCACTAACTCAAATTCGCTAGAAAATACTGCGGGAAATGGGGTGAGAAGGGGGATTCAAACCAGGAAGGATGTCAATGGGGGTGACAAGGGCAACCACTGGCCTAGGCTACGGCTCATGTACTGGTTCCCTTTTTTAGCTTTTTATAGTCTCGGTTTTCCATTTTCTTTTTCCTTTTCTGTTTTTTATTTCCGTTTTACTTTTTTCTTTTCTATTTTTTTCCTTTTATTCGAAATATTCGTTTTAAAATATGTTTAAAGTTTAAAATGTTTAAATTCAAAAAAAAAATTCGGAAAAGAAATGTTCAAGTTTATAATTTGTTCAAATGAAAAAATGTTTAGTTTTCAAATTTGTTCATTTAAAAAACTATATTTGAAAATCGTTCGTGTTTGAAAATTGTTCATTTTAAAGATTTGTTTATTTTTGAAAATAATTCAGATTTGAAAATCGTTCATTCTTGAAAATTATTCATTTTAAAAATTTATTTATTTTTGAAAATTGTTTAGAACTGAAAATCGTTCATATTTGAAAATTATTTATTTTAGAAATTTATTCATATTTAGAAATCATTCATATTTTTCGTATTTTTAAATAAAATCATTATTAAATAATTTTACATATAAATATTAAAAAAAAATAACACTGAACGTACCTGTATTGGGCTGACCCAATAGCACACACCGGAAGTGCGGGCGAGTCCTTGTAGGCCTCGCTAGAGGCGACGAGGCGACCTATAGGGGGACCCGGTCAATCCCCAAAATAGCTCTCACTCGGTCAATCCTCAAATCAGGTTACTAGCTCCAGTACCGCCGCCGTCGTCCACGTCGGCCAAGGTTGCATCCGCCGTCGATAAGTACATGGGTGCCGCCGCCGTCTTCAACGCCGGTCGCGGTCGCTGCAGTACACCGTCGCCGCCGTCTTCCACGCCAGACGCGGTGGCTGCAGTACACGGTCGCCGCCGTCTTGCTGCCGGCATCGCTGCAGACCTCGGTCGCCGTCTCTGCTGTCCACGGTCACTGCCGCCGTAGCTGCATTCATGATCCCTGCCGTCGTACCTGTATCCGTCTTCCAATCCCGCCCCACAACATCCGGCTGCTGCGTCCACTAGACGTCAGCGGACAAGGTCACAAGAAGGCAATTTACGGTAGAATCCCCACCCGTAGTACTAGTATAGGCTGATCTGTAGACGGTGCATACTTGTACTTGTAAGATGTTCTAACTATTGTTCATGTTATGTAGAAGTGGACTAATATGAGTGAATATATAGACTAAAGTTGTTTTGATACATGTAAACATGCATGAATGTGGTAAAGAGCTAAAACATCTTACGTTTAGGAACGGAGGGAGTAGATGGTTATCAATGCTTGCAGGCGATTTTGCTTGTTGTGCTAGAACCTCATAAATAGATGACTTTCATTTGTTTCAAAGTGGATGTAGGTAGACATGTTTTAGTGTCTAGATACATCTACTTTTGGACAAATAAAAGTCGTCTGTTTGTTAACCGAGGGAGTATATACTACTGCTGTTAGCCAAACATCCAGTTCAAATGCTGATTTACTACCAAATTGACACTTTTCCTTCTCATAAATTTGCATTCTTAGATTACGGCACGCTAAGTTATATGCTTGTTTTGCTTCCTTGCTAGCCTTACTCACAGACTTGTGTTGTAAGATTCAGGTGGCACATCTTTCTGTTAGTGAGGCATTGAGGTATTGTACATGACCATTTGGAATTATAATAAGCTAACTGCGATTATTCTGAGATAATGTAGATGAACTCGTACCTCCCAGTTTGTGTGCATGTGCCAGATTAATAACATTTTTTGTAAAATTAATCAAAGACATATCTGATGTCTTATTTAATTCTAAAATTACCATATTAGTATGATGACTAATTCTGAATTGCTATGCTTAAGTATGCCTTTTTTTTCATTTGCTAAAATAGATATTTTGTGAATAACTATTTCAGCATTGCTAATTTTTAAATGGATAACCGTGATTGGATGTACAGTAGATGGGTGTTTGGTAATGTTCCTTCTAATACATGGCTTGAAGAAACTGCCAGATTTGTTGACCGGGCCTTCTCTTCTGTTTCTCTTGCTGAAGGGGTTAAAATTAGTTGTCCATGTGCAAAGAGTCGTAATTATTTTAAGCATGAAAGACACACCATAGAGGAACATTTATATAAACACGGTTATAAACCAAATTAACGAACATGGACAGAACATGGCGAGAGCTTTGCTACTGCTGATGTATCTGACCCTTTGGTAAACTAGCAGGGCTGCGATCGAATGGATAATATGTTGCTTGACCTAGGTGGTAGCCATCCTTAACCAATTAGTGAAGAGCCAACTTCCTCTCCCAAGGCCTTTTATATGATGGCCAGTACTGCTGAAGAATTGGTACACGAGAACACAAATCATTCACTTCTTTCTGCCGTATCTCGTTTGCTAGCTATGAAGTCACAGTACAACATGTCGATTGCACATTTTGATCACACATTGCAAATAATCCATGAACTTCTGCCTCCTGGATCTAATTTGTCCAAAGACTTATACCATTCAAAGAAACTATTAGAGGGCCTTGGTATGCCATATATCAAGATTGATGTCTGTAAAAATGTTGTACTTACAAAGATAACAAGAATAAAGAGAAGTGTGACTTTTGTGGCACATCTCGTATGTGGAAGGCCAGAAAAAAATCCTACATAAATTTCTACGTTACATCCCTCTTAAAGATAGATTACAAAGGTGATACGTCATAAACGTATTCTTAATTTCTGACGTTTCATGTTTTTTTTCGTGTTATTTCTTCCATGTTTCTTATACAATTTATGTCATTTTTATCGATTTCCGGGACTAACCTATTGACAAGATGCTATAGAGTCAGTTCCCTGTTTTCTGCTGTTTTTAGTTTCAGAAAAGTTGTTCTGAAAATATTCTCGGAATTCGAAGGCCGGAAGTCTTGGAAATCCTGAAGGTTCCACGGAGTCCCGAAGAGGCCCGGAGGGGGACCACACCATAGGGCGGTGCGCCCCTCCGCTGGCCGCGCCTGGGGTGGTGTGGTCCCCTAGGACGCCCACCGTCATCGTCATTTTACCTATTTATTCCCCCCCGACATATCAACCCTAAAACAATACCACTTTTTCCCGAGAAACATCCGAGACCGCCGTCGTCGTCATTCCGAGATCGGGAGGGTTCTGGAGCTCTTCCCTGCACCCTATCGGGAGGGAAATTTATCACCAGAGGGGTCTACACCACCATGCCCTCCTCTGAAGTGATGCGTGAGTAGTTCATCTCTGGACTACGGCTCCATAGTAGTAGCTATATGGTTGTCTCTTCCACTCTATGGCTCATGTTTAGATCTCGTGAGCTGCCTCACATGATCGAGATCATCGTTATGTAATGCTACAAGTTGTGTTTGCTGGGATCCGACGAATGTTGAATGCTATGTCTTCTGATTATCAGTCTATCATGTTATCATCATAAATATGTTATTTATGATCTTGCATGCTCTCCGTTATTAGTAGATGCTCTGGCTAAGAAGATGCTAGTAACTCCAAGGGGGAGTATAAATGCTCGATAGTGGGTTCATGCCTCCTTTGCATCTGTGCTCGAGTGACAGAAATGTGACAGATGGAGGATGTGTTGTTGCAATTAGGGAAAAAACAACGGTGTTTACTTCGTTTACATTGTTTATATTACACGCTTTGCTTACTGCGATTATCTGTTGCTTGCAACTTAATACCCAACGTTTGTTCGGATTATATTCGGATGGTGGATTATTAGTCAGAGATGTAATTGGATGACGGTCTATGTATCTTGTTGTAATGCCCGCATGAATCACATAGTAATCTTTATGTCTTGCATATGCACTACGGTGCAGCCTTCATTTCTGTCAATTGCCCAGATGTAATTTGTTCACCATAGATGTTATCTATATTTCACGTTGAGACACCACTACTGAACTTTGGACCCCGGTCCATTTTCTCATACTGATAATACAGTCACTGTGATTACTGTTTTCACACTGTTGTTACTGTTTTCATAATGTTCTCATATTGTTTTCCACACCATACGTTTAATCTCTTTGTGTTCAGCAAAACCGATGAGATTGACAACCTCACTACTTCGTTGGGGCAAAGTGATTTGATTGTGTTGTGTAGGTTCCATATTGCGGCTGAACCAGTAGTGTGCCCTGCCATCTCAACTGCATCAACCTTCTAAAGTTACTCCTTCCTCCTACCTGTCGATTCAACCTTGGTTTCTTTCTGAGTGAAACTTGCTACTGTGCTCTTCATACCTTCCTCTTGGGGTCTCCCAACGAACCTGTGTTACACGCACATCAAAAGGCTGTATGCATATTAGGAAACTGCAAAATTGATGCAGTCTCACGTTTGTTCCAAGTATGATAGGATAATCCAGCAATGTGATGGTGAAGCTTGGCAAGATTTTGATGCGGAGTTTATAGAATTTTCAGGCGATCCGAGAAATGTGCGACTTGCCATAGCTACTGACGGTTTTACACCGTATAGTCTGGGTGCTGCTCCTTATACATGATGGCCAGTGTTATATCTCTGTTGAACCTTCCTCCTAGATTTCTCTTAAAGCAGGAATTCATATTTCTTAGCCTTGTGATACCGGGTCCTAAACATCTAGGAAAGAATTTGGGTGTTCTAACGCAACCTTTAGCGGATGAACTTATGCAATTATGGCTGGGGGTTGACACATGGGATGCTTCTGCATAGAAAAACTTTGTAATGAAGGCAACATTTTTGTGGTATGTCCATGATTTCCATGCTTTTGGTATGTTTGCTGGGTGGAGCACTCATGGTAGGCTAGCATGCCTATAATGCTTGACTGATACAAACTTATTTCAATTTCCAACTGGGCACAAGGCTTGCTGGTTTGATTGCCATGGACGCTTTCTACCTCCAGACCATGAATTTAGATTCCAAGCCAATTCATTTAGAAAGGACACAATAGTGCTCGAGGGACCACCAAGAACTCACATGAATGTCAATATACATGAGACAAAGAACTCCAACAAATTGCTAGGACAGTACAAGTAGGTGCGCAAAGGACTAGGGTTGGCAGCCGCGAGGCTTGCCTTTTATGATCGCCGGAAAGCCGCCGGACAGCTAGATAAGGAGAAAGAAAAGGAAAAAGAAGCATCCCGCAAGCATAGGAGCACTTCGCCCAGAAGAGACAAATCACCTCGCCGCGGTCGAGGAAAAGAAGCTCGGCGCCGAGATGACAGTCGAAGCAGCAGCGAAGGTAGCCCAAGAGATAAAAGCTCGTGACATCACATCAGCCGCTCGAGAAAGCGCAGCAAGGAGCCAAGCAAAGAAACTGATCGCGGCCAGCCAGGATATAACGCGCGGTCAGATATCGTGCAAAACAGGGTGGACAAGGCGAGAGCTGCGAGGAACCGTGCGCGCTCCCCGTCTAGTTCTTCGGATGACGAGACCTGCGACGCGTTGTGTTTCACCCGTAGCATCCGCGAAGCACCCCTACCCAGAAGATTCAAGCTCAGCACAGAAGTAACAAAATATGACGGTTCACTCGAGCCCTCGTCGTGGCTAAACGGCTACCTCACGGCAGTAAAGTGCCAACGTAGGAACAAGAACACGGCTATGCAGTACCTCAATCTACATTTGGTTGGCGCGGCACGTAGCTGGCTGGAAGCAAGGCCAAGGTCCTGTTACGCATCATGGGACGACCTGCACCACGACTTCTGTAAAAACTTCCAGTCCACCTACAAGAGACCGGCAACCATTGAAGAACTGCGAGCCTGCAAACAGAAGAGCGGCGAGTCCACCCGCGAGTACATCCAGCGATGGACCACGCTCAGGAACACCGCAGGAAACATCTCGGAAGAAGTAGCGGTTGAGGCCTTCGCGAAAGGCGCCCGACAAACTGCTTTCAGAGAAGAGCTGGGCCGAGCCGCATCCAAAACCATCGGGGAGCTCATCATCATAGCCGACAAGTGGGCTAATGGAGAAGACGCGGTGCGCAACGAGAGAGCATCATCGTCCGCGCCCGAGGACGACCGCCACGGTCGGAGGAAAAGGAGAAAATACTACGATCACGACGATCGGGAAGAGATGGTCGCGGCAGAATTCACACGAAATCGCGATAGTGGACGCCGAGGAAGTCGCGAGTGGAAACCAAAGGCTGAAGACAAAAGTCCCAAGAAGGACCTTGATGCTTACTGCTCGCTACATCTGTTTAGTGATAAGCGTACGGGCAAAGCCAAGGCAATGCACCTCCTCAAGGACTGTCGGAAGTTCCATGACATTCACGAGGCTTTCTCGAAGAAAAGCAGATCAGCAGCTATTCCAAATTACCCGCCACTTCCAGGAGGAGGCCACCAAGGATTCCAGCCGCCACAACCCCTACCTCCACCAACAAATCCAAACATGGCGCTAGCCGCACTAACTGCACCACCCGCACCAAACGCCGGAGCTAACGCATACCCGAACCCGGCAGGACAGTTAGGGATGATACAGAAAGTCTGCCCATCCAGCAGAGCTCAGAAGACAAACACGCGGCAGCTATGCATAGTTGTGCAAACTCCGCCAACTAGGATAGAGTACCTGAAGATGGCGGACCAATCGATCACCTTCTCCATGGAAGACCACCCACCACGAGTCTATCGACCAGGACACGCCGCCCTCGTAATCCAAGCGCAAATTGGTAACTACGAACTGGCCGGCGTATTCATGGACGGTGGCAGCGGCATCAACATTATCTACGCGGATACACTCCGCTGGATGAACAGGAACCTGGATGGCCTTGCGGAATCAGAAACATCCTTCCACGGGATAGTTCCAGGAAAGGCGATCTATCCACTCGGAACAATCAACCTAGAGGTGGTGTTGGGAAATCTACGCAACTACAGAAGGGAATTTCTCGACTTTGAAGTAGCCGACTGGCCCTCACAGTACCACGCCATTCTCGGTCGAACAGCGTTCGCCAGATTCATGGCAGTACCACATTACGCGTACCTAAAGCTCAAGCTACCTGGGGAATATGGTGTAATCACCATCGACGGAGATTTCCAGAAATCCAACAAGTGCGACATCGAGTTCAATGAGATCGCAAAGTCTTTCGGGATGCAAGAAGAATTGCCGGAGATAGCAAAAACAACGGACCACTCCGTGATGCCCCTCACGAAGAAGAACGCGCCAGAATTAGAGTTCAGCACCAACAGTGACACTCGAAAGCATCAGGTGCACCCGACAGACTCCACGAAGACCGCGATGGTTTCAACCACCCTCTCGCCAGCATAGGAAAGCGCGCTCGTCAAACTCCTCCGTGAGTACTGGGAAATTTTTGCCTGGCAGCCATCAGATATGCCAGGAATACCTAGGGAGTTCGCTGAGCACTCACTCGAAGTCTTCAAAGACGCAAACCCCATCAAGCAGACCACTCGCCGGTTCTCAGAACCAAAGCAGAAAGCACTTGGAGAAGAAGTCAACAGATTGCTAGCCGCAAAATTCATCAGGGAGATCAAGATATCCACTTGGTTAGCCAACCCAGTGCTGGTCCCAAAGAAGAACACCGACATCCTTCGAGTGTGCATCGACTACACGTCCTTGAATAAGCACTGCCCCAAGGATAACTTCCCCCTCCCACGAATCGACCAGATCGTGGACTCCACCGAGGGCTGTCAACGCCTCTCCTTCCTGGACGCCTACGCGGGATACAACCAGATCCGGATGAAGCAGGAGGACGAGGATAAGACAGCATTCATTACACCCCACGGTGTGTACTGCTACACGACAATGCCCTTCGGGCTCAAGAACGCAGGCGCAACATATCAGCGCTGCATGCAAAAATGCCTTGCCAAGCTCATTGGCAAGAACGTACAAGTGTGCGTTGACGGCATCGTCATCAAGACTCGAGTAGAGGATACACTCCTCGAGGACATTAGAGAAACTTTTGACGCTCTCAACGCATACAGGATCAAGCTCAACCCGACAAAATGCGTATTCGGCGTCCCAGCAGGAAAACTTCTCGGGTACCTGGTATCCGCCAGAGTCATCGAAGCCAACTCGGAGAAAATACAAGCAATCTTGACAATGAAGGAGCCAACCAATCTGCGCGGAGTCCAACAGCTCGCAGGGCGACTAGCCGCCTTGAGCAGATCTATCGCATGATTGGGTGAGCAGGCGTTACCCTTCTACAAGTTGTTGAAGAAGACGGACAAATTCGAATCGACACAAGAGGCTAAGCAGGAATTCGCAGACCTGAAACGATCCTTGCAAAGCAGGCGAATCCTTGCAAAACCGCAAGAAAGAGAGCCACTCTACCTATACCTAGCCGCAACAAACCAGGTCATCAGCACAGCCATCGTAGTCGAACGACCTGAAGACGGCAAGTCATATGGAGTCCAACGGCCGATCTACTACATCAGTGAAGTGCTCTCGCCGTGCAAGCAACGATACCCTCACTACCAGAAGCTCGCATATGGAGTTGTTCTCACGGCTCGAAAGCTCAAGCACTACTTCCAGGAACACACAATAACATTGGTTAATGATGCATCACTCGGTACAATCATGAACAACCCAATGGCATCTGGAAGAATAGCAAAATGGAGCATCGAGCTGGGCGCTTGGGCCATCATCTATGCAGGGCGCAATTCAGTAAAATCCCAGGTACTCGTGGAGTTCCTGAGCGAGTGGACAGAACTACAAACGCCCGGGCCGCCAGAATACACGAGTAATTGGATCATGTACTTTGATGGGTCCAAGAGAAACGAAGGAGCAGGAGCTGGAATCGTCCTAATATCACCTAGAGGAGACAAGCTGCAGTATGTTCTACGATTGGATTTTCCGCCTGATGATCCAACATCAAATAATGACGCAGAATACGAAGCCCTGTTGCATGGGATGAAGATGGCAGTCGCGTTCGGAGCCACCTGATTGATGATCTACGACGATTCTAATCTCATCGTGCAACAAACAATGAAGGAGTGCGACGCTATCACAGAAAACATGGTTGCCTATCGTGACATGTACAACCTACTCGAAGGAAGTTTCAAAGGTTGCGAGCTGAAGCACATCGTGAGATCCAGCAATGAAGAAGCAGATAGGCTGGCAAACATGGGTTCCACAAACACACACATACCGCTAGGGATATATTTCGAGCGGATAACTAGACGATCAGTAAATATCAAGAAAACTGCAGAGGTACCCGCAACATCGGAGACAGAGGTCAGCCCGCATGTTGCTATTATCGAGCTCATTCATCATATTTCGCGACAAGTTTTTCTGGTCGAGCCAGTCTGGGCGCAGAAATACCTCGACTACTTGTCCGCAAAACAGCTCCCATCAGATCCACGTGAGGCTCGACAGATAATCAGGCGAAGCAAATCCTTTCGGGTGATCAACGGAGAATTGTACAAGCAGAGCATCTCAGGCATACTGCAACGATGCATAGCACCCGAGGATGGCAAGGAATTATTGCAAGACATCCATCAAGGAGATTGTGGACATCATGCTAGCTGGAAAGCCATCATGGGAAAAGCCTTCCGAGCAGGATTTCACTGGCTTACAGCAGCCAGAGACGCAAAGGAACTGGTCGACAGGTGCAACGCTTACCAGCGATTCGCACCAAAACCACACGCACCCGCTACGGAATTGCATATGATACCCATCGCCTGGCCCTTTGCACAAGGGGGGTGGACATGGTAGGACCACTACGTAAGTCCACGCCAGGTGGATACACACACTTGCTGGTCGCAGTTGACAAATTTACCAAATGGATTGAAGCCATACCGGTAACCTCGGCTAGCGCCCAATGTGCCGTCAAATTCCTCGACTCCATCGTATGCAGGTTTGGAGTACCACACGGCATCATTACAAACAATGATACTAACTTCACAGCAAAGAAAACACAGCAATTCTGTGAAGAAAAGGGCATCAACTTCAAATTTGCCTCAGTTGCCCATCCGCAAACTAACGGCCAAGTCGAAAGATCCAACGGATTAGTTTCGGCTGGCAACAAGAAACGTCTACTCGATCGTCTACACCCGGCAGCAGGACATTGGGCAGAAGAGATACCCTCCGTGCTATGGAGCCTCTGCACAACTCCAAACCGATCCACAAACTACACACCATTTTTCATGGTCTACGGGGCTGAAGCAATCCTTCCCGAGGACGTCAGGTTCAGCGCCCCACGCGTTGTTGCTTACAGCGAAAAAACCTTCAACAGGGCACTCGCGGATGATATGGACGCACTCGACGAAATGCGCGATATTGCACTCGCAAGATCCGCAGTATACCAGCAGTCGCTGCGAAACTATCACAGTCGCCGCATACGCCATAGGGCCTTTGCAGTAGGAGATCTGGTACTACGGCTCAAGAAGAAGGAGGGACACAAGCTCGAGCCACCATGGGAAGGACCCTTCATAATACACGAAGTTATCCCAGGTGGCGCCTATCGACTGAAGAACCCGACGACTGGAGGCGTCGATTCCAATCCTTTGAATATTGCACAACTCCGCAAATTTTATCCCTAGCTTTATTTTACTCGCAGTAATAAGGCTATACTAGCCATTTTGTAGCTCGACAGAAAAACACATGACTTCTCAGTCATTGCAACAAAAAAACATGGTTTCTCAACCATAGATACTCGAAGATTCTTCATCCTTACATGCTAAAAGAAACAGGTATACACCCCACAAACACACGGGGGCTACGCCTACCTCAGCATCGCAGGAAAATTTATATATACAAGGTGAACACCTTACAACAGTTTTTACAAACTATATAGCACGACAGGATATATACATCCTACGATCAAACATGGCACTGAGCATTCTCAGCCGCCAAAACCCGATCTACCTCATCCGAGGTCAATCGAATCATTTCTTCTGCTGCAGGTCGAACAACCCTATAATGAGGAGAAATATCGTCGATTGGAACATCAGGAAGTCTAGCTATGGAGTTGAAGTTCACCTCAGGGTGCCACAACCGGACGAAAGAGAGAGCCACCACCGAGCTGCAAGTCATCTGATTGCGAACACACTCTCGAATCTCTCCTTCTCGCCCGAACACCCTGAGAAGACGGCTCCAATCTTCAGGACCCCTTTGCAGCGTATAGAAAGCAGCGTTCATTGCAATCAAAACCTTGTGAAAGGAACTCACGAGTATCTTCGCCTGGATGACTCGGAACTTCAAGGTAGCAAGCACAAAGCCTCGACTACGATCGGACCAAAAATTATTCGCATGAGGTTTTGAGCTGCCGGCCTCTTCAAGCATGTGGTTCTCCACCCATTGTTTCTCATTCCTGTCATTCGGCTGAACAACTGAAAAGCAAAGAGACATGATCAAAAAAGGATACAAGATAAAGAAGACTTGGGGCTGCATTACTTACAGAGCAAATCCCTGGCAACAGACGCCAACTCATCCATCACAAACTGCTCGCGTTCAATCGCCATTTTTTGTTTTGACTTAGCCACACCGGCTACCCCACGCAAAGCTTTCAGCTTGCGTTCACCCTCCGAAACGCGATCACGGAGACCTGCAAAGGTCCCAACAGCGGCAACAAGAGGATTTGCTGGTGTAGCAAGTCCACCTTAAGGCTCCGCGACAACCCCAGCTACCTGGAAGAATACAAGGAAATTAAAGGAATAAGATGCCCTATTCGAGATATGTCAACCACCTATTCGACAGGTGCTCGGAGGCTACACCCATCAGGAGGAAACAGAAACGCACAATCGCGGGAAGCATTTCAGAAGAACATCTCGATTAAAACAATGAAAATACGGAGCACATCCCAAGGTTCGTTACAATCGAAACAGCGAAACACAAAAGAAATATACTAAGGAGCTACAGTTGTGCTGCCACTCGCGGCGGTGGTCCCTCCCCTAGCACGGGAAAACAACTCGGATAACTTCCGAGCAAGGAGTCCGGCTGGCTCGCCAAAACGATGAAGCCCTACCTTTTTTCCCGTAGAAGGATCGATAGGAAGCTCCGAGTAGGCCTCCTCCAAGCCGGTGACTCCATGCGCTAGCGCGAACTGGAAGGCGGTCTTTGCCCCAGTTTCTGACTGAGCAACCGCGTAGGTATCAAGGAGATTGCTCTCCAAGAAAATCTTCAGCAGATCACCCAGCGCGGGTGGAGACACGGCGTTGACGAGAAGGCGGCCGTGCAGCTGCGTCAGCACTCGAGTGGCATCGCCAATCAAGGTGCAAACCCCTTCGGCGTGCTTCCTGAGCTGAGCAAGGGAATCGGTCAGCGCATCCACCCGCTGGACCCCAGGAAGCTCCAGTGGGACGCCCAGAAGACCTACGAAGAAAAATGTTAAAATCCAAAGGACTCACCAAGACAGGAGACAAATCATAGGCCAAAAGTAACTCACCCGCGAAGCGCTCGGCAAGAGGACGAAGGAAGTCGACAAGGTCGGCATCCGCCTTGGTGCCAGCATCCTCCCAATTCTTCAGAGCATCCTGGGCAGCCGTAAGATTTCCTTCGAGATCAGCCGACAGCATGCGGGAGGACTCGAGTTCCCATCGAGTAGCTGCCAACTCAGCCTCTTGAGCAGTTGCCCGAGTGGAGGCACTCGCCTTCTCGGTCTTCATAAACTCAACTTGAGCTGCACAACAATAGTTGTCAGAGACGAAGAATTGGTGGAAAAATAAAGACGGAAGAAGATGATAAACTTACTTCGAAGAAGCTCATTCTCCGAGGCGAGTCGATCACGGTCTGATCGAAGGATCCCGCATTATGTTTCAAAAAAAGGATCCCGCATTCCGCCTTAGCGAGAACAACACGGCGAACAACGGCCGCAAGGGAGTCGATAAGCGACTGCAAGGAACATGAAGATAGAAGAATCAGAAAAGAGAAATTTGAGCCTATACTCGATTGTAAACATTCGAGTATAGCCTCGGGGGCTACTCCCATCGGGAGCACTGTCGTGCACCCGATAAAATGAAGAAGAAGAAATAAGAAGACTATCTCTGAGTCTGTAGCCGATCGCATGCGATCGACTACAGCCTCGGGGGCTACTCCCATCGGGAGCACTGACGTGCACCTGATAACAAATTCAAAGCTGATAAAACATTGAAGAAAGCAGGCAGCGAAGTTTACCTGGCCTTGAGCGAAGGAGAGAGGATCTGCCGAACTACCCGACACCTCCTTTGGGGTCAAAGCCCCTGCAGCAAAACTAGGGATTTTGTATTCCGTAGTTGCCGTGTTGGGGGCTACACTCGGTGAATTCTGGACGGTGTCGGCGGTAGGAGTCTCACCTGCAGCTCCCACTTTCTTCCTCTTTTCGAGAGGAAGGGAAGAGACGAACTCGCGAGGGCTTATAGCTTGCAGGCTACAATGAGGACAATACGTCAAAAGAGATGTGAAAGGAAATGTTCGACTAAGAGCAAGAAGAGAAACTTACTCGTCGTCATCTTCTTCGTCCAACATATCCGCATTCCAAGCGGTTTGGATTGTTGGAAACGAAGGAGAAGGGGCGCGCGTACGCAGCGGAGTGACGGTGATGGGCTCCTTCCCGGGCGATTCCTTATCCAAAGAATTATCTTTGGAAGTGGCCTCATCATCCCCCACTCGACGACATTTGCGGAGGAGGCGATCGCTACCCGAATCCCCCGCGTCATCCGAGGAGTCACTCTCGGAGCTCGAGGAGGCATCATCAACACTGGTGTCGGCTGGGCCGTCCAGGTTACTTGCCAACAGATCCGAGGCATCCTCCCCGGACATGGGCGGGTAGCAGGTGTCCACGGTTAGGCTCTATCGAATAAGACAGAAGGAAAGAAGAATTTCAGTCAACCGGAAACTCTCGAGCTGGAAAAAGACGAAAGAAAATTCAAAACTCACTTCAGCTGGCGGTGGCCTTGATGCCTCAAAAGCGGCTACTGGGCAGTCGGGGAAGGTATCACCCTCCTTTAAACTGGTGATAGCCGCGATCTTCTTCCCGAATTCAGCATTCGAGAGTTTCTCTCGACTCACGCGGCTAGGATCTTCGGCGCTCTGGTACTCCCACATCGCGGATGGCCTCTCCTGAAGGGGTTGAACCCTGCGTTTGAAGAAGACACTTGCCAAGTGCAGGCCGTTCAGCGCAATTCCTGCGGCTTGATCGCGGAGAGTGGCCACCTTGGCGAGTAGAGGAGTGACAACCCGGTTTTCTTCAGCCGAGAGTTTGTGCGCCCAAGACTTCCGTTTATTCAGAACAGCGAACGGATGGAATTCGTTGACTCCACCCGCGCTGTTGTCGATGACGTAAAACCATTTTTTCCTCCATCCTTGGGCAGAATCGATGAAGTGCATCGTGAAGTAGCCATTCTACGACTTCGCCTAGATCCCTAAGCCGCCGGTGCGCAACGGCTCCCCGAGCTCAGTCTCCACCCGCGATCTCTCGCGGAAGATGCGCACCTTGAAGAGGGCCTTCCACAGACCCCAATGGGGGCGAATGCCCAGAAAGCACTCGCAAAGGACAATGAAGCACGAGATGTGCTGCATTGCGTTTGGAGGCAAATAATGGAGCTGTATGCCATAGACATACAGAAGAGCCATGAGGAAAGGGTGAAGAGGGAGTGAAAGCCCGCGCGATACGTGATCCGCGAAGATCACGCGTTCATTCGCGCGGGGATTAGGTACCTCCTCTTTCCTGCCGAGGGATACCCGTTTCTCCGCTTCCGAAGGCAGCAATCCATCTTGCTGCATCCCCTTGATGCTCTTGGCCGTGGTGTTGGGCGAGCGCCAATCGCCCGAGCGCGGTGCAGGTGGCGCTGGAACCTCTCCTGACGCCCTTGACGACGAGATGGCAGCGCCGCGTTTCTTGCCTCCCGCCATTGCTGCTAGCACGAGCTCGAAGAGAGAGGAGATGGAGCGCGAGGAAGACAATGAGCGAGGAAGGCAAAGGCTGGGAAATTTTCACCGTTTCACCAAGGCCTGCATTTATACACAGAGCCAGTCGATCCTGGCCGCTCGCTGAGCCACGTGGCATCCATCGCGGCCGCCACGTGCGAAGGCGAAACGAAAGGCCGGCGGATGTTGTTTCGTGCCATGATCCTAGCAGTGGATCGTGTGCATTTACTACGCAGTTCACGTAAAAACCGGGAACGACGTCTCGTTTCTGGTCAAAATGCTGACAAAGTGGGCCAGCCCTTATGCTCTCACTCCGTCACGTCCCATCAGGAGGATAAAAGTGCGCCATGACGTCATAGCGTGCATCATCAAGCTGAAGAATCTTTCGAATGGAAAGTCCAAACACGAAAATAACTTCGTATGGACAAACTACTTCGAATAGAAAGTTCAAACACGGAAATAACTTCGTATGGACAAAATATGACGTGAAATCTCTTTCACAGGAAAAAATACCCTACACACGAAAACTCTTTCGTATGGGCACAATACCCCAAACATGAAAACTCTCTCATATGGGCATAAAACTCCAAACACGAAAACTCTTTCGTATGGACAAGGAACCACGAATTCAAAACTACACGAGTATGCAGATCCTGCCACTCATTTACACGATGCCTGCACATCGCAAACCTGGATTGTTCGACCGACTAGGTACATCCGGATGCCATATTCTTTCAAATATGAAGGTAAGACCCGAAAGATCTCTCTTGAGGGCCTGGAATCGCACTCAAGCTGCGTCCTCCGGTATGATTCCGTGTCAACAACACGAAGAAAAATCCTAGCAGACGCGCCGGGTACCCCCATAGGTTAAGTTCGACTCGGTAAGACCACTACGGCCCAGTCGCAACAATCACCTTATCGGGTTCGAGTCGGAGGTCTCGAATATGTGTAGGCCAGAACTGTTTTTGCCCTAATTGCAATTAATTGGCCCTGATCTTTCATGAGAGCCAAGCTACTGCGTCATATCCTTCTGCGATAAACAGCCATAAAAACATGCACTTTCATTACTCGATACTCGGGTGCAAAAGCTCGTCACGCAGGGTACACACCCTCTAAACAGGAAACGACCATACCGGTTATCCGAAAGAAAGAAATATGAAAAATATGACCGTCTACTCGACTGGAAAAATCCCAATCGAGCAAACGCTCGGGGGCTACTGACGAAGGGATGGATCTTAGACCCTGCGGGTAAGTACACCCCGTCTCAGGCCCAACGTTAAGGCCCAAGAAGGGAAGCCCTTGGAGTGTTCTGGAAGGCCCACACGAAGCCCACCCGCAATGCCTTGCGGGCTAAGTTAAGAAACTTGTAACCGATGTAGGGTTAGAGTTCAAGTCCTCTACGGATAGGGTTTGAGACCTGGCCACCTATATAAGGCCAGGAGAACCACCGGAAGACGACCAAGCAATACTGCACCACCAAAGCCTTGAGCTCGAGATCGTACTCTCGACTTGAGCAACCACCATTTTAACCGATCTATTCGATAATACAGATCGACAGAGGCAGGAGTAAGGGTTTTACCTCTACGAGGGCCCCTCACCTGGGTAAATCGTGCCCCCTGTCTAGCCGACGATCGTCACCAGCGCTCATGGGTTCTCCTATACAAAACCCTATGGGTTCACCCGAGGGATTTGTTGAGTCACATATTCGACAAGCATTATCATAGTTTGCAGTGCATGAAGTCATCTAGCTACATTCACAGTGCCTTACGCCAGATTTCTTATGGTTTTCGCACAAGCGTTGCTACTTATGGCTGTTATGATGTGAATGGGTATAGGTTTCACTCAGAGAAGTATGAGAGAAAGAAATCTGGTCTAACTACATGCAACACTAGGGTTTGTGTCTCTTCGCTTGACGAAAATGACAACCCACTTGATTATTATGGTGTAATTCAAGACATAGTTAAAGTAACTTGGGAGGGAAAAATGAAACTTGAGCTAGTCTTGTTTGATTGCCATTGGTTTTATCCAACTCCAGCCGGAGTTAGGCGAACTAAAAATTTGGGCTTGGTAGAGAGAAAACACACATCGAGACTCTCAAATTTTGACCCATTTGTTATGGCTGGGCAAGTTAGTCAAGTATACTACTTGTCTTACCCATTTAAGACTAGAAGAAGTCTACTGGACCGGTCGGTGGTGTTTCGAGTTACTCCACGCGGCTATGTTCCTCCAATGGCCCGCAATGACCCTCCACAAGAACCAACGCAAGGAGTGTTATTCTATCAAGAGGATGGGTTGGATGGCACCTTTGTCATTGATCTTGGAGATGGATTGGAAAATATGGCTTCTTTTGTTTCAGATGAGATAACTGATCCAAAAGAATTGGAACAATTGGCAAAGCAATCTGCTGTCGATGAAGAAGGCAAAGAAGAAGAATCAAAAGTTGAATAGGAGGAAGAGAGATAGGGAGAGGCAGAGGAAGCACAAGAATACGATTAACACGAAGATCATGATGATTTCTAACATTCAGCTGATTAAGTTTTAGTCTTTTGTGTGATTTTGTGTGCTCAAAGTACCTGAACCTTGTATTTAATTTACCGTGAGGAAACTGAAACATTGGTATCATTCATGTTTAATGTATCTGAAAGTTGTGTACTTTATTGTAATATATATGATTGGAGACATACGGGTTACATGGGTTTTGTCACCCTCATTTGTGCTGATTTTCCATTCAAATTCTGGTAAATTTTCTCTTTCAAATTTGTCTAACTTCTGAATTCATCATTGTATAATATGGATGGGCTTCTCACCCTCGTAAGGGGAACAATAGACCTCACAACAATTCCTCACAAAGGACTGTTTTGGGTAGCACAAATTCTGCTAATATTTTGTACCAAAGAAGTGATGAAAATTCATCTCATACTACATCTGAAAAGTACAAAGGCAGGCGAAAGAGAGCTATTGTGCAATTAAGGATACCTCCACGATGTCGCCTGTTTGGCATTGAACCTCAAGGTGATAGGTATAGGCACATACTAGTTCTCTTAAGCACATTGTTATCTTGCCATTTCTTGCTTTTTCTTACTAATCAACTTATAATATTATTGCATGTACGCAATTTAAGTATACAGCCTACCATTTCAGGGACTACAAATATACAACACAACTTGGACTTCTTCTCAAGCGGGATACCCTGGAAAAATAGAGGAAAGAGATGGTGATGTTGTCATCACAAATACACGCCCAGCTTTGTTGTGGTATGATTACTACCATGATGGGACCATAGATTTTCAGCAACGGCACAGATGCAGATTGTGTGAAGGAAGAGTTTTGGGTAAGTACAAGTTATTTTGGAGTACTTGAGATTATTTTTGTACATAATTTAAAGCAACCGTCTTGTTTTAAGAATCTGATTTGGAAGTATTTGAACATGTAGAACTTGTTCGAGCTCCATGTGAATGATGGGGAAGATGAGAGTGCTCGACTCCAAGTTGAGGAAGAAGCCAACTGAGTTATTGATAACTGTGCAAGGAAAAAGGTGAAGAACATGTTGTACAAACTCCATGTGGATGCTTTGAAATTGTACTATGAGAAGCAGGGAGAGGAGCTTGATGATTCGATGGCACGTGCAAGAGAACTTGATTATGGGCAGTACCTACAGAGTGGCCTGAACTATGCCGTTATTATACTTCAAAAGCATACAAGACCAACAGGGCGATGGGTCGGGAATCTTGCTTGAAATCTGAAGATGTTGCTCAGAATCGAGGAGGTTCACGACCATTTACGAGACACACCAATATTTGTACATCGTGCTTATAATTTGACTCACCTTACACTTAGTTTATTTATGACATGATGATGCCATGCCTCAGTTGAAATTCCTATGCTCTTGTAGGCAGAAAATTTTGGGCCCGAGAAGGATACTACCTTGAATACATATGTTGCAATGAAATGTGGAATGAAGAATGTGAGTAACGATGGCAACAACACTTCAACCATCAGCAGGAAAGCACAAACCCACACTGTATGTCACTATTTCTATACCGCCATATTACTTACTAGATTGTGAATTTTCTTACTAGCGTGCTTTTTTTGTTTGTTTGTGGTGTCCCTTAAAAGTTTCTTATTTTTGTTTAAAACGTGGTACTTATTTCTTATTCTATGTGCTTGCAAAGTTGTTGCTGCCATCCCATATTAATTGAAGAAAGTAATCTGCGTGAATATTTGACCATCTATCTAATACTTTTTAGTATTAGTAACTACAAAAATAAACATTATTGTTTCTCGTTTGTGTGGAATCTATGAACTAAAATTTTGTTATTATTAGGAGGTATGTAGGAGGTATATATATCCTGGGTGCATGTATATAAGTTATCTACGTACCTTGTATACCTAGAATACACATACCCAAATATACATGACAGGTACGTATATATACTACATGTATGTGTATACATTTTTAGCTATATATGCCCGATAATATGCAAAACATTCATATATACCCAGGGTATGCATACTCGAGATATCCACGATGTCTACATACCCAAATTGTACGGTATTCCATACTGGTGTCCCATTTGAGATTTATATATATATATATATATATGGTAGATATATACTACAACTAGTTGTAGTTTAGTGCCCTACAACATAACATGTGGCTCCCTATAGGGAAGGATCATAATGGAAAAAAGTTGCGATCTAACTGCACCCAACCCATCCTAATTAACCCATCAAAAAAGAAAAACCATCCTAATTAGCTTTTTCTCTACGGGCCGAGAGAGAACGAGCGACGGAGGGACGCCGATCGCGAGCGAGCGAGGCCCGTCCACGGCATTTTCTCCATCATAATCACTTTCTGCACCAGGGTGGCTAGTCCCCTAACCCTCCCCACCTTCCACCACATTGGGCGACCGCGCACCTTCATCCCGGCCGATGCGGGCGTGCGTCTCCATCGCCTCAGGCCGCCAGTCCTCAGACTCCGTAGCTCCTCCATCTTTGGTCTTTGGCCCTTCCACCGCCCTCGTGCTCGAGCGGCATGACGCGGGCGACCGAGCAAGGGAGCTTAGGTCACCATCGGCAACCGGCGCGGCGGACTGAACCAACCTGCCTACCATGCTTCCTCGAGTCCGTGAGCTCCTGCAAGTGGAGGCAAATCCTGTCCTCCTCAATTCGCAGCCACCAGCACGGCTCCACTCCATCCCTGCCGGTTGCGGCGCACGACAACCGGCTCCTGGCCCTCTCGCATCTGCCAACGGAGATCCTGCGTGCGTGGACACCTCACAGGCTGACATGGCCGCCAGGCGATGCGGCTGGACGACATCGACGGCGTCCTCAATTCGTGGGCCCGGTTCTGCTCTCTCACCGGGGAGCTGTCCCACCCCGTGGCCAGTATGATTGCTAGCGTGAAGATTTGGGATTCGTCTGATTTGTGGAAGAACAGAAGAAGCAATAGAGAGAGAGATAGCGAGCAGAATTTGGATTTCTATTCCATTGTTCAGACTTAAGTTCCGTCAGTTACAGAAGTTGCTTATAAGGCTCCACGCCTCAACCCACCACACACATAAGGCACACAGGCCTCCAACGTTACCCTTTCCTTTTAAGGCCCAAACAACACTAGTACACCTAAGTGATAGCAGCAGCATCGTGTCTGTAAGGTGCAGCCGCACCGTGCATGACACTGCCCCCTGGAGAAGCTGTTGCTTGTCCCCAAGCAAGAACAGCCGGAAAACGCACCTTCAACACCTCCCAGTCCTCCCATGTCGCGGCATCAGCAGGAATTCCCGACCACTTGATCAACGCTTGAGGAACGGCAGCATTTCCTTTCTTGACGAGCTGACGATCCAAGAGCAGTTCCGATGTTGTGTCCACCGCATCGAGCGAAGGCAATTTGGGTAATTCAGCAAAGACCGGTGTGTAGTCAGGTCTGTAATCCTTGAGCTGAGACACATGAAAGACATTGTGGACCTGTGAATCATTAGGGAGCTCCAGACGATAAGCCACCTTACCAATGCGCTCCAAGATTGTGTAAGGACCAAAAAACTTGTATGCTAGCTTAGGAAATGGGCGATTGACAACAGATGCCTGAGCATATGGTTGTAATTTCAGCAAGACTCGATCCCCGACAGAAAACTCTCGTTCCACTCTGTGCTCATCAGCAAAATGCTTCATGCGAGCCTGAGCCCGCTCCAGATTTTTCTTCAGAATCGCCAGTTGGACAGTACGTTCTGCTAGAACATCAGACACAGGAGATGGAGAATCTGAAGCTATGTCAGGCATTGCACCGTAGTTGGGGTCATGGCCATATAACGCTTTGAACGGAGAACACCCAATTGCAGTGTGGAAGGTGGAGTTATACCAAAACTCTGCTAAAGGAAGGCAGCGACGCCACTTCTTAGGCGAATCCTGCACCGTGCACCTCAGAAACATCTCAAGGCATTGATTGACGTGCTCGCTTTGTCCGTCCGTCTGAGGGTGATAAGCCGTTGTGTACTTCAGTTTTGTCCCCAATTACTGAAATAGTAATTTCCAGAAATGGCTGGTGAAAATGCGGTCACGATCAGACACAATAGAGTGAGGCATTCCATGTAGTTTAACAACTGTATCCACAAAGAGGCGAGCCACTGTTGGTGCTGTATAGGGATGTCTCAGGGGTACGAAATGTGCATATTTGGTGAAACGGTCAACAACCACCATTATCACATTGAATCCATCTGATAGAGGCAGACCTTCGACAAAGTCCATGGTAATATCGCGCCAAGCACCAGTAGGAGTAGGGAGAGGTTGAAGCAAGCCTCCTGGAGCCGTGTTACTATGTTTTGCATGCTGACACACGTCACACTGGCGGATAAACTCAGTAACCTGGGATTTCAGACCAGACCAAGCGAAAAGCCTTTTGATTCGGTGATAAGTGGCCTGTACCCCAGAATGGCCTCCAATGGCGCTAGAGTGAAACACAGAGATGAGCTTAGTCTGAAGCGCAGAATTAGCGCCAATCCAGACACGGCCACGCAAGCGAATTAAGCCCTGGTGAAGCTCATACCCATGTTCATCAGGGCTGGCCAAGGCAAGTTCAGTTAGCCGACGTTGGGCGTTCGGGTCTGTAACATACGAGTTGAGCACGTCTTGCATCCAAGCTGGCTGCATTTCTGAGCACGTTTGAATGGTCATCAAGTGTCCAATGCGAGAAAGAGAATCAGCTGCCAAATTGTCAATGCCTTTCTTGTAGACGATCTTGAACTGGAGACCCATCAGACGACCCATAGCCTTACGTTGAAGTGGAGATTGGAGATTCTGGTCTTCAAGATAGCAAAGGCTGTGATGATCTGTTCGAATCAGGAATTCAGCGCGCTGGAGGTAAGGACGCCAGCGATCCACTGCCATAAGTAACGCTAGGAACTCCTTCTCATATATTGAGAGAGACAAATGAGTTTTGCTAAGGGGTTTGCTGAGAAAAGCCACAGGATGTTGCTCCTGCATCAAGACCGCACCAATGCCCGAATCGCAGGCATCGGTCTCCACCACAAACTGCTTGCTAAAATCAGGTAAGCGAAGAACATGAGTGGTCTTCATTGCAAGTTTCAGAGCCTGGAATGCCTCTGTGGCCTGCGCACTCCACTCAAACGCTTTCTTCTTCAGCAGATTTGTCAACGCCTTAGCAATAATGCCGTAGTTACGAACAAATTTGCGGTAATATTCGGTAAGCCCGAGAAAACCACGCAATTCAGTAATATTTTGTGGAATTGGCCAATCATTCATTGCCCGAGTCTTGCGTGGGTCGGTGGCCACACCTTGGGATGAGATGATGTGCCCCAGGTACTCGAGACTGGCGCACGCAAAGGAGCATTTGGATCTCTTAACAAATAACTGTTGTTGGCGCAAGAGGGTAAGCACTTCTGTGAGGTGTTTCACATGTTCTTTTTCAGATTTACTATACGCCAGAATATCGTCCATGAAGACGAGCACCGAACGGCGCAGACAAAGACTGAGGACCACGTTCATGACACACTGGAACGTTGCCGGGGCATTGCATAGTCCGAACGGCATCACCTTGAACTGATAGTGACCCTGGTGAGTTTCGAAGGCCGTCTTTTCTTCGTCCTCTGGTCTCATCCGGATCTGATGGTAGCCGGCACGCAAGTCCAGTTTGGAAAACACGCGCGCTCTAGCCAACTCGTCGAGCAATTCGTCAATAACCGGCATTGGGAAAACATTTTTGATTGTCAGCTCATTCAAACGACGGTAATCGACACAAAAACGCCAGGATCCATCTTTTTTCTGCACCAAAAGCACTGGGGAGGCATATGGGGACATGCTGGGAGCAATAAGACCAGCCTCAAGCATAGCACGCACCTGTTTTTCAATCTCATTCTTGTGCTCTGGGGAATAACGGTAAGGACGAGCATTGAATGGTGTGGCGTCAGGTTGAAGAGCAATGGCATGATCATAAGGTCGCTCAGGTGGAAGAGCAGCAGGTTCTGCGAACACGCCAGAGAATTGATCAAGCACCTGCTGGACAGCGGCAGTAGGTGCACCATCCAAATGAGTAGAGTCTGGATGAATCACCGCCAAGGACCATATGTCATTTCCCTTTGACCATTTAGCTAATTGTTCGACAGGGAGTTCACGGACAGATAGTTCTGCAGGTGGTTGAATGCCATGTAATGCCACTTGTCTACCATTGTTCTGAATGCCAATAGTTTGCAGAGTCCAATCACCAATAACTGGCCCATGTTTCTTCAACCAATCAACACCCAAAATAGCATCATAAGCACCCAAATTGAGCACTCTCATTGTGGTATGAAAGGTCTCTCCCTCAGTCCACCAAGCAAAGTCAGGAACAATAGAATCACACAGTAAATATTGTTCATTAGCCAATTTGACAGTAACTGGTTGTGTCTTTTCGACTGTACAATGTATCCGAGACAGCAGATTTGCATTGACAAAACTGGCGCTACTGGTGTCACCACTATCGGATCCTGCAATGGCATTGAGTGAAAGACTGAGCTGAGTAGCCTCTGTCATGTCTTGCAGTTCAATCATATTTAGAATTTCATCAGATAGTTGCTCTGGTGTTTCAGCGACAGCAACGTCAAGAGCGTGTAACTCAGCCCCTTGTTTCTTGGCACATTGGTGTGTGGGATCAAACTTTTCTCCGCACTTGAAGCATAGGCCGTTGGCCCGACGAAAATCTCTGAGTTGCCGGTCCTTCCAATAGTCCCCGTTTCCCAGACGTACAGTAGGTTTAGGTGTGTCACTGCGTGCTGGCAGATGGTCCGAACGAGCCGCTGCTGGTCTATTAGGCCCTTGTTTACTCTCAGCCTGCACCTCCTGTTGAACCAAGGCTGAAAGATAAGCACGCTCAAGGGTTGCAGGCACCTGAGACTCAACTGCGCCACGCAGCTCTACCTTAAGCCCTTTGACAAACTGAGAAATGAACAATTGCTCATCATAATTTGGATTTTGCAGAGACACTTGAAACATCAGTTTGTTGAATTGCTGCTGGTAATCTTCCACAGAACCCAATTGTTTCAAATTGAGCAGTGCTTTCAGAAATTTGCGGTGATCATCACTGCCAAATTGCTCTTCCACAGCCGCAATAAACCGAAGCCAATTTGTGACAGTGTGTCGCAGCTTGTACGCTTGGTACCACAGTGCCGCATCGTCCTCCAAGTGCAGTGTAGCCGACGCAAGCCAGAGTGAAGGGTGGATGTTGAACAAGCGAAAATAATCATGACATTTGTCCTTCCACACTCTAGGGAACTCACCATTGAATTTGGGGAACGCCATCTTCGGGATCTGATTGCGAGAAACACTGTCACTCGTGTTCGGTCTACCGCCGCCAATCATGCCTGCCCCGCCGCCAACCACACCCTCTGCGCCACCGCCTCCCAAAATTCCATCGCCGCCAGGACGCGGTCGTGAGCACGCGACTTGGGTAGCGCATGTCGACTGAGTGGTGACACGCCGGCTGCCCTTTATCATCGTGGGAATAGCCTCCGGATCGGGATCATCTTCCTCTGGGCCTGGGGAAGGCGATGTGTCCCTCGTGAGCAACTCTAGATGCTCTTCCATGGACGCAAAACGGCGCTCCATCGCGTCATGCTTCTGTGCCCCGTCCTGCACCAACTTCGCGAGGAGATCCATCTGCGCGACGAGTTTCAGCTGAATCGAACCAGCGCTCGTCATCTGGCCCTGAAGCGCGGCCAGACTGGTGCGAATCTCGGCCATGGCCGCTGCTGAGGTATCTGCCACTTCCCCCATCACCGCCAGGACGATTTGGGTCTGCTGCGATGACTTGACTGGAGCCGTGGTGATTCCGCTCAAAACCAAGCCAACCAACTTCGGGGTTTACCAGATCAAAAGCAATTTGCCCAAGCAATTCGCCCAATCCTACCCTCTGCTGGAATTACAACCTTGAAGCCGTGAGGACGTGGAATCGCCGCGTCCCAAAGTCCCCGCGGATACGACCTAAATCTGATACCAAATGTCCCACCCCGTGGCCAGTATGATTGCTGGCGTGAGGATTTGGGATTCGTCTGATTTGTGGAAGAACAGAAGAAGCAATAGAGAGAGAGATAGCGAGCAGAATTTGGATTTCTATTCCATTGTTCAGACTTGAGTTCCGTCAGTTACAGAAGTTGCTTATAAGGCTCCACGCCTCAACCCACCACACACATAAGGCACACAGGCCTCCAACGTTACCCTTTTCTTTTAAGGCCCAAACAACACTAGTACACCTAAGTGATAGCAGCAGCATCGTGTCTGTAAGGTGCAGCCGCACCGTGCATGACAGGAGCTCGTCGGCAGAGCGCTTAGTGCTGCTACTTCCTTACCCACTGGTTGGGAACTTGAGATACGAATCGCGTTGCGTGCGGGGTGTTTGTGAGAATGCATGCGCCTCCCCTGCATCGGCGGATTAACGACAGCAGCACACTATCCCCTGCATCGGTGCATCCTAGCGCCGCCCGACATCCCCTGCATCGCGAGGACCCCGCCGGCACGCGGATCCCTTCAGCCAGTCTAGAGCGTGCGCCCCTTCCAGCCCAGGCGCAACACGACCTCCCCATCTTTCTCATCGTTGGCGAGCGCAACTTCGGGTAATCACAAAACTGGCGTCGGGAGTTTACTCGTGCACGTCCCGCAGTCCAGTGGAGGCCTCCCAGGAAGTCCATTGTTCGACCACTCCTCCGCCCAGCAGTACGGAGCATGCGTCCGGGGAGTCCGTCGTCGCCTCCTGGACACTCTAGTGCACGCCGTTGTTCATGCCCATCCTCGTGCTCTGTACAACAAATCGATCCGGTGGAGTTCTCTTCTAATAGACGGTCTGGACTCCGGCGACACCGTTGTGAACTGGCGGTAGAACCGACATGCAGGGGCGGACCTAGCGCCCCTGTTAGAGCATGTCTAACAGGCCCCTTATAGCGCGGGCGCCCTGTAAAATTCCGGCGGCATACGGGGTGCGAGCCAAAACGGCCGTCTAGCTGCCCCCGTATGCGGCCTGGCCCGTACGAAATTTTTACGGGGCCTGCCAAACCGCCCCCGCCGCCCCCTACAAGTAGAGGGTGAGGGTCGGGGTGGGGGTCCAACCCCCCACCCGCAACCCTAGCTTCGCCGCGCGCCGCCGCAGCTCCGGTGAGAAATTCCGCGCGCGCCGCCGCCACATTTCACTTTCCACCAACGGAGATGAGTTCCCCCAATGGCTCTACCTCCTACACCGGCCGCTCCAAGCGCCGCCACGAGCCGGAGTCGCTCGAGGAGGCGTGGCGGCTCCACTGCAAGCATTCGGTTGCAGGGAGCCGCCGCGCCGCCTGGAAGTACGCGGCGTGGCCGGCGAGCATGCCGCCGTCGCTGGCAGACTACGCGGAGGGAGGGCGCTACTATTCCGTCGACCCGCCGCCGCGCCCGATGTGCGGCCCCCATTTCGCGAAGTGGCGCGAGGAATGGGAGATGCACCAGCAGTGCAAGCGCGGCCGCGGCGGCGCAAGCGGAAGCGGAGGAGGAGGAGGCGCGGCGACAGCGGCGGAGGAGGTGCCGGCGACAGCGGAGGAGGAGGAGGCCGCGTTCGCGGCGGCCGTCGAGCTGTCGAAGAAAGAAGCGGAGGCAGCGGCGCGCGCGAAAGCGGAGGAGGAGGCGAGGGCCCTCGCCGACGTCGAGAAATTCAAGGCGATCGAGGCGTCCGGCGACGTCGTCTTCCTAGACTAGGTAGCTAGATGAACGAGCTCGAGCTCGATTTCTATATCTCAGCGCAATGGTGATCAATAAAGCACAAAAATTCCTCCCGCGAAGTTTGAATTCAAACATACAGGGCGGCGATAGGGGGTCTGCTAGATGAACGCGTTAATCTGAGCACAAAAAATCATCGATTTCGTGTGCAGGGCCCTGTAAACGCGATTTAGGGGGCGAAAATCTAAGGGTTCTGTTAGACATGCTCTTACCCGGCTGCCGCCCGGGCTTCCGCCCGTCCGGCAAGAGTAAACTGATGAAGATTTGATAGATAATTAGCGTCATTACCCTTCTAATCAAGTGCCTGCCCGGGCTTTATAGATTTCCTGGGTCTGCTACTGCCGACATGGACTCCCTGATTGCTATGGACGTACACACCACGAGCACGGCGCTGTTATTTTTCTTCTTTGTTGACATGTAAAAAATTGTGTACTATACTGAATAAAAATTAGTGTGTGATCTAAACAAAACAATGCCTGCTTGTTAGTACTGTACATATAATATATGGTATTGCTGAAAATACATAGGAAAATGGTGCATTGAAGAAGATCGCCTCCCTCCATGCAAAAAAAAAAAAAAAAAAACACCTCCCAGCACTTCACTTTGAATATCCCTGTAGTTCACTTTGTAAACCGTCTTGGAAGTTCACTTTGAAACAAACTGGAAATTAGACTATTGTTTATTTGATTGAAATAATTAGTATACTCACCGAATCTACGCTGTCCATTTTTTGTGTCCACAAAAAAACATGCTGAGACTTAGGAATAACGGATTTACAAATAAGAAATTAAACAATCTTAATAGGATGAAGTAAACACTATTCTACCTGCATCTTGGCAGTTCAGTTTTAAATCTACGGCAATACACATTTTAACATTCTCAAAGGTTCCCCATATTACCTATGGTGGCGCAAGGATAATTTACAAATATTTCATTTCATCTTGGAAGTTCACTTAGTATCGCTGGAAGGTTTACTTCATAGGCCAGCGATGTCACCAATACACATGTTCAGATTCAGAAAATGCACGAACTCGTGGATCACCAGAAAAATAATTAAGACCAATTAAAAAAAAAGTGCCTTGTCTAGATGCGAGAAGTACGTACACGTTCACCCCCCGCAGTTCATCAATGTGCACAAGGAAAAACAAATAGAAATTCTCTTGGAAAAATGATAGCAAAACCTTCTCCCTACCAATATTTTAAATATATGTGTTTTATATTTTTACTAGAAAGTTAGTGACTTCATCTTTCCAAAAAATATAGGAATCATTTGATTCAGTTGTGGGATGGACGGTCAAATAGTTTACTAAACAGGAAAAAAAATATTAGACCAAAAACCACATATAAGTATATAACTCTCGGGAAGTGAACAATATATCTATATGAACTATAAGAAAATAATAAAACCATCCCAAACATTAAAAAGAAATGCATACATTCACTTAGTGAAAATACAAAGCTTCAGTTCTCGAAGTAAATCGCCCTAAAAATAAAACTGCCAGAAAATACATATTATGATGAAGGAAATTACACATGATATATCCTATATATATATATAACTAAATAGAGGCAACCCACTATCTCATTTCTCTAGCCATGCAGCCTTCCACCTCATCAAGTTTTTTTAAAGAAATCACCAAATATGCCCCGTCATTAAAAAAGCTCCGTTCCGAACTTCCGATTGACTATTTCCATATTCACATGCAGCACGTTAAATCAGCCCTTATGTGGGAGCGGAACAATTTACTCGCCTGCCATTTATTTATGATCTCTACGTCTTCGGTCGGTACAAATCCCCTTCCTCTTGATCTCCTCAATATCAACCAACGGAGAAACTTCTTCTAAGCCTCTCCATCAAGCAATTAGAACAACTGACGCAATTTTTCTTCTCAAGCGTCGGCACAGAATTGCTCTCCCCAAGCGATATCAGTCAAAGTGCTCGACGCGATAAATCAGAACGCTGCGGCTGCGATGCCTGTCGTCTACGGGTACTGCCCCCATAGATTTACAGGCCGCATGCACTGATCAAGGAGAATTAGGAGAATTTGGCACCGACGTCACTGAACACCTGCGAAGATCTTGATGACACAGTGCCTTCAGATCGTCGTGGATGTGTTCTGTGGCTGGCGATGTGACGCCGTGCCGTCTTCTCTGTCGTTTCCACAATAAGAACTTCGGCTGTGAGAAGAGAAGGTAACAAGGCTCTTCTGCTCTTTTTCTGATTAAACTAATTAATCTTCCTTGCCATGAATTTTCGTTTTCATAATGGTGTGTATGCCCATCCATATGCGTGACCGGCTGAACTTGGAGGCCCCGTCGACTATTAATCCGGTGATACCTCTCCCTGACGGCATTACACGGAGTCGCTGACATTCCAATTCCTTCACGGTTCATAGAGGCAGGTTCTTCCTGATTCCTAATCCACCTGTCTTCTCTTACTACTTTACCTGAGGTACTATCGTACATGATTGTTTTTTTTTTTGCCAGCGTTGTGTATTTATTTTTCATATATGAGTGAATGTCCATTTCATTTTCGTATATGAGGGAATGTCCATTTTAGTTGCCATCCCACGAATGCATGTTCATTGGGAGGCTGATCTTCTTGATTTTTGTTATAATTGTTCCTATATCAGAACAGGGAAGCATAGATATGGAGGATTGGAGTTCAGGCTGTTCCCTTACCCTTGCAGCCTCGCCCCAGGAGATATTGCACAGCCTCCTCTTTAATCGGTGTTCTTGACAAAATGTTTATGAACCGAAATATTTGGCAAAAAACTGAAGAGTCCATTTTCTAACTGTTTCCCCTTATTTTCTTAATCAAGTTTACCTTCTACCAAGAATTAGGACTGTCAAGCACAAGTTAACCCAGGTAAGTATATAGTTGTGTTTCAGTTCATGTAAAACTACTACGCTAGCTGATCGTTTCCGTGAAAATAGATTAACATTCTGCCGTCATCTAATTAACGTAAAACATATTTCCCATTATACATTATGGATTTTAATTTCTAATTATTGCTTTCTTTAGGATATAAAAAGAAGAAGAAATCCGAGTTGGGTAAATCTTGCAGGCAAAGGTACAACGTGCTTTTTGTAGGTTATACAACTATAAATCCTTCAGAAATAGTTCTAATGCCATAATCAATACTGCTACTAATTTTGGTTTTTCTTTTTTTTGTCCAATACCCCTTCCATCACAATCTTAAGAGCATAATAAGTTAATAACCACTACATGTTATTCATGGTGCTGTTGGATTCCTAACATATATATCAGCCGACTGCTTACTTCTTGCTTGGTAAGTAGCTCTCAGGTGCGCCCCACCTCACCTATCATACTGTGCTATATATCGTTGCAGATTTATCATATCTATAAATTCTTCCCAGTGGTTAAGGATTGGATAAAAGAATTTGAACATCTACAAAGAACTCGAATGCCATGTTAGTGCACAGTCCTTACAACTTTGTACTAACACAATTTTTCTCAACATTTGAAATTTAAATATCACTATTCTATTGGACAAATAAAATGTTAGGCAAAGTCTTGCAAGTTTGGACTAACATTTATTTATTTAACATTCCCGCAGCAACGCGCGGGATATCATCTAGTTTCATAAGTACACCGGTGAAGAGCTGGAAAAACAATGAAATCGTTAGTAAAAAAAATAGGAAATACACACAGTTAATTCGGGAGTACACATGACTAGTTTCGCCACATGCAGTATCATCATGAAGTACACATGTTCAGTGTTAGGAAGTGCACAGGCTCATGAAGTGCAATATAATTAAGGAAATCATGTATAAGGAAGTGTACATTCTTATTTGGTGAAATTCACATATTCACCTTGTTAAAGTTCACGTTGGTGTCGAGAGAAGTCTAGGTACTCTCTGCACGGCGACTTCGAGAAGTACACTAAATTACCACCGGAAGTGCAGTACCTACGTCAGGAAGTACATTTTTTTGCCAAAATTTGAATGTACATGAAAAAAGGTAGAGAAATACAAAAAATCGGTTTCTAAAGTACACGGTCAACTTGTCCTCTAGAAAAATAATAAATCGTCCAAAATAATTATTAGATGGGAATTACACACACAAGTGGAAACATGGCCTTTTGTCCCGGGTCGTAAGGGCCAGTTGTCCCGGTTATGCAACCGGGATGGGCTGGCCGGGACAAATGGCCCGTCCCATTGGTCCCGGTTGTGCCAGGACCCGGGATGGTAAGGATAGGCCACGTGGCGAACCTGGGCCAGGGAGTTCGTCCCGGTTCGTTCAAGGGACCGGGATGGATACTTTTTTGACAAAAAAATATATATAATCGTTCAGTTTCCGCGTCCAGGCCCACGTCTTTTGGGCTCCTGTCTCCCAATCCCGAGCCGGCCTCCCCTTCCCCAACCGCGTCCAGGCCCACGTCTTTTATTAAGCCCACTGGTCACATTTTTTTGTCAAAAGGGCCCACTGGCCCGCGTCTTTTATTATGGTCAGTCAACGGTTCGAAGGGCCCACTGGCCAGCGTCTTTTATTATGGTCAGTCAACGGTTCGAAGGGGCCACTGGCCAGCGGCCGTTGGCTGGCTCGCCTGGTCCCTTAAATTAAGACTGCAGGACGGTCAAAGGGCCACTGTCGCCTCGTCTTCCCGCCCCGCCTCGGCTTCCCGCGCCCCCACTTCCCCACGCGCGCGTGCCACGGCTGCAACCGCCGCCCACGCCTCGGCTCCTGCCCGCATTCATGGCCGCCTGCAACCGCCGCCACGTCCAGGCCGCCGGTTGCCATGCCAGCCCACCCCGGGTCCTTTTTAAAGGCCCCCCGCCGCCCGTACAACCCATCCACCCCGGCCGCGCCCAAGGCAGAGCAACCATAGCCACCATGTCCCGCTGGTTCGGCAGCGGCTCCGGCAGCGGCTCCGGCAAGCGCCCCAGGAACGACCACGAAGGCTCCTCGAGCGGCGCCGGCCGCGTCCCACCACCGCCGGCGGAGGCCTTCGGCTACGGCCCTGGAGGTGTCCGCCTCGGCGGGACGCCGCGCGTCCCCGCGCCACCTCCGGCTGCATGCCCACCGCCCAGCGCCGCGCCCAAGGGCAAGAGGTTCCGCCGGTACGTCCGGGTGGACGAGGCCGAGTGGCACTGGAACAACGCCACGCCGGTGTTCTATGCTGACGTCCACCTCCCGGACGGCTCGCACCTGAACCCCCAGCGGATCCCTGTGCCGCCGGTCCCGACCGGCCAGGCGCTGCTCGAGGAGATCGACCGCCGGCGCGAGCTCCTGCCGGCTCCCGTCCGCAGGGAGCGCGCGTACGCGCGCAGCTCCCCCTACTGGGGCGCCTGGCTCGAGCAGGAGCACGAGCAGCGCCGGCGCTCCTACATCCCCGCCCCCACGAGGTGGACGTCGCGGACTACCCGCCGCCACCGCCCGGCCGGGAGAGGGAGCTGTGGCTCCTCGAGGACATCCCGGAGGACTTCTCCGGGGAGGAGGACCCTGTGCTCCGGGCCGCCATGGAGGAGGCCTGCGAGGCCTCCCGCCGCTCACTCGTCGAGGAAGAAATCAAGCGGTGGGAGCGGGTCGTGGCCGCCGCCGCCGCCATGCCGCCGCCGCCGCCCCCCGAGCCTACCCCCTGGTGGCACGCGCTCTACGCCGAGTATGAGGCGTCCGAGGACCAGCCGCCGCCGCAGCCGCTCCCCCCCGGGCTGGAGTACGGCATGTCCTGGGCCTGGACCGGCGGCGTTTGGGCGCCGGAGTCGCCGGAGCAGGAGGAGGTGCCCCCTCCGCCGCCGCCGCCGCAGGAGGTGCTGCCCCCGCCACCGCCGCTGCCCCCGCCACCGCCGTACGCGCCTCCGATGCCCCCGATGCCTGCACCCCCGGCCCAGCCGCCTGCCCACCTGTGGCAGCCACCCGCCTACCATTGCATCTCCGACGACGAGGAGGACAACTAGATCGGCCGGTCGCCTGTGGCCGCGCCGCCGCCCCCTATTCTATGTAAGCAAGGCCCCTAGCTACCCCCCAAGAAAACGGCCGGCCGCCTGTGGCCGCGCCGCCCCCTATCTATGTAAGCAAGGCCCCTGGACTTTTTTTAATATAAGTTGTGTGCCCCCCTAGTCTACCGTGTCCCTAGCCCATACCCGCCGGCGGTCCGCCGGCGGGATCTGTCTACTCGTTCCCGCCGCCGGCAGGGCTTCGCCCAGCCATGTCCACTCGTACCTGTCCCTGGGGTGTTCGTTCGGCCTGGAGAGAGGGCCGCGATTTTTATACACCTGGGCCTCTAGTCCCGGCCCGTGCCACCAACCGGGACTAGAGCCCCTTTGCTCCCGGTTGGTACCACGGCCCGGGACCAAAAACAAATTTCGAATTTCGGTGGCACCCCTGCGCGCCCAAAATTTTTTAGCGCCAAAATTTGAAAAGGGTTAAGTTTGCACATTAACAACTTCTATAGACTTTCAAATTTGACAAAAATTCCAACATGAAAAATGCTAGAATTTGCAAAACTAATTTAAATCCATTTTTCGTTTAACTAAATAATTATTCTGACTATTGAAACTATTAATTATTTTTTTCATTTGTATATAATTTGAATATAAAAATGTTACAATTTTTGATTTCTCTCGTGATCTTCCTAATTCAAAGCGAGTTGTACCTTATTGACACGGTGAATTTGAGATCTTCGTCTACAACAGAAAAACCATAGTTTTCCTTCGAAGTTTTACTCTGCGCATCCACACGTATTTTCCCTTTATCCCGACCCCCGCTTGAAAACATAGTAACTTCCGTGTACGCTATCATTAGTGAGAGACTTCACGTCGGCAATCTCAATTAAAGTGTCAGTTTGTGTCTGATCCCACCAACCCCTCAAAATCCTCCTATTAACTTCACCTATCTCAACTGAAATCACTGTCTTCATGTGGATGCCAAGCCTGTGCAAAGCAATCTCTCCTCCTCCAATACCGGAGAATAAGGACACCACATTAACACCATTGGGAAACATGTTCTTCAACACCGACAAGTGGCAACCCACAGTATCAATTTGGAATGAATTGCCAAGAGATTTGTACCTCTCTCTCTTCGCGACTCCCCTTGTGTGGTTTCTTGGGAGACCGAGTAAAAATTCCATCTCATCTGGCTCTAGAGGGGCAACCTTGTTCTTTCCAACCCAAACAAGGTTCCATCTTCTGCACTCGTCCATAACATACCTCTGAACAGTTAGAGGTGGTGGATTACTTGAGCCTGCAAGAGTACGTTCGATCTGTTTTATCAGAATTGGACTTGCCACACGGGTTTGCAAGTAATCGAGCTGCTTTCTAGGATCCCAGGAAGGCCACCAGTTCTCATAATGAGGGAATGCCTCAAATATGGTCTTGGGAGCGAGAGGAAGGAGACGTGACCTATTCTCAATTGGCAAATTATGGATGTAGCCTCTTTCTTGAGAAGCTGCACAGAAGTGCTTAGAATCCACAAACTCCGGCTCTATGTCATACAAATTTCTGGAAATTTCCACCCATACACTTTTTGGAGCTAGGGCCTCATTTTCATAGTAGAAGTAGGGTGGCTTGTTCATCCTCTAGAGTCGATGTCAGTCCTGGCTGCTTGTCCATCCTCTAGAGTCTGCTCTGCTCTGCTCTACTGCTCCTTGCGGCTCAGGTTGGTAACGGTCCATGTTTGCGTATGCTTTGTGAACTTATGGTTTGATTTGAGAATTTCAAAACTTTGATTTCATAATCTTTTGGCCGGAAGCACCTAGCAATATCTTTTAAACCTTGTTTCTCTCCATATGCTATTTGTACTTCTCATCGGCTCTAATGTTTCTCTACCTGATTCTACTTCTCCTCTGCCTAGTTTGGGTTGTTTATGGTGGTTAACTCCAATGAATAACAATAGAGGCCTGCCATAATCACTTGTTCTATACCGTGTGTCAACAAATACTACATCTCGAAAGTGGGTCAACGTCAAGGACTATATGATCATGTATTCCACGCTTATTATTACACATCACCAACATACGGAGGAGAGAGAAACAGAAAAGTGGGTGGGTGTGTGCCGCTGGTTGGAATAATAATGAAGTCAGACTGGTCATAGTTGTCAAGCACTCAATGCTTGCCAGCTTTTGACCGATCAATACAAATTATTGGTCAAACTTGCACCTACTCCATTCATAATCACATAATATGTATAAATATCATTTTGGCTAACAAAATCTCGTTCATACTACGTTATAAGAATTATGATCATGTATTCCACGTTTATTATGACACATCACCAACAACATCCCTATCTAGTCTTCTGAATTTTCTTCGTGTCCCTTGCTTATGATCGCTTCGGCCGTAACCATGGAGCATCTTCATTATTTAACGGGATGGTGGGGTCAGCTTTCACTGTGAAGGGTGGAATTTCAACAAACTTATTATAATCTTCTGACATGTCTGTCGTGTCCTCGATTCCCACGATGTTTCTTTTCCCTGAGAGAACTATGTGACGCTTCGGCTCATCGTATGATGAAATTGTTCCCTTATTTTTTTCTTTTCTTCGGTCTGGAAGACATGTCCTTCACATAGAAGACCTGAGCCACATCATTGGCTAGAACGAATGGTTCGTCATTGTAACCAATACAGTTGAGATCCACTGTTGTCATTCCATAAAGCGGGTCTACCTTTACCCCTTCTCCATTCAGGTTGACCCATTTGCACTTGAACAAAGGGACCTTAAAAGAAGGTCCATAGTCAAGTTCCCATATCTCCTCTATGTAACCATAGTATGTGTCAGTTTTTCCATTCTCGTTTGTTGTATCAAAGCGGACACCACTGTTTTGGTTGGTGCTCTTCTTATCTTGGGAGCTCGTGTAAAATGTATTCCCATTTATCTCGTACCCTTGAAAACTCCCAATAGTCGAAGATGGTGACCCTGCCAACATGTATAGCTGATCTTCAACAGTGGTGTCATTTATAAGACGTGTTTGCAACCAACTTCCGAAAGTCTCCATGTGTTCGCGTTTAATCCATGAGTCATCCTTCCCCGGGTTTGCAGACCGTACAATATTCTTGTGTTCCTCGACATACGTAGCCATGAACATAGAATTTTGTAGAACTGTGTAGTGTGCTTTGGTCAAAGAATGCCCGTCCCTAGGTATCATTGTTTTCTTTCCCAGCGTTCCTTTTCCCCTCAGTCTCCCCTCATGCCGCGATTCAGGAACACCAATTGTCTTAAGGTCAGGAATAAAGTCAACACAGAACCCAATGACCTCCTCTGTTCCATAGCCCTTCGAGATGCTTCCTTCTGGCCTAGCACGGTTATGAACATATTTCTTCAAGACTCCCATGAACCTCTCAAAGGGGAACATATTGTGTAGAAATACCGGACCGAGAATATGAATCTCTTCACATAGGTGAACAAGGAGATGAGTCATAATGTTGAAGAAGGATGGTGGGAACACCAACTCAAAACTAACAAGACACTGGACCACATCCCTCTGTAATCTTGTCAGAATTTCTGGATCGATTACCTTCTGAGATATTGCGTTCATGAATGCACATAGCTTCACAATGGGTACTCGAACATTTTCCGGTAGAAGCCCCCTCAATGCAATCGGAAGCAACTGCGTCATAATCACGTGGCAGTCATGAGACTTCAGGTTTTGGAATTTTTTCTCTGCCATGTTTATTATCCCCTTTATATTCGACGAGAAGCCAGACGGAACCTTGATACTGTAAAGGACTTCAAAGAATATTTCCTTCTCTGCTTTAGTAAGAGCGTAGCTTCTTAAGGAATGTCGCCCTGTATCTGTGTGCTTGTTGCTTGGGTCTTTCATACGTTGCTGGTCCTCCCGTGCTTCAGGCGTATCTTTTGACTTCCCATACACACCCAGGAAGCATAGCAGATTGACACATAGATTCTTTGTCACGTGCATCACGTCGATCGAAGATCGGACATCTAAAACTTTCCAATAGGGTAGCTCCAAAAATATAGATTTCTTCTTCCACATGGGTGCCCGCTTATCAGGGCCGTACGGAACTGGTTGGCTGCCAGCAGCCTTACCAAAGATTACTTCTAGGTCCTTGACCATATCGAATATATCATTACCACTACGGAGCTCAGGCTTCTTTCGGTTATAAATCTACGATGCCCCAGGTATACAACCTTTTTACATTTATCCAAAAAAACACTGTCAGTCTTATCTAAACAGTGTGTGCATGCATTGTATCCCTTGTTTGTATGACCGGAAATGTTACTAAGAGCTGGCCAATCATTGATGGTCACGAAAAGCAACGCCCGTAGGTCAAATGGATTTTGTTCGTTCTCATCCCACACACGTACACCTGGTTTGCCCCACAGTTCTAAGAGTTCTTCCACTAATGGCCTTAGATACACATCAATGTCGTTGCCAGGTTGCCTCGGGCCTTGGATGAGAACTGGCATCATAATGAACTTGCGCTTCATGCACAACCAAGGAGGAAGGTTGTACATACACAGAGTTACAGGCCAAGTGCTATGACTGGAGCTCTGCTCCCCAAAAGGATTAAAGCCATCTGTATTTAGACCAAACCATAAGTTTCTCGCCTCTCCTGCAAAGTCTGGAAAGTCTCTCTCGATCTTTCTCCACTGCGATCCATCGGCGGGGTGCCTCAACTTTCCATCTTTCTTGCGGTCTTCTTTGTGCCATCGCAACAACCTAGCATGCTCTTTGTTTCTAAACAGACGTTTCATCCGTGGTATTATAGGAGCATACCACATCACCTTAGCAGGAACCCTCTTACGGGGGGGCTCGCCGTCAACATCACCAGGATCATCTGCTCTGATCTTATACCGCAGTGCAGTGCATATCGGACATTCATCCAAATTCTCGTACTTCTCACCGCGGAAGAGAATGCAGTCATTAATGCATGCATGTATCTTCTGCACATATAATCCTAGAGGGCAGAGAGCTTTCTTTGCTTCGTACGTACTCTCAGGCAATTCGTTATCCTTTGGAAGTTTTGGCTTCATTAGTTGAAGTAAACTCTCAAATGCCTTGTCAGTCACACCGTTTTGTGCCTTCCATTTCAGCAACTCCAGTGTGGTACCGAGCTTTGTGCTACCATCTTCGCAATTTGGGTACAACAATTTTTTGTGATCCTGTAACATGTTGTCCAGCTTCAACCTCTCCAATTTATTTTCACAGTCTTCCCTTGCATCAGCAATAACTCGGCCAAGATCATCATCGGGCTCTTCTGATGCCTGTTCTTGATCACCTCCTTCTTCTGCATTCTCTTCCATTGCAGTATCGTCGTATTCAGGGAACAAAGGATCTTCTTCTTCTTCTTCTTCTTCTTCATCGTCTTCCATCACAACCCCTCTTTCTCCATGCTTGGTCCAGCAATTATAGCTGGGCATGAAACCTCTCCGAAGTAGATGGCCGTGAAGGATTCTTTCGGAAGAATGTTCTCTGACGTTCCGACAATCAACACATGGGCAACACATGAAGCCATTATCTTTGTTCGCCTGAGCTACAGCAAGAAATGCATTCAGGCCTGCCATATACTCGGAAGTGCGTCGGTCACCGTACATCCATCGCTGCCGTGCATCCATCTGCATCATATAATTAAGTTTATGAAAATACATATTAATACAGAGATGACCACAGTACATCGACAAATAATACTTTTTTATGTATCAGTTACAGATGAAAAAGATAATTTGTTAACCTCGGTCGAAGATACCATTTTCAGTGAGCTTGTGTGCGTCTCGGGAATTTCGTCGAACACCTCGTGTGCATAGTAAAAAAAACACACTATAACACCACACTCTCTCACACCTCCAAGGAAAAAAAAAAGATGGAAGGAGGGGGGGGGGGGCTGGGGCAGTATATATAGGGGAAGGGGGCATTGGTCCCGGTTCGTGGACTGAACCGGGACAACAGGTCATGCGCGTGCCACGTGGCCTGTGGCTAGGCATTGGTCCCGGTCCGTGGCAAGAGCCGGGACCGATATGCCCCCCACGAACCGGGACCAATGCGCCCAGGCGATTCCTGTTGCCCCGGGCGCACGAACCGGGACCAATGCAGGGCATTTGTCCCGGATTTGGTTGCAACCGGGACAGCTGCCCCCCGGCCCCCTGGACGAGAGGGGTTGTTTCCACTAGTGACATATTATTGTCGGCAAGTAAAAATCTACAGTATCGGGAAGTGCACGGTCACCATGAATTGCAGAAAATAAATACGGCTGCTTTACAGACGATGATTCAGGAAGTACACACGGTGATAAACCCGTCGGCAGTACAGGCACAGTAATCACTCGAGAAGTTTGAGTACCAAAATAAAGCAGTTCAAACCCTTATATGGAGAAGTTGGAAACCCATAAACTGGGAAGTTCAATATCCCATATACACCGTTATTCAACCCTGTACGAAGAGAAGTTCACAATTCTATCAAAGAGCGGTTCAGTCCTGAACACAATGCAGTTCCAGCCAGATCAGATAGAAGGTCATGCCCATATCGATAACAGTTCAGCCCTCAGTACAAGAACTGAAGCAGTACAAGAACATACATATAGAAGTTCGAATCCCATATAAAGTGCAGTTTGGGCACTTTCGAATCTGTTGCTCGGCAAATCCCTCGGGTGAACCTATAGGGTTTCGAATAGGAGAACCCATGAGCGCTGGTGGCGAGCGTCGGCTAGACAGGGGGGACAATTTACCCTGGTTCGGGGCCCTCGTAGAGGTAAAACCCTTACTCCTGCCTCTGTCGATCTGTATTATTGAATAGATCGGTTACAAAGATGATTGCTCAAGTCGAGAGTACGATCTCGAGCTCAAGGCTTTGGTGGTGCGGTATTGCTTGGTCCTCTTCCGGTGGTTCTCCTGGCCTTATATAGGTGGCCAGGTCTCAAACCCTACCCGGGGAGGACTCGAACTCTAACCCTATGTCGGTTACAAATTTCCTAACTTAGCCCGCAAGGTACTGCGGGTGGGCTTCACGTGGGCCTTCTGGAACACTCCAAGGGCTTCCCTTCTTAGGCCTTAACGTCGGGCCTGAGACGGGGTGTCCTTACCCGCAGGGTCTAAGATCCATTCCATCGTCAGTAGCCCCCGAGCGTTTGCTCGATTGGGATTTTTCCACTCGAGTAGAAGGTCAGATTGTTCATCTTTCCTTCGGATAACCAGTATGGTCGTTTCCTGTTTTAGTAGGTGTGTACCCTGTGTGATGAGTTTTTATACTCGAGTATCGAGTAATGAAAGTGCCCGTTTTTATGGCTGTTATCGCAGAAGGATACGGCGCAGTAGCTTGGCTCTCCCGAAAGATCGGGGCCAATTAATTGCGACTAGGGAAAAAACAGTTCTGACCTACACAGATTCGAGACCTCCGACTCGAACCTGATGAGGTGATTGTTGCGACTGGGCCGTAGTGGTCTTACCGAGTCGAACTTAACCTATAGGGGTACCCGGCGCGTCCGCTAGGATTTTTTCTTCGTGTTGTTGACACGGAAATATACCGGAGGACGCAGCTTGAGTGCGATTCCAGGCCCTCAAGAGAGATCTTTTGGGTTTTACCTTCATATTCGAAAGAATATGGCATCCAGATGTACCTAGGCGGCTGAACAATCCAGTTTTATGATGTGCAAACATAGTGTGGATGAGTGGCAGGATCTGCCTACTCATGTAGTTTTGGGTTTGTAGTTCCTTCTCCATATGAAACAGTTTTCGTGTTAGGAGTTTTCATGCCCATATGAAAGAGTTCTCATGTTTCGTGGTATTGTGCCTATACTAAAGAGTTTTTTGTGTGTAGGGTATTTTTCCTGTGAAAGAGATTTCACGTCATAATTTGTCCACACGAAGTTATTTTCGTGTTTGGATTTTCTATTCGGAGGAATTTGTCCATACGAAGTTATTTTCGTGTTTGGGCTTTCCATCCGAAAGATTCTTCAGCTTGATGATGCACACTATGACGTCATGGCGCACTTTATCCTCCCGATGGGACGTGACGGAGTGAGAGCAGAAGGGCTGGCCCACTTTGTCAGCTTTTTGACTGGAAACGAGGCGTCGTTCCCGGTTTTACGCGAACTGCGCAGTATATGCGCACGATCCACTGTTAGGATCGTGGCATGAAACAACATCCGCCGACCTCTCGTTTCGCCTTCGCACGCGGCGGCCGCGAGGACGCCGCATGGCGTATCGAGTGGCCAGGATCGAGCGGTCCTGTGTATAAATACAGGCTTTGGTGGAACGGCGGAAACTTCCCAGCCTTCGTCTTCTTTGCTCATCTTCCTCCTCGCGCTCCATCTTCCCTCGCTCTCCAAGCTCGTGCTAGCAGCAATGGCGGGCGGCAAGAAACGTGCTGTTACCTCGTCGTCGAGGGCTTGAGGGGATGCTCCTCCGCCACCCGCGCCGCGCTCAGGTGATTGGCGTTCACCCAACACCACGGCCAAGAGTATCAAGGGAATGCAGCGAGACGGACTGCTGCCTCCGGAAGCGGAGAAACGGGTACGCCTCGGCAAGAAAGAGGAGGTACCTAATCCCCGCGCAAATGAACGCGTGATCTTCGCGGATCATGTGTCGCGCGGTCTTTCTCTCCCTCTTCACCCTTTCCTCATGGCTCTGCTGTATGTCTACGGCATACAGCTCCATGATTTGCCTCCAAACGCAATGCAGCACATCTCGTGCTTCATTGTTCTTTGCGAGTGCTTTCTGGGCATTCGCCCCCACTGGGGTCTCTGGAAGGACCTCTTCAAGGTGCGTGTCTTTCGCGAGAGATCGCGGGTGGAGACGGAGCTTGGGGAACCGTTGCGCACCGGCGGCTTCGGGATCCAGGCGAAGTCCGAGAACGGCTACTTCGCCATGCACTTCATCGACTCCGCCCAAGGATGGAGGAAGAAATGGTTTTACATAACCGACAACAGCGCGGGTGGAGTTAACGAATTCCATCCGTTCGCTCTTTTGAAGAAACGGAAGTCTTGGGCGCACAAACTCTCGGCTGAAGAAAACAGAGTCGTCGCTCCCCTACTCGCCAAGGTGGCTACTCTTTGTGACCAAGCCGCAGGAACTGCGCTGAACAGCCTGCACTTGGCGAGTGTCTTCCTCAAGCGCAGGGTTCAACCCCTGCAAGATAGGCCATCCGCGATGTGGGAGTACCAGGGCGCCGGGGATCCTAGTCGCGTGAGCCGTGAAGAACTCTCGAGTGCTGAATTCGAGAAGAAGATTGCGGCTATCACCAGTTTAAAGGAAGGCGACACCTTCCCCGACTGCCCGGTAGCCGCCTTTGAGGCATCAAAACCACCGCCAGCTGATGTAAGTTTTGAATTTCTCTGTCTTCATTTCTTTTCCCTGTTCTGAGATTTGGTCGACTGAATTTTTCTCTCGTTTTTCTTCTGCCTTCTTCTGTAGAGCCTATCCGTGGCCACCTGCTACCCACCAGTGTCTGGGGAGGAGGCCTCGGATTTATTGGTGAGTAACCTGGACAGCCCGGCCGATACCAGTGTTGCTAATGCCTCTTCAAGTTCCGAGCATGATTCTTCGGATGACGCAGAGGACTCGAATGGTGGTCTCCTCCATCGCAAACATAGTCGTGTGGAGGATGATGAGGCCACCTCCAAGGATAATTCTTTAGATAAAGAATCGCCCGGGAAGGAGCCCATAATCGTCACTCCACTGCGCACGCGCGCCCCTTCTTCTTCGTTTCCAGCAATTCAAACTTCTTGGAATGTGGATATGCTGGATGAGGATGATGAAGACGAGTAAGTTTTCTTCTTGCTCTTAGTCGAACGTTTTCTTTCGCTTCTCTTTTGATGTATTGCTTTCCTTCTAGCCTGCAAGCTATCAGTCCTCGCGAGTTCGTCTCTTCTCTTCCTCTCGAAAAGAGGAAGAAAGTGGGAGCCGCGGGTGACACTCCAACAGCTGACACCATCCAGAACTCACCGAGTGTAGCGCCCAACGCAACGACTACGGAATATAGGATTCCTAGTTTCGCTGCTGGGGCTTCGACTCCGAAGGAGGTGTCGGGTAGCTCGGCAGATCCTCTCTCCTTCGCCCAAGGCCAGGTAAACTTTACTGCTTGCTTTCTTCAATGTTTTAACGGCTTACGAATTTGTTATCGGGTTCACGTTAGTGCTCCCGATGGGAGTAGCCCCCGAGGCTGTAGTCGAACGCATGCGATCGGCTACAGGCTCAAAGGTAGTTTCTGATTTCTTCTTCATTATATCGGGTGCACGGCAGTGCTCCCGATGGGAGTAGCCCCCGAGGCTATATTCGAATGTTTGCAGTCGAGTATAGGCTCAAATTTTCTTTCTCTGATTCTTCTACCTTCATTTTCCTCGCAGTCGCTTATCGACTCCCTTGCGGCCGTTGGCCGCCGTGTCGTTCTCGCTGAGTCGGAATGCGGGATCCTTCGATCAGACCGCGATCGGCTCACCTCGGAGAATGAGCTTCTTCGAAGTAAGTTTACCATCTTCTTCCGTCTTCGTTTTTCCATCAATTCTTCGGCTCTGATAAATGTTGCTGCGCAGCTCAACTTGAGTTTTTGAAGACCGAGAAGGAGAGTGCCTCCACTCGGGTAACAGCTCAAGAGGCTGAGTTGGCGGCTGTTCGACGGGAGCTCGAGTCTTCCCGCATGCTGTCGGCCGATCTTGAAGGAAAGCTTGCGGCTGCCCAAGATGCTCTGAAGAGCTTGGAGGAAGCTAGCACCAAGGCGGACGCCGATCTTGTCGACTTCCTTCGTCCCCTTGCGGAGCGCTTTGCGAGTAAGATGTTCTTGTCCTACGATTTTCTTTTTTTCTTGGTGAATCCTTTGGATCCTAACACTTTTCTTTGTAGGTCTTCTGGGTGTCCCACTGGAGCTTCCTGGGATTCCTCGAGTGGACGCGTTGACAGATTCTTGCGCCCAGCTCAGGAGGCATGCTGCAGGGGTTTGCACCTTGATTGGCGACGCCACTCGAGTGTTGACGCAGCTGCACGGCCGTCTTCTCGTCAACGCCGTGTCTCCACCCGTGCTGGGCGATCTGCTAAAGATTTTCTCGGAGAGCAATATCCTTGATACTTACGCGGTTGCTCAGTCAGAATCTGGGGTAAAGACGGCCATCCAGTTCGCACTGGCGCATGGAGTCACCGGCTTGGAGAAGGCCTACTCGGAGCTTCCTGTCGACCCTTCCATGGGAAAAAAGGTAGGGATTCGTCGTTTTTGGCGAGCCAGCCGGAGTTCTTGCTCGGAAGTTCTCCGAATTGTTCGCCCGTGTCCAGGGAGGGACCGTCGCCGCGAGTGGCAGCACAAGTGTAGCTCCTTAGTATATTTCATTTGTACTTCGCTGTTTTGATTGTAATGAACCTTGGGATGTGCTCCTGTATTTTCATTGTCTTAATCGAGATGTTCTTCTGAAATACTTCCCGCGTTTATATATTTCCTCCCAATGGGAGTAGCCCCCGAGCACCTGTCGAGTAGGTGGTTGATATATCTCGGATAGGGAATCGTATTCTTTTAATTTCCTTGTATTCTTCCAGGTAGCTGGGGTTGCCGCGGAGCCTTCAGGTGCACTTGCTACTCCAGCAAATCCTCTTGTTGCCGCTGTTGGGACGTTTGCAGGTCTCCGTGATCGGGTTTCGGGTGGTGAGCGCAAGCTGAAAGCTTTGCGTGGGGTAGCCGATGTGGCTAAGTCTAAGCAGAAACTGGCGATTGAGCGCGAACATTTTTTGATGGATGAGTTGGCATCTGTTGTCAGGGATTTGCTCTATAAGTAATGCAGCCCCCAAGTCCTTTTTTGTCTTGTTTCCTTGTTTGGTCGCGTATCTTTGCTTTTCAGTTGTTCAGCCGGATGACAGGAATGAGAAACAATGGATGGAGAACCACATCCTTCAAGGAGCTAGCAGCTCAAAACCTCAGGCGAATAATTTTTGGTCTGATCGTAGTCGAGGCTTTGTGCTGGCTACTTTGAAGTTCCAAGTCATCCAGGCGAAGATACTCGTGAGTTCCTTTCACGGGGTTTTGATTGCAATGAACGTCGTTTTCTATCCGCTGCAAAGGGGTCCTGAAGATTGGAGCCATCTCCTCAGGTTCTTCGGGCAAGAAGGAGAGTTTCGCGAGTGTGTTCGCAATCAGATGACTTGCGGCTCGGTGGTGACTCTCTCCTTCGTCCGGTTATGGCATCCTGAGGTGAACTTTAACTCCATAGCTAGACTTCCCGATGGTCCAATCGATGATATTTCTCCGCATTATAAGGCTGTTCGACCTGCAGCGGAGGAAATCATTCGATTGACCTCGGACGAGGTAGATCGTGTATTGGCGGCCGAGAATACTCATCGCCATGTTTGATCGTAGGATGTACATATCCTGTCGTGCCGTATAGTTTGTACAAACTGTTTGTAAGGTCTGTAACCTTGTATATATAAATTTTCCTGTAATGCTGAGTTAGCCCCCGTGTGTTTGTGGGGTGTATAGCATGTAAGGATGAAGAATCTTAAAGTATTTATGGTTGAGAAACCATGTATTTTATTGCAATGACTGAGAAGTCATGTGTTTTTCTGTCGAGCTACAAAATGGCTAGTATAGCCTTATTACTGCGAGTAAATTAAATATAGGGATAATATTTGCGGAGGTGTGCAACATTCCAAGGATTTGAATAGATGCCTCCAGTCGCCGGGTTCTTCAGTCTATAGGCTCCGCCTGGGATAACTTCGTGTATTATGAAGGGTCCTTCCCATGGTGGCTCGAGCTTGTGTCATTCCTTCTGCTTGAGCCGTAGCACCAGATCTCCTATTGTGAAGGCTCTGTAGCATATGCGGCGACTGTGATAATTTCACAGTGACTGTTGATATACTGCGGATCTTGGGAGTGCAATATCGCGCATTTTATCGAGTGCGTCCATATCTTCCGCGAGTGCCCTGTTGGAGTTTTCTTCGATGTATGCAACAACTCGTGGGGCACTGAACCTGACGTCCTCGGGAAGGACTGCTTCTGCCCCGTATACCATGAAAAATGGTGTGTATTTTGTGGATCGGTTTGGAGTTGTGCGGAGGCTCCATAGCACAGAGGGTATCTCTTCTGCCCAATGTCCTGCTGCTGGGTGTAGACGATCGAGTAGACGCTTCTTGATGCCAGCCGAAACTAATCTGTTGGATCTTTCGACTTGGCCGTTGGTTTGCGGATGGGAAACTGAGGCAAATTTGAAATTGATGCCCTTTTCCTTACAGACCTGCTGTGTTTCCTTTGCTGTGAAATTAGTACCATTGTCTGTAATGATGTCGTGTGGTACTCCAAACCTGCAGACGATGGAATAGAGGAATTTGACGGCACATTGGGCGCTAGCCGAGGTTACCGGCGTGGCTTCAATCCATTTGGTAAATTTGTCAACTACGACCAGCAAGTGTGTGTATCCACCTGGCGTGGACTTGCGTAGTGGTCCTACCATGTCCATCCCCCATTGTGCAAAGGGCCAGGCGATGGGTATCATATGCAATTCCGCAGCGGGTGCGTGTGGTTTTGGTGCGAATCGCTGGCAAGCGTTGCACCGGTCGACAAGTTCCTTTGCGTCTCTGGCTGCTGTAAGCCAGTAGAATCCTGCTCGGAAGGCTTTTCCCATGATTGCTTTCCAGCTAGCGTGATGTCCACAGTCTCCTTGGTGGATGTCTTGTAGTAATTCCTTGCCATCTTTGGGTGCTATACATCGCTGGAGTATGCCCGAGATGCTCTGCTTATATAACTCTCCGTTGACCACCCGAAAGGATTTACTGCGTCTGATTATCTGTCGAGCCTCGCGAGGATCTGCTGGGATCTGTTTGGCGGACAAGTAGTCGAGGTATTTCTGCGTCCAGACTGGCTCGACCAGAAAAACCTGTCGCGAAATATTATGAATAAGCTCAATAATGGCAACTTGCGGGCTGACCTATGTTTCCGGTGCTGTGGGTGCTCCTGCAGCTTTCTTGACTTTGACTGATCGTTTAGTCATTCGCTCGAAATATATCCCTAGCGGTCCTGGTGTGTTTGTGGAACCCATGTTTGCCAGCCTGTCTGCTTCTTCGTTGCTGGACCTCGCAATATGCTTCAGCTCGCATCCTTTGAAACTTCCTTCGAGTAGGTTGTACATGTCATGATAGGCGACCATGTTTTCGGCGATAGCGTCGCACTTCTTCATTGTCTGTTGCACGATGAGGTTGGAGTCGCCGTAGATCATCAGTCGGGTGGCTCCACACGCAACGGCCATTTTCATCCCATGCAACAGAGCTTCATACTCTGCGTCGTTGTTTGATGCTGGATCATCGGGTGGAAAATCCAATCGTAGGACGTACTGCAGTTTGTCCCCTCTAGGTGATATTAGGACGATCCCAGCTCCTGCTCCTTCATGTCTCTTGGACCCATCAAAGTACTTAAGCCAATTACTCGTGTATTCTGGCGGCCCGGGCGTTTGTAGCTCTGTCCACTCGCTCAGGAATTCCACGAGTACCTGGGACTTTACTCAATTGCGCCCTGCATAGATTATGTCCCAAGCGCCCAGCTCGATGCTCCATTTTGCTATTCTTCCAGATGCCATTGGGTTGTTCATGATTGTACCAAGTGATGCATCATTAACCACTGTTATGGTGTGTTCCTGGAAGTAGTGCTTGAGCTTTCGAGCTGTGAGAACAACTCCATATACAAGCTTCTGGTAGTGAGGATATCTTTGTTTGCATGGCGAGAGCACCTCGCTGATGTAGTAGATCGGTCGTTGAACTCCATATGTCTTGCCCTCCTCAGGTCGTTCGACTACGATGGCCGTGCTGATGACCTGGTTTGTTGCGGCTAGGTATAGGTAGAGTGGCTCTTTTTCTTGCAGTGTTGCAAGGATGCGACTGCTTTGCAACGATCGTTTCAGATCTGCGAATGCTTTCTTAGCCTCTGGTGTCCACTCAAATTTGTCCATCTTCTTCAACAACTTGTAGAAGGGTAATGCTTGCTCGCCCAATCGCGCGATAAATCTGCTCAAGGCGGCTAGTCGCCCGGCGAGCTGCTGGACTCCGCGAAGATTGGTTGGCTCCTTCATTGTCAAGATTGCTTGAATTTTCTCCGGGTTGGCTTCGATGCCTCTGGCGGATACCAGGCACCCGAGAAGTTTTCTTGCTGGGATGCCGAAAACGCATTTTGTCGGGTTGAGCTTGATCCTGTATGCGTTAAGAGCTTCAAAAGTTTCTCTAATGTCTTCGAGGAGTGTATCCTATACTCGAGTCTTTATGACGATGTCGTCAACGTACACTTGTACGTTCTTGCCAATGAGCTTGGCGAGGCATTTTTGCATGCAGCGCTGATATGTTGCGCCTGCGTTCTTGAGCCCGAAGGGCATTGTCGTGTAGCAGTACACACCGTGGGGTGTAATGAATGCTGTCTTTTCCTCGCCCTCCTTCTTCATCCGGATCTGGTTGTATCCCGAGTAGGCGTCGAGGAAGGAGAGGCGTTGACAGCCCGCGGTGGAGTCCACGATCTGGTCGATTCGTGGGAGGGGGAAGTTATCCTTGGGGCAGTGCTTATTTAAAGACATGTAGTCAATGCATACTCGAAGGATGTCAGTGTTCTTCTTTGGGACCAGCACCGGGTTTGCTAACCAAGTGGATATCTTGATCTCCCTGATGAATTTTTCTGCTAGCAAACTATTTACTTCTTCTCCAAGCGCTTTCTGCTTGGGTTCTGAGAACCGTCGAGTGGTCTGCTTGATGGGTTTCTCATCTTTGAAGACTTCGAGTGAGTGCTCGGCGAATCCCTGGGTATTCCTGGCATATCTGAGGGCTGCCAAGCCAAAATTTCCCAGTACTCACGGAGGTGTTCGACGAGCGCCCTTTCCTATGCTTGCGAGAGGGTAGTTGAGACCATCGCTGTCTTCGCAGAATCTGTCGGGTGCACCTGATGTTTTCGGGTGTCGCTGTTGGCGCTGAACTCTAACTCTGGCGCGTTTTTCTTCGTGAGGGGCATCACGGAGTGGTCCGTGGTTTTTGCCAGCTCTTGCAATTCCTCTTTCATCCCGAAAGATTTTGCGTTCTCGTTGAACTCGATATCGCACTTGTAAGATTTCTGGAAATCTCCGTCGATGGTGATGACACCATATTCCCCGGGTAGCTTGAGCTTCAGGTATGCGTAGTGTGGTACTGCCATGAATCTGGCAAACGCTGTTCGACCAAGAATGGCGTGGTACTGTGAGGGCCAGTCGACTACTTCGAAGTCGAGGAATTCTCTTCTGTAGTAGCGTTGATTACCCAACACAACCTCCAGGTTAATTGTTCCGAATGGATGGATTGCCTTTCCTGGAACTATCCGTGGAAGGATGTTTCTGATTCCGCAAGGCCGTCCAGGTTCCTGTTCATCCGGCGGAGTGTATCTGCGTAGATAATGTTGATGCCGCTGCCACCATCCATGAATACGCGGGCCAGCTCGTAGTTGCCAATCTGTGCTTGGATTACGAGGGCGGCGTGTCCTGGTCGATAGACTCGTGGTGGGTGGTCTTCCATTGAGAATGTGATCGATTGGTCCGCCATCTTCAGGTATTCGGGCCTTGTTGGCGGGGTCTGCACAGCCATGCGTAGCTGCCTCGTGTTAGTCTTTTGAGCTCTGCGGGATGGGCATACCTTCTGAATCATTCCTAATTGTCCTGCCCGTTTCGGGTACGCGTTAGCTCTGGCGTTTTGTGTGGGTGGCGCAGGCAGTGCAGCTAGCGCCATGTTTGGATTTGCTGGTGGAGGTAGGGTTGTGGCGGCTGGAATCCTTGGTGTCCTGCTCCCGGAAGCGGTGGGTAATTTTGATTGGCTGCCAATCTGCTTTTCTTCGAGAAGGCCTCAGTGATTTCGATAAAATTTCGGCAGTCCTTAAGAAGGTGTGTTGCCTTAGTTTTGCCCGTGCGCTTATCTGTAAATAGATGTAGCGAGCAGTATGCATCAAGGTCCTCCTCGGGAGTTTTGTCCTCAGCCTTCGGTTTCCATTCGCGATTTCCACGGCGTCCAGTATCGCGACTTCGCGTGAATTCTGCCGCTACCATCTCTTCTCGATCCTCGTGATCGTAGTATTTACTCCATTTCCTTCGACCATGGCGGTCGTCCTCGGGTGCGGGCGATGATGCTCTCTCGTTGCGCACCGCGTCTTCTCCGTTAGCCCATTTGTCGGCTATGACCATCAGTTCCCCAATAGTTTTGGGTGCGGCTCGTCCCAGTTCTTCTCTGAAAGAAGTTCGTCGGGCGCCTTTTGAGAAGGCCTCAACTGCGACTTATTCCGAGATGTTTCTTGTGGTGTTTCTCAGCGTGGTCCATCGCTTAATATAATCATGGGTAGACTCGCCACTCTTCTGTTTGCAGGCCCGCAATTCTTCAATGGTTGCTGACCTCTTGTAGGTGGACTGGAAGTTTTTGAAGAAGTCACGATGCAGGTCGTCCCATGATGCGTAACAGGATCTAGGTCTTGCTTCCAGCCAGCTACGTGTTGCGCCAACCAAATGTAGATTGAGGTACTGCATAGCCGTGTTCTTGTTCCCACGTTGGCATTTTACTACCGTGAGGTAGTCGTTTAGCCATGACGAGGGTTCGAGTGAACCGTCGTATTTTGTTACTTCTGTGCTGAGCTTGAATCTCCTGGGTAGGGGTGCTTCGCGGATGCTGCGAGTGAAGCAAAGCGCGCCGCAGGTTCCGTCATCCAAAGAACCGGACGAAGAGCATTCGCGGTTTCTCGCTGCTCTCGCCTTGTCCACTTTATTTTGTGCGATGTCTGATCGTGCGTTGTATCCTGGTTGGTCACGATCAGTTTCCTTCCTTGGCTCGTTGCTGCGTTTTTGCGAGCGGCAGCTGCGATGCCACGAACTCTTACCTCTCGGGCTGCCTTCGCTACTGCTTCGACTGTCATCGCGGCGTCGAGCTTCTTTCCCTCGACCACGGCGAGGCGACTTGTCTCCTCTTGGCGAAGTGCTCCTATGCTTGCGGGATGCTACCTTTTCCTTTTCCTTCGCCCTCTCTAGCTGTTCGGCGGCCTTCCGACGGTCATAGGAGGCGAGCCTCGCGGCTGCCAGTCCTAGCCCCCTGCGCACTTGTTTGTACTGCTCTGCTCGAGGATAACTCTCCGTCGGCTGGTTCATCTGCATGTAAGTTGCTGCGGCCAGGACTGCGGCAGCAGAAGTTTGCGGGTAGACGTTCCCGTATTCATCAACTCGCATAAGGGAAGGTGCGATCGACCTGCTGGTCCCGCCCAAGGACTCGATGTCCATGGATGTTGATGCGTATCCCTTCCTCACGGGTCGGGTTCCGACCGAGGGTGCTAGGGACAACTCAGCTCGTCGTTGACTTGATTCATCCGGTGCTCTTTTTCGACGGGCCAGATCTATCCGAGCTTCTTTGATGGTTGCGGCCGTTCTAACCAGATGATAGTGGTAGGCGACCATGTCTTCGTGTGGCGCTTCAGCTGCGGGTGGCTTGCTCGTTCGCATAGCCTCCTTGGCTCGGTCCCAAGCTTCCCGCGTGACGCCGATTAAGGCGCGTTCCGCCGCGCTGTGTTCTGTTTCCGGGGGTGGCTCCAATCCTGCCATGCAGACTTGAGCCAGTCGTGGCTCGTGCGTCCTAGGCGTAGCTCGGAAAGCTCTCTAGACTCGAGAAGGTTCCTCTGTCGAGAGGGTATGGTAGTCGTTGGTGTTGAAGCGGATGGACTCGCCACTTTTCTCGAGAAGAAGGCGCGAGTCGACGGCTTCTGATTCAAATCTTGATTCTTCCGGGAAGTGGAGGATTCCATCCCTGTTGGTCACGAACTTCAGGCTTCCGAACATAAAGGTGACGCTCCTCTCCAGATCATTGAATACCGGGCGTGATTCCGGCGAGTGAGGGGTGACCACGACAGATCCGATCCTGATAGGGTTGGTCGGAGCCGTAGTCGAAGGTTTCCAACGTGAGTTGGTTGTCGATGAAGCCGAAGATGCCGGAGATCCAGCACCCGCCGTTCCCACAGACGACGCCAATTGTCGAATCTGTGGCTCGGCAAATCCCTCAGGTGAACCTATAGGGTTTCGAATTGGAGAACCCATGAGCGCTGGTGGCGATCGGCGGCTAGACAGGGGGGACAATTTACCCAGGTTCGGGGCCCTCGTAGAGGTAAAACCCTTACTCCTGCCTCTGTCGATCTGTATTATTGAATAGATCGGTTACAAAGATGATTGCTCAAGACGAGAGTACAATCTCGACCTCAAGGCTTTGGTGGTGCGGTATTGCTTGGTCCTCTTCCGGTGGTTCTCCTGGCCTTATATAGGTGGCCAGGTCTCAAACCCTACCCGGGGAGGACTCGAACTCTAACCCTATGTCGGTTACAAATTTCCTAACTTAGCCCGCAAGGTACTGCGGGTGGGCTTCACATGGGCCTTCTGGAACCCTCCAAGGGCTTCCGTTCTTGGGCCTTGACGTCGGGCCTGAGACGGGCTGTCCTTACCCGCAGGGTCTAAGATCCATTCCTTCGTCAGGCACCAAAAAATGAAGTTGTTCGAAACCTTACCTAGAGAAGGCCGAAGCCCATAAAATAGGCAGTGGATGGAGAGAAGTTCACAATTCTACCAGAGAGCGGTTCATGCCTTAACACAATGCAGATCAAGCCAAACCATACATAATTTCATGCCCATATCCATAGCAGTTCACGCTTATACAAAATATAGTTCAAGTTAATAAAGTAAGCAGTTAAACACCTTACATAGATAAGTTCAAATCCCATAAACATCGCACTCCGGGTTCCAAACAGAAGCAGTTTGCACCCTTACAAAGAGAAGTTCGAAAGCCCATAAATTAGGCAGTTCAATATCCCATATAGACAGAAGTTCAACCCCTCTATATAGAACAGTTCTACTAGAGGACAGTCAGGCATGAACACAATGTAGTTCAAGCCAAATCATAAAGAAGTTCATGCCCGTATCAATAGCAGTTTAGGCCTATGCAGAATGCAGTTCAAGTAGATAAAGTAAGAAATTCAAAACCATACATAGAGAATTTCAAATCCCATAAACAGTGTAGTCCGGGTTCTAAAAAAGGAAGAAGTTCGAGCCCTTACATAGACAAGTTCAAGCCCATAAATTAGTAAGTTGAATATCCCATACACCCAACAGTTCAACCGGGTAAGGAGAGAACTTCACCATTCAACCACATAGCAGTTCAGGTCAAATCAGAGAGAAGTTTAAGCCCGCACACATAGCAATTTAGGCCTACACACAATGTACTTTTGTGTTTTTTGTTATTAGTAGAACCGAAATATTTAATAGATGTGTTTTTTTCATCCCGAACGTTTTGAATGGTCATTGACCTAAAATGGATAACGTGTGAGAAAGTTATCGTTGTTTTAGTAAATAATAATAATGAAAATTCCACCGGCAGTACACAGAAAATATACCAAGAAGTTCACTCGTGTGTCTAGGGAAGTTCAAATAATCCGGTTTTTAGGAGGTACACATAGAAAAAAAACAGAAATTAAAATTATTTTCGAAAGTGCAGAATCACGTCGATAGTACAAACTCATCAACAAAAAAGTTCACATGTATGTCGCGATAAGTTCATTACTCTATTTTTTTCGTAAGTAGATAGTCCTTCATTTTCTCTTTTAAGGCAACAAAAATCACTCGATTTGGAGGTAGGATGCGTGTCCAAATATTTTTTTGAAAATGCAAAAAAGGTTTGACTGAACTTTGACCGCTAAAATAACCCATTTAGAAATCATTTTTTTTAGTTTTTGGTTACCGGTAAAAACCGATAGATTAATAGATGTGTCCTTTCGGTCTAAAAGTTTTTAGTGGTCGTTGACCTAAAACAGACAATGTATGAGAAATTTACCATTGTTTTCTTAAATACTAATAATCAAAACTCGTCGGCAGTACACAGGCATATATCGAGAAGTTCACTCGTGTGTCGAGGGAGGTACCGATAATCCGCTTTTTAGCTTGTTCAGCAGCAAAACAGCTGCAATTGTTCGTGTTTTTCCTGCAAAATAGGGTGTCGTTTCTTGTCGAGACATCGTAGTAGTTTTCATAGACTGGGGTGCCATGAGACTACGGTAGAGACGTGGGGTAACGGGATAGCGTAGTAACACAGAACACAGGTTTTTACCCAGGTTCGGTACGTCGCGACAGTACGGCGTACCTACTCCTGCACTTCTCACTAATTGGGACTGAAGCCCGTATAACAGGGTTACAATGTGAGGGAATAGATCTAGCTACTCGACGAGGATGAACTTCTCGGCGAGTTGCCTCGAGCTTGAGCTTGAACCTAGAACCTTATGTAATCTATCTCCCGTCCGGCTTTATATAATAGCCGGATTAGGGCTTACAGAACAAGAAACCTAGAAGACTACGTTTAACTTGTAACTTGGAAAGTAAGGAATCCGTCTTCTCCTCCAAGCCAGATCACGTGGGCCGTGATCCGGGTTCTTCTAGAATCCGGCTTCTGCGCGTCGGACTACTGGGCCGCCCAATGGACCTAAGCCCACTACCTCTGAGGCCACCCTGGTAGTCCGGCTCTTTGTCTACCATCTTCTATACCCCTATTCAGTATATATCCGACAGTAGCCCCCAGGAAGGATCAAAACTCTGATTCTCCATCTTTCGTCAAATGCATTTGTCCGGGAAATCTCGATTCAGCAGTCTTGATTCTTTCTACTTTCCTTTTGAAGGAGATGGTAACATAAAACTCGGAACTCTGAAAATCCGGCTTTTCTTCTCGCGATCCTTCGCGGAAAAGGAACTTCTGACGTCAGTGCTTTAATCATGCTGACGTAGGCGACGCTTGGTTTCACGCGGGAAACCCTGTAACGTATCTCTGACAGATTCTCACGGGAAACGAGGAGATAACCATCATTCCACTGTCGTTCCGTTTCCCGGATTTCTCGATGGTTGACACGCGTCAAACATCCAACGTTCAAAAGAGCCGTTAGCACGTATCTAGAGGTTTTCAAGCTATAAATAGCCGTCCTCGTCCCCATCGGCAATCTTCTTCACTCCCTCACTTCCCTCACCATTGTTACGAACGCGAGCTTGAGAGCGAGAACGAGACCTTGCCCCGACGAGCTCTTCGCACGCCGGAGCGCACACACATCACCAAGGAAGATGGCCTCTCCGCAGTCCTCGCCGGCCCGCGCTTCCATCGACGATCTTTTGGGCGACCTAGATCCACAGCTAGGGTCGCCCAAGCACGCCGGCGGCGAGCCGGAAAAGGCCACGGCATCCGCGGCGGGCGGAGGAAACGCTTCCGCCGCCGCGGACGTCACGGGCCCAAGCGCCACAACAACTCTGCCGTTTGCTTCAGAACCGGCGAGGGTCAAGATTCACTCCCGTGGTACTGAGCGCTTCTCCACCGGAGCTGATGAAGAAGCAGAATTTGTCGGAAATTGGAATCAGAGTAATACTTCACTCGTCCTCCTTCGTCGGATGTCAAGGGATAGATTAATAGTTAAAGGCAAATGGCGGATCTCGAAGGATGAGCCAGAGCCCAAGCCAAAGGAAGGAGAACGTGTCCTCCTTACCTCTCATATCACGAGAGGTATGGGTTTTCCCCCTTCCGCCTTTTTCCTAGACGTCCTCAACTTTTATGGTGTTCAACCACATAATATCTCTCCAAATTCCATCCTTCAATTAGCTAGTTTCCAAGCTCTTTTTGAAGGGTATCTTGGAATAACTCCCAATTTAGACTTCTGGCATTATTGTTTTGAGGTAAAACATAACATTACAAACGGTGTTTCGCCCATCTGCGGGACCATATCTTTTACCCTCAGAAACTTTAGGGAAGAATGGTATCCAAAGATAAGAATGCCAAAACCTGACCAATCTTGGCTAAGTTCTTTCTTTTATCACCAAGATATTCCGTTCCCCGGCAGAGAAACCGGGATTCCTCCCTTTGTTAATTCTGCCGCTACTCCTCGCGAGAGTTGGACATTTGTGGTAACAGAGGATTTGCGTGAAAACCTGATGAAAATAAAGCGGCGCATTGCCAAACTTTCTTGTTCTCAACCACCATTGGTTTGGAAGGATATCGTTTTATGCTGGTTTGGACGTCGCGTACAACCTTTATCCCTTCGTTCCCGACTTCTTTGCAAGTACACGGGACCAGAAGATAGCATGAGAGGAACAGATAGGTCCTTTAGCAAGAAGGATTTTATAGAACGCCTTCATCAGATAGTTGCCGCCGATAGCCAGATTGAGGAAAGTCTAGCCATTTATCATGCGGAAAATCTGGTTCCTAAGGTACTTTCCTTCCCTTGTTTCTGAGTTTCCTCAGATTATCTTCTCTCTTCATTTTTTAACATACTGTTAATTCTTTCCTAGTTTGACGAACTTGGAGAAAATGATCTTGCTTCTGATGCTGAAATCAGCAAATTACATGCCGAGTTTTACAACAACCAAAAGCGCAAGAGGCAAACTACTATCAAAGAAGAATTTCCTTCTGCAGCTACGGGTAAAAGGGGGAGAACGAATACGCCAATGGGCGGAAATTTTCGATCACCTGCTGGAAACGAATCCATTCCTACTCCGGATGATATCCGGGTGAAAGAAGAGCCTTTCGACGACCTCGGATATATTCGTCCGGAAGCTAAGAAATTTTTTGCTCCTGCGCCTCTTGTTCGGCCCTGGCCACAAAATGGATTAGTTATCCGCAATAATATCGCATTCTCGCCCCGTCAGGTCATACACGATGGCCTTCACCATGTTGGAATTCTTTTCATGGAATATGCCAGGGAATTCAAGGAGACCTTGGCTGACTTGCGAGAAATGAGCCAGGTAATACTTCTAGCCCCCAAGCATTAAGTTGAAACCCTAAATTCTTCTTAATGCTTCTTTGTATGCTTGTTCAAACTTAAGCATCTGGCTTTCATTTCCATGTTTCAGCATTCCGGAGATGCCATAAACTTGGAAGTTTTGAAAAAACTTAGCCTCAAAAGCATAGAAGTAAAAACACTTCAATCTGTTATTGAGTCAAAAAGCAACGAACTGGCGTCGTCTCAACGGCAATTATCAAAAGCCACCGGTATTTTACTTCGCGTTTATTGATTTTTGCTGGAAAATCATTGCTAGATCTTGCCGTAATGTCGGAATATTTTGTCCCTGCTTTTCAGCTGCTTTAACCAAAGCCAAGAAGCACACAGCAAACGCTGCTTATTTTTCTCAACTTCGTGAAGAAAACTCCAACCTTCAAAGAGAACTTTCAAAAGTTCGAGAAGAACTGGAAGCCAGTAATCTAGCCCTTGGGATTGCTCAATCCAAGGCTTCTTTGCAGGCAGCAAAGGATAAATCTATTATCAATGATTTAGAAAGTATGCTATTCCCTCGTATGAAAGAGGGCGATGAAATTGACGCGGTTCTTGGTAAGTTGACTTCTTTTACCAATACTTTCATGTCATATTTCTTGTATTCTCTAATCTTTGCTTTTGTCAAAAAAGCAGGAAATTTTCCAGGAATTTCTCGGACTGAAAAGATCCGGGCCTTTGGGAGGATATGGAATTCAATCAGAAATGCAGGAATGCATTTAATTAATAAATTCCTGCCCGCAAGTAGTATACAATCTTCAGAAGTTTACCGACTTCCGGATGCCATCATGGAGGTAGCAAATTCGAAGGAATCTTTCCTTCGCTCTGCTGCACGGGGTGGTGCGCGAATGGCACTTGGCCTCATGCGCTTACACTACCCTGATGCAAAATCCTGGCGTGTAGCATCCGGTATTCCTCAAGAATGTACAGAAGCACAAATAAATGCGATCTTTAATGAAGTTGAAGGCCACGCCACTCAGATTGCCTCCATGGTGAATATCTCCATTACTTATCCGGAAGAAGAAGTGCCCGCAGCCCCCGAGAATGATAGCAGTGATGAAGACTCAGAAGTTTAAGGGGGGCGCACTTGACCTGGATGATGGATGTGTACAGAAGCATTTTCTTTTTTACAATGTAATTCCTATTGTACTGCTTCTGTACCTTTTGCTGAAACAAGAACTCCACCTTTTACAGTTGTGAATTATTAAATTCCTTGCAAAGTTTTGTTGGGTTTGGTTATTCCTTTTATCTTCTAAGTAATCCGGAAAATGTGTTTTAACTGCCTTTAGTGCTTGAAATGGCTCTGGTAGCAATAAGAATCATCGTGCCGAGTAACTGAGGACGAACCAAGCAGTTTTGAAACTCGATTACACGGATTATGCTATAGGCAATTTTACCGACTAGTTTCAGTGACCCAACACATCCATAATCAAATAACACTTTGAGAATGGTAAGGAACTAATTTGAAACTTGGGCACGCAGGCACAATCCGAGTTTCCTTTAACCTTTAGCAGGCTGAATCGTTCAGCTTTTAAACACCGAGCACGCAGGCACAATTCGGGTTAACATTGAGTATTTTGTAAGATCATTGGGAAATAGATAAGATCACGTTTTGTACTGTAATGAACTTGCAAAAACATGGATGTAAGAATTCTGACTTCTTTATTTCATGATCTCAAAAGATGTTTACATAGATATTGAACTAAGTATAGAAGGGACGTAACTGCTAGATACTCCAAGGTCTTTTTGTCTCTCCTAGCTCATCATCTATTTTTCTCTTTCTTTTGCGATTCGGCTTATCTGGATCATCCTCCGTATCTCGAATATCGACAAGATAGTATGATCCATTCTTCATGGCTTTACTTATGACGAATGGTCCTTCCCATTTTGGGGCTAATTTGTGTTTCCTTTGCTGTACCAGCCTGAGTACTAGGTCACCTTCTTTGAAAGAACGATGCCTGATTTTCCGACTATGGTAACGCCGCAAACCTTGCTGGTAAATGGCAGATCTTTGAAGCACAAGCTCTCGCTCTTCTTCTAAGAGATCAACGGCATCCTGTCGTGCTTCTTCGGCATTTGAGTCATCAAACTCTTGCACTCTAGGGCTGTCATGTATCATGTCCGTTGGGAGGATAGCTTCCGCCCCGTATACTAGGAAAAACGGGGTTTGATCTGTTGATCTATTTGGCGTCGTTCGAATACTCCAGAGTACGGACGTCAATTCCTCCACCCATGCTCCCGCTGCTCTGTGAAGAGGAGATTCGAGTCTTGGGCGTATTCCTTGCAGGATTGAACTGTTCATCCTCTCAACCTGCCCATTGGATTGCGGGTGCGCCACAGATGCTAGGTCTAGGCGAATTCCCGTTTGTTGGCAATATTTTGCCAACTCTCCGATGGAGAAATTTGTCCCGTTGTCGGTTATTATGCTGTGTGGGACGCCATATCTCATCACTAAATCAATGATGAAATTTCTGGCAGTTGCACCGTCCAGCTTTTTGATGGGTTTAGCCTCTACCCATTTGGTATACTTATCTACTGCTACCAGTAGATGTGTAAGTCCACCTCTTGCAGTTTTGAACGGTCCCATCATATCTAGCCCCCAGACCGCAAACGGCCATGTGATGGGGATAGTTTTTAGTGCTTGGGCCGGCAAATTTGTCTGCTTGGCGTAATATTGACATCCTTCACATGTATTAACTATGCGCTCGGCGTCTGTCTTGGCTGTTAGCCAGAAAAACCCTGCCCGGAATGCTTTTTTGACTATGCTTTTTGATTGAGCATGATGTCCGCAATCACCGGCATGGATTTCTTCCAGTATTTCTTTCCCTTCTTCTGGTGAGATACACCGTTGGAAAATTCCGGAAGTACTGCGTTTGTACAGACAATCGTCAATTACAACATATCCTTTGCATCGACGCTGTATTTGTCTTTGCAAGACTTCGTCTGCTCCTTCCGGGTACTTCTGATTGACTAAGAAGTTTAAATATGGAATTGTCCAATCCGGCTTAACGAGCATGACTTCGATTGCTTCGGATGCCAGAGGATAATCAACATCTCCTCCTTTTATGGATGGCTCGTGCAAATGCTGAACGAATACCCCTGGTGGCAAAGTTTTTACTCTCTCTGATCCCATGCGGGCTAACGCATCCGCGTTCCAATTTTCCTCCCTTTTTATGTGAAGGACCTCGAAGCCGAAGAAACAGATGGCGAACTCATCCACCGTTCTCCGATATTCGGCCATTATAGGGCTTTTCGCATCCCAGGTTTGGTTTAGCTGATGCTGTACCAAGTCTGAGTCTCCATAACACAGGATGCGTTTAACCCCTATTTCTTTTGCAATATGCAAGCCATGAAGCATAGCTTCGTATTCTGCCACATTATTACTGGCTTTGAAGTGTATTTGTAATACGTATTCCATTATATCTCCCTTAGGAGATTTTAGGACTACGCCAGCCCCAGCTCCTTCCTTCATCTTGGATCCATCAAAGTGCATGATCCAATACTCGGACTCTGGCATTGGTGTATTTTCCATTGCTTCTGTCCAGTCGGCAACAAAATCTGCCAAAACCTGGGATTTTATTGCCGTTCTTGGCTGGTACTTAATGTCGAAGGCCGCCAGCTCGATGCCCCATTTGGCTACTCGGCCAGTTGCCTCTGCATTGTTTATAATATCCCCTAGTGGTGCTTTACATACCACTGTTATGGAATGTCCTTGGAAATAATGACGCAATTTTCTAGATGCAAAAAATACGCCATATGCCAGCTTTTGATAGTGCGGGTACCTTTGTTTGGATTCGGAAAAACTTCGCTTATGTAATATACCGGATGCTGGTCTGGTATGCTTTGCTCTTCCCTTGTCCGTTCTACAACGATTACCGCGCTAATAACCCGGTTTGTCGCCGTAAGGTATAATAGCATAGGTTCTTCGTCTTTTGGAGATGCCAAAATAGGAGCTTTCATCAAGGTTTCCTTCAACTGGGTCAGCGCTGCGTCGGCCTCCTCTGTCCACTCGAACTTGTCGGATTTCTTCAGCAGTTTGTATAGTGGTAGGGCTTTATCCCCCAGCCGACTGATAAATCTGCTAACGGCTGCGGCGGAACCCGTCAATCTTTGGACATCTTTTACGCACGTAGGTTTTGAGATGTTTAAGATTGCCTTGATCTTTTCCGGGTTAACTTCTATTCCTCTATGAGAAACGATAAAACCCAGAAGTTTTCCTGAGGGAACCCCGAATACGCACTTAGATGGATTCAACTTCATCTGGTAGGTGCGTAAGTTTTCGAAAGTTTCTCGCAAATCCTCAAGGAGTGTATCTTTTTCCTTGGTTACGACGGCAATATCGTCCACGTAAACATGGACATTTTTTCCAATCTGACTATGCAAACAACGTTGCATGCAACGCTGGTAGGTTGCACCTGCGTTCTTCAGGCCAAAAGGCATGGTTACGTAGTAATACGTCCCGTACGGGGTTATAAAAGAAGTCTTGATTTGATCTTCCTTTTTCATGCGTATTTGGTGGTACCCGGAGTATGCATCCAAAAAGTATAAAAGCTCGGAGCCTGCAGTGGCGTCTATTATTTGATCGATTCGCGGTAACGCAAACCTATCTTTCGGACACAACTTGTTCAATCCTGTGTAATCTATACACATTCTAAGAGCAGTGGTGTCTTTCTTCGGCACTAATACCGGATTTGCGGACCAATCAGTATGGATTACTTCTTTGATAAAATCCGCTGCTAAAAGCCGGATAATTTCCTTGCCAATAGCCTTCCGTCTTCTTCCGTCAAATCGACGGAGACCTTGTTTGACGGGTTTTGATCCGGGAATAACCTTGAGTTGGTGCTCAGCAAGTTCCCTGGGTACGCCTGGCATGTCAGCTGGACACCAGGCGAAAATATCCCAGTTCTCACGGAGGAACTTGATGAGCTCGCCTTCCTATTTGTCGGTCATCCCAGTCCCTACAACGACGAATTTTGTCGGATCTTTGGGATCTAGGATTACCTGTCTTGTATTCTCGGACGCCTTGAAGCTATCTGTTGGCTTCCGAGTTTCTTTTCCTGCCGGCATTTCTTTCGGCGATACCTCCTTGGCTAATTCCTTCAGTTCCTCCCTTGCTATGACTCTCTGAGCGCAAAGGGCGTTTTCTTTCTCCAACTCGTTTGCCAGCTTGAAATCACCGGCAATGGTGATTACTCCTCCTTTGGGTCCTGGCATCTTCAGCTTGTTGTAGATATAGCAAGATCTTGCCATAAATTTGGCGAAAGCCGGACGTCCGAGTATTGCGTGATACACGCTTTCGAACGGCACTACTTCGAAGGATACTTTTTCCTGCCGGAAGTGATCTTTATCTCCGAAGGTGACATCTAGGGAAATTTCTCCTAGGGATCGTGCTTGCCTGCCAGGAACAATGCCATGGAAGCGTATATTGCTGTAGTTGAGCTGGGACTCGGAGATCTTCAAGTGCTTTAGTGTATCCAGGTACATTATGTTGATGCTGGATCCTCCGTCCATCAGCACTCTTCTTAGCCTAGTGTTTTGAACAATAGGGCTTACAACAAGAGCTTGTGTGCCGGGTTCAGGGATATTTCCGGGATGATCTGACTGATCCCAGATTATCGGTGTGTTGGAATATTTCAAGAATTTTGGGGTTGCAGGAACAACCGCGTTTATTTCTCTAAGTGTCCTTTTGGCCACCTTTGCTGACGGGGTTGCTAGGAAAGTTAACATTGCTTCTCCGTCAACTCTCGGAAATTTAGGTTCGCCTTTTCGCTGCTGTTCCTGGATTTTGTCATCAGTGTCCGATTCACTGTCTTCTTTTTCAGCTTCTGGCTTTTGTTTGGCAGGTTTCCTCTTGGAACCCTTCCCTTTATTTCCGGATCCTGCATTGCCTTTCATATGCTTGTTTAGCCGGCATTGCGCGTTTGTGTGGGTTGGTTTCCCAAACTGAGAGTGGTGGACGCAGGGTTCCGACTTAATTCTCTCCCATTCTTCGGGAGTGTAATTGATTGGATCTGGACTGCGGCCTTTCCACTTGTTCACCTTTTCTCCTCCAAAGGCTATGTTAACCTCCTTGGGCTTTGTTGTTGACTCCGGAGTTCCTTTTTTATCAGAACGAGGTGTTTTCTTGGCCAGTATCAGTGACTCAATATTGCCTCCTCTTGCTCTGATATCGTCTTCGTCTGCAGCATGCTCATTAGCGGTTGTAAGCATAGATCCGAGATCTTTGTGCTTTTTAGAACCAACCATGAACGGTACAAGTCCGGGTTTTAGGCCATTGACGAAAGCATGCATTGCTTGTACGTCAGTTACTCCAGAGCAACTATTCTTCATTGCAGTCCATCTGGAGATGAAATCCACGTATGGTTCGTCTTCAAATTGGGTGCAACGGTTCAGCTGGTTGATGCTATTTGGGCGTTTGTATGTTCCCCGAAAATGCTGAGTAAATACTCTCGCCATATCATCCCAACTGTCGACAGTTCTTGATGGTAAACCATTGATCCAATCTCTGGCTCCGTCTAGCAACATTAGGGGAAGAAACTTGACAGCTTCCAGGTCTGTCCCGTTGTTGATTTGGACGGCTGTGTAATAATCTGAAAGCCAGGTATCCGGGTTTGTACTGCCGGTATATTTTTGGTAGGTTGGACCAACTTTGGCGAAGCCAGAATGCAGGGTTATCCTTCGGATCCTGTCAGTAAAACACTTAGGACCAAAGTATAGATCATCCTTTTCTGCTCTATCAATATGTGCAGAATATCTCCCGGCTGAATGGACAGAAGGGGATCTGCTCCTTTATTTTCCATTGTTGCGCGGACGCGTTTTTCCGAGGTTATCTCTATCTCTTCCGTTGTCACGCCCCCTGGGATTAGGTGGAGTCCTGCTCCTCTACCTTTCCTTATCTTTAGGCGGTGTCCGAGATCTTTCACGTCTGTGAGGTGTATCGTATCTTCCAGCTTTTTCAGCTGGGTTTCTCGGAGGTGGCATTATTTTGCCGTCATTCCGGTGTTTGTCTTCCCGATCGTGTGGTTTATATCCATCTTTCGGGAGATGAGGTCCGGTTCTAGACGCTGCGTCCCGGTTGTCGGGGTTTTTCTTGTCTTTTCTCGGATCCTCTTTTTTATCCGAATCTCCGGGTTCTTCCGGTCCAGGTGCTCCAGCAGCGCAAGTAACAGTTTTGCAGAGGGCGGAATTATCATGCAGCTTCCCTGATCGCTCTTGTCCTTGCTGTTGCTGCTGTAATGCTTTTCCTAGGAAAGCATACACCCCTTGGAGTTTTTCCCCGTTGGAGTACAGATCGTTGTTTAGGATGGCGAACGCTGCTTCCGCGTTTTCCGCTGCGGTTCTATATATTGGTTCGCCCTTGGCATCTTTGCCGTTTAACTGCTTTTGTCAAGATGGGTTATAGAACCTTTCTTTCGGCGGCAGTTCTTCCGGTTTTGCAATTCCGGGTAACCTAGTAGGTTTTAAGGCAGATCTATGCTTTCTCTCGTACTCCTCTATTTCTTCCTTCATGACTTTGATGTCATTATGAGTTTGTTGGAGATGTTGCCGAGATCTAAGAAGATGTTGCTGTTGCCGTTGGAAAGCTTGTCTCCTGGCTTCCAGCATCTCAGGGGGTTCATTGGGTCCCACTGGAGTTTGTAATAGTTCTTGCTCTTCCAGTTCTGTCATTGGCGGAGCAGTGATTTCCTTAGATTTCTTTTCCGCGGGCTTTGTGCCACTAATATCTCCAACTTCCAGGTTTTCATCAGCGAGATCAGCTGACTTTTTCTTCCGGAGTTTGTACTGGAGTTTTTTAGAAGCACGGTGCTTTTTCTTGGAAGAAGGAGGTTTTTTGACAGGTTCATCCTCTGTCATCTCCTTGACATTAGGGAATATCGGAGAAGTTTCTCCGTCTTCTCTCTCTTCCACTGGCGGAGGGGTTTTAGGGCTTTCCTGGCTGTCGGCACCCGTTGTATCAGCTGGTTTTGCCATTAGCACTTCATGGAATCCCTCTTGAAAGGACTTAACCTTTCTTACGAAGGCATCCTCGTCTTCGTCTTCGGAGTCGAAGTTATCCGATCCGGTTTCCGACTCCAATCTCGCCTCTATGGCGGCAAGCACGGACTCTGTTTCCGAGTTCATCGTCTGGTTGACGGATGTCGGATCTTCCGTCTCTGTGACGGGTATTGGTTCTTCCGTCTCTATGACGGGTAGGTTGTTATCTGCCTCTTGCACGGGATTTCCGTCATCCGTGTTTTCAGCGATCTCGGATTGCACCATGCCGATAAAGTGCGTATCACTGTTTTGTCGGCGATCTGAGCAAAATCCGGCATCATAGTCGTCTTCGACTGGGTATAGGGCGGGTGGGATAAATTTGCTTCCACCGCAAAACCCCATTGCCTCTGCAGTTAGTCCGATAAAGATGTTAGCAGATCCAATCGGTAACACGCAGGCACTTACCAGGTGTTTTTGCGCCGGTATGTAGGATCCGTTGTCGAGGAAGCGCCCGACGTCGTCGTCGAATTCCAAGCTTCCGACAGTGATCGATCTTCCAATTCCGCCGAGTATCCCAGATCGGAATTTCACGCCTGACGTCGTTTGCCCCACGGTGGGCGCCAACTGTCGAGACATCGTAGTAGTTTTCATAGACTGGGGTGCCATGAGACTACGGTAGAGACGTGGGGTAACGGGATAGCGTAGTAACACAGAACACGGATTTTTACCCAGGTTCGGTACGTCGCGACAGTACGGCGTACCTACTCCTGCACTTCTCACTAATTGGGACTGAAGCCCGTATAACAGGGTTACAATGTGAGGGAATAGATCTAGCTACTCGACGAGGATGAACTTCTCGGCGAGTTGCCTCGAGCTTGAGCTTGAACCTAGAACCTTATGTAATCTATCTCCCGTCCGGCTTTATATAATAGCCGGATTAGGGCTTACAGAACAAGAAACCTAGAAGACTACGTTTAACTTGTAACTTGGAAAGTAAGGAATCCGTCTTCTCCTCCAAGCCAGATCACGTGGGCCGTGATCCAGGTTCTTCTAGAATCCGGCTTCTGCGCGTCGGACTACTGGGCCGCCCAATGGACCTAAGCCCACTACCTCTGAGGCCACCCTGGTAGTCCGGCTCTTTGTCTACCATCTTCTATACCCCTATTCAGTATATATCCGACATTTCTGACTTTCCAAAGGCACCACATGAAAGTGTGGACATTTTTTATAGAAGCCATAGGGTGAGTTGAGAATAACTTCTTAATTTTTTTATCTCGAACTGATGGGTGAGTAGTAGCAAGAACTTCAGACCTGATGTACCTTGGATGTGAGGACCTACACCAAACGATGTTTAGGCTTGTTTGCTAGTCTCTAAGTAGCAGTGAATATAAGCCCCTGATTTATTCCCTGCATATTCCTAATGCCAAAGCCACTTTTCTTTTATGCTTGCAAATGTTAGCCCATGCCATGAGGCACGTGCTTCTAGTGATAGCTTCTGTTCTTACATCTGTGCACCAGAAGTTCCTCATGATGCCAGTAAGTTTTGATAGAAACTTCTTCGAGAAGGGAATGTTTCACATAAAGTACACACGTATGGAAAATAATACATATTTTATGAAAGTTAACATAGCGGTATGGGTATCTTTTTCTTTGGGACCACTCAGTTTAGATTTAAACTTATATCATATATCAAATTGTAAGACATTGACTTGTATTTAGATGTTAGAATTAGAGGATGGCCTAGGTGTATGGTGTTATCGATATCAGGTACCTGAAATATTTGCCTCGTGCCCTGCTTGACCTGCATGTTAACCTTTTTGGTAAACATAATTCATGGTTTGTTCCAATTTGGAGTTTGTCCGTAGCTTGGCAGAATTGATAAAGAATATGGCACTAGTACAGATAGCCTCATCTATGGCGCACCGAATATCTATTCTGTGGCGCACCACGGGGCCACAAGGGTGCGCCACAGAATACACGCCATTAAAATATTTTTTGTGGCGCACCCCAACCATGCGGCACCGAAATAATTGCTTCTATGGCGCACGCCCAACCTGCGCCACAGAAAGGTGAATTCTATGGCGCACCAGGTACATGCGCCACAGAATGAATAGTTGATTCTGTGGTGCACCAGGAGGTGATGCGCCACAGAAATATATGCGCCACAGAAAGTTTTATTGGTGCGCCACAGAAAAGAATGCAGTTTTTCGTAATTTAATTTGTTTCTGGTGTATACAGTTTGAATATATAGTAATTATACAGGAATTATACAGTTTAAATACACAGCAGTGATATTTGACAATATATAACATACTACTGATATTTGACAAAGATATAAGTCACACATTACTTAATTACAATAGTGATACATAGTGCAAAGTATCGAATTTGGCTCAAACTGATAGTCAAACATCATCGAACAATTGTCACCACATAGTTACTCGAGTTGTCAAGTTACAAATGCCTATGCTAAGATGAAATAGACTATAAGCACGGCGACAATGGTGAGCAAGAATGGTAGCTTCATGGAGGCCTTCATCTTGTTCTTCTGTTTCGGCTGGTGGTCCCTCCACTTCGCAACCGCCTCGTGTCTAGTCTCGTATCCTTTATAGCAGTTGCCGCTTAAGTTGTCCACCTGTGCTTTACAGTCCTTCCACTCGTCATAGACTCCTGGAACCCGACTCTCGAACACCACGTAGTACGTCATCTATATAGATAGACGCAACGCATATTAGTAAGTAATGCAAAAAACAACTAAGGCATATATGTTCACCAAAGGTAGAGCAAGGAAACAAAAATAAATATCAAAGATATACAACATAAAGCTGAAGGGAATATGCCCGAGAGGTAATAATAAAATGGTTATTATCTTATTCCTTGTTTATGATGAATGTTTATTTCTCATGCTAGAATTGTATTAACCAGAAACGTTGATACATGTGTGCTTAATAAACAAACAATGGTTCCTAGTAAAGCCTCTCTTTTACCTAGCTCATTGATTAATAGATGATCAAGGTTTCCAGATCATGAACATTGGATGTTATTAATAACGGGGTCATGTCATTAGAAGAATGATGTGATGAACATATACCCAAAGAGAATATAGCAATGCGATCAAGTCATTTAGTTTACATTGTTATATCAAACATATGAAGTAACTTATTCCTTAGACCATGAGATCATGTCAATCGCTGATACCGGAAGAGTGCTTTGATGGCATCGAACGTCACACCATAACAGGGTGACTATAAAGGTGTCGTTAAGTATTCGGAAATTATTAGTTGAGGATCATGGATCAAGAGTGGGATTTGTCCATCCAAATGACGGAGAAATATACTCTGGGCCCTCTCGGTGATATCACATCGAAACCGCTTGCAAGCACGTGATATGATCACAAGGATGTTATATCGCGGGAACGAGAAAAGAGTACTTGTCGGTAACGAGATTGAACAAGGTATGGTTGATACCAATGATCGAATCTCGGACAAGTAAAATATCGCGAGACAAACGGAATAGTTCACGGCGTTGTTGGTTCACACGACCACGAGAGTCATCGTTGAATATATAGGAGTCATCACGGATCTCCAGATCCCGCTGTTGATTATTGATCGGAGAGGAGTCTCGATCATGTCTATCTTATTTGCGAACCGTAGGGTGACACACTTAAGGTTCGATGACGTGTTTGAGAGGTTACGGAATATCAAAGAATATTTTGGGCAGCACCGAAATTGTTTCGGGGAAAATTGAAATAGTTCAAGGGGTTTTTCGTCGAATGGTTATTAATAGAATTAACAAATGATTCGAGGTGCTATATGGAAATGTTTGTTAATGGAATTAACAAATATAAATGAAGAAATAAAAATGTTTTATTTATTTATTAAAAGAAAATCTTTGGATTTTCCAAGTGGGAAATAATGGGAAAATGAGTGGAGTGTCCACTCACATGATGAGGGAAGAGGTGGGGGCACACCATGGGCTGGCCGCACCCTCCTTGGGATGCCTCCCCCCTCTACTATAAAAGGAGGGTGAGAGCTCTCCCTCCTTCACACACTTTCCCACTCCTTTTTCCCTCCACCCTCTGCTCCATTCCATGGTCCCCGGCTTGGCGAAGCCCTGACCGTGGGATTCTTCTTCACCACCACGCTGTCGTGCTGCTGGAGTTCCGAGGGATCCTCTACTTCCGCGCCCCGCTGGATCGAGGGAACGGAGGTCGTCATCAACCGTACGTGTGACCGATCACGGATGCACCGCCGGATTGCGATGCCCATCTTCTCGCTATCGGGATCGGTGTTAGTACGACTACGCCAACAACGAGATTTGATCTCGTACCACTTTGAGTATTCAAGGGTATGTGTTCTCCTTAACCCTCTCGTTGCCCATTGCACTTTGTCTCCTACATTAGAATTTGGCCTTTCGGGTGTCTCTCGCGTAGGAATTTTTTTGTTTTCTATCCAACGACCCCTTCAGTGGTATCAGATCCGGATGTATGCGTAGATGTTTTGTACGGGTAGAACACATAGGTGTATGTGGGCGTTAATGAACATGTTATTGCCTCCTTGAGTATTTTATGATCTTAGTGGCATAGTAGGATGAAGCTGCCCCAGACTAAGTTTACGTGTACTATGTACGCGAGAGTTGTCTCACTTGTGGCTAAGGGGGTGTCCGTTTCTCCTACTATAGTTAAGATCTAATCTACGAAGGGTTGTTAAAAATATGTTTATCAACGTTGTGGTTGATGTTCGTAGGTATGAAAGGTTCTATCCTCGAAAGCCCTAAGCCACGTAAAATATGCAAAAATAAATTAGAAGCGTTTAACTAGTTTTCTCTGGGCATGTGATGTGATATGGTCAATATTACAAATTTGATTATGAGATGATCTATTTTGTAAATTATTGATATACCGGAAGGTATCCATATGGTTGTCTTCTTATTGATGGACAATCAAGTTTGGGGTACCGTGGTACTTGGTACCATGCCGGTGGAATGATTGAGATCATACCATAATGCACATGATGGAGATCAAGTGCAAGAAGGACCATATCATATCACGTTATCCTTTCATGTGATGTATGTGATGTTAATCCTTTTTATGCATCTTGTTTTGCTTAGATAACGATGGTAGCATTATAAGATGATCCCTCTCGCTTAATATCAAGATAATAATGTGTTATTCCTTAAGTATGCACCATTAAGAAAGTTCGTCGTTTCGAGACACCTATGCACCGTTAAGAAAGTTCGTCGTTTCGAGACACCACGTGATGATCGGGTGTGATAGACTCAACGTTCGCATACAACGGGTGTTTTCAAGCCTAGCATGTACAGACATGGCCTTGAAACACACGCAATACTACGGTTCTACTTGGCGATCCTAGCATGTACAGACATGGCCTCGGAACACGTAAACGAAAGGTAAAGCATGAGTCATATGGATGATATGATGAACATGTCGATGTTCTCCTTTGAAACTACATCATCTCACGTGATGATCGGTTTAGGTGTAGTGAATTTGGTTCGTGTAATCACTAAATACGACTAAGAGGGATGTTGTTTTTGAGTGAGAGTTCATGGTTTAATTTTGAATTAACTTGAACTTATTTATCATGAACAACAAATCAAAGTGAATTTGCACAACGTGTAGTAGTCATTGGCATCCACATAACTACTTTACACTTAGATTGTTAATTGAGATATAACTGTTATGATCTGGTAAATACCATTTAAGATTGGTACCGTATTAGTGAAATTTAAAATTGAATCCTATTGTAGATTTTCGGTATTTCCTACCTAACTCCATGTGATTAATGATTGATTGATCTAGAGAGAAACCAATTCCTACTTAGAATCCAAAGTCATGGTTTCTTACGTATTACTTTATCTTCAAAAGAATGTTTTGTTGATCAAAGTGATTTAGGAACTGAAAAGAATTATTTTTAGAAACAATCAAGTGAAAGATATATTGATATCTAGAAACTTATTTGTGGCAACATGACTGAGTATAATTTAGCGTGACAATGTATGCTTATATTATTTGAATATATTCAATGATTGAAGACGCTAGGCGATTGAATATTCCAAGAAGTTGGGCGCTAAAAATTATCCTCTAAATCCCTTCCTTCGAGCTATAGTAGCTTAATCATAAAATTGTTATGATGGGATGGATTAGAAGTATGGGTAAAGTAGTTTACCTTACTTGGAAATTGCTAAGAGTGGAATCTAGAAGAATGCTATTAATATGGTGATATTAGTAGAACAATCAAACTCAAAGTATGACTCAATGGGTGATAGTATATGACTAACACGCCAAAGAAAATGAGCTAGTAAGACTAGCATTGTTTGATGTTGAATGATTCTTCTGTAAAGGAAAGGGAATATTGAAAATTGAATTACAAAAAGATATATGGCAGAAAAAGAAGATAACTAGAAAAGTCCAGCTCAGGAGTATATGCTTGATATACAAGTTATAGATGTATTACTAGTTAACAAAGTATTTTTTGGTATTTTCATACCACATTGGTTGGTATGAGTTCTCATACAAAGCAACGCAATGCAAGAAATACAAGGGCCTAAAAGGAACTAGTAATAGATGTGGAATCGATTATGACAAGAACATAAATAAAGTGTTATTGTGTTCATTGTCGTATCGAACCAAAAAGTCAAGATTTATTTGAAGAACTAAATAAGTTGTTATTTTGTTCTAGTCTTTTGTGAGAACAAATGAGATTGTTGAAACTATGACCATATTCCATAATTGATGGATATGTTAATATAAATCATGTTGGTAAAGTAAACATCTATAAGACTAAATGCTAAACGTTGCAAGAAGTAGAAGAGTTTCACTTAAATTGTGACACCACCATTTTAGTTCATATCGGAAAGGAAAACATGAAGGAACTCCATATTGATGGATTTCTGGAGTAATTTTATTTTGAATAAATTGACGCTTGTGAGACCTCTTCCCAAAGATGACTAGAATTCCGTTCTTAGGCCAAAGTAGAATGGACGACTAATTTAGTGGAGATTATACATATTGATGTATATAGTCCGTTATGTGTAGTCATGTATGGTGGATTAATTTTTCCTTCATAAAATTCTGTTGATTACTTGAGTAGATATGTGAGTATATCTATTTAAAGGGAACGGAGTTTTACATTTTTGAATTGGTTCAAAAGGTTGTTAATATGAAGTCAAAATCAATGTAACAAGATAATCAAGTATTTATGATTGGATCATAAAGGATAAAGTTTGAGTTACCAGTTTAGCAAAACATCTGAGAAGTTGCAGAATTGTTTTACAACTTATACTTCTAGAATACCCCACATTAGATTGGAGTATTCAAAATACAAAATCAAACCTTGGTTGACATGGTAAGATTAATAAAATTGCCATTATAATTTTGTAGTTTATACATTAAGGACAACCGCTTTTACACTGAAAAGACCACCATCATGATTCGTTGAAATTGACAACATATAAGATATGGTTTGGGTAGTGACCCGAATTGTCATTTTTCTTAAGTTTTGGTATGCATAGCATGTGTAAAATGTTTACAACCAAAATAGGATAAATATATGTTTTTAAGGTTATCCCAAATAAAACATTGGGTATTTCTCCTATCATCGAACCAAAAGACAAATGTTGTTTGTCAGAAAGGGTTGATTTCTCGAGAAAGTAGTTCTTGCGAAACAAGTGATTGGGAGCACAGTACAAACTCAACGAGATTAGAGAATCTTCGTTATCATGTCAAGAGTAGCGCAGCACTGGAAGTTGTTCCGGGGTTTACTATTTTTACTAAGTAGAAGACACTAAAAATGTTGTAGATACTTCAAATGAGTTTGCGAACTATACCAGAAAAGTCCAAAAAACTGTACTTAGAACAACTTGTGGTTTAACTGTAAAGTGTTGTTTTGACAACAAAAGGACCTGGACCTTATAAAGGAAGCAAATGATGGGCCCTGACTTCGTAAAATTGACTATGAGTCATTATATCCGCCATAGTATCCTTGGATGAATATCAAGTATGTGACTTGGTAGTCCTTTCGATAGGCATGATGCCTACCGATAGCAAAAGGGTCTATATAGCGACAAAGACATGGATTTTACATCTTTTGAAAGTTGTACTTATCGAAAAGTTGTTTTCGACGAAGTTCAAAGAGTTGACTACTACAAGATTTTGATCTTCCGTAGTGATGCTTTAGTCTTTGCGGATAGTTCTAGCAAAAAGTTACATATTATGATATCGCAGTTGAATAACAAAACCAACTCTCCTCTAGAGGAAGTTTGATCAAGGATGTGTACTTGACACAGTCTGAGAGTTTTGTAAAATTCAAAAGGTTGCTAGAAAGGTATGCACACTTCAATGGTTGAAGTGAGCATAGAGAAGTTGAAATCTTTAGCTTAATGAAGTTATCAAAAGAGTTTGATTCCATCATCAATGATAGAGATGCTTGTAGAGTTACAAGAAATTAAGTGGGAGCGCTATGACATATTTCCAATACTTTATGTAGATGACATATGGTTGATTGGAAACTGTGTATTTTAAATTAACACGGTTAAGATTTTCGATTTCATATTGATGAAAGGCTTAGAAGATATTGGGCATCGATATCTATAAAAGATGGATTGACGCACCTGATATGATTGAAGCAAAATTACATAGATGAAATATTGAAGTAAGTCAATATCAAAATGACAAGAAGGAGTTCTTGTCACATGGAAAATAATTGAGCAATATTCATGTGTTTTGACACATGATGAGCATCATTGAATTTGAGATTTCTAAGTCATGTTTCCATGCTATGTACACAACGAGATGAGTCCTATGCTATAAAATGTTATAGCAGGATAATTCATATGATGATTAGACAACTGTGGGAGAGATCCTTCTGTCATTTTAGAAATGCTAAGGATATGTTTTCCTATATAGTAATTACAAAATATTAGTTGTAATATGTTACACTAATAGTCTTGTCATTTATTCAAGTAATTTTATCTCAATTAAAATATGTGATGAAGGGTAGCACAATAGGATGGAAGAAAGTTCCATGCTGGATTTGAAAGAGTTTAAAAAAAAATATTGTGACAGATACTACAACAAAGGCTAAAGTATATCGTTGTGTTGACAACTGATTATAAGCGTATTTTGTGTCAAGGAGTTCTTTATTGAACCTGGTGAATTTCCAAGAAATGCTGAAACTATCAAGCTACATTTTCACAATGTTAGTAACATCAGTTTAAGCTGAGGAATTAAGGTATCACCGGAACTTGGTGAATTTCCAAGAATGCTAACACTATGAAGCTAAATTTTCACAATGTTAGTGACATCAATTTAAGCTGAGGAATTAAGTTTTCACCAATTGACCATATATATACAAAGCCATCTCATTAGAGAATGAGTGATGCGTGTAGACGCAAAGAACATGCAAATACAATTGGACCTGAACAGTTTAGATCTTTTTGATGATGTTGTCCGCATGCGAAGCATGGTAATAACACTGGTACGCCATATGTGTTAAATGCTTACAGACTAGATTATTGACTCTAGTGCAAGTGGCAGACTAAAGGGAATATGCCTGAGAGTCAATAATAAAATGTTTATTATCTTATTCCTTGTTTATGATGAATGTTTATTTCTCATGCTTTAATTGTATTAACCGGAAACGTTGATACATGTGTGCTTAATAAACAAACAATGGTTCCTAATAAAGCCTCTCTTTTACCTAGCTCGTTGATTAATAGATGATTAAGGTTTCCTGATCATGAACATTGGATGTTATTAATAATGGGGTCATGTCATTAGAAGAATGATGTGATGAACATATACCCAAAGAGAATATAGCAATGCGATCAACTCATTCAGTTTACATTGCTATATCAAACATACGAAGTAACTTATTTCTTAGACCATGAGATCATGTCAATCGCTGATACGGGAAGAGTGCTTTGATGGTATCAAACGTCACACCGTAACAGGGTGACTATAAAGGTGTCGTTAAGTATTCGGAAAGTATTAGTTGAGGATCATGGATCAAGAGTGGGATTTGTCCATCCAAATGAGGGGGAGATATACTCTGGGCCCTTTTGGTGATATCACATCGAAACCGCTTGCAAGCACGTGATATGATCACAAGGATGTTATATCGCGGGAACAAGAAAAGAGTACTTGTCGGTAACGAGATTGAACAAAGGTATGGTTGATACCAATGATCGAATCTCCGACAAGTAAAATATCGCGAGACAAACAGAATAGTTCACGACGTTGTTGGTTCACACGATCACGAGAGTCATCATTGAATATATAGGAGTCATCACGGATCTCCAGATCCCGCTGTTGATTATTGATCGGAGAGGAGTCTCGATCATGTCTATATTATTCGCGAACCGTAGGGTGACACACTTAAGGTTCGATGACGCGTTTGAGAGGATACGGAATATCGAAGAATATTTTGGGCAGCACCGAAATTGTTTCGGGGAAAATTGAAATAGTTCAAGGGGTTTTTCGTCGAATGGTTGTTAATAGAATTAACAAATGATTCGAGGTGCTATATGCAAATATTTGTTAATGGAATTAACAAATATAAATAAAGAAATAAAAATGTTTTCTTTATTTATTAAAAGAAAAGCTTTGGATTTTCCAATTGGGAAATAATGGGAAAATGAGTGGAGGTGAGTGGAGTGTCCACTCACATGATGATGGAAGAGGTGGGGGCACACCCATAGGCTGGCCGCACCCCCCTTGGGATGCCTCCCCCCTCTCCTATAAAAGGAGGGTGAGAGCTCTCCCTCCTTCACACACTTGCCCATTCGTTTTTCCCTCCACCCGCTGCTCCATTCCATGGTCCCCGGCTTGGCGAAGCCCTGACCTTGGGATTCTTCTTCACCACCACGCCGTCGTGCTACTGGAGTTCCGAGGGATCCTCTACTTCCGCGCCCCGCTGGATCGAGGGAACGAGGTCGTCATCAATCGTACGTGTGACCGACCATGGATGTACCGACGGATTGCGGTGCCCATCTTCTCGCTATCGGGATCGGTGTGAGTACGACTACGCCAACAACGAGATTTGATCTCATACCACTTTAAGTCTTCAAGGGTATGTGTTCTCCTTAACCCTCTCGTTGCCCGTTGCACTTCGTCTCCTAGATTAGATCTTGGCCTTTCGGGTGTCTCTCGCGTAGGAAATTTTTTTGTTTTCTATGCAACGACCCCTTCAAAAGCTAGGCCTAAGTTTAGAGCTAACTAAGTAATACAAGTTCAAGCTAACTAAGCATAAACAAACTAGGCCTAAAACTATACACGTAGAAACATACTAGGCCTAAAGCATAAACAAACAAGTACAAAAGGTACAAACAAACTAGGCCTAAAGCTATACAAGTACAAACAAACTAAGCATAAACAAACTAGGCCTAAAGCATAAACAAACAAGTACAAAAAGTAGAGCAAGGAAACAAAAATAAACATCAAATACAAATTCAAGCTAACTAAGCATAAAGCAAAGTCTAAGTTTAGAGCTAATTAAGCAATTTTTTTTAAAACAAACTAATAGTAGCTAGCTAGGCACACCTCGATCAACGATACCTCTTCTGGAGAGGCGCCGGAAACGGCTTATATAAGTCTTTCGTCATCCACGTCCTACGATCAACCTGCCGCTCTAGGCGTTCCTGGATATCCCTCTGGCATAACTCTATGGGATGGTTTAAGGACCCTCCCTTTTTGGTGACATCTTCAATGATTATCTCCGACAACTTGACTTTGATGCGATAAAAATCTTGCATAAGATTATCCTGTGAGATTTGCCCCGCCATTTTGTTGGAGCAGTCTCGGAGTTTACCAGGATTATTCATATTATTTGCATCGTGGACAATCCCTTTGAGGTGATGGAGGGCATAGAAGGCCTCCTTCGTGCTCCAAGCCGACTGCTTGATGCAGGGGTACTCGGTCACGTGCTTGAACCCGTATTTGCCAGTAGCCGGCCTGATATATTCTTGTTTCTTTTCGAATGTGCCTCCATTTTGGGCGTAGCCATTGATATCCTCATCGAGAACACCCCTTATTCTGGTGTAGTCTTTCCTCTTCGTCTTATTCGACGAGTCGAAGTACTGGGCAAGTGACCACTTTGGGCAAGGCACGATGAGTGTGCAGTATGTGTCCCTGCTCAGCACATGCAATTGAAATAAGGCTAAGCAATGGATGAAATGTAGAAATAAACATTAGCTACAATGGTCGCGAGACTTACTCGGGAAAGACAGGCAAAAGAATGTCCCTCTTCTTCTCACTATATCTCAACATGAAGCTCTCGAGGTACTTCACTGCCTTGGTCCGTGTACTTGATCCTTCCTCCAGCTGGCTATCACGCATGTAGTAGGGATCCACTACCATAATGTACGGGGGTAACTCTCGCTGGATCTGCAGCTGAGCATTGAGCCCGTATAGGCGGACCAAGTTATAGTCCAGCCGTCTCGAGTGAAACAGATTGAAGATATCCTCGGACGCTATGAAGAACAGTACCGCGGGATCTTCATGGACAAAGTCCGGGCCCTCTGGCACCTTGACCACGAACGCCGGGTAATTTGGAGACTCGTCTTTAAGAAGGAGGCTCTCTAGCATCACGATAATGTTCTGCAATATGGTCATTGGTCCAGTTGCCTCGTGTATCTCGTCCGGACCCAGTATCGGTTGGCCAGCTTCATGCAAGCGGGTCAAGCCATCCTTACGGGGTCATGCCACGACGTCAGCCAAGATCTTAGTAGGCTGGCCCTTTCTAGCAGGTCTCTTCCTAATCTTCTTCTTGCTGGCGGTGGCCTGATCTGCTGCTGGAGCTTGGGTGCTCGGGGCGACTCTACGACTGTCTTATGCAGTGTGCCAGGGCTGAATACTGTACCCTGCTGGAAGGTCAGGCGCTGCGTGACTTCAGTACGCCTAGGTTGATCGTCGTGACTGCGGAAGGCTTCATCGTCACGATCCATATCAGGCATGTACCTATCTTGGGTGTAGCCCGTGTTGAGGTAGGCATCGATGTCGACATTGTCATCGTAATGATAGTCATCGACACCGGCTCCAGCAAGCGCCATGTCCACGTCCTTTGGTGGTGACGGTGGCTGTGATGCTGGCGGTTGAGGCACAACTGCATTTGTTGATATTTTGGCCGGTCGTTGCGGCATATTTCCCAACAACACTTGGTGCCTTGTGGTGGTGGCAACGACCGCCGGTTCCTTCTGGGTGGTGGTGGCGACGACTACCGTTTCTTTCTGAGGGGCGACGGCCTTGGGTACTGTCTGGAGGGCTCTTTGCTTCGTGGGCCGGACGATCTTATTAAGCGGGGCCATAGGGGATGTGGCGCCGGTGTTGCGCTTGATCACAAGACCCCCCAAGACGAATCTGGCTCTTCGGCTATTTCATCACCCATGTGGTGCACTCTCCAAGGACCAAGTTATCCTCCTCTTCACAGCCTGGAGGTTGAAAGGGGGGGAGGACGTCGCGATACTCCGGCACTACATTAGCCAACTTCACCTTCATCACGTTCTTGTCCATTTGAGAATGGTGCATAGTGCGTTCCCTGGGTTGTATAATAGTGTCGGTAGCAACATCCACCAATTCTCCGCCGGGCACCACACGATGCAGGAGTACGCAAGGTTCGTCCTGTTGGGCAACATATCAGGCATCATGAGATGCCAGTCATCTTGAGAAGGCATAGTTAGATCACGACTAACTAATTAGTTACCTTGGTGATGGCGTCGAGCTCGGCAGGTGTCGAGACAAAGGCGATGGTGCCGGCGGCCGGCCCATCATTCTTCGGCATTGCTGCGGAAGGGGACGCCGATGCGACCAGAAGGAGCGGCGTCTGGGGGGTCACCTGTTCCGGCGGCACTTGCTGGTTCATGCTTGAGTTGCTGCCGACGAAGGTGGGCAGTTGGATCGGTCCAATTTGACCCCCCGCCTTCCAAGCAGCTATCCCCTCCATCAGCCGAGCGGGGATGACTTCCTTGAACCTCTCATCCACTAATTTATTGAGCGTGTCGGGGTCCACCTCTCTGCTCTCAAGTGTCTTCTCTAGAACCGCCATCTTCTTCTTTAGCTCCTCGATCTCCTCATTATCCTTAGGCGATGTCATCTTCCTCTTCTTTCTCGACGACTTGACATCTGATGCGTAGTACTCGGCTACCTTCATGTTTAGCCCAAAGCTGGAGATACGGCCAGCTCCCGTCGGCGGGGCATCCAACTGCCTTTTCTTGTATGCGTTCGTCGCCCTATTGAAAGGCGTGTCCCACCGATCCGTCGACCCTTCGGACGAGTGGCCAGATTTCCGCAACTCCTCCTCCTTCGGACAAAAGGAAATTAAGGTGAGCCCATTTGGCTTCATTATCTAATTATTAGATCAATGCAATATACATGTACTTGAGATATGTGTGTCCTTACCAAATGTTTCTCGAATTATTTCACGTCCTGGTCTTTCGTCACGAATTCCCCCGTCTTCCAGTCTAAGAAGTACCGGGACTGGACAAAGTTCATAACCTGTATATCCGTGATTTTGTGCCAGGGATTATCTTTTCCGAGATGTTCCATCTCGCGGTCCTTCTTCTCCCAAACGGGCTGTTTTCCTCGGTAACCACCGCTTCCGCAATGGTGGACCCCTATATTTTGCTCCCGCATATCCTGCCCCCATTTTGTCCATTTTTTGCACTCCTCGGTGTTCATGTACGCCTTCAGTATGTCGAAATCTTCTTTTACGAGCGTCGGGTCTTTGCGACTGATCTCCTCCCAGCTTTTACCTTTCGCAATCTTTTTCTTCACCGGGGATTTCCAGCTGTTCAAGGCGGTGCTCATCTTCGTGATGGCTAAAGAGTCCACCTTTTTGTTGAACGACTCCGGGAACGTGTATCGCTGGTGAAGCTTCTTCAGGAGGATTTCGACCAAAGCCGCGTTGTCGCTGCTTGTAAGGTCCGTCGTGTTGATCGACATGCTTTCCCGCACGATGCACCCTAGTTGCATGCCGTACCCTGAGGAAACCGCTCGAGGCGCCAATGGTAGGCCACTTGGCGAGACCTCGGTGATTGTATCAGTGACGTTGGTGAGCACTTGCGGCGTACGATCGTTCCTTGGCGTCCGAGGCTTCTTCTGCTTCTCATCGATCGTCGGGGTGGCGTCGCCGCTACCACCAGCCGCCCGTGCGGTCAGTGCCGCCACCATCGGTGTTGTCATCAACCTCTTCCTCCAAGTACTCCCAATCAACACCAGCGTGGTCCTCCCGGACCTCTTCCTCAATGCCGGTTGCAGCGTGGGCATCCCAGCCCTCTTCCTCGGCATCGACTTCGGGCATGGACCCGTGCTTAGATGTGCCAGACATGTTTCTGTAATAACATTCAAATGTTTATAAGATATTTTTTTAATTGCTGCCTTATATCGAGTACTTAAGCATAAGTTATTAATTTGTAAAATAGCAGCTCAAGTTTACTTTTTTTATTCTATCTTGATCCTTGATTATAAATCGTGTTCTGACTGCATTCCAAAAAGATGTTGTATATTTTTTATTTCGTGTCTTGGTTATTCTATCTCGAAGGTTTCAGAAGGGTCACCGACGATTCGAAGGTTATAAATTTTGTCTGAATTTCTCTCGGAGTAGAATCTACAAGAAATCCTATATTGGGCAAAGCTATCAGCAAATCGGACCAAGTTTTCACATACAGTGATCTCTGAAATTTTGATAGGCTAGCATTGGAGTAACAAAATATTTTCAAGTGTATATTCAGTTAAGTTTCACACAGATATTGCAAACAGTGCAAGCAATCGGTTAGGACAAGCAAGCTACAAAGTTTCAGGACAGAAGCAAGCAAGCAGTGCAATCACCATGTAATCCATTCCCTACCTGCTACTCGATAGCTTCAACAAAGCCATTTCATCGTTGACAGAACAAAAAAAATTCTGAATATATGCAGGAATGTTGACAGATTTATTTATGGTTTTTATGATGCAGACGCCCAAGGAAATATGTTTTCTACTTCCTCTGTTCCAACATACTACAAGCACCGATGAGCTATAGCTATTACATCCACATTACTCTACCTTATGGGTGACACGCAAGAGATTTCCCCCCTTTTGATTTATGCTTCTAGTGTGGTTCCTGCTTTCTGAAAACAGTCTACTTGTTTTCTTCAAGCTTATCAAGAATGGGGATATTGACTGCATAGAAAAGAGTTGAAGAGTAATAAAGGCTCCAGCAAATCATTGATGAAGAGTTGGTTGGCTTTCAGAGTTAGGAACAGTTTGTGGTTTTGATCGTGAAAGTCGGTCCTCGCAGGTCGCAGCCAACCTGTAATATAGAGATCAACCTAGACATAGCTTACATGTTGTACCATTCCAGAAGCAGTCAAGTGCTTCCAAAACAGAGCAATTCGAGCTATGGATGAAGAAACCAGCTGGCCTGCTATCCTTAGTTCCTGATACATTACTTATTCATTTACATGATGGCAATGATCAGGTTATTAATAGAAAAATTAGAACAGAACAAGCTACTAAGTATAAAATTCATAGAAAATTTGGGCATTCCTTTTGCTAATTTTCCTATGTCTAAGAGTGCCAGAAATTCGCTCGGAAGGAAATGAATCAACTTCCTCGCGAAACTTTGGCATCTCAAAAAGAAAAACCTGCACAAAAAACCTACAGCTACCAGCTCAACAGTGAAAATTCTCAGCTTGACTGATGGAATCCCACAAGACATCTACCAGCACATATATTCCTTGACTGATGGAATCCAATAGTCTAGCTGATTTAAAAAATCAGGCCTGCCGACCAACGTAAAAGGACCATGTTGGTTCTTCCTTCAGCACCATGAAGCATTTTTTTAAACTATATAGGCAAGTAATTCAGTAAGAACTAGTGCCATGATGTAAGATTATCCATAATTGCATTGCCTGATTACACAAACATAAATTATTCTTGATTAAATTGCCTGATTCCATACATAATTTTTTTTCCTGATTACATTGTCAGATATACAATATTTCACATATACATTGAGATGTATACTCTCTCGAGTTCATACAATTTGAGCAATTTGGAGTTCATAAAACTTGTAAGCAGCAACCCTGTTTCCTATCTACAAGCGAGAGAGAGGGGATCGAGCGGGATGAACTAGCAGAGGGAGAAGAGGGGGAAGAGGGGGCTTACCCTGTAGGTGTAGGCGTCGAGGAAGACGGTGTCGATGCATACGGGGACGACGCGGCGGTCCTCCTCCTAGCTAGGTCACGGCGCGGCGGTCCTCCTCCTAGCTAGGTCACATCGCGGCGGTCCTCTTCCTAGTCATGGCGCTCCCCCTCCTAGGCTCCTCCTCCACACGGATCCTCCATGGCGGCGAGTGCGATGGAGAAGAAGGGATCCACAGGCGGTTCATCGTCGCGCGAGAGAGAGGGAATCGAGCGGGATGAGAACTGAAAATGAAAACTGCTAAGTGTGGAAGAATACCGGGCGGGGCCACATGTCATTGCTGAAAGGCACATTCTGTGGCGCACCAGGAGCCAGTGCGCCACATAATTGTAGAATTCTATGGCACATCTTCTAGGCAGTGCACCACTGAATTTCTTGGGCGTATTCTGTGGCCACGTGCGCAGGGCCCAATGTCATTGGCTCAAAGATATTTCTATGGCGCATTCTTCTGATGGTGCGCCACATAATTGCGTGGATAAATAAATGAAAAACGAAACGATGTACTGTGACAGATATCTATTACTAGCCCAATTGGTTTAGCTGTGAAGTAAATAAGCCTAGTGGCATGGGTTCGAATCGTGGGTTGCCCCACATTTTTTTAATATTTTATTTAATTATAACTAAAGAAAGAAAACATTAAAATACAATTAATTAAAGAAAGAAGTGCTTGTATCACATACACATGCACACATATATATAGAAAAAAGTGCTTGTCTCACATACACATACACATGCACGTATATACACACAATAGTCTTCTTAATTTGTCTCGATCGGTTCGATCTAGCTTAATTAGCGTCTCTTGCCCTTTTTGTTGGCGACTGAATATTTTATGCTGGCCACCTTGAGATTTCTTCGCGTGAACGGACAACCGTGGGTAGGTAGGGATGTCTTCCTTCTTACTTTACCAGTAGTAGGCATGTCGAAGTGCTTGTCGAACTCCTCCTCAATCTTCGGATCACCGTTCTTGTCCAAGTCTTCCTCGTTGGTGTCTCCTTCCATTCCGATGATGCTCCTCTTACCCCTCCTCACGACAACACGGTTAGGCCTTGACGGGTCGGTGATGAAGAACCATTGGTCACCTTGGCTAGCGAGTACCCATGGCTCATTTTTCGCGGATGCGTTCTTCGATTAGGCATCGGGTATAACCATTGTTGTGAAATACGTCCTTCTTTCTTGACATTCTTGGCCCATCTCACACGGAACATTGGCACCACTGTCTCTCCGCAGTAGTTGAGCTCCCATATCTCCTCGATCTTTCCGAAGTATCTTTCCTTGACATTAGTCTCGTCATCGCCATATGATAGCATAGTTACTCCTGAGTTTTGATTTTCGCTACTCATGTCCTTGTCCTCGGTGGAGAATCTGTAACCGGAGATGTCGTACCTTTGATAGGTCCTTACGTTCTGCCAGGGGCCCTGTGATAAGATGTATATGAGTTTTTCATCTTCCGTAGAAGGCATTTTTCTCCGTGCTTCAATCATTTGACTTTGCTTGAACCAACACGTGAAGCCAGAGTTATGCTCTTTGGTTACGTCTCCCATTTTCCTCGGCCCGCCCATTTCGATATAATTCTGGTTGATTAAGCTTTTGTGCTCTTCCACGAAAGGCTCGACCAATTTTAAGTGTTTTAGCGCGACCCGGTGAGCCCTTTCAAAGTCGTCGCGTCGTTTTTGAATGCCGACATGGACGTCGTGGCAGCCCTCGCGGTGACTGACTCCGGTGAGCCTGCCGAGGTGCGTCCTGGTGGACAGACCGACATCCTGGTCATCTTCTGTGCTTAGGTAATTGTCGCAGAAAGAGATGTACTCGTTGGTTAGAAATCCTTTGACCATGCTTGCGCCGGGACGGGCCCTATTGCGAATGTATCCTTTCAGGACACCATTCTGCCTTTCCATCAGTATCATGTAGTGCAGGAACGTCGGGCCGAGATGCCTGATGTCATCGACAACATGGAGAAGGAGATGGACACATATATCATAGAATGCCAGCGGGAAGTAAATCTCGAGCTCGCGTAGTATCACCACGATCTCATCCTGTAGCATCTTGAGCTGCCTCACGCCGATCGATTTCCGGCTGATAACGTCGAAAAAGTTGCAAAGGCCAAACAACGTATCACGAACATGCTCGTCCATTATCCCTCGGATCGCAACGGGAAGTATCTGCGTCATGAGCACGTGACAATCATGAGACATCATCCCGGTGAACCTCTTCTTTGCTAAGTCCAGATATCTGCTTATACTACCTGAGTATCCGTGAGGAACTTTGACTTCTAGGAGGCACCTGAAAAACTGCTCAAGCTCCAGCGGACTCAATGTGAAGCAGGCAGCGGGAAGCACCACGGTGTTCTTCTTAGCCTTTTTGCGGGGACGTTGAGTCCCTTCCGTCTTATCCTCATCGTCATCATCATCATCATCATCACTATCGGCGAGGACCTGTAGATTTTTCCCAATGCCAAAATGTTTCAGGTCGTATCTTGCTTTCGGCCCATCCTTGGCGAATTGCAAATAGTGTCAAGCAGACTCTCCGTAACGTTCTTCGTAATGTGCATCACATCAAGGCGATGAGGCGTGTGGAGGACCGGCCAGTACTCCAAGTCGTGGAAAACAGACCTCGCTTTCCATACACCCAGCAACGGTTCTATCTTGGGTCGCTTCTTTCCCGGCGAAGGGCACTCGTCCGAATTTTTCAGAAGCTCGTCGATTTCTGCGCCGCTCCTCGTGCACGGGGCTCCATCGGGCTCGTCTTTACCATTGAACAACTCACCGCATTTTCTCCATGGGTGATCCAGGCGAAGCCACCTTCGAGCCCGTGGGTACACGGTTATCGAAGACGCAGGATCTCTTGGTAGCTGGAGATGCGGGGTCCCGTCCATGCACTTCACGTAGCCGCAGAATCCGTGGCCGACCTGAGCAGATACATACACGTAACCAGGATAGTCTCTGACCGTCGTGAGCAACGCGGCTCTCATATGGAAATAATCTCTATTGTACGCATCCCACGTACGGTATGGCGTCTTCCACAACGTGTCTAACTCGTCTTTCAGCAGCCCGAGATACAAATGCATGTCGACACCTGATTGTTTCGTCCCCTGGATGAGAATACTCAAGTGTATGTAATTTTTCTTGGTGCACAGCCACGGGCGTAGGTTGTAAGGCTATACAAACACGGGCCAGCTACTATGTGTGCTACTCTGGTTGCCAAACGGATTGAGTCCATCGGTGCTTGATGGCTAGGTTGAGACTCCAAGTGAAGAGTGTGTAGGTAGTGGCAAGCCTTCTTCCCCACGAGGGTGACTCGAGGGTTTATATCGAACTCTTGGGGAGCCAGTATTTCAGTAGTTGTCTTCCAAGCTTCCTCCAGGATCCTGCAAACAAGTAGAGAATTTTTTGCCCTCAACCTCACCAAGTGGTTGTCAAGCACAAGGTGTGAGACTTCTAAATTTCAATGCAAAACTGAAAGTAAATGTGCAATAATTAAATCTACTACTAAATGCAAATGAGAATATAAATATGCCATGGATTGTTTTTGTATTTTTGTGATGCAAGTGGTGATGGAGATAATGTAAATTCGAATTGGATATGCAAGTAAAGTGCAAGTAAAGTAAATTGCAGCAAAGTAACTAGAGTGTTTTCTTATATTTAAAATAGGACCGGGGTTCATGGTTTCACACTTGCATTCTCTCAAATAAAGTGGTAGACGGTGGACATAAAGAATTACATGTGAGATTACAATAACATGTTTAACATTGAGTACTTTCATATGGGCATCACATACTAGCATAGAGATCTCTACGGTCATATTGATCCCTCTTATACTCCACCAAGATGCGAAATAAATCATAACACCTCAATAATTAAGGAAAAACCAGAGTATAGCTTTAAGCAATGTGACATGAAGTTGAAGTAAGAACTTGCTAGATCTAGTCATGGAGATTGATTAGTGTCACTTCAAATCCCCGGTAACAAGGTACTCCTTTTTATCCCTAGTGAGGTAACTAAGAAAGGTTTACCAAAACCTAAGTGGATCGCTGAACTTCTGTCACTTTCACAGCACTAGCCACCCCCCGTTACTCCAACTAATACACCCGTCACCCCACACACGCTCTCAAGAACTAGATTGATCAAAGCTAGAAAATAAGAACGGGGTACATAAGATACATCTACTCAAATAACTTAAGAGAAACAATTGCAATCTCAGATTCAATAACTCATAGAAAAGATCCACCACATAGGAATTACAACGGTGCCGGTAATCATGTGGGGCAGCTCATACGGATCTAATTAGTGAAGCACATAGAGAGAGCGATATATAAGTGCTACTTCCACAAACCCATAGCCCTGGGGTGGACTACTCCCTCTTCATGGAGATGTCGATGGAGATGACGTTGGAGGGGTAGGAGATCACACCGGCGGCGCCCCGCCGGAGTTTTCCCCCTCCAATTTGGAACTTCTGGTCTCTGTTTTGGTGTTTCGGTGTTTCGGTGGCGCTCCTCTCCGTAAGGGTACGGGGGACCCTTTTTATAGTCGGTTTTAGGTCAAGACGGAGTCGGTAAGTCGAAGATGGAAGGAATTGGTGCCACAGGGGCCAAAAGGGGGCCTCTCACGCGACCAAGGAATCTGGCCGCGTGGAGGGTCCTCTTTCGGCTCTCCTTGCCCAATTCTCGTGGATCCTTCGCCCGCAAGTCTTCTCCTTCCAAGAAAATGACCCCCGCAGATTTTCAGGTGATTTCGCGGAAGTTTGCCCCCTGAAACGTCAAAAATATAGAAAACGGGGTTTGTGACAGGCAGGGTTAATTCCATAAAAGTTGGGGGACTTTGTAATTTAACCCCAAAATACTATAAAACATTGAATTATACCCTTATATGATGCAATATGTAATAGAAAACCATGTGAAAATATGCAAAATTCATCTATGCATTTTACATGCATCAACATCCCCAAGCTTAACCCATGCTCGTCCTCGAGTATGAAGGTGATAAAACTAAGATGGGTTTTGCATATTGAAACAATCATGGGATATCAAGGAGGATTATTCATGCTACATATAATCAAATGATTAATACTAGAAATGAGTAGCAATATACCATTCATGTTGTAAGAAATATCAAATATTGAAGCAAAGATGCTTCATGAAAGTTCACAAAGTGTATAATGAAATAAAAGCACTATGGACCAAATGCATACACAAAATGAAAAAAAATATCCTATATTGGTCAAAGAATAGCATAATGGAAAATAGAAAATATGGTGGACACTTTGGAGAATATTGAGTAAAGGTAAAACATGATCAAGTCTTATTTAGCCTCTAAATTATTCAACTAAAATGACTAATTGAAATGTGGTATCCATTGATCTAGGACTCTCATTGTCCCTTTATCACTAGCATCTTAAAATTGTGAGTATTGAAGTAATGAGAATGACAAGGTGGTTGAAAGCCTCATGCCCCGTGAGTGTGAAAACCTACTCCATGATTACTCAACTTAAGATTCCTAGTAAACTTTGTACAATCATAATAAGTATTAATGACATCATAGAGAACTGCAAAGAGGTACCTCTTGCCCCATGACATGGAAACAAGCCCATGTTACAATGACAAGATGAACAAACGGAGTAGACTCATCATCCTTTTTATTTTCATTCACTATTATGCATAGCTTCTTATTTTATTATAGGATGTGTTGTAGAGTCACTCAAGCTATAAGTAAATTTCCACCACGATAAAGCCTGGCTTGGGTTAGCGGCCCAATGCGTTTCTCTAGTCAGATAGATACTTACTCATCAAAACTTACTATTCCTCTATTTCATTTCGGCATGACAGGAGTCCAAAAACAAAAGTACATGATATCAACCAAATGTAAAAAAAAAATTGTGCAATGTTGAAAGCTTTCCGGTGATACACATTTATAGCTAGCTCCCAACCACACACTTGTCAAACGCAAAACTTGTGGCTCCCATTATTGGGTCATGTTTATTAGATGCATAAAAAGTAAAGTGTGCCTTCAAAAGTTCGTGAGAGTCCTATCCCAAGTTCAACCCATGACAATTAATAAAGTGAATATCTTAATTTAGAACATAAATAACACAATAACATGGTGAACATACTCGGAATAGCAATGAAGCTAATGGGAAAATATGGTGGACTCACTGGAAATACTTGGCTAAGGAGTGTTGGAAACAAGTTTTTACTTGTTGGAATTTTTAAATTTTTGGGCTAGCAAGAGGGAGATAGTTGACCAGATACTATGCATGCATATGTCCATAGAACTACTCATTTCATGAAAAACTAAATAAACCAGCAATTAACATCAAGGACATGAATAAGAGATAGCTCAAGACAACATTATTGCAAATTTCTACACATAAAAAGCCTATAAATCATGCAAACATATGTAGCTCTTCAAATCAACCATGGCATCCCTATTCCAAGTAATAATACTAGCATCCAATAAATTCCAACCCCAAACTCCAGTAGCTCAATCTCATATAAAATTATGGTGGTGGTCTTATCAAAACAAAATAAAAACAAAAACTAGATGCTTCAAGTCTCTACGATAAATGCTTTGCTTAAAAAAAAAAGTAGACGTGTGCTAACCAAAAGAGTGTAGCTCCAGTGGGGTGTTCATCACATCCCCAAGATTATGGCTTTGACCATTCTTGGATGTCTTGAGGCGCAACTCCTCTATTCCCTATGAAAAAACTTCACAAAACATGTTTCTCCCATTCTTTTTCTGTGGGGTGAGATTAGCAAGGACAAACAAATCACATACTTGCTGTAAAAAATTCCAAATAAAATGCTCCAGTAGATAGACAATAAGGTTCATTATGTTGTATATTCACTCTCTTGCTTGAAAGAATCATGGAAATTCGATTCCCAAGCCCAAAGAGTGCATAAAACAAAAGAAGGCAGAATCTGTCCAGAAAAGCAGCAGCAGCAGCAAAATGAACGTTTTTCCCTAAGCTAGACTCGTCAAAAAATTAAGCCAATTTTTGTGCTTACAGAGGACGAAAAGTTGCAGAACATACAGTGAGCAGACTCGTGCTGAAACAAAAATTTCATGCACTAGGATAGCAACTTATAAGTCCAAATGGGTTTGACTTGACTCTTTATTGAAAACTCCAGAATTAAAACAAAAAAACTATTCTCTTGAGACAGCAAGAGGACACAAGGAAAATCCAAACAAAAACAACCGGGTTGCCTCCCGTAAAGCGCTTTCTTTATAGCCATATAGCCAGGCTTTACTTACTTGATAATCAAGAGGGATAAAACTCATGAGGGAGCTTGTTCTTCAGCGTGCCCCTCTTCCTTGGGAAGTGCTCCATGCTTTTTCTTGTGAGGGAACTGAAACTCGACATTCCCTTCCTTGGAGTCTATGATTGCACCTGTAGGACGAAGAAAAGGTCTACCCAAAATAATAGGACTAGGGGATTTATCCCCCATATCCATAATAATGAAATCAACGGGTACGAAAGTCATGTGAAATTCAATCATAACATATTTTACTTGTCCTACAACATGTTTAGTAGAGTTATCAGCAAGGACAAATTCACTTGAGCACTTTTCTAAATTTTCTAGTTGTAGCAATTCATATAATTCTTTAGAGAGTACCGATACACTAGAACCTAGATCTAACATAGAATGGTGAATTTCTTTTCCAATTGAAACTAGAACCTTGGGGATCCATGCATCCCCAAGATTAGGAGGTATCATGGCCTCATTCTTGTACCTAGCAATTTTTTCTGCAAGACATGATTAGCAATATAAGATCCAAAGCCAGGTTGATTAACATTTATAGTGGGATCACTAGCAAATTTTTGTAGAGTAGCAATAAGTTCTTGCAAGCTACTTTTTTCCAAATCAAGCAATGGATCCTTAATTTAAGTAAGCATCATAATTTCCTCTACTTTACTCTCTAATTTAGCTAGCATGCTTGATTCATGAGGACTAATTTCATCTTTGCTAGCAAGATAAGACATATATGGAAGTAAATATTCAGGGTACTTCACTATTTCATTAAAAGTTTCTTCTAAGCTAGTAGGGACATGCTCACTTGTATTCTCAGAAATATGATCAATATTTTCAATAATAGGAGCTGCAATAGTAATAGAATTCATTCCTACACTAGGTTGTGCTTGTGGCCTTCCTGATGACATGCTTAATAGAGTTGCTTGATTATCAGCTAATTTTGACAATGCTTTATCTAAATTCGAAGATTGAAGTTGCAATCATTTAGTATCACTACTAATGGATGCAATAGACTTATTTAACTCATGTATCATAGCATTGTGACTAGCAACTTGTTCCATAAGCAATTTATTAAATTCAGAAATTTCACTAGAAGGCTTCCACTTATTTTCATTAGCATTAGGATATGGAACAAAAGGTTTATTTGGCACATAAGGAGGTTTACTATATGAACTGTAAGCATTACCAAAACCATTGCTACCATAATTCCTAACAAAATTAACATCCACACTTTTAGAATTACTACCAACTAGCTCCTGGAAAGGCACATTCTCCATATTTTGTTTATTAATAAAAGTAAGAATAGTGTCCATTTTAGAAGACAAATCATTGGTTTCTTCAATTGAGTTTATTTTCTTAGTGGGATTGGTTGCTCTTTTAGTATTCCATTGACTATAATTTTGCAGTATGCTTTCTAATATGCTCTTAGCCTCACCTACAGTTTTACTCATAAAGGCACATCCAGCAGCAGAATCAAGTATATTTCTAGACATGTAGTTTAGACCATTATAAAAAGAGTGTAGTATGGTCCATTCATTTACTCCATGTGATGGGAATGTTCTAAGCATTAATTTAATTCTATCCCATGCCATGGCTACATGTTCATTATCATTTTGCCTAAATGAGAGGATATTAATCCTATTTTGCAAAATTTTAACGGGAGGATAATATTTCTTAATGAAAGCTTCTTTTAAATCATCCCAAGACTTTATACTAGCTGTAGGTAGTGAAAATAACCATTCTTTAACCTTTCCTCTAAGTGAAAAAGGAAATAATTTCAGTTTTAAAACACTACTTTCCACATTTTTTAATTTTTGCATATCACATATTTCCATGAAATCATGAAGATGCATAGAGGCATCCTCCATAGCACTACCACCAAATTGCTCTCTAGTAATTAAATTCAATAAACTAGGACTTACTTCATAGCTTTCAGCTTGTATTTCAGGTGTAGTAATTGTCCTAGCAATGAATTGGTCATTGGGTGTATTTGTGTAGTCACTTAATTTAGTTCTATCACCCATTTTAACAGTTTTTATGTAGTTTTTAATTTTTTATGCAAAACTGAAAAGTAAAGTAACTAGGCAAATTTGAAATACTAAAATAAACCAGATAACTAAATGCAAAACTAAAATGCAAACTAAAATAAAATATGCAAGACAAAAGAAAAAACAAGAACAAAAACAAAACAAAAACAAAAACAAGACAAGAAACAAAACAATCTACTTGAAAGAAGGTGGAGATAGAAAGGACGGCACTCACATAGGTGCAACCTCCCCAAGCTTAGGTGTTTGCACACCTTGTTGGTGATAAAGACTTCTTGTGAGCTCCCTTGGACAACTCCTTCACCTATGGCTCCCCGGCAACGGCTCCAGAAAAACTCCTGATGGCTAGGTTGAGACTCCAAGTGCATAGTGTGTAGCTAGTGGCAAGCCTTCTTCCCCACGAGGGTGACTCGAGGGTTTATATCGAACTCTTGGGGAGCCAGTATTTCAGTAGTTGTTTTCCAAGCTTCCTCCAGGATACTGCAAACAAGTAGAGAATTTTGTGCCCTCAACCTCACCAAGTGGTTGTCAAGCACAAGGTGTGAGACTTCTAAATTGCAATGCAAAACTGAAAAAATATGTGCAATAATTAAATCTACTACTAAATGCAAATGAGAAAATAAATATGCAATGGATTGTTTTTGTATTTTTGTGATGCAAGTGGTGATGGAGATAATTTAAATTCGAATTGGAGATGCAAGTAAAGTAAAGTGCAAGTAAAGTAAATTGCAGCAAAGTAACTAGAGTGTTTTCTTATATTTAAAATAGGACCGGGGTTCATGGTTTCACACTTGCGTTCTCTCAAATAAAGTGGTAGACGGTGGACGTAAAGAATTACATGTGAGATTACAATAACATGTTTAACATTGAGTACTTTCATATGGGCATCAAGTCATAGCATAGAGATCTCTACGGTCATATTGATCCCTCTTATACTCCACCAAGATGCGAAATAAATTATAACACCTCGATAATTAAGGAAAAACCAGAGTATAGCTTTAAGCAATGTGACATGAAGTTGAAGTAAGAACTTGCTAGATCTAGTCATGGAGATTGATTAGTGTCACTTCAAATCCCCGGTAACAAGGTACTCCTTTTTCCCCTAGTGAGGTAACTAAGGAAGGTTTAACAAAACCTAAGTGGATCGCTGAACTTCTGTCACTTTCACAGCACTAGCCACCCCCTGTTACTCCAACTAATGCACCCATCACCCCACAGACGCTCTCAAGAACTAGATTGATCAAAGCTAGCAAATAAGAACGGGGTACATAAGATACATCTACTCAAATAACTCAAGAGAAACAATTGCAATCTCAGATTCAATAACTCATAGAAAAGATCCACCACATAGGAATTACAACGGTGCCCGTAATCATGTGAGGCAGCTCATACGTATCTAATTAGTGAAGCACATAGAGAGAGATATATAAGTGCTACTTCCACAAACCCATAGCTCTGGGGTGGACTACTCCCTCTTCATGGAGATGTCGATGGAGATGACGTTGGAGGGGTAGGAGATCACACCAGCGGCGCCCCGTCGGAGTTTTCCCCCACCAATCTGGAACTTCTTGTCTCTGTTTCGGTGTTTCGGTGTTTCGGCAGCGCTCCTCTCCGTAAGGGTATGGGGGACCCTTTTTATAGTCGGTTTTAGGTCAAGACGGAGTTGGTAAGTCGAAGATGGAAGGAATTGGGGCCATAGGGCCCAAAAGGGGGCCTCTCACGCGGCCAAGGAATCTGGCCGCGTGGAGGGTCCTCTTTCGGGCCTCCTTGCCCAATTCTCGTGGATCCTTCGCCCGCAAGTCTTCTCCTTCCAAGAAAATGACCCCCGCTGATTTTCAGGTGATTTCGCGGAAGTTTTCCCCCTGAAACGTCAAAAATATAGAAAACGGGGTTTCTGACAGGCAGGGTTAATTTCATAAAAGTTGGGGGACTTTGTAATTTAACCCCAAAATACTATAAAACATTGAATTATACTCTTATATGATGCAATATGTAATAGAAAACCATGTGAAAATATGCAAAATTCATCTATGCATTTTACATGCATCAGTGCTCATACCCAGCCTGACGTTCCTCGCGACGCCCCCGAAACTCGGGAAAGCTATGTCCAATGCATCCCTATGGGAAGCGTCTGCAGGATGTGTCATCATATAGCCCTTCTCCGGATCTTCTTCCGGCTTCTCCTTTTCCACGTGCCATTGAATGAGCTTTGCTTCCTTAGGGTCCACGTAGTACCGTTGAAGACGGGGAGTAATAGGAAAGTACCATACCACTTTTGGAGGAATTTTCTTGTTGTTGGTTTCGCTCTTGTATCATCCGTGGTAGGTCAAGAGGGCACACGACTTTCTTAGCCTCGTTGATACTGCTTGGCAATGTGTTCCCCTCGGGAAGGCGATCGTGCCAGAATTTCATGTTCTTGTTGAAACTCGAGTCGGTCCATTTGTTTTGTGTCTTCATCTTCAGAGCAGCAAGCGTTACATGCAAGCGCGTATCCTCGGGGCGGCACCCAGGAAACAACGGAGTCACCCCGTCTATCTCCATTTACGCCAGCTTGGCTTTCTCCCTAGCTGCAGCTATGTCGTTGCTCGTCTCCTTAAGCAGCAGATCCTGAACATGAGAGTCCCGCAAGGCCGAAATTACCGGGGTCTCCGTGTTCACGCCTTCATCGTCATGTCGATCTTCTCCGCCGACATATCCTTCTTCATGATGATCTTCTTCGCCGTCATTTCCTTCATCACCTCGCTCGCCCTCTTCTTCGTGCACACCTTTTGCTGCCGGCGGTGCCACGTGGTTGTGGTCGTCAAAGAAACCGCGTCTGGGAAGGTGCTCCTCCAATTGTCCAGAATCAGGGTCAATCCAGCTCACGAGTTTGCATGATCGACACGGACATCTTATCTTCTGCCTGTTGCACCGAATCATGCCCGCCTTCACGTCTTTCTTGTATCTAGCGATTCGAGTAGAGCTCATTTCTAGTACCTTGGTTGCCTGCACACACACATAGAGAGCAGAAAATTAGAACCACAACATGCATAGTCGCCGGAAAAATTCGGCATGACCTCTCCTATAAGTAGGACATATGGGGTGCAAAATTTTGCCGAAATGGAAGTGAATCAACATTTCGGCAAACATCCATGCACCATGGCCGCCCCCGCGCGCGCGACAATTGGTCCACCTACATATGCATGACAAGCACCCATACACATCGATCGATGGCCACACGAGACATACACCTCCAACTATACTCACCTAGTAGATTCGATACCGAGACGCGAAAAGAGCGAGGAGAGGGAGGGACCGGAGTATAGATGGAGGTAATTAGGCCCCCTCAACAACAAGAAACTTCACCAACAATTATACATCGAAAAAGATAGGTTCACCTACCAAAAAAGGAGAATTAAATGTGTAAAATTGGAGTGGAGAGAATGGGGAGGCGAGTGAGCAACATCCACTTGGAATGAAATGAGTGGAGGGAGAGAGAGGGGGGATACCATCTTTATGTGCACAGTGCACCTATTCTGTGGCGCACCTGTACAATGTTCTGTGGCGCACTGTCGTGCTGCGCCACTGAAAAGACACATTCTGTGGCGCATGATAACACATGCGCCACAGAATATGGTTTTTCTGTGGCGCAGCCCAGCAGTGATTGGGGTGGGCCCCACCTAGTTTCTGTGGCGCACCGGGCAGACATGCGCCACATAATTCGAAATTTCTGTGGCGCACCACAGGCATGCGCCACAAAATTGTATTTCTATGGCGCACGCCTTCTAGGTGCCCCACAGATGTTGTTCAATAGAAAGGCACTTCTCTACTAGTGTGGGATATAATAGGGGTGAAGATTCTTATTCCCGAGCTCTAGTGTTCCCTGTATTTAAAAAAAAATCAAACCAGATTTAAAAGTTTTGAAAAAATATGAAAAAAATCCTGTAAGTTCTCCATGATGTATTCTACAAACTGCGTAATTTCGATTTAAAATACTAAGTATTTTTTAGAGCTACACAAAAATTACAAATGCAGGGATCTATAATAGTGTTTCTAATCTCCATTTTCTTTTATAAAGATTTTATCATTTTGTGTGGCCCGTAATACAAAGAATTTCGGGTTATGATTTCCCGTGTGTAGGCTATATCATGGACTATATCCAGAATTATTTTCATTGTTTCGAAAACTTTTAAATTTTTTTTGAATTTTTCAAAATGGGGGGAGCACTAGAAGTCGGATATTTGCTTTACCGCAAACTAGAATATCGTCGGAAAACATGAAAGAGTGAATGGGGGGAGAGGTGTTTGGTCCAAGAGATATAGCTGGCAAATGTTTGGCCTGTCGAAATACTCTTGTGATTGCGAAATTTTGAAACGTGTGTAATTACAAAATGCTCTAGATCAGATAAACTCAATGTCTTACTCCATCCATCCCAAAATAAACGTACAACCTTTTCAACTTTGACCATGTTTATACAAAAAATCACCTATAGTTATACCATCAAATTAGTATCCTTAGATTCATGTTTTCATTAATTACCAAATTGGTGGCGTAAATATTGCTGATTTTTTATTTAAACTAGGTCAAACTTGAAAAAAAAACTATGTACTGGAAGTACACTTTTTCTGGGACGGAGGGAGTACAATGTAGCCTTTCTCTCGAGGGCGATTGATGACTGTGGAGAAATTACATAGGTTAACAACTTGGTACCACTTTTGATATTTTTTTTCAAAAAACTACCACTGTTTCCACCTCCACGACCGACCAGCACAGCAGACTACAGGCAAGCATGCGGCGCCGACCTTCTTTAGAAGCATGGTTTGCCTTGAGGCCTGCTTGCGAATTCCCGGTTGCTATTTAAACTTTCCTAGGTTTCAACGGACCATATGCCTTGTGTAAATTTGATTCTACTTATTGTAAAAAGTCATGATTTTCATCAGACATAATATGGTACTTTGGGTTCCTGATTGTTAGGTGAGCTCATTTATTGGTTGCATCAGTGACGGAGCTTGCCAGAAAGTGTAGGGTGGAGGGGGGGAGGAGGGGAGAAAGGATAAAAACCATTACTTGGGGGCGCGGAAAACTAATTTTATTCACATTTATAACATATATCTGTGCAAGTAGTAGCTGCCCTGAGTGAGTGTCTGCATGCTGAAAGTTGATATTTCATCAAAGAGCTTCAATGATTCATCGCCCTCTTTTTACATTCTATATCCTAAAATCAATGAAGTGTAGGCATGTTTGTCTTTATGTTCCGTCCGATCAAATACTTTCCAGGAAGCTATCATGTGTGGAGCCTTTGAGTACGTGTCAACAAGTGAGTGTTACCATTATTAGAACCACCAAATCCATGTCAAAGAATGTAGCAGTGCACCTCCCTTCTCTGCCATGCCAATGACGTAATTTTTTTTCTCTCCCATTGTAACGTACGGCCATTTTGCTAGTATGTTTATTTTTCCATACCAATGCACACGTTACATACTCATGAGAAAGGATCGTCTGAAAAAGTTTAGTGAAAATGTGGCTCACAAATATTATCGCACCATACATCACGTAGAGAGCATTTTATTTTCTCCACATATTATGTATTGAAGAACCAAATAGCACGATAACATGAAAAATGTATTTATTGAAGATAGTAGATCGTAGTGCATAGCAAAACTAGTTAGTACAACCGCCAGGTCCCCCATAACTGAAATGGTCAATCAGGAAGTCACTGACTTGATAGCATTCCTTATGGGTTACCAGAGCTTGAAGGCCGGGTTGTGGACCGGGACGATAGGTCGTCTCGTCTTCATTGATATATTTCATATCTTGAAATGTAGCAGCCTGTGGGCCTGGCCAGTACCCGTTGCCCATTGGTGCGCTGCGCTTGTTTCCAAAAGTCATGGTATGGCCGCCCCAAGTTACATAATTTGAATAGAATTTCAAACTGTTGAAGAGATATTGCGGCCAGTATCCGACGGGCGCAAACTTTTGACCAGCATGGGCAAAGTGTAACCACCAGTCTCCGTTATCTTTGCTCTGTGAAATAAGTAAAGTGCTCTTGTTTATATAAAAATAATCACTCAAATCGTTCTAGCTAAAATTTAATTCAAAAAAAGATTCGACTTAGTTTTTATTACAAATCGGAGAAATACAACACTTAGTTTCTAGGTAAACACGTTCGCAAAATCATCCAATTGTTCAATGCCAATTAGAAATGAGAAACTTTGTAATAAAGTTGGCATGCACACCTTGAATATCTTAAAAGATATCTTGCTTTTCCCCTGAAGAGTATCTCCTGGAGCAATAGGAGGATTCTTGACTAGTACAAATCCGTTACACTTCAGGTCGAAGCATCCCGTTGAAACGTATCCATCAGCCTGACCATTCCGTCAAAAACATTGTTATGCAAATGAAAATAGTATATAAATCCAATCACAACCCTTTTTTGTTTTGCCATGAGGTGGTAAATTAATTACATACCGTCCATCCTACTATGAAGTGTGTTTTATTGTCACCATAGTAAGATGGCTGAATCTGCACAAAGTAGAAAAAAAAACGTGAGAACTAGTGAGCAGGGATACATCAAATGCAACGTATGCTGTCTCATTAAGGAAGATCCAACTTACATTCCATCCGACTCGTACTTCATTAAGTGTATCGGCATGAGGTTCTTCATAATTAGCGACCGTGAGTGTAGCGGCTATTATTCCGTCACTGGCACTCGAAGACTCGTAGACATCTAAAGTTGCAGCGGCGCCATAAAATTTTGTTACGACAGCGGGGAATGATGTGTAAGCTGCGATCTGCAAAGAAATATCAGCATAATAAGTACAGATTAAATTCCATGTAAAAAAAAGTTCTTGGTAATAACTTTCCTTTGGACTGGCTCTCATTAAGAAAAACACAAGTACACGGGGCAATCTTAACATGACAGATATAATATATGAATGTACCATAGATACAAATGAACTTACATGGTTATAGACATCAAGTGGTCCGTTGGTCAATCTTAAAGTCCTGTTAGAGGACGCCGTTGTCTTCGGTTGCATCTCACCCCAAGGATATGGCTTGTGGCACCATGTCGTGGCAACATTGTCAAGGCTACAGATAACGAGTAGCAAGAAAATGCACAGAAGTCTCGTCATTTTCTCTAAATCAAAGGTGAAGGCTTGTACTAACCTCAAAGGTAGATACAATAGAATCTATGTAAGCAGCTTATATAGAGGGGAGGGGCCAGGGAAGTAAAAAGTCTGCAGATGTGTAAATAGTACTGGAAGAAACAAATATGTATGATATTTACTGTGCTAGCTGGCTGTGGTATATTCGTTTATGGTGGAATTGAATGGTATATCCTGTACATTATGGAAAAAGATCTACATAACTGTATACACGCAGATATATATATTTCATAAACATTAAAAATATGTTTAATATATATGTTATGGAAATGCAATATTGCTTTACATTTCTAGATTTATTTTATATTGATCACAGAAGATATTGTGCTAGATATAGTGAGGACAAAAGATTTTGTATTAATTTATGATAGCTGTAACTCATTAATTACAGGGTAATAATTGCGCCTAGCGTAATAGGAAGAAGTTAACACAGACTCCACGTTTTTTTTCGAGCGTTATAAGCTCCAGCTCTAAGATCAACAGACGCATGCACTATGCCTCCTCGCTGCGAGGCGTAATAGGACTCGCCCACGTACTAGTTTTAACCGGGCCGGCCCATTAATGTTTCTTCTAAAGGAAAAAGGTACGAAAATAATGATGGGAAGCTGGGATTCGGACTTCCCATCTAGGCATCGGGATTAAAGGGGCACGGCCACTGGGCTAATAATGCGTCACTACAGGAATCGGCCGATATGAAGACGGCCAAATTCTATGCCGACGGCAATTTGTCGGGGCCGTCGGCATAGACCCAGTGAGGAAATGTCAAATTGCGAAAAAAAAAATTGCTATGCCGATGGCAATGCTGTCGGCCTTTTTTTTTTTTGAGCTACGCCGACGGCTGCCATCGGCATCGACCCTAAGAGCGAATTCCGAATTGCGAAAAAAAAATTGAGCTAGGCCGACGGCAAAGCCGTCGGCATAGCCAAGCTCAGATTTTTTTTTTTGGCCTTGATCACCGTTTTGATCATAACTTTTGCATTCCAACTCGGATTTTGATGTTCTTTAGCTCGTTTCGAAGAGGAGAAACATATCTAAATTATCCTGCATATTGTTAAAGCTAAATATTTAGAAAAAAAAATCATGAGAAATAACGCAACTAACAATAATGGGTTAACAGTTTCGTCTGAGAGGGTTGTGGGGCGTCTGAATCCAACCAAAATCTAGGTGGACTTAAAAATCATGAGAAATAGGTAGTTGTGTACCTAAAAATGATTTTTTCCAAAAATCATGAGCAAACTACGAGGCACCTGTAGTTCAAATTTGACCCGTTTCCAGCTGAATCGGCAGAAACTTGTGTTCTTCAAAAGAGGTGGATGAAAACCTTTTTAGAGGAAAATAATTGGTTATTTGTGCATATAACATGGTCTAGTATTTTCAAAAAATGCAGCTCCCAGGTTTGCAACATATTTGTGGTTGATACTTCACAAAAAAGCCATTTTTCACACTGGGAAGATGGAAAATGGTTTTTTTATTCAGTGAAAAGGAAAATTTTCTTCGGGACATTGTCCGTGCTTCCAATATGCATGTTTGTGTGGAATATGGGAATATTTAAACAAACTATGCCATGGATTTGGCCATTAGACCCGTCATTTGGCCCGAAACCCTAGAATGTTCGTACGAGATAGCTCATTTATGTGAACATATTTTCAACACAACTGTCGTATCCCAAGTTTATTATTTTTGGTGGATACTAGGACATATATAATGACACCACGCGAAGGTCTTGCATCATTTTGGGGTCTTTTAAATTTTCTGGAATTTTCTAAGTCGGTTTCGTGAAAAAGTCAAGACGGCGGGCATGACCGTTCGTAGCTAGGGCTTGAATATTGAGAAACTCTTGGTGTATCTCTGATGAAATAGGTAGTTGTGTACCTAAAAATGATTTTTCCAAAAATCATGAGCAAACTACGAGGCACCTGTAGTTCAAATTTGACCCGTTCCGACCTGGATCGGCAAAAACTTGTGCTCTTCAAAAGAGGTGGATGAAAACTTTTTTCAGAGAAAAATAATTGGTTATTTGTGCATATAACATGGTCTAGTATTTTCAAAAAATGCAGCTGTCAGGTTTTGCAACATATTTGTGGTTGATGCTTCACAAAAAAGCAATTTTTCATACTCGGAAGATGGAAAATGGTTTTTTTATTCAATCAAAAGCAAAACTTTCTTCGGGAACATTGTCCGTGCTTCCAATATGCATGTTTGTGTGGAATATGGGCATATTTAAACAAACTATGCCATGAATTTGGCCATTACACCCGTCATTTGGCCCGAAACGCTAGAATGTTCGTAGGAGATAGCTCATTCGTGTGAACATATTTTCAACACAACTGTCGTATTCCAAGTTTATTATTTTTGGTGGATACTAGGACATATATAATGACACCACGCGAAGGTCTTGCATCATTTTGGGGTTTTTTAAATTTTCTGGAATTTTCTAAGTCGGTTTCGTGAAAAAGTCAAGACGGCGGGCATGACCGTTCGTAGCTATAGCTTGAATATTGTGAAACTCTTGGTGTATCTCTGATGAAATAGGTAGTTGTGTACCTAAAAATGATTTTTTCCAAAAATCATGAGCAAACTAAGAGACACATGTAGTTCAAATTTGACCCGTTTCCAGCTGAATCGGCAAAAACTTATGTTCTTCAAAAGAGGTGGATGAAAACCTTTTCAGAGGAAAATAATTGGTTATTTGTGTATATAACATGGTCTAGTATTTTCAAAAAATGCAGCTCCTAGGTTTTGCAACATATTTGTGGTTGATGCTTCACAAAAAAAGCCATTTTTCACACTTGGAAGATGGAAAATGGTTTTTTTATTCAATCAAAAGCAAAACTTTCTTCGGGAACATTGTCCGTGCTTCCAATATGCATGTTTGTGTGGAATATGGGCATATTTAAACAAACTATGACATGGATTTGTCCATTACACCCGTCATTTGGCCCGAAACCCTAGAATGTTCGTAGGAGATAGCTCATTTATGTGAACATATTTTCAACACAACTGTCGTATTCCAAGTTTATTATTTTTTATGGATACTAGGACATATATAGTGACACCACGCGAAGGTCTTGCATCATTTTGGGGGTTTTTAAATTTTCTGGAATTTTCTAAGTCGGTTTCGTGAAAAATTCAAGACGGCGGGCATGACCGTTCGTAGCTAGGGCTTGAATATTGAGAAACTCTTGGTGTATCTCTGATGAAATAGGTAGTTGTGTACCTACAAATTATTTTTTTCCAAAAATCATGAGCAAACTACCAGCCACCTGTAGTTCAAATTTGACCCGTTTCCAATTGAATCGGCAAAAACTTGTGTTCTTCAAAAGAGGTGGATGAAAACCTTTTTAGAGGAAAATAATTGGTTATTTGTGCATATAACATGGTCTAGTATTTTCAAAAAATACAGCTCCCAGATTTTGCAACATATTTGTGGTTGATGCTTCACAAAAAAAGCCATTTTTCACACTCAGGAGATGGAAAATGGTTTTTTTATTCAATCAAAAGCAAAACTTTCTTCGGGAACACTGTTCGTGCTTCCAATATGCATGTTTGTGTGGAATATGGGCATATTTAAACAAACTATGCCATGGATTTGGCCATTACACCCGTCTTTTGGCCTGTTTCCAGCTGAATCGACAGAAACTGTCAAAATGGCCACCATGGCTATTCATCAAAAGAGTTTAATTTTTTTAAAACTATCGATGTTTTTATGATATGGATGTCATATTCGAATTTCTCTAATTTTTCTAATCGATTTAGACATTTTATTTGTCAAATTTCGATTTACGGATTTAAAGATATAAATTATTATATATTAAATAATTTATTCACAAAATAAAGTAATTTCTAACATTATATTGTTATTTAGTCAATAAAGATAATTATATAATCATTGTTATTTGTTCAAATATTGTTTTAAATTTAAACAATAGAAAAATGTTTAACATCATTCCCCACAGGTTAATATGATTGATATGATAGTAATATCAGTAAGTTCTAACATCTCATATGGAATCTAGTTTGGAAGGAACTCAAAGGGTAAGCGTGCTTGGCCTGGAGGAATTTCAGGATGGGTGACCGAACGGGAAGTTTGACTAAGTTAAGTATGTTGACTAGATTAATTGTGTAATTAGAGATTAGAGATTAAATATGTGGCTAAGTGAAAAATTCTGGAATAGAATTTCAAAAAAGTTAAAAAAAATTTAAAAAAATTCGAATTTTTTCTTCATTTTTTTTCAATTATTTTGGAAATATTGTGCCGACTGCAACCGACGGCTTTTAGTGTGCCGACGGTCATTTGGCCTGTGCCGACGCGATCATATGCCGATGGCAAGGTGCCGACGACTTCTTGCCGTCGGCATATCGTGCGATTCCTGTAGTGTTTAGTGTATAGGTTTCGTTTTTTGACTTTTTATTGCCTTTGTTTTCTGTTTTTCATTTGTTTCCCATTTTCTTTTGTATTTCTGTTTTTTTGTTCACCGAAACTTTTGATTCAGATTTTTTTTGTTTCAAACGAAAAAAAGGTTAACTTTTAAATTGTTCGAATTCGGAAATTTGTTCGGATAAAAAATGTTCATATTTAAAATTTGTTCAAATGAAAAAATGTTCATATTAAAAACTGTTCAAATTTGAGAATTGTTTATATGTAACATTTGTTCATGTTTGAAATAGTTCAAATTTAAAATTGAAAAAACGTTCATATTTAGAAAAATGTTGAAAAACTTCCAAAAATATGTTAGAATCAAGACAATGTTCAGATTTTTCGGAAATAGTGCCTTTAGTGATTGCTACGTTAGGCTGGAATTTTTTGTATTTTATTTGACGTGAGCCAACAGCACTCTGTACATGCAGTGCAGTTGAAAAAAAAAACTGGCGCAGGATCGGAAATCGTGGCTGGAAGATTAGAAGTTCAACCAGGAGGTAATGGGCTGGCCCATTATCTCTCATCTACCCACGCGCGCGTGCAGTACTGCGGGCGAGGCGATGTTTCAGCACGCTAAGGGCATCTCCAGTCGTTGCCCCCCCAGAGCTCAAAACGCCACCGTTTTGGGACCGCCGCGGCGCCAAACGGTGCTAATCTGGAACCTGGGGGGCAGGCTTCCCAGTCGCCCCCGAGCCAAACTTTCGGCCCAAAAAAAAAACTTGAGGAATGAAATTCGGCGCATTTTATTGATTCACGCAAATTTCATACAGTTCGACGCAAATTTAAACTAAAACTGTAAATTTAAACTAAAGAAAACTAGTCTAGTTCAGTCCTAGGCGCGCCGCGATCGCCTGGTTGTAGTCGACGTCGTCGTCGTCCGGGCCGTCGTCGTCACGCATGCTCGTTCCCTGGCCGGGATCGCCGCAGCCAGTGTTGCTCGTCCCCGCGCCGGAGTCGCCCCACCTGCTCACCGCAAGGGCTCGCAGGACCTCGGCTTCTTCGTCGGAGTCGGGGTCGAGCACGACGTAGGGGACTTCCATCTTCTGCGGCGGGAGAGGAATGCGGCGGCGGGCCGCATTGGTGGCAGCCTCCTGCTCGCGTTGCGCCTTGCGCTGCTCGGCCTCAGCGAGCAGGCGGCGCTAGAGCTCCAGCTCCTCGGCGGTGCTGTCGTGCAAGCTCCAGTCCTCGGCGACGTCGTCGTCGACTAGCTGGAGCGTGTTGCGCGACAGCTCCCGGCGACCTACAGGTCGGGCCACTCCTCGTCCTCGTCCTCGTCCACCTCCGTCTTCGGGCGGACAGTAGGCTCGAAGTTGGCGTCCTGCCGCTGGCGTGGCTCGCCGATGCGCAGGGCACCGCCGCTACGCCTGGGGACAGGCGCGCCGGAGTTTAGAAGGGGAGGGGTGAGAGAGAGTGACTACGCACCGGAGGAGGACGAGGTAGCCGACGACGAGCCTCCGGCCATCCGCCGCGGTGCCCACAAGGGGTTCGGGCGGGGCGGCATCTCCAGCCGGGGCTTGTTGCCGGCGTGGATGTAATCCAGCACCCACTCGAGAGTGCGGTGCTGGCCTCCCCACCAGTGCTTGCTCCCCAAGCTGTTGGCGTGGCCCTCGGCGGCGAGGTCGGCGTCGCGGCGGCGCTGGAGCTCCTGCCACCAGAAGGCGTCCTGGCCGTGCAGCCTCCAGTGGAGCCGCGCGGCCTCGTCCGCCGGGAGGGCTTGGCGCACCTCGGCGATGGCCTGCCGGAACTCCGCGTCCGTTGAAGGGATCGGGGGCACGGGCACCCCGCCCACGCTGAGGGTCCAGCGAGGCTGCCCTCCGCCGGAGCTCGGGAGGCGCATGTCCGGCGGGCACGGGTAGCCTGCCCGGTACAGCGCCCACGCTTCGTTCCGGCGAAGGTGGCGGCGAATCCAGCCGTTGGCGGTGGTGGCGACGTCGTAGTTGGCCATCTGCTGCGAGGAGGAAGGAGAGAGCACAGGGAGAGAGGAGAGCGCCGAGGAGGAAGGGCGAGGGAGCAGCGAGGTGGAAGAATGGGGAGGGCGGCGAGCGACGGGGGGCTTTTTGTAGCCTGCCGGGCATTTACTGCGGCGCGTCCCCTCGCTGCCGCCCACCACGCCATTACTCCGGCAGCCTTTGAACGGGCGCACGCACTGGGCGGCCGCCACGCCATAAACGTCGGCAGCCTTTGACCGACGCGGGAGTCGAGAAGATGATCAAGGGGGTTTCTGTTCCCGCGTTTTTTCGACGCGTCACTGACAGAGCTGGCCCGCGCGGGCTGCACCGCAGTTTCGGCCCCCCCCAAGCCGTATCCACCGGGCTGGGTTTGGCCAGGGTGCCGCGGCGCGAAATAGCGCCGTTTCGACGCTATTTGGGCTTCTGGGGGGCGACTGGTGCGGAAACGGCGCTATTCGCCGCTTCCGGCGCTAAAAAGTCCGCCTGGGGGGCTCGGGAGGGGGGGGGGCGACTGGAGATTCCCTAAGAATGAGATATATATAGGGCATCCCATCAACAGAGGCAACTCAATACGTATAGCTGAGTGGCCCCAAATGCATCCAAAGCCCAATTTGAAAGGGCCTTGAACCCCATTAAATCCGTGTTCTCCAGTTTGGTAAACCGAATGGCGACGGTCAGTCATTGCAGTCCACTCTCTCTCTCACCTCTGGTTTGAATCCATGGCCGACGGCTACAGTGGCCGCGGAGTGGGTGGCGGGAGTTCTGAAGCTCCCCATGGAAGACATGGTAGAGGAGATGCTGAGCAATAGCCAGGTGCTGGCGGAGGCGCTCGCGGCCGGCAAGATCCACCGCAAGTCCTCGGAAGCGGCCGAGGAGCGTGGAGGGGATACAAATGGTAGTGCAGGGAAAATACGCTGAGATCGACAGGTTATGAGACGGCAGCCAAGACGAAGCTAACTGACTTCGGCATATAACGCGCCGTCGCTCCCCGTTGTGGTTGCAGATGGCCACACCACAATAAACATCCATCAGCAGGGTACATTGCAACTAATACATAGATCTATCAGCACAACCACTCCTCCACACGAAGAATAACTTTACAGTAGAAATAAATTTAGAACCGAATAAATAAACAACAAATGGACGCGATAAAATCTATTCCTTCCCTTCCCAAAAGGAATGACTCAACTTTGTCCAAATTTAGATATATCTAGACACGATTTTAGTGCGTAGATACATGCAGATCTGGACAAATTTGAGAAATACACTTTTTAAGACGGATGGTCCGTTCCATATTAGATGACTCTCAAATTGATCTATCTAGTACTAAAATATGTCTAGATATATCTATGTGGGAGTCATCTAATTTGGAACGGAGTGAGTAAGACTTATCCTACATCTATTTTTCCAAATCAAGATCAATGAAGAGCACGGGGCGTTGCGCCACCATTTCTGAACTTTAACCCTCCCACACCTCGTCTAGCATGGAAGGATGGTAATGGATGTAGGCAGGCCGACATTTGTACAATCCAGCGCATGTCTTGGACACATCCAAACCGTCTTCACACACGAACTCATCTCCTAGGTCAAACGAGTCCTTCGACAGGGGCAGAGAGTGAAACAAACCCACTGTAAATCCTGTTGGGTGCTAAACCAAACATCCTAGTGTCACGATGTTCCCGAAGAGCGAAGAGCGATAACTTCGTCATAACAAGGTCAAGCAGGCCTCATGGGCCAACAGAAGGAAGGCGAGAGCTCTCTGGGCCGCCAACAAGTGAAAGAAGCCCATCATCCGGTAGCAACCATCGGGGACAAGTGGTTGAGGGAGGCACTTTAAACTCGCCGTTGCGTCACGAACGGAAAGGGGCATGTTGTAAACAGCTTAAGCTGAACCTTCCCTACCTACTCATCTCCTCACTTTGCTTTCTTCTTCCTCAAGCAAATATGGATGTTAGACCTCCTCTCGGCGTGACGCTGGGTTGTATCGTTACCAGTACTAAATCCTAGTACACTACCGATAATCTTACATTTGGTATCAAGAGCAATCGATCATTCGGATCTGATATATTCGTTTCCCACAAAAATAGGGAAACCGTGTGAGTGGGAGGTGAACTGATGCAGCAGAAGTAAAAGGGTGACTACTGATCCAATCGAACCCCTTCATCTGCTCATGGCGGTGGAGTGGCGCGATCAGTGCATCTTGGCGGTGTGTGGCGGCGGTAGACGATTTGGGTGCAGATCCAGGGATACAATGACGGTTGCTCACAGACACTCGCTGTGAGTGGTAAAATCCTGGCTCGAGGACACCAACGAAGTCCAAGGATCCCGCTCCTGTGACTATGGAGAAATTGCAGACATATATTACAGAGATGAGGGTACAAAGCACATCGGTTACTACATCCATCAAAGACATGGCAGAGACCATTGCCGCGGTGGGCATCTAGATGCTGCAAGTCGACAATTCCTTGGACTCGCTCAAGAGATCCCTCGAAGCGGTATGATGTTCTTGAAACATAACACACACCCGATGAGGTCCATCGCACACCTCGCCTGAAGGGCATGACAAGTTCGACAAATCCCAGGGTGTTGCGCAGAGTGGCAACACTGCACCACCGCATGCCCAAGTCAAAGGTAAGCGTAATTTACAGCATACTCCTGTCTAGTTTGATTTAGGAGAAAGCTCTAGAATACACGAACAATCACCACAGTCAGTTAACATGAATGGTCACACCCACAATCGCATGCCTAAAACTAATTTTCCTATGTTTGATGGCAACAACCCCCAATGGTGGAAAAATGTCGCGGGAAAATATTTTTCTATGTATAATGTAGAACATACTACTCGGGCTAGTTTTGCTATGTTGCATTTTAGAGGGAATGTTAAGATTTGGCTGCAAACAAATGAAGTTATGCACGATGTTGATACCTGGGAAGATTTAGTAGCGGATGTAACTCATACATTTGGTAAAGACAAACACCACAGAAACTTAGAAGCTCTAGAAAATATTACTCAAACTACTTCTATTGATGAGTATCTCCATAGGTTTTACGAGCTCATGCATAGGGTGTCAGTTTACAACAAGAATTATGACGAGGCTTTCTTTGTTACAAAACTAGAAGGATACCCCGCGCGTTGCTACGGGGATCGCTTTAGAAATTACAATTGATCTTAGTATATATTTTAAATTATTAATATGAATAATTGGATGCTTAGAAATGGATCATGTGTAAACAAAAATTTATAAGAGATGTGATACATTATTTTTTCCAAATGAATATGCAAAATTAAATTGATCATACTATATACATATTTTAAATTATTAATGTACATAATTGGATGGTCAAATAAATAAGTGATGTGTAATTTGCATGTAGTGATTAATAGATATTAGTGAAGATGACATGGAAAATTGATTGGCTAAGAGAATAGATGATGTGGATAGCTTTCATTGTTGAGATAGAAAATAATTACATGTTAGAGGGGTTTTGCATTAAGAAGTATAGATTTGTTAGGCTGGTCACAATGGAGAGTAACATATTCTAGTAACATACACACTTTCCTAGATTATGTTACTAACTCCAAAGTGGGTAGTAACATGTATGTAGTGTCATGCACCTATGCATTTATTAGGCTATAGATTCATTGTTTCTTGAAGTGTGTGATGTTCCGGTAACATAGCTAGTTACCACAAGCACCTCTCTCTTCATTAAATACGTCCTACATAAGCAAAGTTGTATTGAAATGTGTGATGTTACTGCTAAGTTTCTTCCCATTATGACAGCCTTAGAGGACTAAAATCTGAAATTCAGTCCGCCATACGGCTGCACAAACCTAGAAAAGTTGGTTTGGCCTTGCCATTGGCTTAAACACGGGAGGATCTTGCGGAAGAAGCAAGGCTGACAGGTCAATACGTACAAGATTCAGAAATAATTACGAGCCATATTACATGGCTCCATCACAATCACTAATGGGCATTCTTGGTGCTTCTCCGGTATGTGAGGAGAAGAGTAAAATTGAACAGAAACTGGATGCTCTCAAAGCTATGCAAAGGTCAAAAGGATTTTGCTTCAAGTGTGGTGAAAAAATACCACAAAGGCCAGTGCATCCACTCCACAACTTCAGCTGCTTGCGGATTTATTGATGTTGGCTGACTACAAAGCGGAACCTGCAGAAACAGAATCTGACAGTGAGGTGAGGACACCTCAGAGAGTTAAAGTTAAGGGCTAATGCACTTGTCTGAATGCACAACGTATGGCACAAGCAAAAGTAAGACCATTCACTTACATCCTCACATAAAAGGACAACAAGTGTTTATATTGGTAGAGTCTTCCAGTTCTAGAAGTTTCATCAATGAAAAGATGCTAGAAAAAGTTCAATTGCCCACCATGTCCATTTCCCCATCGTATGTTACAATTTCTGATGGAAGTATCATGTCATGCAAGACTTTATTGCCAGAAACTACGTGGGAGTGTCAAGGTCACACCTTCTGCACAGATCTCAGGGTACTCCAATTGGGCTGTTACGATGTTACTCAAAGTATGGAATGGCTTGAATCACTACAGAAAATGTGGATTGACCGGACAAAGAAGGTGTCCTAATTACATTGCGGGGCATAAAGACCAACACGTCATCTTGTCAGGAAATTACCACTGATCGGTGATATCTACGCACGCTTCTATTCTTGTAGACAATGTTGGGCCTCCAAGTGTAGAGGTTTGTAGAACAGCAGCAAGTTTCCCTAAAGTGGATAACCCAAGGTTTATCGAACTCAGGGAGGAAGAGGTCCAATGTATCCCTCTCAAGCAACCCTACAATTACGATACAGGAAGTCTCTTGTGTACCCAACACACCTAATACAATTGTCAATTGTATAGGTGCACTAGGTTGGAGAAGAGAGAGTAAATTACAAGTAATATGGATGATTATAAGTGACAGTAGCGATCTGAAATAAAAATGGCAGCAAGCAAACATGTAGCAGAACTGAATGTAAATGGTGTTTCAATGCTTAGAAACAAGGCCTAGTGATCCTACTTTCACTAGTGAACACTCTCAATAATGATGACATAATTGAATGCATAAATATCATCTCTTCACTGTGCTAGTCCGAACCACTCTCCGGTTGATTAACAAATACAAATTCATCAAGTAGGGTTGTAACATCACTCCTCAAAGTCGCATTCTCATGTCTAGTTAACCTCACGCTATCACTATGAGCGCCCTAGAAGGTACTGGACAAACACCACAATTTCATAGGGTCATCGAACACAATATATAAATATCATGCTTGTCGAGACATCGTAGTAGAGTTCATAGACGGGGGTGCCATGAGACTACTAATAGAGACATGGGGGGCGTGGTAGTACAACAACCAGGAACACCAAATTTACTCAGGTCCGGTACGTCAAAACTAGCGGCGTTCCTACTCCTACAATCTCACTAAATCAGGGCTGAAGCCTGAAGTATACAAAGTACAATGTGAGTAGGGTTTCGCTAACTCGGCGAGGATCAACTTCTCGGTGAGATGGCTACTAGCTAATTGTCCGTGTCTTTCTTCTCTCCCGTCCGGCTTTATATAGATAGTCGGGTTAGGCCTTACAGAAAGGAAACCTAGAAGACTATGATAAGTTTCTAACTTGGAAAGCAGGAATCCGCCTTCTACTCCAACCCGCACAACTTGAGCCATGGTCTGTGTTCTTCTAGAATCCGGCTTCTGCGCGTCAGCTTACTAGGCCGCCTAACGGACTACGATCCATTACCAATCAGGCATCCCTGGTAATCCGGCTCTTTAAGACAATGACGGATATACCCCTAATCGTTATATAACCGACAGTAGCCCACAAGAAGGATTGAGACTCCATTTTGCCACCTTTCGTCAATTGGTATTCTTTTCCGAGAAATGCTGGCGCTCCGTCTCAATTCTTCTTTTTCCCAAATCATGCTTAATCGCGAAACTCGGATTTTCTTAGAATCCGGCTTTTCCTTCCACAAGCCTTCGTGAAGAAGGAACTTCCTGACATCAGTGATGAAATCGTGCTGACATCAGTGACATTTGGGTTCATCGTGAAACCCTGAAACGTATCTCTGATAGATTTGCACGGGAAACGAGGAGATAGCAATTATCAGACGTCCCCTCATTTCTCGGATTTTCCGGTGCGTGACACGCATCAAAGATCTAACGGTCATAAGAGCCGTTGTGGCGCATCTCAACGTTTTTCTGGCTATAAATAGCCGCCCTCGGTCTCTCTGGTTGCCCTTCCACTCTTACTCCATCTTCCAGCCCCCAAGCACCATTGTTCCCGAGCCAAAGCTTGCAAGTGTGAGCAGAGCCCGTGCACCCCGCACCGTCCCCGGAAAATCACTACCGGAGGTTCCGGATCTTCCCCGCGCCACCCAAGAATAGCTACCGGTGATTCACCGCACGTCGCGGAGGAAAACCCTGTCGCCGTCGACATCGACGGTATCATCAACGACATAGATCCTCAAGTGGAATCTCCCGGCCGCATCACCGCGAGCGCGCCGGAGAGAACTACCGGTGGCTTGGCTCGCGAGGATCCTCCTCTCGCGGCCGAAAACGCACCTTCATCGTCCGCTGCGCCATCACCGCCTTTCACCGCCGAGACAGCGGAAGAGAAGCTCACCCTCGTCGGTGAGGAACTCGCCGCCGTGGCTGCCGCCGGAGCGGAGGAAGATACGGAGGAGGTGTCTGGGAATTGGAGCCATTGTAACTTGGCTCCTTCCCTCTTTCCGACAATGGAGAAGGAAGGGCTGATCCTCAAGGGCAAATGGCGACACGAGGAGGACGACTCCGAGCCAACGCCGAAAGCCCGAGAAAGGGTTCTCCAAACCTCGCACATTAGACGAGGTATGGGATTTCCGCCTTCTGCCTTATTCCTCCAAGTCCTAAACAATTACAACATTAGACCCCACAACCTTCCTCCCAACTCGATCTTTATCTAGCCGGGTTCCAGGCCCTCTTTGAAGGGTATCTAGGAATAGAAGCTAGGTTAGATTTCTGGCAATATTGCTTCGGGGTTAAGCGTAACCCTTCTCAGGGCACACTCCCGACTAGTGGGACCATTTCCTTCACCCTCCATAGGTTTAGGGAGGACTGGTTCCCCAAGATCAAAAGCTCGGAATCCGTCAAGTTTTGGACGGGTTCCTTCTTCTATCACAAAGATGTCCCGTTTCGTGGAAAGGAAACGGGGATTCCTCCTTTCGTCAACTCCGCTGTCACTCCCCAAGACAACTGGGCAGTGGATGCAGTTCAAACCATGCCGCCGGATCTACTAAGGATCAAACGGCGCATCGCCAAGCTCGTTTCTGGGTCTCCTCCACTTACCATCATGGACACAGTCCTATGCTGGCTAGAAAGGCAGATTCAGCCTTTGACCCAGCCGCGGTCCCCGTCTCATGTGTGAGTACTCGGGACGCAAAGACACAATGCGGGTAACGAACAAATCTTTGACGGCAAAAGATTTGAGGAAACACGTTAACCAGTTGGTCGCAACACGCGAACAATATGAGGAAAGCCGACCGATGTACACAGCGACAAACCCGACTCCAAAGGTATGGTTCTTCATTTTGGGCTTTGGTTCTGCGTTTCTTCTTTGTCTGATATTCATATTAACTCGAACTTTGTCTTTTTTGACAGGTTGTCGATCTTCTTGAGGCGGATTTTTTGACCGATGCCGAGTTAGACGCAATGCGTGCTAACTTTGCAGGCGAACAGAAATGCAAGAAGACTTCCTCTACTCAAGAAATAATTGATCCTGACGGAGTTCCCGTTGCTACTTCTAGGTAAGTCATCCGGGTTTCTTTTTTCTCGCCTTTTTGTCGGAGGAATTTTCTTTTCTTTTCTCGGAAATCTATCTTCTCGGATATTTTCTTTCTAGCTTGGCTCCAACAAAATTGAAGACAAAAAGCCGGAAGAAACATAAGTCTGTTGCCCGGAGAGGGACACAACCTTCTCCTGCTGCTCCCGACACTCCGGTCGCAGCTGCGGAAGAAATCATGGCTGCTAGGGAGGAGGAACCCTTGCAGACCAGCCAGCCCATTGCGTCCGAGCCGGACGTGAGGGAACGGGCGGTGTCGGAAATGGGTGGTCCTTCTCGTGCTTCCGAGTAGGAACCCATTCCAACTTTCGACAACGAGTTCAAGGTAAAGGAAGAGCCATTTGACGAACATGGATATATGCATCCGTGGGCGACCAAATACTTTGCTTCAACACCCTTAATCCGTCCTTGGCCGCAAGGCGGGCTTATTGTTAGGAATAACTTCGTATTTTCACCTCGGCAGGTCATCCAGGACGCCCTTTGCCATGTTGGGATTCTTTTTCCATACTATGCAAAAGAATTCAACAAAAACTTGGCGAACTTGACCAAGATGAGCCAGGCAATATTTCTAGACCCCAAACAATAAGACAAATGTATACTTTTGACTTAATGCTTTTATTATTAGTATGCTTGTTCTTAACTTAAGCATTTGTGTCTCTTTTCTGTGTTTCAGCAAACTGCTGAAAACATCAACGTGGAAGTTTTTAGTAAACTTACCATCAAGAACAAGGAGGTAAAACCCCTTCTTAATATTTTTGAAGATAAGGAAGCAGAGCTGGCATCCGTTCAGCAAAACTTGACTTAATCAGCAGGTAACAAACTTTTCACTGCTTTCATTCAGAATTTTTCCTAAGTAATTTTTCGAGTTTTTAACTCTTCCTTTACTTGCTTTTCATCTTCTTTAGCGAAAGCCAAATAAATTGCTGAAGATGTCGGCAATGCCGAGAACCTCCGCCGAGAAAACCTGGAAATTCACAAGCTTACTGTGAGGCTCCAGATGGACCTGGAGGCCAGCCAACTAGCTGTTGGCATTGCCGAGTCTAAGGCCTTCAGCCAGGCCGAGAAAGATAGAGCTACAATCAGGGACTTGGAGAATGCCCTGAACCAGCACCTGGAGGAAGGCGCAGAAATGGACCTGATTCTCGATAAGTATTTTGACTTTTACAGGACTTTTCCTTGTTTCCCTTCTTCTGTTTTTCCTAACATTTATTTGTTGATTGAAACAAAAGGTAGCCCCCATCTTACCCGGATCGAGAGAATCCGGGCTTTCAGGAAAGTCTTCACCGCGCTCAAGGCTGTGGGGATGTTACTTATTAATAAGTATATTCCCGACAAATCAGGGGAGTTCTCGGAAGTTAGCAAACTTCCAGAGGAGATCGTGGAGGCGGCGAACCGCAAGGAGTCTTGGTTCCGCTCCGCGGCTCGTGGTGTTGCGCGCATGGCCCTTAGGCTCATGCGTATGCTTACCCCACTGCCAAATCGTGGCGCGTGGCATCCGTTATCCCTCAAGAATACACAGATGCTCAGCAGGCCAACATCTTTGATGAAATCAAAGGCCACGCCACCAAGATTGCCAATATGGTGAACCTTTCCACCTTCTACCTCGAGAAGGAAATCCCGACAACTCCAGAGGAATCCAGCATCGAGGAAGATGACTCGGATCCCGAAGAAGCTTCTTAGGTCCTGGGTAGAAGATATAAAAATAGAAGCATTACTACTCTTACAATGTAATACTCATTGTAATGCTATCTAATCTTGTGTATAAACAAGTACTCCGCTTTTGCAGTTTTAATTTATAAGTCTTTGCAAGTTTTCCGGGTTTTAATTCCTTTATCTTCTAAGTTCTCTGGTTTATATGCCTTAACTGCCCTTAGTGTTTGAAATTGCTCGATAGTACATAATCTTCATGCCAAGTGACTGGATATAACCAATCAGTTGAAACCCGGAAACATGGACCGTACTAAAGGCATTTTTACTTACTAATTCCAGTGACCCAACATAAAAACAATCAGATAATACTTAGAGAAAAAAGTAAGGAATTTTGTACAAAACTCAGTCACGCAGGTACAATCTGGGTTTCCTTAAGGCTCCTTAGGCCGAAAATCATTCAATTTTTTTTACTCCGAGCATGTAGGAACAATACGGGTTAACATTGAGTATTTTGAAAGATCATTGGGAAATAGATAAGACGGATTTATGCTTTATACAATAATAAACATCTAAAAACATAGGTGTATGAATTCTGACAACTTTATTTCATGATCTGAAAGATGTTTACATAAAAATTGAACTAAGTGTAGAAGGGACGTAACCGCTGGATGCTCCAGGGTCTTTTGGTCTCTCCTAGTTTGACATCTATCTTTCTCTTCCTTTTGCGATTCGGTCTTTTAGGATCATCCTCCATATCCCGAATATCTATAAGATAGTATGATCCATTTTTCATAGCTTTGCTAATGAACAATGGTTCTTCCCATACTGGGGCTAACTTGTGCTTCCTTTCTTGCACCAATCTTAGCACTAGGTCACCTACTTTAAAAGAGCGATGCCTGATTTTCCGACTATGGTAGCGCCGTAATCCTTGCTGATAAATGACGGATCTTTGAAGTACAATTTCTCGTTCTTCTTCTAAAAAATCGACGGCATCCTGTCGTGCAATTTTGGCATCCGAGTCATCGTAAGCCTGCACTCTTGGGCTATCATGGAGCATGTCCGTTGGAAGCACTGCTTCTGCGCCATAGACCATAAAAAACGAGTTTGCCATGTTGATCTATTTGGCGTCATTTAAATACTCCAAAGCACGTAAGGTAATTCCTCTACCCATGCTCCAGCTTCTCTATGAAGAGGAGATTCGATTCTTGGCTGTATTCCCTGCCGGATTGAGTTATTCATTCTTTCAACCTGCCCATTGGATTGTGGGTGTGCCACAAATGCAAGATCTAGGCTTATTCCCGTTTGCCGGCAATATTTTGCCAACTCTCCAATTGAGAAATTTGTCCCGTTGTCAGTAATTATGCTGTGCGGAACGCCTATCTCATGACTACGTCAATGATGAAATTTCTGGTAGTCACGCCGTCAAGTTTTTTTATGGGTTTCGCCTCCACCCATTTGGTATACTTATCTACTACAACGAGTAGATGTGTGAGTCCACCTCTTGCAGTTTTGAATGGTTCCTCATATCTAGCCCACAGACCGCAAATGGCCATGTAATAGGGATAGTCTTGAGTTCTTGGGCTGGCATATTCATCTGCTTGGCGTAATACTGACATCTGGCACATGTGTTTACTATATGTTCGGCGTCTGTCTTCGCTGTAAACCAGAAAAACCCTGAACGGAATGCTTTTTTAACTATACTTTTTGATTGAGCATGATGTTTCGCAATCTCCTGCATGGATTTCTTGCAATATTTCTCGGCCTTCTTCTGGCGAAATGCATCGTTGAAAAATTCCGATAGTGATGCGTTTATACAGGCAACCATTAATTACCGTGTATCCTTTGCATCAACGTTGTATCTGTCTTTGCAAGACCTCGTCCGCTCCACCCGGGGACTTCTGATCAACTAAGAAGTTTAAATATGGAATTGTCCAATCCGGGTTTATGAGCAGGACTACGATTGACTCGGAAACAAAAGGATAGTCTACATCTCCATCTTTTATCGATGGTTCATGCAAATGTTGGACAAACACACCTGGTGGTAGTGTTTTCACTCTTTGCAAACCCATGCGGGCTAATGCATCCGTGTTCCAGTTTTCTTCCCTTTTGATATGAAGTACTTCAAATCCCAGGAAGCAAATCGCAAACTCGTCCGCCGTTCTCCGATATTCGGCCATGATGGGCCTTTTGGCGTCCCATGTTTGGTTGAGCTGATGTTGTACCAAATGTGATGCGTTTAACACCTATTTCTTTTGCGATACGTAAGCCTTGAAGCAAAGCTTCGTATTCTGCCATGTTATTACTAGCATTGAAGTGTATTTGTAATACATATTCCATAGTATCTCCTTTTGGGGATTTTAGCACTACACCTGCTCCAGCACCTCCTTCATCATGGATCCGTCAAAGTGCATGACCCAGTATTCCGACTCTGGCATTGGTGTATTTTCCATTGCTTCTGTCCAATCAACGACAAAATCTGCCAACGCCTGGGATTTAATTGCCGTCCGGGGTTGGTACTTAATGTCGAATGCAGCTAACTCGATGCCCCATTTGGCTACTCGACCTGTTGCATCCGCATTGTTAATAATATTCCCTAGTGGTGCTTTACATACCACTGTTATGGAATGTCCTTGGAAATAATGATGGAGTTTTCGAGATGAAAAATCACGCCATATGCCAGTTTTTGATAGTGTGGAACCTTTTCTTAGACTCGAAAAATACTTCACTGATATAATACACTGGGTATTGGTCTGGTATGCTTTTCTCTTCCTTCCGTCTTTCCACAAGTATCACAGCACTAATTCAAAATGCGCCTCCTATATGCAGGTATAGGAGGCGCATTTCAAAATGAACCTCCTATATATCCCCATATGCGCCCCTTATAGTTTCTAATATGCGCCTCCTATAACATTTTCGATTTTTAACATTTGCAGAATTACTGCACAATCCATAATACACATATACAGGTATATAGATGCAGAAATACAGTACAACAGTTCAGAATTTTCAGAAACTAGAATCACCATGAATACCATCAACTTGAATCAATCACGACATACATATATGCAAGTTCATTTATATGAAGTACATCACACAACACAAGTGTTTGTGCCTCCGATCGAGTACAAGTTCACAATCACGTTACAACTCAGACGACGGATCGAGCTCTAGCTAGCTTAGGTGAGAGTAGAGCATATAGACTATGATGGATAGCAACAAGGCGATGATGATCACGATGAAGTTCCTCCACTTCTTCCTTCCGTGCCTCCACTTATCTTCCGCCACCTCTACCACGGAAACGCTTTACGGCCAAAGACTACCAAGCATTCATGAAACACGGCACATCGTTTGCTCGGAAATTGTCGTGTGCTCAAGATAATAATTTTTACAAACCTGAAGGAACAATTCATGCTAGCATCAATCACCCCAATTAGAACAAAGGAGAACCAGAACCACCACCAGCGAACTCCAATGAAGCAAAAAACACATGTGTAATGCAGTGAAGCAAACCATCGTATATTTAAGCTAGACTACAGAACAGATCTCTGATCCATTCTAAAAACACCTATGCATCTCACTAAGAGAATTTAGAGCTTGTAATCGAGAATATAACTAGTTAGCACGTGACGCAAAGCAACACTACCAATAGACCTAGAATTGTATGAGGTATCTACCAGTCCTCCCAATGGTAGAAGCATCTCAGTGAAGAGATGCATCCGCTAGATAATAGCAAGTTGTTCAATACTTATTTAGTGTTGACACCCAACGGATACTCGATGTTCTTTTCTCTCTTAAAGCAAAATATGTGGTTTTGTGTGTGAATTCTAAAGCTACAACATGCATGTGATAATGCATTGTGTTCCCTAAAATAAATATTTTCGATTCCTATAGCGGTTTTCACTATCTACGAAGCACCGATACGGCGTGATGGATACGGCGATACGGATACGGCGGTACGGGATACGTTAATTTCAGAAAACTGTCATACGGAGATACGTCGAGTATATATATAAAAAATAATAAAATTCCATGTAATAAAGACTGGAATAATTGAATGCATGAAATAAGATAAGAGTACTGCCCCATTTGTCTCTTTTTCAAGTCCTGAATGATCATTCATCAATGTCCACACTCCAACGATTACTTGCAAAATAGATTGTATGTATATTAGAATTTTAGATAAATATAACACATAATAAGCAAGATAAATTCAAAAAAAAATGTAAAGAAGTTAGCTTGTAGCATGCTTACGTAATGATCTGTATGCTTTCTAGCTCCCCTAACTTCCATTCTCAGCCTCTGCATCACCAGTATCAGTGCTGTTGGTTGCCGTTTCACTAGCAGTCTAGCACTAGCACAACCGAAAGACTGGATACCAGGAGATGCCATGCCCGATCTAGAAGTAGCAAAGTAAGAAAGATTGCAAGAACGCATCAAGGCAAGATGTAGCAGAAGTGCAGAACACGTAGCAGCAGACCAGCAGCACGTAGCAGCAGCAGAGCAAGGAGGGATGTCGGATGCAAGACGTAAGGTTAGAAGCGGTTACCTTGGAGCGGAGAGGGGCGAATCCAGGTGTCGGAGATGGGCGAATCCAGGCGGCGGAGAGGAAAATCCGGACGACGGCGTAGAGATTCCAGGCGGCGCCGATGGCGTGTGCATCTCCTGGCGGCGGCGGAAGCGCGGGCATCTCCTGGCGGCGGCGGAGGCGACTGCTCGATCTGCTTTGAGGTCGGCCGGTGGCAGGATGGAGTTCAGGGGCGTTGTGGGGGAAGACAGCCGGGAGCAGCAGCATGCCGGCCATCCCGCACGGCAGCTCCACGGCCACCGGGGTGCCGGGAGGGGTGCTGGTCGCGAGCCGGTCGGTTGGCACCGAGACGGTCGCGGGGCAGGACGCGGGGGCGGACGGGGATGGGGAAGGGGAATAGAAGGAGGCGGCGGGAGTGGAGGTGAGGAGGCGCGGGAGGAGCGGCCTGGCGGCGGCGAAGGCGGATCACGCGGAGGATTCGAGTGAGGATGAGGAGTTGGAGCGGCGGTGGAAGCGGATGGAGGAGAGGGCGAGGCAGGAGGGACGGGATGGTCGGGGGTTGGGAAGATGTGGGTGTCGGGCCAGAGCAGGGAGGGGGAGCTGAGCGAGGCGGCCTCGAGCTCGCGGCGGTGCGGGCGGTAGGTGGCGAACCGGGAGACAGAGACGGTGGGGAGGGAAGGGGCGGGGCGGGAGACAAGGTACAGGGGGAGGCGCACAGGGGTAGTAGAGGTGGTGATGGTTGGGAGGCGCGCATTATAGGAGGCGCATTTAGCTCAATATGTGCCTCATATACCTCCAAATATATGAGGCGCATTTCTAAAATATGCGCCTCGCCTTCGCTGCCACCGACGCCACCCGGGCCCACACAAACTATACGAGGCGCATTATGTATAAGTGCGCCTCCTATACATACATTATAGGAGGCGCATAAGGCCCCATGCGCCTCGCATAACCTGGGGCATGGAGCCTGTGGTCCCCACATGAAGTCTACGAAGCACATATTTTGGAAATGCGCCTCCTATATATGCATTATAGGAGGCACATCTTGGCAGTGCGCCTCGCATAATATATAGGAGGCGCATTTTGTCAATATGCGCCTCGAGCCCTCATTTCCTGTTATAGGCTTTTCTCTAGTAGTGATGCCAAAATTGGAGCTTTCATCAAGGTTTGTTTTAACTGGGTTAATGCTTTGTCTGTCTGTCCATACAAATTTTTCGGATTTCTTCAACAATTTGTATAATGGCAGAGGTTTGTCTCCTAGCCCGACTTATAAACCCGCTGACTGCGGCTGCAGAACCCATCAATCTTTGTACGTCTTTTAAGAACGTAGGCTTTAAGATGTTTACGATTGCCTTGATCTTTTCCGGGTTTACTTCTATTCCTCTGTGAGAAACGATAAAAGTCAGAAGTTTTCCTGATGGAACCCCGAATACGCACTTTAATGGATTCAACTTCATTTTGTAAGTGCGCAAATTTTTGAAAGTTTCTCTTAGATCTTCAAGGAGTGCATCTCTTTCCTTGGAAACGACGGCAATTTCGTCCACGTAAACATGAACGTTTTTGCCAATTTGACTATGCAAACAACTTTGCATGCAACGCTGGTAAGTTGCATCTGCGTTCTTCAGGCCAAAGGGCGTGGTTATGTAATAGTATGTTCCATAGGGGGTTATGAAGGAAGTTTTTATTTAATCTTCCTCCCTCATACGTATTTGATGGTATCTGGAATAAGCATCCAAAAAGCATAATAGCTCAGAGCCAGCAGTGGCATCTATTATTTGATCGATTTGTGGTAATGTGAACCTATCTTTTGGACACAATTTGTTCAGGTCGATGTAATCTATACACATCCTAAGAACAGTACTATCTTTCATCGGGATTAATACTAGGTTCGCTGACCAATCAATATGTATGACTTCCCGGGTAAAATATGCTGCTAAAAGCAAGATAATTTCCTTGCCAATAGCCTTCCGCCTTCTTCCGTCAAATCGACGGAGACCTTGTTTGATGGGTTTCGATCCTGGAATCACTTTGAGTTGATGCTCAGCAACCTCCCTGGGTACACTCGGCATGTCCGCAGGACACCAGGCAAAAATATCCCAGTTCTCATGGAGGAACTTGATGAGCGCACTTTCCTATTTGTCGGTCATCCCGGTCCCCACTACAACAAATTTTGTCGTATTTTTTGGGATCTAGGATAACCTGTCTTGTATTCTCGGAAGCTTTGAAACTGTCTGCCGGCTTTCGACTTCCTTTTCCTGCCGGCATTTCTGTCCGCGATACTTCTTTTGCTAACTCTTCCAATTCCTCCTTTGCTATCACTTTTTCTACACGAAGGGTGTTTCCTTATTCCAGATCATTTGGCAATTTGAAGTCTCCTGATATGGTAATTACTCCTCCCTTGGGCCCTGGCATCTTCAGCTTGTTATTAATATAACATGATCTTGCCATGTTGGCGAAAGCTGGACGTCCGAGTATTGCATGGTATACGCTTTCGAACGGCACCACCTCGAAAAAGATTTTTTCCTGTCGGAAATGCAATTTTTCTCCAAAGGTTACGTCTAGGGAAATTTCTCCTAGGGATTGTGCATGTCTGCCAGGTACGATGCCGTGGTAACGTATGTTGCTATGATTAAGCTGGGTCGGAGATTCGCAGATGCTTCAGTGTATCCAGGTACATTATATTGATGCTGGATCCTCCATCCATCAGCACTCTTTTTAGCCTAGTGTTTTGAACAATAGGGCTTACAATCAGATCTTGTGTGCCGGGTTCTGGGATATTTCTGGGATCATCAGACTGATCCCAGGTAATTGGTGTGTTTGAGTACTTCAAGAATTTGGGGGTTGGTGGAACAACCGCGTTTATTTCTTGGAGTGTTCTCTTTGCCACCTTGGCAGAGGGAGTTGCCAGGAAAGTTAAGTTGCATTCTCCATCAACTCTCGGGAACTTTGGTTCCCCTTTTCGCGGATGTTCCTGGATTTTTTCATCAGCGTCCGATTCACTATCTTCTTTTTCAGCTTCTAACTTTTGCTTGTAGAATTTTCTCTTGGAGCTTTTCCCCTTGTTCCCGGATCCTGCATTGCCTTTCATATGCTTATTAAGCCGGCATTGCGCATTAGTATGGGTAGGTTTCCCAAATTGCGAACGGTGGACACAGTTTTCCGACTTAATCTTTTCCAACTCTTCCTTTGAGTAGGAGATAGGTTATGTGTTTCTTCCTTTCCATTTGCTGCCATTATACTTTCCAAAGGCTAAATTAACTTCTTTGGGCTTTGGTTGTGCTTCTGGAGTAGCTTTTTTTTCTCAGAACGAGGCGTCTTTTTGGCCTGAGCAAAAGACTCAATATTTCCACCTCTCGCTCTGATGTCATCTTCAGCCGCTGCGTGCTCATTGGTGGTGGTAAGCATAGATCCGAGATCATTGTGCTCCTTTTAGACAACCATGAAGGGTACGAGGCCGGGTTTTAATCCATTGATGAAAGCATGCATTGCTTGTACATCACTTACTCCAGAGCAGCTATTTTTCATTGCAGTCCATCTTGAGATAAAGTCGACATACGGCTCATCTTCATACTGGATGCAGCGGTTTAGCTGGTTGATGCTCTTGGGACATTTGTATGTTCCCCGAAAATGCTGATTGAAAACTCTAGCCATATCATCCTAGCTATCAATGGTTCTTGACGGAAGCCCGTTGATCCAATCCCTGGCTCCATCTAGCAACATTAGGGGGAGGAATTTTACCGCCTCTAGATTTGTCCCTTTGCTGATCTAGACGGCTGTATAATAGTCTGAGAGCCAGGTATCCAGGTTTGTACTGCCGGTATATTTTTTATATGTTGGACCAACTTTGTCAAAGCCAGAATGTAGAGTTATTCTCCGGATCCTGTCGGTGAAACACATAGGTCCAAAGTATAGGTCATTTCTTTCCGCCTTATCAGCGTGAACGGAATATCTGCCAGCTGAATGGATGGAAGGGGATCTACTCCTCTCTTTTTCGGGATTATCCCTATTTCGTCCATTGTCGTGTCCTTTGGAATAAGGTGGGGTTCTACTCCTTGGCCTTTCTTTGTTCCTAGGAGGAGTACGGGATCTCTCATGCATGTGAGGAATGTCGTATATTCCGGCTTCTTCAGCAGGGCGTCTCGGAGGCGACATTGCTTTTCCGTCTTTCCGGTTTTGTTCCTCCCAATCTCGGGGATTAATTCCACCTTTCGGCGGATGGGATCCTGTCGGACGTTGCGTCCTTATGGTTTAGAACTTTCTTGTCCTTTCTCGGATCCTCTTTCTTCTCTTTGGAATTGCCTGAACCTCCAAGTTCGGGTACTCCAGCGGCACATGTAGTTGTTTTGCATAGGGCCGAGTCGTCACGCAACTTCCCTGATCTTGCCTGCCCTCGATGTTGCTATTGCAATGCTTTTCCTAAGAAAGCATACACCCCTTGAAGCTTTTTGTCGTTGGAGTACAGATCATCATTGAGGATGGCGAATGCGGCTTCCACGTTTTCTGATGCGGTTTTGTATACACGTTCGCCCTTGGCATCAATGTCGTTTACTTGCTTTTGCCAGGAAGGGTTTTGGAACCGTTTCTTTGGTGCCAGTACTTCCGGTTTTGCGATTCTGGGTAACCGTGTAGGTTTTATGCCAGATCTATTCCTTCTCTCGAACTCCTCAATTTCTTCCTGCTGCAACTTAATGTCAGCTTGGGTTTTTAGGAGGTTTTCCCGAGTTCTGAATAGATGTTGCTACTGCCTTTGGAGAGCTTGTCTCCTAGCTTCCAGCACTTCAGGGGGTTCGTGGAGTCCCACTGGTGTTTGCAGTAAATCACGTTCGTCATGTTCTGACATTGGTGGAACAAGGATTTCCTTTGTTTTCTTCTCCACAGGCTAGACTCCGCTTCCTCCTCCTACTTCCAGGTTTTCATTAGCGGTATCCACCAATTTTTTCTTCCGGAGTTTGTACTGGAGTTTCTTGGTAGTATTGTTTCTCTTCTTGGAAGAGGGAGGTTTTTAACCAGGTTCATCTTCCGTCAATTCTTTGACATCCGGGTAAACTGGATTGGTTTCACCGTCCTCTCTTTCCTCTTCTGGTGGAGGTGTTTTGGGGTCTTCCTGGCTTTCGGCATCCGTGTTTTCAGCCGGTTTTTCCATGAGCACTTCATGGAATCCCTTTTGCAGAGATTTGACCTTTCTTTCGAAAGCGTCTTCATCTTCGTCTTCAGAATCGAGCTCTTCTGATCCGGGTTCCGACTCCAATATCGCCTCAATGGCGGCTAGCATGGAGTCGGTTTCCGATTTCATCGTCATATTGACGAGTGTCAGATCTTCCACCTCTACTGTGGGATTGTTTTCTTCTGCCTCTTCCACGGGATTGTTTTCATCCATGTTTTCAGCGACCTCGGGCTGCACCATGCCAATAAAGTGATATATGATTGCAGGCATCTCCGAAGAGGCAGCAATTTAGCAGGATATTGGCGATCAGAGAAAAATCCGGCATCATAGTTTTCTTCAACTGGGTATAGGGCGGGTGGGATAAATCTACTTCTACCATAGAATCCCATTGTCTCTGTAGTTAATCCGATAAAGATTTTTGCAGATCCAATCGGTAAAACGCAGGCACTTACCAGATGATTCCGTGCTGGCATGTAGGATCCATTGTCCAGGAAGCGCCCGACATCGTTGTCGAATTCCAAGCTTCCAACAGTTATGGTACTACCGATTCCGCCAAGTATCCCCGATCGAAACATAACGCCTGAGGTCGCTGACCCCACTATGGGCGCCAATTGTGGAGACATCGTAGTAGAGTTCATAGTCGGGGGTGCCATGAGACTGCTGATAAAGACGTGGGGGGACGTGGTAGTACGACAACCAGGAACACCAAGTTTACCCAGGTTCGATACGTCGCAACTAGGCGGTATTCCTACTCCTGCAATCTCACTAAATCAGGGCTGAATCCTGAAGTATACAAAGTACAATGTGAGTAGGGTTTCGCTAACTCGGCAAGGATCAAATTCTCGGCGAGTTGGCTTCTAGCTAATTGTCCGTGTCTTTGTTCTCTCACGTCCGGCTTTATATAGATAGGCGGGTTAGGGCTTACGGAAAGGAAGCCTAGAAGACTACGATAAATTTCTAACTTGGAAAGCAGGAATCCGCCTTCTACTCCAAGCCGCACCACTTGAGCCGTGGTCCGGGTTCTTCTAGAATCCGGCTTCTGCGCGTCAGCTTACTGGGCCGCTTAATGGACTATGATCCATTACCAATCAAGTCATCCTGGTAATCCGGCTCTTTAGGACAATGCCGGATATACCCCGAATCGTTATATATCCAACAATGCTAAACCACACGGTGCACACACTGTCACCTTTACACCGTGATCAAAGTGTTTACAGAGATCTCAATAACAAAACCACTTGAGTAGCATAACAGATAAAGAATAACATCTATATATTCAATTAGAGATGAAACACATAGCTCGAGACGGATTCAGAGTCCTATTCGCCGAGTCCGATCTAGTCGGGGAAGCGCAGGATTTCCGCCTTGCTGGCGTGGAAGTGGAAGCTGCCGAACGTCAAGATGACGCTTTCTCGAGTCCGCTAAACGTCGGGCGAGATTCTGGCGAGTGAGGCACGTAGACGAGCAACCCGAAGCGGATCGGCTCCATTGAAGTCGATGATCCCGGGCTCTAGTTGAAGCTTGGCAAAGACGAGACAAAAGATGCCATGGATCCAGCGCTTGCCGTTCCCACAGATGGAGCCAATTGTCAATTAGTCATCTCGACAATTCCCTCGGATGATCTGGTAGGGTTTCGATTAGGAGAACGAAAAAGGTTCTGGTGACAATCGTTGGCTAACAGGAGGGCACAATGTACCCAGGTTCGGGGCCTTCGTAGAGGTAAAACCCTTACTCCTGATCTTGTGATCTGTATTATGATTAGATCGATTACAAAGGTGGGTGCGCAAGTCGAGAGATTGATCTCGAGCTTACGGCTATGTTGGTGAAACGTAGATCGAATCCCCTGGTTATCCTAGCCTTCTTATAGATAGTATGTGTCTCAAACCGTACCGGGGGCTACAAACCCTAGTCCTAGGTCGGTGGAAGCTTTCCTTCATGACCCGCAAGTTTTGCGGGTGGGCTTCCACCGGGTCTTCTAGATCTACGGGATAGTATATTGCCTTGAGCCTTGGTCTTGGGCCTTGGACCGGGTAGGTTCACCCGATACGTCCAGGAGTCATCCCCACATCACTCTTTCTGCCTACGAATAATGTTAAAATCTCCTCCTACCAACAAAGGGGTAGCAGCATTCTCGCACACACGCACAAGCTTCACCAAAAATTCAGGTTGCAGAACATCTTGAGCAGCCCTATAAGCAATCACAAGAGACCAAACAAAACCATCAACTGGAAGCTTAAGCTTAAATTGATACAGAAATCACCACAAACAAAATCTTGTAATGAAATAGTCTGTCTATTAAAGCCGACAAGAATACCTCCCGAACGACCATGAGATGGTAAATAATACCACACAAAGTCCAGTCCACTAGCGAAATGAGTCGGAAAATGGGACGCAAAATCCGACCTCCCTGTCTCAATAATAGCAACGAAATCTAGCTGTTTCTCAGGAATAGTTTCCTTCACAAACAAATGCTTTGCAGAATCCCCAGACCTATCACTATTTCGGATCATCCCTTTCATCCTGATAAAATTCTCAATTTATCAAGTCTAGCACTTTTTCTTTAAGCAGATAGGTCAATGCTTATATTCTTTTTACCCCTGGTTTTGGTTTCAACTATCTGAGGATCGGGAATCAAAATATCCTAAGGAACAGCATCCTCCTCCTCAGCAAGGTCTTCCAATAAAGAAGATGCCTTTTTAATAACCATATTATTTAGATCGACATCCTCGCAAGCATCAATATTTTTTTTGCAAGAAAGTTAAATTTCTCTTTGTTTCAATGTTCTTAAGGACGAAAATAGAACGAGCCTTCTCACACTGCGTAGCCCCTAACGAAACCCCCAACCTCGCAGCCCTCTCAATGATGACCTCATCTTTTAAATCAACAAAAGAGTGAGAAGGGCGGTTAGACGTACCTGTAGATTGATCATCATCTCGGTGTTGCGTCATCATCATGGCACGTTACATAGTAGGAACATCCGCAAGGGGTTGGGAACGGATCCTCACACTAGATCTAATTCCGCCTAAGATAGATGAGGAAATTCCACCATAAGCAATCACTTCTTTGTCCTCCAAATCAAGAGCTTCCACTTTCCTCGTACGTTGCTGCACCTACATATAAAAAAAACAACACCTTTCTCCAACTTCGAGCTAATAAACCACCTTCAGCATATGGAACATGGCGGAATCCTCCACAAAATAATCAACTAGATTGCGATGAATCAGAAGTTACCTTTTCCTCACCTCTATAATAATCAACCTCAAACACCATAGACGTGAACTTTTTTTCTAACTTAAAACTCGGTTCCAACATTCATATCACGAATCCTCTACTTTTTTATTCATCGCAGCGCGAGCAAGAAGACGACAAGGCAAAACCACCTTGATCGGAAATACACTATCACATGAGCGTTGGAACGGAGCTCAACTAACGGCTACAAACCACGGGCATGATGAACACAATGGACCCATAGAAGAAAAAAAAAGCAAGAAACATATAGCGACAAATAGAAACAAACCATAGACAAAATGAAGAAATATACCAATGAAAAGAAAAGGCCTTAGAGAGCCAGAAATACTGTTACACAGAAGCACTAGAAGCACTACGACTAAAGGAGATCGAAGCCGACGGACATAGAGAAATGCTTAAATAGAAGGACACAGAAATCATCGGACTAAAGAATTTTAATAAATAGTTGTCACAAATTTTTCTTAGGGAACCCTAGGTAACATTTGGTAGAATGACTACTGCAAACGCGCTAAACAGTTCCTTAACTCTACTCCTGAGAGCGAACCTGCTTGCCACAGGGCATAAGAACGCACTTATACCACAAACGGCTGCCACACATTTGTTAACGCTCATAGACCTTGCTCAAAAAATTAGGAATGGGAATCCATGATATTCTCAAACATCTTGATACAAATGCACTTCTCAACATTGCCGAACTACTCGAAGAACTCACTAGAACCGTGAATCATATCAAAAACCTAAAATTGGATGCCGATAGTACTCTACAAGTGAATACTAAAATTCAACGTATCCTAGAATGCCTTCCCCCCGACAAAACCTTGCGATTCACCACAACCGATATTCTAGGTAGACTTGCATGCAGAGGTCCCTAACGACGTCAAGAAATGCGCACCAACCATACTATGAAAGTAAAAATTTGGAATCGATATTATCATAGAATGCCTTTGCCTCAACTTTTTCCATGACTCACATTTGTTCTTAATCAAATTCCTCATAAAATCAATGTTTAAAGAACTTTAAGAGAGCACATTCGCCACCAACACATTCTTTTGGCCACCAATGTTAAACAATGATGGATATTTTGCGTCTAATCGTGTGTTCCCCAACTAAGTATATTCCCAAGAACAGTATGTAAGCCATTACCCATTGTGAAAGACCCTCGTTCAAAAAATCATGTTTGATCTCGATTATTCCTTTCTGAAACGATGAAACATGAGGATTTGGTTCGACTTGAGCTAAACTTTTACCATATAAGTACTTATTTCATAACAATTATTGCCAACACCCTCCTCGTATAAGATTTTAAAAATAATTTGCTTAATAAACACATGTTCTTGAAGTAACTCAATACCAACCCCCTTGATGTTTTGGACAATATATGATGTTCCACTTGGTTAAATGATACTTTATTTTTGTCTGGTCACTTTGGCAGAAGAATCGAGATCGAAAGTAGTCTAGTTTCTACCCACCCCAATTGAGAATGGGAAAAAAATGAGTAGGAGGATCGAAGGACTCAACCGAATTAATTAACACTAGATGTTTCCCATATGAGACCATCTTACCAGCCCAACATCCAAGTTTCTTCTCAAAATAGTCATCAATGATTTTCCATTCGTATTTAATAATTTACGATAGTGAATCGGTATTCCTAAATACTTAAAAGGTAAAGAACCCACCTCATAACCAAAGATAGAGAAGTACTCATATTGTACCTCTTTAGCCTTACCAAAGCAATATAGCTCGCTCTTGTCCAATTTCTTTAGATCATGTTCTAGAAAAATAATAGCATCGTTCATGTATTGTAATATCCAGATCCCTCCATTAACAAGATGAGGAATTAGAGACCCTACTTGACCATCCTCTTTTGCCCTCGCCTTGTCAGAGGTCTTTAAAGGTCCAAAACCAATGACCAATGTCATCATTTACACGAATCCCTACACTTCCTCCTTGCATAGATCTGCACGCACACACGCAGGCGCGCACACACAGACACACACAAACACACCCCTTCGGGTCAAAACCCTTCATGCGTAAGGCTTGTTGTAGAAATGACCACTTCACCTTATTTCAATATCAATTTTGAAGAGCACCCTTTCCATGTTTTTCATATGCATCTGATGAATAGTTGCATGTAGAATAACTACACCTTTAAAGATGTTACTACCAGGTATGAAGGCAGTTTGTGTAGGTCTTAAGATTATAGATAAATTTACTGAATCGGCTTCAAATGAGATTAGTGAGAAAGTTGAAGCTACTGAATATAATGCTGTTGCTTGATGTTGATGTATATTATGAGGATTAGAAGATATTGGTATTGTATGTATTTCTTATGATATTATACACACTTACACACGGTGTTCACAATAAAGGTATAGGGTACTAATACACGCAGCTATTACAAGCTCATCTCACACGTGTTAATTTCGCAACAGAACATATAGTATTTGTTCCATGCATATATTGAGTGCATATCTTTGTGGTCTAGTAGGATGATAAAGTTTGGACGGGCTCCTGCAACTTCACGAACTGCTTCTGCCCCATAGCTGCAGCGCAGGCACCCACAAAGGCCGCGTTGATGTACGTCGCTGGCTCGGAGTGCGAGGAATCCCCCCTGCTGTCGCTGAACTGGTCATTCCCATCAGGTCCTCCGACAATGGCACCGACATGGACGTTCGGGTTCGGGTCGCTCGTCGGATACCATGACGAGAACCCTTCTTTGCAGGGGACTGTCCTGCTAAGAACCTTGATGGAAGGAATGGACGAGCCGCGGTGGTGAATGCGCCTGGGGAACATGTCACCAAACCCCACCATGTAGGACATGCTCATGGGGTTCTTCCCGAGGATGTAATCGACCTGAAGCCAGATTCGTTATCGAATGGTGCAATTCCATAAAAATATACTCACTCTAATGCATGCTAGCAGGGTGTAGGGTACCTGTGATGCGGCGAATGAAGCGATCTGATCTGGCGAGAAGCTTGCAGCGCTGCAGCGGACTCCGTCGGAGCCTGAGGACTTGAGCGCATTAGAGTAGATGGACAGGAGGAGAGCCGCCGTTGCGGTGTACTGCATATTGACGGAATCGCGTGTAAACAGAAGCCCTCCTGCAGTCCAAAAGAAAGAGGTACTTATTTCGCATGTATCTTTGCGGTGGAGCTTGTATGACGACTTAATTCGAGACAGCAAGCTACGCATAGTATAGCAAGTGTGATGTAAATGAAAACTACTTGGCCATGACGACCAGCTTGCAGTTGACAAGAACGCAATAAACATCAGACGTGAAAGGATCGCCAACTCTATGATGGTCGGGCGTTAAGGGTAGATAGTCTCTTATTCATAAGAACAATTTCTTTTGCGCTTCTTCTTCGGTGCCCCCCCTAAACCAAAACATTTATACAAGGATGGCTGAGATTGCTTCGTAGCCTTCAGTCAACATGAAGGTTGTGAATAATTAAAGTCATATTAAGACGTACGCGGTCCCGTATAAACCCGTTATGGTTATTTTAATTACGTATTTTGTGTATAAATATTCATACAAAATTCTACGTCTTTGTGGACACATCGTTATCTCGCATGTGATTAGGAGTGGTGGACGGACGATTTATAGTTTGGGGATGCATATATACATAATACATTGGTATTGGGGTATGGATCATGTCCTTCCACCAAATAGGGGGAGGGGGGACACGGAAGTACAGCCCTTTCTTTTGTGGGATACGTTTCGTTTTGCTGAACATGTGCCTATGATGAAGTAATTTATTATTCTTTAAAGCTTCATATGTCGTCACAAAGCATTTATTTGAGTTACTGTTCACGTGTGCCTAACTTGGAAATAGCATTTTACCAGGAGTTGTCCGTATCTGCACATTGCCGCTGTTAGGCATGAGGGCGCAGACGAAGTTGTCCAAGTTTGCTTTATACCTTGCTAGCTCTGTCCTTCCTCCTAAATACTCCTGAAATAATCAAGCTTTACTTGAAGCTTTTACATAATTTAGACTATATGTCTGAAGGCTATGGGAACGCCAGTATGTGACCGACCTGTGTTGCGAGCATTTGCGCTCCTGCCTGCTTCTGGTCCCAGCTGAACTCGTTCACAGGGTTGCTAGAGCCCTGGTTGTCGGTCAGGAAGTCGAGGTACTTGGAGTCCTTGGTCGCACGGTAGAGCCATGCCGAGGCCCAGAGCAGCTCATCCTGTGGTATATTACATTTTGTTCGACAATTAATCAGATCTGTGAGTACAAAATTGTATTCCATGCATGGACACATAATCTTTTCCGATACTACCTGAAAGCCTGAGTAGGAGCAGTAGAAGGGACAGGACGACTGGAAAGATCCCCTGTAGTTGTTAGCAAACTCGAAGAGCTGATGGACCATCCATCACCCAGTGGAAAATAAATAAACAGTTAAGCTTTTCATTTCACGAAAAAGCAGACCGATTCAGAGGTTGTGCTGGTGATGATGAGATGGACGTGAATAATTTGTTGGTCCGTGGCACGTACCGATCTGGAGGCTGTCAGGAGCCGCGAGGCGAAGGTCTTGTCGCTGTCTTCCTTGAAGACTAGGTAGGCCGCCGCGAGCGCCGCTGCCGCCTCCCCAGCCGCCTCCGACCCGGGGGAATCCGCGGTGATCTTATACAGAGTTCTCGGCGTGTCCATGTCCTCCGGCCGCTCCCAGCACTCGTGGTCGGCGTTCCCATCGCCAACCTTGAGTTAAGCGCATCAAAAACTCATAATTTAATTAATGTGCTTGTTATTTTACTAAATAAATAATACTACTGAGTATCAAATTACTAGCAAGTTGGTGTACCTGGGTATACAAGGTAGTGGGAGACGTGTGCGCACGGACCAGGAAATCGGCGCCCCACTGGATGGCTGCCTGGAGGTTGCCCAGCTGCCCCGCCGCCGCGATATCGCCGCGATACTCGATGGCGCTCCAGCTCAGGAGGGTGACCGTGAAAGCCATCGGGAACCCGAATTTTATGTTATCGCCGGCATCGTAGTAGCCACCGGTCAGGTTAACCTGTGGTCAATCATCAATCACCAAGAATAACACGTCAGCATTGTGCTTATGAATATAAGCATTCAAACGTTCGAGCAGTGCTTTCTGGTTATGAGGGTTGATAGGTACGTTATCTTGTCGTCCATCCGAGAGCGCAGAGTTCCCGCGCCACCTGGCTCTCTGGTTCGACGGCAGCCGCCCTGAGCGCTGCCCCTCAAAGAAAAGGATGGCCTTGCTCAGCGCGTCACCGTAGTCCGGCGAGCCCACACAAAGTATATCGGCTGCCTCCTCGTCGCATCCAGCTCCAAACCCTGCGCAAAACCAGCACACTAACACCACTGTTACCAGCCATACTTTCACCTCCATTGTAGCCACCGTCTTCGTTTTGTTGTACTATACACTCAATAAGCCTCTAGCTAGCTTGTGCTATGTATGTGTATATCGGTATGTGTGTCTGTGTTTTTGCTCCTTGTGATGGCTGCAAAGTGTCATGGGCCTGAACCATGTATTTATAGTGTGATGAGACTCGATATATACCATCAAGCTGCCTGTGCATGTGGTGTGCTCGAGCAAGGCAAAGCAATGCAAAGAGTGTAGCACTTGTGCGCCACTAATTTGACCTAGAATAGTAGCGAAACCCCAACAGTCTGCACCCATGCACATGCATTTATCAATAATCAGTATTTAAATGAGAGTTTGGCACCGCTTTTAGAAAATTAATAAGACTACAGTTCTCTTTCACTTGCAGTTTCTTTCGTGAAGACTAGCCCTTGTTCTTCTTAAATCATTTCCTTTTGTCTTCTGAACTGAAATGATTATGTTGTTAGAACGGGTACCATAGAGGCAAATCATTCTGAGTGCTCTCAAAACTAAATCAAATTTGAACTAAATGCATGGGATAGTTTGTACCTAAATATTGTGAAAAAAAAAATCAGATGCCCAAGTGTTTCCGTGTAACAGCCACTGAGGGTGTTGAATGATTCAGTACCTTGCTATGAATATCATTGCCGGAGATTTTGATCATGTGTTAAAAATATCAAATAAAATGAAGAAAATATAAAAAGTTAAAATCTTCTACATGGAATCCTTTTAGGTGAACTAGTTGCTAGGAAAATGAACGCCGTCTTCCTACGGTTCTTCAAACCTTTTTGGTAACAGGTGGCAAAGCTTTCCGAGTGCCACACAAATACACTCAGCATATAGTTATTTTCCGGATGTCAGCCATGTGGCACTTGGCAAGTAGCCAGTTGCCGAGGGTGGCACTCGACAACCAGTGTGTTGAGGGTTTTGTGACCTTCTCCACGTCATAATGCCAGAATCCAGTTGTGAATTAATTACACGAGGATGTGAATAACAATATTCTTACCATCTTATGGAAGTGTGTAAGTAATCTAGATATACTTGTATCGATAGCCAATGTTACATAAGTTTAACTACAAGGGCCCTCGAGAATAAACGAACAATAATCAAATAAAAGCTGAGGGAACTATTAATGGCGAAATTGCAAAATTGTGTGACTCCGGATGTCAGATATAGTAAGTTTCTTCATCTTGCAACACACCACCATAGTTGGCTCGTCTATCCTATTACATACTACATGCATCAGACCCAACTTACTTAGTACCACATGCAGGTCATAAAGCAAAGTGAAGGCGTATCCACTCAAGTATCAAGTCTATGCAGACATACATAAGTGAAGATGAAAGATAACAAGCCCAGCGTACTGAAAACTCAGCCCAATAATTGATCGATCACCGGGAAAAGCAGATCTGCGGACAGAAGTACTACGTACCATGTTTGTCAATTTCATTCTGGATTGCGATTTGGATTCAAATATTTATATAACTATTAACGTGTGGTAGTATTTGGAGAAAACTCTGCAACAATGTTCAATTCTATTCCTGCGTGTATTCTCTGGAGAAACATTTCCCATCATCGCCAGTTCTGCAAGCTGAGGCAACGGCCTGTGCACACAATTGGTGCGCTTCGTCGTGACTAGGGATGGATATGTTTGGAGCAACTGACTGGCCTGTAATTGCCGATAAAAAATAGTATAAGAATTCATCCTCTTTCAGATAGTTCTCCACATCATAGCTAGCTTTTTTCTGTTTGCAGCAACGAGACGAGCATATGCAGTTGCGTACAAGGATAAGCAAAAGAAATACCAGATGCATGTGCCAGGATTTCATCAAAGATTATATTCCAGTACTGTTCAAGAGTCAATTTCATCATGAACTCAATCCAAGAGCGAGATACAAGGAGCTATATATGTATGTTGAGTGTTAGCTGCGGTTACACACAAGGGAATGGCAAGGAAACGCGCTGTACTATGTTTGAAACATAAATACAAGAAAGAAGTCGAAAAAGAGCTTGGCTGTTAGAATTAAGTATGTATGTGCATGTCGGTGTCGGCAAAAACGTCGTGTACGTGTGTGATACGGACTTGTTTCCGTATAGGATTAGAATTGCACATGGAGTAGGATAGGTACGACACTAGCTTTTAGGTGTATATAAGCTAGCCATGTTCGTGTAATCTGTATCGATTTGAGACAACAGAAATGAAGAAAGGTGAGAGGTGCAATACGCACATCTATCAATCAAATCGTGTTTTTCCCGGCGTCTCCTTTTATGATCAATACCATCAATCCATCATACGTGAGTAGCTAGGAAAGCAATCTAGCAAAGCTTGCTACGTACCGTGTCTAGCTGATCCATTGAGGTGGTTGCATGTGTGTTTAGCTGATTCGTCCGCGCGTATTGCCAGAGTCGTACCGAGGAGCTATGCTAGGACTGGGTGCTGTCGGAAAGTACTCGACGACCGCGGCGTGAAGATAAGGATATGGCCAACAATTGGTATCAAAGATCGCGGTTATTGTCTGTGATTTTATGAAAGAACTAGAAGATCATGGCTATGGTGAAGCGTGGCAAGAACTCGGGACAGGCAACGGAGACGGTGGGGGCAGTGTTATACAACTGCCTTGATCGCACGAACTACGGGCTATCGGCCATCAACATTGAGGTGGCCATGGAAGCTCGGGATATCTGTGAGGCCGTTGATCCAGCGGCGATAATTCACTAGTGCAGAACATAGCCCCGGTTGGGAAGAGGCTAATGCCCCGGCTTCCCAACCGGGTTTGCCTAACCCGGGCTAAAGGTCCCCCTTATGCCCCGATGGGGTTACCAACCGGGGTAAAAGGCGTGCCCCACGTGGGCTTTGCACAGCGAGCAGGCCGGCCACCTTTTACCCCGGTTGGTAACACCAACCGGGGAAAAAGGTTTTTTTTTCTTATATCTGTTTTCGTATTCTCTGTGCTAGATTAGAAATTCTATTTTCTTTTCTGTTTTCCTGTTCTCTGCACTAAATATTTATAGTAAGAAAGATGAAAAATTATCGCACAAAAACACAGATGAAAACGAGCAATAACATAAACATATAGTCTGCCACGAATATAAATATTGTTCGACACAATGACATAATTAGACATAGTTCGACATAAAGCGACATAAGTACGTAAGCATAGATCGACATAAATACGTAAGCATAGATCGACAGAAACATCTGTACTACGCATCGGCGTCGGAGGCAGCCTTGCCCTTGCCCTCGGCGTCAGAGGCAGCCTTGTCCGGGCTAGACTCGCCGGAGTCAGACTCGGAGGCGGAGCGAGCTATCTTGGCAGCAAAGGGGCTGACTAAGGTGTCGTCGAAGATCTTCACCTCCATCACGTCCACCTCCTCGTCCTTGAAGTACCTGAGTGTGAGCATGTTGCCCGCATTTAGCTTGTGCATGCGCACGAACTGCCCCCACCCATAGCGCAGGTAGAGGTCATCGCCACGTCGCTGCAGGACAACGAGCACGGGCCCGTTGTCACAGCCCTCCAACCGGAGGGTGAAACTATAGGGCCCCTTGCGCTCGAAGAGGATCGCCGATATCTTGTCCAGAAGACGGAGCCTGTTCTCCTGTGGGTGGAACAGGTGGACGTAGAACTCCGGTAGCCGGAGACCGTCCTCCTCCTCCTCCTCCTCCTCCTCCACCGCCGCAGCCTCTTCCTCCGCCGCAGCCTCCTCCTCCGCCGCCGCCGCAGCAACAGCGCCACGCCGTTTACGGCGTGTTGACCCCTTTGCACGGCGCTTTGCCCCCCTTGCGGCGCTTGATGCCCCCCGTGTTCCGCGTCCACGTCCACGAGTAGGAGGCGTCGCTTCCTCCTCCTTGATGACTATGGCGCCACCACCACGTGCATTCGATGCACGCGATCCATTTGTACGCGATCCACATGGACATCCAGGTCGAGGTCCACCACGTTTTACAGGGATTTCTTCGACGGGGACGACGCCGCGCCCACCGCCGGTTACACGGAAATACGGGGACGTCTCGCCATGGCTAAAAAAAAGAGCAAATAGCATAAATTTCATCAGTTCGCAACAATTGTATATAATCTAATAAAAATATAGCAAATAGCATCCATTTCATCAAAATTTCTTATTGATAATAGTTAATGGTACTAATAGCTAAACAAGTTAGAAAAAAGAGTAACTATATGTTTCAGATCCTCATTTCAATTATAAAAGCAACATTGATGAAATATTTAAACGTATGAATACACACCAAGAGTTACATAACTCGGGTTCATTTTATTTAACCCTAATACATCACGATGTAATAATATCACTTATGCATATTAATGAAACATCTCTCAAACTAATTAACTTCGACCGGGTCCTAAGCCGCGAGGTGCTGAATCGCGGGTTCTACGTATCCATAGGTAAGGAACCCTCACAGGGTCATAACTCACGTGGTAAGGAACCCTCCGAATAATCGACCAACCGCTCCTATAATCCCTATCGAGCAAGTACATGTAGAGACGGACGTGCTCGTCCTCCTCCCTGATACGCTGTTGTATCACCTCCTCAGAGGCCGGCTGTCTCCGCACCGATCGTGGCTCACGCGATGGCCACCAAAGAATATCCGGGTCGACCACGTCACCCGGATTTCTCACCAAGCCGCGTGCCCCGGTACTAAGGACCTCCCAGTGCCAGCCCGGTGGGGCCCAGTTCCGGACATCGCCCGGCGGGTCCAACAGAGACATCGTCGCCAAGGAAAATAAACTAAAAGCACATGCATGATATATATGGACTAAGTAAATATTTCTAATTAAGTAAAAATTCACTAAGTAAAAATTCCACTAATTATAAACATTCACTAAGTAAATTTCTAAACTAATATTCCTATATTATAAAATTCATCTAATGGTACTAAGAAAAACTTAATTCACTTCTAAACTAAACATTCACTAAGAAAAAAATAGGTAAGTCCAAAACCTAAATTTTTTCTAAATCTCTAATACCTAAATTTTTTCTAAGTCTCCAATACCTAAATTTTTTCTAAGTGTTCAATACCTATATTTTTTCTAAGTTTCCAATACCTAAATTTTTTCTAAGTCTCCAATACCTAATACCTAATACTAATCTAACACTAATACTAATCTAACACTAATACTAAATCTAACACTAATCTAACACTAAATCTAACACTAATCTAATACTAAATCTAACACTAATACTAATTAATCTAACACTAGCTAATACACTCAGGAGGATGAGGGCGCGATGAGGAGGCGATCTCACCTGAGGAGTAGGGCACGATGGCGAGGAGGGCCGGCGGCGATCTCGGGAGGCGCGAGGACGGGAGGCGCGGGGACGGGCGGCGTACAGGCCGGCGCGAGGACGGGCGCAAGGGGTAGAGGCGCGAGGACGGGCGGTGTCGAGGAGCGGCGGCGTGAGGATCCCTGGCGGCGAGAATCGGGCAGCCTAACGGCGTCGTTCTGGTTCTCGTCGCCTGGGACTTCGTCGTTCTGCACCTTAGCCCCGGGCGGTTGCTCGGCTTGGGGTTATATAGGCGGGAGCCTTTTGCCCCGGTTGGTAACACCAACCTGGGCAAAAGGTTCTCTTTTGCCCCGGTTCGTGTTACCAACAGGGGCAAAAGGGGGGAGGTGGGCCCTCGCTTGCCCGCCCAGCTCCCCCCTTTTGCCCCGGTTGGTAACACGAACCGAGGCAAAAGGCCCGAAATTTCAGTTTTTTTTCTGTCGCCAATTTTTTCTTTCGAACATGTCAAATACTATTTAAAATACGTTTTCAAATACATTTCAAATGGTTTAGAATTTGGAGAAACTTTCAATATGAAAAGTGTTTAAAATTGCGTAATATTTCAAATACATTTTTTGTTTTATAAAATAATTATTCTAACTATTTAAACTAGTACCAATTTTTGAATTTTCAAACATTTTAAAAAACCTATTTTATGAATGGTGTAGAATTTGGAGAAATTTTGTATATGAAAAGTGTTTAAAATTGCGTAAACATTTCAAATACATTTTCTATTTTATAAAATTATTATTTCAACTATTTAAACTAGTAACAATGTTTGAAAATTCAAACATTAAAAAAAACTAGTTTATGAATGGTTTAATCTGCAATGTTTGATACATTATTACAAAATAGTCTAGCAATATTACATGAACCATGAAGGTTTAATACGCTATCACCAACTATTGCCGCCATTGTTTACTTCTCTGTCGTAACCATGGAGCATCTTCCATATTTAACGCGATGTTTGGGTCAGTTTTCACTGTAAAGGGCGGAATTTCTTCAAAGTTATTATAATCTTCTGACATGTCTGTCTAGTCCTCCACTCCCACAATGTTTCTTTTATCTGAAAGAACTATGTGCGGCTTCGGCTCACCGCATGATGTACTAGAATTCTATTTTTTTTCTTTTCCTCGGTTGGGTAGACATGTCTTTCACATAGAAAACTTGAGCCATATCTTTGGCTAGGACGAATGGTTCGCTTCTGTATCCAAGATTATTGAGATCCACCGTTGTCATTCCGTACTGCTAGTCTACCTTTACTCCTATCATCTTGACCCATTGCCACCGAAATAGAGGGACCTTAAAATTAGGTCCATAGTCAAATTCCCATATATCCTCTATGTAACCATAATATGTGTCCTTTGTCCCATTGTATCCGGTTGCATCGAAACGGACGCCACTATTCTGGTTGGTGCTCTTTTTATCTTGTGCGACCGTGTAAAATGTATTCCCATTTATCTCGTACCCTTGGAAAGTCAGTATAGTCGAAGATGGTGACCTGGCCAACAAGTAGAGCTGATCTCCAACAATGTTGTTATTCATGAGTTCTGTCTGCAACCAGGCGCTGAAACTATCCATGTGTTCATCATTAATCGAGGATTCAGACAACCCCGGATTTTTTGACCGTATAATATTCTTGTGTTCCTGGATATAAGGAGCCACCGAGGTGGAGATTTGTAGAACTGTGTAGTGTGCTTTAGTGAAAGAATGTCCGTCCATATATATCTTTGCTTTCCTTCCTAGCGTGCCTTTTCCACTCATTCTTCTCTCATGCCGTGATTCGGGAACACCAATCGACTTAAACTCTGGAAGAAAGTCAACATAAAACTCAATTACCTACTCAGTTTCATAACCCTTGGAGACGCTTCCTTCTGGCCTAGCACGGTTGTGAAAATATTTCTTTAAGACTCCCATGAACCTCTCAAAGGGGAACATATTGTGTAGAAACATAGGACCGAGAATGGTAATCTCTTTGACTAGGTGAACTAGGAGGTGTGTCATAATATTGAAGAAGAATGGTGGGTACACCAACTCGAAGCTGACAAGATATTGGACCACATCTGTTTGTAACATTGATAGACTCTCTGGATTGATTACCTTCTGAGAAATTGCATTGAGGAATGCGCATAACTTCATAATGGGTAGTCGGACATTTCTGGTAGAATCCCCCTCAATGCAATCGGAAGCAATTGTGTCATCAACACGTGGCAGTCATGAGACTTCAGGTTTTGGAATTTTTTCTCCGCCACATTTATTATTCCCTTTTATATTCGACGAGAAGCCAGACGGGACCTTGATACTATTTAGTGCTTCAAAAAAGATTTCCTTATCTTCCTTGGTAAGAGCGTAGCTGGCAGGACCACCTTGAAACCGCTCAGGATTCTTGCCGTCCCGTCCTTTCGTGTGTTGCTGGTCCTGCCGTGCTTCAGATGTATCTGTTGACTTCCGATACAAGTCAAAGAAGCCTAGCAGATTCACGCAGGGATTCTTCGTCACGTGCATCACGTCGATCGTAGAGCGGACATCTAGGATTTTCCAATAGGGTAGTTCCCAAAATATAGATTTCTTCTTCCACATGGGTGCATGTCCGTCAGCGTCATTCAGAACAACTTGTCTACCCAGACCCTTTACAAATATTACTTTCAAATCCTTCAACATATCAAATACATCATCACCAGGTCGGAGGATAGGCGTCTCCCGGGTATCTGCCTCACCGTTGAAATGTTTGCCAGCTTTTCTTAAGGGGTGCTTGCGCGGAAGAAAACAACGATACCCGAGGTACAGAACCTTCTTACATTTTTCCAGATATACACTTTTGGTGTCATCTAAACAGAGTGTGCATGCATTGTATCTCTTGTTTATATGTCCAGAAATGTTACTAAGAGCAGGTCAATCGTTGATGGTTACGAACAACAGCGCTCGTAGGTTAAATTCTTTTTGTACGTGCTCGTCCCACACAGGTACACCTTGTTCACGCCACAACTGTAAAAGTTCATCGACTAATGGCCATAGGTACACATCAATGTCGTTGCCCGGTTGTCTCGGGCCTTGGATCAGCACTGGCATCATAATGAACTTCCTCTTCATGCTCAACCAAGGAGGAAGGTTATAGATACATAGAGTTACAGGCTAGGTGCTATGGTTGCAGCTCTGCTCACTAAATGGATTAAATCCATCTGTATTTAGACCAAACCATAAGTTCCTTGCCTAACCTGCAAAGCGCGGGAACTTTCTCTCGATTTTTCTCCACTGCGACCCATCGGCGGGATGTCCGAACATCTCATCTTTTTTACGATCTTCCATGTGCCATCACAAAAGTTTGGCATGCTCTTTGTTTCTGAAAAAATGTTTCAACCGAGGTATTATAGGAGCATACCACATCACCTTTGCAGGAACCCTCTTCCTGGGTCGCTCACCCTCAACATCGCCAGGGTCGTCTGGTCTGATCTTATACCGCAATGCAGTGCATACCGGGCATTGTTCCAAATTATCATACTTCTCACTGCGGTAGAGGATGCAGTCATTAATGCAGGCATGTATCTTCTCCACGTCTAATCCTAGGGGGCATACAAGCTTCTTTGCTTGGTATGTACTGTCGAGCAATTCATTATTTTTAGGAATCTGCTTCTTCACTATTTGCAGCAAATTTGTAAATCCGCTATCAGTCACACCGTTCTCGGCCTTCCATTGGAGCAATTGCAGTGTGTTGCCCAGTTTTTTCTGCCCGTCTTCGCAAGTTGGATACAACAATGTTTTGTGATCCTTTAACATCTGGTCGAACTTCACCCTCACCTTTTCAATATCGCTTTCTGTATTTGCATCCGTAATAGCCTGGCCAAGATCATCGATGGGCTCATCTGGTGCCTGCAACTCTGATTCAACTTCATTGTTATCTTCCATTCCAGTACCGGCACCGTATTCAGCGAACATGTCATGCTAGTTTTCATCATTCTCTTCTTCTTCGTTGTCTTCCATCATAACCCCTCTTTCTCCGTTCTTGGTCCAACAATTATAGCCGGGCATGAAACCGGATTGAAACAAGTGGAAGTGGATGACTCTGTGAGAAGAGTGTTCCTTCTGATTCCGACATACAGCACATGGACAACAGATAAAATTATTCCGCTTGTTTGCCTAGGCCAACTCGAGAAAATAACCCATGCCTTTCATGAACGCGGCAGAGCGTCGGTCAGCGCACATCCATTGCCGGTTCATCTGCATTATATGATTATTAATTAATAATTGTTACAAAACACCATGAAGAGAGAAATGACCAATGTTACATCAACAGATGAAAGGTTAAAGTTGGTACCTCGAACGAGAAGGAAAGAAGGATGAGAAAGCTTATTTAATTAAGTGTGGCTCGGACAAATTAAATCGTGCTTGTTTTCTACGAGCTGAGATGGCGTTATTCTCCTTGGCATTTCATCAAACACTTCTTGTGCATAGGAGGGGAAAAAAGTGAGCACACACCACACAACTAGAAATATATCCTCCAAAGTGAGTGGCATGAGGATAAGAGAGGGCTGGCAGGATTTATATATAGTGGGGGGGGGGGTCATTTGCCCCGGTTGGTGGCTCCAACTGGGGCAAAAGACCCCCCCCCCCAACCACGCGCCTGAACGGGCTCTGCTCGTCGAGGGCCTTTAGCACCGGTTGGAGCCACCAACCGGGGCAAATAACCCCCAAACCACGCGCCCTGCTGGCCCCGGCCCCACCTCTGCAGTCTTTTGCACCGGGTGGTGGCCGAGCCGGGGCGAAAGGGGTGCTCGCGAGTGAGCAAAAGCCCCATTCTCCACTAGTGATTACGTCAAGGGAGGCGCGAAGTACCGAAAGGATCGCGAGGCACTAACGGCGCTATATTCCGCCGTGCCAAGAGACGTGATCTAGCACCTCGTTGGAAAGAAATCGGCAAAGGATGCGTGGGAGACGGTCAAGATCCTCCACCAAGGACATGCCCTCGTGAAGGAAGCTCAACTTCAAAGCATAATGAAGAGTTACAAGGATTTGAAGATGGAGGAAAGCGAGCCGGCTGATCAGTTTGCCTCCCATTTTGTCACCCTCATCAACACAATCACGGGATATGGTGAGAAGTTGGATGAGATCAAGAACGTCAGAAGGTTCTTGCGTGCCGCAATGTCGCTCTATATGTAGATCGTTACGTCGATCGTGAAGTGTGTTGATATGAATATTCTGATGGTAGATGATCTCGTTTGAAGATCCAAGGCAGCCGACGAGACGGTTCGGCTTATAGAATTGTTTGTTTTAGCCATATAGATCAAAAGTCCAAACTGATGGAAAGAGGCTAGGATTGTACTTATATTTCAACACTCCCTCTCACGTCTAGGCTATTTTAGTTCATAGCGCGGGTTTGGTGCGGGCCGTAGAATTTTTTTTCTTTTTGTTTTTCATACTGCGTGAGCAGGGTCTCGAACTCATGACCTCGTGGCTCTGATACCATATAGAATTGCTGCACTAGCCATATAGACCAAAGTCCGAACTGATGGAAAGAGTCTAGGCTTGTACTTATATTTCTACACGGCTCACCTTGGGTGATCTGACCCAGAGCGACCACTTGATGCTCACCAAACAGGAGTGGATGGTTCTTTCGAAAGGGCATCAAGGAGGATCCATGAGCAGGAAGAAGAAGGATAAGCGACACCTAGCGAAAAATTACATTGATGAGCTGGATGGCGATGAGACAGAGGAAGACAATGAGGCGGAGGGCGATGATCAGGAGGAAGAACATGATCCACTGATGAGGAATTTGGATATAAAGAAAGTAAGGTGTCATAACTGCGCGAGCTCGGTTACTTCAAGTATGATTGTCAGAAACAACCGAAGCGACAGGCTCTAATGACCCAGGAAGGAAATTATAGTTTGATGATGATGATGCAGGATAGGTATGAAACCTAGCTTTTAGGTGTATATAAGACAGCCATGTTCGTGCAATCGTATTTTCCCAGCGTCTCCTTTTGTGATCAATACCATCAATCCATCATACGTGTGTAGCTAGGAAAGCAATCTAGCAAAGCTTGCTACGTACCGTGTCTAGCTGATCCATTGAGGTGGTTGCATGTGTGTTTAGCTGATTCTTCTGCGCGTATTGCCAGAGTCGTGCCGAGGAGCTATGCTACGACCGGGTGTTGTCGGGAAGTACTCGACGATCACAGCGTGAAGATCGGGATATGTCCAACAATTGGTATCAAAGACCGTGGTTATCGTCCGTGATTTTCTAAAAGAACTAGAAGATCATGGAGATGGTGAAGCATGGCAAGAACTCGGGACGGGCGGAGGAGACGGTGGGGGCAGCCTTATACCCCCGCCTAGATCGCAAGGACTACGGGCTATGGGTCATCAACATTGAGGTGGCCATGGAATCTCGGGAGATCTAGGAGTCCGTTGATCCGACGGCGATGATTACGTCAAATGAGGCTCTAAGTACCGAAAGGATCGTGAGGCTCTAACGGCGCTCTATTCCGCCGTGCCAAGAGACGTGATGTAGCACCTCGTCGGAAAGCGATCGGTGAAGGATGCGTGGAAGACGGTCAAGATCCTCTACCAAGGACATGCCCTCGTGAAGGAAGCGCAACTTCGAAGCATAATGAAGAGTTACAAGGATTTGAAGATGGAGGAAAGCGAGACGGCTGATCAGTTTGTCTCCCGTTTCGTCACCCTCATCAACACAGTCACGGGACATAGTGAGAAGTTGGATGAGATCAAGAACGTCAGAAGGTTCTTGTGTGCCGCAACGGCGCTCTATATGTAGATCATTACGTCGATCGAGCAGTGTGTTGATATGAATATTTTGACGGTAGATGATATCGTTGGAAGAGCACCCGACGAGAGGGTTCGGCTCACCTTGGGTGATCTGACGCAGAGCGACCACTTGATGCTCACGAAACAGAAATGGATGGTTCTTTCGAAAGGACATCAAGGAGGATCCATGAGCAGGAAAAAGAAGGATAATCGGCACCTAGCATGGTGGTTTTTATCTATGAATGGGATGTTCTTAGTAGATTCCATGTACAGAGCTATGATCCAATTAGATTTGCCAGTCCATAGTTGTAAGAATGTGTGGCTAATGAAGGTACCACTGAAGATTAAGATTTTTGTGTGGTACCTTCGTAGAGCGGTCATACTTACTAAAAATAATCTTGTCAAACTTAATTGTCATGAAAGTTCAAAGTGCGTATCTTGCTTTCATGATGAGACAATTAAGCACTTATTCTTTTATTGCTCATTTGCGCATTCTATATGGTCCGCTATCCAAATGGCTTTCAATCTTTATCAGCCCACATCCGTTGCGAATATTTTCGGTAATTGGTTAAATGGGGTAGATAAACGATTTAAAACTATCATTAGGATATGAGTGATTGCCGTTATCTGGTCGCTATGGCTGTGCAGAAATGACAAGATTTACTCTGATAAAAACGTTTCTCGTATGCAGGTTCTATTCTGATGCACAAGTATTCTCCGTTCGTGGTCCACATTACAGCGGGGGGAATTTCGAGGCCTTTTTACGCAGGCGTGTGCACGGCTGGAGCAGGTGGCGAGGGATATTTTTATCCCACATGGATGGCCGCTTGATTTTCGGATAGCAGCTCCATAGAAACGACAACCCACGACTTTGTGTTTTGGTTGGACTAGTCGTTTTTTGTTCCTCAGTTTCTGAATTTCGACTGTGTGCATTTTATGATGTAGAGGCCGGGTGTAATGCCTAAACATTTTTAAGTAATAAAGCCCTTTATCAATAAAAAGTGGTACCTAGCAAAAAATTACATTAATGAGCTGGATGGCGATGAGACAGAGGAAGACGATGAGGAGGCGGGGCGATGATCAGGAGGAAGAACATGATCCACTGATGAGGAAGTTTGATATAAGAAAGTAAGGTGTCATAACTGTCGCTAGCTTGGTTACTTCAAGTATGATTGTCCGAAACAACAGAAGCGACGGGCTCTCATGGCCCTGAAAGGAAATGATAGTTTGATGATGATGATGTGCGTAGTTGTGAACGAGGATGATCAAGTTCCTCAAGCGATGTCTAAAGTAACTGACACCATTGTGGGAGAGAAAATTTGTCTTCATCGGCAAGTCTCGGAAACTCATATTCATGCTATGGACACGGGAGTTGATTCGAATAAGCTAGGCATATGTGGCGCATGAAGTCCCTGAAGTGAAAGCGTACGTGGAGCCAAAAGCCATGAAGTAAAGGTGTGTGTGGCGCCAGAATTCCATGGAATGCGGAGCAGAGTGAAGCGTCGCAGGGTAAAGAGTCGGCATACATGGCGCCAGAAGTTCATGGAGTGCGGCGCACTATCATTCACACGGAGTGGTTTGCTGAGAGCAAAGACAACACTCCAAGAGGAAGGCGCAACGTCGTGTGGCGGAAGAACAACTCGTCAACACCTCAGGCAGAAGATAGGTGCAACCCAGCAAAATCAGGTGGTCCAGATAGCGGACATGGGGGGTGCAGCTCATAATCTGCGTTAGGGGCGTCTAGCCTAGGAAAGAGGCCTAGTCGGCCAGAACCACAAGTGCAAACGTGTGCTGAACCAACTTTGACATGAGGCTCGCACTCCAAAGAAAGAAGCGCGATGTCGGGCGCAAAAGACTATGTCACACCGCCTCCGACTGAACTGGAGCTAAAACGAGTAGGGCCGACACTAGTAGTAGAGTAAAGCCTATTGGACTACTATCCGAAGAAGGTACAACTTCCGACGATTGAAAATCCGGTCAAGATGAAGCACGAAAAGCAATGTGTTCTTACCGAGGAACCGACGAAATCAGAAGAGACAAACATGAAGGAGTGTTTATGTCAAGCAAGGCCAGCATGGCCGACAAAAGAGCAACGTGAATAGGGTGAGGTGTATCTTAGCGGCTACATTTGTTTCAAGTAATTATTTCAGATGTGGAGCCGATGAAGTACACACAACATTTCTTGCAAAGCACCAAAGCTAAGGGATGTTTTATGTCGTCGACAAAAAGGATTGTTCATGTCAAGCCATGGACAAAACCAGAGGCAGGAAAGTCGGTGAGGGTGCCCCGAGGATTGACGAAAGCAATGTCGATGTTGAAGGCTGAAGCAGCGGAAGCAATGCCAAGGGTAACACCTATACAAAGCAACTGGCGTATTTGGGACCCAGGTGGAAATGAATTGCACATCGTGCTTATGGGAGTGAATGTTAGAATTAAGCACGTTTGTGCATCTCGTTGTCGGTAAAAACATCGTCTACGTGTGTGATACGGACATGTCTCCGTATAGGATTAGAATTGCACATGCAGTAGGATAGATACAACTCGAACTTTTACGTGTTATAAGCTGGCCCTGTTCGTGTGATGTGTATCGATTTGAGACAACAGAAATAAAGAAAGGAGAGAGGTGTGGTGTGATACCTTTTGTTTGGACATTGGATGTGGCCGGCTGATGGCGGTCGTGCGGGCTATATTCAGTCAGGGTGGCTGGTTGCATTCTAGGAGTTTGCAAGAATGCTATTCTATCGTTGAGGATTTTTCGCTGGCTTATTTTCTTAGTCACTATTCAGTTTCGTTGATTGTAACCTGGATGAATATACACGTTGAACTATTACGTTTTAATATAATAAGCTGTGTGCATATCTTCTAGATGCAGAAGCTGGGTTACCCATTTCAAAAAAAAAAAAATCATACGTGAGTCGCTGAGTAGTCTGGGGCTAATTAAACTCCCATGCATTACGAAAAAAGTGAGGCAACGCTCCAGCTAATTAAGTCTGTCACAGCTTTGCAGTAAAGGGATTTCATTGACTATAAAACCAACCGATCAAACAAGGCAAAAACAAAATGTCATGGGGTCTTCATTAGCTCGGCTAGTTAAGTATTGTCTTTTCGATTTTCAGTGTGTGGTAGTACAGCTAGCGCCAGGTATATATGTTTATGCTTCCAAACTTGGAATGCTCCTTTCAGGGTCAAATCCAAGGCAACATATTTCTATTTGAATTAGAGAAACGTACATCTCGTAACACATAAGCATGCAATGGCGCATAGATTTGTTATTAGAGGACACGTATAGATAGAACAAGTTAATGCACAATCTATGTGCATAAATAATTGTTCGTAGTTTCTCGTGAATTTTCTGCCAAAAGGCACCCTGTATGTGGTCACTAGTGGAGTGCAGCTCTTTTGCCCCGGTTGAGGGGGGGGGGGGGGGCTTACGCACCGGCTGCCCAACCGGGTTTCGCAAACCCGGTCTAAAGGCCCCCGTAATGACCCGGTGGTTGATACCAACCGGGGTAAAAGGGGTGGCCACGTGTGATGTGCGCAGCGTGCCGGCATGCACCCTTTTACCCCGGTTGGTAAAACCAACCGGGGCAAAAGGTTCTCTGCCGCGGCAGAGTTTTGAGTGTTTCTCTGCTGCGACAGAGCTTTGGAAAGTTTCTTTTTGGGTTGTTTTGGGGTGTTATTTCTGTGCTGTTTTTTCGGTGAGGGTGTAAATGACATATTTTTTGCATATCGATAGTAATCATCATGCAAATCATTGCCTTGATCTCAATTAGATCATTACATCTGAATAGAGTTATACACATTGAGATCATTACATGTAGATCATTGTTTATACTTAATGATTCAATCTTCCATTTTGAACTATGACCTCCTTCAGCAGAAAACTCACCATTTCCTCTTGAAGTGCTTGTATGCGGTCTGCCGGTAGGAGCTCCGTCCGGAGATCGTGGAGCGTTAAATTTGTCTTTCTTCTTAACTTGTCATTCACGGTTGTCCTTATGTTCTCCATGGCATAGAAGCCACATAAATTTGTTCCCTAAGGCTGCTGAGGGCACTTTACGAGAAATATAACTGAGTCAAATAATGCTCAAGAAATTAAAGATAAATGCGTGAATGTAGCAAGTACTACTTACGATGAGTGTGTCAAATCTCATATTCAACTCCGTTAAACCAGGTTGTTGCTTCCTGAACGGCTTCCAAGCCCTTTCCGAGAAATAAAAAAAAGAATATATAGGTCATCGTACGATAATGATTGAACAAAAGGGGACGGTGTAGTGCGACAACAATTGAACTTACTTTGTGAGCATCGAAATAATGGGCGTGTACTCTTCTTGGCCTTTATCCATAGAGTCCATGAGATCAACTATTCCGGTGTCAACGTGAATGTTGAAAAGAATCCAGTGAAAACTGCACACGCGATTATATATATAGTCATGCATAACTCACCAATTACACTTAACACCGACTTAGCAAAATAGAAATGTGAAGGAATATGCATAAGACAGTAACACTCACTATTGTCTATAAGGAAATAGTAACTTATCATGTGTGAAAACATTGAAGATATCTGCCTCTTCTTCTTGATTGGTGGGATTCAGACGTCATCCAAGGAAGAAGAAGAGCAAGAGATATGCAATGTTTTCACACATGACATGGATAATCTGGAATGCTACATTTGTTATGCCCCGTTCGAGTCGCAAGTTTACTAGGCAAGAATGGATCTGATCTACTAGTCATACTTCTGCCTAGGCCTATAGTACTCTGACTCATAGTCGTCGTAGTCGACGTCGTCGTCGTCACTATCCTTTCCCTCTCGGTTCCTCTCGGTTCCTGAACTTCGTGCTTGTTACGAGGTAGTACACGTGCTTGTTCCTGAACTTCTTTGAAACTAAACAAAATTATATATGTAATATAGTGAGATCCAAAAAAAATTGGACCCTTTTGTGCACATCCATAACAGCGACATTCTTCATAACCCCGAACGGGATTTATGAGGAATGTTACCATTACAGATGTGCACCAAAGGGTCCAACTTCTTTCTGATCTCACCAACCACATATAATATTACATATGTGATGTTATTTAGTTCCAAAGAAGTCGAAAAACCCTTCCCTTCGTTCCTTTCCCCGAATCACCACCGCCTGTAGTACCTTTTAACAGGAACAAGATGATCATCGGTCCGTGTGCCTCATATTTAGGGTGACACATACAAGCTAATAGTATACTTATAGCTAATGGTATAATTAGGATGATCATCGGTTTGTGTGCCTCATCTACATTACTTATAGCTAATGGTACTAAGAAAGAAAATACCTAATAGCTAATGGTATACCTTATAGCTTAGCAGCTAATGGTACTAAGAGAAAAAAATTGCTAATAGCTAATTGTACTATGAAAAAAAAATGGTACTAAAAAATGCTAACACTAAAAATGTTAACACTAATACCCGAATAGATAATGCCCTAATAGCTAAAAATCTTAACACTAATTAACACTAAAAAATGTTAACTAATTCCCTAATTAGCTTAACAGTACTAATTAACACTAAAAAATTGTGGTTAAAAAAAACCACCCCACGCGCGCGGCCGGCCGGCGGCGGCGCTCTCATCTCGAGTCGTAGGAGGGCACGGCGGCGGAGGCGACGAGGGCGCGGAGGGGCACGGGCGGCGGGACGAGGCCGCGAAGGGCACGGGCGGCGCCAGAGACGGTGGCCGGCGGCGAGGAGACGGGCGCGCGCGCGGAGAGGCGCGGCACGGGAGGCGCGGAGGGGAGTGGAGGGGCACGGGCGGCGAGGATCTCTGGCGGCGAAAATCGGGCAGCCTGATGGCGTCGTTCTGGTTCTCGTCGTCGGTGACTTTATCATTCTGCGAGGGTTTGCCCTGGGAGGTTGCTCCGCCCGGGGTTATATAGTGGGAGGCCTTTCGCCCCGGTTGGTAGTACCAACCGGCAAAAGGGGGAGGTGGGCCCTCGCTTTCCCGCCCACCTCCCTCCCTTTTGCCCCGGTTGGTAACACGAAGAGGGGCAAAAGGCCCAACTTTTCGTTTTTTAGTGTCTTGCCGCCATTTTTTTCCCTGCCCCGTTTAAATACTTTTTCAAAATATTTTTTCAAATACATTTCCAATAATTTCGAATTACGAGAAACTTTCAATATGAAATGTGTTTAAAATTGAACAAACATTTCAAATACATTTTCTGTTTTAAAAAATAATTATTCTAACTATTTAAACTAGTGACAACTTTTGAATTCTCAAACATTTTAAAATCCTAGTTTATGAATGGTTTCGAATTTGAAGAAACTTTCAATATGAAAAGTGTTTAAAATTGCGTAAACATTCGAAATACATTTTCTGTTTTAAAAAATAATTATGAAAAGTGAAGCGTCGGAGTTGTGCCGCGTGGCGCGGGAGTTGTGCCACGTGGCCGTGAGCGCGCGGTATAAAATGCCGCTCCTCGAGCGTATTCTCCTCTACCTCTCTCCTCTCCACACACCGTCGCGCCGCCGCCATGCCTACGAGGAGGAACATCACCACCGGCTTCCGCGGCGTGCGAGCGCGGCCAAACGAAATGTTCAATGCGGAGATCCGCTACGGGGACGACCGCATCCCCCTCGGCTCCTTTGGGACGGCGGCAGAGGCCGCCCGCGCCTGGGACGCTACAGCCTGGCGCCTCAACCGCCCGCGGTCGCTGATGAATTTCAACGACTGCCAGACCCGCTGGGAAGCGGAGGCCAGGGCGCCGACGCCGCAGATCGTCACCGCCGCCGACCACCGCCACCTCCGCCACCGCGCGTTTCAGGGCCTAGTCGACGCCAGGGACCAGCGCGCCGTCCGCGAGTATTACCAGAACAATCCGAAGTAGCAGCGCACCGACGAAGGTCTGGCAAACCCGCGCGCCTGAGCGGGCGGAGCGCCGCCTCGAACGCCTCCTCGCGTTAGAGGCCGCCCGGGAGGCGAGGATGAAGGTGCTGCAAGAGTTCCATCGGGCCGACCACGCCGGTGAAGTCTGGGCCTCCAACGATAGGTGGGGGCCTATCTCGGACACAATATCGTGCACCTCCGACGAAGATGAGGAGGTCACCGACGAGTTCGCCGACGACGATGACGACCAGGAGGAGGTCACCGACGAGTTCCCCGACGGCGACGACGAGGCGTAGTGTTCATCTGTTTTCTGTTTTTAATAAAAGAATTTGTATTACGGCGAACTGCGGCGCGCTAGCACGTCTGTTTTCTGTTTTCCTTGTGATTCTTCCTGATTGGTGGGATTCAGACGCTAGAAAGAAACACACCCCTCATCCAACGACTCACAAGAGCTAATATTAGGGAGGAGGCCGGTACATTTGGATAGTTAAACAAGGCACAGTACATAATGGCAAGAGTGGATCTAAACCTAAACGGAGAGCATATATCTAGATAAACAAGGCAGTACATAATGGCAAGAGTGGATCTGATCTGCTAGTCATACTTCTGCCTAGGCCTATAGTACTCCGACTCGTAGTCGTTGTAGTCGCCGCCGTCGTCGTCACTATCGTCGGACGGTTCTCTAGACTCTCTCGAAGGATCACGACCCAGGACTGGTCGTGAGGGTAGCGCAGGCGAGGGTTATCGCCGGCCCCGATGTAGTTCATGACGCTCTGAAGAGTCCGTCCGCCGCCCCACCACAGCTGACGACCGTCCTCGTTAAAGTTCGAAGGAGGCGGGCCGTTCTCCTCGTACCTGGCAAGCATACTCTCACGCCGATTAATGAAGAAGGCGTCCCAAGTAGGGCGGTAGTCGAGATACCAACTGGGATTCCTCCGCTGCTCCGGCGTGAGCTCGTGGTAGTAGTGTTTCGTGATGGCAGTCCGACGCGCCACACCTTGAGGAACAGGAGGGACCGGCACTCCTCCGACGCTCAGCATCCAACCGGCGGGGACGCTGTAGCCGGGCGCGCAGGGGTAGTTCGAGGCGAAAAGTGCCCCCACCTGCAGGAAGGTTAGAGTGGGTACGGTAGAAGCCATGGGAGAATGGTGAGTTTATATGTGTTTATGCCAATGGTGGCAATGCATACATATATATAGTGAGAAGCAACAGGCACTTTAGTCCCGGCCCGTTTTACCAACCGGGACTAAAGGGTTACGGTTTCATTGGGACCAATCACAAAGAATCACACGGATCGTGTGTTTCTTTCAAGCGCTTGTGAGTCGTTGGATCAGGGGTGTGTTTCTTTCGAGCTCTTGTGAGCCGTTCGATCAGGGGTACGGTGTGTTTGTTTCGAGCGCTTGTTAGCCGTTGGATTAGGAGTACGGTGTGTTTCTTTCGAGCGCTTGTTAGCCGTTGGATCAGGCGTGTTTCTTTCGAGCGCTTCTTAACCTTTGGATCGAAACCCTAGCAGAACACTTTGTGAGACAGAGGACCCTATATATAGCCCACCTCTCATAGTCCCTTCATACACCATTCAGTTCATCCACCGAATACAAATCATTCGGATTCGCCAGGATACGTCCTACCGTGCATTTGATATGCATATATGCACTCGGGAGCCACGGTGGGGCTGTATGCTGGCGATACCGATTGTTTTGTTCTACATCCCCCATTCAAGGATTGACAAAATGTTTGATACATCACTCAGTTCATCGACCAACTACTAATCATCCGGATTCGCCAGCATACGTCCGACTGTGCATTTGATATGCATGTATATATGCACTCAGGAGGGACAGTCGGGCTGTATGCTGGTGACACTGTTTGTTTTGTTCTATATATCTACAAATCCTCCAGTTCACACGTCCGACAGTCATGATGAAAAAAAAAAGTCGAAAACAGAGGTGGACTAATCCAAATACATGAACCGTGTAGGTTTGATATATTATTACACAATAGTCTAGCAATATTACATGTTTATTTTCTGCGAGCTCAGATGGCATTATGCTCTCGGACATTTCATCGAACACCTCTTGTGCATATGAGGGAAAAACAAATGAGCACACCACACAAAAAGTGAGTGGCATGAGGATTGGAGAGGGCTGGCATGGCAGTGTTTATAAAAAAAGAGAATTTTTTTAATTTGAAGAAAAAAGAATTATATTAATTTTCATTTTTTATCTATTTGGTTAGTTTTTCTTAATGAAATTGAAATTATTTACTAAAGGGAAATATAGAAATAAATATACAACTTTCCATCTAGTGGGGGTCTTTTGCCCCGGTTGGTGGTTCCAACCGGGGCCAAAGACACCCCCCCCCCCCCGCCCTCCACCACGCGCCTACACGGGCCCTGCTCGTCGACAGCCTTTAGCCCCGGTTGGAGCCACCAACCGGGGCAAAAGATCCCCCCACCACGTGCCCTGCTCTCCCCGGCCCCACCGCTGCAGCCTTTTGCACCGGTTGGTGGCCGAGCCGGGGCGAAAGGGGCGCTCGCCACCGAGCAAAAGCCCGTTTTCCACTAGTGCGTTGAAATTTGCCACCTCTATGTTAGGAAAAAGGAAAAGTTACGTTGTTGCCATCAAACCTGATTCACCCGCGTGACATGTGAGAATACATACCACTATACTACACGACTTACACATCTAGTGACGAAAGACGATTTATAGACCGTATTTCTAAAGGTTGAACCATGCATCAAGGTTTTGTTCTATGTTATATGGTGCAAATGTTGAGTGTGTCCTAATTTTGCTTTTGCATTCCACCCTCGTATAACCTAGGAAATATGTAGCATGAGAACCAACCTGTGATTGGATGGCAGTGAGGGTGGTTGTAGACGGAGTTCAAATCCAGATTAGACACTGTAGTTTCTCCTTAAGACAAAATATTTTTTAAGTGGGAGACGATGTTATCGATAGAGAGGCGCATGTCGTGAGTTCGTCAATTTCAATATCCGTCCCGCTGGCTCCATATTTTGGATGTGTTCATAGAGTTAGCGGTGAGCATTTATATAAGACAAAGTTTACCGGCTCTCATGAAATGCTAGGGAATTGGGTTCCCCATCCCCCAACCACTTTCACCCGTCAATCCGGCAGCGGCATCCAGAGCCTCATAGTCGCGCACCATCCGGCGTTGGCGTACACCCTCCCCACCCCCATCCCTCCTTCTTCCCTTACCCTACAACTCCTCCTGGTCACCATGCCATTCTCGCCAGCTAGATCTGGCTTAGGGCTCCAGGGGCAGTAGGGCCCCACCTTCTTCTCTGAGATCATGGCCTCCTGTCCCTCTACTCCGCAGCGGGAGCCCTCCATGCGACAAGAGTGGCTCGCCCAGGCGAGTGGAAACGGCCGAAGTAAGCTTGTGGCGCGATATGTTTAACCTGTTTGACGAATTGAGTCTATCATGGTGATGCATGGGCCGGTGTCGGCTGGGCGCATGGAGGGACTGTGGGAAACAACAAAGAACACGAAACGCATGAGGAAGAAACACATGAGGAAGCAGAGATACTCATCTTCCGTTCTATCTAAGGGGCTGCCCGGCGGTCTAGCCATTGTGTGCTACTAGTGCTTCGAGCCAAAACACGTGGAGGGGATGTACGAGGGAAATATTTGGTGCCTTCATAAGGAGGAGGGGCATGTAGTCGACAATAAACCCAATCAAGATTCTCTATCCCAAGAAATCTTTATATTTACCTAATAATAATATATAATATATATAGAGAGAGAGAGAGAAGAAGGCTTCTTCCGGTCCAACTCGGTGTTTTACCCTTTTACCCCTCAACCAAAATCTCTAATATAATATGGATTAATTATGTCGGTACGTCAAAACAAAACCAACGACCACTTGACCCATGTACTGGTTAAAAACCAGGTTTATCAACCGATGTAGAAAACCAGACGTACATATGAGAGGCCCTGCATCCTTAGAGTTGCAGATCGATCTGGTTTTCTGGTGGGACAGTGCTGGGCGTCCCCCGGGGGATGAAAAATTTTCATCCCCCGCATCCCCGTGCTGACACGTGTCCATTTTTCTCACCCAAAACGCACTTTTGCTTCGGTAGAAAAAAAATACCCGCTTTTGCTCCTATGTATCAAAAAAACGTTTCGTTTTGGAAAAGGAAAAAAAGACAAATCTTGCCGGAGACATGTAGCAAAAAAAATTGCTACAGTAGCAAATAGTCAATTTTCACCGGAGACGTGGCCGGAGACTTTTGCTCACCGGAGAAATAGCAGAGCAAAAAAATTATTCTAAAATAGAAAAAACATAACATCATTGTAGCACAAAAATTATTCTACTATAGCAAAAAATCGGACCTCGCCGGAATTGTTGTAGCAAAAAATTTGTACAAAAATAGCAAAAGAAAAAACGGTATGTAGCAAATATTTGTACAAAAAAAAGTAGCAAAAAAACTCCGGCGGCGCGGCCTTGGCGATGATGTGGCGCACGGCGTCGAGGTCCCCGCGCTGCGCGGCGAGGTGGAGCTCCCCAACCGGCGGGCAAGCAGGGCTGCTCGGCGCCGGCGGTGGGTCGAGGCGGATAGACGTTGCTTCTGGGCGGCGAGGGCGTGGCGGCGCCGAGCATGGATGGGGGCAGCAGAGGTGCGGCCCTGCGAGGTCAACGCCGGCGACCAAAAAATTCCGACGGCCATGGCGTCTGGAGCTCGTGCGGATGCGGTAGAAGAGGAAGAGATAAGGGCTGAAGAGATAAGGTAGGTGGTAGGTCCCGTGGGCCCCGTCGGTAATTTGGCTTGTCTCTGAAAACGCGGCGCGGGAGGAGCCGGGGTACGCGACGCGCGCGGAAACACTACACTTAGGCCCCGCTTGGTATAGCGTTTATTAGGCAATACGCCCGTGAAATTCGGAGGACCTAATCGATCTCAGTATTAGTGCTGGGTTCGCCGTGTTTCTCGCCCCCCGTAATTTCCGTCTCTCATTTTTCTTGTCTCGTGCACATGTGAATATTACGGACCAGTGCAGGTACGAATAAAATCCCCCCGGATTTGCTGGGCACAACAAAACTGCCCCGTGAATATTCCTGGGCCGTGAAACTACACAATCATCCAAGCGCGGCCTTACCGACTTACGGATGAATGAATTCCTACAGAAATAAACTTACGTGAGTACGTGTCTTCCCTCCCATTAATCTCCCCCCTGAATTTCAGCTGTGGGCCCTCCACTCCTCCAACCAAACATTGCCACATACTTCCGTAAGTTGTTTTCCGTAAGATCTGTCCGTGGATGTAGCAAAACACGGACGCGCGCGATCCCCGGGTGATTTACAACGTTTCCCTTTCTGGTGTCGTATCCGAGGAGATCAGACACGTCAATTGCGTAGGTCATATACGGTAGAGAGGGCATGGATATTTCATATATAGGCCACCGGATACAGCTAGATGATCGGCGACCTCGACCTGGCGTCGTCGAGAGGAGCCGCCCCGACGAGTCGCAGCTGCCATATGCGGCGCTCGGCTCAGTGTGTAGGTCATATACGGTAGCAGGCACCAGCTGCGAAGTCGCCGCAACGTCCGATAGCGCCTGACGTCCCCGTCGTCATCACTCCCATGGACGACCTGGCGTTCGCGGTGGATACCCTCTCCTGGTTGACGTCCCTGCCGTCATCACCCGCATGGACGACCTGCGTTCGTGGTGGCCACCCACACCCGCAACGCGCTACCGTCCTCATGCGAAGAGGCCGCTGCCTCTACGTTCGCCCATAGCTTGCCCACCCATGACGAACTCCAAGAACATCTATGCCGCCCCTTCTTCCATCAATTCCTCCAAGGGTCAAGGCATTCAAACAGTTTCTTCTATCGTCTGTACCGCAGGTGCACAACGCCTCCCTCTACTGCAGCCTACAAGTCCATAGCTAAGGACTTGTTGATGATTTGATTTGTTGATCCGGCGTCGACACGCTCGAGCGGCGGCAGAAACAGCAGCGCGCTGCCCGGCCCCTTTCTCAAGCTCCCGTGTTACGTTCCTCCGTCTGAACCAGGTGGCCGGGCTTGTCCCTGTTTCTTGATAAATAATTTTACCAATGGTGTACATGTGGTTGGTTACACTGGACGGGTACGCAACAAGCGCCCTTTGATATGGCACCCACAAAGTTTTCTGCTCTTCTCCTTGACGTGAAAAACGGAACCGAATCATACGTGTGAGTTACGAATACCCTTATTTTCTTTCATAAAACAGTGGAAGAGCAACAGATGCATCATAGTTGGAGAGATGGTGGCATGGCAAAATCAGGTAAGAACTCTGATGTGTGCACTTGCTGAATAAAGATTATTGTCATGGCTTATTCATTGGATATGTAGGGAGATTCAACCTCGTACGTACCTCACTACCTCATACTTGTTGCAGTTAAACATAATTATGCAGTCATATAGGTGGTCTAATCAGAAACATACATCATCCTTACATGTCTTTCTACGTTAGTTTTTGGTTATCTATGTACTAGAACTGTACTGCATCAGTGATTGGCGGAATAAATACCTTAAACATAATATAACGTGATCATCATGAATAAGCAGATCCTCTCTACCATCTATACTCTCTCCGTTCAACAATAGATGACTTCCATTTGTCTAGAAGTGGATGTATTTGAACATATTTTAGTGTCTACATACATCCACTTCTAGACAAATGAAAGTCATCTATTGTTGAACGGAGTGAGTTTTTATTTGTGAGGCTGTGAAGTGAAACATTCTAATTCTAATTTATTCACACTGTTATACGTTTATGTCCAATCCATCAAATATGATGTAGTATCGATTTCCTAGGTATAACCAATTGCCAGTTAGTCACACCAATTTTCTGATAAATATGTATGTCTAACTCTTTATTAAAACATATACACCCCTTTTACTTTTAGATAAGCCCAAGCATGGGTGGGCGGCGGCGGCTGATGGAGTGGTTACCCCCTTGTGCCATAGTTGCAATAGGATGATGGTTTAGGCTGCCGGTTGTGCATCCGATGGCACATGACACACTCAAACATCAGGGATACCTCGATCTGGCTGGTGGCTGATGTGTCCCTAGGCCGAATCTTTGGGTAGATGAGTAAGAGACTAGGGAAAACATGGGCACCTGGCCGGTGCTTCGACAAACTTCTCAACCTCATTCGGCATCTTGTAGGCAACACGCTGACAAAGTCTACCTAACCCTGCCACTTGTCACCTTGTGTTCCATCATGGTGACATTGGATATCCGGGAAATCTTGGACAATAGCATCGATGCCATCACATCCTTTTAGGCCATGAAGGGAAAGAAGAGGGTGCCAACTAGGACATGGCGATGATGTAAAAACACACATAATACTTTCGTGTTTTCTTTATCGCATGTTTTTGCTATCATATCAACATTTTAGAATATATCATCATTCCCGTTGCAACGCACGTTCAAATAAAACAAGTAAAAAATCTTAATAAAAACTACTATTTTTATGTGAGAAGTGATAATATCAATTTTATTGTACTTTTTTCTTCTCACATAAGCCTACCTAAAATTTATTAGAACTTGTGTTCGCAAAAGAAATCTTAGTGAAATAAATAACTAAAAGTTTTTTAATGTATTACTTAAAATTGAGGGCAATACGAAAAACAGTTACCTATCTCATGGAACTAACATTTTTAATATTAAAAATTAATATCCTTACATGGAATTTCTCAAATAAATATTTTTCCCATAAAGTAGTATTTATGAAGAAGTCCTATCCCAGTCCAAATTATTCTTAAAATAAGCTTTTCACTCAAATAAAATTGATAAATACTTAAGTCATTATGACACAACCTTCTAAAAAGATTTAACAAACAATAAAATCATCTCAAACCCTAAAAACTATTTTACAACTTATCATTAATTCCTATCAAATAAAATGATATCACCAAGAAGTAAAGAAACAACCCTAAGTCAAATAAACCAAATGAAGTCAAAGTGTCGCATAATACGCGCATCCCGTTGGGACGCCCCTTTGTGTGAGTCACCGGTAAGAATCAACCTGTTTGTGGCGTTCCATTTTTGGTTTTAGTGGCAGGTAACTCCCATGCCACTGCTACTATGTCGGTAGTATTCCACAGCTAGTGTGTCTGTCGGCGCCACTGCTGTCTAAATGTAACCTATCTATGTCTACCATTTCTCTAGTCTCCTTATTTTGCTTCGGGTACTCTTTTATTGCCATTTGAAACTGCTACAATTCCACCATTCGTCCCGTAACGAGTAATAGTGTCATGTGCATGTCCATGCCAAAACTGTACTTTGTAGCAGTGACATGGTTTGTTTTGCCAGGCTAGTAATGATATTTCAAAAATTATAAATAAAATGAATGCCATTATTATAGCAACAACAATAATAGTGTCAATATAATATGATAGATATATTCCAGAATACATGTTTTGACATTCGCATAATACTAATACATATCTTAAATCGATAATAGTTTAGAATAATGTTACACAAACATATATGCACCCTCTTTGTCAAACAGTGTGCTTAATCTTGAACGGTACTAGTCATCTTCAGTGATTGAATAATAGTGTTCTTTGTTGGAGATATTGCCATAAAGACAATAACATTCAGTTATTATTCAATCTCAAAATTCATAATTAATTTTATGTCATCAAGCTACAGCCGCTATAGCACTTGACAAGTGAGTTTTCACAGGATTACAAACAACAGTTCTAACATGCTTATTTGGCGACACACGATTGGAAGGAGCCTCACAAAAATAAATAGAACTTACATCTATATTTTCAGTAACAAGGTCTTTAACTAAAGATACATGTGGTTAAAATTTTATTTGATCTTCAGGTGCATAAGCTTCCCGGCTACTTTTGTTAACAACACTAGTAGAGAAAGAGTGTTCTTTCACTCTAATAGGAAAATGTGTTATTTCAAAGCGTACAGCAGGTGAAATAGATTCAACGGTGTGGACTGATACATGTTAAATGTATCTATCATTTTTATTGTTCCATACTTGTTCTCTACATGTTTTCCACATGTTTCTTCATGTCTTGTAGGACTAACCAACCTAGTGCCCAGAGCCAGCTCCTGTTTTCTATTGTTTTTGTATTTCAGAAAAATTCTATAGAAAATATTCGCGATAAGTGCTGAAAATTTACGGAAGTCAATTTTTATCCAGAACAAAGACGGAGTCCAAAGATCAACACCTGGAGGGGTGGAACCCCACCATACGACCTATAGGCGCACCCTAGGGTGGGCCCGCACCTAGGCATCACCTGGTGGGCCCATCCACCTACCGGCACCGCTTGTTTGCCCAGAAATACCGTTTTGACCTAAAACCATCAGGAACAGAGAAATTTTCCACGAGACAGATACGGAGGTTACGTCGCCTTGAAAGTCTAATCTAAGGCTTCCGGAGTCCTGCTCCGGCACCCTGCCGGAAGGGGGAATCGTCACCGGAGGCCTCTACATCACCATGATTTCATCCGGACAAATGTGTGAGTATTTCATCCATGGACTATGGGTCCATAGCGGAACATGCATGAAACAATAAAATAACATAAGTATTGCATTCTAATTTGAAATATATCAAATAATAAGGGAAAATTCTGATATAAAATAGTGATGCAAAATGGATGTATTATGGCTTCATGTTGTAAAAAAAATGTAAATTGAAGCGAAATCAGTTCATCAATCAGTCATTTTCGTTTCTGAATTCTTGTATTTCTACACCGACTGAAGCGGATTCTGCGAGCCAGGGGCAATGAGTTGGTGTTTGAAGTGTTTGTGAAGATCATGTTGCTACAACAAGGATTTTGAATCAATGAGAGGTGGTATTAGTAATGTTTGTAGTGGCACAAGGGTAGCTTTGGGTTGTTAGGTTTGCTGATGGTGTGAGTGTTGGTTTATGGAACTTTGCAGTTTGTGAAAATTGTTCAATCTATTGTGATCTTAAGAAGTATCATGAGATATGCACTATATGAAAATGATTTCATGGAAACCGGCAACCAGTGATGGAAAAGGACCCGGATATCATGTATAATATGAACCTCATTGGTGTGGATTCTCTAAACAAGGTCTAACTTGATAAGGAAATTACCAAGTCTTCATTGATTTTTGTGAGATTACTTCTGGCCTTTATGTCATTGGTTTATCGAACTTTGTATTATGAGTTATTTTTCCCGTGCTCGCATTTTTTAAGGATTACTCGGTTTATTTGTGATCTTATAAGCACCATGACAATTGCATGACGGAAAGATTAGTCGAATGAGAAGCAACATATGTATTTTGGGTAACATGACTTTTGAATTCAGATTACATTGATATTGATTGAATTCAAATTTAATTTGAAGAAACTGAATACAATTAACAATGCGGTACACTGACGTTTGAATTCTGATTACACCGATATTGATTGAACTAAAATTAAAACTAAATAAATTAACAATGTAAAAAATCGAATCTTCAAAATGTGTCGTGTCTTTGAGCCCGCCATCCATTCCACCATTTCCATAACCCATATATGGGTGGACCCCACTCTCTTATTTGTCGATGGGGATGGTACCGTCAATTTGGCCGAGCCAAGCGGAAAATTATCGGTGAGGAGTGGGCCACTACCAAGAAACTCCTCTATGTGCACAATAACCGGGCAAATTAGAAAGCGGCACCACTAGATCTTTCAATGCTTTTCAACATTGTACATGCTTGCATCAGTCAGAACACTAATCCTCTCATCATCCTTACCTACCATGTAGATAAAAGCACATAGATTTGTAAAACGTATTCCACGCAACTATGCCAACGATTAAAAAAACATAAATTACTTGATAAAATACGATGTATTTGATATTGTAAGAAGTATTAATATTATTCTACCTACGTTGCTGCTTTACTTTAGCATGGAAATTTTTATATTAGTTCACTCATGGTTCACTTTTAGTGTTTGTTACCACCTTGTCGCAATTATCCATGTAATTCTTCTTTAGTTGAAATGATCAAAGCTAGATTTTATAATCTCAATACTATATTACATCAATTTTTTCTTAAACCTTATATCATGGAGAGGAGAGAAGGAAATAACTTTGATCTAAAAACCCTACTCATGGAATTTAATGATGTTGGTATTGAAGCTAGAAAGATTTTTTCTCACTATAAATTTCTTAGACATGGTGTTTGTATTTCTCACACTTTAAAAGCTTTAGATACTAAGCAAATAAAATAAGTGGGTAAAAATGAATGTGAATAAAAAAATTGAAATTCATATATCATTCAAAATTTAACAAACTCCGATGCTTTAGAAGATAATTTTGGTTGGATTTTTCCGGAGATTCTCTCTCATGAAAATAGTAAACCTAGAGAAACTAAAAAATGAGATTCTGAGCCATGTTTAGGAATACACTACCTTTATGATAAATTTGCTTATATTGATTTGAACAAGGAAGGAGAACAACTTTATTATGGCTTTATGCCTAGCTAAAAGGTGTTAAATAAAAAATCTTGTTGGAGGCAAACCACTTTGTTTTACTTTAATTCGTTATGTTTTGGTTTTTTTGGTGTCTTGGAAGTTGTTACCTCAGTAGCAACATCTCCTTATACTTTTTGTTTTATTTTGTGCCAAGAATTGACTATATTTGAAATAAAGTGCAAGTTGTGTTTTGTTGTCAAAATTTTTATGCTTCACCATTAAATTCATTGCACTCAGCCTGAGTGTGATACAATTCTTAATAAAATGGGCACATGCACCGGGTCGTTATCTATCTTCCATTAGGTTTGATTATTCTGATTTTAGACATGAAAGGGTCTCGCGAAAATCCATCTTTACAGACAGTCCTGTTTTACCAGATTTGTGCCTTTATTTGCATTTGTCTCTTTACTCTTTTGTTTTGGGGTTCTATAGGTGTGGAGTGCTTTAAGATAAGTTAGTGACAGTAGATAATGTTTAAATTGAGTGTTTGCAATATGTACATATATTACCTAAGTGGATTTATTTAATTGACTGCTAACCCCTCTAACGACTATTATGATATGTTTTATGTGAAGGAAGTTTTTAAATATCACAAGAAGATCAAGGAGGTACAAAGCTCAAGATTGGGGATGCTCGATGTCACCCCAATAAATATTCAAGAAGTATCAATTGTCAGAGCTTGTGGATGCACAAGGCATCCTGTCCTTCATCTACTTAATTACCAGGTCGTCTTTGTTGAAACTATATTTTTCTACTTCACTTATTATGTGCGATTCTTCTAGCATCGTTTGTTTTGCTTTCATTTTTTTATATGTTTAGTTGGATCTTATAGTTCTTGCTTGAGATATAGAGATGCTCCGCTTTTTCATAGAATACTCATGTGCTTCACTTATACTTTTTGAGTATTCGGTTTTTTCTACCACTGTTTTTGGCTCTTGGTGTTCACTTATATATTATTTTGAGCTGTTAGGTTTATTGTTTTTATTGTGAAAATGTCTCTGGTCCTTCATGAGAATAAGTTAAGAGAGTTGTTTCAAATAAGTTCATTGCTCTTGGGAAGGGAAAAATATACAAAGTTTTATGCATGTGGTAGTTGTACAAAGAAGCTTCTGTAGACTGTGTTTTTGATTTGACTTGTCATGATGGATGGCTATGATAATAATGTTTTCTTAGCAATGATTGTTATCTTATGACTAGTCTCAAATAACCAAGAGTGTGTAATGTGTAATTAAAATGTTAACATCTGTTGTTTTGTTCATAATGTGGTATGAAGTTGTGGAATCCTCCTCATAAGAATTTATTTGGATTGACTTGGCACGTGCTTAAACCATGTTTAGACTAAAAAATAAAGTATATCTAGCCTTGATCGGGTGCCGCAGAACCTCAAGGATTTCTTGATGGATAAAACCATCAAATTTTGTGGCGCGGATATCAACAATGATCAGTGTATGCTGTGGCCTTACGGAATTCAAATCCCGTCTGCCGTCGACCTCCAACGGGTTATCCCGAACCCAACCCTAATCTTATGAGTCTCTATGATCTAGACAATTCTACTATTGGCACATCGCTTGAGGAGGAGAAGAAGAAGAAGGACGAGAAGAAGAAGCCCGACAAAGAAGAAGACCTCACATTTGGTTGGGGCGAGGTTCCATTAAGCTATTATCGAATCAAGTTTGCCGCTCTAGACGCTCGCCTAGGCTACGAGATTGCTATGAGGTGTCTAAATGCTATGTGATCATCTCAATGCATGTCTTAATGTGTCGATCTAGATCCTCTCAACAATATTATCACATGTGAGACGTTTGATTGAATAAAAAAATTATGTGATCTTTGGATTTATTTAGCCCTTGTTTCCCTTCATAACGTTAGTTATCTCTAGTCCAGTAATATAGAAAAAGGTCCAATAATGCTCAAATGGTTTGAAAATTCTCGCTGGTCCAAGGTTACCTATTTGAACAAAAATCTAAAGGAAACATAATACAATAATATACATGATTTACTATATGTTAAAAATACTCCAAGCTTGAAATCGGGCAGTGCTATCTTATTCTACAAGTCAAGGGGTTCTCAAAAAGTCCAGATTTGCACAAATAAGGTTTTATGGATAAAAAGTTATTAACAATACATGGTTTATGTTAGAGAGATCATGTGTATATTTATAGTTTCCCTATCACATAGGGGGTTTCCTGCATATTTGCCCTGTACATGTAATATATATTGTGGCCTTTGGCCCCGTGGAATACAAGTTGCATATTCCTCTACTCCTAACATGGTATCAGATGTCTAGGGTTCCGTACGATTTTTTGTCTCGTCTCGTGCCGCCTCGTACAGATCTCGGTCTGGCCGCGCCTGGTACACCTTCCTGTAGTCGTCCTCGTCACCCATCGTGAAGCCTCGTGTGGTGAAGCCTGAAGGTGCCTGCAGGAGACGCTTAGCCCACCCTGCTGCTTTGTGCACATCCGCCCGAGCTCGTGCCTGCAGGCTCGTGTCTGCTTGCGTCCCTCCGCCCCAAGCTCTCTGGCCGCCGGCAGATCGTCCGTCCCCGGCCGCCGCTCGCGCTCGTTGGTCCCGGCCGCCGCCCGTCGCCGGTCTGCTCTCCGGCCGCTGCCAGGTTTCGGTACAATTATTGTCTCTCCCGGCCGCCGCCCGTACAGATCCTCGATCTGGCCGCCGTCTGGTGAATCCTCGTGAAGACCTCGTCAAGCTAGGCCTGCAACCGAATCCGTCCAGGTCTCTGCTCGCGCATCCGTCCAGGTCTCTGGCCCGTGCAATTTTGGTCTGCTGAAGTCCCGCATAGAGCATCTACGTTCGAGCTTCTTTTGCCTGAGCCCTCATCCGCCTGCAGCCTGCTCCCAGCGGCTCGTTCCTGGCCAAGTCTCGCCGCTGCAGCACGTTCCCGGCCAAGTCTCGCCGCCTGCAGCCCGTTCCCGGCCAAGACTCGCCGCCCTCAGCCCGTCGCCGGTCTGCTCTCCGGCCGCCACCGATCCTCCACTCTCCGTCGCCTGTCCGTGTGCTGCTGCTGTCTCCGGCCGCCGTCCGTCGTCATCCGTCTCCAGCTGGTTCCAGCTTTTTGATCTCGGGCAACCGATCTCTGGCTCGCTGCTGTTTTGCCGGTGACTTCTTCACGTTGACCTGATCGGTTAAGTGCAAAAAAAAAAAAAAAAAAGAGGAGAGAAAATGTCTAATCCCATTCATAACTGTTCCGAGCTTCCATCTCTGCTCGGTGCTCCTCCGCGGCATTTGCTGCCTGTTTCGCCGTCTCCTCGGACGATGTCCATACGCCGCTCTACGTCGACTCTCGCGGCTTCTATCCGCAGCTGTGGCCGCTCTACGTCGATTTCGTCTATATCGACTCGTCGCTCTACGTCGACTCCCGCGGCTTCTGCCCACGGTTGTGGCCGTTCTACATCGACTCCGTCTACGCCGACTCGTCGCTCTACGTCGACTCTTGCGGCATCTACACACGGTTCTACGTCGACTCTCGCGGCTTCTGCCCGCGGTTGTGGCCGCTCTACATCGACTCCGTCTACGCCGACTCGTCGCTCTACGTCGACTCCTCGCGTGGCTTGTGCACGCACTTGTGACCCCTCTACGTCGACTCCTTCAGCTGCATCTTTGACCACACATGAGATTACGCAACTCCGATGCATGCTTGCTACTTGGGACTCTTCACTGACAGGTACTGCTGGTTCTGCGGCCGAGTTTTCTGGCATTGAGAGACCACCCTCTTCTCATTCAGGTACATCCCCTTGGATTCTTGATACCGGAGCATCTTTTCATATGACATATGATTCTTCCGCTTTGAGCTCCGTTCTACCTGTCGAGTCTCATGTCTCTGTTTGTACTGCTGATGGTACTCCTATCCCCATTGCTAGTCGAGGCACACTTAGCAGTTCCGCATTTCATGTTCCTTCTGTTGCTCATATTCCTCGACTCACCATGCAGCTCTTCTCTGGTAGTCAGATTGTTGATTCTTGTTGTAGGGTCACTCTAGATTTTGATTCCTGTTCTGTTCAGGATCGTTGCATTGGCGCTTTGCTTGGTGCTGGCCCCCGACGCCATGATGGGCTATGGGAGCTTGACTGGCTTCGTCTTCCTTCCGCTGCCACCGCCACCAGTCTCTCGTCCCCTGTTGTCGCCGCCACCAGCTCTTTTCAGCAGTGGCATCACCGTCTAGGCCACTTATGTGGTTCTCGTCTCTCGTCTCTTGTTCATCGTGGTGTTCTGGGGTCTGTCTCCGGAAATACTTCTTTGGATTGTATGGGTTGTAGGCTTGGTAAGCAGATTCAGCTACCATATCCTCATAGTGATTCAATGTCTGAGCGTCCTTTTGATCTCATTCATTCAGATGTTTGGGGTCCGGATCCCTTCACTTCTAAAGGGGGTCATCGGTACTATATCATTTTCATAGATGATTACTCTCGTTACACTTGGATTTACTTTATGTCCTCCCGTAGCGAGGTTCTCTCTATCTATAAGCGCTTTGCTACCATGGTTCACACTCAGTTCTCTACACCTATTCGTGTGTTTCGTGCTGATTCTGCTGGTGAGTATATCTCCAAGCATATACGTAGTTTTCTTGCTGAGCAGGGTACTCTCGCTCAGTTCTCTTGTCCCGGTGCTCATGCTCAGAATGGAGTTGCTGAGCGTAAGCATCGCCATCTTCTTGAGACTGCTCGTGCGATGATGATCGCTTCTTCTCTCCCGCCTCATTTTTGGGCCGAGGCTGTCTCTACCTCGGTCTATCTCATTAACATTCAACCTTCTGCCGCCCTTCAGGGTGGCATTCCTCTTCAGCGACTTTGTGATCGCTCTCCTGACTATTCTGTGCTGCGTCTGTTTGGTTGTGTTTGCTATGTTCTCCTTGCTCCTCGTGAACGCACCAAACTAACCGCTCAGTCTGTTGAGTGTGTTTTTCTCGGATATAGTGATGAGAATAAGGGCTATCGTTGTTGGGATCCCGTGGCTCGTCGGATGCGTATTTCTCGGGATGTGACTTTTGATGAGTCTCGACCTTTCTATCCGCGATCGACCTCCTCAACCTCCACTATGGAGGATCTCTCTTTTCTCACTCTTCCCGATTCTCCTCCCTTGGTTCCTCCTATTTCTCATCCTCCTTCTCATCCTGTTACTTCCGAGCCATCTACACCGACACTATCCTCTTCTCCTTCGTCGCCACGTTCTTCACCATCTTCACCGGTGTCTTCTCCCTCTCCATCTCCTCCTACCATTCCCTCCCATCCTACTTTTCCCTTTTACTATACTCGTCGTCCACGTGTTGTGAACGAGTCCTCCGATGCACCATCTACTTCTGGTGCACCGTCTCAGCCGACTTATTCTCTTCGCAGTCGGCCTTGTACTACACCTGATTTCTATAATCCCGCCAGTTATAGTGTTACTGCTATTCCGGAGCCGACTACGTACCGCGAGGCTGTTGTTCATCCTGAATGGCAGCTTGCGATGGCCGAGGAGATTGCTGCACTCGAGCGCACCGGTACATGGGAGGTTGTTCCTCTCCCTCCTTCTATTCGGCCTATCACCTGTAAGTGGGTCTATAAGGTGAAGACTCGCTCTGATGGGTCCCTTGAGCGTTATAAAGCTCGTCTAGTCGCTCCTGGCTTTCAGCAGGAACATGGCCGCGATTATGATGAGACTTTCGCTCCTGTCGCTCACATGACCACAGTTCGTACTCTTCTTGCTGTTGCATCTGTTCGCCATTGGTCTGTTTCTCAGCTTGATGTTAAGAATGCCTTTCTTAATGGTGAGTTGCGTGAGGAGGTCTATATGCGACCACCACCTGGGTATTCTGTTGATGATGGCATGGTCTGCCGTCTTCGTCGCTCTCTCTATGGCCTTAAGCAAGCCCCTCGTGCATGGTTTGAGCGTTTTGCTTCTGTGGTCATGGCTGCTGGTTTTTCTCCGAGTGCCCATGATCCTGCGCTGTTTGTTCACTGCTCTCCTCGTGGTCGTACTCTCCTTCTTCTATATGTCGATGACATGATCATCACCGGTGACGACCCTGAGTATATTGCGTTTGTTAAGGCCCGTCTGAGTGAGCAGTTTCTTATGTCGGATCTTGGTCCGCTTCGTTACTTTCTTGGGATTGAGGTTTCTTCTACCTCTGATGGTTTCTTTATCTCCCAAGAACGGTATATTCATGATCTTCTTACCCGTGCCGCTCTTACTGATGAGCGTACTACCGAGACTCCCATGGATCTCCATCTATCTCTTCGTGCTTCAGATGGTGATCCCCTCTCTGATCCGACTCGTTATCGACACCTTGTCGGAAGTCTCGTCTATCTAGCTGTTACTCGTCCAGATATTTCTTATTCTGTTCATGTCTTGAGTCAGTTTGTTTCTGCTCCTACCTCGGTTCACTATAGTCACCTTCTTCGTGTTCTACGCTATCTTCGTGGGACGATCTCTCTTTGTCTCTCTTTCCTCGTTCTAGCTCGTTACAGCTCCAGTCCTACTCTGATGCTACGTGGGCTAGTGATCCTATGGATCGCCGGTCACTGTCTGCTTACTGTGTTTTTCTTGGTGGTTCTCTCATTGCCTGGAAGACGAAGAAGCAGACCGCAGTTTCCCGTTCGAGTGCAGAGGCTGAGTTGCGAGCGATGGTTCTTTTGACTGCTGAGGTGACTTGGTTACGGTGGTTACTTGCAGATTTTGGTGTCTCTGTTACGACACCCACTGATCTATTGTCCGACAGTACAGGTGCTATCAGTATTGCACGTGACCCGGTGAAGCATGAGCTTACCAAGCATATTGGTGTTGATGCTTCTTTTGTTCGTGCTAGTGTGCAGGATCAGGTTATTGCGCTACAGTATGTTCCTTCAGAGTTACAGTTGGCGGACTTCTTTACAAAGTCCCAGACTAGAGCACAACATAGTTTCTTTCTCTTCAAACTCAGTGTTGTCAAACCACCATGAGTTTGAGGGGGGGTGTTAGAGAGATCATGTGTATATTTATAGTTTCCCTATCACATAGGGGGTTTCCGCATATTTGCCATGTACATGTAATATATATTGTGGCCTTTGGCCCCGTGGAATACAAGTTGCATATTCCTCTACTCCTAACAGTTTACAAAGATTCAACAATAACAAGTTTGTGCACGTATCAAAAGTAAATTTTTTTATTCTAATGTGTTCTACACATTCTAAGGATTTAAATGACTACAATTTTTTTGAATTCGGCCAAATTGGTCAAAAGTTATGGAATTTCAAAGATTGTGCTTGAATGTCCTATTTAAAATCGATTGGGTAATGCGGGGGAAACTAAATGATGACTTCTGATTGGCTGAAACCGTTTCATACGGATCGTGGAACTTTAGCAGATTTGAACTTTTTGAGAATTCCTTGGCCAATAGAATTATAATTATTGAGCTCATTTAAAATTATAATACCCATTGGAGTAATTTAACATATAGTAAATTCTATAAATAATTTTTATATGTTTCCATTGGCGAAATTGCTCCAAGTAGCAACATTTTAATATGTAAGTTATACTTGAATTTCACTTATTTTTCTAATTGATTTAGACATATTACTTGTCAAACTTCAATTTACGGATTTGTAGATACGAATTATTCAATATTAAATGGAAAAAGGCAAACAAAGCTAACAAGTGTGGCAAGAAAAGTAATTATTATTTAAATTCAAGATTATTATTATTTATTTATTTTTGTTTACTTAATTAATTGTTTGGATTCAGAAAATTAACATGTGTGACATCATGGTCCAAGGGTTAATGTGATTGATAGCATACTATTGGCAGCAAAATAGTATTTGTTTCTTCAAGTGCATAGGGAAGGAACTATGAAGTTAAACGTGTTGGGGCTTAGTCTGAGGTTGGGTGACCGACCGGGAAGTGTTGCTAGAAGTCAAAGATCTAAATTGAAATTAAGAATGATTAAGTTGAAATTATTGGGACTATAATAAAACATAAACCAAAGCGCCAAACCCCGAAACGGGAAACATAAACCCCAAAATAAAAAATAAAAAAATCAACTCTAAACCGCAAAATGAGAAAATAATCACAAACTTTTTAGTCCCGGCTTGTATCCAAAACCATAACGGTCTTCAACCGCGCGCTTTCCCGGGTAGCCCGGGACACTTTTGTCCCGGGACGTAATTGAACCGAAACTAGAGGGGGGGTTTAGTCCCGATTATGTTGTCCCGGGGTGCCTAGCCGGGACTAGAGGTCCTCACGACTCACGACTAGTGATCTTGTTTCTACTAGTGATATATGAGATATTAACTATGTATTGGAATGCCTAACTCGGATGGTTACTTGATTTAAGAGTATTGATGAGAGCTGAAACTAATCTGATAGTTTTCCTTCAAAACCGAAATAGGCATCTAGATGACAATTTATCAAATATTACTATTTTCATGTAGATTTTTAGGAAGTAGGACTAGCACAACATGACAAGATGCAGTACGATCCAAGAACTAGAACTTCAATTGCATCCCCAAAATAATGGTCGCCATTGCCGTTCCCATTGAAGCAGCCACCACTAATGTCTGTTGGTGAGCCCACTGCGGAACTAAGGACGTGGCGGCCCCTGCTATTGAGATCGAGCAGCTGCTACCCCATGAACCGTGCGTTCTGGAGCTTGATGGCACGCACTAGTAGAAAATGGGATTTTAGTACCGGTTTCATAGGCCTATTAGTACCGGTTGGACAATAATAATTAATTTATTTGTCTACTAATTAATAGATACTAAAGGCCCTCCAGACTTTAGTAACGGTCCCTTTCAAACCAGTATTAAAAGTGCCTTCACGTGGCCCAGAAGGAGCCCACGGGTCCGTGTTCCTTAGGTACCGGTTCATGTTACGAACCGGTACCAAAAGGTTGTTTTTTTTCTCTTTTTTCGATTTTTTTCCGGAAAAAATCATTTTATTTCCAGTTTATTTATTTCTATTGTTTAACCACTTAAACTCACATTTATCACTAACCATTCTTAATTTCAATCTAAATTACTCCCTTCTACTAACACTTCCTGCACAGGTCACCCATCCTCACACTACTCCAGCACTAGCACGCTTAACTTCTTAGTTCCTTCCCTATAAGCTACCTACAAACCAGAGATAGTTACCTAACAATAGTATCCTATCAATCCTTTTAACCCGTAGACTATGATGTCCCACACATTTATTTTATGAATCAAAATAATTATTTAAATAAAAAAATGAATCATTAATAATATTTTGAATTAAAATATTCTTAAATGGAAATAATAATTAACTTATTTGTCTTTTTCCATTTAATATTAAATAATTCATATATGCAAATCCGTAAATTTAAATTTGACAAATAATATGTCTAAATCGATTAGAAAATTGAGAAGAATCCAAATATGAGTCCATAACCTAACTCTTGATAAATTTCTCTCATGTTTGTCTGATCTAGTACTTTTAAGCTCTAAGTCATGAAACTCCCTAGAGAGAAGTTGATAGAGGTGAAGTAGGTCACACCCCAAAGTGCAGTGTCTGTCATCCAAAACCCATAGCACACTTGTACAAACATGTTATGGCACCCCCTATCTTGTGGTGGGTTCCCAACGCCGGAGTCCCTCTCCGATGAAACCATAGCCCCGTTGTAGAAAAACCAGACTTATGAGAATAAAGTCGGTATCAACGTCAAAATGGGTTTGAAAAGTGTCTAACTAGTTGCTTGGTTGTGTTAGGCTAGGTCCTAAAAAGTCAGAAGACAAATGTATGACACAACTGTTGATTTTTTTTTCTAATGTTTGTCTGATCTAGTACTTTAAAATTCTAATGGGGTGAAGTAGGTCACACCCCGATGTGCAGTGTCTGTCATCCAAAACCCATAGCACACTTGTACACACATGTTATGGCTCCCCATATCCAAAGTACTCACATCATAGAGAGATTACATAGATCACAATGAAATCTTCTCACATCATACTTAAACTTAAACATGAACATAAATCCCAAACACAAGAACATAAATCCCAAGTACTCGCTACTTAAACTTAAACATGAACATAAATCCCAAACACAAAAACATAAATTCCAAGTACTCAGATCATACTTAAACTTAAACATGAACATAAATCCCAAGAACAAGAACATAAATTCCAAGTACTATATATAGATATCACAAGATCGACCCCCAAGCACTACACACTAGTAGTAGTCATCTGAATCATCATCATCATCGGCATCATCAAGTGCTGGTGCTTGCGGTACGAGGTGACGCTGCCCATGGTTGACCACTCGAATAATGCGGTACAACTCGTATGCAACGTAAGCATCTATGGCGGCCTACTCAATGTTCTTGCGGTGAAGTGGGGTCGTCTCCCACTCATCGTGGTTCTCGATCTTCGTCTTCATATCAGTGTAGTAATCGTCGATCAAATCGATTGCCATATGAGCCATTAAAGTCCTATCATGCTGAGGCCTGAATATGTCCTAGAGATCAATGTGGAAGGCAACCGATATCTCAATTTTGAAGTTTTTTTCTTCATGTTGATATTGTCATTATTGATATCAACGCTAACAAAACTAATGCCGTTGCGGCAAAGGAAGTTCATGAGAGCTGGACACTCCTTCTCACTACTACAACAACAAAATAGAATGAAACAAATTGTTAATTAAGAATCATAGCAATAACCGACGAATTAAATATATATGCCAATAGGAATATTAATTCACTACTAAATAGTATTGATTTTCATATAGAAATCAAATGGGAACAATTTTATATCCTATGCAATTTTCCAATATGTACTAAACTGACTATGTCTTCTATGACGGATTTTGCCAAGGAAAATCAATTCACTACTAAATTAAGTATATATCACGCGCATATATGATTCAAATGGGGATTAGACATGTTGCTATCCTATGCAATTTTCATCATAAACCTATGGATAGATCAAGAGCCCCAATTAAAACATATCTTGCCCATTGGAAGACCAAGACATTCGTTTTGAAGCATAGTTGGATGACGGAAACTTCCTTAGCATCGCTCGTGAACTCAAGATCAAGCTCTATGAACTTCTCTTGTTCCTTCGCGCTTTGAACCAATCCTTCGAACGTGGCAAGATAACCCGGCATGTTGGCGCTCTCGTTGGTTTAGTAGACAGTAAGAACGTTCATGCCATGTGCGCGAACTTCCTCAATGCGAGTGATTGGTTCCATGCTGGATTAGAGGAAGAAGCCAAGAGAGAGAGAGAGAGGGAGAAGAGAGGAGGAGAGGCAAAAACCGTACCAAAACAGAGAAAACAGAGAAATGGCGTGTGCACTGTGTGCAGTTAGTGACTTAACGCGCATGGGAGGCAAACTGTTCGACCCTTTGGTACCAGTTTTCTCCATCAACCGGTACCAAAGGTGCTCAGCGTCAGGCGAAACGTCGCCACAGTACCCCTTCCACACCCCTTTGGTACCGGTTTTTTCCACCAACCGGTACCAAAGATGCCCGCACAAGACGAACGGTTTCCACACCCCTTTGGTACCGGTTCTACCACGAACCGGTATTAGCCGTGCCCGGCGCCCTCCCCGTTCAAACCGGTACTAGACCCCCATTAGTACCGGTTTTTAACTGAACAGGTACTAAATGTCAAATCCTTTGGCCATGTTTCCACTAGTGACGCTACTCTTGCTACTCCTCCAGCTTCCTCCTAAGCCTCGTGGCCGACCATGCTCCCGTATAGCATCCTTTGCACTGCCAATGATAATGAACAACTCGTTAAATACGAATCCGACGAGAAAACATTTTTCACATGATTGATCAGCTAGGAAAATTCTACAATCTGCATCTGATGGAGGTCGAAGGGGTTCCTGGATTCAATGATTCCATGGAAGCGAAATTACACTAATGAGGAGAGAGGCCGATACTATGCCTGCTCCTAATGGACACCTTGACCTTCTCCTTGTAGGGGTCCCTGGAGTCCACGTCACAATCACCGGCACCGACGGCGCGCCGCAATGAGTGCGTACCCCTGCTCCTGGAACTGCGTGCCGAGCTCGGCCACTTGCGTCACAGGTGGCCCTCGCTACGTTGCCCTGCCACTTGCCACCGGTAACCGATGGCCTCACATGCTGCCAAAGGCGCCGGCAGCCTCCGAGTACCCATCACCGAGGGGGGTTTTGTCGAGGTTGACCATCAGAACGCGGCAGCGACAACAACAAGTAACTCAGCTTCGCCATCGGACACGTGAACGAGCTAGGGTTCCATTCCATGGAAAATTTCGGGATTTTTCTTTGATCAAATATGTATTGTGCTCGATATAGTGAGGAAAAAAATTGTACAATTATTTACGATAGCTTTTTTTAAAACCATTTATGGTAGCTGTAACAAAATAACTAGGAAAATGCTTATCCTAGGCCGACCCCCTGGCACAGGTCGCTCATGCGAGCGCGCGCACGTGACTAGCGAGCCAGCGATTTGGGCCTCAGGCGCGTGCGTTCGGGCCCAACTAGGACCATTTTCGTTGTTTTGGCCCAGTCTTGTGTGCAAACAACCCACACAGTAACTAGGAGCAGCTACATATACGCTAAGTTTTTTCACCATATTCGGTCAACATTACGTACGTATTAAAAATTTGTAACAATTTTGCCCATATTTTGTTGAGAAAGCACAAACGAGATGTTACAATGTTTTTTCTTGATGTCTTTCTAGATAAATGCATATGTATTTTAGAATTCATTTGGAATGATATGTTTATGCTCTCCTTCACATGTTGTAAATATGTGATTTTATTGTTGCTATTGATTTCCATTTTTGTTGAAATAGGTGATGATTTTTGTTGTAACTGAAACGGTGACAAATTATTTTGTTTCTTACCAACTTTTTAATTGATGCAATTTTTTTTTGTTGCAATAGGTTGTGATTTTTGTTGAATTGTTTAATTTTTGTGCAACGCAATAAACATATTGTTCAACTATTCTTTGTAGCATTACCTACTTTTCGAATATTTTTGGAACAATTTGTTGCAATACTTTTTTTTTTGTACACGGGGCAATAATTTTTGTTGCGATACGTGTGAATTTGTTGCAATGAAAGTTTTGCTGCAATTATCGTGATGACCCGGGTTAAGGGTACGCTGCATAGAAAACAAAAAAATTCCTACGCGCGATAAATCCGAATGGCCAAGATCTAATCTAGGAGATGAAAGGTAACGGGGAGAAAGAGTCTTTAGAATAACATACCCTCGAAGACTCTAAGTGGTACGAGATAAAATCTCGTTGTTGGCGTAGTCGTACTCACGCCGATCTCGAGTGAGAAGAAGTGCACCGCAATCCGGCGGCGCCTTCGTAATCGGTCACAAGTTCAGCTCGATGAAGACCTCCGTTCCCTCGATCCAGCCGGTAGTGGAAGTAGAGGATCCTCCGGAACTCTAGCAGTACGAGTTAGCGCTTCGCCAAGCCGGAGACCATGGAATGGAGCAGCGGGTGGAGAGGACAGGAGGTGGGCAAGTGTGTGGAGGAGGGGGAGTTCTCATCCTCCTTTTATAGGGAAGGGGGAGGCAGCCCAAAGGGGGGGTGCGGCCAGCCATGGGTGCCCCCACCTCTTCCCCTCTTCATGTGAGTGGAAGCTCCACTCACACCCACTCATGCTCCCTTAATTTTCCACTTAGAAAATCCAAATGTTTTTCTTTAATAAATAAATAAAACATTTTTCTTTCTTTATTTATATTTTTTAATTCCATTAACAAAAAAATTCATATAGCATCTCGAATCATTTGTTAATTCTATTAACAACCATTCGACGAAAATCCCCTTGAACTATTTCAATTTTCCCCGAAACAATTTTGGTGCTGCCCAAAATATTTTTCGGTATTCCGTATCCTTTGAAATGCTTCATCGACCATAAAGTGTGTCACCCTATGGTTCGCGAATAATATAGACATGATCGAGACTCCTCTCAGATCAATAATCAACAGCGGGATCTGGAAATCCGTGATGACTACTATATATTCAACGATGACTCTCGTGATCTTGTGAACCTTCAACGTCGTAACCATTTCCCTTTGTCTCGCGATATTTTACTTGTCTGAGATCCGATCATCGGTATCAACCGTACCTTGTTCGATCTCGTTACCCGACAAGTACTCTTTTCTCGTTCCCATGATATAACATCCTTGTGATCATATCACGTGCTTGCAAGCGGTGTCGATGTGATATCACCGAGAGGGCCCAGAGTATATCTCTCCGTCATTTTGGATGGACAAATCCCACTGTTGATCCATGAGCTTCAACTAACACTTTCCGAATACCTAACGCCACCTTTATAGTCACCCTGTTACGGTGTGACGTTTGATGTCACAAAAGTATTCTTTCGGTATTAGTGATTAACATGATCTCATGGTCTAAGGAACAATGTTACTCCGGATGTAAGACGTAAAAACAAAACTAAATGATCTGATCATATTGTTATACTTAGTTAGGGTCTAAGTTCATCACGTTATTCTCCTAATGACATGACCCCGTTGTTAACAACATCCAATGTCTATGATCAGGAAACCTTGATCATCTGTTAATCAACGAGTTAGTTAAAAGAGAGGGCTTCACTAGGAACGTTGGTTTGTTTATTAATCACACATGTATTAACGTTTCCGGTTAATACAATTCTAGCATGAGAAATAAACATCTATCATAAATAAGGAGTTTCATAATAAACACTTTATTATTGCCTCTCGGGCATATTCACTTCCCCGGGGCAACACAATATAACACTTCGTTTAAGTGGGGCTGTTGTGGAGTGCGGGTTCTATATTCGAAAAACAGAGGTATTACAGTGTAAAAGTTCGTTGTGCTTATTTGTGTGCGTTGGATGACGATCGGACAGCTCACGAGGGGATCTGCGTTTTGCAAACTTAGGCCGAGGTAAGCAGCGTTTATGGCGCCTAGGGTAATACTCCATGTTTCTTCTTCCTTTTTATTTTTGAGCGAAATGCTCCACGTTTTCTTCAGGCATCCTAGTAGGAGTAATCTTCACGGACGCGGCATGGACTGCACAATCGGGGCATCAGAATGCTCCAGCAGGATTGGGAATCGTCATTGTTACTCAGAACAATCAGCATATCAAAGAACTTCACATCTCAGCAAAATCCCAAGAAGCATCATCACCTTTGTAGGCTGAAGCTTTTGCTTTGCACCTTGCTGTCAAGGTTGCAGAAATGCTCAACATACAGGAACCTACATTCTACACGGATAGCTCCACTCTTGTGTAGGCAACAAAAGCACAATCCGTCTTTGATGAAGCAACGCCTTGGATAATCAGGCCCACTATTGCAAATATCCAAGCTTCGCAGATTTTTAACCCCCAAGAGATAAAGCATGTTTCCAGGTGCTACAACATTAAAGCTCACCACCAAGCTAGGTTAGCTGCTAGAATGCAAACACGTTGTATTTCTCTATACAAATGTCTTTCAACTGCAGACACTCATTGTCCTTGCAGAGCAGCAATTCTTCCGAACAGGGTGCTTCCGTTCACCCTGCTATCTGTAAAATGTTCTGTCTAATTTAATAAAGTTTTCTGTTCAAAAAAAAAAAGTACGAGTATGTATACTGTGAATGGGCTGAAAGACATCTTAAGCCCAATAATGAATCTAACGCCCACCAAAGCCCGTGTTCTTCAGTCTGGTGAAACGAATGCGGGCTTTCGGCCACTCCAGTCCACTTTCTCTGTCACCTCCGGTTCGAACCCATGGCCGACGGTGATGGCGGCGGCGGAGGCGGAGAGGACGGCCGGAGTACCGAGTGCCTCCCCGTGAAAGACCTGGTGGATGCGATGCTGAGTAATAGCCACGCCTGGAGGAGGCAGACAGGATCCAGCGCGAGTCCTGGGAGGCGGCGCGGGGGCTTCAGCGGAGCGTGGTGGAGATGCCAGCAGAGATGGACAGGCTGCGAGCAGAAGCCGCCGACGCCAAGAAGAAACTGCAGGTAGCGATTCGCTCGCGCCCTGGGTAGCTCCAAATCCTGTCTGGGTTCCTCTGAATTGAGCTCTTCCTGACCCTAGCTGGTGTTACTGTGGAAGGAAGGCGGATGCGAGCAGGAAGATGAGGTGGGAGGCGGCATACGAGCTGCTTCTCGGTGCTAATCAGAAGCTCGCCGGTGAGGAGCCCTCGTTTCTTGGTGCTAGTGTCTCATCCCCGTGTGAGGATATTTCAGATTTGTGCATGGTTTAGCTCGCATTTCTTAGGGATTTCTTAAGACGTATGACCTGCTAAGTGTCTATTTTCTAGGGATAATAAAATGGATATCAACTTCTCCATGTGCCAGTGATCGCCTTCTGTTTTTAATTCAGAACTCAGAGATGGTGACATGGAGGATTCCAGAACTTGTGCAGAAACCCCCAACTCTAAGGTACCTACCAAAATCTAAGCTGCATAGCTCAAAAATACAGTCCAGCTTGTGCATCTCATTGATTAGTATAATTGTTGTTTTAGCTGAAGGAGGTTGGAAGTTGCACAAAGCTCAGTCAAAACACCACAGACCACATTGCTAGCGACATAAGAAAATTAAGGCAAGCTTATGAGAAACTAAGCTCTAAGAAGGACAAGGAAGTTTCTGCGCTACTCTTAGAAAAGGATTCTCTGTGTAACCAGTTGAGTATAATGCGGCAGAATTACGCTGCGCTCCTAAAGAAGAAGAAAGTGGAGGCAGCACAAGCTACGGAAGCAGCACTAAAGCTTCAGCAGAGTTTAGATAAGCTTAAGGTGTTGGCCCAAAAGAAGGATGATGAGATTGCCACATTGCAAGCAGATGCTGTGGAAGCCAAAATGAACTTACAGAAAATGCACTCCTTGGTCAGGGAGAAAGATGATGAAATCCAAAGACTCGAAGGTTGGCACCCTCAGTCTGTTCAAAAGCACAACAAGGATAACAGTGAAGCATATAAACAATCCAGGTCTGGTGATCCAGCTGTAACTGTAAGGGAACCGGAAAACAATGGTCTTTGGGAAACAGTCGAAGAATATCATATTACTGAAACGAAAACAACAGAGAATAATGGGCAAAATGAAACTACTCCTAAGCGCCGGCGTGCCTCTTCCATGTCATATGTAAGCATTTTTGTTTCTAATTATATGGCTGAGCTCACACTGAACCTTGTTTCTTTTGTTATTTGTGTAGAACCCTGTCTTTCCATATGTATCCAGTCAATGGTCGACAATGTTGTGTCTAGATAAGTAAGTAAACCTGCTTGATTAAATGTTCGTTTAATCCGGATTCAATACTTGCCAAGAATGGCTTCATGCTGTGTGATCATGAGCTTTTTTACTGTTATGCATTGACTAAAGTCTTGTTTTCTATTATAACTAAGAATCATATTTTTCTGGGTATTTTTAGGGAAAAAAAAGAAGACTGAGAAAAGAAAGCATCAAAATTCTTGAAATGCTGCATTCATGAGTTGACTTCTGTATCAGGTCTGCAGTGCTTGGTGTGCTCTGCAATCCCATGGTCCAGCCTATTGTTGGCCTTTCGGTCCGAATCCTAGGGAAAGGAGGAAGTAGATAAAATAAAAATGTATGTCCTATTGCATGGAGTGTTTTTCTCACCATGCAAAGGAACAAGCCCCAGGCTCACATGGTAGTATGATACCAAATTTCTGGGGCAAAGTCTCTCATCTTCTTTCAATATGTCTGACCTGAGTTATGTTTTTTAAGATTTTCTTGCACAAGTTTGTTCTTATCCTGATTCTCAGCATTCTCGTCCTTTTTGAGTAATGTTTCCATTTTATTGATCTATTATGGGTTTTATTTTTTGTGAGCTTTAGCTAACCAATCTATATTATAAATAGGATGATGAGAAGAGTCGATGCGATGAGGATGATGATGAGCATATTAGAAATGATGAGGCTTGTGGCAAGCAGACTGGAAGTGATGAGGATGGTGGTGCTCAGAGTACAAGTAATGATGATGGTGATCAGCAGAGTAGAAGTGGTGATAATGATGGGCAGAGTAGAAGTGGGCATCATGAGGATGAGCAGAGTGGAAGTGACGTGGAAACAACTAATAGCCCAATTCAAAAGTCTCTCAGGAACCCCAAGAGGAAGAGAGATGCTTGCAATGCCGAGACCCTCAATGGCAAAAACCACAGTGAAAGGTAAATAACTAAATACTCAACTTTGACTGCAAAGTTTATCTTTATGATAGTTTGTATAACTGTATTTTGACGTAGTTGACTACAAAAATGTAAACCTTTGTTATGGGTTGTCGTCAAATAAATGTTATCAGAACATCTTGTCAAAACTATAGCACAACCTGGCATCTAATCCACACATGCGCCTTAATACATGTGAGTAGCCGAGTATGCAATGCAACATTAAACAACTTAAGCTCATGTAAACAATGTGCCCTTGATGTTCATTGGGCTCTTGTTGTAAGCTACGAAGCACCGATACACGAGAAGGATACAGCAAATACATGATGCAATAATTTCAAAAAAAGCCATACAGCGAGTATAGATATAAAAATATTAAAATGCCATGTAATAAATACAAAAAAATTGAATGCGTGAGACGAGATCAAAATACTGCCCATTTGTTAACTTTTTAAGTCCTCATTGATTGAATGCTTATCAATTTCCACAATCCTCGTTGTACTTGCAAAATAGATCATATGTTAGTACAGGTTTCTAGGAGATTGCCAACCTCCAGTACAACAGGCTCGTTAGAGAGGGCAACCAAACCGAGTACGTTCCTGTGATCAACTTTGTGTTAATTTTTGCCCCATTTTTTTCCTACCAGCATAACTGGAGCTGCCATGCCGATCCAGTTGAGGTCTACTTCAACCACTGTCCGCGCTGATGCTTCTAGCTCTACCTGGCCTATTCTTGAAGATGAGCTCGAGGAGGTGTGAAATCTGCATTACTATTTTTTTTTTAATTCTTGCACATATATAAGATATCCACCATGCATTCCTTGTTTTTATGTCGAGTATGAGGGTAATGTGCCTGAGGAGATGACCTTGAAGCAGTTTCTACTTAGTCAGCCACGGAACTTCAACTTCAAGCCCAAGAAGTACATTCGTCATTATGCACCATCTAAATGCAACAATAAACAGAAGGGAATCGTTGATGAGTCTGAGGATGAGTCTAGGGACGAGGAGGAGCCAGCGCCGAAGAAGGCTGTGAGTACGATGTCGAGGAACGAGGAGGAGCCAGGGCCCAATTTGGCTGTGAGGAGGATGAGGAATAACAAGGAGGATGATAAGAGTGGAAGCGATGAGGATGATGCTGAGAAGATTGGAAGTGGCGTGAATGGTGACATGCATAGTGGAAGTGATGTGGATGGTGGTGAGCAGAGTGGAAGTGGTGAAGATGGTTATGAGCAGAGTGGAAATGATGATGATAATGACGAGAAGAGTGGAAGTGACGAGGAAACAACACATAATCAAGACACCGACTACAAATGGTACAATAATGAACGCAAGGGATAAGTACTCAACTACTGTTGAAAGTTTATTTTTAAATGGGTTTTTAGCACCTTATTTCACCATAGATGACTACAAGAATTCAGGCAGCTACTATATGTTTTAAGTGAACACCTTGTCAAAGCTGACATCTAATTACATGCAGCTTACTGTGGCATCTAACAGCACACACTCCTTAAATACATGCAACATGAAACGACTTAAGCTCATGGAAACATTGCACCCTTTTAAGATGTGCAATGCGCATTTGGACTCCTGCAAATTTTATTCTTCATTTTTTGTGATGAACAAACGGCACATAATAAGGCCTACACCTACTCTTTCAGCCATTCTTCCTTCCTCCAGAGGTGTTCTAACTTCTAACTCTCTGTAAGCTGAAATGCTCCTAGAAGTTTTTCTGTAATAGTAGAGTTGATGACATGAGTTATCAACGTGGCCAAAAGATCGCCATGCTTCTCTAGCGCTGTAAACCTTGTACCAAAAGCACCGACTCTGAATAACGCAAATGGATCACTCATGTAAGCGTAACGAAATCATTTGTCCCACTTCAGTATTAAAGGCTGTGAATCATATTATAACAGTATGACATGGAAACTTAAGTTTCGACCGGTAGCACTACCTAAGCAATGTAATTTTGTCCTGTATTAAACTGAAATTCTCAAAGATCAAGGGAAAACCAGTCCCACTGTGCCCACGAGCAGGAACAAATGTGAAAAAAACATTTATAGCAAGCCTAGGTGAGAATGACTAGCTGCAAGTGTATTCTATGCAATCAGAGATGGAAGAGAGAACACATAGCTGTGAACAGATAGTCTGATCTTTGTTTCAGAAAGTAATTAACACAAGTTTCCTTATATCTTATCAGTGGAGAAGATAACTATGCAACATGTTGCAGAAAGTAAGCAAACATGCAGCACACATCTTTTCTCAACATTGTGAATACAAAGACAGAACACACCTTAGGACAACCATTTTTTCTGTGTTCTTGGTTCTGATTATCTCATGCAAGCAGCTGTCAACTTGTTGCATTTTTATAAATAAAAGCTGTCACCAATCTTATCAGTTGTCCTTATGTTCTGATGGTGTTCCCCATTTGATCTGCTTGTTTGTGTAGAGACGCCAGGACATGGTTGTTGTCCTGGAGGGCTCCACCCCCATTGCGCATGAGGAAGCTGGAGATCAGCAACGGCCGGGGTTTTTATTATTGTACCGGCCACTGGGGACAGTATGTCAAGGCCGTAAATGACAGCTTGATAGACCAACCTGACAAGCACAAGGAGTTTGTCCGGTTCCTGCGCAATTTCGAGAACTGGAGGTCAATGATGCATGAGCAGTAGCATTTACAACAATCTACATATTATTTCTATTTTGAGTTGTGATGGTTTAAAGTTGAACCCTGCTAATTTTGCAGAGTTCGTTATGTGGCCAGAACCATGGAGGCCTTATTAGATGGACAACCCAACCTCATCCGTCAGTTTAACCGGTTTTTGCCCAACAATTGTCAGGTCGAGGTTGAGGAGGAGAAACAGCAGCCCGAGGGGGAGCAGACGGTCTGATCATCCTTGGCCATTCATAGCTACTGCTTGTTAGGAATAGCTCATCTGATGATTAATTCGTACCGCTTGTTTCTGTTTTGCAGTGTGTTTTGCAGCACCGTTGCATAGTAGCCCGACCTTGTGGGCAACTCCCATCGGCGTCGGTGTCAGCGTCAGTGGCAGCAGCAGCCGGCCCGATCAAGCTCAAGGAGGTGGAACAGCAGGCCAAGCGGAAGCGTATGGCTGTCAGAAAAGTTCGAGCTCGTCACACTGTTTTGAGTTAGCCTTGGTTGGGCTCGACTCGAGGCCTAAACAAGCTGAGCTCAAGCGTACAGTAGCGGGTTCAGTCATCTTTGCTGACTGATAATTCAAACTTGTTACTACCTCTGTTCCGATTTAAATGTCTGTCACTTGTATAAGGGATTTGTATTACCCCATAGTTCAAACTCCACGACAATAAAAACAGGATAGAGGGAGTATCTAGGAACAATTCATCTGATTATCACTACCACTTCTTATGAATGGATATTTATCGTATGTGTTTGTCATCTCTAGTTTGAGTTGGATTAAAACATCTGATATACACGTGGCATGCTTGAAAACTATCAGAGCATGGACTGATTGATCACAGTAGCAAAACCTTTTGTAGGTCCCGATTCTTGTGTCGATTTGTACTTGCAAAACTCTACAATTGATGTTATGTTTGAACTATGTTTTTTGTTAGCTAGGACGTGATTGAACTTCATTCCGCATGTAAAATGTTCTTGGCTGTAGCGAACTGGTACATCTGCCGGTTGGCAATTTTCTTCTCATTTCTCACTCTTGTGTTCTCTGGTTCAATAATTGTCTCATCAACTCCGTTACCTTGCGCTGGATCTGAATGTTTTCTACTACCTCTGATCCATTTTAATTGTCATTAAATTGGGTATATCTAGACATGTTTTAGCAATGGAAACCTATATAGTTATTGATGCTTGATATGCTTTTCTTTTTTCGTGCGAGTCGACTACATATAGTCATGTAACGCCACCTGATCCACTATCACTAGATCATACAGAGATTGCCTAAACTGCTTGACATCAGAGCCAAAATTTTCTTTGGCCATGGCACACACTGCGGCTGCACCCGGTGCCAGCAATATGCCGGCTCTGACCGAGGACGCCCTCGGCACCTCTGCCAGCAATATGCCGGCTCTGACCGAGGACGCCCTCGGCACCTCTGCCTCCTTCTCCGCCGGCACCGTACCGACCACGACCGCGGCCCTCTTCAGCGCCTCCACCTCCATAAGCACCATGCCGGCCATGCCCACAACATTTCTCGGCGTGATCTCCTCTGTCACCAACAACACCACGCCGGTCACATCAGTTGCTTCTTTAGGTACATTTGCTTTTGACCCCCACCACTCTACAATGGTGATGCCATCTCTTCCTAGATCAGCCTTCCACGCCCTCAACAACTTATCTTCCTCATCCCCTCCCTTGCCCTCTCTTAGCCAGACCCCAATAATCGTCGATGTCCACATTGAAGACTGGATCAAGTTCTCTGTAGATTCCACGGGCAAAAATTACTCCAAGTGGCGCCTAAGTTGTTTCTTCTTAAACAATATAATGCCTGACACAATATGTAGGATCCAGATCCCTACTTCGAGGACGACACATGGCGCAAGGTGGACATCTAGATGTGGGGCACCCTCTCGGATGATCTCCTCAACGCAGTCATGTCCATCGACTACACGGAGTACACGGTTTGGACTCGCATGCACAACTTCTTCCTCGACAACCAGTCCTCCCGGGCCACGTACCTTGGAAAGGCCTTCCGCAACTCGCGGCTTGGGGTCATGTCGACCGCGGCATACTGCCGCCGCCCTCGTGCTGCTGCTATTGTCCATGCCCCCCCGTGCTGCTGGTACTAGCCGCCGCTGTGCGGCTGGCCACGCCCGGCCGATGGATGGCCGCCAAATTGGGCCGGGTGGGTGCCGCTCTATGAGGACGAGGCATCGAGATCACTATGGATGGCGAGGGCCTGGGCACTCTCGGTTGCAGCTTGTCGTCGAGCGCGATCTCGGTGAGCTGCGGCTTGGATCAGGCCTCGACAAAGGACGGCATGGGCTTGATGTTCTCGATGATCACAGAGTGGAGATCGAACTTCTTGCCGAGGCCGGCGAGCATCTGCAGGGTGAGGGAGCAATCGTCGACCGGCACGTTAACGTTGGCTAGAGCGTCAGAGAGAGACTTGAGCTTGTGTAGTATGCCACGATCGACATGTTCCCGTGCAGCGAGTTGATGGACATAACTGCGTTGAGGAGATCATCCGAGTGGGTGCCTCACATCCAGAGGATGATCTGGATGTCCACCTTGTGCCATGTGTCGTCCTCGAAGTAGGGATCTGGATCCTAAATATTGTTGGATTATTGGCCCATATTAGTGTGCTGAAATATTGGGCCCATATGTGGGTAGCCCAATAGACAAATCCTGAAATCTCAAAATGGCCCATGTGTACAAGTGAGTGGTGGGAGTGGGAAGTTTAGTCCCACATTGGAAGTTTGAGGAGTTGCACACCACCTTATAAGATGGAGTGTTGTAGGGATTGTATGTGAGTGAGAACAAGAGAGCCTCTCGCGCACTCCTCCTCCTCCTCCGCCGCTCGCTCGACTCGACACGTCGCGTCGCGTGAATCGAGCCTCGAGCCTCGCTCCCGTATCGCGTGCTGCAACCGACTCGGACGTGCGGCGTGGGCCTCCCACGTCGCACACGTTAGGGTTTTCCGAACCGCATTATAAAAGACGCGCACCGTGGGCGCTGTACACACACCCGAAACCAATCTAGGTTTTCCACCTCGTTCCTTGCGCCGCCACCGTAGTCTACTCCATCCCGAGCGCCGGCGTCCACCGGCGAACGGGAGAGAAGGTCTCCGGAACCAGTCGCCTTTGTGATCCTGTACGGGAGAGGGCGAATTAGGTTTTTGGGAAGCGCTTCGCGCGACTGCTCGCTGCTTCCACGACGGCTCGTCTGCCAAACAAGTCAGGCGGTGCTGCGTACCGTCGCCTCAAGCGTCGTCTACTCCGACCCGTCATCGCCAACGTTGTCATCAACAACGTTACTTCAAACGATCGGTACGGAATCTGTGTCCTGATCTGTCTGCTTAGCATGTCTACTGCTTACATGTTTAGAGAGATCGTGTTGCTATTATTCATGTTATCTGCTGCATCTAGTATGTTTGAGTTCCACATGTTAATAGCTTATTTTGTCATGATTTATATTCTGGAATTAATCGTGGAAATTATGCCTAATTATTCAACAATCCAAAAACCTAATTGTAGGCAATTTCCTGAACTGACTATGGCCCACTTAAGTGATTCAATGAAACCGGAAAGATTCAATGGTACCACCTTTAAGAGATGGCAACTGAGAAGCCAACTGTGGCTCCAGTCCATGAAAGTGTGGGACATTGTTATGAATGGTCTTCCTGAAGGAGCTTCTGACGAGGTTCAGAATAAGTTCAAGGAAGTCAATAATAATTTCAGAGGCTGTATTCTGAGTGTCCTGGAGGGACGTCTCTGCGATGTGTATATGCACATCGAAGACGCTAAGGAGCTCTGGGATGCACTGAATACTAAATTCGGTGCGTCCGATGCTGGCAGTGAGCTGTATATCATGGAGAGCTTTAACGACTACAAGATGGTGAATAACCGTTCTGTAGTCGAACAGGCTCATGAGATACAGTGCATTGCGAAGGAGCTTGATCTGCTCAAGTGTGTGATTCCTGATAAGTTTGTGGCTGGATGCATTATTGCAAAGCTGTCTTCTTCGTGGAGGAGTTTTGCCATATCTCTCAAACATAAGAGACAGGAGATATCGGTTGAAAACCTGATAGCGTCTCTTGATGTTGAGGAGAAACCCCGGGCAAAGGACACAACTGAGAGAGGTGGTGATTTGCAGTCTAGCGCCAATATGGTGCAGAAAAATCATCACGTCAAGAATAACAGCAAGAACAAAGGGAACTATAAGCCCTAGTTCAATGGTCCTGTGAACACTACTGCCTTTAAGAATAATAAGAAGAAGAAGGTGCTAAACAAAGCTGGGCTCGAGTGCTTTACGTGTGGAGCGCTCGGCCACTTTTCTGTTGACTGCCCAGACAGTGCAGACAAGAAAGGGAAGAAAGGCTCCAAGAATGTCAACATGGTGACCGCTAGCAACACTGATGGGTACGGTAATATACCGATGGTACTTTCATTTTTTCAATCTCCATGTTGGTGGATTGATACGGGTGCTAATGTTCACGTGTGTGCTGACATCTCTATGTTCACTTCTTATCAGGTCGCACGGGATTCTTCCGTCCTAATGGGGAATGGGTCACATGCTTCTGTTCGTGGTGTTGGCACGGTAGATCTGAAGTTTACTTTGGGAAAGATCGTGCAGCTGAGGAACGTGCATCATGTCCCTTCTATGAATAAGAATCTCGTCAACGGCTCCCTTCTTTGCAGAGATGGGTTTAAAGTAGTGTTTGAGTCCAATAAAGTAGTTGTGTCGAGATTTGGACAATTTATTGGTAAAGGCTATGAGTGTGGAGGCTTGTTCCGCTTTTCTCTTTCCGATTTTTGCAATAAGTCAGTAAACCATATTTGTGGCAATGTTGATTCAGATGCTAGTGTTTGGCACTCTCGTTTATGTCATGTTAATTTTGGTTTACTGTCTCGGCTATCCAGTTTAAGTTTAATTCCGAATTTCACCATTGCCAAAGGTTCTAAGTGCCATAGTTGTGTGCAATCTAAGCAACCTCGGAAGCCTCACACGGCAGCCGAGGAGAGACACTTGGCACCTCTAGAACTCATACATTCTGATCTATGCGAGATGAATGGTGTGTTGACAAAAGGTGGAAAGAGATATTTCATGACACTCATTGATGATTCTACTAGATTCTGCTATGTTTATTTGTTGCAAACTAAAGATGAGGCTTTAGACTACTTTAAAATCTATAAGGCTGAAGTTGAAAATCAATTAGAGAGAAAGATCAAACGTTTTAGGTCAGATCATGGTGGAGAGTATTTCTCTAAACTATTTGATGAATTCTGTGAGGAACACGGTATTATTCACGAGAGGAGACCTCCCTATTCGCCACAATCAAACGGAATTGCTGAGAGGAAAAACCGCACGCTGACCGACTTGGTGAACGCCATGTTGGACACTGCTGGTTTATCTAAGGCAGGGTGGGGGGAGGCTCTGTTGACTTCGTGTCATGTCCTGAATAAAGTTCCTAACAAGAATAAAGAGAAAACCCCTTATGAGGAGTGGGTTGGGAGAAAACCATCACTTTCCTATTTGCGTACTTGGGGATGCTTGGCAAAAGTGAACGTTCCAATTCCAAAGAAACGCAAACTCAGACCGAAAACAGTGGATTGTATCTTTCTAGGTTATGCTCAGCGTAGCATTGGTTATAGATTTCTAGTGGTTAAATCCGAGGTGCCTGATATGCATGTTGATACTATTATGGAATCTCGCGATGCAACATTTTTTGAGAATATGTTTCCTATGAAAGATATGCATAGCTTTGCTAAATTTTCTTCTGAATTAATTCCGGAATCTAGTACATCTAGTGATCATACTGAACAACCACATGATGAGAACGTCCTTGAGAAGGATGACAATGAAGCTCCTAAACGGAGTAAGAGACAGATGATTGAAAAATCCTTTGGTGATGATTTCATTGTGTACCTTGTGGACAATACTCCTACGTCTATTGCAGAGGCATTTGCATCTCCAGATGCAGATGACTGGAAAGAAGCTGTCCATAACGAGATGGACTCCATTCTTTCTAATGGACGTGGGAGTTATCTGAACGACCTTATGGTTATAAGCCAGTGGGCTGTAAGTGGGTGTTCAAGAAGAAGTTAAGGCCTGATGGTACTATTGAGAAGTACAAGGCACGGCTTGTAGCCAAGGGCTACACTCAGCGAGAAGGCGAAGATTATTTTGACACCTATTCACCTGTTGCTAGACTGACCACCATTCGTGTACTACTTTCCCTGGCTGCCTCTTATGGTCTTATCGTTCATCAAATGGACGTAAAGACAACTTTCCTTAACGGAGAGTTGGAAGAGGAAATTTATATGGATCAGCCTGCTGGGTTTGTGGTAAAAGGTGAAGAGAGAAAGGTGTGCAAATTGTTAAAATCTTTGTATGGATTGAAACAAGCACCTAAGCCATGGCATGAGAAGTTCGACAGAACTTTAACTTCTGCGGGCTTTGTCATTAATGAGGCTGACAGGTGTGTATACTACCGCCATGGTGGGGGCGATAGTGTTATATTATGCTTGTATGTTGACGGACATACTGATTTTCGGTACAAGCATAATTGTGATCAATGAGGTTAAGTCTTTTCTATCAAAGTGTTTTGATATGAAAGATCTGGGAGAAGCTGATGTAATTCTGAACATCAAGCTTATTAAGGATGAGAGTGGGATTACGTTGACGCAATCACACTATGTTGAGAAGATCTTGAGCCGTTTCGGCTTTATTGATAGCAAGCCTTCTCCAACACCTTATGATCCTAGTGTGACGCTTCGAAAGAACAAGAGGATTACGAAAGATCAATTGAGATACTCTCAAATAATCGGTTCACTCATGTACCTTGCGAGCGCGACGAGGCCTGACATCTCTTTTGCTGTGAGCAAATTGAGCAGGTTCATGTCAAACCCGGGTAATGATCATTGGCATGCACTTGAGAGGGTCATGCGCTATCTGAATGGTACTATGAGCTATGTGATTCATTATTCAGGGCACCCTGCTGTGCTTGAGGGATATAGTGACTCCAACTGGATCTCAAATGTAGATGAGCTCTACGACAGAAGTGGATATGCATTTCTTCTTGGAGGTGGCGCGGTGTCATGGAGGTCTTGTAAACAGACCATATTGACGAGGTCAACCATGGAAGCAGAACTTACTGCTTTAGATACAGCCACTGTTGAGGCAGAATGGCTGCGTGAGCTCTTGATGGACTTGCCGGTGGTTGAGAAACCATTACCGGCTATCCTCATGAACTGTGACAATCAAACGGTGATTGCCAAGGTGACCAGTTCTAAGGATAATGCGAAGTCATCAAGACACGTCAAAAGACGTTTGAAGTCTGTCAGGAAATTCAGAAACTCCGGAGTAATTACTGTTACGTATATTCAAACAGACAAAAACCTGGCAGATCCCTTTACGAAGGGACTATCACGTAATGTGATAGATAGTGCATCGAGGGAGATGGGTATGAGACCCGTGAACGTTACACCATAGTGGTAACCCAACCTATGTGATCGGAGATCCCGTGAATTAAGACCTGGGAAGAACAAGCTAGTGGTTTGACTGAGGAGAGTATTTAATAAAACCTCTCTAAGTGATGATGCATAACTCTCAAAGAGCTGTAAGGCAGGTTGGCAACATGCCTTAATGTGTTTATGTTGGCTATTCATAGCAAAGATGCTGTCCTACAGAGCATTCTTGAAAGAACACACCTATGTGAGTCCGACTGTAAACGTCGCAGTCTATGAGATTTGGGTGATCTCTAGTAAACTCATGAAGAGACCACGGAGTATGACGCATATGCTCCACCCGCGGGGTAGGCTACTGGCAACCAAGTACTAGTTATGACTTTGAGTAAAGTCTATTGGCACAAAACTTGCAAATCAAGGCATAGTCCATTGTTCAAGTTGCTGATAGATGTAACTTAAGGCTCTAGCCGGAAGTTTAACTTAACAGTCTCTGCTGAAACACTAGTATATAAACAAGTAACGAGGATTGACAAATCTTCAAATGGGCATTTGAGATCTGGTGGTGGATTGTTGGAATATTTGGCCCATATTAGTGTGCTGAAATATTGGGCCCATATGTGGGTAGCCCAATAGACAAATCCTGAAATCTCAAAATGGCCCATGTGTACAAGTGAGTGGTGGGAGTGGGAAGTTTAGTCCCACATTGGAAGTTTGAGGAGTTGCTCACCACCTTATAAGGTGGAGTGTTGTAGGGATTGTATGTGAGTGAGAACAAGAGAGCCTCTCGCGCACTCCTCCTCCTCCGCCGCTCGCTCGACTCGACACGTCGCGATCGCGTTTCGTGAATCGAGCCTCGAGCCGAGACAATACTTATGTTTATTTTGCTGTTTTGGAAAACCGATTTCGTAGTCGTGACGGACGCGTCACAGCTGAGGCGGTTCGGGTCGCTCTCATATCGCGTGCTGCAACCGACTCGGACGTGCGGCGTGGGCCTCCCACGTCGCACGCGTTAGGGTTTTCCGAACCGCATTATAAAAGACGCGCACCGTGGGCGCTGTACACACACCCGAAACCAATCTAGGTTTGCCACCTCGTTCCTTGCGCCGCCACCGTAGTCTACTCCATGCCGAGCTTTGTGATCCTGTACGGGAGAGAAGGTCTCCGGAACCAGTCGGCTTTGTGATCCTGTACGGGAGAGGGCGAATTAGGTTTTTGGGAAGCGCTTCGCGCGACTGCTCACTGCTTCCACGACGGCTCGTCTGCCAAACAAGTCAGGCGGTGCTGCGTACCGTCACCTCAAGCGTCGTCTACTCCGACCCGTCATCGCCAACATTGTCATCAACAACGTTACTTCAAACGATCGGTACGAAATCTGTGTCCTGATCTGTCTGCTTAGCATGTCTACTGCTTACATGTTTAGAGAGATCGTGTTGCTATTATTCATGGTGTCTGCTGCATCTAGTATGTTTGAGTTCCACATGTTAATAGCTTATTTTGTCATGATTTATATTCTAGAATTAATCGTGGAAATTATGCCTAATTATTCAACAAATATGGTGTCGGGCATTGTATTGATTAAGAAGAAACAACATGATTATGCGCCACGTTGAGTAATTTTTGCCCGTGGAATCTGTTACACGCAATAGCAAAACAACGATGAAGTTAAACAAGATCGAACCAACGGGGACACGAGATTTTAACGTGGAAAACCCTTCCAACAAGGAAGAGAAAAAACCACGGGCGCGAACCAGCAATACTTCACTATTTCGGGGTGAGGTTACAATCGCGCCGGGATTTACAATCCGTGGCTTATCCCGTGCGGCGGGTTACAAGAGGTATATAAAGGCGGTCCTGACCTAACTAGGTCGGTAACTGTGTATCCAACTCCGACTCGGTATCAACTCGTACCTAACTAGGTCGTTGCGCCTCCGGCTCCACTTCGTCTGAAGTTCGGCCTTTATCAGTATATACGAATACGAATTTGGATCACCATAAAATAACAGAATCTACAGAGAACTTGATCCAGTCTTCGATGTGGACGTCGCAAATTGTTGGGGTGTGGCTAAGAGAGGGCAAGGGAGCGGATAAAGAAGAGAAGTTGGCGAGGGCAGGGAAGGCAGACCTAGGAAGAGATGGCATATCACCATTGTAGGGTGGTGGAGGGGCAAAAGCAAAGGTACCTAAAGAAGCCGCTTATGTGACCGGCGTGGTCATGTTGGCTGCAGCCGCTGTGTCTGCCATGGCCAAGAAGATTTTGGCTCTGATGGCAAGCAGTTTAGGCAATCTCTGTATGATCGATAGAGGATCGGGTGGCGTTATATGAGTATATGTAGACGAGGGAGAGAGGACCTAACGGGAGAGCGCACTCAGAGGCATGCGTAGACGCATGAGTGGCTGACTGGCTGAGTGAGGACCCGGTCTGTCCAATAGAATAGTTACGAGGAGGTTACAACAGAGAATTGATACAATGTGTGCTCAACAAAGAGCAACGACAATATTAATAATTACACATGTTCAATGATACAGTAAAGACAACACATTTATTTATCAAAGATAAAATATCTTAGATCATACAGTACTATTCAATACAACCACCAGGACCCCGTAGTGGAATCTATTAGTCATAAAATCACCAACTTTATAGCATCCCGTATCGGTTACCCTAGAATGAACGAGTGGCTTTGGAAGATGACCACATTACCATCAGTGTTGACATATTGCACATCTTGAAACGAAGCAGAGTCTCCTCCTGGCCAATTCCCATTGCCCATCGGTGGGCTAGGGTCCCCTACAAGAGAGCGAGTGTACCCGCCCCAAGTTACGTAATTTGCATGCTCACCCAAACCGCCAAAAAGATCTTTTGGCCAATATCGCACGGGAGCAAACTTTTGAGCAACATTGGCAAAATGTAACCACCAATTTCCGTCATATTTACTATGTAAAATGATGAAAATATCTTTACAGTATGGAAAGACCCAATAAAACCATTCTCTTGTACATTTGAGAGTACTAGTTCCATTTGTTAAATATGGTAAAGCAAGGAAATGAAATTCTTATTCAGGAAAAACACACAAGCACAATAAATCCAACTGTTTGAATAGGAAAACTAATTTCGAAAGATTGTAAGAAAGTTGGCACCCCACCTTGAATATCTTGATAGATATATTACTTTTTGCCTTCAGAGTATCTCCGGGAGTAATTGGAGCATGCTTAACTAGTACAAATCCATCACATTTCAAGTCAAAACAACCTGGTGATTTGTACCCAGCCTGACCATCCCATGAAACTCATTAGTTATAAATATACAGTACATATATCATATTTAAAGACCCCACTATTTTTTGCCATGAAAATGAAATCAACATCCGGCAAAAATATCTTAACATGCTAGCACACATGGGGGGGTGGGGGATTATCGTGTCATTTCGATGTATATCAGTGATATCTTATTATTGTTAGCAAGATGCATACGATGTAGTTTGATATGGTATGAGGTTGTTTACCTTGTTCGCACTAACATTGGGTTTTGCACTTACTATTTGCAATTTAAAAATGAATAAACGGGAAGTTATAAGTTTAACCTAGTGACCAAAATAGAGTAACTAGTGTCCAAAAAGAAGTATGCTGATTACAGTACCGTCCATCCTATAAGGAAATGTGTTTTGTGGTCGCCATAGTAAGAAGGTTGAATCTACAAAAGATAGGAGTAATTTAGAATTGGTGAGCAATGGCTGCTTCAAAATATACCATAGTTTTGTACAACAAGGAGAACCTACTTACATTCCATCCGACTTGTATAACATTAATAGAATCAGAATGTTCTTTTTGATAGTTCTCTATAAATATTTCAGCAGATGCTATTTGTCCCTCCTTGACGTTCGGAGACTCATAAACATCTAAAGTTGCCATGGCACCGTATAATATGGTTGAAGAACATGGTATTGACTGGTAAGCTGCGACCTGCAACAAAATATCAACATAATTAGTAGTACATTCTGGAGAATTACGATGAAATATCGATGCTATTTTTCCAATACTCAAGATATATAAAGTATGTTGGAACTAAAATCATCGTCTAGCTACCCAAATTTTTTACTTAAAATACTTAAACTAGCATACAACTAATATAGAAAATCCCTCAACTTTGACGTCGTGATCACAGATAAAGTAGTTGCACAAGGATTCAACTAAATCAGATCCTATCGGAGGTCACAACTATTTGATGACGGGCATGATGTCAAAGAAGGCAAGAAAGGATGAAGCCACGTTTGTGGATATAAAGGAACATATAGAGGCTGATCTTGGAGATCTTGAAAAGCACGGAACTTGGGATTCCAATGATGGTAGTAGGAGGAAACATATTTATATGAATATGGACTTTCTGTAAAACTAAATTTTCATGTTTCAGTAAGTTAAAAAACAGTACTTTTCCTATAATAAAAAAGTAGAAAGACAGAGTAGATAATAACATAAACATGGTATATGTAATGTATAAATATAAGATCTCAAGTATGAACTTACATGTTTGACTATTTCACCCTCTAGTGGCTGAACCTCAGTAGATTGCAATTGCATGGGATTTCGATGGTATTGCTTGTGACACAATGTCTTGGATACTTTGTCTAAGAAGAAAATAAATAGTATAAAGAAAACATAGAAAAGCTTCATCACTTCCTCGAAATAAATGTGAGTGTATACACTCCAAAGGTATACATGATGGTAACTAAGTGAACAATTATATAGATACAATGGTCATTGATGACATAAATTTGTGTAGCATTTATTGTACTCCTTGTAGAGGAAATGAAAGGATACATCAAATACCTTTGCATTGGTTCATTAATGGGAAGATATTGATATCTTGTGCATATAAATAAGATTCAACAACCCAATGCACATTTATTATGCTCATTGCTATGGAAAATAAATCACATTCTTATATCTTTGTATATGATTTATTAGTCACAAGAATGAATGTGCTCGGTGCGATGGAACAAATTACTATTATTTGCATTGGCATATAACTCATTAATCACATGAAAGATATTTAACCAAGTAATCATGACGGCTGGTCTACACAAGTGCAAACGAAGTGATTAGCACCATTGAACTCATCAAGTCATGTGAAGAGGAGACGGAAATCTCTCAAAAGATTGAAATACACCTGAGTTATTGCGTTCACTTATATCCAAACATCTATTTTTTTGCAGATCCCTTCACAAAGTGTCTATCATATAATGTGATCGATAATATATCTAGTGATATGGATTTGAGAACCGCAATATGAGTTATCCGAAGTGTTAACCCACTCTATGTGATCGCATATCACCTGAATTAGAAACGGGATACAAGCTATTGGTCAGCTGAGAGTGGAGTATCCTTATATTAATCACACCACTCCGTGAATATGCAATATTATCCTAATCTGCACACTAATAAGGAAAGGCTACCTGTAGCACACCATTTTTCCTACCTATGGTACACTGTGGCGCGCCACTAGTAAGCGTCACTCGTAATTGTCACCATGTGGTGCAGCAGCTTGGTGCTCCACTGATACGTCTCAAATGTATCCATAATTTCTAATTTTCCATGTTGTTTTCATGCCATATGCTACATGTCTCCTATACACTTTATATCATTTTTATGGATTTTATGGGACTAACCTATTGACAAGATGCCACAGAGCCAGTTCCTGTTTTCCGTTGTTTTTGGTTTCAGAAAAGTTATTCTGGAAATATTCTCGAAATTGGACGAAACAAAATCCCAGAGTCTTAAAAATTTGTCACATACACGGAGTTCGGAGGGGAGCCCTGGCCACACGCCAGCTGGTGGTGTGGGCCCCCTAGCCACTCACCGACGTTGCCATCTCGTCTATTTAAGCTCCTCTACGGTTTAACCCTAAATAGCCGAGCCTTTACCACCAATAAGTTCCGTAGCCGCCACCATCGTCAACCCTAGTTCAGGAGCTCTCCCTGGCACCCTGCCAGGAGCGGAATTCATCACTGAATGGCTCTTCATCACCATGCCTGCCTCCTGAGTGATGCGTGAGTAGTTCATCCTTGGACTACGGGTCCGTAGCAGTACCTATATGGTTGTTCTCTCCTCTTTATGCTGGACGTTTAGATCTTATGAGCTTCCTAATATGATCAAGATCAGCTTATTGTAATTCTAGATGTTGTGTTTGCTGGGATCTGATGAATATTGAATGCTATGTCCAATGATTATCAATCAATCATGTTTATGTTATTTATGATCTTGCATGCTCTCCGTTACTAGTAGATGCTCTGGCCAATTTGATGCTTGTAACTCAAGAGGGGGTATTTATGCTAGATAGTGGGTTCATGCCTCCCTTCCACTCACGCTCCAGTGACAGAAACGTAACAGGTGGGGGATGTGGTGTTGCCATTAGGGAGAAAACTACGATGTTTACATTACACATTTTTCTTAATGGAATTATCAATTGCTTGCAATTTTATACCCGAGGTTTCATTGGATGACGCTCCGAGGGTGGATTATTAGTCATAGATGCACTTGGATAACGGTCTATGAATCTTGTTGTAGTGCCCGCATGAATCACATAGTACTCATCACGTCATGCATATGTACTACGGTGCTGCCTTCATATCTGTCAATTACCAGTTGTAATTTGTTTACCCAGCATGTTATCTATCTGTTTTGGAGAGTCACCACTACTGAACTATGGACCCGGGTCCATTTCTTTACACTGATAATACAACCACTGCAACCACTGTTTTCTCACTACAATTACTGTTTTCCTCTCATTCATTGCCATCACTATTTTATTTCATCTACTACAAACAAATATTTTTTTCCACACTATACGTCTAATCCTTTGTTTTCAGCTAAAGTGAGATTGACAACCTCACTTCTTCATTGTGGCGAAGTAATTTGATTGTCTTGTGTAGATTCCACATTGGTGTTGAACCGGTAGTGCGCCCTGCCAACATCAGCTGACAATAACCTTCGGAAGTGATTTCTTTCTCCTACTGGTCGATTCAACCATGGTTTCTTTCTGAGGGAAAACTTGATGTTGTGATCTTCATACCTTCCTCTTGGGGTTTCCCAACGAGTGTATGATCTACGCGCATCAAGCACTTTTCTGGCGCCGTTGTCGGGGAGGAAGAGCATTTCTGCAAGGGGAGTCTCTCACTGACGAAGGGATGGATCTTGGACCCTGCGGGTAAGGACACCCCGTCTTAATCCCAAGGTTAAAGCCCAAGAAGGGAAGCCCTTGGAGTGTTCTGGAAGGCACACTTGAAGCCCACCCGCAACGCCTTGCGGGCTAAGTTAGGAAACTTGTAACCGACATAGGGTTAGAGTTCGAGTCCTCTCCGGGTAGGGTTTGAGACCTGGCCACTTATATAAGGCCAGGAGAACCACCGGAAGAGGGCCAAGCAATACCGCACCACCAAAGCCTTGAGCTCGAGATTGTACTCTCGACTTGAGCAATCATCATTGTAACCGATCTATTCGATAGTACAAATCGACAGAGGCAGTAGTAAGGGTTTTACCTCTACGAGGGCCCCGAACCTGGGTAAATCATGCCCCCTGTCTAGCCGACGATCGTCACCAGCGCTCAGGATTTCTCCTATTCGAAACCCTATGGGTTCACCTAAGGGATTTACGGAGTTACAGATTCGACAATTGGCGCCATCTGTGGGAACGGCGGGCACTGGATCTCCGGCATCTTCGGCTTCATCGTCCAACTCGCGTTGGAAACCCTCGACTTTGACTCCGACCAACCCTATTCGGATCGGATCTGTCGTGGTCACCCCTCACTCGCCGGAATCACGTCTGGTATTCAGCGATCTGGAAAAAAACGTCACCTTGACGTTCGGAAGCTTGAAGTTCTACACCAACAAGGACGGAATCCTCCACTTCCCTGAAGAATCAGGATCTGAGTCAGAAGCCGTCGACTCGTGCCCTCATCTGGAGAAAAGTGGCGAGTCCATCCGCTTCAACACCAGCGACTACCATACCCTCTCGACAGAGGAACCTTCCCAAGTCCAGAAAGCTTTCCGAGCTACACCTAGGACGCACGAACCACGACAGGCTCAGGTCTGCATGGCAGGATCGGAACAACCACCAGAAACAGAACACAGTGCTGCAGAACGCGCTGAGATCGGCGTCTCGCGGGACGCTTCGGATCGAGCCAAAGAAGTCTTGCGAACAAGCAAGCCGCCTGTGGCTGGAGCGCCACACGAAGATATGGTCGCCTACCACTATCATCTAGTGAGAGCGGCCACAGCTATCAAAGAAGCTCGGAAAGACCTGGCCCATCGGAAGAGATTGGCGGATGAATCGAGTCAACGCCGGGCCGAGCTACCCCTAACACCTTCGGTCGGAACTCGACCCACAAGGAAGGGATATGGATCGAGAACGACATCCATGGACGCCGAGTCCCTGGGTGGGATCAGCAGGTCACTCGGACCTTCCCTATGTGGGTTGACGAGGACGGAAACGTCTACCCGCAAACTCCTGATGCCGCAGTCCTGGCCGCATCAACTTAGATGCAGATGAACCAGCCAGGGGAGAACGACCCTCGAGCGGAGCAGTACAAACAGGTTCGGAAAGGATTGGGCATGGCGGCCTCAAGGCTCGCCTCCTACGACTGCAGGAAAGCTGCCGAACAACAAGAGAAGGAAAAAGAAAAAGAGGCATCACGCAAGCATAGGAGCACTTCGCCTGGGAGAGACAAATCACCCCGCCGCGGTCGAGGAAAAGAAGCTCGGCGACGCGGTGATAGTCGAAGCAGCAGCGAAAGTAGCCCGAGAAATATAAGCTCGCGACGTCATAGCAGCCGCTCGCGGAAGCACAACAAAGAGCCAAGGAAGGAAACTGATCGCGACCAGCCAGGATTTAACGTGCGGTCAGATATCGCGCAAAACAAGGTGGACAAGGCAAGAGCTGCAAGGAACCGCGCGCGCTCCTCTTCCAGTTCTTCGGATGACGAGACCTGCGGCGCGCTGTGTTTCGCCCGCAGCATCCGCGAGGCACCCCCACCTAGGAGATTCAAGCTCAGCACAGAAGTAACGAAATACGATGGTTCACTCGAACCTTCGTCGTGGCTAAACGACTACCTCACGGCAGTAAAATGCCAACGTGGGAACAAGAACACGGCTATGCAGTACCTCAATCTACACTTGGTTGGCGCATCACGTAGCTGGCTGGAAGTGAGGCCAAAATCCTGTTACGCATCATGGGACGACCTACACTACGACTTCTGCAAGAACTTCCAGGCCACCTACAAGAGACCAGCAACCATTGAAGAACTGCGGGCCTGCAAACAGAAGAGCGGCGAGTCCACCCGCGAGTACATTCAGCGATGGACCACGCTTAGGAACACCACAGGAAATATCTTAGAGGAAGTAGCGGTTGAGGCCTTCGCGAAAGGCGCCCGACGAACTGTTTTCATAGAAGAGCTGGGTCGAGCCGCACCCAAAACTATTGGGGAACTGATGATCATAGCCGACAAATGGGCTAATGGAGAAGACGCGGTGCACAACGAGAGAACATCATCGCCCGCGCCCGAGGACGACCGCCATGGTCGAAAGAAAAGGAGGAAATACTACGATCACGACGATAGGGAAGAGATGGTAGCGGCAGAATTCACGCGAAACCGCAATAATGGACGCCGCGGAAGTCGCGAGTGGAAACCAAAAGCTGAAGACAAAAGTCCCGAGGAGGACCTTAACGCGTACTGCTCGCTACATCTATTTACAGATAAGCGCACGGGCAAAACTAAGGCAACACACCTCCTCAAGGATTGCCGAAAATTCATCGACATCCACGACGCCTTCTCGAAGAAAAGTAGATCAGCAGCTAGTCAAAATTACCCGCCACTTCCAGGAGGAGAACACCAAGGATTCCAGCCGCCACAACCCCTACCTCCTCTAGGAAATACAAACATGGCACTAGACGCACTACCTGCGCCACCCGCACCAAACGCCGGAGCTAACGCGTACCCGAACCCAGTTGGACAGTTAGGGATGATACAAAAAGTCTACCCATCCCGCAGAGCTCAGAAGACAAACTCGCGGCAACTGTGCATGGCTGTGCAAACCCCGCCAACAAGGCCCGAGTACCTGAAGATGGCGGACCAATCGATCACCTTCTTGATGAAAGACCACCCACCATGAGTCTATCAACCAGGACACGTCGCCCTGGTAATCCAAGCGCAGATTGGTAATTACGAACTGGCTCGCGTATTTATGGACGGAGGCAGTGGCATCAACATTATTTACGCGGATACGCTCCGCCGGATGAACAGAAACCTAGATGGACTTGCAGATCAGAAACATCCTTCCACGGGATAGTTCCAGGAAAGGCGATCCGTCCACTCGGAACAATCAACCTAGAGGTTGTGTTGGGCAATCGACGCAATTACAGAAGAGAATTCCTCGACTTTGAAGTAGTCGACTGGCGCTCACAGTACCACGCCATTCTTGGTCGAACAGCGTTCGCCAGATTCATGGCAGTACCACATTACGCGTACCTGAAGCTCAAGCTACCCGGGAATATGGTGTAACCACCATCGACGAAGATTTCTAGAAGTCCAACAAGTGCGACATCGAGTTCAACGAGATCGCAAAATCTTTCGGGATGCAAGAAGAACCGGAGGAGATAGCAAAAACCACGGACCACTCCGTGATGCCCCTCACAAAGAAAAACACGCCAGAATTGTAATTCAGCGCCAACAGTGACACTCGAAAACATCAGGTGCACCCGACAGACTCTGCGAAGACGGCGATGGTTTCAACTACCCTCTCGCCAGCATAGGAAAGCGCGCTCGTCGAACTCCTCCGTGAGTACTGGGAAATTTTCGCCTGGCAGCCCTCAGATATGCCAGGAATACCCAGGGAGTTCGCTGAGCACTCACTTGAAGTCTTCAAGGATGCAAAACCCATCAAGCAGACCACTCGACGGTTCTCAGAACCCAAGCAGAAAGCGCTTGGAGAAGAAGTAAACAGATTGCTAGCAGCAAAATTCATCAGGGAGATCAAGATATCCACTTGGTTAGTAAACCCAGTGCTGGTCCCAAAGAAGAACAGCAACATCCTTCGAGTGTGCATCGACTACACGTCGTTGAATAAGCACTGCCCCAAGGATAACTTTCCCCTCCCGCGAATCGACCAGATCGTAGACTCCACCGCAGGCTGTCAACGCCTCTCCTTCCTGGACGCCTACTCGGGATATAATCAGATCCGGATGAAGCAGGAAGATGAAGAGAAGACAGCATTCATCACACCCCACGGTGTGTACTGCTATACGACAATGCCCTTCGGGCCCAAAAACGCAGGCGCAACATATCAGCGCTACATGCAAAAATGCCTCGCCAAGCTCATTGGCAAGAACGTACAAGTGTACGTTAACGACATCGTCATCAAGACTCGAGTGGAGGATACACTCCTCGAGGACATTAGAGAAACATTCGACGCCTTAAACGCATACAGGATTAAGCTCAACCCAACAAAATGCGTCTTCGGCGTCCCAGCAAGTCAACTTCTCGGGTACCTGGTATCCGCCAGAGGAATCGAAGCCAACCCGGAGAAGATACAAGCAATTTTAACAATGAAAGAGCCAACCAATCTACGTGGAGTCCAACAGCTCGCAGGGCGACTAGCTGCCTTGAGCAGATTTATCGCGCGATTGGGCGAGCAGGCGTTACCATTCTATAAGCTGCTAAAGAAGACAGACAAGTTCGAATGGACACCAGAAGCTAAGCAGGCATTCGCAGACCTGAAGCAATCCTTGCAGAGCAGGCGCATTCTGGCAACACCACAAGAGAGGGAGCCACTATACCTATACCTAGCCGCAAAAAACCAGGTCATCAGCACGGCCATCGTGGTCGAACGACCTGAGGAGGGAAAGGCATATGGAGTTCAAAGACCAATCTACTACATCAGCGAGGTTCTATCGCCGTGCAAACAACGATATCCTCACTACCAGAAGCTCGCATATGGAGTTGTTCTCACAGCTCGAAAACTCAAGCACTACTTCCAGGAACATAGCATAACAATGGTTAATGATGCATCACTCGGTACAATCATGAACAACCCAATGACATCTGGAAGAATAGCGAAGTGGAGCATCGAGCTGGGCGCTTGGGACATCATCTATGCAGGGCGCAATTCCGTAAAATCCCAGGTACTCGTGGAATTCCTGAGCGAGTGGACAGAACTACAAACACCCGGGCCGCCGGAATACACGAGTAACTGGATCATGTACTTTGACGTATCCAAGAGAAACGAAGGAGCAGGAGCCGGGATCGTCCTCATATCACCCAGAGGTGACAAGCTACAATACGTCCTACGACTGGATTTCCCACCCGACGATCCAGCATCAAACAACGACGCAGAATATGAGGCCCTTTTGCATGGGATGAAGATGGCAATTGCGTGCGGAGCCACACGACTAATGATGTACGGTGATTCCAATCTCATCGTGCAACAGACAATGAAAGAGTGCGACGCTATCGCTGAAAACATGGTAGCCTATCGTGATATGTACAACTTACTCGAAGGAAGTTTCAAAGGATGCGAGCTGAAGCACATTGCAAGATCTAGCAACGAAGAAGCAGACATGTTGGCGAACATGGGTTCTACAAATACACCCATACCGCCAGGGATATATTTCGAGCGGATGACTAAACGATCAGTGAAAGTCAAGAAAACTGCAGGAGCACCCGCGGCATTGGAAACATAGGTCAGCCCGCAAATTGCTATTATCGAGCTCATCTATAATATTTCGCGACAAGTTTTTCTGGTCGAGCCAGTCTGGACGCAGAAATACCTCGACTACTTGTCCACCAAACAACTCCCAGCAGACCCTCGCGAGGCTCGACAGATAATCAGACGCAGAAAATCCTTTCGGGTGCTCAACGGCGAGTTGTACAAACAAAGCATTTTAGACATACTGCAAAGATGCATAGCACCCGAAGATGGCAAGGAATTACTGCGAGACATCCACCAAGGAGACTGTGGACATCATGCTAGCTAGAAAGCAATCATGGGAAAAGCCTTCCGAGCAGGATTTTACTGGCTTACAGCAGCCAGAGACGCAAAGGAACTGGTCAACAGGTGCAACGCTTGCCAGCGATTCGCACCAAAACCACACGCACCCGCTACAGAACTACATATGATACCCATCGCATGGCCCTTTCACAATGGGGGCTAGACATGGTCGGACCATTACGCAAGTCCACACCAGGTGGATACACACACTTGCTGGTCGCAGTCGACAAATTTACCAAATGGATCGAAGCCATGCCAGTAACCTCAGCTAGCGCCCAATGCGCCATCAAATTCCTCAACTCCATCGTATGCAGATTTGGAGTACCACACGACATCATTACTGACAATGGTAGCAACTTCACGGCAAAGGAAACACAGCAATTCTGTGAAGAAAAGGGCATCGTCTTCAAATTCGCTTCAGTCGCCTATCCGCAAACCAACGGCCAAGTCGAGCGATCCAACGGACTAGTTTCGGCTGGCATCAAGAAACGTCTACTCGATCGTCTACATCCAGCAGCAGGACATTGCGAGGAAGAGCTACCCTCCATGTTATGGAGCCTCCGCACAACTCCAAATCGATCTACAAACAACACACCATTTTTCATTGTATACGGGGCTGAAGCAGTCCTTCCTGAAGATGTCAGGTTCAGCGCCCCACGGGTCGTTGCTTACAGCGAAGAAACCTCCAACAGGGCACTCGCAGACGATATGGACGCACTCGACGAAATGCACGATATTGCACTCGCAAGGTCAGCAGTATACCAGCAGTCGCTGCGAAACTATCACAGCCGCCGCATACGCCACAGAGCCTTCGCAGTAGGAGATCTGGTGCTACGGCTCAAAGCAGAAGGAAGGACACAAGCTCGAGCCACCATGGGAAGGACCCTTCATAATATACGAAGTTATCCTAGGTGGCGCCTATCGACTGAAGAATCCGACGACGGGAGGCATCTATTCCAACCCTTGGAATGTTGCACAACTCCGCAAATTTTATCCCTAGATTCATTTTTACTCATCATAATAAGGCTATATTAGCCATCTTGTAGCTCGAAAGAAAAACACATGACTTCTCAGTCATTGCAATAAAATACATGGTTTCTCAACCATAGATACTGGAGTTCTCCATCCTTACATGCTAAGAGCAACATGTATACACCCCACAAACACACGGGGGCTACACCTAACACAACATCACAGGAAGAATTTTGTATACAAGGTAAACACCTTACAACAGTTTTTTACAACTACACAGCGCAACAGGATACATACATCCTACAATCACACATGGCGATGAGCATTCTCAGCCGCCAAAACCCGATGTACCTCAGCAGAGGTCAATCGAATGATTTCCTCTGCCGCAGGTCGAACAGCCCTATAATGAGGAGAAATGTCGACGATTGGACCATCAGGAAGTCTAGCTACGGAGTTGAAATTCACCTCAGGATGCCACAACCGGACGAAAGAGAGGGCCATTACCAAGCCGCAAATCATCTGATTGCGAACACACTCGCGAATTTCTCCTTCTCGCCCGAACACCCTGAGAAGATGGCTCCAATCCTCAGGACCCCTCTCCAACGGATAGAAAGCAGCGTCCATTGCAATCAAAACCTCGTGAAAGGTACTCACAAGTATCTTCGCCTGGTTGACCCGGAACTTCAAGGTAACAAGCACAAAGCCTCGACTACGATCGGACCAAAAGTTACTCGCATGGGGCTTTCAGCTGCCGGCTTCCTGAAGGATGTGGTTCTCCACCCACTGTTTCTCACTCCTATCATCCGGCTGAACAACTGAAAAACAAAGGTATATGATCAAAGAAAGATACATGACAAAGAATACTAGGGGGCTGAACTACTTACACAGCAAATCCTTGGCAACAGACGCTAATTCATCCATCACAAACTGCTCGCGTTCAATCGCCAGCTTTTGTTTGGACTTGGCTACATCCGCTACCCCACGCAATGCTTTTAGCTTGCGTTCACCATCGGCAACACGATCACGGAGGCCTGCAAAGGTCCCAACAGCGGCAACAAGAGGATTTGCTAGGGTAGCAAGTCCACCTGAAGACTCCGCAGCAACCCGGCTACCTGGAAGAATACATGGAAAATGAAGGAATAAGATGGCCCATTCGAGATATAACAATCACCTATTCAACAGGTGCTCGGGGGCTACTCCCATCGGGAGGAAACATACATCAAATCCGTCACAGTAAGCATCTCAGAAAGACATCTCGATTAAACGATGAAAATACGGGAATGCATCCCAAGGTTCATTACAATCGAAATAGCGAAATACAAAGAAAATATACTAAGGAGCTACAGCTGTGCTGCCGCTCGCGACGGTGCCTCCCCTAGCACGGGCGAACAACTCGGATAACTTCCGAGCAAGGACTCCGGCTGGCTCGCCAAAACGACGAAGCCCTACCTTTTTGCCCGTAGAAGGATCGACGGGAAGGTCCGAGTACGCCTCTTCCAAACCGGTGACTCCATGCGCCAGCGCGAACTGGATGGCGGTGTTCGCCCCAGACTCCGACTGCGCAACCACGTAGGTGCCAAGGAGATTGCTCTCCGAGAAAATCTTCAAAAGAGCACCCAGCGCAGGTGGAGACACGGCGTCGACTAGAAGGCGACCGTGAAGCTGCGTCAGCACTCCAATGGCATCGCCAATCAGGGTGCAAATCCCTTCGGCGTGCTTCCTAAGATGGGCGCAGGAATCGGTCAGCACATCCACCCGTTGGACCCTAGGAAGCTCCAGTGGGACGCCCAGAAGACCTGCAAAGAAAATATTAAAATCCAAGGACCTATCAGACAACCAGAAGACGACAATAGACCAAAAGCAACTTACCCGCAAAACGTTCGGCCAGAGGACGAAGGAAGTCGACAAGGTCGGAGTCCGCCTTGGTGCCAGCCTCCTCCAGATTCTTCAGAGCATCCTGGGCGGCCGCAAGCTTTCCTTCGAGGTCAGCCGACAGCATGCGGGAGGACTCAAGTTCCTGTCGAATAGCTGCCAACTGAGCCTCTTGAGCAATTGCCCGAGTGGAGGTATCCGCCTTCTCGGCCTTCATAAACTCAACTTGAGCTGCGCAGCAATGGTTATCAGAAACAAAGAAATTGGCAGAAATAAAGAGATAAAAATGAGGGAAGGCGATAAACTTACTTCGAAGGAGCTCATTTTCGCTGGCGAGTCGATCACGATCCGACCGAAGGGTCCCGTATTCCGCTTCGGCAAGAATGATACGGCGACCAACGGCCGCAAGGGAGTCGATGAGGGACTGCAAAGAACATGAAGATAGTAGAATCAGAAAAGAGAAATTTGAGCCTCTACACGATTGAAAACATTCGAGTATAGCCTCGGGGGCTACTCCCATCGGGAGCACTGTCGTGCACCCGATAAAGTAAGAAGAAAGGACGAGGTCTACATCTTTGAGCCTGTAGCCAATCGCATGCGATCAACTATAGCCTCGGGGGCTACTCCCATCGGGAGCACTGCCGTGCACCCGATAAAAAACAGATCCAAACTGACAAAGCACTGAAGAAGCAAGCAGCAAAGTTTACCTGGCCTTGGGCGAAGGAAAGGGGATCCTCTGAGCTACCCGACACCTCCTTCGGAGTCGAGGCCCCAGCAGCAAAACTACGAATTCGGTATTCCGTAGTCGCCGCAGTGGGGGCTACACTCGGCGAATTCTGCACGGTGTCGGAGGTAGGGGTCCCACCCGCGATTTCAACTTTCTTCCTCTTTTCGAGAGGAAGGGAAGAGACGAATCTAGGAGGGCTAATATCTTGCAGACTAAATGAAGACGGTACGTCAAAAGACGTGGAAAGAAAATGTTCGACTAAGAACAACAAGAAGGCTTACTCGTCGTCACCTTCGTCATCCAACATATCTGCATTCCAGGCGGTCTGGATATTTGGAAATGAGGGAGAAGGGGCGCGCGTGCGTAGCGGGGTCATGATGAGGGGTCCCTTCCCGGGCGATTCCTTATCCAAAGAGTTATCCTTGGAAGTGGCGTCATCATTCTCCACTCGACGGCGTTTCCGATGAAGAAGATCACTGTCCGACTCCTCCGCGCCATCCGAGGAGTCGTGCTCGGAACTTGACGAGGCGTTAGCAACGCTGGTGTCGGCAGGGCCGTCCAAGTTACTCGCCAGCAAGTCCGAAGCCTCCTCCCCAGACATTGGTGGGTAGCAGGTGGCCACGGCTAGGCTCTACAAAAGAGGACAGAAGAAAAGGGACATAAAATCTCGGTCGACCAAATTTGAAAACAAGAAAAGAAATGAAGTCAAAGGGCGACACAAACTTTCTTCGGGTGGTGGAGGCCTTGACGCCTCGAAAGCTGCGACAGTGCAGTCGGGGAAGGTTTCGCCCACCTTCAAGCTAGTAATGGCCGCGATCTTCTTCTCAAACTCGACGTTCGAGAGCTCTTCGTGGCTCACGCGACTGGGATCTTCAACACCCCGATACTCCCACATCACGGAAGGCCTGTCCTGCAGGTGCTGAATCCTGCTCTTGAGGAAGATGCTCGCCAGGTGCAGCCCGTTCAGCACAACTCCAGCAGCTTGGTCGCGAAGGGCAGCCACCTTGGCGAGTAGCGGCGTAACAACCTGGTTCTCTTCAGCCGACAGTTTATGCGCCCAGGACTTCCGCCTCTTCAGGACAACGAATGGGTGGAATTTCTGAATTCCACCCGAGCTGTTGTCGGTGACGTAAAACCACTTCTTTCTCCACCCTTGAGTAGAGTCGATGAAGTGCATCCCGAAGTAGCTGCCGTCCGATTTCGCCTGGATTCCGAAACCGCCGGTGCGCAGCGGCTCGTCAGGCTTGTTCTCTGCTCGCGATTTCTCGCGGAAGACTCAAACCTTGAAGAGGGCCTTCCAGAGGCCCCAATGTGGGCGAATGCCCAAGAAGCACTCGCAGAACACAATAAAGCACGATATGTGTTGCACTGCATTCGGAGGCAGATCGTGGAGCTGTATGCCGTAAACATACAGCAACGCCACGAGAAAGGGGTGAAGAGGAAAAGAAAGCCCGCGCGACACGTGATCCGCGAAAACCACGTGTTCGTTCGCACGGGGATTAGGTACCTCCTCCTTCTTGCCGAGGCGCACCCGCTTGTCAGCTTCCGGAGGCAGCAACCCCTCCCTCTACATCTCCCTAACGCTCTTCATAGTGGTATTGGGCGAGCGCCAGTCGCCCGAGCGCGGTGCGGGTGGCGCAGGAACTTCCTCTGGCGCCTTCGATGAAGAAACGGTGGCGCCGCGCTTCTTGTCTCCTGCCATTGGCGCTGGTGCGAGCTCGAGGAGAGAGGAGGTGGAGAGCAAGGAAGACGAAGAACGAAGAAGACGAAGGCTGGGGAAATTTTCACCGTTCCACTCAAGGCCTGCATTTATACACAGAGCCAGTTGATCCTGACCGCTCATTGAGCCACGTGGCATCCATCGCGGCCACCGCGTGCGAAGGCGAAACGAAAGGGCGGCAGATGCTGTTCCGTGCCACGATCCTAACAGTGGATGAAGGCGAAACGAAAGGGCGGCAAAACCGGGAACAACGTCTTGTTTCCGGTCAAAAAGCTGACAAGGTGGGCCAGCACTTCTGCTCTCGCTCCGTCACGTCCCATCGGGAGGATAAAAGTGCGCCATGACGTCATAGCATGCATCATCAAACTGGAGAGTCTTTCGAATGAAAAGTCCAAACACGAAAATAACTTCGTATGGACGAATTATGGCGTGAAATCTCTTTCACAGGAAAAAAGACCCTAAACACGAAAACTCTTTCGTATGGGAATAAAACTCCAAACACGAAAATTCTTTCGTATGGACAAAAATAGCTTAGTTTTCATATCTAAGAAACCACAAACTCAAAACTACGCGGGTAGGCAGATCCTGCCACTCATACACACGATGTCTGCACATCATAGACCTGGATTGTTCAGCCGACTAGGTACATCTGGATGCCATATTCTTTCGAGTATGAAGGTAAGACCCAAAAGATCTCTCTTGAGGGCCTGGAATCGCACTCAAGCTGCATACTCTGGTATAATTCCGTGTCAACAACACGAAGAAAAATCCTAGCGGACGCGCCGGGTACCCCCATAGGTTAAGTTCGACTCGGTAAGACCACTACGGCCCAGTCGCAATGATCACCTCATCGGGTTCGAGTCAGAGGTCTCGAATCTGTGTAGGCCAGAACTGTTTTTGCCCTAGTTGCAATTAATTGGCCCTGATCTTTCGGGAGAGCCAAGCTGCTGCGCCACATCCTTCTGCGATAAACAGCCAAAAAAACAGGCAGTTTCATTACTCGATACTCGGGTATAAAAGCTCATCACACAGGGTACACACCCTCTAAACAGGAAACAACCATAATGGTTATCCGAAAGAAAGCGGGATGAAAAATCTGACCGTCTACTCGACTGGAAAAATCCCAATCGAGCAAACGCTCGGGGGCTACTAACGAAAGGATGGATCTTGGACCCTGCGGGTAAGGACACCCCGTCTTAAGCCCAAGGTTAATGCCCAAGAAGGGAAGCACTTGGAGTGTTCTGGAAGGCCCACTTGAAGCCCACCCGCAACGCCTTGCGGGATAAGTTAGGAAACTTGTAACCGACATAGGGTTAGAGTTCGAGTCCTCTCTGGGTAGGGTTTCAGACCTGGCCACTTATATAAGGCCAGGAGAACCACCGGAAGAGGGCCAAGCAATACCGCACCACCAAAGCCTTGAGCTCGAGATTGTACTCTCGACTTGAGCAATCATCATTGTAACCGATCTATTCGATAATACAGATCGACAGAGGCAGGAGTAAGGGTTTTACCTCTACAAGGGCCCCGAACCTGGGTAAATCGTGCCCCCTTTCTAGCCGATGATCGTCACCAGCTCTCATGAGTTCTCCTATTCGAAACCCTATGGGTTCACCCGAGGGATTTGTCGAGTTAGAGATTCGACACTCACCTATAATATTTTTACTTTGTTTTTGTTCTGCTTGGTTTATTTTATTTTGTCTTGTTTGCTTCTCTATATCGAAAACACACAAAAAAATTAGTTCTTATTCTAGTTGTTATTTTTATTCTATTTTTAATCTTGCTAAACTGAGTACTCCTGAGAACACTAAGTTTTGTGACTTCACTAGCACAAACAACAATGATTTTATTACCACGCCTATTGCTCCACCTGTTCCTACTGCCGATTTTTACGAAATTAAGCCTGCCCTATTAAATCTTGTTATGAGAGAGAAATTTTCTAGGGTTTGTACTGATGATGATGCTGCCCATCTTAATACTTTTGTTGAACTTTGTGAGATGAAAAAATATAAGGATGTAGATGAAGATATTATTAAATTGAAATTGTTTCCTTTCTCTTTGAGAGAAAGAGCTAAATAATGGTTGCTGTCTTTGCCTAAAAGCAGTATTGATTCATGGAATAAATGTAAAGATGTTTTAATTGAAAAATATTATCCTCTTTCTAAGATTATATCTCTAAGAAGTAGCATTATGAATTTTAAGCAACTTGATAATGAGCATGTTGCTAAAGATTGGGAAAGAATAAAACCTTTAGTAAAGAATTGTCCCACTCATGGACTGGCTACTTGGATGATCATCAAAACCTTTTATGTAGGTCTGAATTTTTCTTCAAGGAACCTTTTGAATTCAGCTGCTAGAGGAACCTTTATGTCCATAACTTTGGGCGCTGCAACAAAGCTTCTTGATGATAAATTATTCTAAGTGTTAATTCCTACAACAAGAATAAAAGTGTACCTTCTGATCTTGAAAACATGCTTAAGAATTTTATTAGTACACAAACTTCTCTTCATAAATCTGTTGAGAAAAAGTTTGGCAAAATTGATGTTCTTGCTTCTAAAATTGATAGGCTTTCTCTGATGTTGATCTTCTTAAAATAAAGGTTATGCCTCATGATGTTAAACAAAGAAAAACTTGAATTCCATTCAAGTTAGAATTGATAACAATGCATGTTAGGATGTTAGTTGAATTGCATGCTAGATGGGAAAGAGAAGATGAAATTGCTAGGAAGAATAATATAGCTAATGTTTGCACTATTACTACCACTAGTAAAACTGAAGCTTATGATGCTAGTAAACCTTCTACTATTCATGGTAAAGTAATTGGTGTTGGCAATATTTCCACTTCTGCTGTTAAGCATTTAAAATTGCCTAAAACCACTGAAACTGTTCCTTATAAAAGTGCTGAAATCTTTCAAAGTATGGGAGACAATGGTCCCATTACCTTTGATAAAAATGATCTTGATTTTGATGATTGCAATATCTATGAAGTAATTATTTTCCTACAAAAACTTGATAGTAGTTCTAATGCTAGTACTATTAATATGTATTTCACAAAACATATTACAAATGCTCTCATGCAGATTAGAGAAGAAGAATAAAAACGTGAAGACTTTGTCCCTAGGAAGTTAGACGATGGTTGGGAACCTATCATTAAAATGAAGGTGAATGATTTTTGTTGTAATGATTTGTGTGATCTTGGTTCTAGTATCTCTTTTATGCCTAAGAAACTTTATGATAGGCTTGATTTGCCACCTTTGGAACACTGTTATTTGGATGTTCGTCTTGATGATAATGCTAGAAAGAATCCTTTGGGGAGAGTTGATGCTGTTCTTATTATGGTTAACAATAACCTTGTCCCTGTTGATTTTATTGTTATGATTATTGAATGCAATGCTTCGTGTCCTATTGTTTTGGTAAGACCTTTTCTTAGAACTATTGGTGTTGTTATTAATATAAAAGAGGGGAATATAAATATCAATTTCCACTCAAGAAAGGTATGGAACACTTTCCTAGGAAGAGAATGAAGTTGCCTTTTGATTCTATTATGAGAACAAGTTACAATTTGGATGTTCTTCACTTGAAAACACTTTATTTTCTCTTTCTGGGCCTAGCTAAAAGACGTTAAGGAAAAGCACTTTTTGGGAGATAACCCAAGGTTTTATTTTTTCGTTGTTTTTCTATGTTTTCTCTGAGTCAAGGTGTTTTTTTCTTTTGTAGAAACTTCTTTGTATATTTATTTTCTCGCATTTGTTGTGCCAAGTAAAATCTCTAGTGAAAGTTAAAGTTAGATTTGGATTTCTGCGCAGGAAACATATATCTGTTGTCCACTGTTTAAAATAGTATAAATTCCAAAAAGATCAAAATGACATGCAAATTTTTGTGCTCAATCCTCAGCTATTTCCAAAACTTTTCTTGTTTTATGTTTTTCTATTTGGGCAACGTAAATGTCCCCGAAAAAATTCGTCTTTACAGATTGTTCTAGTTTTGACAGATTCTGCCTTTTACTTGCATTGTTTCTTTTACTATGTGGAGTGGATTTCTTTGCTCCATGAAACATCAGTTACTGTAGCTAATTTTTAAAAAGTATTAATAATGCTTGTATCCATGCAGAACATGTGAATTTTTGATTATGCACTAACGCTCTAATGAGAATTACTTTGAGTTTGGTGTGAAGGAAATTTTCAAGGGTCAAGTTACAATTTAGATGATCAAGTTTATGTTGGTACCATGTCACCTAAGAAATTATTTGTTTTGTTGTTTACCTACTCGAGGAAGAGTAGGAACTAATCTTGGGGATGTTGATACGTCCTAAACGTATCCATAATTTCTGACGTTCCATGTTGTTTAAGCGCTATATGCTGCATGATTCCTATACACTTTATGCCATTTTTATCGATTTTCTGGGACTAACCTATTTTCTGCTGTTTTTAGTTTCAGAAAATTTGTTCTAGAAATATTCTCAGAATTGGATGATTCGAAGCCCGGAAGTCTAAGAAATCTGTCATGCACATGGAGTCCGGAGGGGATGTAGAGGCCCCAAACCGGATGGTCCAGAACCCCTCATATGCATACATTCACGATCCGAGGAATTCAGTCGTGAACAACATACGGAGTTGGTACACAGATACATTATCTATTACACGAATAAGTAGAGTTTTACAAGCAATGGTCACATGACCAAGTCTTAACAACTGCCACGCAGGGCAGGAAAATGTCTGACATAGCAGTGGAAACTTAGCAAAACATACAACATAGAGAGCCCGTGTGACGCCTTCACCTACAGGCTGCTGACCGGGAGCCGGGCCTAATTCACATAGTCGTTGGTAAAGTACTCCTCTTCATACTCGTCCTCTTGCGGCATCTCCTCAAAGTATGGCCAAGTAAATAGGCAGGGACGAAACCAATATGAGTACATTTGAATGTACTCTGCAAGACATCCTTTACAAACTTACAAATGCAATTATGCTTATATGGTGGATAGGTAGGCTATAAATAGGTTTCACTACCCATGGTGTATGAAAGATAACATCATGGTTTCTTTAACATATCTATACATTTGTTGAAGAAGATACTTCAAAAGAAAATACTATAATTTTCTTTCTCTTGTAGATATTGCATATCCAAGAGGTTTTATAAAACTTGTTTTATAAAAAGAGTTTTTCTTCGCAAAACTTCTTGTAAGCAACTCCAGCTTTTCTTCATAGGTACCTCCACGCTACATAGTCCTTTTCCATAAAACATCCTTTCTGAAAACTAGCACAATGCTAGCTACATGGCCATTCAACTGCCCATATCCGAGGGCTCGGCTATTCGGAATAGTTTTACTCTGCGGAGGTGTACACAATCCACAAGATCCAATCATCTGCCATGAACCACCCATGGATCGACACAACAATATGAAAGCATCAAATAACTGATCCTAACTGTCCACTATGGTCAAGCTATTATATGCTTATCCCTTCAGGTGGGTGTAATCTCCCCGACACCAGGTCCCACCCCGCCACGGCAGGCGACCCACCTGTCGCTTCCGGGGGGTAACTTAATCCCTCACTTTGTATGTCCCGCTAATCCCTCTTGGCGACACTTCGGTTCAGAGAATCATCCTCTCTATAGCATCTTGGGATAAAACACACACTAACAAGAACAAGTATCTAGGTAGGCCTCGTACCCATGTTGAGGTAGAGTGGCAGTACGTCTTGGTTGTCCAGCGAAGACTAGGATATGTGTCTTGTGTAAACATTTTTGAAAAACCATCCTCTTTATCTCCCCCGGTGATTAAGGTCCCGCCTTTCCACCATGGACTTTTCATAAGAACATTTGTTTGCAAAAACACATTTTTAAAGTGTCCCCTTAGGGACTCAAGATGTTTCTCTTAGGTGGTATTTATATACCATATGGTGGCTAAAGGCTTGGTAACACCCGTAGCCCAAAGCAGCCCGTGGAGAAACATGTATTTTCTGAAACAACCGTAGCATGGGCTAAGCGATTTCTTGAGAAACCAGCACAATATAAGGTGAATCAGAGACCAGACTATGACCATCAAATTGTGAAAGCTGCAAATAAACCAAAGAAGGCTAGAAAAAAAATTGCCTTGCTCGGAGAACAGGAACAACAATCGATGCCCCCGGTCGTAGTGAGTTCCGATGTCGACAATGAATATAGAGCCCAAATGGACAAGGACTTCAAATAATTGAACGCCGGAGTGGCAACTGCATGTAAAGATATGGGTATTTCTGTATCAGAGGCCCAAAAACATGCTGACGAAATTGGTATGTCTATTGGTGCCTTGTTAGGCATAGGAGTTGTGCCAATTGCTGGGGTAGCACGACAATATGCCAAAGGGGATCCTTTGGTCGATGCTAAGGAGGAACGAGAGCTACTAACACATATGCGAAATCTCCACATTTGGTATATGAGGCAAACAAAGAATAAGGCCGCGAAAGACTAGTTTGCGGACGATGTTAGAGTGGAGCATCACAACATACCTTACTCCATAATGATTGATATGTTGGAATTGTTTCAGTTATTTAATCTACGCGCCCTCGACAAATCGATCGTCACTTGCTATGTTATGTAAGTGATATATATATTAATGCAATTAAGTATTTTGTCTTGCTATCCTGACTATATATGTTTTGTACACTATTATGCAGAATGAAGAAGATCGAATGCCAAAGACAGAGTGTCTTCAAAGTTGGGTTCATTGACCCATATATCGTCAATGACCATGTGGTGCACCACCCCGGCGACGTGGAGGATGACCTGTACAGACTTTTAGTCAAGCAAGGCTTCGTTTCCGAAATACCATTTCCTTTAAACTTTCAGTGAGTGTTTTTTTGTCTTTGTACACATATATACTTTTTTACTTACTCGATGTTAAGTGCAATTGATGATTTATTCTTCACGTCTTCTTATGTAAACGTCCGCGGATTTCACTGGATTCTGCTAAACATTATCCTCGAGAAGTCCGGTGTTGAAGTCATGGACTCATTAAATAGGAGCAACGACACCCAGTGGAAACAAATGAAAGCAATGTTGCAAAAGTAATTTCAATCAATATCACATTATTATATATATTTCTCGTCCATTTCCTGATATCAAGTAATTAGTAACTCCTTTGTTTATTTTCCTTGCCATGAAGGTGTTGGAATCGATTGATATTGGTCACACGAGGTGAATTGAAACCTGAGCTAACTTTTAAACTGGTGAATGGTTTGCAGCAGCCACCGAGGACTAATTTATATGGATACTACGTCTGCGAGTATATTCGGTCGTTGCCCACTGAGCGGAAACCTAATAAGCACACAATTCAAGTACGTAAACAATATTCACAGTTTTATTTTCTATGAATTGCGTTGTGTTTTAGTCAACTTATATATCTTATTGATCTCTTCAATTTCATAGATGTACGGCAGGACCTCCTACCTGACGAGCGCCTACAAACAATTCAAGAGGAACTGGCATGATTTCTGATGACGGAGGTCATTGATCCAAAAGGAGAACATTATCAGCAGGACGATGAACTCCTTTTAGGTGGAACACGATAGTGAATTCCCATGTTCAAATCAGTGTGATACATATGTATGTTCGAACTTTTGTATATGTACGTATGCTCGCAAGAGATCGAACATTACATATATGTATATGCATCTACGTATACTTTGTGTATGTCGTAGTACCGTAGAATATGTGTATGGAAACATGTTTGAAATTAGAAATTAAACAAAATTTGAAACAAAAATCAAATGTATAAAAAACGAATAAACAATACAAATCCTGCCGCGGCAGAGAAACTGCAAAAAACTTTGCAGCGGTAGGAAACCTTTAGTCCCGGCTCGTGGTACGGCCCGGGACTAAAGGTCCCCCAGCCCGTGGCGGCTGGGACGGCCACGTGGAGGCCCTTTCGTCCCGATTCGTGAGCCATCGGGGCTAAAGTGGGGGGCTCTAGTCCCGATTGCGTAGTCTCGAATTGCAATCCGGGACTAGAGCTCCTCACGACACGGGATTATAGGCCCGTTTTCTACTGGTGACTCTGTTCTTTCTAGATGCTTATAGGACATCTACGTTAGATAGAGTTTCACAAATTGTTATACTCTAAAAGTATACTGTGGGAGGAACCGTTGATAAGATATAAACTCCAGTAAACGGCCTCTCGTTTGAATTACAAAATGAACTACACTTTATTCAGCTAGAGATAGCTTGGGTAAAATGCAGGAACTTAGAGAATCTCTAGCGGAGACCGTAAAAGTCAACCCCTAAAACAGCACAAAAGTTGACCTGTTAAACGACTTTAGGAGCTGAAACCCGCCCGGATAGAATAGACACTGGAAAAGTAAACTGTAAA